>BSDZ01000101.1:0-1315000 GCA_030268105.1 Volvox africanus
CCCTAAAACCCTAAAACCCTAAAACCCTAAAACCCTAAAACCCTAAAACCCTAAAACCCTAAAACCCTAAAACCCTAAAACCCTAAAACCCTAAAACCCTAAAACCCTAAAACCCTAAAACCCTAAAACCCTAAAACCCTAAACCCTAAAACCCTAAAACCCTAAAACCCTAAAACCCTAAAACCCTAAAACCCTAAAACCCTAAAACCCTAAAACCCTAAAACCCTAAAACCCTAAAACCCTAAAACCCTAAAACCCTAAAACCCTAAAACCCTAAAACCCTAAAACCCTAAAACCCTAAAACCCTAAAACCCTAAAACCCTAAAACCCTAAAACCCTAAAACCCTAAAACCCTAAAACCCTAAAACCCTAAAACCCTAAAACCCTAAAACCCTAAAACCCTAAAACCCTAAAACCCTAAAACCCTAAAACCCTAAAACCCTAAAACCCTAAAACCCTAAAACCCTAAAACCCTAAAACCCTAAAACCCTAAAACCCTAAAACCCTAAAACCCTAAAACCCTAAAACCCTAAAACCCTAAAACCCTAAAACCCTAAAACCCTAAAACCCTAAAACCCTAAAACCCTAAAACCCTAAAACCCTAAAACCCTAAAACCCTAAAACCCTAAAACCCTAAAACCCTAAAACCCTAAAACCCTAAAACCCTAAAACCCTAAAACCCTAAAACCCTAAAACCCTAAAACCCTAAAACCCTAAAACCCTAAAACCCTAAAACCCTAAAACCCTAAAACCCTAAAACCCTAAAACCCTAAAACCCTAAAACCCTAAAACCCTAAAACCCTAAAACCCTAAAACCCTAAAACCCTAAAACCCTAAAACCCTAAAACCCTAAAACCCTAAAACCCTAAAACCCTAAAACCCTAAAACCCTAAAACCCTAAAACCCTAAAACCCTAAAACCCTAAAACCCTAAAACCCTAAAACCCTAAAACCCTAAAACCCTAAAACCCTAAAAACCCTAAAACCCTAAAAACCCTAAAACCCTAAAACCCTAAAACCCTAAACCCATCGCATTATAGCCGTCTCCCTCCCCGTTGCTGTCCAACTCCCCGTCCACGTTGCCTAAAACACAATTTCCCATTTCTTAATTATAACAGTGTAGGAATGATCCAAACGTTCTTATTCCAACAACGGAAATCTGAAAATATTTTTAAAGACATACATAATTCCTTGATGAAAACCTGCATAATGTTTAATTCTAAAATTGTAAAAGTATAACCCTACATCATTCCTCAATCCCCCTCCCCCCTCCCTGTTGCCACCCCCATGCTGTCACATTGTCCCCCTCTCCATCGAAATTATTGCCGTCATATCCGCTGTCACCGTAACGCTCTCGCCCGCCCCCTCCCTGTCACCCTTGCCATCACTGTAGCAGTCCCCTTCCCCGTCGCCATCCCTCCCTGTCAGCTTTACCATAATTGCCGTCCCCGTCACTGTCAATGGCCACGTCGCCATTGCCGTGCCCCTCCCCCCTATGTCGTCGCCATCCTTGTCGTCGTCGCCATCCACTGCCACCCTCTCCGGAGTGCCGCATCCAGCACCAACACCAGCTCCAGCACCAGTGCCCGCGAAATGTGTGCCAGCACACGGACGCCCCCTTCTACCGCACGCGGGAAACATGGAAGAATGTGGCGTGGGCCGCGTGCTGGGGGAAGGGGGAAGGGGGAAGGGGGAAGGGGGAAGGGGGTGGCGTGCGTGAGGGAGGGCTGCAGGGGCCTCATGAGGGGGAGGGTTGGTCCGTGTGTTGGCGTGGGAAGGGGTAAAAGCCCTGGCGCGGATTAAGGGGGCGGCGGCAGGAAGACTGTGGGGACGACATGCGTGGGAAGGGAGCGGGGCCTGCAAGAGGGGAAATAGGCCGGCAAAGGCGTGCGGAAGACGAAGGGGGCGCCGGCCGCGTGCAGGGGAAGGAGGGACAGCAGCGTGCGTGTGGGAAGGGAGAAGACACGGCGTGCGTGGAAAACAGGTGGAGGCGCCGAGTGATGTACAAGGGGGCGGGGGCGCCCTTTTTCCCCGCACGCCGCTTGAGACCCCTTCCCCCACACACCACCCCCATACCCCGCACGCTATACCCACGACCGCCCACGACCGCCTCCCCTGTTTCCCTCACAGACCGCCCCTTTCCCCCTCCGCACCCGCCCCGGGCCCCGTCAAGCCTCGCCTGTCCCCGTCCCTCTCCTTGTCCCCCGTTTGGCCATACCTGCGTCTGTTGCCAGCACACATTGCAGATTGCCCCATATGCACCTGCATAGGCGCCAAGATGGGGACAACAAAAGCATATGCCACACGTCTGGCATCTTACAACATGCAAAACCCCGTTACATTACCCCCCTGCTGTTACGGTAAAAACCCCTGCCCACGCGCTCCGCCCCTTTCCCCTTTTTGGGCCCCTCCCCAGTCCCCGTCCCCTTGCCCTCTCCCCGCCCCTCTCCCCGTCCCCCGTTCGGCCCTACTACCTGCGTGTGTTTTTACCAACAGCGCACATTGCAGATTGTTCCAATGCACCTGCATGCGCCAAGATGGGGGCACCAAAAGCACGTTCCAAACGTCACGCATTTTAGAGCACGCCAAAACATGTAACATCATCGTACCATAGTGCCCACTTACATCCCAGTCCCCCGTCCACGCCCCCTTACCCAGCACGCCACGCCCACTGCGCGGCACGCCACCCCACCCTCCCTTGCACAGCATGCCTCTCACGCTTCCACCACCGCACGCCGCCCCCGCCCCTTTTCACGCCAGTGATCCCCGCCCCCTTTTCCCGCCTCCCTCCCCTCCATCATATCCCCGTGGTGTTCTCATCCCGTGATCAATCTCATATCTCATCCCTTGTCGCTGTCTCCATCACCATCATCATCGCCGGCCCCCTCTCCCTCCCCCTCCTTGTCTCGCCATCACCATGTCACTGCGACCGTCCCCCTCCCGTCGCATTATAGCCGTCTCCCTCCCCGTTGCTGTCCAACTCCCCGTCCACGTCGCCTAAAACACAATTTCCCATTTTTTAATTATAACAGTATAGGAATGATCCAAACGTTCTTATTCCAACAACGGGAATCTGAAAATATTTTTAAAGACATATATAATTCCTTGATGAAAACCTGCATAATGTTTAATTATAAAATTGTAAAAGTATAACCCTGTGTTGTGTGCGTTGTCGTATGCGGTATGTGGAGCTGTGTTTCGTGTGTGGTGCGGGGTCGTGTGATTCGTGTCCTGTGTCGTGTGCGTTTTCGTTGTTGGTGTCCTGAGCTGTGTGTCGTGTGTGGTGCGGGGTCGTGTGGCTCGTGCCCTGTGTCGTGTGTGTTGTCGTCTGTGGTGTGTGGAGCTGTGTGACGTTTGTTGTGCGGGGTCGTGTAGTTCGTGCCCTGTGTCGTGTGTATTTTCGTCTGTGGTGTGTGGAGCTGTGTGTCGTGTGTGGTACGGGGTCGTGTGATTCGTGCCCTGTGTCGTGTGCGTTTTCGTTGTTGGTGTGCTGAGCTGTTGGTTGTGTGTGGTGCGGGGTCGTGTGGTTCGTACGCTTTGTCCTGTGTGTTGTCATCTGTGGTGTGTTGACCTGTGTGTCGTGTGTGGTGCGGGGTCGTGCGATTCGTGCCCTGTGTCGTGTGTGTTTTCCTATGTGGTGTGCGGAGCTGTGTGTCGTGTGAAGTACGGGGTTGTGTGGCTTGTGCCCTGTGTCGTGTGTGTTTTTTTGTTATGAGGTGTGCGGAGCTGTGTGTCGTGTCGTGTGTGGTACGGGGTCGTGTGGCTCGTGCCCTGTGTCGTGTGTGGTTTCCTATGTGGTGTGCGGAGCTGTATGTCGTGTGAAGTACGGGAATGTGCGATTTGTGCCCTGTGTCGTGTGTGTTTTCGTTGTTGGTGTGCTGAGCTGTGGGTTGTGTGTGGTGCGGGGTCATGTGGTTCGTGCCCTGTGTCTTGTGTGTTTTAGTCTGTGGTGTGTGGAACTTTGTGTTGTGTGCGGTGCGGGGTCGTGTAGTTCGTGCCCTGTGTCGTGTGTGTTATTCTATCTGGTGTGCGCAGCTGTGTGTCGTGTGTGGTGCGGGGTCGTGTGGTTCGTGCCCTGTGTTGTGTGCGTTGTCGTATGCGGTATGTGGAGCTGTGTTTCATGTGTGGTACGGGGTCGTGTGGCTCGTGCCCTGTGTCGTGTGTGTTTTCGTATGTGGTGTGTGGAGCTGTGTGTCGTGTGAAGTACGGGGTCGTGTGGTTCGTGCCCTGTGTCTTGTGTGTTTTCGTATGTGGTGTGTGGAGCTGTGTGTCGTGTGTGGTGCGGGGTCGTGTGGTTCGTGCCCTGTGTCGTGTGTGTTTTCGTATGTGGTGTGTGGAGCTGTGTGTCGTGTCGTGTGTGGTACGGGGTCGTGTGGCTCGTGCCCTGTGTTGTGTGCGTTGTCGTATGCGGTATGTGGAGCTGTGTGTCGTGTCATGTGTGGTATGTTGTATCCTTCCTTCTTCAATCATGTATTAGCTCTGCACGTCTAGGTGTTAGCTGCGTGCGTACCAAGCTTACGAACAGCAAGGCAAGCCAATGCGAATAGTAGACAGCGGAAGACTCAATAGCAAGGAAAGATTCAACTTACAATGTTCTTCAGTTACAGAATTATAGTCTGCCGTCAGACCCCATGGGCAATGTTCATCACTCGGCTGCAGATGGAATGCTAGAATAGCTCAGGCCGAATATAAATGATTATATCGTATGTATGCGTATCAGATAGAGTTAAGTACTCGAATACTTGGTCCAAAGTTAGCGTCGCACCGACTTCGGTCTCTAGGCGGCCGTCCTCGCACCTATCACGTCACGATACCGATGTGCAGTACAGGTCTCACTGGATTACGACCTCAAGTGTGAGTACCTTGGTAATACTGCTCTAAATATCGTGTCATTCGTGATATTATTGGATGCAACGCATGCAATACGCAAAGGTCCGAATATCGATATTCGGTTGCCGACCCAACCATCGTGATCGTCGCATTCTTGCATACGCGTATGGTTTTCGACACAGATGAGATAATACTATTCAAAGTATTATTACGTGATATAATATGCCAATGGATAGATCACGCATTAATTATCAGCCTCGAGTCAAACATGTTGACCGACAGCACAATGTCATGAATGATGATGCGACATGCCTGATTAGCTAGATATACTCGAGTATATCATGCTAATATGATTGTATTATGCTTCATGATATCTGAATGCATTGCGGCCTTCATAAATGTAAACGGTGATTGAACCCGTGTACAAAATGGTATGGGGTCGTGTGGTTCGTGCCCTGTGTCGTGTGTGTTTTCGAATGTGGTGTGTAGAGCTGTGTGTCGTGTGTGGTGCGGGGTCGTGTGGTTCGTGCCCTGTGTTGTGTGCGTTGTCGTATGCGGTATGTGGAGCTGTGCGTCGTGTCGTGTGTGGTACGGGGTCGTGTGGTTCGTGCCCTGTGTCGTGTGTGTTTTCGTATGTGGTGTGTGGAGCTGTGTGTCGTGTGTGGTGCGGGGTCGTGTGGCTCGTGCCCTGTGTTGTGTGCGTTGTCGTATGTGGTATGTGGAGCTGTGTTTCGTGTGTGGTACGGGGTCGTGTGGTTCGTGCCCTGTGTTGTGTGTGTTTTCGTATGTGGTGTGTGGAGCTGTGTGTCGTGTGTGGTGCGGGGCCTTTTGGTTCGTGCCCTGTCTCTTGTGTGTTTTCGTATGTGGTGTGTGGAACCGTGTGTCGTGTGTGGTGCGGGGTCGTTTGGTTCGTGCCCTGTGTCTTGTGTGGGGTTGTATGTGGTGTGTGGAGCTGTGTGACGTGACGTGACGTTCGTGCCCTGTGTTGTTTATCTTTGCGTATTACCCATGGCGCGGGGGAGGGAGTACTGCGGGGATTATCTTATGGCGGGGGAGGGGACTGCGTGGTACGGTGGGGCGGGGGTTGGTGGGGTGGGTGTACTGCAGGGGGTATGGGGGAAGACATGCCCGGGGTATAGTTAGGAGTACAGGGTGTGGAGAGGGTAAAACATACATAAAAAATAAAAAGCAAAATACTTGCCTGGCGTGGAATAGAAAAGAAAAAGTTATTATATGTATTGGTGGGCACGTTTTTGTGCGGGTGTGGGTTGGGGCATGGCGGGGTATACGGTGGGGTATACGGCGGGGTTTAGCCGTATACCGTACACCTTGTCGCGATTGCGGCCCACATGAAGTTCTCTTACTAGTATTTTTGCACATTCGCTGCAATTGTCAGATATTTATATAAGGTATATAGCACACATTTTATCACTAATTGTAGGATTTTGTTGTCACACCGCCATCTTTTGTGCCGCCACAACAAAGTGCCACCCACAAGTAAGTCAAGCATTAGACATCCTGATTCTTACTTATATATTGTTAACAAAATCGTTGAATGCTAAATTGCCGCCGCAGGAAAAGCTTCGTGTATTGGTGCGTCGCCATGGAGAGCATCAGAGGCGTCACGTCTCTGACGAGACGGTGAAATCGGTCTCTACACTGCGTCAACAAGGTAAGTGGGACACAGTGGATGTTGTGGCGTGAAGGGACAGGGTCGACGTGGTGGCGTTGTGTTGTGGCGGCGCACTGGGATTGAGAATGGTGGCGGGACTCATAGCTATATGGGCTGCATGTAAAAAGAGGATCTAATAGTATTATGATGAACAATAGTATGATAATCTATCCAATGAACAAAGCTCTGTGCGTTTCCCTTGGGGCTGCTGCTACCCTGTTCCTCTGCTCGCTCCTTTAGGAATTCACCTCATTTAAGCCGCCATGGGCTTAACTTGGAAAGGGCTTCTGGTGGTAGTAGTATATTTACCGCTCCGTCCGTCGTAGCAACGCTGTTGTGGTTGCAGCTCTGATGCCTCGCCTGAAGGGATTTCTGGTGAGGAGGGGAGAGTGGCACGTAGGCGTGTGGGGTGTGTGGAGGGATCAGAGGAGAGACGCAGGGAGGCTGACGCAGTGGTGGTGGTGGTGGTCGTGGTGGTCGTCTTCGTCTCCTGTGTCTTCTTCTTCGACGTGGTGGTCGTGGTGGTCGTCATTGTGGTGGTGGTGGTGGTGGCGGGCGAAGGGGTGACGGGTGTGTGTGTGTGTGGGTGGGTCTTAGGGTTAGGGTGTGTGGTGCACCAGTCAGGAGGATCAATGAGCTTGTGTGGGTCTATGTGCGGAGATCATGATGATGAATATGACTAATGATGAATAGAGACATTCCCAGAAACGACTTTTGTCAGATGCCCAAAAGCTACCCAAAAGAATATAGAAGCTGAGCTCTTTTACCTATCGTCTATCAAACAGGCAAACATACACAAGATTGCACTTCAAGTATGTTAACGTGGCATAAGCCGGGCGCTGAAGCGCCAACTAGCGAGCGGCTGTCATGATGTAGACAATTTTACTGTACAGGTACGAATCCCCATCAGAACGCATGGGTGGAAGGTCTCTCAGTCCAATAATTGACTAGTTTCCCGAGTGCGAAACCGTAGGGAATCGTCATCACTTATGGCGCGCATATGATGGACATCCATCGGTCTCACGCCATAAACCCAAATAGCACACATTTGGGGTATATGCTGTACACCGTCTGTCTGTGCTGTCCCTTACTATATTTTCTGATTGTGTGGGCTCACAGAGCATGTTTCATGAACAGCACACATGCATAACACCACTGCTACCACCATCCAGAAGACCGATGACAACTGAGACACAGACCTTAGACTGCCAATGCTCCAGAAACAAATAAAGTAATCGACTATTGGATGCAGATGGGCTCCTTGAAGAGTGCTAGACCCAGCCAGGGGTGACCATGTAGCCATACAGGATGCCAGCTGATGGATACTTGTGCAACATGCCAAGTGCTGGGTCACTAAAAACCTTAAACCCTAACACTATTACTGCTAATCGCTATTCTACTTAGCCCGAGCTAAGCCTGAACTTCACTTATCACCACCGCGTGATGATTGCTTGCTTCCGGCGCTGACAGCAATTTCGTCCATTGCATCGCTTCGATCTGTAAGACTGTAAGTTATATCTCTTCTTGTCTTGAAGTCTTCCGCTGTCTCTGTTTGCTCTCGCTTGCCTTGCTGTACTTGCAAGTGCTCGCGCATCGGTGTCGAAAGCCTTCAGACGCGCAGATTCTTATGAGCAAACACGAAGGAGAGGTACAACAATCTGGACCGATAACTCGGCAGTCTCGGCGTTCAAAACGCAACCCCGGTTAAACCGGCGCCAAGTGCGCTGGCTTGCTGAGCTCGAAGAATTCAACTACGTCATCGAGCACAAGCCGGGCAAGACCACCGTCGTGGCTGATGCAGTCAGCCGACGACTGGACCTACGGGTCCACACCATGACGGTCTCCGTGGCCAAGGCTGCCATCGACCTGGCCACCACCATCCGCAGAGATGGTCCACAGGATGAGACCTACACTCGCCTCAAGGAGCAAGCCATCAAGAACTCCAAAGAGGACCCCCTGTTCAAGCTATACAATAGCTTGCTGTACTATGAGCCGCGTGGTGCCCTACGGACTCGCCTATACATCGGTGGATACCTACACCACCACCTGCCCCTTGTGCCAACGGTGCAAACACAGGCATGGCCGCCCCCTGGGCAAATCTCAACCACTGCCCATCCCCGAGCGGCCCTGGCAGTCCATTTCCCTGGATCTAATCCCGGACCTGCCAAAATCGCACCGTGGCGACGTCGCCATCGCCATCTTTGTATGCCGGCTTTCCAAGATGATGCGCGTCATCCCTGTCAACACGAACATCACAGCCGAGCGCCTAGCAGAGGTCGCTTACGACTAGGGTGTTCCTATTCTACGGTCAGCCAGAGAGCATTGTCTCCGACCGTTACCTAAGTTCACGAGGAGATGCTCCGCCACTACGTGGATGCCAACCACAACAACTGGTGTGACCTCCTGCCCCAACTCGAGTTTCGCCTACAACTCGAGCGTCCAAGCCTTGACGTGCTTCACCCCGTTCAAGCTAGTCCTGGGCTATGAGCCCACCACCCCCGTTCTGTGACCAAGAACCGGCAACGACGCAGCAGTTTTCGTACACCCTTGGTCATTTCGTAAACCCTTGGTCATTTCAACACGCCTGTTACCTACCACTTGGTGGAGTTTGCTGGAGTTAGAGTTGCGGGGACACAACCTTTCGCGGAGGGGGGATGGTGTAACAGGGCAAATGGCGCAGAAGCGCCAGAACGAGTGAAACTGACTTGTTGTATTTGGCTTTTATGACAATAACTTAATTGCGTTATAATAGATTAGTTATTATAAATATAACGCATAGAACTTGGACAAGTCGCATGGGACTTCTTGCATGCGAGCATTCGTACAATGGTGTCAGTTGTAGAATGCGCGCCAGTTTCGAATAGACGTAAGGCCCCCTTATGTGCCAGGCAGCGCTATTTAAGGCGCCTAGATTATTGAGACAGACACTTCCTTTACCAATATTAACTTACTATAATGTAAACTATAAGGAGTCACCCTTGCACCACGTGCCCTACGGCACATGCCCATGACTTGGAGCTCGCCATTATAGCTACTCCTAACAGCTAGGCGCTCCCTCTGTTACATAGATGGTGATGCGACGTGCCTGATTAGCTAGATATACTCGAATATATCATGCTAATATGATTATATCATGCTCCATAGTGCTCGAATGTATTGCCGCCTACTTCAGTGTAAACGGTGATCGAACCGGCGTACAACACTCCCTTCGGGTATGGGACTCACATTACATACAGCGTCCAGGCAGCATCATTGCCCAGGCAGGCGTTGACAACCTGAACAAGTGGCGGAAGGCACAACTTGGCCTCAATAACCAAGTGTGGAGGAAGAAAATGGTGGAGAGGATGCTTGATGTGGAGGCAAAGGGACCGGCTAATGAGGGAAAGGGCCAGGGGGGGAAGAGGGGGAGGAGGCGGAGGAAGGGAAGTACGAAGAGGAGGAGGAGGAGGAGGGGGAGTATGATGAGGGGGAATATGGGGATGGGGATGATGATGATGATGATGATGATGAGTATGATGAGAGGGAAGGATATCTGGGGGGGAGGGTTACAGAGGAATAAGGTTCCATATCACTGGAATGATGAATAACAGGATCAACGAATTCTGTTATTCCTCATTCCAGTGATATGGAACTTTATAAGCAAGGGTTGGATGGATGGTGTTAAACAGGTGTGGACTGCTTGAGAGAGAAGAAGGGATTTCTGCTGTGCATGAACATATGCTTTTCATCATGAGCGTAGGTACAATTCCATAGTGGGGGAGATTATGCCTATAGGAATTCGTGGCTCACACATACAAGTTTGGGGTATAATACCCACCATGACTTGAGCACTATCAGGAGAGTGTGGAAGGCTTTTGCTTCAGCACGAGGGAGTTCTTGTATGGGGCAACGTAGTTGCTTGGATTGTTGGTTGGTAAGTAGGTGGGTATATATGCAGCAGCATGAGACACATGAGACATGCCTGCCATTATTGTCCCACATTTTCCCTGAAATGGGTAACGTATATATATTTGGTTGATGGATACTGGTCATGAGGAATATCCCTGCTGTAATCCCTCCCTTGGACCTCGAAATTCCTCTTTTCTCACATCCTGCTCTTTCTCTGTCTAGGGCTTCGACCTTGCCTAAAAACTAAATTAGGCCTGTCATAATAAAATTATGTTCCTTCTAGATATCGACCATTAATACACACCTGGGTTGGGTAGTTAAAACACCCCCCCTTTTCATGTTCGTGTTTTTTTTGCTGAATCCCAACCAATACACCCCCAGCATGAGTTCCCACGTGTCACCTGTGTTCCCAGGTGTGAAACACAAGCCCAGCTGACCGCATCTGCATTGGTCCAATCCACACATCGCTGTGCATATGTGACGGATGGCCTAAAAGGGTTGCCCTTAAAACAACCCACGCCCCTTTGACCTTATTAGCTGATAATAGTGATCGCTAACCCCAGCTATGGGCATTTGTGTTCCCTCATTATGACATGCGCACAGCTCACACATGTCCTAGCACTTACGGATTTTCAAGCTTCAGTTCCTGATCAGCTACATATACAATCTTTACTGTCCTATTTTCATAGCGAACCAGGTTTTCGCCAGACCGACAGTTGCCTCAGACAGACAGATGATGTCTGCTGTTGGATTAAACTGTGGGTACCTCAGAGGATCCAAATCTGACAGTCAGGTCGTGTGACCCATGTAGGTAGTTGATAGGATATTGACGAGAGGGATGACAATGGCACTTAAAAGACTGTGGTAGTTGATAGTGGCAAAGGCTTCCAGGGATGCTGGTAGGTGCTTCTGCACCCTTATATCATGTTTGTGTGTCGCCGTGTGTGTGTACGACTTCTATATATAGATGCTGTGGTGACCGCCAGGGGGTGGTTCGGTGACCTGGGCTGAGAGGTACCGCATCGGGGCGGGGAGGGATGGGATGGTGACAAGGGCACAATTTGCGGTCGTGGAACGACTGTGACGGTGTTCGAAGGGGACGACATGTATATGGGGTGGCTCTGACGGGTTATGGGACAGGCCTAGACGGGAGCAGGTATAGGGGCAGTGAAACGGACGGATAGACACACACTCTTAGACATCAAGACAATAAAGGGAGTCGCCATCAGCGTTGCCATCACTGCCACCCTCGTGGTCACTGTCACTGTCACCCTCCCCATCCCTGTCACCGTCATAGCATCACCGTCACCGTCACCATTCCTTGTCGCTGTCGCCATCACCATCATCATCGCCGTCCCCCCCCCCCTCCTTGTCGCCATCACAATGACTGCCGCCGTCCCCCTCCTCGACGTCCATTCTTCCTTATATACATAATTTTTTGATGCAAACCTGGATAACATTGTTTAATATAAAATTGTTTAAATTAAGCCCTAAGACATTCCGCCATCCCCCTTCCTGTTGCCACCACCATGCTGTCATATTGTCCCCCTCTCCATCGATATTGCCGTCATCATCACTGTCACCGGCGCTCTCCCCCTCCCCGTCCCTGTCGCCGTCGCCATCGCTGTAGCAGTCCCCCTCCCCGTCGCCATCCCACCCTGTCAGCGTTACCATTATTGCCGTCGCCATCACTGTCAATGGCCACGTCGCCATTGCCGTGCCCCTCCCCCCGATGTCAGTCGCCATCCTTGTCGTCGTCGCCATCCACCGCCACCCTCTCCAGAGTGCCGCATCCAGCGTCAACACCAGCTCCAGCTCCAGCCCGACAAATGGCCAGCACACGGACGCCCCCTCCTACCGACGGATGGACGGACAGAGACAGAAGGACAGACGGACGAAAGCGCACACGTTTGGAGCACGGATAAAGCATGGACGGAGAGAGGGGAACCTGAAAAACACCAAAAGCACTTTCAAAACCCACACGAAATCTAGGAAAATTTGATAACTAAAACATGTACTGTGGTAGCACAAATTGTAGCATAGCAGCACGACCAGACCTGTACCTGTACTCCCCGTCTGTCCCCATCGCCGTCCCCGTCGCTCCCACCAACTTACGCCGCCGCCCCTTTCCCCCCTGCCGCCCCTGCCCAGTTTCCCATAGGGAGAAAAGCCCAGGGGCGGATTAAGGGGGCGGCGGCTGCGCGCGGGGGAAGACTGTGGGGACGGCATGCATGGGAAGATAGCGGGGGCTGCAAGAGGGGAAAGAGGCTGGCAAGGGCGTGCGGAAGACGAAGGGGGCGCCGGCCGCGAGCAGGGGAAGGAGGGACGGCCGCGTGCGTGGGAAGGGAGAAGAGGCGGCGTGCGTGGAAAAGGGGTGGAGGCGACGAGGGATGTACAAGGGGGCGGGGGCGCCCTTTTTCCCCGCACGCCGCTTGAGACCCCTTCCTCCCCACACACCACCCCCATACCCCGCACGCTATACCCACGACCGCCCACGACCGCCACCCCTGTTTCCCTCGCAGACCGCCCCTTTCCCCCTTCGCACCCGCCCCAGGCCCCGTCAAGCCTCGCCTGTCCCCGTCCCTCTCCTCGTCCCTCGTTCGGCCGTACCTACGTCTTTTGCCAGCGCACATTGCAGATTGCTCCATATGCACCTGCAGGCGCCAAGATGGGGATTTTAGGGTAATCCCCCGCTAATCCCCGCTTCATTCCCTCGCACACGGCTGCCGTCCCCTGGCACCACAACACGTTACACGGCTCCACATATGATATGACACGGCACCAAGCACAGCACGACATGGCGCCACGCACGACACGACACAGGATAAGACACGGCACCACACACCCGTCCCCTTCCCCTTCCCCTTCCATGTCATCATACCCGTTCTGCCGTGCCACCCTCCCCTCCCCTCCCTCTCCTGTTGCAACCTCCCACACTCGATTGAGCCGTACACCTGCAGGCGCAAAGAAGGGGACGCCAACAGTAAAATTGAGTAGTCAGACGCATTAGAACATGCAAAAAAATCAAAAGATCGCTTCACACGATTCATACGCCCTCTCGCACTGCATTCTCCGCACGTGTGTCCACCTTCCCTCACGCTAACCCCCTGCCCACGCACTCCGCCCATTTCTTCCTTTCCCCCTTCGTCCCTGCCCCAGTCCCCGTCCCCTTGCCCATCTCCCCATCCCTCTCCCCGTCCCCCTTGGCCTTGGCCTTGCCCCTACCTGCGTGTGTTTTTACCGACAGCGCACATTGTAGATCATTCCAATGCACCTGCAGGCGCCAAGATGGCGACACCAAAAACACTTTCCAAACGTCAGGCATTTCACAACATGCAAAGACAGGTTTCATCGTACCATGTGCCTTACGTTCCTGCTGCCAACGTCATCGCCCCTGGAATTGAAGCTGTGATGGGTGCCGGTAGTTTTGGTGCGGACCTTGGAAACATAGTTGGTCCAGGTTCTCGGACAGCAAACAGGCCTGGTGACAACTGCCGCCGTACATCCGGGGCGGCTAAAGGCACGGCAGAAATTTCCTTTATAAAAAATTTTATTACAATGGAATCTACGGGCCTTCTGTATCAGCGAAAAAGTGCACAGCTGGAGGCTACGATAGGATCGAGTTTCGACGGCTTAACGCGATACAACGTGCTTATGCGCGAACAGATGACAAGTTCACCAGCACTCCCTTGAACGGGACATGAGACACTCTAGTTGTTTTCCAAGTTAATTGGTACTGGCTTGGGGATTGCAAAGCACGTCTCAAACACTAGGGGGGCCAACTGAAATGGAGATGTAAGTGCAAATTTCATACTTCGACGGCGGGTGACAGACGATAGAACCTCACTAACATGTGCAGGTCCCGAGCGATAAACAACCGGACAATATGATCCCGGCAGGGGAACTCTTAAATTGAGCAAGAACACAATTTCATGAGAGTAAAAACTATTCCGACAACCATGCATTATATATCTCATTGGGTCAGTGGTTGTCAATGTCAATTTCATTGCCTTGCAAGCTCCGAATCCCGTACGGATTAAATGCCATGCACTTGTCAGCAACCACATCGATTGCTAAACATTGCAGTGCAATGCTCAAGAGGTAACATTGTAGATCATTTCCTTTACCGCAAGAAGCTAATGCTCTATTGCGAACTTGCTTTCTAAGGAACACCTAACAGTTATCCACTGCCTAGGACTGATTTCCTATTAAACTATTCGAAAATGACGATGGTTCCGGGCAAGATGGATGCAGTTTCCGTGAATCGGGGTGGGTGATTGGTGCTGGAGCTAGCTTTGATGTATCTTGGACGTGGTTAAATGAAGCTACTATAATTGCAGTGTGGGAGGAGCATGTTAAGAAGGAGAATCGGGCGTTGCAGCTGAACGACCAGTTCGCCATTCCAAATCCTCGAAAGAGTAAGTTTAATAGTATGGCGCTGTATTAGAGTAAGCCTCGGGTGTTCTTTACTAAAACATCTATACCTTCTTTGCTACCTTCTATGTTTCAACAATTTTCCACTCAGCATGCTTGCATTTGCAACAAGGTATTCGTCATGTCATTTTGGTGCTTGCAGTGGACATCCTACCGGAGAAACCCAACAGAACAGTGCCAACACCGAATCCAGACGAAGCGACTGTGGCCGCCTCTACCGCAACGCTACATAGCTTAGCTGCAGCGAAGGATGTCGACAAAGTCCCAGTCGATCGCTTTGCTTTACCGATTACAGGAAACATGGATTATGGGTTCTTTCATCGAGTAAAACCGGTAGGTTCCATGCAAGCCGCTCATGTGCCGTGAGCCGCAGCGCATTGGTTATCCAGCCAAATCAATAGCAGTTGACCACTTTACGACTGACACGGAGGCTACGGCATGCAACACTGTGCGCCCGTGATTCCCACAGCGAATGTGTGCATCATGCGACGACTGGAGACCACGTTTTAATTAACGCATGAACAAGGTCCATGCTTAGGGGAGGCTTATGGGTAGTTTGTTGCGGGTACGAACGGGAGCCATTGTATCGGCCTAGATTCCGTGCAGTGGACTGGCAGATGGGCTCTTGTGATTTCAGTCGTATATGGTGCCGAAATGGACTAACAGGTTAAATGCCTGCCTTTCGTCCGTTTGTTAATTACCTTTGCCCACAGGGCGAGCCTAATGGGATGTTCAATCACAAGCACAAGCCTTGCGAATTGACAGACTATGCACAGGAGTACATCAAGAGCTTTAACGGGGTGGGACCGTACACCACCAAGCTGAACAAATGAAATGGCGCAACAGCTCACACTTATCGACAAGAAAACCCAGGAGCGCCAGAGAATTTGTGGGACAGGGGACATACGGCATTATTCGGGGGATGCAAGAACTGCTTTGGCAGCAGCCAGGCACGCCTATGCACAGACCGACGGACAATTTCTCCAAGGGATTTGTGATGGACAGGCTTCATCTTGTCAAAGCTGCTTAGGCCATTTGGGATTTCACTACATACCCGATGTGCTAATTATAGGTGCAATGGTACAGTGCCATGGTTTTTGTGGGAAGATAAAGTTCAGTTAGCTGCAAGAAGTAAAACTGGGCATCCCTTGCAGGTGTACAAGTGTGTGATTAACACAGATCGTGCCTTAGGGTGTTAGGTACCGCATGCAATTAGCGCGGTGACGGAGGCAGGAGAGGCCTTGGATGTGAAGTGACAAGTGCCTTCCATGCGGTGAGCGTTTAATTCACGACTATAGGCTTGGAATAGAAGGGCTGTAGTCAGCACAAAGAGTTTGGAGCTGCGAAGCGTAGCGTGAGATGATCCATGAAGTATCCAAGACATGCAAACGTGTCGGTTTGGTTGCATATGTTGACGTCTTGGGCTCTACAGCATTGGGTATTGGCGTTTTGGAAGCTGAATACCATAGCCAGGGCTTGGGGCCGCAGAAGAATGATACTGGATTCTTGCTTGGCCCCTGGGCATCATGCTTGGATCCGCTTCTGCGCGTTTGTGTGCCCATTCAAAGGGTTTTAAACTGAGTTTCGTGTGTGTCCTAGTGTGTGCCCTCAGTTCAAGCAGAACATCAATGAGTCACCTAAGCTATGGGTGGAGCTTCAGACACCCCTCCTATGGAGCACCGATTACTGTGCTCCTTATGGAGAGGATCCCAAGGAACTCACGAGACGTTTAGACTACGTCGGGGGGCCTCTAATGCTATATCCGATCCCGGAGCGACCATACGATATGTAGATTTTAGGAGGGGAAAAGAATCGTTGACTGCATGATTCCTAAAATAGGCGAGAGCGGGATGGCAGCATTCACGACCACCAGAGACGATGATGCACCTCTAGTACATGTGTTTTATTGAAGGTCCAAATCGGGAAAAAAACTCCCTATCTCCCTAATCCACACTTTCCTCTTCTGGACTTGTCTGCGAGGGATGAATAATATTGTAGCTATAGAAGTACTACTATGCTCTATTACGAAGGCAAGTGAAGAAGACACTGTTTTCGAAATCAGATGCCGGCTCAGTTCGCAACCGTCGAGGGTGTACAGGCCAATTCCTTCAGTGCAATCATCCGAAGACATTATAAAGGATTTTCATGGAAGAACGACACATTGATTATCAATTAGACGAGATGCATACAATTTCAGTGCCGTCATGCGTATATCTTCGCTCGACCCTCCTCGTTAACTTGTAGCTGCTTTTAAACCTCCTTCCTAGGGACAGAAAGTCGGTTTTACCTTTTCATACTCGTTTGACATGGTCAGGAATCGGGTGAGGGACCTGGGTGAAGGTGGCGGTCATGAAACGGTCCTTCAGGGGCAAGCTTGACACAGTCTCCAGACCCTATATTATAAACCTTTCCAGGAATAGCTATGCAACAATAAATAGGCCAGTACCGTAATGCCCTACCACTAGGTGTCGCATTCGAATCACCGCATGCTACATATTCGCTTGGTTGCCCGGGTTTTCTGGGCCTTATTGTGCCTCAAATAAGTGGGGGCCTGGACACATTTTCGTTTCTGTGGAATGATGCGATTCGAATAACGGATACATTACTCGGTTTCTTGGGTGTCCATATAATATAATTGGTTAACCCTCAATTTGGGGACAGCGTGTGGCCCTCGTCGTCAACTCTAGCATTCGTCCGTTGAGCCCAGTAACGTTAGAAGAAAGCTTAACATTATGGCATTTGCTTCAATTCATCTCACTGGACGTGTTGTCCACCAGGCCGCTTCCGGCCGCATCAAGCCGGTCCCAGTGCATACGCGCCGCCAAGCGGTCGTGAGCTCTGGAACCTCGGCACCTTGTTTCAGTGGCCGGGAAGAACCAGTGCATGTCGGGGCCTGGAGCGCCCGCCGCACAACGCACCGGTCTCGACGGGTGCTGTTGCGCGTATCCGCCTCGGAGCCCCTTTCTGTGCCGGTAACGAACCTAACGAAGCACCAAACACACAGGAATCAGCCCAGCGCGCACGATGAGGTGTATGGTGAAATGTGAGTTTGACCTCTCTAAAGCGGGCCAGGGCCTTAATTTACTTGGAACTACTTGGGTCCCGTGTTCTGTTAATTAGCATTTGCTTAGATAGGGAAAACTTGTCTGGCCTTAAGACATTAGCAGGTTTGCCAAAGCCTTATTAGCTGGAGACAGGATTAACCTGTCGTGAACTGTTGGCTACAGGTCCTGCCCCATGGGAGGTGTCGAGGCAATAATGCGCAAGGCATCGCAAGGCATTTTTACAACGACGCCGGACGCAAACCTACAGGAAATCATGCCACTGTTGAACAAGGTGACCGGGCTTCCGGTCCTCGACGCTGACGGCTCCGTAGTGGGCGTCATTAGTCGAAAGGATATCATTCGTGTCCGGAAGTCCGGAGGGCTGATGACGGAGAAAGTCCAAAAGCATATGACCAGCCCGGCGCTTACCATTCCTTTGCGAGCCACTGTCCAAGAAGCTGCTGACCTGATGCTCAAGTACGGCATCCGCCGTTTGCCTGTAGTTGACGACAACGGTGAGTTTAATGTATTCTCTTGCACGGACGAATTTGTACTTACATGTAGTGACGCATGTACCTCATCCCATCGACCTCCTGGTTTCTCCCAATGAGGCCGTTTTCTCTGTGAGTATGTGATGCTTGTAATATACGGCATGAGCATATCTCGGTGCCTAAATGCATGTGATTATGCTTATGTGCGTAGATTTACTAATTCTTTAGCGAAAAATCTTAGTCACTCCGGTGAAAGGGGGCATGGAAATGAGAGCCCGTGCTGCTATCCACCTGGCCGTCACTACCGCAGGCCATCCCCTGGGCTTGGTTTCCCGTTCCGATATCTTCAAGCCACTGGGCGACTACAACAAGGTTATGGAAGAGGAGCTTGCAATGCTTGCGGGCAAGGGCAGCTGGCAGATCAAGGTGCGAATATGTAGCGCAGAAGCATGCAGGAAGCTTTTGAGGAGGATGCTCATGTTTCAGTGCGCATGTCATCGTGCTAATCCAAAATTTGAGTGTCAGGCGATTGATCCTGCATGTAGCATATGGCGTGCTGCATAATCCAATTGCTATGACGTATATGGATGTGCGCCGACAGTTTTCCTTAAAAGGAAATTAAAGTTTATCCCACCTTTTCCCCACGCAGTACCTGTTCGACGGTAGCTGCCCTATTTGTTCGTCAATGAAGGAGCTATTGGAGCGCCAAGACAAGGTGTGACTAGTATAATGTTGTTCATTAAGGGGCCTTGCCTAACCGACCCGACCCGTTCTGTAACTTTAATGTGGAAGCCCCTCAGGCTGTGGTTGGTAAGGCTGGTGAACTGGGCACTTGGGGTTTCCAGCTTTTTGGTCACATCCTCTTTCTTGACATGTGTCCTCACCGACGTGTTCGATTTTTGGTTGCATTCATTGTTTGGCTGCTTTTGTCCACACACTTCACGGGGGCTTCCTTATGTTAGGGCGCGGGCCGCATCATCTTCGTGGATGTGTCGTCGTCCAAGTACCGCCCCTCAAAGAACATGGGCATCAGCCAGGACGAGGCCATGACCACTATTCATGCAATCCGTCCTGACGGGTCGGTGCTCATGGTAAGCATGCTTGGTTAATAGCTATTCGGTTCACCCTCCATGGCATTATGTCTCGTACCCCGGCCTGGTGTCAATTCCGTAGAGACGGTGCACCCTCTGGCTTCACCGTTCTCGCACTCCTTCCCCACCCCTTGCCGCTTTTTTAACGTTGTGTCTGATCAATTATTCTCCCCCGTTTCGGTATTGCATTCATTTGCACATCATCATTCTGCTTGGGTCGGCCTCGCGCTTTGATAGCACACTTCCCACAAATAGATTGAAATATGGGTTGTTTATTTTTGGGTTGAAGATGGTGACCTGGAAAACGTATTCCTCAAAACCTCTTCGGTGCAGGGCACTGATGCCATTCGGTCTATGTATACGGTTGTGGGTTTGGGATGGCTGGCTTTTCTTATGGAGCTGCCACTATTTACGAATGCCGTCGACCTGCTCTATGAGTTCATCTCCCGGAATCGCATTTCGCTGGGTGGCGCAATGGATACCCTACTGGCTGGCAAGAAGTTGCAGATGAGCAAGGCAGGCATAACCACCTGTTCCGACGTGGATGAGGAGTGCAGCGTCGACTGGTAATTGTGACATGGCTTTGCGGGGTGGCGTCGTCAAGCGACAGATGAAATTTGGCGGAGGCGGGTGTTGGGAGTCTTTCGGGTATTTGGGTCTTTCTCTGCTTAGCATGGTGTTGGGAGGTTTTCCGGGCTTCTTCTGAAGGGCGGGACAGACAAGAGTTGCGCCCAAATACGTGAACCGCGGCGTACAGGACACCACAACACATATCGGCCCTGGTCTAATGGGACAGCAGATCCCACCGCAGCGGCTTCGAATGTTCTGCCTTATCTTGGAGCTGGCGCTAGACGCAACTCGTCATGATGTTTCATATGCGGCTGGCGCATGCTGCATTGGCGGCGCATGCAGATCCCGAGCCAGGGACAGGACGCAGGGTCGTGCGATTGTTTCTGAGGCGTTTGTGGCTTGTGATTGCGAGTCATCGCCAGTAGAAGCTCCACATCGGTCATCCCGCTGTTGCAACGGTAACTGTATATGGCTATTAGACCAGCAGGCTGATAAAGTGCATGGAGCCGAAGTTAGCTTGTTTGAAGGCTCATGCCAGGCCTTCTGAGATCGTGGGAAGGTGATCTCGGCGGCAAGGATTGCATGCGAGCTGGATTAGCGCAATTCTTATTTTACTAAGGTCCATATGTGGGTCGCTCTGTTTGTCTGACTCCCGAGGGCCAAAGGCCGTCAGGTTGAGAATATCCCATGGCGTTGCTGGCGCCAAAGGTGTGCATTCAATCCCTTCGTCGATTTATTCACGAAAGAGGAGAGGAACAGGCGGCCGCTTTGATTCTTTAGCGTTTACCCTGGAGAGGACGGCAGGGCGATGATGCCCATGGGCGGCTACTTGTCCGTCGGATGGGCTGGTGACTTGCGACCCGCACTTTCCGGGCTTATGTTGTTGAAACCATTTGCGAATAATAAAATGCGAGCCCCGTGCTTTGATCAGTGCAAAACTGTATTGGCTTGAGCCTCATCTAATAAATCGAATGACTTAAAAGAGCGGCATGGGCGGGACCGACGGCGACTAACGTAGGTGCCTGCGCTTCGGGGTTTGCTAGTGCATCGATATGGCGGACAATTTCGGTGCTGAATTGTGTGGAAGGCGACTGTGGAAATGTGATTCCTTGATATGTGTCACATCGCCTTAGTGCATGGGCATGGTATCTGGCTAGTTGCAAGGCCGACTCATGTAGAGTGCGTATTCCATGTGCACAGGAATGCCATTGGGGCTGGACGATTGGTGCCGCGGGCGAGTACGATGAGTCAAGCCTGCAGACCTGCATTTGCTGTAATGCCTGGCTACCAGCGCATTCGTAGACTGCGTGCAGATGGCATCAAACGCCGAAGATCAATTTCTGAGTGATTTACTTCATTGTAGTTGCAGGCTGGCCCATGCCGGCCTGCCGCATCCTTATAGTCTTGAGCTAACGCCTATACGTTGACTCTGATCGCGAAACCTCATCGTCATCCGTATGTGAGTCGGATAATATTGACATTTTAATTTTAAAGACATCATATAGCTAGGGGTCTGCTTGATGAGTCAGTTTGTGCCCGCTGCCGTTTCCTGTTGACATGGGGTACTTGTGACTGTGTACACTGCTAGGTGAAGCGTCTGTGAGCTCGTGCATCTGTGCACGTGGTAGTGCTCATTCCTTGCCTCGTAGGAAGACCTAAGGGTGAAATTCGCACCGTCATCGGATTTCTGGATTCGCACACTGACTACAAGCTTGGTAGCAGCCATTCGATGGGGTCGCGAGCGACGGTTGGAAAGAAACTAAGGTCACAGTGTCCAATGTCCGTGTCCATTAAAACCCGCCAAAGTTGGGAGTCCGCCTTCAATGTCCACTTCTGGTGATCATTTAGCTGCGCTGATGAACTTTTTGCATCATGTTGCTGTCTTGTGCTGTGGATATCTGCACGCTGTGCTGTCGTAAACTCCATTTCGATATACGAAATTAAATATTACAAAAGTAAGCCTCGGGGACTTATTTGATGAGAGTGCACAAGCTGCATTCTATTCTCGCAGGCTATCATCTTATCCCGGGTCTGTTTGCCATTCTGTTGCTGGCGCCGTATGAAATTTGATGGTCCTCGTACGATTTTACGTTGTATGAGTCACAAGCTTTTAATTACATACTTATTTTGTAAGGTTTCGCGTTTGGCCATCTTGGTATGTCTTGCATAGATTTTAAACATGGTGTTTTGGAATTAGTTCCATCAGATAAGATAACCGTGTTATGTATGAACAAGACGATGTCGAGTGCAGGAAACGAGGATTACAAGACCGATGAGCGGGGATCAGGCAATGTAGGAATTTCACCCCTACTCATATTTTTTTGAGTTAAATTCCACAGGAAAGAATCACCGCCGAGCACGCATGAATTCCCAAACAGTAACCTTATCGCCAAGGAAAGGAACCCCCGTGCAATCTCATTAATTTACCTTGGTATCGTCGTATGGCATTTGGCGCACCGCCATGAAGTATGCAAGCTAAAAATAATGAATGAAAATATGCACGACGCGCAGCACCGATACCCAGCATGAATCCAACGGCACTGTCGGTATAAAGCGTAAAAAAGGATGCGATCATGTTTTAGAGTACGACAAAAATGAGCTGTTTCGCTTACTCCCCGCTATGTCACCGCACTGAATCCTCGCCGTCCCTTGCTATAGCAGGGCAGGCTATCCTGTGGTACTGCTGGCGTACGTGCAGGCGTGAAACCCCACGGGCGCCCCGACGGATATAGAAACAATATTGATGATGATGTAGAGACCCTATCACTGCTTCGCCCGCCATGGCGTCAACTCCGCGGGGTCACCATGAAAGTTCGCGGCAAACGAAGGAAAAATACCTGCATTTTCTTGGTACATCAGCTGCTGTCGGCACATCTACCATGCCGTTCACGTAAGACCACGTGTACTTCTTCCGACTTCTTCATTCTAATTGAAATGGAAATGGCAAGAGGCAGCCGGCGAGCAAAGCTGCAACAAAGGTACAAGCACAGACCAAACTTCATGGCCCGATGACCAGGCAACCCGAACTGAAAGAAATACCAGCTGCGAATGCATAATGACTGCAGGATGGTCACAAATCCAAACCCAGGACAGTCCCAAGATAAAATGACGCTCACCATAGCCAACCCACCCACCCACCCAAACCCACGAGCAAAGGCTGTATTACATGAAAACGAAAATCATTATTATAAATATTATTATTACATTCCAAAATATGATCCCTCAAGCCAGGCGAACCACGTCTCGAACACATCCGCGATGGCGTCATCGGTCCAGAGCCACCTGCCAACCGCCATCCTTATACCCCGACCCACAGGCGTACTCCTCTATCTGTGGCTTCGCTTGCTAATATTCTTTCAGGAAGCCCACCAGAAAGGCGGACTTATTTCCTCAGAAAAATGTGTGGAGCTGCACCGGTGCATAAGACTACACGCCCTCCCAAAAGGCCCCCCCTGCCACACTCCCCCTGCTTCCTGAAGGGGATATCCACGCCGATCCAAATCCCATTACCCTGTACTACTCCTGCCCTAACCAACCCAGGACTCCTGCCAACCAGGAGTTGACACGGCCGGTGGCATTACCTGCAATTTCCGTCATTTCACCCCGGCCGGGACCAACCACAAAGAGATATAGCGCAACAATCGGACCAGCGTTTAATTTCTACTGATAGCGCGTGAGCAGCTTACGGCATACGCGCCAACCCCCGGATGAAAAATGCAGATTTCACAGGGTTCATCGAGGGAGCTCCACAAGGCGAACACAACGACAGACGGCAGCACATCCGCAACCAGGTATGAACGCACGGCACCCACATGATACACACACACATACATCGATTGAAGGTAACATTCAGGCGCAGGGGCAGGCAGATCACATGTTCATGAACAAGTTGGCCATAGTGCTGGAGACATTGAAGTACTCATCCTCTGTAACGCCGTAAACGTTCTTGCACACCTCAAGCGCAGCGAAGTACTCGGCCATCTGCGACCGAAACCCAAAATCGCAGGTTACATGCGTATTGGCGGAGGGAGGCCATGGCAGAGCTCGCTTGCATGTGGACCAGAGGGCGCACATCATGACACTGCCGAGTAGTCTTAACCGCCGCAGCCCATCCGCTTGACTGGTAGGCCACCCATGACAGAAAAGGGCGTCACAATGCGCCTTGATGTTTCTTTGCCCACTCCGGTATCTAAATGGTGGTTTTTTGAGTTCATTACATATTTTGCAAAATCGCCTAAAAGCACCACCTTTCCTTATATGTTTGTTCTTTTTCACTACAGGTATTTGAAAATCTGTAGTTTATAATCAACTCCCTCCACAGCAATCAACAAAGCCTGCCCAGCCTTATACTTCCAATTGAGATTCTTTCCGCGCCACAACCCATTCCTGAACCTCCTCCTCCCACTCACCTGCGTTGACCCCTCTTTTCCGTCCAGGACCATAGCTACGAAGTCCGCCACATCAGGCGGAAGCCCCTGGCTAACGTACTTCTGGCTCTCCAGCTTCTCGCGCTCCTCATCGCTGGCATGAGTGTGAAAGCTAACTGCTTTAAGCAGTTCGATGCGGTCGGCCACCGAGAACTCGGACTTGGACAGCATGGACTAGGGGAGCAGGAGGACAAACGAGCAAAGCGGATACGTACGTTTGCCGTGATGGGGAGAGGACAACCTCATGGACAAATCAACAAGCGCCCAGATAGTGCCAACCACCCTTTGGAAGGGACATACATAAAGTAATAATCGATTGATGCGTTGCAGGAAAACAGTACGCGGAACAGTGCACGAGCGCTTACGGCAGGCACTGGGCAGCCGGTCGCAATCCTCGTGTTTGTGTGTGGGATAGGGGGGCTTCGCTTCACCCGTGGCCACTACCTGGCAGTCCCTACCTTCCCCTGTATTTCGGGGCACCCTCATCCGTTCACCCATGTTGACTTCTCCGAAACTAGTGACTTTCCCGGCTTCGGCACCCACCGCCAGCATCCAGTGGAATCTGCCGGATCAACGGCGGCGTCCTGGTCGGCTCGTAAGTCACTATAACCGGGTCCTCACCGTCCATCAAGATCGGGGGCACACCCACCCTCAACCAATGGAGGGATTTTTATTCTCCCGTGTTGTATATTTAGTACCTTTCCCTCTGCCGAATCGAGTTCTCCCCGATCCATCTGGGAGCAAACTGCATGTTGTAACTATGCTCTTATGCCATAATGTAACACAAGTCATGATGTGCAAGTGTGCAAGCTAGCAACGGAATCCTCCGACCTCAACCCAACACCGGCTACTTCCTCGTCCAATCCCCCTCCTTTTCCCCTATCCCACCTGCAGCTGACCGAAGCTGAGCTTATTCCAAAGCTGCTCAAAGCGAGGTGTCCCGTAGCCCAAAATCATAGCACCCAGCTTCTGTGCCGCCGGATTGCTCAGCTGCTGCACTGCGGCCAACATCTTATCGCGACCTGCCTTCACCATCGCCGAGCATAGCCGGCACTCTTGTTCTGTGCCAACAGCTGACAGGGCCGCGCTCGTGCCTTCAGCACCATCGCCAACGGCGGCCGCGCCGCCAATGCCGTTACCGCCATCGCCGACGGTTATTAGGGCGCCACCGCTGGGACTTCCCAACTCACCATCACCATCAGCACTGCCGTGCACCTCGCTCGGGGCGTCCTCCAGCCGTCTACCTCCCTCTACCTGTTGGTCACCACAGTCCAGACCGCCGGATTGCTCTTCCACCACATCAGCATCGTCACCGACGTCACCTCCATCGCGTTTCGGCGAGGGCGACGATCCCCAGGCCCACCGACCTTCGCCGTCTCCTTCCTGCAGTATGAGCTGCTGCGGCTCCTCTTCGTGCTGCCCTTGCTGTCCGTCACCCTCGCCGTCTGCGGATGCCACATGCTGACGCTTGGAAGGCTCATCCATGTCCACCTTTACGGCGCCACTGCCACTGGCGTCCCCAGCGCCACCGCCGCTTAAAGGTGCATCTTCACGTTCGCGCTTGGTGCCCGTTATGGCCAGTACGGGTGCGTTACCGCTGCCTCCGTCACCCTTCTGCTGCTTCTTCTGCTTCTGTTGAGCCTGGTTCTTGCTGCCGCCGGCACCTCCACTAGGGACAGCGCTCGGTTTGGTTTGCCGCAGCTCGTGATGTCTGCGAAGCGGGCATGATGGAATAGGCGTGGGAGTGTTTTCGGACTGGGCACGATATCAAACAAAACATTAAACCTCCTTGCGGTTCACTGTGACAATCTGCAAAAGTCATGATAGCTTGGATTGGTACATTTACAAGAACTAACAGTTTAGATTAATATCTGCAAAGAGAGCCTAAAGAGAGGACCTAACGGATAGCTGTACGGCTTATCTGAATGCTCCCATGTGCATACCTGTTAAATAGTATCTCTCGCCAGTATCCTCGAGCCAAACCACTTACCCATGCGCAAACGTGCACTTGTCCCCGTACGGGCATGACCCCGTGGTCATGAAACGCTCGCATAGGCGCGTCTTGTGAATGGAGCCCTGGGAAAAGCAATACAAGAACACTTGCAGCGGACGACAATGCAAGACCAAAAAATATACTAGCGGCCCGAGGGAAAAGGACGATGCTAGCTCTACATAAGCGCATGGTAGCTGCAGGTCAATGGCCCAACCAAGAGGGCTACGATACAATACCTGCAAAAGAAATGGAACAAAAATCAAAGGTTACAGTGGCGTGTTGAGCTGCTATCTCCCTCTGCTCTTTTACGAACCCTTTCCTAGAGGCCTGCTACGTCCCTCCCATTCGGATATTCTTAGATCCACGTGCCTCTCCGCGTCCGCTGCCATGATACGCGCCGCCCTTTACCTGGGGCTGCGAGCTCATGGTACTTGGTACCTGCCGAAGCTCGGTTTGCCTGCTGGTGGTACAGGAAACAGAGGCGGTATAAGCAGCATTAACACTAGTCCGCTCGCATCAACGGCGATGTCATGTCAACAGAAAAAGCAGGCACCATAAGGGACTATTCTACAGTGGGACTCGTCACACTAATTTTGCGCATCTTAGGGGACCAAGGGCCATGCTTTACCGCTGTCGTCAACCACCAGTCACAGCAGCGCACAAAAGATCGCGACGTGGTAACCCGTTACCACCGCGCCTACAAGGGACGGGTCACGATCCCTTGGGTCACCATCCCTACTACTCACCCATGGGCGAAGGTGCACTTATCGCCGTACTTGCAGGACCCCGTCCGGACAAACTCTTCGCAAATGCGCGTCTTTTTCATCAGCTCAACCATAGTGCGCTTGTCCTATATTAGCCAAAAACGAGGGAGAGGGAATGGGTGCCCCAAGGGCGTGGCGAAACAGCAGACAGGTAACAGATATTAAGGTTTGGGCAGCATTGATTCAGCCTCTTCTCAGCGTTGCCATATTGCATTCGACAAATCAGCTGCATTATTTTTGCTTACGGATCCGAACCGCCTCCAATATTACCCCATTTTCTCCAGCACATAAGTCTGGATCCCAGGGTAATAACTTGCAGGAATTCCATGGGATATGACAACTGCAGCCCGGTGGGCATGCCTCCCAAAGTCCACACACACACAAACGAACAGTACACAATTTCAGGCCCTATCTTTCTACAATTTCACAATCGTGCAAGTGCTCACCGCCGCTCCCTCTGCCTTCACGTTTCGGGCGCCCCCTTTGCCCCCCTCCATGACAGGCGGCCGCAAGTCCCCGTCGCCATGAGCGTACTTGCAAGTGTCACCATATGGGCAATGACCCTCCTTCCACCTATTTAGTGAACCGAGCGCAGAAGGGAAATGAATGCACAGGGAGCGTGGAATTAGGAGACCTTGTAAATGCAGCTGGTGTGTCAATCAATAGAGTTGCAGGGACGAAAACGCAAAAGTTTTCGTTGCTGTTGCTTTCCGAAAAGTGCTTTCTGCATCTCACTATTACAAGCACAGATGGACTCGGGGATTTTTTGCTCGATCCCTTGTCAGACGGAGCCCATACGCATCGTCCCTTTAGCAGTCGCTTTATCCTTGCTCCGCACCGCATCACGGTCACCGCATCCCCGAGTGCCCCCCTTCATGTGCAACCCTGCTGCAAATCAACCCGTCCGTCTCCACTTACTTGTTACAAATTCTAGTCTTCCAGAAGCGCGAGTTCTCGCCACCATCCATGCCGCTCCGTTGCTGCTGAGCGGCGCGCAGGTTCTGTTGCTGGTTCATCTGGGCAGTCATCATGCCCATCGCACCCATGGGTCCTGTCATGTTTCCCATTGGCCCCATCGTTCCCAACGGCCCCATGGCGCCCATCGCGCCCATAGGTCCCAATCCACCCATGGAGGCCATACCGCCGGCCGAAGCTGCAGCCGCCATCCGCTGATATGCAGCCATCCGCATCGCATATTGCTGTGAAATGTTCAAATGCAAGTTAGAAATTTGTCACCAACTTTCGCAAGTGGAGATCCAACTGCTCAGGCAATTCAACACTCCTAGAATACCGACTGGAGACAAAATGTACATCATATTTGTGCTGTTTTACTTCTCAAAAAACTGACACGGACCTGCATGTAAGCTTGCATTGCAGCCATTGCCTGAGGATTGCCTGCAGCCGTTGCCTGCCAGTTGGCAGGGGTCATCCCATGCTGGCTCATCATTCCAGCGCCTTGTTGGCCAATCATTGTGGTACCTTGTGCGCCCATCATTCCGGCGCCCTGTTGGCCCAACATTCCTGGAGCCGTTGGATTCGCGCTTCCAGCAGCACCTGCTGTTGCCATTCCCGTCATACCAGCCAAATTCATACCACCCATACTTGGCATTGTGGCCATCATTCCGCCACCGGCCGACGGCTGCTGCAAGGAGCCCTGCTGTTGCCCAGCCTGGCTCGTCAGCTGCGACATCTGGCTACCATATTGACTTTGTAGCTGCCTCATCTGTTGTCCGGCATGGCCAGCCATTTGGCTGCTCATTTGGGTGCCTATCTGACCGATGCCCAACTGCTGGCCCATCATTCCTCCACCCTGTTGTGCCATCATACTAGGGTACATATTCGTGTTGTTTCCAAACATTTTTTTATCGCAGCAGTGGCATGCAAGGTAGATTCACTCCTGCCAAGGATCAGTCGACCCGGGAGACTTCTTCAGCAAGAAACTGAATCTAAGGATGATGTACAAGTAGCTATGTGTAACAACTAGTGAATAGGTAGTATGTTATGTCGTAGGTGCAGTTTTGAGCTCTGGTAGAGTTGCACGACATTTGGGCACAAATGGGGCGGGCACATGGTCAGGGGTGACCAGCCAATCCAAGCAGGCTGTACTTAGCACTTTCAGATTGTGAAGGTTGTGATGCTCTATCAACAGAACACATCATCATAACGAGTACTAAAACGACCAAGCCTAAAGGTGAGAACGCTCGCGTCCCGCACGATTCCCCGAAGCATCATTTGGGCTGCCCTTATCGTCCCTGCACGACTATTAGCTGCACCCACACAAGTTATGCCTCTTTCCAAAGTCATCCGTCGTACAGTTTTGAGCCACGCATGTACGACATGTTCGCTGCCACGCACGCAGCCCAGGTGCCCTGGAACCGCACAGATGAGCATGGTCTACTTTTGTTACTGTCGCTCTTAATTAAAAAACTTGGCCACATGCACGAACACCCGAACCTGTTCTAAGCTTCTCAATTGACACTGCATCCTCGAGTAACCGAATCAGTTAAGTTCACACGTGGTTATCAGCAAGCTCAACGGGTCTGTTACGGGTTCCGCCCATGGAGGAAATTTCTTGAACGGAGCAAGCTGTTCTGGCACGTAGCAGTGCAAGCACGAAACGCTGATTAAGTTGCGCTCCAAAGAGCAGCAGCTAAAGTGCAACCACCAGCCAAACAAAACCGTAGCCGGCAGGGGGTTGCCAGCTTTTTCCGTCAATAGTGTAAGCCCATCCTTCAAGGTGGTAGGCTTTCCTTAAGGGGCAGGCATTACATGCTAAACAATGTACGATTGCCAGTGCAAGTGTCAATAGCGACGGAGCAGAGACGTGAAGGGGCAAGGGAGGCGGTACTTGTAGGGGTCTGAGGTGGGGTTTTAGACGGTCTAGTGGCCTGCGATAATCCTGGATTCCGCTGCATCCCCAAGGAGCCGTTTGGTTACTAACTTCGTAGTAATCCCAGCAGCAACGGTCAAGACATATAAAGTCCCTACAAATGCCTGCAGCTCACACGAATGCACATGGGACCAAGTCCGTGCTGGAGCATTAAGTCAGACGATACTTAGCTAATTGCTATATTTGCCGCTCGACTCACTCACCCTTGCCAAGCGGTTTCACAATGTTAAATCGTTCAATCTGACAAATATCACTGTCATGTTGGGCCTTCTACGTCCGACTCTCCGGAAGTTCCACACGGATGAACTGAGAATGCAGTTCTAACCAGTTCACCAAACCACTCACAAGGCTTGCCACACATGTTTGCAGAAGCAGAGATGCACACCATGATGCCTGTACCACTAATCCGGTTGGTACTCCCAGAAGGTAACATTAATAATACATAGGCTACAAGGATAACTCCAGTCTGTTCTTTTCACGACAATAACAAATGCCACAAATAAGCAAAATTATGCATGCGTCGATGATTTCTGCAATCGTAACATGCCGCAGGGAGTCGCAGCGGCATTACAGCTGCATCGTGGCAATAGCCACGCCCCAAATCACAAGCCATGGAACGGCACCGCAATATCACATGACATGCGCGTTCGAATTCGTTGCAAACGACACATCACCGAACTAATATGCGTGACTTGGGATTGTTTGTTCGGGGGATAAGCCCAGCTTAACCACCACACCCGTCGTGTCGAACGAGGTATACGCGAACAAATCAACAAAGTCACAACTTAAATAATAATCCTGTATTTCAGTTAACCGTCCCTGAGCTCAGTCGCCAAGGTCCCCTTTCACCTTCAAGGACTTGAAACCCGATGATCATCCCGCCAGCCATAGGAAAAAGGGGCATGCTCATTCTTCTACATGATCCCGATGCAGTCCCGATCCTAATCAGTACACGGCTTCATTGGCCGTTGTCAGCCCCCTATTCCCCTACCGAGGGCATGCTCACGGACTTCCAATGGTCCTCACTGTGGCATACCAGCACGCAGTGGCATGTACATAATGTATACTCTATTTCTTCTCATCCCTACACCCCTACATCCCTACACCACTGCCTCCCCTCAACTGAGCACCCCTAAGACTGATTCCTCCTTTAACGACCGATTAATACCTCCGTCTGACTTATCCCGCGGTCCTCTCCCCACCCACTTCCTGCTGCCCCCACGCACGGCAACTAACCGCCATAAGGCCCCGCGGTCCGCAGCCCTCAGAAGACACCTGCACAAGGGTCGGGGACGGCATGAAAAGTTGTAGGCGGACATAAATGCGGCTGCAAGGCCCAGACCGGTATATGCTCACTTGTTTCCCCGTGGCTTTACGACCCATTGATACGATACCTCAACTTGTGTTGGACGCCCTCATTGTAAGAATGTCCTAATGGATAATATTACCCGTTCACAGCGATGGGGTATGCTTGCTTAGCATAGCTTTACTATAACCTACGCACCGTGTACTCATAGTCCTGGACCCGGGTGAGATATTCCGTCTTGGTTGCGTTAGCCCCCGTCACGGTTACCCAACCTGTATAGCGAGAGGGGTCGAAATCCCCCCGGCGGGTTGCGGGGCCTGGTGGGGGAAGGTCAGGTCCAGGGTTGGGGGTCCGCAGTCAGTTTGTCAGGTACGAGGATTACGTCCGGCCGACTTAAACTAGAAGTGAAGCCCTGCAGCGGAAACGTGGTTAGCGGCCCAGCAGGCCCAACGGACGAATCGGATTTATATGTTCAGTCCAAAGCGCTTCACGTTCCGCCGATCAAATGCTGCGGGTTGAAAGGGGATGAAAATCCACCCAGACCCACCGATTTGGTGGTATGCTGGTAGGAATGCCCGTAAACGCCAGAAGTGCGTCGTCAGGGAAGCGATTGCACCGGAAAGTCAGCGTGACCCTGACCTGTGTCAACGCGCAGTGCTAGCTGACAACTCTAAGCTGGGGTTCGCGCGCGGCTTAACACCGTACGTAGTGGGTTTTACATCATCACCGTCGGACGAGCCCGGTTCCCCACCTTCGGGTACGACGTACGAGTCCTCCGATACGTAGACTTGTATGACGGCCACATCCGGCTGGAGACCACGCTCTGGAGTGCTGTACACCTAAAAAGTGTTTATAACCGCATCCGCATGTTCTTTCAGAGCGTATGTTTGCCAAATGTTGATGTAGACTAAGACATGACACCAGAGGTGGTTTTATTTCCTATACAGGAACGAGTGCGTGCCCTAAATAGCAATATGATATTCCGGTCATCTCATATAAAGCACTTAATAGGTATATATCATGGTCAGCCACTGGGTGTCAATATACGTGTATATAATGCATGACTGCGTAAAGGCAGCGTCCACAATTCCTTAAGTAAACATGTTGTCCCCCTCCTCCCGCAGCTCACAGCACGTGGTATGGGAACTAACCTGTTCACACGCGAGCATCCCCAGCACGTGTGCCAGATCAGGCATCGGTTCCGGAGCGCAAAGCGGGGCCCAGATCTGGGCACCGGAGCCATCAGGGGAGCCAACCTGGCAGCGACATGTAGGTTGCGTGTGTCGTGCAAAGGGAGAGAGAACCAGTTAACTTGAAGATCGAGGGAAAGAATGGAAACGACGGGGGACCTCAAAAAGGCAAGCTGCAAGCTATGGCTATAGTTGCTGCTAAGCTGCTGTCCTTCTTACCCCCAGTCCTGCCTTTAGAAAGTGGCGCTGTGGATGGCCACTATCGAACCTCTAGAAACGAGGCAGGGGCGCTCCAGAACCAATGCAAAACATACATCATCACTACCTGCATACGGTACCGCAGCATTTGCCATTGCCCGGTGGCAATCCTTCAACCTATAACGCGGATACCGCCGCGATTCCCTCGCCCCGATTTGTATGGATGGTTCAGATGGGCTTCGGAGCGCCGCTATGTAAGTAATGAATACGACTTCTTAGGGGTCGAGGGAGCTGTAACCATATGCAGAAAGAGTGCCGGCCGTGTAGATCAACTTCACCACCATGTCCCCATTTCCCGCATCAGCTCTCTATGAATGCAGACGGCCCGATGCGGTATAATCATCATACCCGACGAAGAGCGCTGCGTTCTCGTCCTTCGCGTCCCATTTGCTTCCATGACCCATTTCTTCTGGCTTCTGGCTTCATCCCCCCTTTTCCTTTTGGCCGTCCGGTATGTACTTCACCCCATGGCCCCACCCAATACAACCAATTGACAATTATCAACGCACCAAAAGCTCAAATCGAGCAAATTCTGGGCACAGGCCCTCAGCAGAGGCCTCGCACAGGTTCGCTTCCATGGTAGTGGCACCGGGATTCATGTTGATTCCTGGACCGCCTATCATACGAATGGCTGCGCCTGGCGGGGTGACGATTGGGTCGGCAATGGACCGCTGCGCCGCAGCGGTTGACAGCCGAGCATCTGCACCGCGCAGTCGGGTGCGAGAAGAGAAGTTTACTCGCACATTCCAAAGCTTTCCTGATGGAAAGACAGATTATTGCATGAGGGACATCTGTATAAGAGGAGGATGATAATGAGAAAGAAAAAATACAGCGAGGGCGAGGGCGGGGCCCTTCCCTCTCTTACACAGATTCGCCAGTAGTCTTAGGATTAAGTATTGTAACTCGGGCAGAACTGTGGCCCATCCTCGGCACGTACGTGTGCTGTAAGTGTCTAGACGAGATGTAGACCACGCAATTGGGCATGTTCATGTGCGTTGTGGCTGAGGGCAACATTCCCCTAGATTGAGCTCGTTTGGGCAGCTACCGCACTAACGTACATGCGTTGGCATGCGCTTCGCCGTAACCTACCAAAGCTCTCCTTCGTCGGTATTGATCGAACTGCGATTAGCAGGGGCAAAAATAATAATGCACAATCCCATGAATATATGGAAAGCTCTACAGCACGGCGGAGTCGGGGGTTGTGCGTGATCGTGCTCAATATAAATAAATACATCAGCTGAAGATAACCTTCGTGAAAGCGCGCTGTGGTCGTTGAGAACTTGGTGGAATTCGACGATGCTCAGACCTTGAGTCGTAACACTGAGTAAACGTTTGGAATATTTGACAGCGGCACGTTTGCGCTATTTCACAAGCTTGGAAACCATCAGCAGCATAGACGGGAATCTATCACTTGAAAGTGCAACAGGTCACGTTACAAACAAGTGTTGTACATAGCCAACCTACCTAGACATGGTGCTAAAAGCACAAGGAAAAACTTAGCAGTAGCCATCGCACCGGACTTGGTTGATGTCAGCGAATCGAAATTAAGCCTGATTCTGCGAAAAAAAGTTTTACATCTTTTGGATATTGCATTGAAAGGCGCTCACTTACATAGGAAGATAGAGAAGATTAAAAAGGCCGAGAGGGAAATGCATGGCCCACCGGATACACACTACTGGGAGCCAGATAATCCTTTATCAGTGCCGACCGTCCGTAAACGTGTAACCTCGAGAGAGTGTAAAGGGAAGATTGCGGTAAGTTACGATCATGCGAGCTACAGAATACAGAACGATACAGAATGTAGACATAACATGGTTACCTACATATCCAATAAATGCGACTAAAGATAATTCATAGTATGGATAGATTTAATGAGAGATAGCCAGGTTAGTTCAAATTTTGTGCGCGCTTAAGACCGAAATGCCATCACGATTGGCGCGTCTACGACAATAAGTTTAAAATCGTGGATCTACCAGTGGAAAATTCCGCAAGTTGCCGCATTGTACTTAGAAAGAGGGCGTAGTCTAACAGTTGCGGCTACTTGAGACTACTACATGAGCAACGGCGTTAAAGTCGTCCTGCGTGACGATTTAAACGATATTTTGACAACGTATGCACATCAAAAGGAACCATTTCTTTTTCCTTTCTGCAAGGGGATGGTACAATACAAGACTAGAACCCGATACGCAACGCAGACCAGGCAACAGGCATGCATGATGGGGCATGATGCATCGTAACGGTCACAATTCGTTAGCGTCCACACAAAGCGCAGCGAGATATGGAACTTGATGGCTGTAAACGAACATCAAAGGACCTAACAGGACAAAGAGATGTTGTGCCCACAGCCCCTCAAATTTCAGAGTTGTTAAGCCGCTTCAGTTGGCAGGAGTTGATGGATAGCCGTTGCTTGGCGTGTAAGTAGCTCGGAGACGGTAGCTTCACGAGCGCGAATTTTAAAAGCATTAATAGGGGACTTCCCTTAGGACAATGATAGGAACCACAGCATGCTCGTTTTGAGCGCAGGGTGTGTATAAATGGGAGACCCAGAGGCACCGTCGTGGATAGATTCGCTACGACACGCATACCAGCTGTAACCCGGTAAATAGGATGCATGACTTGGGAATACCAAAAACCGCAACTGTTTAAAAACTGCGAGAATTGGCAGCGGCAGGTGTCACGCTAAATGGAGCCAGCAATGCATGAGGGACTTTTCACCGGCAAGCAGATGTTCGTTGCGTAGTTCAAAGGAAAGCAGGGCTTCAGTAATAAACAAAACTGTAATCCTGCACGTGTTGCGGAAACATTTAGGCACCGTAGGCGGTGCCTCTCAAAGAACACATTCAGAGGTGTCATCAACAATGCTTATATTCCTTTTATGTATTCTAATTGAGGAGTCCAGTTAGTGATGCGAGTGTGCCTAGCTGCATAAGCCCCATGGTGTCGTGCGGAAGGCGCTCGTGTGGGCGCTGCACTCGAGCGGTTTGGGCTCCACTGTTTTATAAATACATCAGGCGTAGGCGCCGTAAAAGTATAAAGCAAACTGTTTGACCCAGCTCACGTCACTCTGCGATCTCCCGTCCAATACCGGCGACCATTCCCGATAATCTGCCGCGCTGCGAGAAATTATAGCATTGTGTGATTCTTATTTGGTGCATATCGTGCCATGAACCTTGGGCTTTTAGTGGCTGTCCTGCTTGTCCTCCAATATGGACCCGACCTCGGTGCGTAGATGTGTGAGCTTTAAAAATCTGCCGATAGTAAGCGCCCATATTCAAGGTTGACTACGTCAAAAGTGGTGGAAGTTGGCTTGGAAGCTTAAAGAGTTCCTCCCGTGCTCTTATTACCTCTGCTCCACTTAGTCTCGATTTCTCTGGATACTTGAAATCATGTCTAATTATAGGTTGCGGTTGTGCCGAGACCAGAGTTCCTAAGTACTTTTATCGTAATGCCTGGAACCTAACCTGATCAATCTCTCTGATACGTTGTAGGTCTGGCTCAAACACCGAGAAGTTACCGTGAGTGACGGCTGCCCCCTGCGGAGGGCACAACGGCCGCGCCCTGCTCCCCCGGCACACTGGCAGATGAAATCATATTGACTTCTACCTGTAGGTTTTAAAAATGGCATCCGCCTAGCTGGTGATGTGGGATCGCGGGGCCGCTTGGAGGTGTCGTCAATTGATGCCTGGTTCACGACGGTGTCAGGAAAGGCCTCCTGGAGTCCAGTATGTGACACCGCCGACTTTGGAAAGGACGATGCAGTGGTAAGCGTGTGAGGGGATTTAAACTGGAATTGACGGGGCTTGTTATGAAGGTGGTGGCAGTCTTCAGCAACAGCCCACTAACCTGCGGGGTCGAGATCTGTTGATGGCTGCCGTATTTAATGGGCTTGCGAAGTCGGTGGAAAGCTGGCGTCGGCATGCGTGCTGCAATTCATCACATAGAACTGCGTGTGCGATGTGCATCGGGCGTGGGGAAGTTGAGCCAATATACCAGCTATAAGGCGATTTGGAGGCTCTGGTCTATGGCCGGTGGAACCGGACCAGGTTAGGGTTGTGCTGATCAGGTTTTACTGAGAGGTGGAAACGGGGCCCGCCATCGCCACCCTCACACTGCGCTCGTTCGTACCAAGTTGAAAGCTGGTTTGGATGCAACCTATGGAAGTGTCCAACTGCTTCCTGCACTTGTTCCCTTGCCGCAGTCCCCACCTACCCGCGTCATCCATATTTCTTCGTTTGTGCGTTGGTGTTCTGGTGGTTTGTGCTCAGGTCATGTGCAAGATGCTGGGTTACACGTACGGCAGGAAGTACTCCAGCAAGTTTACCACAGCTCCACGGAACGAGACGTGAGCACTGACGTGGGGACCGGGAGGAGGGGACAGGAACAGGATTGGAAATGCATCCATCTAACACCTGCGGCTCATTCAGTGGAAAACCCCACCCCCCCAAATAGAAGCTGCCGGACGGTGCAGTGGTCGGGCTGAGCATATTTTGCGAAGGGTTGTGGGAAGTCAGGAGAAGTATATCACGGAGAAGTTGCACTGAGGAGCTTAAATGTCGTTGATGTGCCCGGGGGTCTAAGGACTGCTCTTCCCAGCCGAAATCCCCAACACAATCTGCAAGCTCAGTCCATTCCGCATCACTACCAACTACATCCTTACGATGGCGAGGATGAATAGGTTGCTACTAAAGCCCTCCTAGCGCCGCACGGGCTGGCCTCAGCTCCCGGCGTCTCACTTAACATGCAGCCTTCCAGTTCCCTGATGCCACTATGCGTTTACTATTCTCACCTCTCTTTTGATCCCTTGAACACCCTCCGATCCGACAACAGGGATTTTCGATACGTTGGTCGGATCATTTGCGACGAGAGGGTCTCCGACCCCCCGCCCCCAGCCCGCAGCCCACCGCTCCGCGCCAGGAGCCGCTCCCTATACCGTCCGCTCCAGGGGAGCATCTACACACCCAAGGCCTCGCCGTACACTTGCAGGTTCAGGCCGGGGCCATGCGACAACAAGGGGCCCTTCGTGGGTATCGATTGCTCACGTGAGCCATTGTCAGGATCAGACCGCGTATACCAAGGCCATGAACCCGTTTGTTAATGGGTTGCGGGAAACGACCACAAGGAAGGATCGCATTGTGTCAGATATCGGATATGAATCCTGGTGTGGGTTGGCGGGCTTTTTGGGGGGGTGTCGGGAAAGGTTTTGGATAGTTCGGAAGGAGAGAAGGGATGGGCGCTCCTTAATGGAGTGAGGGCATTAACGCAGTGATTGATTGCTGGAAGGCGTACTGTAAAATCTGCATACAGCAGGCTCGGCTTTCGATTGCCTTTCTGCCCGGTAGGGAAGGCCGTGAGATCCAATCGACAGGTTGCTGCACAATCATTACGATATCACCGTGTGACCCTCAGGAGGGCTTTTCGACGACCCTTTCGACAGGGCACCAACACATGTATTGTTTTCTTAACGTATTGGCAATCTTACGCAATCTCACAATCTTACAGCGGTCGTCGGTGGTCAAAAGTGCACTCCTGAATGCCATCTACGCGGCATACCCGTTCTCGTCAGTCCCAATGGCCCTCCCCGCGTAACCCCGCCAACCCCACCATCTGTGTGCTTCTAAACCTTTTATCATTTCCGGCAGACGTCCCATTCGACACTACGTTGCCCCCGCCTCCCAGCCCCCCGGCGCCTCCACCAGGTAGGTTGGGCACCTTCATCTATGGCTGCGTTGAAGTGCCTTGTAGTGGCAGTGACAGGTACTGCACCAGCAACCGACCTGGGGTCCGACATGGCGCGTCTGGTTCCACTCGGGGCAAGGGGTGGGACTGCTGGCCGCTGCAAGGGCCTCACCGCAGACCCCGTCTTATCGCGTGAGGAGGATACGGTTCAACCTCCGAAGACCTACACGTTGACAATCCCACCTCCCCTGTCCCTCGGCTTCCGCCGCTTATACCTAAGGTGCCTTTAGTACCCCCTTCCCTCCGCGCCCTTTATCCCGGGCTCACCCTCCACAGCACCCCCGGCCGTAGCGAACTACATCCGGTTCTACGGGCCGCAGCTGTCGGACAGGACCAACGTATTTGATCAGCTGGAACCCAACCTGGTGGATGAGGAAGACTTGGTGGGAACTCTTTACGGCCGATTCGAGGTGCAGGTGCGAGAGGCCCGTCCAGGACAGGGGTCCACCTCGTAGGTAGTGCGTTGATGTACCTTCACTAAATGAGATGTGGGGTACTGGGGACACGAGTAACGCCCTTAGATAGAGGAGAGTGCACGCCTGTGTGCAGGTACGAGGAGGGGCCGCCAGCACACGTAGGATGACAGACGGGGGATTGGGGGTGGGTACCTATGTTGGTGTGTTTCATGGGGGTGTTCGGAATGTTATGTCGGAATGCTTTGTTGGGTGCCTCTGCGCTCATGGCGCCCGTTTCCACCTGCAGTCGGGTCTCTAACAGCGCAGCCCACATCCACGCTCTCCCTCCCCTCCCCTCCGCCCGCCCGTGCAGGTTTCCTCCCCAGTGAACGGCAAAGCGGTGTGGGCCCCGCTGTGCTTCTACAACGACAGCACGGATTCTTCCTACGTGGACAACTTGAAGATGAGGACCGCGGATGTTGCATGCCAGCAGGTATGGCACCCGGTACATCACATGCATGAGCGGGTAGTCATGAACGGTTTCTCTCTCTCTCCTTCACTATCTCTCACTCTCTCACTCTCTCTCTTTACAAATATACAATACTCATTGGGTGGTGTATCGCGGATGTCACCAAGACATACGGATAAGGTGACGGAACGCATTGTTGGTGTGATGTAAAATTGTACTACAGTATTTACGGTTGTCAGTCAGACGATAATTACACGGCTTGGAAGTCCTTGAGGTGCCGGTCGTCTTCCTTGCTGCCTTCATTCGTGCTACTGCTTTGCTCGGGGATAGCCCCGCCCTGTGCACATGCATGGCCTGCCAGCCCTAAGTTTTGTCGTCACTAATAATGAGCCCTTGATCGCGAACCCCTTGTGGGGGTTCCACCACACGCAGTTATACAACTGGCCGAAGATGTACGAGGGGGGAATCGGCCTGGTGCTAACACAGGTCTCGAATACACCGATCGATATTCCCGGCAGTAAGTGCCCTCCTAGGGGGATAAGGCCTTCTCTCTGACGTAACCAGGGGCCAAGGGCTGCTTGGGCCAGTGAGTGCTAGCTAGCTGTGGGAAATTCAGAGGAGTCCCGCCCATCGGGATCTGCTGATGGAGTAGAAACGCAAAATGAGGTTCACCGGTGGCAGGTGCACAGCGGCATGACCGCTGCGTGCCCCGTGGACACATTGCAAAGCCTTAAAGTGCCCTTTTGCTTTAAACGACGCAGCAAATGGGTAAAAGCATAGAATTAGGAAATTGTCTCCTGAATTGTAATCCTGTGGTGTTTTGCTCAGATTACAAGTGAAATCAGCATTTGGTTGGTATTGAGACCCATGCCCATTAGTCCCTTCATGGCTGCTGTACGTCCCGCCGCCAAATGCAGCCGCCGTCGAGGAAGATGACTTCAATCCGGCTGAGGTCGCCGCCTGGGCCACGGTGCTGAGCAACGGCGCGGATTCTGTTCGCACAGTGCAAGCCATGAACATCGCGGTAAGGTTTGAAAACAAGATATGCGAATTGGGCTGTTGGTTTGTTCCGCGTTGTAACCGTGTTTTGTTGTCGGTGGCCTCTGGCGTGCGCTGGCCGCCTCTGGTTGGTGTATGTACATCCTTGCTCTTGCGCCCTGGCAACTGCCGCACGTCAACAACGGGAATGATTAGCCTCCTGTGCTCCTCCCGCGGTCTGTGTATGATAAAGCCCGTATTTGCCTGGACTGGATGCTGGCAAAGCCATCTAGCTGTCCCACCGAGACATGGTCACTTATTTGTCATGGAAACCGTCTTCTCTCTGAGTGCATTTCTCTTCTTTGTTTATGAGCAGTGATATTTTCCGACCTTCCAGTCCCTCTTGACCGCCCCTCTTCCTCCACCCGCCTTCCCGTCCCTCGGTCCAGATCTCAACTACTCCGTGCAAGAGTGGAGCCCTGCTGACTGCTGTGTGCATTGTATTCGGAGCGCGCCACCGCACGAACTGATTTTATATGTTAAGCAGTCCCTTTTTAAATAAATCTTCCGTATGTATTACAGTGCAACTCACTTCCTCCTTTTGGAAGTCCTCTTAACTTCCTCCTTTTGGTGTCGGTTTCTCCGTCGATCCCAAGAGATGCCTTCCTTGAAAAAACTGGAGGGCCCCACCAGCTGGGTGGTTGCTATTGCTGGTGGCCTATTCCCTAGTATTATGCCGTTCGTGCCTGGTAACCTCGTATGCTATCTTTCAGATGAATTTCTTCGTCCTCAATTCGGATGTCAATAACACGCAATGCACATGTATATATTTGCAGCTTGTCGCCGCTGAGGACATCAGCTGTTTGCATGCCATATGAAATGTGATATGATGGTGTCGTACAAGAACCTGTCATTGTTCTTCCTCTGTTTGCATGTATATGTCCGCAATGGTGCAACACATATGTGCATTCAAGGGCATGTGCATATTGGTATACTCTGTTGTGGCAGGCGCTGAGTAGAGAGTGTTGAAGTATGATGCTGCCGGCGGGTTGCGTGCCAGGTGCATCATTGTTTCCAGGTTCTGCTGTAACTTTCAATCAATGAACTTTATCTGTATGTTTTCGGGGCACACGATCTTATTTCCTGCTTTTTGTCTTAGGCTTGTCCCCTTCGTCGTAAGGGGAGGGGAGCTGTTGTTTTTTAGCGATCTTGATAAATTTGCACTCAAATCCCGAATCATGCACGTACCTGCTGGCTTTTAACAATTGTTGATGATGATCAGCGGCGGGCTTGCCTGGGCGCGCGGTTCTCACCTTCCCTGCTTGAGGGCTTTTCTGTGTTGATTGCACGGAGGCGTATCAAGTTGCTGCTGTGCTGAATGTGTCGTAATGCTGCTGGCGCGAAATCTAATGGCATTCTAGGTATGCTGTACGTATAGGCGCATTGGCGTGGAACTTACTCGAAATTATCAAATGCAGCTGCTTTACATCTGCATTATGACACTTAGGAAATAAAAGGACGGAATGTAAGAGACACATCCTTGTGCGCCCTCTGCGTAGGGTGAAAGCAAGCCCAGCGCAACCGAATATAAAGCGAGCTTTGGTTTTCGTGTGAAGCAGCGGTTAACACAGAATCCTTATCGGCTCATCACCAACCAAACTCAAGATCTCTCGCGACCGTGAGCAAGGCACGATTTCGTTGATCTCTTTCCTGTCTATAACCCTAACAAATAGAGTTTGTTGTTTCGAATAAGAGCGGGGCCGTCGTTGAGATAATCGAATGGCTGCTAGTGGCTGTTTCCCAGCGCTCATGACAACGGTATGCGGATAGGTTACCATCTGACCCATCAGCAACGGAGATCCAAAATAGAGTTAGTGAGGACATGGAGTCACAACCCCTGGGGGCAACTCCTGGCACAACACAACCACTCCAATAATAGCTCAGAAAGGAAGCCTCGAAAAAGATGCAACACCCCAACTTCATACGAAGCTCTAACCCTAACCCTTCATACAGAGCTCTACCCGATGCCAACCCAAGACAATGTACCTGTACAGCCATCCTGCGACATCTCTTCTGCAGGGGAATTCTGCATGTTCCTACCACCCATAACTGTATCCAGTGGCGTCGCGCAAACCATGTGTACCTCTCGCTATGACTGCGACGCCATGTCGTCTCTAGCTCTCGGTCCATCAATTTTGACATTTGCTGCTATGGAAACACCTAGAGCGTTTGCCCCTGTCCCTGCTGATGGCCCTACTGCAGCCCTACCTGGCTCGACTACCCGGCAAAGTCGAGCCCTCGACTGACACAAATGCGATCTCCCCGCACTGAGAGGCGAAATCGAACCGGATCGCACAACACGCACACAACGACATCCCGTATGCGCTTGTTAGCCGCTGTGTTGCTTGTTGGCATCTGGGCGGTCCACATACTTTCATCGTCCCCATCATCCTCTCAAGAGGGGCCTCGTCCTCGGGCCTGCGCACTCGAAGAAACCATCAGATCAATCTGCCGATGCATATCGACCCAGGCGCCCTGCCTTGCATCCGGTGTTGCTTGCCCCCGAACCAGTACTGCCACCTCGGAGACCATCACAGGAGCCCCGGGTCCACCCTGCTGCAGGGTCTTAGCGGTGCCAATCTTTCCGCGGGCGGGAGGAGGACACAGCCAATCACAAAAGCAAGCTCGGCGGCCCAACTGCTGCAGCCGCCCCGGCTGCTGCCGCCGCCGGCGTCACATTCATAAGGCCCCTTCCAAAGTGCTCGGCTACCACTGAAAAGCCATCGGTTGCCTGACGCAACTCAGCGAAGAACCGCTCCGGCTGCAAAGAAGCGGCCTGCGACCAGTTTAGCAGGGTTCGATTTGCCACCACGAGGTTGTGGTCTTGGTTAGGGGGATTCAGAAACGTCGTGCGTAGTGGGGTGGAGCGGACCGATTATCCCGAGGAGGGCGGACAGGGGGCTGAGATTACACTGGCAACGCACGATGCTGCAACGTTGCGCACCTATATGTGTGCGGAAGGGCGCGGCAAGAGGAGACGAACAACCGGACGAGCAGTACGACAAGAAAGGGAGGACAGGGGGGAGGTTAAAAGGGAGGTCCGGTGTCCTCGACACCACCTTATTCCTCTTCGGGTTGCGTAGCGTGCGCGCCATTGCCTGTGGCTTATTATACCAACCAAAAGACCTCCCACAAGCCACCCATGCAAGACAATGCCGCATACGGAGCGCGCATAGGTGCCTGTCGAGAGGCTATCACAACCCCTCCAACCCAACCCCGATACGCCCTACCTGCATGCTGTGGCGGATCTCCGCCACCCGCCGCTGGTCCGGGCCGCACAGGGGGCACTCCCGGTCGTTGTCCCCAAGCTGCCGCAGGTTGAACGAGTGGCCACACAGGAAGTGTACTACAGGCAGCTCCAGGGGCGCCCCGGAGGCCGAGCAGCGGGAGTTCTGGAATAGCCGGGGCTACAGAGATAGAACAGGAGGAGGGGCCCCGGCCAACGATGGCGGGACACGTGTCAGATATCAGCGATGTATTCGGTCGCTGAAAGCTGTACATCGCCGAATGCACATCCAGCCCCTCCCCTGAACGGCCTTCTCCTCACCTGCGTCCTCAGCTTGGTAACCTCCTCGCGGAGAGCCGCTGTCTCCGCCGCCAGACGGGACACGGCCTGCGGATGTGGTGGTGGCGGAGGGAGCACGCGTGCGATGAGCAGGGTACGACGAATCTTCACACACGTGAAGGTTCAAGGGATCGGAGGCAGCGTTAAGGGTGGGACTGCGGCGGCCCCTGTGCGGCCTCACTCGGGGCGCTGGGCCCTGGACGGCGGAGGTCCTGCGTGGGCACATCGGCCAACACATAATGTCACCGTAAGGTCACGCAGTTGGAGTTTGAGCGCCATCTTCCATCACTGCCTCCATCCCTTCTACGCACTTACTCGCCCCGGCAGTCCTTCCCATCCCTCATCCCGCTCCCCACCTCCCTATCTCTTGCCACAGCCGCCGTGTCCCGCTGCAGCGCTCGCTCCATGTAGCCTCGGACCAGCGACAGGGGCAAGCGCCGGCTGCGGGAAAGTGACTACAGCACAGCAGGCGAAGACAAGGAGAGGCGGCGGATGGACGTGAATCCTTAAAGAAGTCAAGCAGCGTTCCACAACAGCAAATCAAACAATAAAATGATAGAGCGAGATCACATCACAAACGTCGCCGGCGCCATCACCAAGACGAGCTTTCCCGTCCCAGGCCACTTCTTGCTTCGCTGCTTGCAGTGGCCGCCCTATCCCTCACCCCTCGTGTATCAGTGTGTTGACTTTGCTGATGCCCTCGTTCACAGCAGATGTGGAGTGAGGCTTCTCCGTCATCAAACGGACGACGTTTCCCTCTTTATGTAATGATCTTCCGGAATGATGCATTCCGACGCCCCATCACGGTGCGATGTGATATCACAACCCCCATCTCCCCCACCCCCAACCTGCAACACCACGAGCGGGGGCAGCACTCCGCTTCGTTCCACATGCTCCACCACCTGGCGCAGCCACATAAAGGCGGGGGAGGGAGGGGGAGACTGACGGGCGGGTCAGAGCGCTCGGTATAACAATAACAATACCGATACCGATACAGATACGGATGTGGATGCGGATGCCTATACCAATACCAATACCAACAATAACACCAACAACAATAACAATAATAATAATAACATTAACAACAATTATATAATTAATAATGTATTGTTTTGATAATAATCTATTATAATGTATAATAGATTATATAGCAACACCAATGTTATTATTATAATGAAATCTTTACGCGGATGGGTATAACACAGAACTCCATGTCGTACCTTTGCCAACCAGGCTTGGCTCACTATTAGGTGTATGTACTCGTAAATAGCCAACTTGGTAAGGACCCAAAAGCACCCGGCGGCCAACCTGGCTTCCGAAGTTCATTACGAGAACTGATAACAGCTGAACCAGTCTTGCCTCCACCAGCGGCCACAGGGCGGCTCCCCCGCCCCACTTCCCCCCCCCCCGGGTATTCCGCTCTCCGTCGCGATCCCCCAAAGTGTGAAGTGGAAGGAGCCCCCCGGCCCCGCCCCAGCTCTTCCAAGCAGCCCGCTGAGAGGTCGCAGCTGTGTCGCCCCCTTCCGCCGCACCTGCATGATCTGCGCGCTGCAATCGCTCGTGGGCGGGTTGGCGTCGTGTTGTGTAACGAAGTACTCCAGCACCTCACTCCACAGCACGGGATCACCCCCCCTGCGCGGCCGGGGAAAGGAATCAGCAGCAACAAGTGGACGGCGTATGGTTCAATGCGGGAGAATGGGCGAAGATTGATTGACTGATTAATGGCAAACGTGTAGCCCATAGTCCGTAAGCCCCAGACGAGCCAGGGGGCTCGAGTGACGGAGAGCTGAAGCAAGAACCGTATTTAAGATATAAAACACAAAGCTAGACGTAGAGGAAAAGACTCTTTCCGTTCCGCAAGGAGAGAAAGAAATATGACAAGAGGAGGGAAAGAGGTCTCGGCTACCCGCATATGGTAACCGTCTTAACTAGCGAATGCTACGAACAACTCGGGTAAGGCCCAGTTGGTCCTTTACCGAGATAAGTTGCAGCATCTATCTCAGCACCCTGCCATGGGTGAAGAAAACACATCTCAACTGGAAGGCTACAGCACTGCATTGCGCTGGCCCCGGTACGACAAACGACCATACCGCGACAAATGATCAGACACACAGTGGGTAGAAGCCCACGGGGTTCCCCGCCCACCTGGACGCATCTCCGTACTTAAGGACCCCCGAGATAAGGCCCGCGTGGTCCCCACCACTCATATACACCTGCAGATGATGCCGCCGTACAAACAGGGAACGCATTTTGAAAGCCTCTGAACCTTCCCTGTGCTGCCTTCCGTGCGGCCAAAATCCCAAAAGCCGTGATTTGACAACATGGGGGAGGAGGATGCGAGATACGATTGATCGAATGCCCAAACCGGGACCACTAGTAACCATACCCAGAGGGAGGGAGGGTACGACAAAAACAACGGACCCATGGGTCACAAGAACCCTCCCACGGATGTGAAAGGGATACGCAAACAGACATTCCACTCTTCCCGATGCCGTACATCGTCTCCTCCGATCCATTGAACTATCTCCCTTCCGCACCTGCAGGGCCTCGCGGGGCAGCCGTAACCTGTCGTACAGGAACAACAGACCCTTCCGGAAACCATGAAGCCGGCAGAGCACCAACGCATGGTCTGGGTCGTACGCGGGGCCGTGCATGTCATAGGTGGCGCCACTGCTGGTATCGGGCAGATGCACATGGGGGGGCCAGCCTCGCGCCAGCAAATCCAGCGCCTTCACGTGGCGGGCCTGAGAGGTGGACAAGTGGAAGAAAGCGGGGAGGGGGGAGCGGCTTCGCCAAGTTATAGGTTCGGTTTCGGAGGAACCAGGAACACGGACGCATTGAAACATTCTTATCCAACTCCCTCCGCGAGGGGGCACCTCCTGCATTTACGACTCCTATCACTTCCTCCGTACTCCCCCTTCGAGCACCCGTACCAGGACTCGCGTATTCGCCTCCTCCCTCCCGTCCCCTTCCCGTCCCCCTCCCACCTCGGTATCCGGAGACGTGGCGGACCCGGCCGGTCCAGCCACTGGCGCCCTGGCGGCGGGTCCAGGGGCCCCCGCGGCACCATGATGGAGGTGGTGAGGGGCGGTACCGTTACCCTCACTTCCCCCCGCCATGGCCGTCCGGGTCGGGGAACGTGCGGTCCCCTCCCCGCCCGTCGCTGTTGTTACTGCTGCTGTGGGTATGGGCATCACCGCCGCCTGCTGCTGCGCCGCCGCCGCTGATCCTGACGCGATGGCTCCCGCTGCTGGCGGCGAGGCCGCTGTCGCCATTGCGGGATGCGCCTCCTTCAGTTGCTGCTGGTGCTGCTGGTGCTTGAGGGGCTTGAGGGGCTGAGACGGCGACTTTCCTTCCAGTTGCTGTTTCTTGCCTTGCTTCTCTGGCCATGGCGATTGCCCCGACGGTTGAGGTGGTTGAGGTGGTTGCGGGTTGCTGTCCTGACTTGCTTCCTGCCAGAGGTGCTCTGCCAGGTACAGCTCCAGCAGCGTGTGGTACAGCAGTCGTTCGTACGCCCGTGCGGGCGGCACCAAAACACCGACATCATTCTCAACGCTAGCGCCGTCAGCGTGCGTGTGCGTGTGCGTGTGTGTGTGTGTGTGTCCGGCGGCTGCTACAGCCGCATTCGTGTTGAGGATGTACTCGCAGAGCAGCATGAGCGCGGTGGGCTCTCCGCTGTATAGGTGGGCGAAGTCAGAGACGGATGCCAAGTAGTAGCTGGGACCTGGCGGGGGGGGATGGGGTTTCGGAGTGCTACAATCTGTAACAGGTAGGGCCGCCAACACAACGAAGAGCCGCAGCTGAAAGCTGAAGGTGGGGGTGGGGGTGGGGGTGGGGTGAAGGCGGCGGGGTGAAGGCGGCGGGGTGGCGGGTGGCGCGTAACATCTAACGGGTAACGGGTGACGGGTAACGGGGGACATGGGGTCGTCACTTCGAAAATCCCTTGACGCAAACTGCTTAGAAGTGTCGGAACCAACGAAGTACCGGAAGCGACGTTGTTCCGTTATTTCGTTAAGTAGTTAAGTCATCAGCGGTGCGCAAGGGAGGGACGCACACACATATCAGCTATGGCCAATCGGAATGCCGCGAGCTTCCAGAATCCCCTCTGACGTCACGTCCACTCACCGCCACTGACTCCCCCGCCTCCGTGCCCCTGCTGCCCCGGCGGGGGCCCACAGCACAAGTCCATGATTAGGCCCGTCGCCGCCTCCGCCCGCATTCCGATCAACGCCTTGCCGTACTTCTTAAGCGCTTCAGCACGCCTGGTAGGGAAAACAAGGGACGCGATCGCATTCAGCCAGGTGCTCTGCGCGCGCTGCCGCTTAGTGAGGGCAGAAATCACAATGAAATTGGACGAGGGAAGAAGGGCCTATCCTACTTCGCGTATGTTATGGGGGACGAACATCGAAACGCTGGTAATGGGGGAGGAGGCGGAAGGACGGCGTGGGGAAGAGATACTGGTAAAACGGAGGAGTACATTGAACAATGGATTGACAATTTTATTAGTCAATCAATCGTTCAATGTAAAAAATAAATCAGTCCCAGATCGCTGATAAGAATACGTAAGAAGCAACGAACAAACCCATACAGGTTTTATCTGTTGCTTAGATAACGCAGCAGCTGCAGCTGCAGGTGGTGGTACATAAGAACGTCCGAGATCATCATGCACGACCTCTACGCAAATCGAGGAGGTATTGGTGTTGAGCCTGGAGGTGTGTGTGATAGGGGACACCTCTGAAGCGACCTGCCCTGCCTGCCTCTACTAAGGCCTGGCCAACCCGGCAATGACCGGGGGGGGATGAGCTCGGCCAGCACGTCACGTGGCGTGGAAAGCTGCTGACAAGGCCAGTGTGGGGACGCACGTGCCCTCCAGAGGGGAAGAGTGTAGTAATCGTACAACATACGGCACACACAAGCATAATGCTGTAGGGTGCAAAAGCACCTACTCAGCATCTCGGCACCCAACTACTATAAGTCACGCAAAGACTGTCCCCGATGCGCTGCGGGTACATTGTCAATCCATCCATATAGTATATGAATAACGCCTGCTGCAGAACCCTATCTCCATATTAAGCACTTTAGTTATCGCCATTCGATTTCCACCCTTGTTTTAGCAGTAGTGGTCAGCATGCGGCATCCGTAATCTCTTCGTAAGCTTCATTCTTCTTTGCATCTCCTGTCTATCGCAACTCGTGGGCAGATCCATCGCAACGGAAGGGATCCGCCCATCCTATACTTGGGTTTCTCGTTCCCGGCCTCCGCATCCAGTACCCGTAGCCTTGGGCCGGGCCGCTGTACGGCTTGCTGCCCTGAAGGGGCGGGCGGTGAGTCCAGAGATGGGCCTTCCGTACTTCCGTACTTCCGCCACCGTATCCCGAAACGAGCCCCCCCTTAGGTACCTCTTCCTGGGCAGCATTTCCAAGTAGGTGATGGCCTCGTCTGCATCAACCAGCTCGTCCAAGAGGATGTCCAGCACTGAGTCGATCTGTTCGTACCGGTTGGACGAGCGGTGCAAGTGTCAAAGTGGCGAGCATGCGACTGTTGGAGAAGTGCCGGTAACATCCAACGGCCAACAACCAAGCGGCAGTGCAGCGGCGTGCCAGCCAGCACAATCTATACAAAACCCCGACGCTCCCCCCTCCCCGCTCCCCGCTCCCCCGGAAGTCATCCCCGTGGTGGTATCCCCCTCTTGGCCCGCCCATGTTTTACGATAGGCGACAGAAGACGGCGAAGGAAGAAGCTAAACCTGGAACGTACTCTGATTCGGCCGTACCTCGTGTTGCACTCATCCCTCCTTTACTCCCCCTTCCCTTCCCTCTTGGTGGCGGAGCGGCCACGTATCAGCTCAGCGGCCCGGGAATCAATTCAAAGCCATCTGAAAGTCAGGTGTAATAAACGTGAGGGCGCTCCTGTGACACATGTGTCCGCTGTTCTTCATCGCAGCCCCTCCCTCCCCCTCCCTCCTACCGCCTCCGCAGTGTCCGCACCTGACCCGCCGCGTCCGCCACCCACAGCGCGTGCTCCGCGTACCCAGCTCCCCGCAGCACCCGGATGGCCGTGTCGGGGTCGAAGCGGAGAGCGGCACCGGCGGGTGAGGGGGGTGTGGGGGCGGGGGGGGCCGGGGGGTCCGCCTGCGGGTCCGGGAGGGCCGGGAGGCAGAGGTGCCAGGAACTGACCATCTCATTACCGGGAAGCACTTGGTTGGCAGAAGCCGCATAAGAGCCTTATGCGTACCCGCTGTTCATCAGCCTTCCCTCTTTCCATTTGCTATAAAACTACGGTATTAAAACGTACTTTCCTAAGAAAAAATGATAAAGTACAATAGTTAAGTCTCTTGGAACTCGTGTTGCCCCTTTCGTACAAACCCTATACACGAGCCGTACCCTCTCAAACCCCCTTGAGAAGGGGGCCGGTGCAACCCGGGTAGCTGCTCGTCCCGCACGTACTGCTCCCCACCTGCTTCTGTTTCCGGCTACCGCCAGCTACCCCCGACGACCCCACCCCCGCCGCCTTATCGGTTGCCGCCTCCGCGTAAGCTGCAGCGGCGGCGGAGGTTAGGTGTCTTCGGGGCCGTCGCACCAGACTGGAGTCGGCGGCGGCGGCGGCGGCGGCGGGGCTCCCGTCAACACCTGCGGGGCCGCCGGCTGAGCTGACGGGGGTGGTAGCGGTAGCGGTCGCGGTGTTGGTGTGAGGCGCCGCGCTGCTGACTCCCCCGCGCCGAATGAAGGCGTCCAGTTTGGAGACGTCCTGCAAAATCATGTGCGCGGGTCGGGGGAGCGCGGGACTCAGCTTCAACGGCTCATTCGGCCCCCCGCCCTTAATGTCTCCGAGCTGCTTTCGGGCCACGTCTCTGCTCTCCCGCCCCGACACCGTCTCCCGACTGAGTCCTCACAGCCGCACTCTGAAGCACGTGGCCCACCTGTGCAGTGTCCGGGTGGGCCTCGGCGATCGGGTTCAGCCCTTTAATGCCCAAACCCCAAGCCGGGTCCGCGTCCGTTCCTTACACCCGAGCATCGGCGTGCCCTAACTGAATTGAGTCACCATCACCTCCGTACACTCGTTTCCATGCAAATATGAACCTTTTTCGTCAGCTCCTTCCCGCTGCATCGCACCTTGAGCTTAGTGTAGCAGTTCAGCAGCAGGGTGGTGTGGTCGCAGGTGGCCAGGCCCTGCGGCGCGGGGGAGAGATGGAGGAGCGAGGCAAACCCCAAAGCACTTATGTATGTGAGCAAGTGAAGGGTGCACACGAAACCTCACACCTACCTCAGCCCTCACACCCCCTCCCCTCCCGCAACCGCCCCCTGCCTCTCCGGGACCCCCACCCGGCCCGGGCCCGACAGATCCTCTAAGAGAGAAGACACGCACCCGCTCGTGCATGAGCTCCAAGTACGCAGTGAGGTTGTGTATGCGCTGCGCGTCCAGAAAGCGCCTGATGACGTAAGACGGCTCCAACTGCCCAATTGTCTCCAGGTACTGCGTCATGGCAGCGTCGTACTCGCCCTGCCGTACAGAGGTGCAGATTTATCCCATGTACAAATCTCAAGATGTTGATTTTGCACGCGAGGCCTTATTGCCATCCGGTGGACAAGAACCCCACGACATATCACTATATGTATAATATCTTTACTATCAACTGCACCTGGCAGGGGATCACGTCGTGGCACTGGAGGCACCCCCCACAGGGGGCCACAGATTACCCCCCCGGGGGCGATGAGGGGTTTCATGAGAATGGACGAGCTTCAACATCCTCAGGCCCCAATCTGCCGAAACACCAGAGGAGTGGGCAGCACCAGAACGATCCCCCCTCATCCCCAAGAGCCCCCACCGCATCACCCATGTCCGATACGTTATAGAGGTAAGATAAGGTGGGTTATGCTGATAACTGATAACTGATAACCGGTAACTGTGTTGGAAGCGGCTGTTAGCGCAACTTTGTGTGTTCGCAGGCTGCTCATCCTTCACCCACCTTGCTGTACAGGTGGTCCCCCCAGCGCTGGTGTATGTTTGCCAGAGTGGCCTCATCCGCAGCCCCGCAGCCCCGCGCCCGCGCCACGTCTAAGGCCAGTTTGTGCAACGAGCGGCGAAGCAGTGCCTAGAGAAAAACATGTGTGTGTGGAGGGGGAGGGGGAGAGGACGAGGGGGAGGGGGAGGGCGAGGGGGAGCAAGGGGAATACATGAGACCTGATACTGCTGCTGTAGAGACGCTGCCAGAATGAAATATGATTTGGCGCCCACCTCCCCACCGCGATGGTGGAGGCGACGTGTAGGTCCAAGAAGGTAGGGAAGGTGAAAACGTTGAACGTGAACCAGGTAGCCGCCAAGGCCGCAAACAGAAGCAAGAAATAAGGCCATAAGATCCGAAATGAAGTGATGCATTCGTGGAGGTGGGAGATGACGACGAGTGCGTGCGGATGTAATTTTAAAACCAACAACCGAATCACAACTGACAGTAATAGCTGACAAAACAACGGACCCAGACATCTCGCAACGCACCCCCTTGGGGTTTCGGAGCTCGGGGGCGAATTGCCAGGACGGCACTCACCTCCAGTTGTGCGGCCAGGTCGATTTCGCGGTACGACCAAACAACGCCAGCGGCTGCGAGGAGAGTGGCAGCGGAGTGAGTGAGAATGCACGGCAGGGCAACGACACCAACGACCAATCGATTAACTAACTAAACGCATCGGAGTAAACCAGTGGGTGGGAGGGACTGATTTGGGGTAAAATCTCATTGAGCTTTGCAGTTGCTGTTTTCTGAATCTTGGCCCCCGAGTGCGCGGGTTGGGGAGAGGGGGCCATACACATAAAGAGCACCCTTGGGCGTACGACTACGTTAAACGGAGTTCGGGTTGTTTTCATAAAGCTGTCGACTCTTTCGGTAATACTATAGAGGTCCTGCTGACCTCTATAGGGATACAGCGGCTGCTAAAGCATATCAGTAAAACGGTACGGCAATAAAACACAATTCCTCAAATCCTGAATTTGAAAAATGGTAATACAGAACAATGGTCATTAGCCACTGTACCTTCACGGGTACACATGGCGCAGAAAGCCATGAAATCGCACAGGCAATACACAGCCCGGTTGCACGCACCCGTGACGGCGTGTACGGCGCCCCATGCGCAAAACACGTGCTGCAGGCCTTGCAGTACGAACGTGCCGGCCAGCATCTTAGTTCGAGCGTCCGCCAATTGCAGACAGCTGCTGCCCGCGGCTACACCCCCGCTGCCGAAGCCGCCAGCCGCTCCGACACCAACGCCGACGTGCAGTGGGGAGACGCCCACGAGGCCCAGGCCCCCGCCCCCGCCCCCTCCCAGGCCCCCGCCGGACAGCAGATTGCTAGAGGCGGCGGCGGAGCTGTCATCCCGCGTCACCTGAGGGGCGGGGGTTGGAGCATAAGCGGAGGGGGGTAAGCGGCATTTGAGGGCGGCATTAAGCAGCTGCATGTGAGCTGCATGGCGTTGACCGCCAGACGATGACGCGGTTCAAGTAAATCACCAGTGCTAGGTGCGCGTGTGTGTGCGAGATATGGTGGTGATAGTTTGCTCCAGGATGTGTGTTCAGTGATTATTTGCGATGAGTCCACCGTCGATTGGCCTTCGCGATGTCTTCGCGTTCCCATGGCAAGCTGCCCTCCACTACCCAGTCCCAACATCCAGTCCGTCACTCAGTCTGTCACGACATGCGCACCCAAATCGTTAACGCAATCCAAGTTACGACGGCGCCGCCATCCCGCCACTCCTAGCGGCCAAGGAAGTCCCCAGTGCCCCAACCCACCACGACCAAGTACCGCCCAAATGTGGTCAGACGTTGCTTGGTCCCGTCAAACACGGTGCAGCCGGCACGCGTGTCTACCGTATAGTCGTACAGCCCCTGGGCGTACATACACAATATATATTCAGACCACGGGGAATTAGTTCTCCGCAGAATTAAGCCTTTGGTCAGATTCAGATCCCTGGCCGGTCAGGAACAGGCAGGAAATGTACGACACAAGAGCCCCCATGTGTCGTACATTACCGTCAGCACACCGTGCTCAACCCAAACCGTTTGGCGCCTAAGCATCATCGAGAGCGGAGAGTCGTGTCGGGGAGGTGTGTACATGTGCCGTGCAAAGAGATCTACTCAATTTGCTGCAGATTTGCAAAATGACGGTTCAAACCGCTTTTTAAGCTCCACTAACGGGTTGTGGCAGGTAGCTCCGGGAATAGGGAGCAACGAAATAACGGAAGCCGTCACACGAAGGGGAAAGGGAGGCGGGTCTGCGGAAGCGAATGGACTTCTTGTCGCCAGCGGGGGGCTACCGTACGCACCTCGGCTCGCGCCACCGTCAGCAGTGACCCGCCGGGTCGCAGGCAGCAGCAGCGGGTTGCGGGGGAGCCCTGGGGGTCCAGAACCGTCTGCAGGGGGCAGCGGGCCAGTCCCAAAATGAGAGAGGGCGAATGGACGACATCTGGAGAGTACTGCTGCTGAGGAAACATGATTTGGCCACCATCACCACACCATCACCACCGCCACCGTGATCGAGTTGGGGAAGTCTGGTGGCGGGTGTGGGTGGATGCGAAGTACTTCGGTCCCCACAGCGGTACTCACAGCCCAGATCCCCACTCCTCAGCTCCCAGCTCGACCCACCTGTCACTGGCCAACATGTTTGCAGGACCCGGTTTCTTACAGAACGTCTGCTCTAACTTCATTACACTACCCCCTTGACTTCCGACCCCGGCTGTGTTCCCCACCTTGGTATTCGTTTGCAAGTGGAAGCACAACGTCTGGCTCTCCGTCACCGCGAACAGCGACAACAGGTCGGAGGTGCCTTTAGGGCGGGCAGGGGGAGGGGGCAAGGGGGAGGGGGGAAGGGGGAGGGGGGCGACATCTCCATCCGGGCCCGGAGGGGGCATCAGAGGCTTACGGAAGCTCTCCCAACATCCGCTGAGGATGAAAGAGGCGCACTGCCACGAGTTGAACAAGTTCATATGTACGGTACGACATGTTTCTTGCAGCCGTACCCGTCAGTTCCAAGCCGGTGACGCTCAATAGGTCGCCCTCATCGGGTCGCGCGGACAGGCGGCGGGAGTGGGACAGCTTGGCTCGAGTGCCGCCTGCCGCGGGGAAACAGCGCGGACGAATCGGCGAAGACGGACGTGGTGATGGATGGACGTGGTAGGATGGGTGATGCAGAAGGGGCCACGAAAATGACAGCTTAGCTAGGTGCCAGCTTCGCTACTGACTGCCTCTTGCTCTGTGTGCAGATAGGAGCAAACGCGCCGAGGAGCGAGGGGCACATGCTGCCGACCCCCTGGTGCAAGTCAGGAGCTCATCCGCAGGGTGGCTTAGGGTTATCACTTTTTTACCCGCACCACATCATCATCCCGCAATGGGGGACAAAGCGGAAGTGCGAATAGAATTCGTAATTTGATTAGATACCCGAGGAGGAGGAGGACACCGCATGAGGCGGTTGGAGGGAGGGGCTGACAAAGGAATATGCACTGCGTAATGTGCAATATGGAAAAGACGATGAGGGGAAAATCCCACCGGACCCACCTGCTGGTGCAGCGTGCACCTCCCCCACCAGCACCACCACGCTCCCCGAGGCCAGACCCAGCGCCACCGTCAGTGAGCTGGACGCATCTGCACCACTCGCCCCCAAGCCGCCGCCGCCGCCGCCGCCGCCGCTGGATGTTCCTGTCAGACCTGCGAAGCCGGTGCCGCTGCTTCCGCCCTCCGCTGCAGCCGCCGCAGTCACTGGGGACTCGGGATACTGCTGGCCGGCGTGGTAGCCGAATACCTGGAGTGGTGGTCGCGTCTAAGTGTGGTGGTGGCAGTGGTGGTGGTAGTGGTGGTAAAGATCCCGCAGCACGGAAGTAACCAGAGCAGCACCCCCCCGACACCCGGACTCCCCTCAACTCCGGATTGGGTTGGCCCGCGGAGATTCCTCCACTCCTGCCTCCCCCCACACATGTCTTGTCCTCACCCCGGCCCAGCCCCATACGCCCCTGGAATCCTCCCTTACTAGCTTCGTGCGCCTCCAGCTCCGATCTCTGTGACCTAGCCACCCACGCCACCGTATAGCTTGCACCCTACTAAGTGGCTCCGCTCCCATTTATCCACTTCTTCAGCACCCCGCACCTTGGTGACTTTGAGGGCAGTCATGGATGCCGCAATGCCCGCCGGTGAGCTGGGACCGGTTGCCACCAACCCCCCAGCTGCCCCGCTACTCCCTCCCGGGCCACCAGCCCCGCCACCGTCCACTGTTGCCGCCGTCGCCGCCACCAGCTTCTCCCCCGACCACAGCTTGACTGTAGTGGAGGAACAACCCGGCTCCTCGATGCCCACGGTGACCAGCAGCTGCCGACGCTGCAGTCGAGCAACAGGCGAGGGTATGGCACAGCTTTTATGTGCATGATCACCCGTAACACGTGATGAGAGAATCCACGCTGCAAGTCAATGAGGGATCAGCACGCTACGGGCCCTGACAAGCCTGATGCCAGTGGAAAAATGCTTTTCCGACGCCAGCGAAAGGGTTGGCAAAACGCTATCTCCGATCCAGTCAGTTATGCCGCAGCCATAGTGATTGACATCAATACGTGACTTTATTGGGCCCAAAAGATCATTAAGGCGCTAACACTTGGCTGAGGTACAGCTTCGCAAATTGAAGTAACTCACCTCAAGCCACAAAACCTCCAGCACCTTATGTCCATGAGCATTGAATGATCCAACTAGGCATAGGCGTGAATCTAAGACGCAGACGCTACCTGACTCAGTCCCGGCCCAAAGCAATGAACCACCCGGCACAACGCAGCTTGCGTTCGGAGGGAATCCATGCCGAGAGATCTGTTGTGGCTGGAAGAAGTTAAAACGCTTAAATGCAAAGCTCATCGCTGTCGTAGCAGAAATCAAGAAGAATCAACGCAGCGTCTTGATAATTGGTAAGAAGATGAGCAGCATTATCCCATGATTATACTAATCCCATCTCAGTAATGCAACTAAATGAATTTCGTTCCGAAAGCGCCCCCAGGAAACTAAAACACTAACAGCAAATCCTTTTCGTTCAAGAATATATATTCACAACTCCACCTAATATAAAATTTTGAAAATGATAATCAGACGCGCACATAACAGGAAGAGAAAGTTGATCGATGAGTCTTGAACTCTTGATTGATGTCGGTCGTGTCGGTATGTAACCGCTACCGGCAACTAACTTGTCGCAAGGAGACTCACCTGCAGCCATTGCGCTAAGTAGCTCGACGGCATAGCTATGGCCACAGGCTGCTGCTAATGCATGCTAATGAGTGCATGATATGGCATGATGTTGCTGCAGACGCGTTCAACAATCCTTACCGTGTCCCAGCTTGCCGTTGCGCGGCATCTCAAGCCGATTTCCTCTTTCTGCTGCGTTACATCAGGTCTCGTATTACATCAATGGTTATTTGAAAACTAACGTGGCTTTTCGTTAGGAATGTACCGTGTTCTCGACCTGGATGGTATCGGTCCAATCCGAAATCAGTTTCCTGACTAGTGATGTACCATTTAAATATGAAAAATGTAATTCTTTAATATTTCATAGGCCTTGCGTAAAGAATCGCGCCTCGCGGTAACTTCGTTGTGGTCTCCAGGGAGGCAGTTCACCTGGTTGGGGAGTCCAGTCGTGTGTGCAACTTTAAATACCAATATTGCAAGGTATGTGCTGCCATGGCATTGAGGGAGTAACGACCACTCCACGGTGCGGCTCAGCGCGGTCGGGAATCCAAGACGGCTTGCGAAAATGTCTCTATTTCGATTTATGTGCACGAGCGAATTCTCCATTGATGCATTCCTATTAGTGTGCCTCATTATCTAAATTATGATGGCGTGTTACAGCATAGGGTAAAGCAGCCGTAAAGTAAGGTACCGTAAGCCGCCAACCTTTTTTGAGCATTTTGACAGATCGAGAGCTACACTAGAGTGGGGAGTCGCCATATTAATCTAAGGCAGGAAGCGGTTTTGAGTTAGTGATGGACTTGTCCTCTTCGCTAGCCCAGTCGAAGTGCGATGTTATGACACGGCCCCAGAAGGTGGTGTCGAAAGGATGCTACCGCGGTAGCGTGTACTGGCCTGCAGCTGTTGCTTGAGCAACCTCGCGCGTCACCTTAGGCGCAGTGTTTGCCTGGCCACGGCGAGGCCATACCGGAACCCGAGATTCCGCATCCACTACCACGCCTTGGGCATCAGCGAATACAACAACAATCTTTTGCGCCTCATCGTCAATCGGTGACCATGGCTCAAACTCATCAGCCATGAAAACACTCTTGGTGGGGACTGCAGCGTCAGGTGCGTCGGGGCCTGCAGCAATCGTCGCAAAAGTTCCCGCAGCAGCAGTTGCAGTGAACGGAAATCGCCATGTTCGTGATGTGATACGGGCCGCCACTTCAAGCCCTCCTACGGGCGGACTCGGACAATCGGAGTCCCGCGTGCAGCGCAGCGCCGATGGGGGTATCGCCCCAGACGGCGACGGCCCGGGGACCAGGACTGCGCGCAGGCACCGAGGTCAGGGCCGGGGCAGTGGCACCGGCTCCGTCACACGAAATGGCGATGGAGGTGGCGGCGGGCGAGCGCAAGGTGATGGGGCCGACGCTGTGGCAGCTGGCATGGAGGCTTTATCTGCGGCGGAAAGTAACAGCGGCAACAGTTGTACGGTTTCCACCGGCAGTCGCGGCTCTAGACGCGGCGGGGGGAGTGCCGGCCGTGGAAAGCCGGCCTCAGCCCCTAGCGGCATGTCGCTATCAAGCCGCGTCCGCGCGTGCCGGTGAGGAGGTGGAGTTGATAGCAGGAGGGGGTTTTAAGGCGCCTGGGCACAGAACGGCTCAGAGGTTTGACGGGCCTTTCCACGTAGGCCTAGCTGCCGCTCCTCTTGTCTGGGTGCCCGCCGTCACACTAGGCCATCCCTCCACTACCGCGTCCATACCGGTCCTGATTCCCACTGCTGTACGGCCCCGGCTGGCCGCGGGCGAGCATGCATGCGGTGTCATCCAGTGCTGGCGCGGCTCCGGTAGCTGATTATTATTGGCTTGAAGACATGGGAATATTCTCTTCTCTTCTCTCACTGCAGCAACGGTTTTCAGCAGCGGTGGATAGTATCGGCGAAGGGGCTAGCGGGTCCCCCTGGGCGGGGGATGCAGCCCCTGGCCCCTTGCATTTGCAAAGCGGAATTCTTTCGGTCCAGCCGCCACCATTGTAAGGGGGGCCTGCTGCCGCTGCCACTCGTTGTACCCATCCCATCCCCTATGACGCAACAATCTAATCTTAAGGGAAGGCTCACCCTAAGGGGTTTGATGATCTCATGAACTTGCATTTCCCGCCACCTTCACGCGCCCACGGTCTACACTTTCTGGATGTGGTAATGGGTTTCTCTGCATTCCTGTCCTCGCGATTTCCCTCTTTCCCTCTTTCCCCGCCCCCGCGTTTTTCATCTCACCCCCCGCAGGTCGGTGGAGGAGCTGGTAGGGCTGTACGACACTGCACAGCGCGAGGCAGAGGCAGCCGCACGCAGCCGAGCCAGCAGCGCCGGTGCCGCGGCGGCGGCGGCAGGGTTGGCGGCAGGTGCCGCTGGCCTGGCCGCCGGCACTGTGTGGATGTTCCTGGCGGCTGCGGGGAGCCTGGTCGCGGGGTGGCGAAAGCGAATCCCGTCGGGCTATCGTACGACACGGCTGGGGGAGGCGAAGGAGATGCGCACCCAGGTAGTGCTGGTTTACTGAATTGGTCGTTACCGTGTCGTTGCCCTGGGAGGTCGCCACTGGCTGTCCCGGGGGGTCCTGGGACTGGAAGTTGTTGTTTCGCTCCATGCTTGCCATCTGACTTCCAAGTATTGTCGACGGGAAGCGGAGCTCGAATGCACGGAAAGACACGGACGTCGCTCACAACCCCGGATCGCCCGGGCCCTCTTGCGCCCGCCTGTGACCAACTTTAGCCCGTTTCGATTGTCGGCAAAAGGCCCTCGTCCTGAAGTCCCGCAGTGGACCGCCGTACACTCGCATTCCGGGGTTTGAAATCCCCGTCCGTACGATTTGCATCTCCATGCGTCTACGACTTGTCAGTGCACCCCCATCGGGGGGAGGGACGTCTCCCCATCTTCCAAATGATCCCGACTAGACTAGACTCGCGCACACCTGATGTTGTTGTCTGCGTGCTGGGCATCTCCCAACCTGCCTTGCTGATCCCCACGGATTCCCCCTAGCTGTCTCGTCTGCTGGCCGAGGCGTGTGGTGTGGTGCTGTGGGCGGAGCGGCTGGGCCCCGCCAAGGTGTGTCTGCTGCTGTCGCTGATGGTGGTGGCTGGCGGCAGGTATCCAGGTGTTGAGCAGCACCTGGGGCTGCTGGTGGAGGACAGGTGCGGCAGGACAAGGGCCAGTCACCGGGTTGGAGTCCCTCCAAGGATGTCGTAATGCCTAGGAAGGAAGTCCCGCAACAGACAGGGCTGGCGTACAACGGATGGGGAAGGTTGAGCGTAAACCCATGGTAACTGTCGCGGTGTGTGAATGCAATGGAGTCGGGGCTCTGAACCCCTGCTTGGCAACAGGTTTCCTTCGCGGAGGGGGGGGTCACATGTGTGAGGGAGTTTATAGGTGATAGGGATGGGAACCCAGGTAAGGGCCCCAAGAGGAGCTGGAGTCGCCTCTCCAGCGCAGTCACGTGCGCAGTAACGTGCAGATTTAGTCCTTGTCCTCCGCCTCTGCCGCCTGATCGTCCAAACGCACGTGCATTCGCCAGCTTGAACAGCCTGGAGGAGTACAGCAGCGGGGAGGTGGCGCTGGCGGCTTCCTCCTTTGCCCGCCTGCACTACTTCCCCGGCACGGGCTGGCTGGAGACCCTGCTCGAGGTGATCGGGGGAGGAGGAAGAGAGACTGGGTGGAGCGGGGGGGAGGTCTCAGCGCAGAGGAAGGACCACCGCATGGGAATCAAGAGGAATGGGAGGGTAGCTCTTACGCCTTCCTCCTCGTGCTGCGGTACGCCAACCTTGTGTGTGACCGTCTTGCCCCCATTGGGCCCGCGGCCCTTCTCACCCACGCACGCAGGCTACTAGTGGTCGGCTGTCATCGTGGCGCCCGATCGACCTCGGCTTCCTGATGTGGGCCCTGGCTAAGTGGAGGACAAAGTAGGTCACCAGTGCTACCAGCGGGGGCTGTGTCTCGTTGGAAACAGAAATGGTCAATTGCTTCCAACTGCGCACTTGTAAGCGATGAGCGATGTGATGCGATGGACGAGGAGGAGGGGGGTCACGGGGGGGAGAGGAGGTTGTTGTTTGGTTGGGGGTTTTCTGAGTGTAGCAGGTACGTGTTATATGATTTGTGAAAGTCAGACGGATAAATATGCGCTTCGCATATGACTTGCACGGATGTGCCAAAACCTTAGGTGCCATCAGAAGTCATCAGCACGGGGGGGGCTGTAAGTGGGGGGAGGCAGACATTCTCATTGCTGCAGTGTGCGGCGGCAAATCTTTGGCATCATGCCTTCTGCCGACCGCTCAGGTGGTCTTCTGCGCGAACGCTCCTCGGCTCATGCCCATATGGACGTGTGGTGCCAGCCTCCGTATCCCCGCCCCTTTGATTGTTTCCTGATTAGGCTTCCTGCAACATGGCTGCAAGAATACTACACAGCGTTTGAGGGTAGGTGGATCGTGTGAGCAGGGCGCTAGTGCTTGCCGTACGTCAAGGTAAAGAGGTCCTTCTGCATCCCCGGTGCGGTTCAAGGGTTTTCGGATATCACACATACACATGCACATACCCATACACCCATATACACATATACACATACACATGCTCCGCTTCTCTCTGGGGCTTCTACCTAACCTTTTACCGTGCGAATTCCCAGATACGCCGGGGTTCACTTCATATTCATGTGCTTTTACGTCCTGACAACATGTAGGCACTCAGCAGTCCACTGCCTTCCCTGCTGCAAGTAATTGGGATGATCGCCTCACCGCGCCCGATGTCTCTGTACCTCGTGTCTCTCTTCCATTGGTTCCTATGCATGCACTGTCTTTCCCCTCCCAACGTGTCTGCTGCTGCCCTGCGGTCCAGGCTGCGGGGAGCGGGTTCGGGAGCGGGAGCTGGCCATGGTGTGCTGGGCCGTAGGAGTGGGGGCAGTGGGGGGTGCCCCGCGGCCCCCGGACAGCTTCACCAACCGCCTGATGATGGAGGTGCAGGTGGGGAGAGGGAAGAGGGCGGCATGGCGTGTGGCCGGTGTTTTGGGGCGCAGTCGCTTGGAGGGCCTTATTGAGAGGTGCCGCTGGATGTGCGAATACAGGGAGGGCGAGAGTGCGTTTCACGTACAGGGCGGCTGCATGGGGAGGTCGGAGTGAAGCACACCGACATGAGGGGGCTGAAATGCAATATGATATTACTAGCAGCACACAGAAGGGTGCCCACCAGGGAATATACGCCAAGCGGATGTGTGTGTGTGTAGTCGTGTGTGTGGGTCAGAGGGGTCAGAGCCAAGCGGGGAGGAAGTGGGGTCCGTGAGTGCTCATGATCAGGGAGTCGTACCCCTCTGGGTCGACCAACGATTGGAATGCGCCGTAAGTCGGTGGTCCCGGAGGACAGGATGGGGAGGGAAGAGCCAGCAGGACCAGTGGATGGTGGCGAGTGGAAGAACAAATTCATTTCTTGGCCCTGACTGACGAAGTCGCTCTGACGGACAATGGCGTTACTATTGAAGCCGCTGCCAGCCAGCGAGTTGGACGAGCTGCCGTTGCCACAGATGGCGCCACCCACTGTAAAGTTGTGGCAGATGAAGCAGAGAAAGATAACACGATAAAAAAAGCTGGTTGATAAAAAGGGGATAGTCTACTCCTAGAACCGTTCGACGAGGTCTAAAGCTAAAGCGTCCTCGGTATCATAGAGAAGATCAAACGTAATTAGGAGCAATTATTCGGGTTGTAGGTGGATTGCGAATACGTTATGGTGGCGGAGCAGCAGGGGACCGCGACTCGCAACTCCATGTCAACAGCCGGGCGCTTTACATCGCATGGAAGCTTGATGGCTGTTTCATGAACTTACCAGGGCTTGATTTATTCCTCTTCCTCATGTTGCCTCCCTTTAATGTTGCTGCTGCACGTCAGGTTCGGCTGCCCTCCTTCGGCAGCCAGGGCCTGGCGCACATAGCCTGGGGCCTGTGCTGCTGTGACGTCAAGCCGCCAAGGTTCTGGCTCAGGGACTTCACGATGGCGGCTAAGGTGGGAGCACGGAGCTCAGGAAGTGACCATGGGAAGGTTCCCTAGCTGTCTGCCTGGCGAGTGAAGCGTCGAGGGGAAATAGTACGCGTAGGGCCCTTCGCTTGGGTTGGTTTCCGCATGCCTCTTCCCCCTGTCCCCGCGGTTTTATGTTCTTTCGGTTCCGGAGCTTAATCCGGGTAAACCCTCGGACCCCGTTACCTCCGTCCAGGCCACGTTGCCGTACGCAAACAACGGCATGTCCTTCTCGAACCTGCTGTGGGCCCTGGCGAACTGGCAAGGGGAGCTCCATCCGGGGGAGGAGCTGCTGGCGGCGTGTTGTAAACATGTGCGTGCGTGCGTGCGTGTCCAAGGGTGATGCGGAGGAACACAGGGCATTAGGTAGGGAAGCAAGCGAAGGGGCGTAAGTACGATAAGACACCGGCTCCAGCCAGATCCGACGTGAATAAAGTCTTTTACAAGCTTGCTGGCTGTTTGGAGCTGTGTTGTATTGGCGAAGTTCGGAGTGGATGGTATTCAGAGGGGATGGGCGCGACCAAATCGGTCCCCGTCACCCCTGACCCCCGACGGGCATGTCGCGGATTACATGGCGTACGTCTTCCTCCTGCTGCTTTCCGTCGTACTCTCTTCGTGACCCTCCTCCGTCTTAGTGACCTTTCAACCTACATCAGATGCGGGCTGCTTCCTGACCCCGGCCGTTGTCGCGCCGCTCACCCCTCGAAGTCTGCTCGGTGGCTCTGCACACTGGACTCGCGGGGTCTGGCGGTGACGTTGCTGGCGCTGTCCGACCTGGGGCATATCCCGCCTGTGGAGTGGGTGGGACTTGCACTGGAGACGGCGCACAGGTGGGTTTGGCAGCTCTCCGTCCTTGCATGGGAGGGTGTATGGGAATGGTGTATGCGGTGGGAGGGCGACGGATTCGCGGACCCAGCCAAATTGTGCACGGAGCAGCAGCAGCAGCAGCAGCAGGATCTCAGTGCCTTTCATTGCTGTATCCAGTAGCTATGTACGGCAACCTACGAAAACGAATAATGAATTAAAGTGGATAGATAGCTAAAGCTGACACATATCAAAGAGAAGTGGCAGGTCCTTGGTATCTAGTAACTGCGTAGTTTGATGTGATGCGCTGATTAGGGGCATCACAGCGTGTAAGACGTGTGTGTGTCATAGCCCTTACAACGCCCCGTAAATACCCGTTGCCGAAGGGGGCGTGAAACACCCGGGGTGTCTGGGGGATCGCAAGGAACGGCGAGGCCACAGCCCTAAAGCTCACAGCTTTGTGGGGGTTGCAGTGCAAAGGGAAGTTGCACGTCTGCGTCCACTGCCGCCATAACCGGGCGGGAACCAGAGACCAGCGGGGCGGCGGGGTGGCGGGGTGGCGGGACCGAATGAGGCAGCCGAGATCGGCACCGTGCGGATGGGCGTCGCATATGTTGATTGGACTTTTCGGATGACCCCTGGTGCTCCCTCTGTGTGCATTAACGTCCCCTCCGCCCGCCGCTCCTCGTCTCCCCCTTCGCGACACCCCGGGGACTGTGATGGTCGTACGCCTCAATACCGCCCCCCGCTCCCTCCCGTCCCCAATGTGGCGAATATTCGGTACTGCAACTGCGACGGTCCGTATGTTGTGTACGTCTGCATGGCGCTAGGAAGCTGACAACAACGGACCCTTCTTCAGCCGTGGCGATATTGTGGGCGATCAGTCGATTTGAACGGCAGCGCGCTGCAACTGCAGCGGCGGCTGCGGCTGAAGCCGCCGCCATGGCCGCCACAGGCGCCAATGCTGCCGCCGCGGCCGCGGTGCCACTGCCTCCGCGGCGGCGCCGCTTGACGAGCCTGACGCCTGAGGAGCTATTGCTGGTGGCGGACGACATCGGGTTTGGGTTTGGGCTCGACGCCGACGGCCGCACCCTGGGTTCCGCGGGCACACCACTGGCACTGCGCCCGCCTCGCAAGTGGCTGGTGCGGTACTACCCGTTGATCAAGGTTGGCGAGACTTGGGTGTTGTGTTTTTGGGCTCATGGGGACTTTGTTAAGCAACAGAACCGGGCTCAGTAACCCACAGTGAGGGCAGTTGGAACTCGACCCAAGCTGGAGACCTGTTCGTTTGCAGCTGCAAGGCGGCCGTGCCGCTACTCGACTAGGATGACATGTGGGTTGGGAGAAAGGCCACCCGCGGCGGCGTCTGGGTGCGGTTAAACGTATTACGGCCGTAGCAAGCAATGTAAGAGAGAATGGGTAGCGGCGCTGAATTCATGGCGACAGACCCCCGTCCCTTGAGGTTTGCCATGTAATAGGAGGGTGGAGGCCGGGAGACCATGCCGTCACTCGTCTTTGGTCTCCTTACGACACGAGGCTTCCAAAGCCCCACCCTTGTTCGGCCGGCACTTTCCCCGCAGGACTTTGCTATGGCGGCAGCAGGCGTGGTGCCAACGGCTGCATCACGACGAAGCTCAATGAAAACATCGACGCCATTGACCGCATCACTGGGGCGCGGCGCCTCCATCCCCGACTCAACTGAGGTGGCGACCGATGCAGTGGCGACCCCTTCACGCTTCGCTTTCGCGGGTTTGGACACCAACCAGATGCTGGACCTCGCTGGTGAGTCTGTGAGACGGGTGAAGTGATTTGCCATACTCCATAGGGAGTGTGGTTTTCACTGTGTGTTTCGATGTTGACGGTACTGGTTATTGGAGGACGCAGGGGGCATCACTTGCACCAGGGGCACCAGCTTGTGCTAGCGGGTTCGCATGGCAGGACGTGTGGGTTTGATGAAGCATGGGGGCCTCGACATGGGCACGGCTTGGGCCCACGATGTTAGTGAAAAAACGTTGCCCAGCGACCAATCACTGGGCTTCGGCTACGAAACCATCTAACAGTTCACCGTTGAGATCTCGTATCGCATGAACGGTCTACAGATGTCAATGCCATCCTTGCACATTGACTGGGTCAGCCGCGGCCGCCCACCCAACCCTTGCAATCCCGTAAGGTTGCAGAAAGTTAAATTGTACGAGCTACTCCCGGTGAAGCGTTTGAACGTTTATCCCTTTCTATGCACGTTTCGTCTGAGGAATGGCAAACGGCTTGTTTGCGACGATATTTTGCAGTGGCACTGGCGGACTTGTACGTGTACCCGGGGGACACTTGGATGGCGGCGCATGAGGCCCACATGGCACTGACTGGTGGTGGTGGCGGCGGCAGTGGCCGGAATGGTAGTGGCAGTGGTAGCCGCGGCAGCTTGACACCGTACCAACTAAAGCTGCTGATGGCCTCGTACGCAGCCTTGGATGATACAGCAGAGGAGTACGCAGCACCACGGGCAGGGGAGATGTATTGAGGCGCGGGAAGGGGAGACGATTAGTTACCCTACGCCCAGACACCATGGAGGGACGGGACGGCGGAGGGACCGTGGGATGCCCGGGGGCGAGAATGCAAATTCCCTTTACAGGGTATCCCATGGCAGGAGTCGTGGCCAGAGTTCTGGAGCCCAAGAAGTCACGCGTGTATTTGCACAGAACGTTTACGGGGATGTTGCCAATTCCGCAGGCTGCAGACACGTGTGGTCTCTAGAGACGTAGCAGTCGTAACGGTGTGCGGTTCAGGAGATGCACGGCAACAAAAGGGAGGGTGAGACATCCGTGGTGCGGAGGCCATTTACATACAAATGTACAAGGATTCAAAATTTCCTGCTGGTACAGGAAAGAGAGCCTGTAGGTTGTAATCTGTTTTGAGACTGATTTAAGTAGGACGCATGGATCCTGGTTTGCGTGCAGTGGCCAATGCTGGTCATAGTCGTGGTTATCCACATCTGCTTTATTCCGTATTGTAATCATTTCTGGTCGGTCGGATCATCCGTGTGCTGGAGAGCGCTGCCGTCGCTTTTACACTCTAACAGCAGGGCGGCTGCTTGCGGAAATGAATACAATCGTCCAGGCGACCATAACGTCGCGCCGTCTCAGGAAACCCCAGTTGCAAGTTGCAGGGCAAATGGTACATGGTACTCGTCATCATCTCAACTCTCTTGTCAAACAAATCCCTTGTCATACCTGGTTCTCGACTCATACAAACGAGGAAACAGCAGCAGCAATTTAACTGAACGACGAAACATCCCAGCTGACGCATACGTGCAAACGACCATGTACATGTAGGCACATGATTCCCGAAACAAAAGTTATTATACATTACGGTGCTCATGGCTTGGCCCCATCATTCGATAGCGACCAAAGCGCGCCAAGTCGCGAAGCCTGAATACCAGGGTACCCTGCTACTCGGCAGAAATAACAATCTTTATCGCTCATGAAAAGAATTGGGACACTTCTGAACAGTATTGCACGGTGTCCTTCGCGTAGTTGTTTATCAATGCCGGTACCCTCTATAGCTCAAGTCCAGCTGCGTCCCACGCTGTGCAAGTGCGTAATAGGCTCCCTAACGGTGGTTGCCATTGCCATAAGTGCCGTAGGTGGGTGGCTGTGATGCTATTGGCAATGACGACTGGGTGGGTGGGCCGTTGGCATACACCGGCACCGGGGGAGCTCGGCTGCTGGTCGTCATTGGGGGCTGCCAGGTGGCGGCCAGACGAGATGAAGGAACACTCTGGACAGATGGCTGTGGCACTGTGACGGCCTCTGACGACGGCGGACTCGTCTCCGTGCTTGACACCGGCAGCACCGACACAGCATTCCCACTTGTCATTACGCTGATGAACACGAGATTGCTGGCGGGTAGTGCGAGTGCCTGAAGACAACGCGCGTTCGCAGGGAGAGGAAATCGTTGCCCTAAACAATTGGCGTGAGGTTGCAGGTTGAGACATTTGGAGGAACTGGAACGGTCGACTGTCGATAACACCTTGTTAGGACTCATGCCGCCGACACACATCTATCCCGTCAATCCCGTTCTACAAGCATGATCCCCCACCAAGCTCCCCTTCCTCTCATGGTCTTTACCACATATTGGTGCCAACATCGATAAACCCATGCAGTTCCCCACCTGGGACATCGCCCCCAGGAGTACAAGGGAGCTTGACTGCAGCTGAGATGCAGCCACCTCTGGCGTAAGCACCACGTCAGAAGAGGATTCCGCCAGCGTGGTGCTCTCTGCCCCGGGTGGCAGAACCAAGAAGGTCAGCACAATGGAGATGCCGTTGCCGAGGTCTGCAGGCCACATCGCAAACAGGGATTCTCACACTAATTCAGTGATGAGAAATACAAGGTTCCAGGAAATGATGGAATAGCCGCTTGAAGACACATAGCAGTCTTACATGCAATGACGATAATAAAAGTCCCGCCTTTCCAGTCACGCAGGCTGCTCTCAAGCAAATCCCGTTAACCTCGGCAAGGCCAATTGCGCTGAAAACCATTTTTATAGATAAAACATCTTAAGAAGCGCCAGACATAGTGATCACGTAAACCCATATACACGCCATGGCTGCGTGCTATGTGTGGTGCTGCCGCGCTTAAACGTACCAATAGACAGCATCCGCAAAAATCGGCGATTCCCAGATGTTGAACTGGCTGGCAGGTTGTACATTTTGGAGTCGCACTGCACGGACTGAATCGCGACTTGGCTCTGCTGAATACCCAAAATCGAGGAGATACTGACTTGGAGCTTCGTCCCGTAGCTCGCAAGGTAATCCAAATCGGCAAAATTTTCGCAAAGCTGGGACAGATTTTGAGCCTGAAGGTGTTGGAATGATTAACCGAAATACGTTGGGTTTGCGATCATCGGGGTGTGAGGTTTCGTTCGAGCGCAAGCGAAACCGCGACAGCAGGGGACGAAAGCAAACATAATACCTGGAAAGTCAAGGTAAAGCTCAAGGCTCGACCAGAAGGCTCATCATCCTGTGGTAGTAAGAGACATAATCGCATGATGAGTAATGTACATTCTTCCCAGTTCGCAAGTCCGTCTAGAAGCGCAGAATCCATGTCTCACGTTATCTTTTTGTTCGTGCTGCGAGGATATAATTGGCCCCACGATGACCGCTACGATGCTGCCGACGACAACGAGGGCAATGAGTGCCGATGTTGCTGGCCTTTCCTGCACCTGTGCGGCTCGCGGCGATGTGTGCCAAGCACAAGGCGGCCATGGGAAGGTGAGGCAGCAAGAACGCATGGTGAAATAGATATAATAACATGCGTACTTGGGAATTAAGGCAATTCACTTACGAAACGGGTCTTTTCATTTTAACACGCCGATCCATTACAATGAAGGGTTGCCATCCCGCGTACTTACCCATGACTTGAATTTCTCGCAGCGTGTGCGACCCGTTTGGGTCAGGGGAGTTTCATCATCATCAGCCGCTGCATACTGGGAGCTGCGTTTGTCCCACATGGAACTTGGTAAGCCGAATGAGCGGAAAATTTTGCAATTATAATATTGAATCCTCCAAAGTTAAGCTCATAAGGTATCTATACATAGTTTCGTCAGAACCTCTGGATTTGTAGAAGCTGCGTACGGACGGGGAAAGCGGTTGATGTCGATCTTGTCACCGCGTTTCGCATCTAACCGTACACTGCCAAATAATAATTTTGAACATTCAGATTAAATAAATTTTATTTTTGTAATGGCATGTTCCAGAGGAGTTATCTCATCTGCATCACTTTTCAGCATGTACGGTTTACGAGGTTGACCGTTAGACTTTACAGCTAGATTTTAAGAGATGAGACAGGCTGGGTATTTTCCGGAAGGGAAAATGCCTGCGGTCATGAGCTTGGGTAAACAGCGTAGACTGGCCAAGGCACTTTATGAAACCAATTTCGGTAAGGCGAGACGGTATAACGTTTCGTAATACCGCTTCTTCTCTTTTCACATTGTTGTTGTTAATTGGTATCTTAAATTTTTTCTTTTTATTATAAATACTTGTTTGGTCTTGTGTGTTTTCTGTGTCTTGCGGTCCGGTACTTTAGTATATACGAGAGGCGAACGCGCGTTCGTATATGCAAGAACGCGAACGCAGGTGTCGGCGCGTCGACCCGTGATGATAAAATGCTAAGGTCCATTACCGTAATCTGAACTTGCAGAGTCAGTTTGTTCAAGTCTTTGTCGCTTGCGGACCTCACTTGTAAGGAAGCCTCGTCGATCGCCGCTGCACCTCATCCGGTTAACAGTTCCGGACCTTACGAGTTCTCAAGACGTGTAATCATCATCATCATCAGCTTTCAAGCCTTAATGACGTCACCCTCTCCACCCTGTTTTGGATTATGACAGTATGATGGATCAAAACTGACAGGCACTACATAATGTGATAGTAAGCTTTCGGGGGACAAAGCAAGTAAAGGCCATGCCTATAAGCTGACAGGACCCAAGAACCTAATTCCTTAAACCGTCCTTGAAGCCGCAAACATTTATGCTCTCCAAACCATATGTCAATGGGACACATCAAAAAGCTACTTTGCAGTGCTCAGCCAAAGGGCCCTACGATTTCAGCAGGTTCCAGCACGCAAAAAGTGTTTGACTTTGGGAATGCCATTTTTTAATCAAACAAACCATGACAAGTCGCTGACAAGTAAGCCCAACCCTCGAGAGGGAAGCAATCTGGGGAAAAAGGACTCCTCAAGTTCCCAATGTTGGGTGGGTCTTTCCCTTAATGTCACACTACCTTGCTGAAAGGATGTCTTACGCCCACCGGGTTTACGGAGACCTTCACGGACAGCAAACCATACCTTATCCATGGCACTTATAATGTATGTTGGATCATATGAATCGTACTGCCGTGGGCGAGCTAGTTTAGCGAGACAAAAGAGAAAATAAATGGGTAGACGTGCTGCAGCTGCGATGAATCCTGAGGCTGTCCTTCAATGACAGCATGGTAGATGGCATCACCACCGCCCCACCCTTGACGAACCCTCGGACATCCCATCCCGTGCTGCGCACAATGCGCCATCATTACACGCACCATTCTTCTCAGAATAAGCCCTGCGGCATCGACCATGTATTTGCCACAGTCTACAGCGCCTTTCAGCACCCGTCCAAGCCACATTTTGCAAGGCAAACCGCCCACCTGCTAGCTCCGTCCATCTGGCGCAACTCGCAGCCACCGAGGCAGGCACCCTGTCGTCAAGCAAATTAAGCTCTAAATCGCGTGATTGAATAATCTTTTTACCAGCTGAGACCAAACAAAGCTAAGACCGGTGCAAAGAAGTGGTCTATTGCCGGGGATGTTCCGCATGTTTTAAGCATCATCACACACATGACTGGATCTCTATGTCTCTTCGCGTCCGCCATTAGCTCCTTTTTGCCCCCATACGCACACCTTCACAAAAGTACACCGCGCAAAACACCCTGGAGAGAATGACTGTGATGGCATACACTTAGGGTTACGTGAATACTGCGAATTATGTACCGCGTAATTTAGTCCATTCAACAGAACATTTAAATGAACATCGCCGTGATATATGTGACATCGCCCTAGGCATCTTAACCTGCAGTTACCTGTCGTGTTATGAATTGAGTAACGGTGCCCTCTACCTTACGAATCTCGGACCTACACATCATACGGAATACCGCCACCACTGCCCCGCGCCGTACGTCAGCGGATGTTGTATCACGGGAGAAGAAACATCTCGTTGGTGGTATCATATACATGCATCAATAAGCTGGACCACAATTGGGCACCTGCGCAAGATCATTTCTGAAATCTGGATGCCTGACACGCAACCGAAATACCTTCCTTACGTTTTCCCATCATCTAAGCTGTGTGCATCCTCCGCACAATTAGCAAGAATAACCCGCATTGCCCGCAACACACCATCCGACTGAACCTCCACCTTTCTACCATCATCTTTCATGACACCCGCTCCGATCCTTCTCGTCACTATTTCGCACTTCTCGTGAATCTGCCACGCACGCTTGACAGGAGCAGCACGCATACGTCTACCCTAGCTACCTTGCCAAGCGCCAGTCTCGGCAGCAATTGGACGTCTATTTACAGCGACTACAGCCCGCTAACGAGCACATTAAGGGACGCTACCCTGCCCCAGAAGTAGATGATTACTTGACACGAGTCACATGACGTTGACCATCGCGCGACAGGTCAAATTGGAGGATTTGCAGCGTGGCAATCCTCGCAAATGCCAAACCTGCGTAAAATAACATAATCACAAGTGTCTCAAAGCGGCGCTGCAGTCTCACCGCATAACCTGCTGCCTCAACACAGCGCGACAGGAAGGTAAGCGCCACAAAGCGCCGTACCTCATGAGCGCAGCCTATCCTCGGTCCCCGAGTACAGAGGCGAAAGCTGCCCCATCCCTCCATGCTGATTCGAAAATGGGTACTGTTGCTGCGACGGTGGCGGCTGCGAGGATGCCGGTGTTGCAGCACGTGCACTGTAATAGCTGAACTCCGGGTTATCTGTCGTGGAGCCCTGCTGACCATTCGGCCACAGCGCATTTCCCTGCATCGTAAAAGGATTTGCCGATGGCCACGGCAAAACGCCTGCGCTGCCCTGGCCGAGGCCGCAACTCCCGATGCTATATGGCTGGTGCGGAGACAACCGCGCGCCGTGGTCATTGTCGGCAAAGACGTCAGCGAAGCCGTCAAGATTGGTGAATTCATAACTGCCCCCGAAGTCACCACGAACGGCAGCAGTGGAGTGTTGATAAACATTTGCACGATCACTGCTTGCGCTGCGCCGGGAGCGCAACACTAAAACGGTAATGACCGCACTTACAATGCCGACAACCGCTACGGCGCCGACGGCCAGGCCGACGATCACAACCTTACGGGTACGACTTGCGTCAGCCCTACTGGATGGTTCCAAAGTGGTCAGGGATTCTGACGACGGCGGCGATGTGACCCTAGCCTGCAGTGTCAAGAGGCAAATAAACGGCAAATAAAAAAAGGAATTCCCCACAGGAACACAATTAGAGGGGAGACGTATTTGATTAAGTGGAGGTGGAGACTGATCCTGATGACAAACAGGAAGGTTAAATTGTATCCCGGGGTACTCCTGACCAAGGTACGAGTTTGGGCGATAGGGAGGCAGCGCCTTGAGAGCTCAGGGCGCAAAACCGAGGCGTCCGTGTCCCGATTGCAAATATATGTTTTCAGCAGGGGCGAAACAACGCGAACATTATCAAGATCAGGTTTAGACCTCCGTGAATATTAGCACACACCGTAACAATACACACCTGTGAAAGGACGGTCTCGACGCTGATGCCGGATGGAAGCACGAAAAAGCCCGTGTCCGCCAGCTGTGAAATCAGTTGATTTCGCGCCGTCTCATTATTCCTCAACCGCTCCAGGAGCAGCTCTATTGGCTGGGAGTTGCTCGGCGTTATCAACGCCATTGCGATTGCCGCCGCAACTGGCGGTGGCGGCGGCGATGACGTCTGCTGCAGTCCACGGCGGCGGCGACTGGCCACCGTCGCGTCGAATGAATCACCAGCGACCGTGCCATTGCTGTTGCCAGGGACGTCGCGGGTGCCGTCAACGATATTCGTAATGACCACCGCTTTCCTATTTAGGCCGGCCCAGCTTGCAATGGTAGCCTGAAGCTGCACAATTCGCGCCCTGACCTCGCTCGCCGTATTGTTCATAGACAGTGCCAACTGCACCAATTGCACCCACGGCAGCGTCGGCGGGCTCATGTTGCCAGTTCCGTTCCCGCCCGATGATGCGTCATTAGAACCCGAATCTGTCACCGCCTGGCCGGTGATCAGGCTGAAGCCGCAGTCGGCGCCGGTATACGCGAGGCGGCAGTAGCAGGTGCCGTCAAGACACTCGCCGCCAGTTGGATTGCAGGCGGACGTAGAGCAGGACTGAGTGGAGCACAGGTCCCTGGCGGAGGGGCAGGGCCCAATGCGTCCAGCACTATAGCGGCTAGGCAGCAGCTGGGCTAGGTTGAGGTACTTGCCCGCAGGACACTCAAACTGCTGACCTAGCAACTTGACGAACACTTTTGACCCATCTGCGGAGCAGTTGGTGTCGAAGCAGGCGGCATCGGAACTCCCGTCGATGCCTGGATGCAGCGGAACGAAAAGGGACAGCGGAGTGTTGAGTTGTCTAGAACGAATCATAAAGACAGGGGGGACGGAAGGGGAGTGGTGGCACGAAGTGATTAGTGCAAATAAGTGAGAGCTAAATGGAGAACTCCCTGACAGCCATCGTCTATGGTCAGTGTTTGGCGCAGTCGCTTGGGTTTGCATGCGTGTAAGGTCTGGATTCGAGGAGCCCGGGAGAGGACATGCACGGAGAGGCGACACAAGGTGCATCGTGGTCGCGCCCGCCGGCAGCCCTTCTGCACCGCCCCAGCGCTCCAAGTCCAAGGTGAGGTGCCGCATCTTTCATCCCTATCCCTACCTCACCACCCATGCAGACTATTACTGCTACCCACCCTGCTGGTAAGTTGGGGCGGGCAGCCGTATTCCGCAGGGTACGTTGCAAGTTGAACGCCACCCCACAGAACAGGTCAAATTAGTACAACGGTGACTCACGCAAGCCGATCGTTCCTCATCAATCCCCCCAAATCACCCAACCTACAGCCGCATCAAACACTCGCCCACTGCCAGCACCCCAGCCATACAGCAACACACTGTACCCTGCATCTCACCCGTGCCAGGGTAGGTGAAGCGGCTGTATGCGACATAGGCCTGGAAGCGGTAAACCACCGGCAAGCAGCGGCCGGAAGGGGTGCCGAGACCCCAGCCAAACACCGTGGGCTGGTCATTAGGAGCATCGGCGGCTGGGGGAAGGAGTCAGGGATGGGAATGACGAATGCAGGCAAGGGGCGGCTGATGGGTTAACGGGTAAAGGAAGTAAGCTTACGAGGTAGGTTTAGGGATTGGGGCATGGCAACGAGAAAAAGCAACAAAGAGGTCGACAAAAGCCCGAGAGCAACAAGATTAAACCCCGCTGCCACTGGAAGGTAGAGATGGCGCACGCATACGGTGATATCTAGGTCCCAATCAGGTATTAGTTTGCAACCAAGTCGCAGGGGCGATCACGCGCAGGCAGGTACATGAACCCAGCTACAAACAGGCAGACCCAACGGGCTTCGCAGACCAATTCCTGACACTCGCCCACTGCCTGCCGGGCAACGAACCCATCCAGCAACCACCCGTTCAACTACCAACCCAACCACCTACTACCAACCACCTACTAAGGCACGTCTCCTTCGCATTACGTGACAGCACCAGTCCGCATCCGCCCGTGAAATTGAGCGCTCGGCAAACCCCCGTGGCCTTATAGTTGTTGCTGCATAAAAAGGATGGGGTGCTGCCTGCGAGGTGACGGCGCCAGAGGGTCGGCAGATGTCGGGAGGATTGGGAGCGGAGAGGCGGGGTTTGCCAGAGTAGACCCACATGGAAAGAAATGGGCGCGGGGAACTGCCCCAACCCTGGGCCCACAGAGATTGCACCACATGGATGAACGTCCGGATTGGAACTTGTACGTGAGGGTATCCCATCATTCATCGCTAGACATTTTCCATGCGCGGATGGAGCTGCCCTGACGGATACATAAAAGGTTATTCAATTCTGCAATTTCGCCTCCTTCCGAAGCCGCAATACACACACGCACACACACGCGCGCGCACCTCTCTTCCGCCGAGCCGTTCCTAGAGCTCCCCTTCGCGGTTGCTACTCACCGCTCTGCACCCCCGATGCGGCGTCGCAAAAGAGCCTCTGCCCAGGGACAGCTAACATATAACTGGAGCAGGTCGAGTTGGGCAGCAGACAGCCGGCGCCCGCACCCCAGGACAGCAAGCCAGCAGCAGAGCGGTTGGTGACGTACCAGCCCGTATCGTCCAGATACGAGAGCGTAAGGTTGGACAGCACAGGCGGGGTGCCATCGGCCGCGAAGGTGGTCGAGGCGACCATTACCTCACCCTACAGGACATGTAAAGCTTGCGTGGGGCGTTTAAGCAAGCACGTTAAGGCTGGCATATCGCCTTAAGGCCTACCAAAGCGCGGGCAAGGAACCGGGTACACCATGAAATGCGGAGGGGGGGAATGCGGTATGCGGGTATCACACCAAGGTACCCTCGCCCGTTGGGTCCGGGGACAGAGCGCCGTCCTCATTAATTGGATCGCTTCTTCTGGCTTTTTGCCAAGGGCAAGGACGTCGAAATCAAATGGTTAGGCCCTCGCATTCAAACCACACAATTACGCCCCTTCTAGGCCCTCCGCGCTCAGCCGATAAGCAAATCGGACGCACACCACTCACACGTAGATGCAGCCCCATAGCATCTTACCTGGTAATGCGTGTACTCCCAGTGCGATCCTGCGCTGCCCGCCGAACCTTCCTCCTCCAGCTGCGCCCCTGCCAGGTCTGGGCACGAGAACTGTGCCCGCGCTGCGTCACGGATTTTGGGGCTGACAAGCATCTGCACCTGCTTGCCGCCTACCGTGGAAGACTGCAAGAGCTCGCCAAGCGGTCGCAGAGTGCCGTCCGGGCGGCGTGTCAGATTGTACATTGAGTCCGTGAAGCCCTGTGGAAAGATGGTGCGCGAATACAGAGGATGAATCCGCTGTGAAACCACGTGTGTAATAAATAATGCGGTAGAAAGGCTCACGTGTTATGAACCACACACACGTGCGGGGGATGCATGGCGTGAGCTTGTTGGGCTTCGCGCGTCGTCTTGGGGCTTGTCATTCTGTTGGCCAGGGCCCATGTTTCAGGACTTCATGTCGATCAATTCCTGGAAATGATGCGACTGTCCGACTCAAGGTCCATAGCAATGTCGATGCTCTTATCCGATTTTTAAGTTCCAAATACCAATTGATTCCCTAGGTCCTCTGCTAATCGTTCCCACAGCCGGACGCTAAACGGCGTCAACCTGCGCCTCAGGACGACCCAAGGACCCTCGGGCGAAGCTGACCCTCGGGCCCAATGCTCTGCGCACGCTTATTAAAACTTTTCCTCTTCCAGCTCAAGGCGTGAACTGGAACCCACACCTAACCATGTCCGCACTTTATGCATCCACTCACCAAAGCATGAATCATCTCGTGCGTCAACACCGCTGTGAGCTGCTCCTCATTCAGAACCTCCAGAGCCCGAGGACACACGTTTGCCGCACCCAACAATGGCCGATTGTTGCCCAGGTCCAGCAAGCAGGGCTTTGCCCACGCGGCCGCGCCACTTTCACAGTCATCGTTTCGCACAGCAGTGATGTACAAGTACATGTCTGTATCATCGCCCTGAGGACGTTGTACAGATGGGCCATGGGAAGAGGTCGGGCGGGAGAGCGAGACGCACGGGCGGGAATGCAGATGCGTAAGGTTCAGGATAAAGAAACCCAGCGCGCGATCAGAGGCGCAGCGCGGAAAAGATATGTTGGAAGGCCGCAACGAGAGCCTCCGGTGGTGGGAAAGTGGTGGTGGGAAAGCGCATGAAGAGTAAGGCAAATTACGAGATCAAGGAAGGCCAAGCGGTGCCTAGCTATCAGTTGAAGTGGAGAGATCCTATAGCTACGATTAAATGATACTAGAATCACAGAAGGCCACACAGCATACTGCTTTGCAATTCAGATGCAATCATGCCATAGCGTAACACGCGGATTAGCCGCAGCCCTGCAGCCCCACGAAGCGGCCACACGGGATGTCCCCTTCCTCCCGACCCCGTCCGCTCCTTCGCACATTGGTACCCGCGTAGCTGGCGCAACCCGTGCCATATCCCGATGCTCCACCGCCCACGCCTGATGCTGGCCCCGATATGCCGCGACCCAGCGCCTGCCGTTGAGAGTTTGTAGTGAAGGAGGTACAGTTGAAGGGATTGACTATGTGCTCGGGCATGACGGTGGCCAGACCGCATTCGCGGTTTGGGTTGAGCGCGCGCATGTTGAAGTCGGGGTAGCAGGCCCAGGTGTTGAAGTTGCAGTAGGGGTCCACAAGCATACCGCCACTCGAGGGCCGCTTTACCTGCGCGGGGTCAAAAGCGAGATGGGCACGGGTGAACTGTGACTACAAATGGGAATTGGACGCCGGCAGGGTTGGGATGGTGCGATTGGCGACAACGGCTAGCCGGCTGATGGATCTGTCAGAAAGGCCAGAAAGGCAAGCGGGGCCCAGAGCTGCGGCGGCAGCTGCGCGACAACCGGAGCATCATGCAGTAGCAGAAAACAACGCTTTCTTCTGTATTGAGTACATCACCAAGTTCAGGACAGCGACAGGGGCTATCGTGCCTGTGAGGCCCTCGCAGTGCCCAGCAGCTGCCCACTCTAATCCCAAAACTCCTCCCGTCCTCAAAGTCCTGTTTCCGCCACAGTTGCCCACCAGCTCCTTACAAGGATAAACTTCCGTAGGATTCGACGTACGGCCTCCACAACGCGTGTGAGCATCTGCTGCTGCGAGGCGTCCAAGGCGCCCAGCTGCTGATACGTTACCGACAGTCGGATGGGTGCGGGTGCTGGACTTGCCGACTGGAGTGTGTTTTGGATTCAGCACACGGGGAATGCGGAATGGGGGAAGGGGAAACGGTATGCGGAAATTTGCAAATGTGAAACCATGGATCGTGGATCCCCAGGGTACATGATTTTCGAGGTGGACGTTACGCGGTTACCAAGGCAGCACAGCACGCGGACCAAGCCTAACGTGACGGTATTCAACACATACAGGCTGTCAATCGCGGTGGTGAAGACGGGGTCCACCCTAGTGGCCCGGTAATATTCTTACTAGGCCAACCACGAAGGGGCTGCGCCAGGACTGAGGCGCATGGTATTACCCCAGCAGCAATCCAAAATCCCAGGTGAAATACTATGGCAATCTTCTCAGGGCAGCCAAATGCGCCATCTTGGTTCCCTGGCACGTGCAACCCATGCTATCCCAATAACACTGGCACCTGTTGCAAACTCCGGCCCCGCGGATCCAGGGCCGACTCCTCCTCCCTCAACTCATCGCGAGGATCAGTGCCATCCTCCTGCATCCCGTTGCCGACGTCGGATGCAGCCGCAGCCCGCGAGCCAACACTGTTGGCGACCCGATCCGCTTGCCACTGCTGCAGTTCCAGCTCTGCTGCGTCCATGTGTATGCCCTCCGCCGACGAAGCCTCATCCTTGCTACGGACTTGGACATTGCCATGACCGTCCGTGTCAGTCATTTCCATTTCGCGTGTCCAGTCACTGTTCTGTGTATCGGCCTTGACTTTTCCAATGGGGGAGGCTTTCCGCAGGCCCCATGAAGCTGATCCCATATGCAATTGCTGCGCTACATGTCGTGCAGCAAGGTCTTGGATTTGACGGTGTACAACGTGATGTCCGCAAGACTGTACGGCGACCAGTAACCCCAGGCTAAGGGCAGCGAGAAGAGCCAGGACTGCAAGGCCGGGACGAGCAGAAATCTGACACGTACCATATCAAAGTAGATTTATGCAACGCGAGGTAGGTGAATATTCAAGCTTCCAGCAGCTCACAGGAAGGTTAACCAAAGGTACACTGATAACCCAAGACCGATACACCATGTAACATGCAAAATGCAATCCTTCATTTAACCCCTAAATAAAGGATTGCCATTCGGCGTATGGCTTTCATGTCCCCATCGTTGCTTGGTCCCCAAAAAAATTCCAATTGCTCACCTTTACAGCAAAACATATCTTCAAAAATTTTCTTATGAGAACTGTTGGGGTAGTTTTGAAAGGAAACCGCACAGGCGCCGATGTTTCTCGGTCTAAATGTTACCTTACGATACTTGGAGCATTGGAAAAAATAATGATATGAATATCATCAGCAGATCCAAAGAAACAGGTGCTACAGGTGCGTCTCCAATAATGAAGGAAAACTGACAATAATCTGTTTGACAAGCAGCCCTAACATTCAATTACTTATTACAGATTCAAGCGTTACATCTGCAGAGTTGCTCACAGAATCTGAAGCTATACGACGCTCACAACATACGATAGGAGCTGGGTAAGACGTGTCGTCATCGATCGTTAAATAGTGCGTTCATCGATCCATAACATCATGCCACCAGTACAGTCAAAATATTATTTTATTGGACAACAGCGGTGCAACTGGAGGCATGACAGTTGCGTCGTACGGGAAACGGGAAAGTCCTTGCCAGCAAACTTTCAACGCAATTGCAGCCTAATCGCGGCAAATATAATTATTAAGACATGAATATTATACAATTGTCCATCAGTAAATATTCGTGTTCAAATTTACACATTTATCTTGATCTTACGCGCGTACAGTACTTTCAGTACACACATAAATAGAGTCAGCGAAGCATTATCTTTTAAACGAATTTCGGTTGCTTGTGGAATGACAGTTGATTCAAGTAATCCATCCAAGTTATCAACTACACAGCACACAGCATTGCAAGTGGAAGCAGTGGCGTCGGACGTTAGCGGTAGCGGTAGTGGTGATACTATAAAAAGGATGGGCGGCAGCGGAGCGGTGGTATCACACAGCTCCCCAGCAACCCCTCTCAGCTCGGTGCTGCCTAAGTGGTGGCGCCTTGCAAAGATATGGTTTACGGGTACGTGCATACAGTTGCAACGCAGGGACAACCAGCATGCATTCTGGGATGGGTTCGCAGTTGTTATAGCTGCTTAAGTCCAGTAGGTGCTGCAGACCCGAATGCTCTTATCCCATATCATTCCGGCAAGCCACTCCGCTTCTACCGTACACGCACTAGGAGAGGAGCGATGGGCTGCCCGAGGCTATGCAGCTGCCGTGATCTTGCTGGCGCTGGTAACCACTCTCTTTTCCGTGCATGTGAGCTGCGGGGACAGCGGGGTAGTTTCTGTGCGCACGATCCGTCCGCTCTATCCGGCCCCTACCAGCGTGTGGGTATAGGATGGTGTGATGGAGCTGGGTGCTTACCGCACGCAGCAGAGACTTGGACTGGGTGTGGTACTTCACACAGCGGATGAGCAGTTACAGCGATGATGAAGCGCACGAGTACACGGCAAAAGCAGACATATATGCGTTTTTGAGGACGAACTCACTGAAGAGGCCTGATTCCCATTAGGCGATCTGTGAGACGAAGAGTTGTGAAAAGCGTCTCAATACCAGGGCGAAAAGGGGACGTAAATGTGCAATGTGCTAAGAATAATTACCCAATGGTGTAGTGTGCAGCCAGAGGGTACCCGAGTGTGCAGCCAGAGGGTAAAGTCGGCGCCAAGGTAGGGGGCCGTCCGACCCACATGCCGGGCCAGTGGATTGTGTGTTCGCAAGATGTCCCGGGTTCAGGATTGGGAGGTCAGGGGGAAAGGTTTGGTTGTGGAGTAATTTGTGGTGCTAATGCTAACAGACTTTGTAGCAGGCCCCTAAGCACCCCAAAGCGAGTCTCCTGCCCTTTAACCAGCCACTTGACGTCCCGTGACCGAAACCCATTCACCGTTCCCCCGACTCCAGATCTCCTACGCCCAACGTGACTTCAGCACTGCGCTTTCAGAGAAAGATGTCGGTGAGTATCTGGCCCCACGGGCAATACGGGCACACAAGACCGGAGTGGATGGGTTGGGGGTCCGTGGGGTCAGGCACATGGTCATGCACAGGTCATGAAGGCTGGGATGAACCAGGTCGGAGCCTGTGGGGAAGCCATGTGAGCCCAGTACGCCGCCGATGTGCATTACGAGGTCAGAAACTGGTTTCATATGGCCGTAATGGGTAGTTGGTAATGGGTAATGGGTCGCACACATGCCTAGTAAAGCTGTTTCCATGGGCAGGGAGGAATGCGTGGGCGCCATGGAGGTTCAACGCCCGCACCCACCCACCCACCCACCCACCCCAGCAACTCCTCTCACCGCCACTCAGAGTGTTGTTCTGTTGGTTCTGTAGGGGGTTTCTACGCGGCAGTTCGCAAGTTCGTGGTGATTATCGTTGTTGCAGCTCCTCTCTTCTCCTTTAACGCATGGGTAGAGGTGAGGCAGGGGCGAAACACAGTTAGTTAGGCTGGCGTTGCAGAGGGAGGGGAGGGAGACGAACATCGAAAGGCTGGTAAGGGAGGGAGGGAGGGAGCCGTAAACCCCAGTGAAGGGATTAGGCCAAGAACAAGGGGCGAGGAGAGTTGCTTTCGAAAGCTGGGTGCTACATGCCTGGCGCGGTGCCCGGTTTCCTTGCTGTCTGCCTTGTTGCCAGAGGGGTTTACAGACGCATACCATGGTGATGAAAATTGCACAAGCAAATCCCTCCGCCTCAAGAGTCACGGTGCATCAATCTGCATCTTTCGAGGTGCCGCTCTGATGCTGCCTATCGTACCCCTGCCCCTTCCAAACCCCTGGCATAAAATCCTCAGGAACGCCTGGTACTGGCGTGGCGGGCCTACCTCACGCGCCGTCTCGCGCGGGCGTATTTTGCAAACCGGTATGTGTTGATGTGTGTGAGTTACAAAGTTAGCTTGTGGTAGACGTTGGTGACAGCGGGGTGGTGGTGTACAGCGCCGTTTTAATGCACGTCCGTTCTGAGCTTATGCGGTATTCCCAGTGTGATGTTACGTCCACGTGGATATCCGGATCCACACACCACCGACCAGGGCAACATAACCTGTCTGTACGATCTGCGTGATGTCCTCCGGGACCCCTCCCTCTGCTTTTAGCGCCTTCTACCACATCCAGCAGCGGGGTGACAGCATGGCGGCAGGGGCCATATCACACCCTAGTTCCGCAACAGCGCTGTCAGAAACGTCCGCCGCTGCCACGATGGCAGCCACCTCTGCATCTGGCTCTGTTGGCGGCGGCGGCATCGACAACCCCGACCAGCGCCTTTGCGACGACGTGGGGTCCTTCGTGCGCAGCAGCGTGTCTCTGTCATTGACGGTGTGCCGCAAGATATTCAGCTGCGTCGCGTTTGCGGGTGCGGAAGTGGGCGGAACGGGGTCTGGAGCAGAGTGGGCACCATAGCGGCACCGAACGTCAGCCACCGGACAGTGAATGCGTTGGGTGCGGATTGCGGTTCTTAATCGGAGGGGCAAACTTATGCCGTCTCAGCCAAGGAACTAACCCCACATGTATATCGTCCCCCTCATTGCTCGCGCCCTGTTCATGCTCGACCGATCTCAGATCCATCGCAAACCCGGACACCCTCCTGGGGGACGCCAACTTGGGGATATCCATTCCTCGTAATCCTAAGATGTGTCACCCTCTCCTTCGAAGATGTGTCTCCATCCCTTTCACGGGCTCTTTCTTTGTCATGATTTCTCAACTTGTTTGTAACACGACCATGCTATCTGCGGTTTCCCTCCCACATCATCCTGGCAGGTGTACTGTGGGGTGTGTCTGGCAGTCTGGTGCTGTTCATGTTCATCTATGCGGCAGTGGGCACCTTCGTCACCACCGCCATGTTTGGTCGTGTGCTGACGTCTTTATTCTATCGGTGAGGGTGCAGGGTCCACAGGGTGGATGGAGGATGTGGGCGCAGGCAGGTCGCAACACGGTTGGTGTGAGCTCAACTCCATCAAGGTGAGGTGGCGCAATCTTATGTCCTTACCTATTTGAACCGTTCCTGTCCCCACGTTGTCTGTTGTCTCGGCCCAGGCAGCTGGCCCGTGAGGCCGATCTGCGCTTCAGCCTGGTTCGGGTGCGAGAGAACGCGGAGAGCATTGCCTTCTACGGGGGTGCGTTGCGGACGTTGGGGGTAAGGGCATCTCGGCCACCATGCAGCGAGATAGACGTTCGAATCCCAAATAATTAGCGGTGGAGTTCCAACCTGACCATTTCACTGACAGCATCAGTCCTATGCTGCTGACTGCCAAAGCCGTCCCCAGGTTGTTTTTGTGAGTATCCTAGACATCGGATTCGGGATGATTAACCGCGGAATCCACGCACAACATCGTCTGCCCGCATACCTGGCACGCACACAGGGGAAGGGGGCGAGCGGGTGCGGGTGCTGTCCCGCCTGGATGCCGTGCTGGCAGTTGCTGCGGACCGGATACGATGGTCAGCCCTGTACGACCTTTGGACGAGCGTGTACAGCTACGCGACTATCCTGGTGCCGTCACTGCTCACTGCTCCCAGGTGTGTTTTTGCCGTGTGTCATGCCTTGAGAGTCTGGACGCCGTGTGCAATCCTGGTTTAGTGTTGTTGTTGTAGTGGGGGACTCACGTTGGGCAGCTATGCACTTGACTGGTTACTTGCGGAAGCGGGTAATACCGCCTAGAGGCGCATTGCACGCGGTCGTGAGGTGTGGGCTCCCCACGAAGAAGTAGCCAACTTGCTTCCCCTAGCACGGGATATGGCCACCGGACATGTGGTGCTCATGGAAGCAAGAGCCTGGGACGCAGGACAGAGGAAGAGAAACCCGCCTGGTTGTATCGGGTTTGTACGCACTCCGCGGTATACGGCGGTAGTTTCATCCCCCAACTGCGAAGTCCCGACATTACAACCTCTCGCCCTCTACATCTGCCTTGCATAAGGTACTTCGCTGGCGAGATTGAGTTTGGTGTCATCAGCCAGGCATCCTTCGCCTTCTCCCGCATTGACGCGGCGCTGTCCATCATCATCAACAACTTGGCGCAGATCTCGGGGCTGGCGGTAACAGGGGGTTCAGGGGGTTCAGGGTTGAGGTTGCATTGTCGGGTGCTGTAACAAACGGAACAGCAGAGCAGCAGAGCAGCAGGCATGTAGGCGCGCCTATTGGAGTTGGCAGCTGAACGACGTTATTGGGCAATGGCGAAGCATGGGTATCGCCTGCCTACTCATGGTCCTTTCTCTAGGCCTTGAACTAGGAAGCCTGTTCATGATTTGATGTGGCATTCTAAGCCTTAAGCCTACCTGGAACTCGCCAGGCCCGCGCCCCAACAGTGCGGGCTCACACGCATCGTATTTAGAGGATTGAGGTTGCCGTGCTATGAAATTGCCTTGCCCCTTCCACCATCAGGCAGAGACGGAACGACTGGATACGCTGATTGCCGCCATGAATGCACCGTTTGCGGCCCTGGAGGGAGATGTTGGCGGAAAGGACAGGTAGGTGGGGTGGTGGACGAGTGAGAGTCATGCTCGGGGTATGTCTACATGTGCGGTCCAGGGTGGCGGTAACGACATTTCAGCGCCAAACTTCAGTGCTGAAAGCTGCCCGAGGCATTCCCCGCGGTACCAACATGTTGCCCTTCCACGCCGGCCCTTGCTTGATTCCCTGCTCCGCTTCTTAGTCCTGCTCCTCCCCTTCCATCCTTCGCTGCTGTTGGTATGTGATGCAGCCGCGCCTCGCTGTGCTGTGCAGTGCACTTAGGTTGCCGCTTGGGTGGGCGCACTGCAATCGTGTCACCTTATGATTACATAAGCACATGCTGGGCCTGGCTGGGCAGACCCACCCTAAGCTATGTAGCCGAATTTCCCTTCTCTCGTGGAACACCAGCGAACACGTCCGGACCGAATCAGACCATTGGTGGAAGACGACTGAATTCAGGTTAATCTAAACTGAAAACCTGATGCAAACTGAAAGCCTCTGGCAAAGCTATTCGCGTTTTGACACGGGACTGCGCTCCTCGCTTAAATCAACCCGTCACTACCGCAGTCGCGGATCAGCTGCAGCAGCTGCTGCTGCTGCTGCTGCGGCGGCGGCGGCATCGCTACTCCTGTCCTCCGCCGGCGGCAGTGATGTCATTCGCCGTCGTACCGATCCGGACCTTCGCGGCCTGGTGCTGCAGCATCTGAGTGTCATCACCCCTAGTGGTTCCGGAAGGGGCTTCGCGGGTGCGGCGGCCAAGCTGCTGGCGACCGATCTCAGCCTGGTGTTAGAAGCGGGTGAGGACTGGACTGGACTGGACTGGGGAAACGGCAGCGGAGCCACACAGGTCCCGGAACAGCAGCAATATGCACTTGTGGTAATCAGTGCTGTTGTGTTCTTTCGCTTGCTGTCGCTCAGGAAGGAGCCGTGGTGAACAGACACAAATAATAGGGGTTGGGCGACTGGTCAGCGAGGTGCGAGTGGGGTTTTTGGGAAGACTGAAGGTGGGAAAGAATTGCGCAAGTAGATGGATCAGGTAGGGGAATTGAAGGGGGAATGTGTTGGTAGAGCGGTGGAGTGCTGTCCCGTTGCTTGAAGGGGTCCCCACAGGGCATCACGGGATATTGCCCCCACCTCCCTCGGCCCCGGCTCTCCTCACCCTACAAACCCTACTCGCCCGTCAGGCCAGTCCCTATTGGTGGTCGGCCCCAGTGGCTGCGGCAAGTCCTCCCTGATGAGAGCCATCGCGGGGCTTTGGACAGCCGGGTCGGGCACCGTGGTGCTGCCTGGCTGTGCCCCGTCCGCCAGTCGTGGGTCAATACCAGTCTTTTTTTTGCCCCAAAAGCCCTTCATGCCCCTTGGCGACCTGCGCACGCAACTCACCTTCCCTGCAGGTGCTGCAGGTTGGTTTGATGCAGTAATGAATATGACGCAGTAATACCATAACTGCATGTACATGTCGCACTCAGGGCATGCACTGCACGTGCAATCATAGGGTGGCTGATTCTGGAGGTGGAAAGGGGGATAATTTGGGACTAAGAAGTTATGGTACGTGGGGGTAGGGAGAGGTTTGGGGCGCACTTATCACCTTGGCTGTTAAAAACGGGACAAGGTCGGCAGGGAGGCATATATGATTAAGTACAGCGGATAACTCGGAGGCACCTGACGTCTGTCTTTCCAACGGAAGCAGGTAGAGGGGACTCAACATAGGTTGGTCAAGATAAGTCCGGAGTTCGGGTCATAGCAGCCACAATGGTGACCGATGAGTCGCGCCTTTCCGATCAGCGGTCTATACAAAGCCATTATACGAAATAGGGGCCCCTGCGCTTTCTGGCATGGTGGCCCGGAGTTGGGTTAGCTGGCCACACCTACCTGAGCTATCTCCCTCCTACTGGCTGGGCCACCTGGTCCTGCTCAAATGTCTAGATGGGCATTGATTCCCCTACGTGGGTATCTCTTTCTCATCAGGAGCACAAGGGGATGAGGATTCGGCGGTCGGCACCGCAATCTTCAGTGCAAGAGGTGGACACCGCCTGCCGACGGACTTGCACGAGCGCACGCCGCTCTTGGCAGAGGGACGAGCGCACGCCGCGCAAGGAGTGGCAGGAAGTGGTGGTGATGGCAGTAGCGGCGGCGTAGCGTCTACATTTGCATCCGCAACCGGCGACGGTTGCACCACTGGTAGCACGGGTCGGTTGCCGCTGTCCGATGAGGAACTCTTGGCACTTCTGGATGACGTTAGCTTGCCTGATCTGGTGCAGAGAGTAAGTATGTGTGTGTGTATGTATTGGTGACAGCATGGGAAATAGCAAATCAATAAATGGCATCTTAATGAGAGAAAATATAAATACCACAAAGTGTGTGTGGAATATAACATATGTATATCTGTGTTTCAGAACGAAGCTGTGGGAATATGTTGACATGGTGATGAGGTCCCGGGTTGAGTGCACATCGCCACGAGCCCAGATGGCTAGGGCTTGTGGCGACTGGTGGGTTTCGGAGAGAGGGGATTTCGGTGGTCATCTCGCTTCAGCTTCTGACCAAAGCGAAGTGAGGGAGCCTTGCCCCTTCTCCGTACACGTTGATTCGTAAGAGTGTCCCCCTCCTCATGTCGTGCACGATCATGCAAATGTCTCTTCCTCTCACTTGGCTTTACCGGCATACCGGCACATTTCCGGCAAGACCTGCTGTTATATTGCTGAAACGTGCGTCACCCAGACCAATAAGTAATCTGTCTCAATAGCCAATGACGGGGTTTTGCTAACATGGTGTCCCCAATGGTTCCATCCTCGCTAGCGGGAATGGGTCCTCGTAATTTTTAATTTAATTTCTTCTGTAGGTATTCTACATATGCATCACATCACAGCAGAGCACAGCACATATCCCACCTTCACCGCACAAAGGACAAATGTATGCTGCCGTTACGTACTGGCCTCCGGACCTGCGTGTCTGCATGTTGTACGGCCTCCCAAAGACGCCCACATCGTTGCTGGCCCAGCCTCCACGTGGGGCCCCGATGTATAGCTGCGCGGTGACATACCTGACAGGGGCTTCATCGCGGGGCTCATAGCGACCCCGCCGGACAGCCACCGTTGAAAGGCCCCTACGAGGGGAATGACGCCCGGTCAAGGGCAGTTCGTGGAATGTCGTCAATGTCGTCCTTTGCACCGAAGCTTTGCACCACTCCTCGCCCGTATTCACTCGTTCCGTTCCCTCGTGGCCCTGACCCTCCGCCCTGATCCATTTGCCCATTTGCGGGCTATGCGCCTCGTGGTATGATCCCGGGTTTGTTAACGGGTCCTCGTACAGGTTGGCGGCATGGATGTTGAATTGGACTGGTCATCGGTGCTCTCGGTGGGGGAGCAGCAGAGGGTGGCAGTGCTGCGGCTTCTGGCGGCGGGGCCCACGCTGGCGTTCCTGGTGGGTGGGCTCTGAGGGGATGTGCCCTGAAGGGCCCTCTGGGGCATTGGCAACCATACGTTGGCAACCATACATGCCACGCACTACATGAAACACACATCTTCAGCGCGCACAGCTGGCAAAGTTCTGGAGATGAGAAAAAAGGAATGAGGCAGGGTAATTTGGAATGCTGCGGGTAGCAGGGCAATTTTGAAGGGCGTGTGTTTTCCTTGGGCAAGATAGTGGCACAGGGTAGAGGCCTAGGCGTGTACGACGTTCACGGACAGGCAAGGCTTAGTGCTTTGGTGCAGTGGTGTGCGTCCGCATGTGCTATGTTCTCACACCTGGTACTGATTGCACATCTTAATCTTCTGCACCTCCCTCTTCCACGAACCTTCCTGCCGTTTTCAGGACGAGGCCACGTCGGCGTTGGATGGACCCACGGAAGGCCGTCTCTACGGCTTAATACGGTAGGTATAACTGTCTGAATACCCTGCCGGTACCATTAGGAAGGAGTACTTCGGGACGAGCTGAGCAAACGGCTTCTTTTTGAATCCAAAAGCGCGATGTTACCCGCAAGCACACACGCTCTCCGTGCACATCCATCTGTTGGTTTGTGGGGAAAGCAATACCCCACTCCATGTGCTACTCCCCATAACCATGTAAGCAGTTGCGGCACCTTTCCAGACCCATTCGGTCCACCCACCGGGGGCCCTTTATGTTCTGGAAAAGGTCAATTTACGACAACATATTTCCCCCGGTTAATAGACATGATCTGTCATCCACGTGCAAGGCCTTTTCTGGAGGGTGCTGTGACACTTTCGTCCTTACCGGTTTCCCTGTTTGCAGGAAGCGTATTGGCTGCTACGTGTCAGTGGGTCACCGTATGCAGCTGCTGCAACACCACACTCATGTGCTTGAGTGCCTGGGAGGCGGCGTGTGGCGGCTCGACAGCTCCGCCCAGTACCAGCACCGTATGGTGGCTGCCACGGGGCTGCATCCTTGACTCATGGATATCCGGGGAGGCCATGACCGACATTACAATATGAATTATAATTCCCACCATCACCAATCCATATCTTGCGGCTAACACGGCCTCCTCACCTGACAACGTAGATAGATTAGTACCATATGGCACATGTTCTTGTATAAGTGCTCGGCTCGTCCATCACATTCTCACGCATATCGCTCATCACGCTTCTCACACCGTTTTATAACAGCACATATTTGCATCTGATGACGCGCCCCGGTATAAGACAGGGTTGGTTAGCTATTGGCAAACCAAAGCCTTTCTAGGTTTGGAAAATAAATGTCTTTAGCTAAGTGTTAAGGACCAGGGTAGCGCTCTGCTTGGGCTCCAGGACCACTTGTATGGCGCGGAGGACCCAGCACATCTGCCGATCCCTATTCGTGCCAACTTATGGCACTGGGAAGGTGGTCTTGTGAAAGTCCCATCTTTATCTTGTTCAAACGAGGGTTTCTTGCTTCTCATGGGAAATCGCTAACAAACCTGTAACCCGCAATTGGGCAAGGTTCTATTTGATCTAGTAGCTGCTCTAAGTACTGTTCCATCAGGGGCTAAAAGGATTCCGTGGTTCCATCCTCCGAAACCAGCTGTCACACGCAGCACACAAACCCTTGACACTTGCACTTAGCAATCTAGCCCAGGCGCATCTCCAGACGGGCGGTTGAACAGGTCTGTGGCCGCATGCGTGACAGCGGAGCCAGAACAGGGCAGTAGCCCTGACAATAATCAGGCACTTGTAGAAGTAGCCCATACTTTCCTGTATTCCATCTGGCAAACTCTCCGTATGTTTTGTAGCAAGGATTAGCCTCCTCTGATGTTCACTCGTGCTAGAAAACGAACGAGAAGGACGGAGGCGATAAGCGGGATTGTCTAGACAAGAGTGTATTTACATTCCTCCATTGTATATGTCATCGTCGGTGAATGGCTCTGCGCGCATTCAAGTCAGGGGCCGTTCCGGGTTTATCGGCTTTCCAAGCCAACCAACCTCCCCTCTGTATCCAACATTCATTTCCCCCAGCGATTCACATAAAACGCCAACTCGTCCAAATCAACTGGCTCCTTCCATTTGTACGGTACATATTGCTTCAGGACGGTTTCCCATAACTGCGCCAACCTATACATGCATTCCCCATGGCTGCTTGCTAGGCCTGTCTCTATACCCTAGCCGCTACTGGCACCTTTAATGTATGGTGAAAAGAAGTCAAACTTTTGTGGAACACCTAGAAATGCTACATGCGGATGCATGCCCCAGCTTGGCCGGCGGAACCTCCCACTAAATGGCCGGTGAGCAACTTAGGGGCCACTACGTAGAACCTCAAACATCTCGGTAAAGAGACGGCAGTTGAGACCACCTGCAGCACCTTATGCCTTCTATAACCCTTTGCCAAACCAGAATCCGCAGCAGAACCCGAAACCCCTATATCCGCGCTCGCTATGAAACACCAGCCCTGCACTTGCTCCTGCGCCCGACATCTCTTCGTGCTTGCTAAGTCTACACACAATCATTCATGTCCCTCCGCGCAAACTTAACGCACTCAAAAAAATGTCTAATGCAGGTACACTCCCCAACGTCCCTCCTCCCCCACATCCGTCTAATCCTACAGCCGGAAATATAATAAAGAACCTCATCGCCACGTGTGCAAACGCCATACTCACGCCAACAAGCAGCGGCCTGTTCCTTACCTGAACATTAGGGAGCGGTGCACACGAGGCGTGGCTTCATTAAGCAATGGAAAGGAGATGAATGCGAATCCATACTGCAGGGAGGCGGCAGCTCAGCGTCGAGCTAAGACCATCTCCTAAATCCGACTGCTGAGACGGGCCATGATGCGGGTCCTTACGAGTACTGACCGCAGGCGAAAATGCCGACTTCCCTACCAGCCCTATTCGCCAGACTAGGCATCGCACTCCTCAGCACCGCCTATTGCGAACACCACAGGGACTCCTTGTAACCTTAGCCTACAAGACGCAGAATTGTAGCGCAGAAATCAGAAAGGTTAGCTCCTTACTGCGAGAAGGGGCGTGCACTTTTCCCATCTTAGATGGAAAACAAGGGCGGCCTCAACCAGGAAGTTCACCATATACCTGCATCGCTGGTAGTGGGTGGGTGTGGTGCGCCACCATGCACCATCGCTCATGACACACTCTCGCTGCCCTTTCGCAATCCTTTAAACAAATGGACAGATAAACATGTCATTCTGCAAGCCAGGCTATTTGGCTTGCGGGTGATCCGTGACTCGCTCGTAGTGTGCGCAAGTTGATATGGTATCTGGGAACTACCAATGCGACGGTCGTCACAGCCTCGGCCTAATCAGCAAACTGCAGCCGAGGTCGAGGTAATTCAACAGCACGTAGAGGAAACTCAAAAATTGGATAGTGTATAGGATAAACAAAGGACAGGGAGGGGGCATCGACACGGCTCATAGACAATCAAGTGCTATTAGGACGAGCTGTCGGACAGACATGGTATGTGAGCAGCAGGTATGGACAACTGCTCTCTCTCTTCCGCTCAAACAGGAGCTCCCCTACCACCGTAAAGAGCAGGGAAACATCAACGCGCACTTCTACCCACACACAAATGTCGGGACGTTACCCTACGGGTGGCGCTTCAGATCCACATGTCCTGGAAGCTGTCCCATTCTGATTTCAGGCACAGAAAATATATTGTAGTGTTCCCACAGCAGGGCAAAGAGGCAGGGGTTCGAGGTTATAGGGCCCCAAAAGGGGGCCGGAGAGGAGAAGTCGGAGGTGCGACCGCTTTCACCCTTCGGCCGACATTCTTGGTTACACCTTGAGCGAGGTGATAGTGTGTTCAATGATGTCGCAGCACTCCCTCAGCTGCGGCTCCGTCATGACCAGTGGCGGGGCGAAGCGGATAATGTTCTTCTGGGTAGGCTTAGCCAACAGCCCGTTGTCGCGCAGCCGCATGCACACGTCGTAGGCGGTCACGCCGTGAGACTCGTCAATCACCAGTGCGTCGAGGAGACCCTTGCCGCGGACCTATGTTTATTATTGTTTAAGAATCGCATAAGTGTAAGCGATAAAGTTTCTGCATTATCATATGCATACCGTGCATGCTAGTTGTTGCCTCTGGGTGAGAAATTGTCGCGTTGTGTTGCAGGAGATTGAGCATTGCGTCTCATCGCGTTAAATGAAGACACACACACACACATATATATAGGGGGATGGGTTCAACACGGTACATATATGTGTGTATATATATTATATATTATATATTATATATTATATATTATATATACACACACACACACACACACACATATATATATATACACCGTGTTGAACCCATCCCCCTCCACCCCACCCTAACGTCGCTCGAAATTCCTTGGTGTCCCATATAGCAAACGCCAACCGCTTAGAGATCCGGCTGCTCGGACCACCCACCGTCTTGACCAGCCTGGACGGTATGTCCGCCAGTCTCTGACGCAGCAGCGCCCCCAGCCGGTCGCTGTTCTCCGCGAGGTTCTCATCCTGAAGCACCTGTGGGAGGGAGCGGGCGATTGAGGGCGGGTAAGGGGCGCAGTATGAGTGAGAAAGGTACGGAGCTTGCGATAGGCTCGGAACACTTCGGGCTTGTAATCCCGAGTGGGTGATTCCCGAGTATGTTAAAGCCATACCTGACACTGAAGCCTAAGCGCCAGGGAGCTCACCCTGTGGGATGCCTACCTAATCCATGCTCCTGCCTGTTCTTCCTGTGTCGTTTCCATATGCATTCCTTCACTTACACAATATAGTACTACATACATACACGGACTCACATAACATGCAGGCACATGGGTTACATAAAACACAGACACACGGACGCATACTCTCCTACCTGCAACGCCGCCATGGCCACCCGGGCCGCCAGTGGGTTCCCCCCGTACGTGGAGCCGTGCTGGCCCCGGCCGATGGTGAGCATGATCTCGTCCCGGGCGAGAGTGGCGGCCACCGGATAGGTCCCCCCGCTGAGGGCCTTGCCCAGCACGAGGATGTCGGGGCGCACACCCTCCCAGTCGCAGCACAGCATGCGGCCAGTGCGGCACAAGCCCGTCTGGACCTGGACGGGGGAGGAGAAAAGGTGAAGGTGGGGACTGAGAAAACGTTTCAGAAAAGGCGAACGAGCGGAAAGTTCCAAAATGTCCAACCAACGCACAAGAAGTATAGTCAAATAGATTGATGGTAGAAGTTGCAGACCCCGGGAGACGCCCAAGACCCAAAGTTGGTCCACATTGGTAAGAATGGGAAAGAAACACAAGCAGCAGCTAAATAACCTCGTACGGGGCTCTTACAAATAAAACGTCGGGGAATCTTCGTTATAACAACGGACTCGACCTAAGGTAACGCTGCCAGGAACGGGTACGTGCTTTCCCCAACATCTCAAATACTCAGTGCATTTCATTTCGGTTCGGCTCCAACGGTTGATGGCCTGCCCGAGGTGGCAAAGCAAACGCTGGTCTAGTTTGGGGGCTTGGAAAAGGTGCCGATATGCGCATGTGCCCATGCGAGCCAACGGGTGTATAATGCGCATTGCGCCCCCTCTCGAGCCCCGCCGCTCACCTCGTCTGCGATCAACAACGCGTTGTGTTTCTTCAGGAGTCGGTGTGCCGATGTCAGGTAGCCGGAGTCAGGGACTACCACACCCGCCTCACCCTGGAGGGGGTAAGGTGGGGGTGAGGGCACGTCAGCGATGCCGGGAAGGAGAGGGGTGAGGGGGTAGAAGGGAGTGGGAGACCGGGAGACAAGGAAACTGACCTAGATGCAGAAGCTGACCAGGTCCACACCGAGGAACAGGGATAGGCAGCCCAGGAAGCCATCCGGCAGGATGGACGAAGTTGACCAGCTGGAAGAAACCGCCCATCCCCGCACAAGATTGCAACGGCAAAGCCGATGAACTGAAACCCCCACCCCAAGGTCATTGCATCCACGACCAAATAAATGGCCTCACCTAAACCAGCCCTGGTGGCAATGCTTCCAGGCCCCGCAACATTCCAGTACAAAAGCCCCTTTAGGAAGAGACCACCTTCACCCCTAACAAACCTCCACTTCACCTGGATGGGCTCAACCATGAAGGCGACGATGTGAGGATCGGACTCCAATTTCTCCTGCGGGGGGTAACGGGGACCACATCGATAGGCGTATCAGGTGAAGCACGAGCCTTACGCAACCAGGTGGACGGAAGCCTGGCTAAGCGGCGAGGATGCCAACCCGTCTGCCGTAAGGGCGAAAGATAAGACCGACGATCACAGGAACCATGAGGGAATACACCGCACCGGCGTTAGGCCCTGCATTTCCAATTTCCGTACAGTCGCCGAGAGGACTGACTACCAGGTCTGCCATGACATCCGGAATCATCTGTAGCCTACGACGCCAAATCATCATTGCCTTCACGTTCGCCATATGAGATTGTATTCGCACCCGCTCCTTTTTATCCATGCGCGGCAACTGCAAAATCTAGCATCCTCCCCGCCACTGCCGTACCTGGAGTGCTGCCAGGTCGTTGTATGGGATGACCTCAAAGCCCGGCATGAAAGGACCTGACGGCAAGCGGAGCGGTAATCATGACATGGGTTTGCGGAAAGGGCCTTCGGATGCAGCTTTCAACATGCCGAGGTGGGCCCGGTGGGGCTGCGTCCACTGGCAGTTAACAGGAAGCCATGATGAGCCGTCATTACCGCAACCCCGCCCCAGGCGGCCTCAGGGCACCTGGATATCGGAGCTACAGCCGCCCAAAGACAACCCAATTCCCACCCTAGTACCAGATAGCCACAAGTAAGTGTCAACTCATTCCCGTACCCATCATATGTCACGCCGGAATCCGCTAATCAGTGCATTAACCATACACACACTTCAACTTGTCGGTGCATCAGAAAGGTTATCCGGGATAATTGCCCCGCCAAAATAGCCCCAGAAAGCATTCCCGAACCCGATGACGTACTTTGCCGGGTTTGGGCTGTCGGCCCGCACGTCAGACCCTACACTCACCAAAGCCTCCGTAGCTGGAAGGGTCTGTGGAAGTGGATATGGCCGACATGGTGCGGCCCCAGAAGTTGCCCCGAGCAAACAGCACCTTGGCGCAGTTAGCGGGCACGCCCTTTACGTCATAACCCCATCGCCTTAAAAAGGACAAAGCAAAAACATAGGGGATTTATAACATTAGTGGAATGGAAGGGAGAGGCATGGGAAAAAAGGGCAAGCAGATGTTCGGCAGGCGTGCGACGATGCGGGGGTTATATAAGTCCACCACGGGCAACGTGAGAGCAGGCGCCGCAGGTGAAACGCAACGAAGGCCTCGAGGGGTCTTCAGGCATTTGGCCAATCGGTACCTCTGTCGCCTTTTCATTGGAGATTCTTGCATCCAGACTGGTCCCCCGCCTGACCGCCAGACCGCCAGTATCAGGCACGCGGGAGCATTGACATACATGCCATGCGAGGCTCAGTCCGGTGACACCAACCTCGCCAGTTTAATCGCCGTCTCGCCGCCCTCCACGCCCGTGTTCATAGGCAGTATTTTGTCGTATCCAAACAGTCGGGTGATGTACTCCTCGTACTCTCCCAGGACGTCTGCACTCGTGGTCGCATGGGTCACATGGAATACAAAACTTGCCAAGCGAATGGCCTGTGTGATTTGCACTGCTCGGGTTTAAGGTTGGCGAACGAATCCTGAAAAGGAAAAGACCAGACCAGATGATCCCAGCATTCGCCACTTGCAATCAACGCATAACTTCACAAATCAGTCACACTGTGACCAGGCATCTTCTAAGCTTACAGGAACCGCACCCCAATATATACGCAGCTCAAAAACACATCCTCAGGATGGACAGCTCCCCATATTGGGGGTACATATAAAATTTATTCTGCTGGCGGCGCCTCAGTACCCACCACCGGCATCCAGCGGAATCTGCCGACGCCTTAGTTGATTCGGCAGATTCCGCTGGATGCCGGTGGTGGGTGCTGAACCTGGGAAAAGCACTGATTTCGGAGAAGTCGGCATGGGAGACCGGATGAGGGTGCCCCGAAATACCGGGGAAGGTAGGGACTGCCAGGTTAGTGGCCACGGGTGATGTACCCCCCTATCCCACACAAAAAGAATAAAATTTGCGTGTTCAGGCACGACTGTTATGGCACGACTAATATGCCCCTGGAGTTCCAGGTTCTACCCCGACTGAGAGCGGGCCAAAGACCCTAATGATAAGGGCAGGGTGCCCCCATGTCGATGGACGGTGACGACCCCAATTAAAGCGACCTGCGAGCTGACCAGTAGCGGAGTTGACGCCTTAGTTGATTCGGCAGATTCCGCTGGATGCTGGTGGTGGGTGCTGAACCTGGGAAAACCACTGATTTCGGAGAAGTCGGCATGGGAGACTGGATGAGGGTGCCCCGAAACACCGGGGAAGGTAGGGACTGCCAGGTTAGTGGCCACGGGTGATGTACCCCCCTATCCTACACACAAAAAAAATTTTTTCTGCTGGCGGCGCCTCAGTACCCTGATGATATTTCATGCAAATACATCGCATATCAAAAACGGTGTGAGAAGTGCACTGAGTGAGAGTGAGAGCACCTTTATATACCTGCACTGTGCAGTACTATTTTTACTGGTATCTTGACGCCTGCCATTAGAATAAACCCGCTATCTACGGCTCAGTCGTCTACGCAAAATATCCCGCAAACATATTTCTCGGATGTATGCCTGACCCGTGAAATAATTACTTCATACACACACACACAGCAGACTCCTGGCACTACGCACATAGTCGGCGCTAAGGGGAAAAGTCCACGAGGGATGCGGCAAAAAACCCTACCCTTCTCAACCCCGTCCAACATACCATGTTCGCCACCCACCGTTAAAGAAAGCCCTGGAAGTCAGGGTTAGCTTCCGGGCCTGCTCAGTGAGGGCGGCCACAATCTGTACAGGGGACCGGTGAAGGGGTGCCAGGTTAAACAGCGGCCACATATGCAGGGGCTCGTTGGACGTGTTTTTGGGTGTTCCCCAGTCCCTGGATTTCATGACTGAAGATTTTGATGACGAATAGGGCTGCGATTTAAGAAAACATGGCCACGTTAAGGCGGAGCCATTACGACCCGGATCACATTATTGGAACGTGCTGCATTTGAAACAAAAAACGTCACCAAGCTAGGCACCTTGCAGCAGCTGAGCAGGCCCCCCAGGTTAAGACGTCAAGGATAGGTTTTAACATAGCGTCAAAGCTACTGAAATAGTATAAGGTTTTATCTGCAACGCCTCCAAGGCCCAGAGGCCCGCTGGTGGGTCACCCCGTACCTTCGGGTGGCAATGCCCCTGGTTGACGGCTGAGTACGCCGAAAGGAAATCGTAGTACCGCTTGCCATCGACGTCCCATAGAAAGACTCCCTCTCCCCGCTCAAGAACCACCGGAATCGGTGCGTAATTGTGTGCACCAAACGTATCCTCGCGCTCAATAAACTGATTTGGGTACAGCAGCAATAATGACATTAAAACATAAATATACATCAGTAAGGAATTATTTATACCGGAATCACGAGGCTAACAATCAGAGAATTCTGACACCACCCCATACGCATAATCTCCCGAGCACTGAGGTAGAACTTACTTTTTGCTGTCGGCTGGACAATAATGAATCCTCAACAGCAGGTAGTGAACTGGCGAAACGTCGCGCAGCTGCTTGTGTTGACAACGCCAAGGCTCCCTGATATAGCGCGCGGCCATTAGCTATAAGAGTGCTAGCATAGCTCGACAACATTTTCCTGGCAATTGTACAATTAAAGCTGTTTGGTTTACGTCAACGAACAGTTATGTTGTTATATGCTCAACTGGATTGCAAGTGATCGTTGGTAGCAAGGGTTTTTAGTAGATTGCAAAGGCAGCCTTTTGAAAGAAATGAATACACTTGCCGCGCAAGCCCGTCTGGCGTGGGTCCCATGTGGCGGCTGCATCGTACTTCCTGTTTGTCTGGAGCCGTTTCGCCTCACCGGCCATCCATACCAGCGGCGTAAATTATCATAATATTATGAGGCTTATGGTACTCGAAAGGAAGCCAGTAATGCACACAGCAGGTAATGTTTCTCTGACCGTCACGCTTGCAAACCGTGCACGCAAAATGTGAAGCGTGAAGCGGACAACGTTATAAACTTTTCTGTAATTACGTCCACTTTGTTAAGATGTTTCTCAACGTATTGAGACCTTAAACAGCTCTGTACCGGGACAATATTTAGCGTTTGTGTCCAGGATTGGGCACGTGAGCACATACAAACTCTCTGACGCCATGTCACTAAAGCGCAAGCAATTATAAGTGAAAGATTTCCTGGACGTAAATGGCATCGGACGCTTTAGACAGAAACGAACCTCCTTAATACGGTGCAAAGGGTTGCGTTGATGATATATCCTTTTGATCACGGAGGTAAATCTAGTAGCTAGTTGGCTCCCAGGATTTTGACATATGTGCACAGGTTTTCATCTTTGTGCTGTGTATGGTGCTAATTTTAGGCAGCGATAACGCTGGGGAACGCCGATGCGGCTTAACGGGATACGACGGGGTTTCTACTGCCCTCTTCGCCCTCACATGAAATGTAACTACAAACATTTGCGTATACGAAGGATCACTATATCGTTGTTGCGAAATGAACAACTTATACTTACAATAAATATTGCGCGGCCCCTTCACACTTTACGTTCACCTCGTAGTGTGGCCCATGGGCCATCCTCACTATGTGGGAGAGATAATGAAAAAACACTAGAAGAAGGTTGCATCTACGTAATGAACGTGCTTGCCTTGACAAGACGAGTATATAAATCTGCTAAATCTGTTAAGTCTGCTGTGCATACACTTCCATGGATATATACACTTCCGTACACTTCCAAACCATACATGAAACAGTACTGTATGCATGTAATACATGTGCCTTCAAAGCCTGTCAGCATACCACAACGGCCACTCGTGTACAGAGTTACGCATTTCAAAGCGATTTGGCAATTCGATGTAGCCATAGAGAGCCGGACCCATGCGCCAACATCGAATCATTCCTGGAATACTGAAGATCGTCCTATATGTCAGACATTTTGCATGCCTGCCAGACAACCCTACAAGACCCCGCAGTACTTGGATTGGGGCTAGGGGCCAAGATAGGGGACTGAGTCCAGCAGGTGCTTGAAGCAGCATGTTAAACCCGCTGCTGAATTGCCATCGTCATCTGTGCCCGTCTGTATTCACGCGGGTTTCACCAGCTGCGAGCCAACAAAAGATAAGACGTGCGGGAGTCACCATAGAAACTACAAACAAAAAGATATTTTGTAAGGAATGACCGTAACGGAAAACCCCTCGGCGAACTATGTAAAACGAAAAGATCTGGTGACACGAACGTATCCGCACCAGTCGCCATTCACCAGGTCAGGGTCTTGGTCGGTCAGACCAAGTGCTGCATCTTTGCGCTAATAAAAAGTGGCAAGTTGAACCAGGTCGCTTATCAACAAAGTGGCGCACGCGGACATAGGTGAAGGGGAGATGCAACGCCTGGTCCCGATACCAAATAAAAATGGCCACAAGGCGAGGGAAAATGCGTCTGTATGGGAGCAGGTATTATAAAAGACGCGATCAACGGGTCAGTAAATGCAACGTCAACACGAAGTATCGTCTTATGCATAACACTCGGACCCTCTGCCAGCCGACATAACTGGCCAGGAGATACCCAGACTTCACGGCTGGGAAGTCCGTAAAGAATCTCATAAAGAATCCCAAAACCTCACCAGTCCTACCACCAAGCTGACGTTCACAATGTGTCACCGCCACACACCAGCATTGTCCGTCTGACCTGAGGTTCCGTGACCAGCCGCGACTCACCCACCCTACTAGGGTTTTCCATCACAATATTCATGTTGAAAGCTTGTCAGACCCCGCAGATGCGGAACGCTCATGCAGGCGATTGTAACCACCGGACTCAACCACTTGGGAACCTTCCAACCTGCCCATTCCACCATATCCCAACCTCCCGTCCTGAGACAAATTTCTCAGCGATTATTGTACAAAAGCACCAATATTACTATTACAAAACGTCCTGAAATATCAACCGCGTAGTTATTTTGCTGCTAGCAACCATGTTGTACCATCATGTGCAGCCATTCCGCCAAAACAAGACAAAGACTAACCTCAATGATAACCGAGGTTTACTCCATTTTCTGCTACATCCCACCTGCCAGTTAGCCTGGCTGGAACCAGCTCTCTATTCCCTAGCCGATTGGTACCAGGGGTGTGATCCAGACGGCCGTGACTCGGAAATCCCCAACCCAAGCCGCAGCCCTGCGCTTTGGTTGCCCGTTGAAGGCCAACTGCGTCCAGTCCCGGCCTCCCTCATTCCCCATTGGATGATGTGTACTCCGCCCTGTGCGTTGCTTGCCATCAGAGCAACCTTTTAGTCTCAATCGGCAGGCGTATAAGGTCCCGCGCCCAGGGCATACATATGTGAGGAGGGCCGTGATTAGGCTAGCTGTGATCAAGCTAGCGACGACCTCAATCCAGGTCCTATCCCAGGACCGACACAAACAGCCATACATATCCGTAAAAGCAATACAAAATAGAATTATCCTTAGGAATTATCATGCCGTTACGGAACTCCTGGCCTTCTACTTGGTCATATCTGTCCGCCGCTTCATTTATATAAGAACCCTCCCACCTGCAACTCCCTCAGTTGATAGGTGGGCACTGAGACGAGACCGTGAAGTTACCGTAGCAGGCCCAGTTGCAGTATCGCTCCTGCAAGACACCGTTGTTGAGCCAGGTGCCATTCGCGGAGGCAACGATGCTAGCAATGGCAGCCTCGAAGGACGAGCACAGCGGCTCTTGGGTGAGAAAGTAGCGCTCGTGGACTGCGAGACAGTTCTTGCAGGTCTTGGTTGCCTTCTTGCAGTTGGTTTCGGAGGTGGAGTACACCCAGCCCAGCACGACGATGGCGCCTACGCCCAGCACGCCCAACAGCTGCACCAAGGTAAGCATCCTGGCGTTTGCATTTGTGTACAATAAACGAAAACGGGACATAAAGGATTAAATTGAAGTCCCGTAACAGGGGTCAAAAAGGACTGCCCAGAAAATATAGGGTTGCAAATATGGCTGTATGTAGGAGGCCCATATTGGATGAGGCTTTAGGATACCTTTGACATAAATTCTTAAATGAAATATCGAACACTTCAGGATAACAGAAAGATATGATGGGCAAACAGCGACTGTTCACATATCGCTTCCCTTCCGAGATTCCATACTTCCCTGCATTCAAGAACGTCGAGCTCTACGTCGCAATTTGCCTACCGGTTCCAGCTCACACCTGAAGTATGGCGTATCAGGCCTAAAGGGCCAGCTGGGGAAGCCGACCATGACGCTGACGTGCAGGGAGTGGAGCGAGGCGTAGCAGTGGCTGTACATCCAACGCAGCGGCCGGCAGCCGATCCATGCAAGCATCTCCCGGGGCTTGTCATCGGCCCGGCGGCCCGCACCGGCGTCACTGCGGTTGGTGTAGCGTTCAGGAGATCAGGGAAGGACGGGTATGGATAAGTGGATAAGCGGATGCAGAGGTCGACACCAGTGAAAACTGCATATGCTCAATCAGATACAAACAATCATTAACAAAAATCAAAAATAAAAAACAAAAAATGGGGGGCCTCCACACACGATAATGACATGCTGTTAAACCAAGGGGGCTCTTGGTTGGGTGCCCGCACGTTGCGGATGAACTATCGGGGAAAGGTGGATTCCATGGGTCACCACCATCGCCCCTTCATGACACTTTATGGACGGTCGTGTGCTTCTAATAAGCTGCTGCTGATACAACCGCGGCAACCGCGACTCGAGGCTACAGTAAGCTAGCTCACCCCTCGTTGGCGTGTGTCACCACTTGATCGGGGCTGCAGACAGGCCCCTCTGCCGCTTCCACCTCGGGTCCTGGCTGCGTCGAGCCCGTCCCATCTGCAGGATTAGATGAGGCCAGCCGCAATGCCGCAACTCATCAAAAGCATGAAATCCATAGAATCCGTAGCACTCCTGACCCTTGCACCTTTGTGGAAGTAGTGGTGGAGGTAATTCATTATCCAACCATTGCCATGAGAACACGCACTCGGTGTCAGCTTAATTTAGAACATGTGGAGCCGCATGTTCCGCAGATGCGAAAGGTTGGCCGATTAGCACTGGAAACGCTGCATTACAAACAGGACCGACATCATGAACTGTGCGATACAATGAAGTCGGAATTGTGCAAACTAGACCAGCAAGGGTAGGGGTGGGCGGGTCCATCTCGCGATTCGCATGGCTCCTGGTATTGCGTTCTGCCTGCGCATGACCACGCCAGACATCAGCTGCGGGATCCCTCTGTGCACTTATCGTATCCGACATACTCCTGTCAGTCGTGACGATTGGTCTCCCTCGATGGCACACACACTGACCCCAAGCGGCCGAGAAAGCTAGGGCCCCTCTTACCAGCCCGGTACGTGCCAAACGAATGGTAGTCGCACCCACATCATTTGTACCCACCCTTCTCCTGGCCGCCATCCTTCAGATCGCCCCGCAGCTCGTTCACGTTGCGCTCCACCTACGGACCAGAGGGAGATGTGTGAAGAGGTGGGTGAGGAGGGCCGCTGAGGGAAATGTAATATTACCTGCTTGGTCGAATGTACAATAGGACAAAGTCGAACGAACAAAGGGAAAGCAGCTTACGCAAGAAGTCAAAGCAAGGGTCAGAAGACCACCGCCCCCATTGCCAATGGGTCCTCCCTCCACCGCACCTGGTCGAAGTTGGGCGCACACTTCTTCAGCCTCTCGATGTCAAACCGGGCATTCTTCTCGACCTCATGCCAGTCCTGGGACGGGTGGATGAGAAACGATCAGTCGGACAAGCTCCTTTCGCCTTCCTCTTACGGCAACTTAGTTGTCGCTGCGGTGGGAGGTTAAGAAAACAATACCCGGCGTCTCGGTCCACGCCTCCACGGCAATACCCACAAGCACCTGCGGTCCAATATGCAGGTGAAAACAGCCCCCTTTCCAGCTTGCCTGGGTCCCCTCCCTACTCCGGGCAAGCTACGTTTTCGTTGGGTTGTGCAAAGCGCCAAGTCTTTTGCTTTGCCTTTGTTGCCCATGATTTAGATTGTGTGCATGTTCCATCTTAATCCCTCCACCGTCCCCCGGCCCTTGCCAGCACCTTAGCAAATATGCAGCATGTTACGATGTTAAGAAGTCGCCGGATGAAAACCCGCCGCATGTTGAGGGAGAACATGTAGCATTCCTCTATCAGATCCTCCTCCTCAATCACATATCTGACGGTGTTGCGAAGAAAGAGGAAGAGGTTGGGAAGGGGTGAGGTGCGGGGGGAGACAGACTAGGCTTAGTGACCGACCGGGGAGATTGGAACAGTAACTAAGAGAGAGGGCCTCCCCCGCTGTCTCCTCCCCCGGATATCCCAAACTGTCCTTCATCCGCGATGTCTAGCCCCTCTCGGGTCCCTGTCTTAAGCCTTGCGCATTCAGGCCCCTCCCCAAGAACATGAGTCCCACGCACGTGTATTCCAGGAGCTTTTGAGCCTCTATTGGTGCCCTTTCGAAGATCTGGTTTAGGGACACCAGGCGGGACTCGGAGGAAAGGAGCTTGAAGTAGTAGATCAGCAGCTGGATGGTCTACGGAGGGGAGAAGGGGGCAATACCACGGGACGGTATGAACAGGGGCGGTATCATGGAAACAAACACAGGGGCCGGACAGGGGAGGGGTTCATGGATGTGTATGGCAGGAGGGACGAGGATTAGGAGTGTGAATGTGAGGGCGATGCAAATCCTAGTTGCGCCAACTGGGTCACAGGCCAGCGCTGTGCGCCAGGCCCTTTACATTTGCACAAGTCAGGGCCATAGAGGACTGCATGTGGGTTTCGATATATGTGCATAAGTAACAAGACTCAGCAAGTATGTTGAAGCGGCCATAAACAAAAACATGTGCGGGAGAGCATGACGGTTTAAAAGCACGTTGCTGTCCTAGACCATCGCACACTCACTCAGTTGCGTCCGCTCTTTAGCTAACCCTGCCACAATGTGGTTGGCCAGATCTCTTCCACCAACCACCCTTGAAACAAATACCCCCTGCTCACTCACCTGCAAATTTACGACGATAAGCGTGCCGAATGACACCGGGTCGACTCCCTGCATCCAGATTTTTAACTTATAAAAAAAATAATTTAACGTTCCAAACTGAGAATGACCTGAGGTGAAAAGCAAAAGATAAGACGTTTGCAGCGCTTCATGTGAACGAGATGGATGGTCAGGACGACGTGGGACAGTCCGACAAGCGGTTCCTTCAAGCCAACGGAGCATCCACGACGGATGGTGCATGACGGGTATGTTAGCAACCTCTACGGCGCAATCTCTACGGAGCTTTACAACCAATACCTCTGATTGTAGCTTCCTCACCGAGTTTCCGTCCTTGTTGTAGTACTTTGCGACTCCGTAAATGGCCCAGGCGTTCATGATGGCCCAGGTGGCGAGGAAATAGTAGAAGAACACGGTATTCCAGGGCTGCACGCATGGAGGCGGCCCGAGAAACAAAGAGGAAGTAAAAGGCGGGGGATTTCTTATGCGAATGGAACGAAGCCATAAACCCGCGCAGGATGGTGTTGGTACTGCTATAAGTGGTCGAGGCAATGAACATGTAACCAGAGATTGAATGGTATAAGTTGAAAAGCCGTGTGTGAGGGCTATAAAGCAACGGACCTGGGCACAGGAGACCAAGAGGTTTTGGACAGGAGGAACACGGGGAGCAGCGCAGTCAGAAATGGATCGAAGCTTTTGGAGCGGACTCACCGCGTCCCCCTAAACCTCTATTGCGGTTTTCCCGCATCATTTAGCTTCCCTTCTTGCCCCCTAAATGTCATGTTTAGATTCCAAGAGCCGTACAAGTACCGCTCCCTGATCCATACCTGGTAGTTCTTCCAGTCCACGAGAATTCGCATAGACAGCAACCGGAAGTACCTGTTAACGTTTGATGGATTTGGTGGGGTGATCATGTTTTGCTAACTAAAACGGCCCTTCAAGATACTAGAAATGTACATCTGACGGGGCTGGAAGGTTGGAAGATTGGGAAGGCGAAAAGACGAACGGTTTGGTTGTTAGGAAGCAAAATTATCAACCACTTGGGTTCGAGCTGGTTGAGCCGGCCTCGAGTCAAGCCGGCTCCACATGCAATCCGCGTGTGATTCAGCAGAACAGGGATGGACTCGACGAACCATAGGAAGGCGAGGATGCGCCGCGCAGAGAGCAGACCCTACGGCTAATCTACGTGTCAGGAATTTGAGGGTTCAATGACTTGACGCGCAGGCTCCAGACACTTGGGATATTCCCAGAGCCATCCCTTCTCGCATCCAGCACATCGCCGCTCAGCTCAGCTATGCCGCGGGCACAGCCCGTCTCTAAACCTCCCCCTCGTTGCGGAGTCCGACAGGCAGCCAACCTCGAGCTACAATATCCACTCCGCTCCTTATCCTTGAGAGGATGATTCTCAGCGGCCTTCTCAGTGGAGTTTACAAGGATGTTTCCCCAGACCACCCACTTACATGAATTTGCGAATGGTGTAGTCAACGGTGAACGAGACGAGGATGATGAGAGTGATCAGTGGGTAGATGATGATGAGAGCCTTCACCAGGGGCAGCCAACTGCGGGTGTAGTTGCCACCGCTCTTCCAAGCGCGCTCCTGATTCTCAACCTGAGGTCGTTGGGTCGGGGACGGGCAGGTAAAGGCGGGGAGGGCTCAGGCGAAGAACCCACATCAGGTGTTTGGGGGCCGGCGCGAAGCCAGAAGTTACTGCGCTGAAATGGAGAGGTGAGAGTGCCGCAGCGAATACCCAAAGATCACCCTCGGTATTGTCCCTCAGGGATCTCGTACAGCCGCCAGCAGGAGGGAGGACGATGGCAAGATTCGCAAAACCGATTGTGTGCTGCAAGTTTAGTAAGGAGGATGTGGACACGAGCGTAACCCTGCACGCCTTAATGCTACCCCAGCCTTGCTGCGCGATGAAATCAGGGGGCCTGCGACCGGCAACCCCAGGCCAAACCTCTACAGGGTTATGTTCTGTTTAGTTACCTTCTTATGTGTTCACAGCTTATTTACCATCTGCGCCCTTTTGCACTGCTCCCCAAACCTCACTCACGTCTGCGTTCGTTAGCCGAGCGACGCCAGCGTTCCAAATCATCACGGAGGGCCCAATTCCCGTTGCACCACACAACCAAAGGTAGGGTTCGAGGCGGCACCGACCGCGGTGTTGGTGTTGAGGAAAGGGCCATCGTAGGACATAAGTTCGGAGGAGTGGCGTTAAAAAATCATAAGGCAATCAGCACATTATACTCATCAATCACTGTCAGAACCTGCTATAGCGTAAGGGATAAAAAGGGAGAATAGGGAAAGGACAGGACCTAGGTCCACGGACGAAACCTACCATGACGGGGCGAATCGGCGATTCGTCCCCAACGTCTGAATACCCTTTCCATCCCCACCCTAGCTCCCTTTGTCTTCCTTAGGAGTCAAGCCTCGAATGACCGATGGGCTGTTCTGTCCATTGTGGCGCTTTAGAACCCACGATTTTCCGGCGGACACCAGGGTTGATTGCCCGTGTCGGTCTGCAGCCTTTAGTCAATTATAACATCTTACGAGCCCCTAGATAATCCCCTCCAAAGAGGGCTTCCGAACCCGATTCCGGCCGTGTGTGCTACACTCACAGATTGCGATGAACATGACGATGGTGGCCTGAGCGACCAGGTACACGCCGCTGAGGATGTCCACCAGGTAGGCGTGCCACTGAACAATGGATGGAGAGGGAAGGCATGGCGAATAGCGACTAAGCACCAAGGCTTGGGTCGGTGGCGCGCCTTCGTCACAGATGACGTGAGCGCTACGGTTAGAGGCAGGAGAGAACAATACTCTCTGTGAGGTGACAGCTAACGATACCTTGGGCACATCGAACGGCAGGGGTACGAGCTCGTCCTTCGTGAGGCCATATTGCTCGTCGACATCCACCGGGTTGATTACAATTTGCCTGCGACACAGCAGGCACAGCAGGCAGGTTATGGGGGAAGGGATAACGGAGGGGGAAGACACGAAGCGGAAGCCGTACGATGGGGAGATTTGTACGACGTTTAGCCGTACAAGACAACGCGCTGTAGCGCATCGATCACAATTGGTCGTGCCGCAATGGCTGTGAGTAAAGGGCGTCGACTCATTCCCCTTCATACCACCCTCTGGCCCGTGCCCCGTATCTCTTTCAGCCAAGTACCACGCTGCCAAGTGCCTCATTTCGTAACATGACAGTCTATCCAACCTCCCTTTTCCTATATACCTGTCAGTCTGTGTTTCTCCCTCTACACTTGCTTCAGTCAGAGCCACCCCACTCCTTCCCCGTGTAAGCTATTGCAATCCTTCCCCGTTCCCGTCGCGCTCTGCTCGGCTTTGTCTGGAAGAGCCTCATGGCTATGTCAGCGAAGGATACATTGCAGTCACATGACTTCACCATTCCCTCCCATTTTCCCTACTTGACCCAATATAGAATGATTGCACACGACCATTTATTCCCATCCTCTGACCCTTTCTCCCTTACTTGAGCTTCCCTAGGTAATCTTGGCCCGCTTCAAGCTGCTCGCCTTTCTCCTCCGCGACCTGGCGCCGTGATCTCAAATTTACTACACGCTCATACTGCGGCGGGATGACTTCGAAGTAGGGCCCCGAGATGAACCTCGCCATAGCACCTTCTGCGGGAGAAACGGGCGGTGTTCGCGCGAAACTAGGAACCACGTTAGAAATTGCAGTTACGGAGACGCCAGACAACACAAAGGCATTGTGAAATGCATCTGACAAATAACATTGCAAAATCGTATTCTTGTTTGATGAATGTTGACCAATACGTTGTCGTTTAGTCAAGCAACGGGGCAGCTGGACATGATAAAACCTTAGAAACGCATTTGGGAATACCTGGTTTGGGTTTGGGTTGGTCAGCATTGTTAATGTTGTTCGGCTGCTCAGCCGATTTTGTTGCGTCCTCCGCCGCAGTCGGCTCTTGCTTTTCGACATCGGTGTCTGGGCCATTGGTGCCCATGGTTGCACCGCTTAGGCCTACAGGTGAGAAGGTCCCGTGCAATTGATGGTCACAACGATCACCGGCGGCAGTTTTTTATCATTTGCCCGTGATATCAGGCTCCTTTTCCGGTTTACCAGCCCTGATTCAGCATAGCCTGAGGCTGGAAACAATTTATTATTCAGTAAATTGGTGCATTGAGTTATACCATGGTCTTTAAATATGATGTCGGCGTTACTATCTTCGTCTACGAATCTGGGTACAGTACGATCTGGTTCCAAAATTAGAATGTTCCCATGTTGCATGCATCCCATTTCCCATAGCAAACGTGCCTAGCATCTAAAAACCAGCTCGACACGTCTAGCCGGTACGTCATAGTCCACGCATGTATCAGACGTGCAGTTGCTACAAGCCGAAAGGCGCTTGTTCGTTTCTTGTATGATGAATACTTTATCTCAACCCACATACACTGGGAGTTCTTTCTCAATTGTCTTATGCCATTCAATCTTTGTCGGCCGATACCTGACTCGGCTTGGTCACGGTACGGCATTTTTAACAAGGATGCCCAGGAGAAGATTAACCTCCGTGGCAAATTGTCAAACATCTTTGCCTTTATTACATTCTCCTGATGAATCTGGTTTAATGGTGCTGGGACGCGATGACGGCACTCAAGTCTCCTCGCCGTCATCGCGTAAGGACCCGTCCCTTCTGCCATTCCCGCGGCCCCCTTTGCCTCCGTCCCTCTCTCGCGCAAAACGCTACCTTTTCCAACTCTCCACTCTTGAGTCGGCTCTCCGAATACCCCCGCTGGATCATCAGCTGGGGAACCACGTGGTACACTTGCTGGTGCAGCGGAATGGAGCTGCCTCCGAGGTGCTCTCAGAGCTGCTGGAGGTGCCGCAGGTACGTGCGTCAAACAATGAATGGTGCATGTCGTACCTGTTGCACGACACCTGCAACAGTTAGAGAAGCACAGTAAGGAACCGCGGGATGGGCGAGGATCAATGATATGTATTCTTGTTCGTTTTTAGGAAGACAGCGCATGAGCTCGCTGTGCACCCACAGGGAACATTTTCCGTCAAATTGAAGAGAAATCGCGCGTGTACATATTTGCAAGGAGACAGGTGCAGTGAAGGGTGGTGCTGTGAAGAGCCATCCAAGCTACACCTAGGATCTGCTCGCGCCGTGGCTGTATAGCGTCACGTTCATATGGCGAATTTATCAGCGTCGCGGTCGGATCCACACCTTCCTGATTTCTCCCAGATGGGTGGGGTTTATATGTCGGGTCGGAGATTGCTCCTACTAGAAACGTTGGGTGCTAGTCTGCCCATCAAACACGGCTGCCAAACCGCGGTTTTGTAATGTTTTGGAGACCATTCGAAAGCGGGAATGGGGGCACTTGCCGTGAGCGCAGGAGCTGATGGTGCGCCTCATATGGTTTGGAGCCGTGTACTACTGTCCCGTACCACCATTGCCAAGATCTGCAACACCTACCGGTAGCCGGGATCCCCAGGACGCGGCGGTGATCCCCAGGTGCCAATCGGCCTCCACAGCTGGCGGTGATGTCCATCGAGACGGCCAGCTGGTGGAGCTGCAGGCAATCCGGCAGGAAGCGCTTGCTAAATGGGGCAGGCACGTGAGTACGACGTATAGCGCAACAAGAGAGTTCGTGATTATTAGCGATATTGCTGCTGAGGGGCCATGCGGGGCGCGGGTGCGGCAACACTAACGCCGGTGCTGTTAGAGATGGCAATTGCATCTTGTTTATGATAGCCTGAAGAGCGCAACGTGGCGATCGATGCTGAGGATTTATCTTAGGGGTGGATCACTTAAGCAGGGCACGGATTGGAGTTTGATTCCCAGCGTGAGTACCGAACAGGGAAGCTAATGCAGCGATTTACGTCCTGTGTGTGGTTGCCTACCCCGCGGAAATAGCTATGAAGCACGTTGGCATCGGTGGGTGGGAATCATGGGGCTTAGCGTTGCTGCTGCTGCTACAGCTGCTGCTAATCAAAGCTTGGAGTGGCTAGGAAGGTAGCGCGGGTCAACGGGCCCCCAATCCTGACCTTTTAGTCTGCAGGACTTAAATTTATTACGGTGTAGTTAAGAAGAGTGTAGACCCTAGGGTTTGTCCCCGACCGAAGAGACGTGGTATTACGGAGCCTACATCCAGTGTTTCAATCCTACACCGCAGTCACGTCATCAGACGCCTCGCCGCCTGGATTCCGACCAAGCCTTATCCAGGGGCGGTTACCTGCGTGTCCACATGCACCCCAAACGCTTCCCCGTCGCCCATGCGCTGAGTCATGAGCAGTGGTCTCGGAGGTTGCTAGCGGTACGACCCGACCATGTGGTGGTAAATAAGCCGCCAGGGTTACAGGTCGGTGAGAGAAGAGATTCCTTCCGTTAGATATCCGGGTTAGTCGGGGCAGCTTCTTGCGTATGGGTTTCCAGTCTCGGAGGAAGGGCATGAAGACTGGGAACCAAGCAACGATTGGAAGGTAAAGACGAGGAGAGGAAATTGGTGGCGATTTGATGATGCGTCAACCACGGGATGCCATGAACAACTGAACCAAGTCAGAGAGAAACGCAGCAGTGGTCGCGGTTGCCGAACCAGCCAAATGGCTGTGTCGTTGGGTTCGTTATATATGTTCCTGATGCCTTAAGTTTACCTGCTGCTAGCCCATTACTAGCTGGTAATACTTTCAAGCACCGCTCGCTCAACCCTCATCGCAGGTGCCTCCTACAGTTGATAATGTACAGGAGTCCCTCCTCGCCTGCGTGGAAAAGGCAAGTCATGATTATGTGCAGCTTGAACCTTGGAACGGTGCGGGAGGACTATTACTGCGACCATCATGGTCCGAGTATCTTCCATTGGTGGTGCTGCACGTGGACCCGATCTAGTTATGGGCACCGCCCAAGTGGGGCCATATGAGCGTCCTCCTCCTTGCACATAGGTCGTTTCTCTCGTCTTCACCTCGTCTCCCCATCAAATCATCCAATTGGAATTTGGACTCTTGACCTGTGCTAGCATCACTTTCGAATGGCCATTTATTAAGGGCATTTCTGTCGTACAAATTAGACAGCTGATGAAAACTTGCTCGTGAACTCAATCCAACGCCGACAAGAGCCGTATGCATGTCGGGTTTTATTCCGCTGCATTTACAAGCGTAATTTTCCACGTACTTATATACGCCTCCCATGCCACCCAGGCTCTCTCCCTGAAACCTGGATCTCTGCATCCCGCACACCGGCTTGATGCGGGCACGGAGGGTGTGGTAGTGTTGGCCAGGGACGCCGCGTTTGCGAGTTACTTTCGGGGCCTTATGGCGAACAAGTTTCAGGTATGTAGATGGGTTAAATGTGTGTCACAGTTGGATCGTGACAGCTAATTCCTGGTAATGAACGCGTGCCGGCGTTGGGGTGGCTTTTTTTTTAGGAAGTTGAGTGGCCTGCAATTTGGAAGGACAATCACCCGACATGTGATGGCTGCAAAAAAACGTCCTGGTTGGACATGTTGAAAGCACGATTAAATTGAAGAAAGTACAACGAACGCAGCGTCGCCAACCACTCCGAGCCATGAGCTGCAAGCCTGATGATGGACGGATGAAGTGAGGGATCCAACTTTACATTCTTCGAGAGTACCCCACGGTGCTTCACCCTTTCCATCCACATGAACTGCGCATCAATTGCAACACGGGGGGTGGCTTTTTGGCGCTCCTGCCTCGTGCCCGTCTTGCATATATTGTATGGCAATGCTTGAACTGGCAAATCCTTGACATGTCACCTTCGTTGATCTGCCGTCTTTCTCATCCATCCTATTTAGCACGCAGTACGCAAACAGTACAAGTGCCTGGTATCACAGGCCCCGCCCCTAGGGCCCCTGGTGCATTGGATTCTCGAGGACCAACGGAGGCAAGGGGAGATGGCACACTCAGTGGTAGTGCCGGAAGGGACAGCCGGGGCAGCCAGGTGCGAGCTGTGGGTGGAGCAGGTGAGTCTGTGTGCTTGCGGGTTTGCATGCGTCCGCATCATATGGTGTTCAGGCGAGTATCCCGCATGTGTTTCGGTTGCTCCAAGAGTGTACGACTATGAGTATCCCTGGCGTGCATGGTAGAAAACATTCGGTCGGTATCTTTTCCGTGAACATGTAAATGCTAGCATAGCCTGCTATCTCTGTGTTGCATTTTGACGCATGCATTTATTGGACACATTATTTAACTTAACGCAGGTGGAGCAAACAGAATTAAATGCTGAGGCGGTTGACCTGTGGGGCGCCAAAGAAGCGTGTGAGGTGACCATCACTCTGATTACTGGACGCACTCACCAGGTATGAATATGCGGCCGTGTGTATGGGTCTGTATGGACGTGTGCACACGTGAATGCGCGCGGTGACTGGTGTGAGGGCGGGAGTACACAAACTTGCCTACCGAGCGACCTGATTTGGAGGGTGTGCCTGTTGATCACAGCCTTCCGCATACGACATTGAGTTGCAAGTTGGGTGCTCGGGATAGATGAAGTCTCAACTGCGTCCTTGGGCATATAAAGAGCCACCCCGGCAGTAAGGGGAATATATATATATAGGGTTTAGGGTTTAGGGTATATATATATATATATATGGTGGGTAAAACCCTATATATATACCCTAAACCCTAAACCCTATATATATATATATATATATATGGTGGCTGGTATGAATGCCATTGTCGGCAGGCCCACGTTGCTAGTCCAGGAAGTTGATAATGGCTTTGTTAGGGGTTTTAGGGTTTTAGCTGGGGTGGATCCCATAATCGGCCAAGGAATTAGGCAAGCTTCACGAGACAAGGCCCACTGGCGGCCCAGAAACAAAGGAATGCTGAACATCTCATGCCAGTATCGGGCTCCAGAGTAGTCTTCACCGTCACCACGCTGTCCGTCCACCCGAATGCCAATAGACATGCATTCATTATCATGCTATCATCATGCAACATAATGCATCTGCATTTACGCAGGTTCGCGTGCAAATGGCGGCCATCGGATTACCCCTCCTGGGGGACCGGCTGTACACAGCCCTGGCAAGCAAATGCCAGCACCAGCGATGGGGGCAGTCAGAAGGTGGGGTTGAGCAGCGGCAGCAGCAGGAACAAGGTTGGGGAGAAGATGAAAAGCAGCAGCAAGGAGCCCCAGGAAGAGTGCAGGACTGGTGTCTGCCGGCACTGATGCAACCCCTGGCACCTATTGCACTGCAAGTAAGGGGGTTGGGTGCGGAGATAAACAGCTGCCATATCTATGTGGGCATACTGTGGTGGGGCAGGAGCACGCAGCCGCTTGCGCACGTAATTTGGTTGATTGGGTGAACTCCGTGTTTCGTGTTCGTTGATTGCTTGGAATTTAGTTAGAAATAATATGGCGAGCTATGCATTGAACGGATGACGAATTAAAAAACATGCTTGTTTGCAAGGATTGCCATTCTAGAGATACATGAGGTACAAAAAGCTTCCATTCGACAACATATATACCCAGCAATTCCTTGCATGACTTCCTGTGTTAGTTCTCTGACATGCCGATGCATGCACAGGCGCACTCATTGACAGTTCTGGAAGATGGCAAGATGGGCCCGGGTCCCATGAGCTTCGCTGCGGGCAACCCATGGTGGAGGACTACGATATGATTGAATTGAAATTATGGGCAGTTAGTATAAACTATGATGATGATCATGTACGGACAACTGCAGGAACAATTTATTTGTGGCCACCAAGTCATATATCTTGTGTTCTACCTGCATCAGACAAGGATTGGTGGAAGCGTCCTTGAAGCTGGGAAAAGGGCGGGAGCAAAAATACCTGCACCGTGTTAAAGATAAGATAGCAGTTTGAAAATGAATGTTAACAGGCGCAAACAACAACACGCCCGTGCACGTACTAATAATGTACGTGAGTACCCCCACTAAAGTTGATCGGCTCATGTCATGATACACCTTCATCTCCTATTATGTTTGATTGATTGCTGCCATGTACTTCAAGGTGTGCTAGCTACATCAATAGCCAGCCTATCACACCAGATCCTTGACCCGCAAGTGTAATAAACCTTGTAAACAGACATGGCATACGCAGACGAGTGTGACATATACGCGTATATCTAACTTGATTAACATTCCGCACCGCTACTTGTGGCATCGCGCTGTCAGTCACGTACGTTTGACTTATAGTCAACATCGATGCACGACACCATTATGGCATAATCCATCAAGTAATAATATTCGATATATTATTACATCATTCGTAGCATGGATAGGGCGTGCACACGGGTATGCGGTGATCGCGATGGTTCGTCGGCAACCAAGTATCAATATTCGGACTTCCGCACCTTGCATACGTTGTAACTGTATGCGACAATCCCATGATTTATGCGACAATCATAAGAACACTTTGAAAGTCCTCACACTTGGGATCGGGATCCAGTGTGACTTGTACTGCACATCAGCATCGTGAGCATGATAGGTGCGAGGACGGACTAGCAAACGTGTCACCCATATTTGCACGCGGTGTATAGTGCCAATATCAAGACTTCCCGGCATTTATGCAGTGTGAATGGCGGAATATCAATATTCTGCCATTGTGTAGCTTAACCGCCATTGTCGTCACTACGATCATATCTCTTTCACACCATGACACTTATGCCTTCGTGACCATGGTGTAGATAGCATTAGTATTATTAATCAGTATAAGTCTACGTGCGCTCTAAGATAGTTATTCCGTGATGCGTACGCCAACTTGCCTTCACACAATATCTTGCACCTTGAGTCGCACTTCTCACACTGATGCATCGATCATGGATGTAAGCATGGATGTAATAATATAGCAAATGTTGTGGCGCACTTATCAAATTACGCCAATTATTGCCAAGCAACTACGTATGCCGGTTTGGTCCGCACATCATCAGATGTATATGCTGCAATATTGGTTATGCTGGCAGCGCCACACGCTTGCAACACCAATGTCGCCATGGAAATGATATTAAAAATTATAAGTATTTAAGTTATAATAATATGATAAGCTTGATTGATTGCGACCATACATTGTACATGTGTGTACTTCAAGGTGTGCATGGATACATGTATGGCCAGTCTGCGCCTGTGTAATGAGAATGTGAGGTACAGGTGTGTACATGTAGAAGTGATGAGTAGTCATGTTTCATGTTGGATGACAGTGAGATTTGAAGTGGGATGTGAAGTCGTTGTTATGCAGGTCTCGCAAACAGGTCTCGACGACAACTCTCCGCGGTGCCCTCCTCTTCACTCCGCGAGCGAGCCTACCAGGGATCAAACCTGGAATCTCCGGTTCCGTAGACCGGCGCTTTATCCATTAAGCCACAAGCCCCATTCCGCATGCACCAGCGGCCCATCCCCATACCCTCATCCGTACCCGCGCGCACAGCATCACCTACATACATACATACCCACCGCTAAAGCTACAGCGCCCACACACCATCCTGCTCGATATTCAATCCAAGCATGCTGAAGTCTCATGTCTGACCGGGACGAAGCACAGCGCGCGCAGGGAGGGAGGTGTTGTATCCCTCTTCACTGCTCATACACTGATCTGCATGTCTCAACATGAAGTGCCAATGATGATGCGCTCACGCAACAAGACAAACGCATCATGATGAGATTCAGGGACAGAGGAAGACTTTAGGAGGAGTGAAAGAGTCACAACTTCCGATCCAAAATATGAGATGCGGACGTGATGGCTATCGGAGCGGAGTCCAGGCTGTTGTACCACGGTTCGATCGCTGCCCATGCAGAGGTAGACTCGAGTCCACCAAGGTATGAGCAGACATGGCATACGCAAACGAGTGTGACATATACGCGTATATCTAACTTGATAACTAGCAATAATTTGGACTTTAAAAATGCTCTATCAGAAATAGGGTTCTATGTTCATTCGCATGACCATGTGCATAACCATTAATTGAATATATATCTGGCTATCAATGTTTATAATAATTAGTGTCTCAATTTTGATTGGCCTTATTTTTGCACCTCTGGGCTGTCTTGTTTTATGGAAAAGATATGTATATTTGGGGGATGGTCTCGCACATGCCAGTATGTTTGCAGGTATCCTAAGTGGGATGTCAGGATTACCGGTAGCGGTTTAATTATTTCTAACATTCCGCACCGCTACTTGTGGCATCGCGCTGTCAGTCACGTACGTTTGACTTATAGTCAACATCGATGCACGACACCATTATGGCATAATCCATCAAGTAATAATATTCGATATATTATTACATCATTCGTAGCATGGATAGGGCGTGCACACGGGTATGCGGTGATCGCGATGGTTCGTCGGCAACCAAGTATCAATATTCGGACTTCCGCACCTTGCATACGTTGTAACTGTATGCGACAATCCCATGATTTATGCGACAATCATAAGAACACTTTGAAAGTCCTCACACTTGGGATCGGGATCCAGTGTGACTTGTACTGCACATCAGCATCGTGAGCATGATAGGTGCGAGGACGGACTAGCAAACGTGTCACCCATATTTGCACGCGGTGTATAGTGCCAATATCAAGACTTCCCGGCATTTATGCAGTGTGAATGGCGGAATATCAATATTCCGCCATTGTGTAGCTTAACCGCCATTGTCGTCACTACGATCATATCTCTTTCACACCATGACACTTATGCCTTCGTGACCATGGTGTAGATAGCATTAGTATTATTAATCAGTATAAGTCTACGTGCGCTCTAAGCTAGTTATTCCGTGATGCGTACGCCAACTTGCCTTCACACAATATCTTGCACCTTGAGTCGCACTTCTCACACTGATGCATCGATCATGGATGTAAGCATGGATGTAATAATATAGCAAATGTTGTGGCGCACTTATCAAATTACGCCAATTATTGCCAAGCAACTACGTATGCCGGTTTGGTCCGCACATCATCAGATGTATATGCTGCAATATTGGTTATGCTGGCAGCGCCACACGCTTGCAACACCAATGTCGCCATGGAAATGATATTAAAAATTATAAGTATTTAAGTTATAATAATATGATAAGCTTGATTGATTGCGACCATACATTGTACATGTGTGTACTTCAAGGTGTGCATGGATACATGTATGGCCAGTCTGCGCCTGTGTAATGAGAATGTGAGGTACAGGTGTGTACATGTAGAAGTGATGAGTAGTCATGTTTCATGTTGGATGACAGTGAGATTTGAAGTGGGATGTGAAGTCGTTGTTATGCAGGTCTCGCAAACAGGTCTCGACGACAACTCTCCGCGGTGCCCTCCTCTTCACTCCGCGAGCGAGCCTACCAGGGATCAAACCTGGAATCTCCGGTTCCGTAGACCGGCGCTTTATCCATTAAGCCACAAGCCCCATTCCGCATGCACCAGCGGCCCATCCCCATACCCTCATCCGTACCCGCGCGCACAGCATCACCTACATACATACATACCCACCGCTAAAGCTACAGCGCCCACACACCATCCTGCTCGATATTCAATCCAAGCATGCTGAAGTCTCATGTCTGACCGGGACGAAGCACAGCGCGCGCAGGGAGGGAGGTGTTGTATCCCTCTTCACTGCTCATACACTGATCTGCATGTCTCAACATGAAGTGCCAATGATGATGCGCTCACGCAACAAGACAAACGCATCATGATGAGATTCAGGGACAGAGGAAGACTTTAGGAGGAGTGAAAGAGTCACAACTTCCGATCCAAAATATGAGATGCGGACGTGATGGCTATCGGAGCGGAGTCCAGGCTGTTGTACCACGGTTCGATCGCTGCCCATGCAGAGGTAGACTCGAGTCCACCAAGGTATGAGCAGACATGGCATACGCAAACGAGTGTGACATATACGCGTATATCTAACTTGATAACTAGCAATAATTTGGACTTTAAAAATGCTCTATCAGAAATAGGGTTCTATGTTCATTCGCATGACCATGTGCATAACCATTAATTGAATATATATCTGGCTATCAATGTTTATAATAATTAGTGTCTCAATTTTGATTGGCCTTATTTTTGCACCTCTGGGCTGTCTTGTTTTATGGAAAAGATATGTATATTTGGGGGATGGTCTCGCACATGCCAGTATGTTTGCAGGTATCCTAAGTGGGATGTCAGGATTACCGGTAGCGGTTTAATTATTTCTAACATTCCGCACCGCTACTTGTGGCATCGCGCTGTCAGTCACGTACGTTTGACTTATAGTCAACATCGATGCACGACACCATTATGGCATAATCCATCAAGTAATAATATTCGATATATTATTACATCATTCGTAGCATGGATAGGGCGTGCACACGGGTATGCGGTGATCGCGATGGTTCGTCGGCAACCAAGTATCAATATTCGGACTTCCGCACCTTGCATACGTTGTAACTGTATGCGACAATCCCATGATTTATGCGACAATCATAAGAACACTTTGAAAGTCCTCACACTTGGGATCGGGATCCAGTGTGACTTGTACTGCACATCAGCATCGTGAGCATGATAGGTGCGAGGACGGACTAGCAAACGTGTCACCCATATTTGCACGCGGTGTATAGTGCCAATATCAAGACTTCCCGGCATTTATGCAGTGTGAATGGCGGAATATCAATATTCTGCCATTGTGTAGCTTAACCGCCATTGTCGTCACTACGATCATATCTCTTTCACACCATGACACTTATGCCTTCGTGACCATGGTGTAGATAGCATTAGTATTATTAATCAGTATAAGTCTACGTGCGCTCTAAGATAGTTATTCCGTGATGCGTACGCCAACTTGCCTTCACACAATATCTTGCACCTTGAGTCGCACTTCTCACACTGATGCATCGATCATGGATGTAAGCATGGATGTAATAATATAGCAAATGTTGTGGCGCACTTATCAAATTACGCCAATTATTGCCAAGCAACTACGTATGCCGGTTTGGTCCGCACATCATCAGATGTATATGCTGCAATATTGGTTATGCTGGCAGCGCCACACGCTTGCAACACCAATGTCGCCATGGAAATGATATTAAAAATTATAAGTATTTAAGTTATAATAATATGATAAGCTTGATTGATTGCGACCATACATTGTACATGTGTGTACTTCAAGGTGTGCATGGATACATGTATGGCCAGTCTGCGCCTGTGTAATGAGAATGTGAGGTACAGGTGTGTACATGTAGAAGTGATGAGTAGTCATGTTTCATGTTGGATGACAGTGAGATTTGAAGTGGGATGTGAAGTCGTTGTTATGCAGGTCTCGCAAACAGGTCTCGACGACAACTCTCCGCGGTGCCCTCCTCTTCACTCCGCGAGCGAGCCTACCAGGGATCAAACCTGGAATCTCCGGTTCCGTAGACCGGCGCTTTATCCATTAAGCCACAAGCCCCATTCCGCATGCACCAGCGGCCCATCCCCATACCCTCATCCGTACCCGCGCGCACAGCATCACCTACATACATACATACCCACCGCTAAAGCTACAGCGCCCACACACCATCCTGCTCGATATTCAATCCAAGCATGCTGAAGTCTCATGTCTGACCGGGACGAAGCACAGCGCGCGCAGGGAGGGAGGTGTTGTATCCCTCTTCACTGCTCATACACTGATCTGCATGTCTCAACATGAAGTGCCAATGATGATGCGCTCACGCAACAAGACAAACGCATCATGATGAGATTCAGGGACAGAGGAAGACTTTAGGAGGAGTGAAAGAGTCACAACTTCCGATCCAAAATATGAGATGCGGACGTGATGGCTATCGGAGCGGAGTCCAGGCTGTTGTACCACGGTTCGATCGCTGCCCATGCAGAGGTAGACTCGAGTCCACCAAGGTATGAGCAGACATGGCATACGCAAACGAGTGTGACATATACGCGTATATCTAACTTGATAACTAGCAATAATTTGGACTTTAAAAATGCTCTATCAGAAATAGGGTTCTATGTTCATTCGCATGACCATGTGCATAACCATTAATTGAATATATATCTGGCTATCAATGTTTATAATAATTAGTGTCTCAATTTTGATTGGCCTTATTTTTGCACCTCTGGGCTGTCTTGTTTTATGGAAAAGATATGTATATTTGGGGGATGGTCTCGCACATGCCAGTATGTTTGCAGGTATCCTAAGTGGGATGTCAGGATTACCGGTAGCGGTTTAATTATTTCTAACATTCCGCACCGCTACTTGTGGCATCGCGCTGTCAGTCACGTACGTTTGACTTATAGTCAACATCGATGCACGACACCATTATGGCATAATCCATCAAGTAATAATATTCGATATATTATTACATCATTCGTAGCATGGATAGGGCGTGCACACGGGTATGCGGTGATCGCGATGGTTCGTCGGCAACCAAGTATCAATATTCGGACTTCCGCACCTTGCATACGTTGTAACTGTATGCGACAATCCCATGATTTATGCGACAATCATAAGAACACTTTGAAAGTCCTCACACTTGGGATCGGGATCCAGTGTGACTTGTACTGCACATCAGCATCGTGAGCATGATAGGTGCGAGGACGGACTAGCAAACGTGTCACCCATATTTGCACGCGGTGTATAGTGCCAATATCAAGACTTCCCGGCATTTATGCAGTGTGAATGGCGGAATATCAATATTCTGCCATTGTGTAGCTTAACCGCCATTGTCGTCACTACGATCATATCTCTTTCACACCATGACACTTATGCCTTCGTGACCATGGTGTAGATAGCATTAGTATTATTAATCAGTATAAGTCTACGTGCGCTCTAAGCTAGTTATTCCGTGATGCGTACGCCAACTTGCCTTCACACAATATCTTGCACCTTGAGTCGCACTTCTCACACTGATGCATCGATCATGGATGTAAGCATGGATGTAATAATATAGCAAATGTTGTGGCGCACTTATCAAATTACGCCAATTATTGCCAAGCAACTACGTATGCCGGTTTGGTCCGCACATCATCAGATGTATATGCTGCAATATTGGTTATGCTGGCAGCGCCACACGCTTGCAACACCAATGTCGCCATGGAAATGATATTAAAAATTATAAGTATTTAAGTTATAATAATATGATAAGCTTGATTGATTGCGACCATACATTGTACATGGTGTGTACTTCAAGGTGTGCATGGATACATGTATGGCCAGTCTGCGCCTGTGTAATGAGAATGTGAGGTACAGGTGTGTACATGTAGAAGTGATGAGTAGTCATGTTTCATGTTGGATGACAGTGAGATTTGAAGTGGGATGTGAAGTCGTTGTTATGCAGGTCTCGCAAACAGGTCTCGACGACAACTCTCCGCGGTGCCCTCCTCTTCACTCCGCGAGCGAGCCTACCAGGGATCAAACCTGGAATCTCCGGTTCCGTAGACCGGCGCTTTATCCATTAAGCCATAAGCCCCATTCCGCATGCACCAGCGGCCCATCCCCATACCCTCATCCGTACCCGCGCGCACAGCATCACCTACATACATACATACCCACCGCTAAAGCTACAGCGCCCACACACCATCCTGCTCGATATTCAATCCAAGCATGCTGAAGTCTCATGTCTGACCGGGACGAAGCACAGCGCGCGCAGGGAGGGAGGTGTTGTATCCCTCTTCACTGCTCATGCACTGATCTGCATGTCTCAACATGAAGTGCCAATGATGATGCGCTCACGCAACAAGACAAACGCATCATGATGAGATTCAGGGACAGAGGAAGACTTTAGGAGGAGTGAAAGAGTCACAACTTCCGATCCAAAATATGAGATGCGGACGTGATGGCTATCGGAGCGGAGTCCAGGCTGTTGTACCACGGTTCGATCGCTGCCCATGCAGAGGTAGACTCGAGTCCACCGAGGTATGAGCAGACATGGTATACGCAAACGAGTGTGACATATACGCGTATATCTAACTTGATTAACATTCCGCACCGCTACTTGTGGCATCGCGCTGTCAGTCACGTACGTTTGACTTATAGTCAACATCGATGCACGACACCATTATGGCATAATCCATCAAGTAATAATATTCGATATATTATTACATCATTCGTAGCATGGATAGGGCGTGCACACGGGTATGCGGTGATCGCGATGGTTCGTCGGCAACCAAGTATCAATATTCGGACTTCCGCACCTTGCATACGTTGTAACTGTATGCGACAATCCCATGATTTATGCGACAATCATAAGAACACTTTGAAAGTCCTCACACTTGGGATCGGGATCCAGTGTGACTTGTACTGCACATCAGCATCGTGAGCATGATAGGTGCGAGGACGGACTAGCAAACGTGTCACCCATATTTGCACGCGGTGTATAGTGCCAATATCAAGACTTCCCGGCATTTATGCAGTGTGAATGGCGGAATATCAATATTCTGCCATTGTGTAGCTTAACCGCCATTGTCGTCACTACGATCATATCTCTTTCACACCATGACACTTATGCCTTCGTGACCATGGTGTAGATAGCATTAGTATTATTAATCAGTATAAGTCTACGTGCGCTCTAAGATAGTTATTCCGTGATGCGTACGCCAACTTGCCTTCACACAATATCTTGCACCTTGAGTCGCACTTCTCACACTGATGCATCGATCATGGATGTAAGCATGGATGTAATAATATAGCAAATGTTGTGGCGCACTTATCAAATTACGCCAATTATTGCCAAGCAACTACGTATGCCGGTTTGGTCCGCACATCATCAGATGTATATGCTGCAATATTGGTTATGCTGGCAGCGCCACACGCTTGCAACACCAATGTCGCCATGGAAATGATATTAAAAATTATAAGTATTTAAGTTATAATAATATGATAAGCTTGATTGATTGCGACCATACATTGTACATGTGTGTACTTCAAGGTGTGCATGGATACATGTATGGCCAGTCTGCGCCTGTGTAATGAGAATGTGAGGTACAGGTGTGTACATGTAGAAGTGATGAGTAGTCATGTTTCATGTTGGATGACAGTGAGATTTGAAGTGGGATGTGAAGTCGTTGTTATGCAGGTCTCGCAAACAGGTCTCGACGACAACTCTCCGCGGTGCCCTCCTCTTCACTCCGCGAGCGAGCCTACCAGGGATCAAACCTGGAATCTCCGGTTCCGTAGACCGGCGCTTTATCCATTAAGCCACAAGCCCCATTCCGCATGCACCAGCGGCCCATCCCCATACCCTCATCCGTACCCGCGCGCACAGCATCACCTACATACATACATACCCACCGCTAAAGCTACAGCGCCCACACACCATCCTGCTCGATATTCAATCCAAGCATGCTGAAGTCTCATGTCTGACCGGGACGAAGCACAGCGCGCGCAGGGAGGGAGGTGTTGTATCCCTCTTCACTGCTCATACACTGATCTGCATGTCTCAACATGAAGTGCCAATGATGATGCGCTCACGCAACAAGACAAACGCATCATGATGAGATTCAGGGACAGAGGAAGACTTTAGGAGGAGTGAAAGAGTCACAACTTCCGATCCAAAATATGAGATGCGGACGTGATGGCTATCGGAGCGGAGTCCAGGCTGTTGTACCACGGTTCGATCGCTGCCCATGCAGAGGTAGACTCGAGTCCACCAAGGTATGAGCAGACATGGCATACGCAAACGAGTGTGACATATACGCGTATATCTAACTTGATAACTAGCAATAATTTGGACTTTAAAAATGCTCTATCAGAAATAGGGTTCTATGTTCATTCGCATGACCATGTGCATAACCATTAATTGAATATATATCTGGCTATCAATGTTTATAATAATTAGTGTCTCAATTTTGATTGGCCTTATTTTTGCACCTCTGGGCTGTCTTGTTTTATGGAAAAGATATGTATATTTGGGGGATGGTCTCGCACATGCCAGTATGTTTGCAGGTATCCTAAGTGGGATGTCAGGATTACCGGTAGCGGTTTAATTATTTCTAACATTCCGCACCGCTACTTGTGGCATCGCGCTGTCAGTCACGTACGTTTGACTTATAGTCAACATCGATGCACGACACCATTATGGCATAATCCATCAAGTAATAATATTCGATATATTATTACATCATTCGTAGCATGGATAGGGCGTGCACACGGGTATGCGGTGATCGCGATGGTTCGTCGGCAACCAAGTATCAATATTCGGACTTCCGCACCTTGCATACGTTGTAACTGTATGCGACAATCCCATGATTTATGCGACAATCATAAGAACACTTTGAAAGTCCTCACACTTGGGATCGGGATCCAGTGTGACTTGTACTGCACATCAGCATCGTGAGCATGATAGGTGCGAGGACGGACTAGCAAACGTGTCACCCATATTTGCACGCGGTGTATAGTGCCAATATCAAGACTTCCCGGCATTTATGCAGTGTGAATGGCGGAATATCAATATTCCGCCATTGTGTAGCTTAACCGCCATTGTCGTCACTACGATCATATCTCTTTCACACCATGACACTTATGCCTTCGTGACCATGGTGTAGATAGCATTAGTATTATTAATCAGTATAAGTCTACGTGCGCTCTAAGATAGTTATTCCGTGATGCGTACGCCAACTTGCCTTCACACAATATCTTGCACCTTGAGTCGCACTTCTCACACTGATGCATCGATCATGGATGTAAGCATGGATGTAATAATATAGCAAATGTTGTGGCGCACTTATCAAATTACGCCAATTATTGCCAAGCAACTACGTATGCCGGTTTGGTCCGCACATCATCAGATGTATATGCTGCAATATTGGTTATGCTGGCAGCGCCACACGCTTGCAACACCAATGTCGCCATGGAAATGATATTAAAAATTATAAGTATTTAAGTTATAATAATATGATAAGCTTGATTGATTGCGACCATACATTGTACATGTGTGTACTTCAAGGTGTGCATGGATACATGTATGGCCAGTCTGCGCCTGTGTAATGAGAATGTGAGGTACAGGTGTGTACATGTAGAAGTGATGAGTAGTCATGTTTCATGTTGGATGACAGTGAGATTTGAAGTGGGATGTGAAGTCGTTGTTATGCAGGTCTCGCAAACAGGTCTCGACGACAACTCTCCGCGGTGCCCTCCTCTTCACTCCGCGAGCGAGCCTACCAGGGATCAAACCTGGAATCTCCGGTTCCGTAGACCGGCGCTTTATCCATTAAGCCATAAGCCCCATTCCGCATGCACCAGCGGCCCATCCCCATACCCTCATCCGTACCCGCGCGCACAGCATCACCTACATACATACATACCCACCGCTAAAGCTACAGCGCCCACACACCATCCTGCTCGATATTCAATCCAAGCATGCTGAAGTCTCATGTCTGACCGGGACGAAGCACAGCGCGCGCAGGGAGGGAGGTGTTGTATCCCTCTTCACTGCTCATGCACTGATCTGCATGTCTCAACATGAAGTGCCAATGATGATGCGCTCACGCAACAAGACAAACGCATCATGATGAGATTCAGGGACAGAGGAAGACTTTAGGAGGAGTGAAAGAGTCACAACTTCCGATCCAAAATATGAGATGCGGACGTGATGGCTATCGGAGCGGAGTCCAGGCTGTTGTACCACGGTTCGATCGCTGCCCATGCAGAGGTAGACTCGAGTCCACCGAGGTATGAGCAGACATGGTATACGCAAACGAGTGTGACATATACGCGTATATCTAACTTGATTAACATTCCGCACCGCTACTTGTGGCATCGCGCTGTCAGTCACGTACGTTTGACTTATAGTCAACATCGATGCACGACACCATTATGGCATAATCCATCAAGTAATAATATTCGATATATTATTACATCATTCGTAGCATGGATAGGGCGTGCACACGGGTATGCGGTGATCGCGATGGTTCGTCGGCAACCAAGTATCAATATTCGGACTTCCGCACCTTGCATACGTTGTAACTGTATGCGACAATCCCATGATTTATGCGACAATCATAAGAACACTTTGAAAGTCCTCACACTTGGGATCGGGATCCAGTGTGACTTGTACTGCACATCAGCATCGTGAGCATGATAGGTGCGAGGACGGACTAGCAAACGTGTCACCCATATTTGCACGCGGTGTATAGTGCCAATATCAAGACTTCCCGGCATTTATGCAGTGTGAATGGCGGAATATCAATATTCTGCCATTGTGTAGCTTAACCGCCATTGTCGTCACTACGATCATATCTCTTTCACACCATGACACTTATGCCTTCGTGACCATGGTGTAGATAGCATTAGTATTATTAATCAGTATAAGTCTACGTGCGCTCTAAGATAGTTATTCCGTGATGCGTACGCCAACTTGCCTTCACACAATATCTTGCACCTTGAGTCGCACTTCTCACACTGATGCATCGATCATGGATGTAAGCATGGATGTAATAATATAGCAAATGTTGTGGCGCACTTATCAAATTACGCCAATTATTGCCAAGCAACTACGTATGCCGGTTTGGTCCGCACATCATCAGATGTATATGCTGCAATATTGGTTATGCTGGCAGCGCCACACGCTTGCAACACCAATGTCGCCATGGAAATGATATTAAAAATTATAAGTATTTAAGTTATAATAATATGATAAGCTTGATTGATTGCGACCATACATTGTACATGTGTGTACTTCAAGGTGTGCATGGATACATGTATGGCCAGTCTGCGCCTGTGTAATGAGAATGTGAGGTACAGGTGTGTACATGTAGAAGTGATGAGTAGTCATGTTTCATGTTGGATGACAGTGAGATTTGAAGTGGGATGTGAAGTCGTTGTTATGCAGGTCTCGCAAACAGGTCTCGACGACAACTCTCCGCGGTGCCCTCCTCTTCACTCCGCGAGCGAGCCTACCAGGGATCAAACCTGGAATCTCCGGTTCCGTAGACCGGCGCTTTATCCATTAAGCCACAAGCCCCATTCCGCATGCACCAGCGGCCCATCCCCATACCCTCATCCGTACCCGCGCGCACAGCATCACCTACATACATACATACCCACCGCTAAAGCTACAGCGCCCACACACCATCCTGCTCGATATTCAATCCAAGCATGCTGAAGTCTCATGTCTGACCGGGACGAAGCACAGCGCGCGCAGGGAGGGAGGTGTTGTATCCCTCTTCACTGCTCATACACTGATCTGCATGTCTCAACATGAAGTGCCAATGATGATGCGCTCACGCAACAAGACAAACGCATCATGATGAGATTCAGGGACAGAGGAAGACTTTAGGAGGAGTGAAAGAGTCACAACTTCCGATCCAAAATATGAGATGCGGACGTGATGGCTATCGGAGCGGAGTCCAGGCTGTTGTACCACGGTTCGATCGCTGCCCATGCAGAGGTAGACTCGAGTCCACCAAGGTATGAGCAGACATGGCATACGCAAACGAGTGTGACATATACGCGTATATCTAACTTGATAACTAGCAATAATTTGGACTTTAAAAATGCTCTATCAGAAATAGGGTTCTATGTTCATTCGCATGACCATGTGCATAACCATTAATTGAATATATATCTGGCTATCAATGTTTATAATAATTAGTGTCTCAATTTTGATTGGCCTTATTTTTGCACCTCTGGGCTGTCTTGTTTTATGGAAAAGATATGTATATTTGGGGGATGGTCTCGCACATGCCAGTATGTTTGCAGGTATCCTAAGTGGGATGTCAGGATTACCGGTAGCGGTTTAATTATTGCTAACATTCCGCACCGCTACTTGTGGCATCGCGCTGTCAGTCACGTACGTTTGACTTATAGTCAACATCGATGCACGACACCATTATGGCATAATCCATCAAGTAATAATATTCGATATATTATTACATCATTCGTAGCATGGATAGGGCGTGCACACGGGTATGCGGTGATCGCGATGGTTCGTCGGCAACCAAGTATCAATATTCGGACTTCCGCACCTTGCATACGTTGTAACTGTATGCGACAATCCCATGATTTATGCGACAATCATAAGAACACTTTGAAAGTCCTCACACTTGGGATCGGGATCCAGTGTGACTTGTACTGCACATCAGCATCGTGAGCATGATAGGTGCGAGGACGGACTAGCAAACGTGTCACCCATATTTGCACGCGGTGTATAGTGCCAATATCAAGACTTCCCGGCATTTATGCAGTGTGAATGGCGGAATATCAATATTCCGCCATTGTGTAGCTTAACCGCCATTGTCGTCACTACGATCATATCTCTTTCACACCATGACACTTATGCCTTCGTGACCATGGTGTAGATAGCATTAGTATTATTAATCAGTATAAGTCTACGTGCGCTCTAAGCTAGTTATTCCGTGATGCGTACGCCAACTTGCCTTCACACAATATCTTGCACCTTGAGTCGCACTTCTCACACTGATGCATCGATCATGGATGTAAGCATGGATGTAATAATATAGCAAATGTTGTGGCGCACTTATCAAATTACGCCAATTATTGCCAAGCAACTACGTATGCCGGTTTGGTCCGCACATCATCAGATGTATATGCTGCAATATTGGTTATGCTGGCAGCGCCACACGCTTGCAACACCAATGTCGCCATGGAAATGATATTAAAAATTATAAGTATTTAAGTTATAATAATATGATAAGCTTGATTGATTGCGACCATACATTGTACATGTGTGTACTTCAAGGTGTGCATGGATACATGTATGGCCAGTCTGCGCCTGTGTAATGAGAATGTGAGGTACAGGTGTGTACATGTAGAAGTGATGAGTAGTCATGTTTCATGTTGGATGACAGTGAGATTTGAAGTGGGATGTGAAGTCGTTGTTATGCAGGTCTCGCAAACAGGTCTCGACGACAAATCTCCGCGGTGCCCTCCTCTTCACTCCGCGAGCGAGCCTACCAGGGATCAAACCTGGAATCTCCGGTTCCGTAGACCGGCGCTTTATCCATTAAGCCATAAGCCCCATTCCGCATGCACCAGCGGCCCATCCCCATACCCTCATCCGTACCCGCGCGCACAGCATCACCTACATACATACATACCCACCGCTAAAGCTACAGCGCCCACACACCATCCTGCTCGATATTCAATCCAAGCATGCTGAAGTCTCATGTCTGACCGGGACGAAGCACAGCGCGCGCAGGGAGGGAGGTGTTGTATCCCTCTTCACTGCTCATGCACTGATCTGCATGTCTCAACATGAAGTGCCAATGATGATGCGCTCACGCAACAAGACAAACGCATCATGATGAGATTCAGGGACAGAGGAAGACTTTAGGAGGAGTGAAAGAGTCACAACTTCCGATCCAAAATATGAGATGCGGACGTGATGGCTATCGGAGCGGAGTCCAGGCTGTTGTACCACGGTTCGATCGCTGCCCATGCAGAGGTAGACTCGAGTCCACCGAGGTATGAGCAGACATGGTATACGCAAACGAGTGTGACATATACGCGTATATCTAACTTGATTAACATTCCGCACCGCTACTTGTGGCATCGCGCTGTCAGTCACGTACGTTTGACTTATAGTCAACATCGATGCACGACACCATTATGGCATAATCCATCAAGTAATAATATTCGATATATTATTACATCATTCGTAGCATGGATAGGGCGTGCACACGGGTATGCGGTGATCGCGATGGTTCGTCGGCAACCAAGTATCAATATTCGGACTTCCGCACCTTGCATACGTTGTAACTGTATGCGACAATCCCATGATTTATGCGACAATCATAAGAACACTTTGAAAGTCCTCACACTTGGGATCGGGATCCAGTGTGACTTGTACTGCACATCAGCATCGTGAGCATGATAGGTGCGAGGACGGACTAGCAAACGTGTCACCCATATTTGCACGCGGTGTATAGTGCCAATATCAAGACTTCCCGGCATTTATGCAGTGTGAATGGCGGAATATCAATATTCTGCCATTGTGTAGCTTAACCGCCATTGTCGTCACTACGATCATATCTCTTTCACACCATGACACTTATGCCTTCGTGACCATGGTGTAGATAGCATTAGTATTATTAATCAGTATAAGTCTACGTGCGCTCTAAGATAGTTATTCCGTGATGCGTACGCCAACTTGCCTTCACACAATATCTTGCACCTTGAGTCGCACTTCTCACACTGATGCATCGATCATGGATGTAAGCATGGATGTAATAATATAGCAAATGTTGTGGCGCACTTATCAAATTACGCCAATTATTGCCAAGCAACTACGTATGCCGGTTTGGTCCGCACATCATCAGATGTATATGCTGCAATATTGGTTATGCTGGCAGCGCCACACGCTTGCAACACCAATGTCGCCATGGAAATGATATTAAAAATTATAAGTATTTAAGTTATAATAATATGATAAGCTTGATTGATTGCGACCATACATTGTACATGTGTGTACTTCAAGGTGTGCATGGATACATGTATGGCCAGTCTGCGCCTGTGTAATGAGAATGTGAGGTACAGGTGTGTACATGTAGAAGTGATGAGTAGTCATGTTTCATGTTGGATGACAGTGAGATTTGAAGTGGGATGTGAAGTCGTTGTTATGCAGGTCTCGCAAACAGGTCTCGACGACAAATCTCCGCGGTGCCCTCCTCTTCACTCCGCGAGCGAGCCTACCAGGGATCAAACCTGGAATCTCCGGTTCCGTAGACCGGCGCTTTATCCATTAAGCCACAAGCCCCATTCCGCATGCACCAGCGGCCCATCCCCATACCCTCATCCGTACCCGCGCGCACAGCATCACCTACATACATACATACCCACCGCTAAAGCTACAGCGCCCACACACCATCCTGCTCGATATTCAATCCAAGCATGCTGAAGTCTCATGTCTGACCGGGACGAAGCACAGCGCGCGCAGGGAGGGAGGTGTTGTATCCCTCTTCACTGCTCATACACTGATCTGCATGTCTCAACATGAAGTGCCAATGATGATGCGCTCACGCAACAAGACAAACGCATCATGATGAGATTCAGGGACAGAGGAAGACTTTAGGAGGAGTGAAAGAGTCACAACTTCCGATCCAAAATATGAGATGCGGACGTGATGGCTATCGGAGCGGAGTCCAGGCTGTTGTACCACGGTTCGATCGCTGCCCATGCAGAGGTAGACTCGAGTCCACCAAGGTATGAGCAGACATGGCATACGCAAACGAGTGTGACATATACGCGTATATCTAACTTGATAACTAGCAATAATTTGGACTTTAAAAATGCTCTATCAGAAATAGGGTTCTATGTTCATTCGCATGACCATGTGCATAACCATTAATTGAATATATATCTGGCTATCAATGTTTATAATAATTAGTGTCTCAATTTTGATTGGCCTTATTTTTGCACCTCTGGGCTGTCTTGTTTTATGGAAAAGATATGTATATTTGGGGGATGGTCTCGCACATGCCAGTATGTTTGCAGGTATCCTAAGTGGGATGTCAGGATTACCGGTAGCGGTTTAATTATTTCTAACATTCCGCACCGCTACTTGTGGCATCGCGCTGTCAGTCACGTACGTTTGACTTATAGTCAACATCGATGCACGACACCATTATGGCATAATCCATCAAGTAATAATATTCGATATATTATTACATCATTCGTAGCATGGATAGGGCGTGCACACGGGTATGCGGTGATCGCGATGGTTCGTCGGCAACCAAGTATCAATATTCGGACTTCCGCACCTTGCATACGTTGTAACTGTATGCGACAATCCCATGATTTATGCGACAATCATAAGAACACTTTGAAAGTCCTCACACTTGGGATCGGGATCCAGTGTGACTTGTACTGCACATCAGCATCGTGAGCATGATAGGTGCGAGGACGGACTAGCAAACGTGTCACCCATATTTGCACGCGGTGTATAGTGCCAATATCAAGACTTCCCGGCATTTATGCAGTGTGAATGGCGGAATATCAATATTCCGCCATTGTGTAGCTTAACCGCCATTGTCGTCACTACGATCATATCTCTTTCACACCATGACACTTATGCCTTCGTGACCATGGTGTAGATAGCATTAGTATTATTAATCAGTATAAGTCTACGTGCGCTCTAAGCTAGTTATTCCGTGATGCGTACGCCAACTTGCCTTCACACAATATCTTGCACCTTGAGTCGCACTTCTCACACTGATGCATCGATCATGGATGTAAGCATGGATGTAATAATATAGCAAATGTTGTGGCGCACTTATCAAATTACGCCAATTATTGCCAAGCAACTACGTATGCCGGTTTGGTCCGCACATCATCAGATGTATATGCTGCAATATTGGTTATGCTGGCAGCGCCACACGCTTGCAACACCAATGTCGCCATGGAAATGATATTAAAAATTATAAGTATTTAAGTTATAATAATATGATAAGCTTGATTGATTGCGACCATACATTGTACATGTGTGTACTTCAAGGTGTGCATGGATACATGTATGGCCAGTCTGCGCCTGTGTAATGAGAATGTGAGGTACAGGTGTGTACATGTAGAAGTGATGAGTAGTCATGTTTCATGTTGGATGACAGTGAGATTTGAAGTGGGATGTGAAGTCGTTGTTATGCAGGTCTCGCAAACAGGTCTCGACGACAACTCTCCGCGGTGCCCTCCTCTTCACTCCGCGAGCGAGCCTACCAGGGATCAAACCTGGAATCTCCGGTTCCGTAGACCGGCGCTTTATCCATTAAGCCATAAGCCCCATTCCGCATGCACCAGCGGCCCATCCCCATACCCTCATCCGTACCCGCGCGCACAGCATCACCTACATACATACATACCCACCGCTAAAGCTACAGCGCCCACACACCATCCTGCTCGATATTCAATCCAAGCATGCTGAAGTCTCATGTCTGACCGGGACGAAGCACAGCGCGCGCAGGGAGGGAGGTGTTGTATCCCTCTTCACTGCTCATGCACTGATCTGCATGTCTCAACATGAAGTGCCAATGATGATGCGCTCACGCAACAAGACAAACGCATCATGATGAGATTCAGGGACAGAGGAAGACTTTAGGAGGAGTGAAAGAGTCACAACTTCCGATCCAAAATATGAGATGCGGACGTGATGGCTATCGGAGCGGAGTCCAGGCTGTTGTACCACGGTTCGATCGCTGCCCATGCAGAGGTAGACTCGAGTCCACCGAGGTATGAGCAGACATGGTATACGCAAACGAGTGTGACATATACGCGTATATCTAACTTGATTAACATTCCGCACCGCTACTTGTGGCATCGCGCTGTCAGTCACGTACGTTTGACTTATAGTCAACATCGATGCACGACACCATTATGGCATAATCCATCAAGTAATAATATTCGATATATTATTACATCATTCGTAGCATGGATAGGGCGTGCACACGGGTATGCGGTGATCGCGATGGTTCGTCGGCAACCAAGTATCAATATTCGGACTTCCGCACCTTGCATACGTTGTAACTGTATGCGACAATCCCATGATTTATGCGACAATCATAAGAACACTTTGAAAGTCCTCACACTTGGGATCGGGATCCAGTGTGACTTGTACTGCACATCAGCATCGTGAGCATGATAGGTGCGAGGACGGACTAGCAAACGTGTCACCCATATTTGCACGCGGTGTATAGTGCCAATATCAAGACTTCCCGGCATTTATGCAGTGTGAATGGCGGAATATCAATATTCTGCCATTGTGTAGCTTAACCGCCATTGTCGTCACTACGATCATATCTCTTTCACACCATGACACTTATGCCTTCGTGACCATGGTGTAGATAGCATTAGTATTATTAATCAGTATAAGTCTACGTGCGCTCTAAGCTAGTTATTCCGTGATGCGTACGCCAACTTGCCTTCACACAATATCTTGCACCTTGAGTCGCACTTCTCACACTGATGCATCGATCATGGATGTAAGCATGGATGTAATAATATAGCAAATGTTGTGGCGCACTTATCAAATTACGCCAATTATTGCCAAGCAACTACGTATGCCGGTTTGGTCCGCACATCATCAGATGTATATGCTGCAATATTGGTTATGCTGGCAGCGCCACACGCTTGCAACACCAATGTCGCCATGGAAATGATATTAAAAATTATAAGTATTTAAGTTATAATAATATGATAAGCTTGATTGATTGCGACCATACATTGTACATGTGTGTACTTCAAGGTGTGCATGGATACATGTATGGCCAGTCTGCGCCTGTGTAATGAGAATGTGAGGTACAGGTGTGTACATGTAGAAGTGATGAGTAGTCATGTTTCATGTTGGATGACAGTGAGATTTGAAGTGGGATGTGAAGTCGTTGTTATGCAGGTCTCGCAAACAGGTCTCGACGACAAATCTCCGCGGTGCCCTCCTCTTCACTCCGCGAGCGAGCCTACCAGGGATCAAACCTGGAATCTCCGGTTCCGTAGACCGGCGCTTTATCCATTAAGCCATAAGCCCCATTCCGCATGCACCAGCGGCCCATCCCCATACCCTCATCCGTACCCGCGCGCACAGCATCACCTACATACATACATACCCACCGCTAAAGCTACAGCGCCCACACACCATCCTGCTCGATATTCAATCCAAGCATGCTGAAGTCTCATGTCTGACCGGGACGAAGCACAGCGCGCGCAGGGAGGGAGGTGTTGTATCCCTCTTCACTGCTCATGCACTGATCTGCATGTCTCAACATGAAGTGCCAATGATGATGCGCTCACGCAACAAGACAAACGCATCATGATGAGATTCAGGGACAGAGGAAGACTTTAGGAGGAGTGAAAGAGTCACAACTTCCGATCCAAAATATGAGATGCGGACGTGATGGCTATCGGAGCGGAGTCCAGGCTGTTGTACCACGGTTCGATCGCTGCCCATGCAGAGGTAGACTCGAGTCCACCGAGGTATGAGCAGACATGGTATACGCAAACGAGTGTGACATATACGCGTATATCTAACTTGATTAACATTCCGCACCGCTACTTGTGGCATCGCGCTGTCAGTCACGTACGTTTGACTTATAGTCAACATCGATGCACGACACCATTATGGCATAATCCATCAAGTAATAATATTCGATATATTATTACATCATTCGTAGCATGGATAGGGCGTGCACACGGGTATGCGGTGATCGTGATGGTTCGTCGGCAACCAAGTATCAATATTCGGACTTCCGCACCTTGCATACGTTGTAACTGTATGCGACAATCCCATGATTTATGCGACAATCATAAGAACACTTTGAAAGTCCTCACACTTGGGATCGGGATCCAGTGTGACTTGTACTGCACATCAGCATCGTGAGCATGATAGGTGCGAGGACGGACTAGCAAACGTGTCACCCATATTTGCACGCGGTGTATAGTGCCAATATCAAGACTTCCCGGCATTTATGCAGTGTGAATGGCGGAATATCAATATTCTGCCATTGTGTAGCTTAACCGCCATTGTCGTCACTACGATCATATCTCTTTCACACCATGACACTTATGCCTTCGTGACCATGGTGTAGATAGCATTAGTATTATTAATCAGTATAAGTCTACGTGCGCTCTAAGCTAGTTATTCCGTGATGCGTACGCCAACTTGCCTTCACACAATATCTTGCACCTTGAGTCGCACTTCTCACACTGATGCATCGATCATGGATGTAAGCATGGATGTAATAATATAGCAAATGTTGTGGCGCACTTATCAAATTACGCCAATTATTGCCAAGCAACTACGTATGCCGGTTTGGTCCGCACATCATCAGATGTATATGCTGCAATATTGGTTATGCTGGCAGCGCCACACGCTTGCAACACCAATGTCGCCATGGAAATGATATTAAAAATTATAAGTATTTAAGTTATAATAATATGATAAGCTTGATTGATTGCGACCATACATTGTACATGTGTGTACTTCAAGGTGTGCATGGATACATGTATGGCCAGTCTGCGCCTGTGTAATGAGAATGTGAGGTACAGGTGTGTACATGTAGAAGTGATGAGTAGTCATGTTTCATGTTGGATGACAGTGAGATTTGAAGTGGGATGTGAAGTCGTTGTTATGCAGGTCTCGCAAACAGGTCTCGACGACAAATCTCCGCGGTGCCCTCCTCTTCACTCCGCGAGCGAGCCTACCAGGGATCAAACCTGGAATCTCCGGTTCCGTAGACCGGCGCTTTATCCATTAAGCCATAAGCCCCATTCCGCATGCACCAGCGGCCCATCCCCATACCCTCATCCGTACCCGCGCGCACAGCATCACCTACATACATACATACCCACCGCTAAAGCTACAGCGCCCACACACCATCCTGCTCGATATTCAATCCAAGCATGCTGAAGTCTCATGTCTGACCGGGACGAAGCACAGCGCGCGCAGGGAGGGAGGTGTTGTATCCCTCTTCACTGCTCATGCACTGATCTGCATGTCTCAACATGAAGTGCCAATGATGATGCGCTCACGCAACAAGACAAACGCATCATGATGAGATTCAGGGACAGAGGAAGACTTTAGGAGGAGTGAAAGAGTCACAACTTCCGATCCAAAATATGAGATGCGGACGTGATGGCTATCGGAGCGGAGTCCAGGCTGTTGTACCACGGTTCGATCGCTGCCCATGCAGAGGTAGACTCGAGTCCACCGAGGTATGAGCAGACATGGTATACGCAAACGAGTGTGACATATACGCGTATATCTAACTTGATTAACATTCCGCACCGCTACTTGTGGCATCGCGCTGTCAGTCACGTACGTTTGACTTATAGTCAACATCGATGCACGACACCATTATGGCATAATCCATCAAGTAATAATATTCGATATATTATTACATCATTCGTAGCATGGATAGGGCGTGCACACGGGTATGCGGTGATCGCGATGGTTAGTCGGCAACCAAGTATCAATATTCGGACTTCCGCACCTTGCATACGTTGTAACTGTATGCGACAATCCCATGATTTATGCGACAATCATAAGAACACTTTGAAAGTCCTCACACTTGGGATCGGGATCCAGTGTGACTTGTACTGCACATCAGCATCGTGAGCATGATAGGTGCGAGGACGGACTAGCAAACGTGTCACCCATATTTGCACGCGGTGTATAGTGTCAATATCAAGACTTCCCGGCATTTATGCAGTGTGAATGGCGGAATATCAATATTCTGCCATTGTGTAGCTTAACCGCCATTGTCGTCACTACGATCATATCTCTTTCACACCATGACACTTATGCCTTCGTGACCATGGTGTAGATAGCATTAGTATTATTAATCAGTATAAGTCTACGTGCGCTCTAAGATAGTTATTCCGTGATGCGTACGCCAACTTGCCTTCACACAATATCTTGCACCTTGAGTCGCACTTCTCACACTGATGCATCGATCATGGATGTAAGCATGGATGTAATAATATAGCAAATGTTGTGGCGCACTTATCAAATTACGCCAATTATTGCCAAGCAACTACGTATGCCGGTTTGGTCCGCACATCATCAGATGTATATGCTGCAATATTGGTTATGCTGGCAGCGCCACACGCTTGCAACACCAATGTCGCCATGGAAATGATATTAAAAATTATAAGTATTTAAGTTATAATAATATGATAAGCTTGATTGATTGCGACCATACATTGTACATGTGTGTACTTCAAGGTGTGCATGGATACATGTATGGCCAGTCTGCGCCTGTGTAATGAGAATGTGAGGTACAGGTGTGTACATGTAGAAGTGATGAGTAGTCATGTTTCATGTTGGATGACAGTGAGATTTGAAGTGGGATGTGAAGTCGTTGTTATGCAGGTCTCGCAAACAGGTCTCGACGACAAATCTCCGCGGTGCCCTCCTCTTCACTCCGCGAGCGAGCCTACCAGGGATCAAACCTGGAATCTCCGGTTCCGTAGACCGGCGCTTTATCCATTAAGCCATAAGCCCCATTCCGCATGCACCAGCGGCCCATCCCCATACCCTCATCCGTACCCGCGCGCACAGCATCACCTACATACATACATACCCACCGCTAAAGCTACAGCGCCCACACACCATCCTGCTCGATATTCAATCCAAGCATGCTGAAGTCTCATGTCTGACCGGGACGAAGCACAGCGCGCGCAGGGAGGGAGGTGTTGTATCCCTCTTCACTGCTCATGCACTGATCTGCATGTCTCAACATGAAGTGCCAATGATGATGCGCTCACGCAACAAGACAAACGCATCATGATGAGATTCAGGGACAGAGGAAGACTTTAGGAGGAGTGAAAGAGTCACAACTTCCGATCCAAAATATGAGATGCGGACGTGATGGCTATCGGAGCGGAGTCCAGGCTGTTGTACCACGGTTCGATCGCTGCCCATGCAGAGGTAGACTCGAGTCCACCGAGGTATGAGCAGACATGGTATACGCAAACGAGTGTGACATATACGCGTATATCTAACTTGATTAACATTCCGCACCGCTACTTGTGGCATCGCGCTGTCAGTCACGTACGTTTGACTTATAGTCAACATCGATGCACGACACCATTATGGCATAATCCATCAAGTAATAATATTCGATATATTATTACATCATTCGTAGCATGGATAGGGCGTGCACACGGGTATGCGGTGATCGCGATGGTTCGTCGGCAACCAAGTATCAATATTCGGACTTCCGCACCTTGCATACGTTGTAACTGTATGCGACAATCCCATGATTTATGCGACAATCATAAGAACACTTTGAAAGTCCTCACACTTGGGATCGGGATCCAGTGTGACTTGTACTGCACATCAGCATCGTGAGCATGATAGGTGCGAGGACGGACTAGCAAACGTGTCACCCATATTTGCACGCGGTGTATAGTGCCAATATCAAGACTTCCCGGCATTTATGCAGTGTGAATGGCGGAATATCAATATTCTGCCATTGTGTAGCTTAACCGCCATTGTCGTCACTACGATCATATCTCTTTCACACCATGACACTTATGCCTTCGTGACCATGGTGTAGATAGCATTAGTATTATTAATCAGTATAAGTCTACGTGCGCTCTAAGCTAGTTATTCCGTGATGCGTACGCCAACTTGCCTTCACACAATATCTTGCACCTTGAGTCGCACTTCTCACACTGATGCATCGATCATGGATGTAAGCATGGATGTAATAATATAGCAAATGTTGTGGCGCACTTATCAAATTACGCCAATTATTGCCAAGCAACTACGTATGCCGGTTTGGTCCGCACATCATCAGATGTATATGCTGCAATATTGGTTATGCTGGCAGCGCCACACGCTTGCAACACCAATGTCGCCATGGAAATGATATTAAAAATTATAAGTATTTAAGTTATAATAATATGATAAGCTTGATTGATTGCGACCATACATTGTACATGTGTGTACTTCAAGGTGTGCATGGATACATGTATGGCCAGTCTGCGCCTGTGTAATGAGAATGTGAGGTACAGGTGTGTACATGTAGAAGTGATGAGTAGTCATGTTTCATGTTGGATGACAGTGAGATTTGAAGTGGGATGTGAAGTCGTTGTTATGCAGGTCTCGCAAACAGGTCTCGACGACAAATCTCCGCGGTGCCCTCCTCTTCACTCCGCGAGCGAGCCTACCAGGGATCAAACCTGGAATCTCCGGTTCCGTAGACCGGCGCTTTATCCATTAAGCCATAAGCCCCATTCCGCATGCACCAGCGGCCCATCCCCATACCCTCATCCGTACCCGCGCGCACAGCATCACCTACATACATACATACCCACCGCTAAAGCTACAGCGCCCACACACCATCCTGCTCGATATTCAATCCAAGCATGCTGAAGTCTCATGTCTGACCGGGACGAAGCACAGCGCGCGCAGGGAGGGAGGTGTTGTATCCCTCTTCACTGCTCATGCACTGATCTGCATGTCTCAACATGAAGTGCCAATGATGATGCGCTCACGCAACAAGACAAACGCATCATGATGAGATTCAGGGACAGAGGAAGACTTTAGGAGGAGTGAAAGAGTCACAACTTCCGATCCAAAATATGAGATGCGGACGTGATGGCTATCGGAGCGGAGTCCAGGCTGTTGTACCACGGTTCGATCGCTGCCCATGCAGAGGTAGACTCGAGTCCACCAAGGTATGAGCAGACATGGCATACGCAAACGAGTGTGACATATACGCGTATATCTAACTTGATAACTAGCAATAATTTGGACTTTAAAAATGCTCTATCAGAAATAGGGTTCTATGTTCATTCGCATGACCATGTGCATAACCATTAATTGAATATATATCTGGCTATCAATGTTTATAATAATTAGTGTCTCAATTTTGATTGGCCTTATTTTTGCACCTCTGGGCTGTCTTGTTTTATGGAAAAGATATGTATATTTGGGGGATGGTCTCGCACATGCCAGTATGTTTGCAGGTATCCTAAGTGGGATGTCAGGATTACCGGTAGCGGTTTAATTATTGCTAACATTCCGCACCGCTACTTGTGGCATCGCGCTGTCAGTCACGTACGTTTGACTTATAGTCAACATCGATGCACGACACCATTATGGCATAATCCATCAAGTAATAATATTCGATATATTATTACATCATTCGTAGCATGGATAGGGCGTGCACACGGGTATGCGGTGATCGCGATGGTTCGTCGGCAACCAAGTATCAATATTCGGACTTCCGCACCTTGCATACGTTGTAACTGTATGCGACAATCCCATGATTTATGCGACAATCATAAGAACACTTTGAAAGTCCTCACACTTGGGATCGGGATCCAGTGTGACTTGTACTGCACATCAGCATCGTGAGCATGATAGGTGCGAGGACGGACTAGCAAACGTGTCACCCATATTTGCACGCGGTGTATAGTGCCAATATCAAGACTTCCCGGCATTTATGCAGTGTGAATGGCGGAATATCAATATTCCGCCATTGTGTAGCTTAACCGCCATTGTCGTCACTACGATCATATCTCTTTCACACCATGACACTTATGCCTTCGTGACCATGGTGTAGATAGCATTAGTATTATTAATCAGTATAAGTCTACGTGCGCTCTAAGCTAGTTATTCCGTGATGCGTACGCCAACTTGCCTTCACACAATATCTTGCACCTTGAGTCGCACTTCTCACACTGATGCATCGATCATGGATGTAAGCATGGATGTAATAATATAGCAAATGTTGTGGCGCACTTATCAAATTACGCCAATTATTGCCAAGCAACTACGTATGCCGGTTTGGTCCGCACATCATCAGATGTATATGCTGCAATATTGGTTATGCTGGCAGCGCCACACGCTTGCAACACCAATGTCGCCATGGAAATGATATTAAAAATTATAAGTATTTAAGTTATAATAATATGATAAGCTTGATTGATTGCGACCATACATTGTACATGTGTGTACTTCAAGGTGTGCATGGATACATGTATGGCCAGTCTGCGCCTGTGTAATGAGAATGTGAGGTACAGGTGTGTACATGTAGAAGTGATGAGTAGTCATGTTTCATGTTGGATGACAGTGAGATTTGAAGTGGGATGTGAAGTCGTTGTTATGCAGGTCTCGCAAACAGGTCTCGACGACAACTCTCCGCGGTGCCCTCCTCTTCACTCCGCGAGCGAGCCTACCAGGGATCAAACCTGGAATCTCCGGTTCCGTAGACCGGCGCTTTATCCATTAAGCCATAAGCCCCATTCCGCATGCACCAGCGGCCCATCCCCATACCCTCATCCGTACCCGCGCGCACAGCATCACCTACATACATACATACCCACCGCTAAAGCTACAGCGCCCACACACCATCCTGCTCGATATTCAATCCAAGCATGCTGAAGTCTCATGTCTGACCGGGACGAAGCACAGCGCGCGCAGGGAGGGAGGTGTTGTATCCCTCTTCACTGCTCATGCACTGATCTGCATGTCTCAACATGAAGTGCCAATGATGATGCGCTCACGCAACAAGACAAACGCATCATGATGAGATTCAGGGACAGAGGAAGACTTTAGGAGGAGTGAAAGAGTCACAACTTCCGATCCAAAATATGAGATGCGGACGTGATGGCTATCGGAGCGGAGTCCAGGCTGTTGTACCACGGTTCGATCGCTGCCCATGCAGAGGTAGACTCGAGTCCACCGAGGTATGAGCAGACATGGTATACGCAAACGAGTGTGACATATACGCGTATATCTAACTTGATTAACATTCCGCACCGCTACTTGTGGCATCGCGCTGTCAGTCACGTACGTTTGACTTATAGTCAACATCGATGCACGACACCATTATGGCATAATCCATCAAGTAATAATATTCGATATATTATTACATCATTCGTAGCATGGATAGGGCGTGCACACGGGTATGCGGTGATCGCGATGGTTAGTCGGCAACCAAGTATCAATATTCGGACTTCCGCACCTTGCATACGTTGTAACTGTATGCGACAATCCCATGATTTATGCGACAATCATAAGAACACTTTGAAAGTCCTCACACTTGGGATCGGGATCCAGTGTGACTTGTACTGCACATCAGCATCGTGAGCATGATAGGTGCGAGGACGGACTAGCAAACGTGTCACCCATATTTGCACGCGGTGTATAGTGTCAATATCAAGACTTCCCGGCATTTATGCAGTGTGAATGGCGGAATATCAATATTCTGCCATTGTGTAGCTTAACCGCCATTGTCGTCACTACGATCATATCTCTTTCACACCATGACACTTATGCCTTCGTGACCATGGTGTAGATAGCATTAGTATTATTAATCAGTATAAGTCTACGTGCGCTCTAAGATAGTTATTCCGTGATGCGTACGCCAACTTGCCTTCACACAATATCTTGCACCTTGAGTCGCACTTCTCACACTGATGCATCGATCATGGATGTAAGCATGGATGTAATAATATAGCAAATGTTGTGGCGCACTTATCAAATTACGCCAATTATTGCCAAGCAACTACGTATGCCGGTTTGGTCCGCACATCATCAGATGTATATGCTGCAATATTGGTTATGCTGGCAGCGCCACACGCTTGCAACACCAATGTCGCCATGGAAATGATATTAAAAATTATAAGTATTTAAGTTATAATAATATGATAAGCTTGATTGATTGCGACCATACATTGTACATGTGTGTACTTCAAGGTGTGCATGGATACATGTATGGCCAGTCTGCGCCTGTGTAATGAGAATGTGAGGTACAGGTGTGTACATGTAGAAGTGATGAGTAGTCATGTTTCATGTTGGATGACAGTGGGTTTTGAAGTGGGATGTGAAGTCGTTGTTATGCAGGTCTCGCAAACAGGTCTCGACGACAAATCTCCGCGGTGCCCTCCTCTTCACTCCGCGAGCGAGCCTACCAGGGATCAAACCTGGAATCTCCGGTTCCGTAGACCGGCGCTTTATCCATTAGGCCATAAGCCCCATTCCGCATGCACCAGCGGCCCATCCCCATACCCTCATCCGTACCCGCGCGCACAGCATCACCTACATACATACATACCCACCGCTAAAGCTACAGCGCCCACACACCATCCTGCTCGATATTCAATCCAAGCATGCTGAAGTCTCATGTCTGACCGGGACGAAGCACAGCGCGCGCAGGGAGGGAGGTGTTGTATCCCTCTTCACTGCTCATGCACTGATCTGCATGTCTCAACATGAAGTGCCAATGATGATGCGCTCACGCAACAAGACAAACGCATCATGATGAGATTCAGGGACAGAGGAAGACTTTAGGAGGAGTGAAAGAGTCACAACTTCCGATCCAAAATATGAGATGCGGACGTGATGGCTATCGGAGCGGAGTCCAGGCTGTTGTACCACGGTTCGATCGCTGCCCATGCAGAGGTAGACTCGAGTCCACCAAGGTATGAGCAGACATGGCATACGCAAACGAGTGTGACATATACGCGTATATCTAACTTGATAACTAGCAATAATTTGGACTTTAAAAATGCTCTATCAGAAATAGGGTTCTATGTTCATTCGCATGACCATGTGCATAACCATTAATTGAATATATATCTGGCTATCAATGTTTATAATAATTAGTGTCTCAATTTTGATTGGCCTTATTTTTGCACCTCTGGGCTGTCTTGTTTTATGGAAAAGATATGTATATTTGGGGGATGGTCTCGCACATGCCAGTATGTTTGCAGGTATCCTAAGTGGGATGTCAGGATTACCGGTAGCGGTTTAATTATTGCTAACATTCCGCACCGCTACTTGTGGCATCGCGCTGTCAGTCACGTACGTTTGACTTATAGTCAACATCGATGCACGACACCATTATGGCATAATCCATCAAGTAATAATATTCGATATATTATTACATCATTCGTAGCATGGATAGGGCGTGCACACGGGTATGCGGTGATCGCGATGGTTCGTCGGCAACCAAGTATCAATATTCGGACTTCCGCACCTTGCATACGTTGTAACTGTATGCGACAATCCCATGATTTATGCGACAATCATAAGAACACTTTGAAAGTCCTCACACTTGGGATCGGGATCCAGTGTGACTTGTACTGCACATCAGCATCGTGAGCATGATAGGTGCGAGGACGGACTAGCAAACGTGTCACCCATATTTGCACGCGGTGTATAGTGTCAATATCAAGACTTCCCGGCATTTATGCAGTGTGAATGGCGGAATATCAATATTCCGCCATTGTGTAGCTTAACCGCCATTGTCGTCACTACGATCATATCTCTTTCACACCATGACACTTATGCCTTCGTGACCATGGTGTAGATAGCATTAGTATTATTAATCAGTATAAGTCTACGTGCGCTCTAAGATAGTTATTCCGTGATGCGTACGCCAACTTGCCTTCACACAATATCTTGCACCTTGAGTCGCACTTCTCACACTGATGCATCGATCATGGATGTAAGCATGGATGTAATAATATAGCAAATGTTGTGGCGCACTTATCAAATTACGCCAATTATTGCCAAGCAACTACGTATGCCGGTTTGGTCCGCACATCATCAGATGTATATGCTGCAATATTGGTTATGCTGGCAGCGCCACACGCTTGCAACACCAATGTCGCCATGGAAATGATATTAAAAATTATAAGTATTTAAGTTATAATAATATGATAAGCTTGATTGATTGCGACCATACATTGTACATGTGTGTACTTCAAGGTGTGCATGGATACATGTATGGCCAGTCTGCGCCTGTGTAATGAGAATGTGAGGTACAGGTGTGTACATGTAGAAGTGATGAGTAGTCATGTTTCATGTTGGATGACAGTGGGTTTTGAAGTGGGATGTGAAGTCGTTGTTATGCAGGTCTCGCAAACAGGTCTCGACGACAAATCTCCGCGGTGCCCTCCTCTTCACTCCGCGAGCGAGCCTACCAGGGATCAAACCTGGAATCTCCGGTTCCGTAGACCGGCGCTTAATCCATTAGGCCATAAGCCCCATTCCGCATGCACCAGCGGCCCATCCCCATACCCTCATCCGTACCCGCGCGCACAGCATCACCTACATACATACATACCCACCGCTAAAGCTACAGCGCCCACACACCATCCTGCTCGATATTCAATCCAAGCATGCTGAAGTCTCATGTCTGACCGGGACGAAGCACAGCGCGCGCAGGGAGGGAGGTGTTGTATCCCTCTTCACTGCTCATGCACTGATCTGCATGTCTCAACATGAAGTGCCAATGATGATGCGCTCACGCAACAAGACAAACGCATCATGATGAGATTCAGGGACAGAGGAAGACTTTAGGAGGAGTGAAAGAGTCACAACTTCCGATCCAAAATATGAGATGCGGACGTGATGGCTATCGGAGCGGAGTCCAGGCTGTTGTACCACGGTTCGATCGCTGCCCATGCAGAGGTAGACTCGAGTCCACCAAGGTATGAGCAGACATGGCATACGCAAACGAGTGTGACATATACGCGTATATCTAACTTGATAACTAGCAATAATTTGGACTTTAAAAATGCTCTATCAGAAATAGGGTTCTATGTTCATTCGCATGACCATGTGCATAACCATTAATTGAATATATATCTGGCTATCAATGTTTATAATAATTAGTGTCTCAATTTTGATTGGCCTTATTTTTGCACCTCTGGGCTGTCTTGTTTTATGGAAAAGATATGTATATTTGGGGGATGGTCTCGCACATGCCAGTATGTTTGCAGGTATCCTAAGTGGGATGTCAGGATTACCGGTAGCGGTTTAATTATTGCTAACATTCCGCACCGCTACTTGTGGCATCGCGCTGTCAGTCACGTACGTTTGACTTATAGTCAACATCGATGCACGACACCATTATGGCATAATCCATCAAGTAATAATATTCGATATATTATTACATCATTCGTAGCATGGATAGGGCGTGCACACGGGTATGCGGTGATCGCGATGGTTCGTCGGCAACCAAGTATCAATATTCGGACTTCCGCACCTTGCATACGTTGTAACTGTATGCGACAATCCCATGATTTATGCGACAATCATAAGAACACTTTGAAAGTCCTCACACTTGGGATCGGGATCCAGTGTGACTTGTACTGCACATCAGCATCGTGAGCATGATAGGTGCGAGGACGGACTAGCAAACGTGTCACCCATATTTGCACGCGGTGTATAGTGTCAATATCAAGACTTCCCGGCATTTATGCAGTGTGAATGGCGGAATATCAATATTCCGCCATTGTGTAGCTTAACCGCCATTGTCGTCACTACGATCATATCTCTTTCACACCATGACACTTATGCCTTCGTGACCATGGTGTAGATAGCATTAGTATTATTAATCAGTATAAGTCTACGTGCGCTCTAAGATAGTTATTCCGTGATGCGTACGCCAACTTGCCTTCACACAATATCTTGCACCTTGAGTCGCACTTCTCACACTGATGCATCGATCATGGATGTAAGCATGGATGTAATAATATAGCAAATGTTGTGGCGCACTTATCAAATTACGCCAATTATTGCCAAGCAACTACGTATGCCGGTTTGGTCCGCACATCATCAGATGTATATGCTGCAATATTGGTTATGCTGGCAGCGCCACACGCTTGCAACACCAATGTCGCCATGGAAATGATATTAAAAATTATAAGTATTTAAGTTATAATAATATGATAAGCTTGATTGATTGCGACCATACATTGTACATGTGTGTACTTCAAGGTGTGCATGGATACATGTATGGCCAGTCTGCGCCTGTGTAATGAGAATGTGAGGTACAGGTGTGTACATGTAGAAGTGATGAGTAGTCATGTTTCATGTTGGATGACAGTGGGTTTTGAAGTGGGATGTGAAGTCGTTGTTATGCAGGTCTCGCAAACAGGTCTCGACGACAACTCTCCGCGGTGCCCTCCTCTTCATTCCGCGAGAGAGCCTACCAGGGATCGAACCTGGAATCTCCGGTTCCGTAGACCGGCGCTTTATCCATTAGGCCATAAGCCCCATTCCGCATGCACCAGCGGCCCATCCCCACACCCTCATTCGTACCCGCGCGCACAGCATCACCTACATACATACATACCCACCGCTAAAGCTACAGCGCCCACACACCATCCTGCTCGATATTCAATCCAAGCATGCTGAAGTCTCATGTCTGACCGGGACGAAGCACAGCGCGCGCAGGGAGGGAGGTGTTGTATCCCTCTTCACTGCTCATGCACTGATCTGCATGTCTCAACATGAAGTGCCAATGATGATGCGCTCACGCAACAAGACAAACGCATCATGATGAGATTCAGGGACAGAGGAAGACTTTAGGAGGAGTGAAAGAGTCACAACTTCCGATCCAAAATATGAGATGCAGACGTGATGGCTATCGGAGCGGAGTCCAGGCTGTTGTACCACGGTTCGATCGCTGCCCATGCAGAGGTAGACTCGAGTCCACCGAGGTATGAGCAGACATGGCATACGCAAACGAGTGTGACATATACGCGTATATCTAACTTGATTAACATTCCGCACCGCTACTTGTGGCATCGCGCTGTCAGTCACGTACGTTTGACTTATAGTCAACATCGATGCACGACACCATTATGGCATAATCCATCAAGTAATAATATTCGATATATTATTACATCATTCGTAGCATGGATAGGGCGTGCACACGGGTATGCGGTGATCGCGATGGTTCGTCGGCAACCAAGTATCAATATTCGGACTTCCGCACCTTGCATACGTTGTAACTGTATGCGACAATCCCATGATTTATGCGACAATCATAAGAACACTTTGAAAGTCCTCACACTTGGGATCGGGATCCAGTGTGACTTGTACTGCACATCAGCATCGTGAGCATGATAGGTGCGAGGACGGACTAGCAAACGTGTCACCCATATTTGCACGCGGTGTATAGTGTCAATATCAAGACTTCCCGGCATTTATGCAGTGTGAATGGCGGAATATCAATATTCCGCCATTGTGTAGCTTAACCGCCATTGTCGTCACTACGATCATATCTCTTTCACACCATGACACTTATGCCTTCGTGACCATGGTGTAGATAGCATTAGTATTATTAATCAGTATAAGTCTACGTGCGCTCTAAGCTAGTTATTCCGTGATGCGTACGCCAACTTGCCTTCACACAATATCTTGCACCTTGAGTCGCACTTCTCACACTGATGCATCGATCATGGATGTAAGCATGGATGTAATAATATAGCAAATGTTGTGGCGCACTTATCAAATTACGCCAATTATTGCCAAGCAACTACGTATGCCGGTTTGGTCCGCACATCATCAGATGTATATGCTGCAATATTGGTTATGCTGGCAGCGCCACACGCTTGCAACACCAATGTCGCCATGGAAATGATATTAAAAATTATAAGTATTTAAGTTATAATAATATGATAAGCTTGATTGATTGCGACCATACATTGTACATGTGTGTACTTCAAGGTGTGCATGGATACATGTATGGCCAGTCTGCGCCTGTGTAATGAGAATGTGAGGTACAGGTGTGTACATGTAGAAGTGATGAGTAGTCATGTTTCATGTTGGATGACAGTGGGTTTTGAAGTGGGATGTGAAGTCGTTGTTATGCAGGTCTCGCAAACAGGTCTCGACAACAACTCTCCGCGGTGCCCTCCTCTTCACTCCGCGAGCGAGCCTACCAGGGATCGAACCTGGAATCTCCGGTTCCGCAGACCGGCGCATTATCCATTAAGCCATAAGCCCCATTCCGCATGCACCAGCGGCCCATCCCCATACCCTCATCCGTACCCACGCGCACAGCATCACCTACGTACATACATACCCACCGCTAAAGCTACAGCGCCCACACACCATCCTGCTCGATATTCAATCCAAGCATGCTGAAGTCTCATGTCTGACCGGGACGAAGCACAGCGCGCGCAGGGAGGGAGGTGTTGTATCCCTCTTCACTGCTCATGCACTGATCTGCATGTCTCAACATGAAGTGCCAATGATGATGCGCTCACGCAACAAGACAAACGCATCATGATGAGATTCAGGGACAGAGGAAGACTTTAGGAGGAGTGAAAGAGTCACAACTTCCGATCCAAAATATGAGATGCGGACGTGATGGCTATCGGAGCGGAGTCCAGGCTGTTGTACCACGGTTCGATCGCTGCCCATGCAGAGGTAGACTCGAGTCCACCGAGGTATGAGCAGACATGGCATACGCAAACGAGTGTGACATATACGCGTATATCTAACTTGATTAACATTCCGCACCGCTACTTGTGGCATCGCGCTGTCAGTCACGTACGTTTGACTTATAGTCAACATCGATGCACGACACCATTATGGCATAATCCATCAAGTAATAATATTCGATATATTATTACATCATTCGTAGCATGGATAGGGCGTGCACACGGGTATGCGGTGATCGCGATGGTTCGTCGGCAACCAAGTATCAATATTCGGACTTCCGCACCTTGCATACGTTGTAACTGTATGCGACAATCCCATGATTTATGCGACAATCATAAGAACACTTTGAAAGTCCTCACACTTGGGATCGGGATCCAGTGTGACTTGTACTGCACATCAGCATCGTGAGCATGATAGGTGCGAGAACGGACTAGCAAACGTGTCACCCATATTTGCACGCGGTGTATAGTGTCAATATCAAGACTTCCCGGCATTTATGCAGTGTGAATGGCGGAATATCAATATTCCGCCATTGTGTAGCTTAACCGCCATTGTCGTCACTACGATCATATCTCTTTCACACCATGACACTTATGCCTTCGTGACCATGGTGTAGATAGCATTAGTATTATTAATCAGTATAAGTCTACGTGCGCTCTAAGATAGTTATTCCGTGATGCGTACGCCAACTTGCCTTCACACAATATCTTGCACCTTGAGTCGCACTTCTCACACTGATGCATCGATCATGGATGTAAGCATGGATGTAATAATATAGCAAATGTTGTGGCGCACTTATCAAATTACGCCAATTATTGCCAAGCAACTACGTATGCCGGTTTGGTCCGCACATCATCAGATGTATATGCTGCAATATTGGTTATGCTGGCAGCGCCACACGCTTGCAACACCAATGTCGCCATGGAAATGATATTAAAAATTATAAGTATTTAAGTTATAATAATATGATAAGCTTGATTGATTGCGACCATACATTGTACATGTGTGTACTTCAAGGTGTGCATGGATACATGTATGGCCAGTCTGCGCCTGTGTAATGAGAATGTGAGGTACAGGTGTGTACATGTAGAAGTGATGAGTAGTCATGTTTCATGTTGGATGACAGTGGGTTTTGAAGTGGGATGTGAAGTCGTTGTTATGCAGGTCTCGCAAACAGGTCTCGACGACAACTCTCCGCGGTGCCCTCCTCTTCACTCCGCGAGCGAGCCTACCAGGGATCAAACCTGGAATCTCCGGTTCCGCAGACCGGCGCATTATCCATTAAGCCATAAGCCCCATTCCGCATGCACCAGCGGCCCATCCCCATACCCTCATCCGTACCCACGCGCACAGCATCACCTACGTACATACATACCCACCGCTAAAGCTACAGCGCCCACACACCATCCTGCTCGATATTCAATCCAAGCATGCTGAAGTCTCATGTCTGACCGGGACGAAGCACAGCGCGCGCAGGGAGGGAGGTGTTGTATCCCTCTTCACTGCTCATGCACTGATCTGCATGTCTCAACATGAAGTGCCAATGATGATGCGCTCACGCAACAAGACAAACGCATCATGATGAGATTCAGGGACAGAGGAAGACTTTAGGAGGAGTGAAAGAGTCACAACTTCCGATCCAAAATATGAGATGCGGACGTGATGGCTATCGGAGCGGAGTCCAGGCTGTTGTACCACGGTTCGATCGCTGCCCATGCAGAGGTAGACTCGAGTCCACCGAGGTATGAGCAGACATGGCATACGCAAACGAGTGTGACATATACGCGTATATCTAACTTGATTAACATTCCGCACCGCTACTTGTGGCATCGCGCTGTCAGTCACGTACGTTTGACTTATAGTCAACATCGATGCACGACACCATTATGGCATAATCCATCAAGTAATAATATTCGATATATTATTACATCATTCGTAGCATGGATAGGGCGTGCACACGGGTATGCGGTGATCGCGATGGTTCGTCGGCAACCAAGTATCAATATTCGGACTTCCGCACCTTGCATACGTTGTAACTGTATGCGACAATCCCATGATTTATGCGACAATCATAAGAACACTTTGAAAGTCCTCACACTTGGGATCGGGATCCAGTGTGACTTGTACTGCACATCAGCATCGTGAGCATGATAGGTGCGAGGACGGACTAGCAAACGTGTCACCCATATTTGCACGCGGTGTATAGTGTCAATATCAAGACTTCCCGGCATTTATGCAGTGTGAATGGCGGAATATCAATATTCCGCCATTGTGTAGCTTAACCGCCATTGTCGTCACTACGATCATATCTCTTTCACACCATGACACTTATGCCTTCGTGACCATGGTGTAGATAGCATTAGTATTATTAATCAGTATAAGTCTACGTGCGCTCTAAGATAGTTATTCCGTGATGCGTACGCCAACTTGCCTTCACACAATATCTTGCACCTTGAGTCGCACTTCTCACACTGATGCATCGATCATGGATGTAAGCATGGATGTAATAATATAGCAAATGTTGTGGCGCACTTATCAAATTACGCCAATTATTGCCAAGCAACTACGTATGCCGGTTTGGTCCGCACATCATCAGATGTATATGCTGCAATATTGGTTATGCTGGCAGCGCCACACGCTTGCAACACCAATGTCGCCATGGAAATGATATTAAAAATTATAAGTATTTAAGTTATAATAATATGATAAGCTTGATTGATTGCGACCATACATTGTACATGTGTGTACTTCAAGGTGTGCATGGATACATGTATGGCCAGTCTGCGCCTGTGTAATGAGAATGTGAGGTACAGGTGTGTACATGTAGAAGTGATGAGTAGTCATGTTTCATGTTGGATGACAGTGGGTTTTGAAGTGGGATGTGAAGTCGTTGTTATGCAGGTCTCGCAAACAGGTCTCGACGACAACTCTCCGCGGTGCCCTCCTCTTCACTCCGCGAGTGAGCCTACCAGGGAGCGAACCTGGAATCTCCGGTTCCGTAGACCGGCGCATTATCCATTAAGCCATAAGCCCCATTCCGCATGCACCAGCGGCCCATCCCCATACCCTCATCCGTACCCACGCGCACAGCATCACCTACGTACATACATACCCACCGCTAAAGCTACAGCGCCCACACACCATCCTGCTCGATATTCAATCCAAGCATGCTGAAGTCTCATGTCTGACCGGGACGAAGCACAGCGCGCGCAGGGAGGGAGGTGTTGTATCCCTCTTCACTGCTCATGCACTGATCTGCATGTCTCAACATGAAGTGCCAATGATGATGCGCTCACGCAACAAGACAAACGCATCATGATGAGATTCAGGGACAGAGGAAGACTTTAGGAGGAGTGAAAGAGTCACAACTTCCGATCCAAAATATGAGATGCGGACGTGATGGCTATCGGAGCGGAGTCCAGGCTGTTGTACCACGGTTCGATCGCTGCCCATGCAGAGGTAGACTCGAGTCCACCGAGGTATGAGCAGACATGGCATACGCAAACGAGTGTGACATATACGCGTATATCTAACTTGATTAACATTCCGCACCGCTACTTGTGGCATCGCGCTGTCAGTCACGTACGTTTGACTTATAGTCAACATCGATGCACGACACCATTATGGCATAATCCATCAAGTAATAATATTCGATATATTATTACATCATTCGTAGCATGGATAGGGCGTGCACACGGGTATGCGGTGATCGCGATGGTTCGTCGGCAACCAAGTATCAATATTCGGACTTCCGCACCTTGCATACGTTGTAACTGTATGCGACAATCCCATGATTTATGCGACAATCATAAGAACACTTTGAAAGTCCTCACACTTGGGATCGGGATCCAGTGTGACTTGTACTGCACATCAGCATCGTGAGCATGATAGGTGCGAGGACGGACTAGCAAACGTGTCACCCATATTTGCACGCGGTGTATAGTGTCAATATCAAGACTTCCCGGCATTTATGCAGTGTGAATGGCGGAATATCAATATTCCGCCATTGTGTAGCTTAACCGCCATTGTCGTCACTACGATCATATCTCTTTCACACCATGACACTTATGCCTTCGTGACCATGGTGTAGATAGCATTAGTATTATTAATCAGTATAAGTCTACGTGCGCTCTAAGATAGTTATTCCGTGATGCGTACGCCAACTTGCCTTCACACAATATCTTGCACCTTGAGTCGCACTTCTCACACTGATGCATCGATCATGGATGTAAGCATGGATGTAATAATATAGCAAATGTTGTGGCGCACTTATCAAATTACGCCAATTATTGCCAAGCAACTACGTATGCCGGTTTGGTCCGCACATCATCAGATGTATATGCTGCAATATTGGTTATGCTGGCAGCGCCACACGCTTGCAACACCAATGTCGCCATGGAAATGATATTAAAAATTATAAGTATTTAAGTTATAATAATATGATAAGCTTGATTGATTGCGACCATACATTGTACATGTGTGTACTTCAAGGTGTGCATGGATACATGTATGGCCAGTCTGCGCCTGTGTAATGAGAATGTGAGGTACAGGTGTGTACATGTAGAAGTGATGAGTAGTCATGTTTCATGTTGGATGACAGTGGGTTTTGAAGTGGGATGTGAAGTCGTTGTTATGCAGGTCTCGCAAACAGGTCTCGACGACAACTCTCCGCGGTGCCCTCCTCTTCACTCCGCGAGTGAGCCTACCAGGGAGCGAACCTGGAATCTCCGGTTCCGTAGACCGGCGCATTATCCATTAAGCCATAAGCCCCATTCCGCATGCACCAGCGGCCCATCCCCATACCCTCATCCGTACCCACGCGCACAGCATCACCTACGTACATACATACCCACCGCTAAAGCTACAGCGCCCACACACCATCCTGCTCGATATTCAATCCAAGCATGCTGAAGTCTCATGTCTGACCGGGACGAAGCACAGCGCGCGCAGGGAGGGAGGTGTTGTATCCCTCTTCACTGCTCATGCACTGATCTGCATGTCTCAACATGAAGTGCCAATGATGATGCGCTCACGCAACAAGACAAACGCATCATGATGAGATTCAGGGACAGAGGAAGACTTTAGGAGGAGTGAAAGAGTCACAACTTCCGATCCAAAATATGAGATGCGGACGTGATGGCTATCGGAGCGGAGTCCAGGCTGTTGTACCACGGTTCGATCGCTGCCCATGCAGAGGTAGACTCAAGTCCACCGAGGTATGAGCAGACATGGCATACGCAAACGAGTGTGACATATACGCGTATATCTAACTTGATTAACATTCCGCACCGCTACTTGTGGCATCGCGCTGTCAGTCACGTACGTTTGACTTATAGTCAACATCGATGCACGACACCATTATGGCATAATCCATCAAGTAATAATATTCGATATATTATTACATCATTCGTAGCATGGATAGGGCGTGCACACGGGTATGCGGTGATCGCGATGGTTCGTCGGCAACCAAGTATCAATATTCGGACTTCCGCACCTTGCATACGTTGTAACTGTATGCGACAATCCCATGATTTATGCGACAATCATAAGAACACTTTGAAAGTCCTCACACTTGGGATCGGGATCCAGTGTGACTTGTACTGCACATCAGCATCGTGAGCATGATAGGTGCGAGGACGGACTAGCAAACGTGTCACCCATATTTGCACGCGGTGTATAGTGTCAATATCAAGACTTCCCGGCATTTATGCAGTGTGAATGGCGGAATATCAATATTCCGCCATTGTGTAGCTTAACCGCCATTGTCGTCACTACGATCATATCTCTTTCACACCATGACACTTATGCCTTCGTGACCATGGTGTAGATAGCATTAGTATTATTAATCAGTATAAGTCTACGTGCGCTCTAAGATAGTTATTCCGTGATGCGTACGCCAACTTGCCTTCACACAATATCTTGCACCTTGAGTCGCACTTCTCACACTGATGCATCGATCATGGATGTAAGCATGGATGTAATAATATAGCAAATGTTGTGGCGCACTTATCAAATTACGCCAATTATTGCCAAGCAACTACGTATGCCGGTTTGGTCCGCACATCATCAGATGTATATGCTGCAATATTGGTTATGCTGGCAGCGCCACACGCTTGCAACACCAATGTCGCTATGGAAATGATATTAAAAATTATAAGTATTTAAGTTATAATAATATGATAAGCTTGATTGATTGCGACCATACATTGTACATGTGTGTACTTCAAGGTGTGCATGGATACATGTATGGCCAGTCTGCGCCTGTGTAATGAGAATGTGAGGTACAGGTGTGTACATGTAGAAGTGATGAGTAGTCATGTTTCATGTTGGATGACAGTGGGTTTTGAAGTGGGATGTGAAGTCGTTGTTATGCAGGTCTCGCAAACAGGTCTCGACGACAACTCTCCGCGGTGCCCTCCTCTTCACTCCGCGAGCGAGCCTACCAGGGAGCGAACCTGGAATCTCCGGTTCCGTAGACCGGCGCATTATCCATTAAGCCATAAGTGTTGTACCTCTCGTTCGCGTTTGCTCATGAGTATCTGCACGTCTGGAGACTATCGACACCGATGCGCGAGCACTTGCAAGTACAGCAAGGCAAGCGAGAGCAAACAGAGACAGCGGAAGACTTCAAGACGAAGAGAGATATAACTTACGGTCTTACAGATCGGAATGATGCAATGGACGAAATCGCCGTCAGCGCCGGAAGCAAGCAATCATCACGCGGCGGTGATTAGCGAAGTTCAGGCTTAGCTCGGGCTAAGTAGAATAGTGTATAGAAATAGTAATATAGAACACACGAGTGTTCTCCGGTATCGAATGTCTTATCTAGCTTAGCCGTCCTCGCATCTGTTATACTCGCAGCATCGCAATGCCGTACGATTCACATCAGGAGGCCGATCCTAGATGTGACAACCCTACTGCGTCTAGGCGATGTCTACGTATAACAACGTATAAGCCTTTCCGGCATTCGCATGATGCAAGGGTCCGGATAACGATATCCGGTTGCAGGGCATGCATCGCGACAAGTGCGGCGCTCTCAACGTGTGCTTTAATGAAGTAATATTATATCAGATAATATTACTTATCGTTTCATAGCACGAGCATAATGCGCACTTCAATGATTCGGTCATTCATGCATGCTAGGCGGATTTGCCATGATGCGATGTCGCGATGGATCAATGACAACATGCCAGATGCATATATAAATGTATGCGAATACATTTACATCATGCAGATTCATTCATATGTAATGCGTTCATCACAAAGCACTTCGACTCATAGGATCGCGTCGACCTACGCGTCGATGGGAAATGAACCGTAGCACAACAATTATCCCCCCTCCCGTATGCAGCGTCCTCGCTGCATCATACAGCATCGACTGCAGGGGTCATTGGGCTTGTGTGGCACGTTTGCGGGCTTCTTCGAGCAGGGGTTTCATGTCCTGTGAGAAGTTGCGTGCCGGTTCCCATGAGTTGTGCTCGTCGGTATACCCTGTCCACTTAACCAAGTACTCGTGTACTGTTCGCTTACGTCGGTGTCGGCCCACACGACGCGCGCGATAATCTAACACCCGCTCCACATCGTAAAACTTCTGTTTACCAGCGATCCAGGTCTCGGGAACTGGTTCGATCGCTGCGGGGGCGTTAGCAGGCTCAGGGACGGGTTCCGTACCACGATACGGACGAACAAGCGATACGTGAAACGTGGGGTGAATGGTCATATCAGTGGGCAATGCAAGCTCCACAGCCACATTCCCAACCATGCGCATGACAGGATACGGACCAATCCAACGGGGTAAGAGTTTTCGGGATCCGTCGGCCAAGGAACGCAAGTTCTTGGTGCTTAGCAACACGAGTTGCCCCTCCGAAAACGTCACATCCTGCTTGGATTTGTTGTAGTATTCCGTCGTTCGTTGCTGCGCCGCGTCCAAACACGACTTCGCGTCTGTGATTCGGGACATAAAAGACTTGGCAAAAAGTTTAGCAGCAGGCACGTTCACTTCCAACTCACGCCACACGGGTAGCGCGGGATGAAACCCGTAGTTAAGAAAGAACGGACTTTTGCCTGTAGAGCGGTTAACAGCGTTGTTAAGCGCGAATTCTGCCGCAGTCAAATATGTATCCCAAACAAGTGGTGTGCGACCAGCATAATTGCGCAACATATCACCCAACGTGCGGTTTGTGCGTTCGGTTTGACCATCAGACTGCGGGTGGTACGCTGTGCTCAGGTTGACACGCATGCCAACTAGCTTGCAGAGCGCTTCCCAAAACTTAGACGTGAACTGTCCACCGCGGTCCGAGATCACATTTTTGGGAATCCCGTGTAACCGAACCACATTATCGAAAAACAAACGTGCGGTTTGCTCAGCCGTGCAGGATGATGTACATGGTGCTAGGTGGACCATCTTAGTCAGACGATCGACCATTACGAACACCGCATCGTATCCCCCCTCAGTTTTGGGCAGCGCGACTACGAAGTCCATGGAAACACTTTCCCAAGGCGCATCCGGGACAGGCAACGGTTGCAACAACCCATGGCCCTTACCGGACAAAGCCTTATTGCGCTGGCACAGACTGCATGTCTGGACGAAGTTCGCCGCATCGTTAGCCAAACGAGGCCACCAAAAGGAACGTTGCACCAAGTCGATCAATCGCTTGCTACCAGGGTGTCCTGCTAACGGGTCCTCGTGGAGCCGCGCAAGGATGTCGTAGCGTAGCGCGTCGTCGTTCGGAACAACGATTTGCGTAGCTGCACCCTCCGTCCGTAGCCAAAGGCCATTCTGCTTGCGAAGGTTTTCTACGTTAGCCGGGTCCGCGAACCAGGCGTCTGCGTTGTAGGCAACCTTCAACCGCTCCGCGAGGTCCGTCGCGATCGGAACCTCCTCGCTACGCGGCCGCACGACGGGCGCTGCCAAAATTGCAGCGTGTAGCGACGGATGTCGACTGAGAGCATCGGCAATATTCAATTTACCAGAAATATACTCCCAGGTGCAGTTGAACCTAGCTAGATATTCCATCCACCTAGCTTGACGGCGGTTCAACGTCGGAACGCTTTGCAAAAACGTTAGGGGCTTGTGGTCAGTCTTTAAAGTAAACGGGCGTCCCTCGAGGTAACAGCGCCATTCCTTTAAAGCATGCAGTACGGCCAGAAGCTCCTGTTCCCCGGTGGTGTAGCGAATCTCCGCACCAGAAAACTTCTTACTCGTGAAGGCGATCGGTCGCCCTTCCTGTAACAATACAGCGCCGCTTCCAAATATTGAGGCATCAGACACTACCTCAACACGAAATGGCAACGAGTAATCGGGGAATGCAAGGGTGACATCTTCGGCAACGATCCGTTTGAGCTCTTCGAATGCCCGCTGGCATTGCGACGTCCACGACTCGAGCGAAACGAAAACGCCTTTGCGAGTTAAGTTAGTAAGCGGGGCCGCAATGATGGAATATTTTTCAATGAACTTCCGGAAATAATTGGTCAAGCCAAGGAACTTACGCAGCTCCGTGAGGTTCTGAGGCGCGGGCCAATCGCGAACCACGGCGACCTTCCGCGGGTCCATCTTCACACCGGTGGCCGACACAATGTGGCCCAAATATTCCACCTGAGGCTGCGCCCAAAAGCATTTGGCGCGTTTAGCAAACAATTGCTCCCGCCTCATAACGTCGAGCACGAGCCGAAGATGCTCCAAGTGCTCCTCGCGCGTTTTAGAATATACCAAGATGTCATCCAGGTAGCAAACAACGAACCTGTCGATAAACGGCCTAAACATTCGGTCCATAACCGCCTGAAACGTCGCAGGGGCATTAGTCAAACCAAACGATAGGACCGTATACTCAAAGTGACCGAAGGGCGTCCGAAAAGCGGTTTTCGGGATATCAGAGGCAGCGATGCGAATCTGATTGTAGCCCTGTTGTAAGTCAATTGAGGAAAAATAAGCCGAGCCCTTCAGCTTATCCAACAGGTCGTCAACGCGTGGCAAAGGGTAGCGATTTTTCACCGTATTCGCATTTAAACCCCGGTAATCGATGCACATGCGCAAGGTCCCATCCTTCTTACCGACAAACAAAATCGGTGCAGAATACGGGGATGTGCTGGGGCGTATCATACCCTTCGCGAGTAAATCCGTCACCTGGCGCTTTACCTCGTCCAGTTCCAATGGACTCAACCTGTACATTGGCCGGGCCGTAGGCTGCGCTCCAGGCATGAGAGGGATTGTGTGATCAACAGGACGCATAGGTGGTAGCCCAGGGATATCTTTAAAGACGTCCTCATACTGCGACAGTAGGGCCTCAACCTCAGGATCCACAGAAATCTGCGCGGTGGTGACACAACAGCTCACCCGCGGCCTTAAAAGCAGTCCGTGGGCACCCTTCCGTAACAAACGGACGGCCTCCTTACGCCCGACTAGCTCTGGTTCGATTCGCGCGGCCATTGCGGTCACAGCGAAATTAACCATAGGCACCGCCTCAGTTTCGCCCCCCTTTGGTGTGACATGTTCGAACGACAGGAAAGGTACCTTAATCGACAGAGTACCCTTGCACATATGCAGGGTTGCGGTCTCCATGTCGATGCGCGCGCGGTACTGTCGTAATGTCGACGACCCCATTATGTACGGTGCAGTCTCTGCTAAGCCCTGCAGCACGTACGGCCGGGTCACAACACGCAAAGGGCCTAACGATAGGCTAAGGGTAATCCTGCCCACGATGGGATGCTTACCCCCGTCAGCAAGGGTAACCTGTGTACAATCAGACGACTCTGGGGACAACCCCAGCGCATTCACCTCTGCGACAGAGATGAAGTCGTCACTGGCACCGGTGTCAACAAGTGCCTTCAGAGTACGGCCATTCAAACCGATCTGAACCACAGGGACACGGTTATCTACGAGCGACTGCCCAGCAGACAACGTCAGTGCACTTAGGGCGGGTCCGTAACCAACGGCACCCCCGTCAGGAGCTTCGTACCAAACGTCAACCGAGTAGGATAGGTGTGGCCACGGAGCCAGCGTACCCTCCCGATCCACACCATTAAACAAAACGGTGCCCGGCTCGAACCGGTGGACATGCCGCATACCCCTTAACAATGCCTCTGCCTTGCGCCGACAGAAAGCAGGGAGTAATACACATGCGGCAGTGCCTGGATATTGACGCCTACATCTCCTGTATATGGCCAACTGTTCCGACATCTCACGCAGAGACGAGGGGATGAACAAAACCACGTGGTTAGACAGATCGATAGACGACAGGGGACGGCGAGGTGTAAACAAATTACACAACGGGTCGAAGCAGAGAAGTCCCGTGCGTCCGTCAAGCGTGATGCGTCGCGCAATGACTCGCTCGATGTGTCCAAGTACACAAGGCAACAATGCCTTAACGGCTGGCCGTAAGGATGACCACCGACCACGCGTTAGTTCAGAAAACCCAGGTAGAGCCCCCTCCGCAGGAACCCGGGCAAGCCCCTATTTCGGCTGAGGTACAAACGGCGGCATTAGAGGGCAATCCTTCGTAGAATGGCTCTCCGCACACCGTAGACAAACGTTGGCCAATTTTCGACGCTCGAATTCGGAACGATTGCAATTCCATTTTGGCATAAATGTGTCGTCCGTACGAGTACGCTTCGCGTTGGGGTCGGAACGCTGTGCGGCTGCCGACGACGGCGCACCACCACGCTTCCTGTTCCTAGCTGGGTCCGAGCTCGGACCTGCTCCTCCTGTACCACGGACACCCGAGCTAGCGCCCCCGCGCGCCTTGCGCTGCCCGTTGCCGCGTCGCGTCGCGGCAGTAGGCGTGGGGCGGGTCGCGCCGAGGTCCTGGTCGAGAGCTACAGCTTCCCCAAGCGGATCCTGCACTTGCACGGCATTTGCACGAGGGGCAGACTTGACTTCTTCCTCGCCGGCAAGAAGTCGTATCTCCGCGCCCTTAGCAAAAGCGACCAACGCGTCATACGACTTGATCTGCGCTCCAACCAAGTCAGTGGCGCACCATTTAGCCAAAAGTTTCGTTAGGCCTCGCCTAAACCAAAAGACACGCTCAGATTCGGTGAGGTCAGCAATGGGAGTCACAAGTGCTTCGAAGCGTGACTGGTACGCAGGTACATTTTCATCCCGACGCATGTGGTAGCTACCCGCTGCCAAAACGTTACGAGCTTTCACATCGCGTGCTTGAACCTCAGTAGCGAATCGTGCGAGCAAAGCGGCGACTAACTCGTCAAAAGTATAGCTGCCCCGGGCGTTGGTCCAATTGCGATACCAGTCCTTCGCTGCGCCCTCGAGGGTGTTACCAACGAAGAGACACCTGATACCGTCATTGTCGCCACCATGAACAGCTTGGAGGTACTTTTTAGCGTCACGCACGTACGCACGAGTTGCATCGGCTATGCTATGCCCTGGTGTCTTGTCGGTCAGCGAAATATTGAGCCTAGGAACGGGAATCGACAATCTCATCACCTCAGGGATGTCATCATGCCCTCGAGCTTGAGGTAATGGCAGAACCCTTGGTCCAGCAGTGTTGTCCATATTCGTGTTCACTGCTGAATGCGGCACAATTAAGTGAGCAGGGGTCTGAAGGAAAAGGGGCTCTTGAGTGGCTCGCGCGCCAACAGTCTCAAGACCTCTATCCGGCGCTCTAGCAGCTACAACGAAATCGGGTTGGCTAGCTAGGCTAGTGTGCGGCGTATCGTCGTGTTCCGCGGACATGGAGCACGAAACGATACCCTAGTTTTGCGTAATAGAAGCCGACTTCTATCGCAAAGGCAAGAGTACAAAGCGACTCGGTGAGCCTACCGACAGTACTCTTGAGAAGATTCAGCAAACTCAGCAAGTAATTGCCCAGCTGAGTCCTGATCTCCGTAGTTTGAGCAATGAGAGTCGCCAACTGGTCCGGACGAACGCCGGTCTCAGTCGCCGCGGCAAGCAATGCCGGTGCACTGAGATTACCTGCGACTCAGAGCGTACACTTACACAACAAGTGCAGCAATCTAAGCAAAAGCAATTAAACAATTACAAACCGGAAGCGGCGGCGTCCAAAACGGCGCGGCCTAAGTCTTCGGCAAAAGTATCTAGCGGTCCTCGTGGTTCGTCGCTGGAACTCGCCATAGAAAGAACCTACTTCCGATTAGACAAAGAGAGACAGTTAGGCAACGAACCTGTCTCGATACCAAATTGTTGTACCTCTCGTTCGCGTTTGCTCATGAGTATCTGCACGTCTGGAGACTATCGACACCGATGCGCGAGCACTTGCAAGTACAGCAAGGCAAGCGAGAGCAAACAGAGACAGCGGAAGACTTCAAGACGAAGAGAGATATAACTTACGGTCTTACAGATCGGAATGATGCAATGGACGAAATCGCCGTCAGCGCCGGAAGCAAGCAATCATCACGCGGCGGTGATTAGCGAAGTTCAGGCTTAGCTCGGGCTAAGTAGAATAGTGTATAGAAATAGTAATATAGAACACACGAGTGTTCTCCGGTATCGAATGTCTTATCTAGCTTAGCCGTCCTCGCATCTGTTATACTCGCAGCATCGCAATGCCGTACGATTCACATCAGGAGGCCGATCCTAGATGTGACAACCCTACTGCGTCTAGGCGATGTCTACGTATAACAACGTATAAGCCTTTCCGGCATTCGCATGATGCAAGGGTCCGGATAACGATATCCGGTTGCAGGGCATGCATCGCGACAAGTGCGGCGCTCTCAACGTGTGCTTTAATGAAGTAATATTATATCAGATAATATTACTTATCGTTTCATAGCACGAGCATAATGCGCACTTCAATGATTCGGTCATTCATGCATGCTAGGCGGATTTGCCATGATGCGATGTCGCGATGGATCAATGACAACATGCCAGATGCATATATAAATGTATGCGAATACATTTACATCATGCAGATTCATTCATATGTAATGCGTTCATCACAAAGCACTTCGACTCATAGGATCGCGTCGACCTACGCGTCGATGGGAAATGAACCGTAGCACAACAATAAGCCCCATTCCGCATGCACCAGCGGCCCATCCCCATACCCTCATCCGTACCCACGCGCACAGCATCACCTACATACATACATACCCACCGCTAAAGCTACAGCGCCCACACACCATCCTGCTCGATATTCAATCCAAGCATGCTGAAGTCTCATGTCTGACCGGGACGAAGCACAGCGCGCGCAGGGAGGGAGGTGTTGTATCCCTCTTCACTGCGCATGCACTGATCTGCATGTCTCAACATGAAGTGCCAATGATGATGCGCTCACGCAACAAGACAAACGCATCATGATGAGATTCAGGGACAGAGGAAGACTTTAGGAGGAGTGAAAGAGTCACAACTTCCGATCCAAAATATGAGATGCGGACGTGATGGCTATCGGAGCGGAGTCCAGGCTGTTGTACCACGGTTCGATCGCTGCCCATGCAGAGGTAGACTCGAGTCCACCGAGGTATGAGCAGACATGGCATACGCAAACGAGTGTGACATATACGCGTATATCTAACTTGATTAACATTCCGCACCGCTACTTGTGGCATCGCGCTGTCAGTCACGTACGTTTGACTTATAGTCAACATCGATGCACGACACCATTATGGCATAATCCATCAAGTAATAATATTCGATATATTATTACATCATTCGTAGCATGGATAGGGCGTGCACACGGGTATGCGGTGATCGCGATGGTTCGTCGGCAACCAAGTATCAATATTCGGACTTCCGCACCTTGCATACGTTGTAACTGTATGCGACAATCCCATGATTTATGCGACAATCATAAGAACACTTTGAAAGTCCTCACACTTGGGATCGGGATCCAGTGTGACTTGTACTGCACATCAGCATCGTGAGCATGATAGGTGCGAGGACGGACTAGCAAACGTGTCACCCATATTTGCACGCGGTGTATAGTGTCAATATCAAGACTTCCCGGCATTTATGCAGTGTGAATGGCGGAATATCAATATTCCGCCATTGTGTAGCTTAACCGCCATTGTCGTCACTACGATCATATCTCTTTCACACCATGACACTTATGCCTTCGTGACCATGGTGTAGATAGCATTAGTATTATTAATCAGTATAAGTCTACGTGCGCTCTAAGATAGTTATTCCGTGATGCGTACGCCAACTTGCCTTCACACAATATCTTGCACCTTGAGTCGCACTTCTCACACTGATGCATCGATCATGGATGTAAGCATGGATGTAATAATATAGCAAATGTTGTGGCGCACTTATCAAATTACGCCAATTATTGCCAAGCAACTACGTATGCCGGTTTGGTCCGCACATCATCAGATGTATATGCTGCAATATTGGTTATGCTGGCAGCGCCACACGCTTGCAACACCAATGTCGCCATGGAAATGATATTAAAAATTATAAGTATTTAAGTTATAATAATATGATAAGCTTGATTGATTGCGACCATACATTGTACATGTGTGTACTTCAAGGTGTGCATGGATACATGTATGGCCAGTCTGCGCCTGTGTAATGAGAATGTGAGGTACAGGTGTGTACATGTAGAAGTGATGAGTAGTCATGTTTCATGTTGGATGACAGTGGGTTTTGAAGTGGGATGTGAAGTCGTTGTTATGCAGGTCTCGCAAACAGGTCTCGACGACAACTCTCCGCGGTGCCCTCCTCTTCACTCCGCGAGCGAGCCTACCAGGGATCAAACCTGGAATCTCCGGTTCCGTAGACCGGCGCTTTATCCATTAAGCCATAAGCCCCATTCCGCATGCACCAGCGGCCCATCCCCATACCCTCATCCGTACCCACGCGCACAGCATCACCTACGTACATACATACCCACCGCTAAAGCTACAGCGCCCACACACCATCCTGCTCGATATTCAATCCAAGCATGCTGAAGTCTCATGTCTGACCGGGACGAAGCACAGCGCGCGCAGGGAGGGAGGTGTTGTATCCCTCTTCACTGCTCATGCACTGATCTGCATGTCTCAACATGAAGTGCCAATGATGATGCGCTCACGCAACAAGACAAACGCATCATGATGAGATTCAGGGACAGAGGAAGACTTTAGGAGGAGTGAAAGAGTCACAACTTCCGATCCAAAATATGAGATGCGGACGTGATGGCTATCGGAGCGGAGTCCAGGCTGTTGTACCACGGTTCGATCGCTGCCCATGCAGAGGTAGACTCGAGTCCACCGAGGTATGAGCAGACATGGCATACGCAAACGAGTGTGACATATACGCGTATATCTAACTTGATTAACATTCCGCACCGCTACTTGTGGCATCGCGCTGTCAGTCACGTACGTTTGACTTATAGTCAACATCGATGCACGACACCATTATGGCATAATCCATCAAGTAATAATATTCGATATATTATTACATCATTCGTAGCATGGATAGGGCGTGCACACGGGTATGCGGTGATCGCGATGGTTCGTCGGCAACCAAGTATCAATATTCGGACTTCCGCACCTTGCATACGTTGTAACTGTATGCGACAATCCCATGATTTATGCGACAATCATAAGAACACTTTGAAAGTCCTCACACTTGGGATCGGGATCCAGTGTGACTTGTACTGCACATCAGCATCGTGAGCATGATAGGTGCGAGGACGGACTAGCAAACGTGTCACCCATATTTGCACGCGGTGTATAGTGCCAATATCAAGACTTCCCGGCATTTATGCAGTGTGAATGGCGGAATATCAATATTCCGCCATTGTGTAGCTTAACCGCCATTGTCGTCACTACGATCATATCTCTTTCACACCATGACACTTATGCCTTCGTGACCATGGTGTAGATAGCATTAGTATTATTAATCAGTATAAGTCTACGTGCGCTCTAAGATAGTTATTCCGTGATGCGTACGCCAACTTGCCTTCACACAATATCTTGCACCTTGAGTCGCACTTCTCACACTGATGCATCGATCATGGATGTAAGCATGGATGTAATAATATAGCAAATGTTGTGGCGCACTTATCAAATTACGCCAATTATTGCCAAGCAACTACGTATGCCGGTTTGGTCCGCACATCATCAGATGTATATGCTGCAATATTGGTTATGCTGGCAGCGCCACACGCTTGCAACACCAATGTCGCCATGGAAATGATATTAAAAATTATAAGTATTTAAGTTATAATAATATGATAAGCTTGATTGATTGCGACCATACATTGTACATGTGTGTACTTCAAGGTGTGCATGGATACATGTATGGCCAGTCTGCGCCTGTGTAATGAGAATGTGAGGTACAGGTGTGTACATGTAGAAGTGATGAGTAGTCATGTTTCATGTTGGATGACAGTGGGTTTTGAAGTGGGATGTGAAGTCGTTGTTATGCAGGTCTCGCAAACAGGTCTCGACGACAACTCTCCGCGGTGCCCTCCTCTTCACTCCGCGAGCGAGCCTACCAGGGATCGAACCTGGAATCTCCGGTTCCGCAGACCGGCGCATTATCCATTAAGCCATAAGCCCCATTCCGCATGCACCAGCGGCCCATCCCCATACCCTCATCCGTACCCACGCGCACAGCATCACCTACGTACATACATACCCACCGCTAAAGCTACAGCGCCCACACACCATCCTGCTCGATATTCAATCCAAGCATGCTGAAGTCTCATGTCTGACCGGGACGAAGCACAGCGCGCGCAGGGAGGGAGGTGTTGTATCCCTCTTCACTGCTCATGCACTGATCTGCATGTCTCAACATGAAGTGCCAATGATGATGCGCTCACGCAACAAGACAAACGCATCATGATGAGATTCAGGGACAGAGGAAGACTTTAGGAGGAGTGAAAGAGTCACAACTTCCGATCCAAAATATGAGATGCGGACGTGATGGCTATCGGAGCGGAGTCCAGGCTGTTGTACCACGGTTCGATCGCTGCCCATGCAGAGGTAGACTCGAGTCCACCGAGGTATGAGCAGACATGGCATACGCAAACGAGTGTGACATATACGCGTATATCTAACTTGATTAACATTCCGCACCGCTACTTGTGGCATCGCGCTGTCAGTCACGTACGTTTGACTTATAGTCAACATCGATGCACGACACCATTATGGCATAATCCATCAAGTAATAATATTCGATATATTATTACATCATTCGTAGCATGGATAGGGCGTGCACACGGGTATGCGGTGATCGCGATGGTTCGTCGGCAACCAAGTATCAATATTCGGACTTCCGCACCTTGCATACGTTGTAACTGTATGCGACAATCCCATGATTTATGCGACAATCATAAGAACACTTTGAAAGTCCTCACACTTGGGATCGGGATCCAGTGTGACTTGTACTGCACATCAGCATCGTGAGCATGATAGGTGCGAGGACGGACTAGCAAACGTGTCACCCATATTTGCACGCGGTGTATAGTGCCAATATCAAGACTTCCCGGCATTTATGCAGTGTGAATGGCGGAATATCAATATTCCGCCATTGTGTAGCTTAACCGCCATTGTCGTCACTACGATCATATCTCTTTCACACCATGACACTTATGCCTTCGTGACCATGGTGTAGATAGCATTAGTATTATTAATCAGTATAAGTCTACGTGCGCTCTAAGATAGTTATTCCGTGATGCGTACGCCAACTTGCCTTCACACAATATCTTGCACCTTGAGTCGCACTTCTCACACTGATGCATCGATCATGGATGTAAGCATGGATGTAATAATATAGCAAATGTTGTGGCGCACTTATCAAATTACGCCAATTATTGCCAAGCAACTACGTATGCCGGTTTGGTCCGCACATCATCAGATGTATATGCTGCAATATTGGTTATGCTGGCAGCGCCACACGCTTGCAACACCAATGTCGCCATGGAAATGATATTAAAAATTATAAGTATTTAAGTTATAATAATATGATAAGCTTGATTGATTGCGACCATACATTGTACATGTGTGTACTTCAAGGTGTGCATGGATACATGTATGGCCAGTCTGCGCCTGTGTAATGAGAATGTGAGGTACAGGTGTGTACATGTAGAAGTGATGAGTAGTCATGTTTCATGTTGGATGACAGTGGGTTTTGAAGTGGGATGTGAAGTCGTTGTTATGCAGGTCTCGCAAACAGGTCTCGACGACAACTCTCCGCGGTGCCCTCCTCTTCACTCCGCGAGCGAGCCTACCAGGGATCGAACCTGGAATCTCCGGTTCCGCAGACCGGCGCATTATCCATTAAGCCATAAGCCCCATTCCGCATGCACAGCGGCCCATCCCCATACCCTCATCCGTACCCACGCGCACAGCATCACCTACGTACATACATACCCACCGCTAAAGCTACAGCGCCCACACACCATCCTGCTCGATATTCAATCCAAGCATGCTGAAGTCTCATGTCTGACCGGGACGAAGCACAGCGCGCGCAGGGAGGGAGGTGTTGTATCCCTCTTCACTGCTCATGCACTGATCTGCATGTCTCAACATGAAGTGCCAATGATGATGCGCTCACGCAACAAGACAAACGCATCATGATGAGATTCAGGGACAGAGGAAGACTTTAGGAGGAGTGAAAGAGTCACAACTTCCGATCCAAAATATGAGATGCGGACGTGATGGCTATCGGAGCGGAGTCCAGGCTGTTGTACCACGGTTCGATCGCTGCCCATGCAGAGGTAGACTCGAGTCCACCGAGGTATGAGCAGACATGGCATACGCAAACGAGTGTGACATATACGCGTATATCTAACTTGATTAACATTCCGCACCGCTACTTGTGGCATCGCGCTGTCAGTCACGTACGTTTGACTTATAGTCAACATCGATGCACGACACCATTATGGCATAATCCATCAAGTAATAATATTCGATATATTATTACATCATTCGTAGCATGGATAGGGCGTGCACACGGGTATGCGGTGATCGCGATGGTTCGTCGGCAACCAAGTATCAATATTCGGACTTCCGCACCTTGCATACGTTGTAACTGTATGCGACAATCCCATGATTTATGCGACAATCATAAGAACACTTTGAAAGTCCTCACACTTGGGATCGGGATCCAGTGTGACTTGTACTGCACATCAGCATCGTGAGCATGATAGGTGCGAGGACGGACTAGCAAACGTGTCACCCATATTTGCACGCGGTGTATAGTGTCAATATCAAGACTTCCCGGCATTTATGCAGTGTGAATGGCGGAATATCAATATTCCGCCATTGTGTAGCTTAACCGCCATTGTCGTCACTACGATCATATCTCTTTCACACCATGACACTTATGCCTTCGTGACCATGGTGTAGATAGCATTAGTATTATTAATCAGTATAAGTCTACGTGCGCTCTAAGATAGTTATTCCGTGATGCGTACGCCAACTTGCCTTCACACAATATCTTGCACCTTGAGTCGCACTTCTCACACTGATGCATCGATCATGGATGTAAGCATGGATGTAATAATATAGCAAATGTTGTGGCGCACTTATCAAATTACGCCAATTATTGCCAAGCAACTACGTATGCCGGTTTGGTCCGCACATCATCAGATGTATATGCTGCAATATTGGTTATGCTGGCAGCGCCACACGCTTGCAACACCAATGTCGCCATGGAAATGATATTAAAAATTATAAGTATTTAAGTTATAATAATATGATAAGCTTGATTGATTGCGACCATACATTGTACATGTGTGTACTTCAAGGTGTGCATGGATACATGTATGGCCAGTCTGCGCCTGTGTAATGAGAATGTGAGGTACAGGTGTGTACATGTAGAAGTGATGAGTAGTCATGTTTCATGTTGGATGACAGTGGGTTTTGAAGTGGGATGTGAAGTCGTTGTTATGCAGGTCTCGCAAACAGGTCTCGACGACAACTCTCCGCGGTGCCCTCCTCTTCACTCCGCGAGCGAGCCTACCAGGGATCGAACCTGGAATCTCCGGTTCCGCAGACCGGCGCATTATCCATTAAGCCATAAGCCCCATTCCGCATGCACCAGCGGCCCATCCCCATACCCTCATCCGTACCCACGCGCACAGCATCACCTACGTACATACATACCCACCGCTAAAGCTACAGCGCCCACACACCATCCTGCTCGATATTCAATCCAAGCATGCTGAAGTCTCATGTCTGACCGGGACGAAGCACAGCGCGCGCAGGGAGGGAGGTGTTGTATCCCTCTTCACTGCTCATGCACTGATCTGCATGTCTCAACATGAAGTGCCAATGATGATGCGCTCACGCAACAAGACAAACGCATCATGATGAGATTCAGGGACAGAGGAAGACTTTAGGAGGAGTGAAAGAGTCACAACTTCCGATCCAAAATATGAGATGCGGACGTGATGGCTATCGGAGCGGAGTCCAGGCTGTTGTACCACGGTTCGATCGCTGCCCATGCAGAGGTAGACTCGAGTCCACCGAGGTATGAGCAGACATGGCATACGCAAACGAGTGTGACATATACGCGTATATCTAACTTGATTAACATTCCGCACCGCTACTTGTGGCATCGCGCTGTCAGTCACGTACGTTTGACTTATAGTCAACATCGATGCACGACACCATTATGGCATAATCCATCAAGTAATAATATTCGATATATTATTACATCATTCGTAGCATGGATAGGGCGTGCACACGGGTATGCGGTGATCGCGATGGTTCGTCGGCAACCAAGTATCAATATTCGGACTTCCGCACCTTGCATACGTTGTAACTGTATGCGACAATCCCATGATTTATGCGACAATCATAAGAACACTTTGAAAGTCCTCACACTTGGGATCGGGATCCAGTGTGACTTGTACTGCACATCAGCATCGTGAGCATGATAGGTGCGAGGACGGACTAGCAAACGTGTCACCCATATTTGCACGCGGTGTATAGTGCCAATATCAAGACTTCCCGGCATTTATGCAGTGTGAATGGCGGAATATCAATATTCCGCCATTGTGTAGCTTAACCGCCATTGTCGTCACTACGATCATATCTCTTTCACACCATGACACTTATGCCTTCGTGACCATGGTGTAGATAGCATTAGTATTATTAATCAGTATAAGTCTACGTGCGCTCTAAGATAGTTATTCCGTGATGCGTACGCCAACTTGCCTTCACACAATATCTTGCACCTTGAGTCGCACTTCTCACACTGATGCATCGATCATGGATGTAAGCATGGATGTAATAATATAGCAAATGTTGTGGCGCACTTATCAAATTACGCCAATTATTGCCAAGCAACTACGTATGCCGGTTTGGTCCGCACATCATCAGATGTATATGCTGCAATATTGGTTATGCTGGCAGCGCCACACGCTTGCAACACCAATGTCGCCATGGAAATGATATTAAAAATTATAAGTATTTAAGTTATAATAATATGATAAGCTTGATTGATTGCGACCATACATTGTACATGTGTGTACTTCAAGGTGTGCATGGATACATGTATGGCCAGTCTGCGCCTGTGTAATGAGAATGTGAGGTACAGGTGTGTACATGTAGAAGTGATGAGTAGTCATGTTTCATGTTGGATGACAGTGGGTTTTGAAGTGGGATGTGAAGTCGTTGTTATGCAGGTCTCGCAAACAGGTCTCGACGACAACTCTCCGCGGTGCCCTCCTCTTCACTCCGCGAGTGAGCCTACCAGGGAGCGAACCTGGAATCTCCGGTTCCGTAGACCGGCGCATTATCCATTAAGCCATAAGCCCCATTCCGCATGCACCAGCGGCCCATCCCCATACCCTCATCCGTACCCGCGCGCACAGCATCACCTACATACATACATACCCACCGCTAAAGCTACAGCGCCCACACACCATCCTGCTCGATATTCAATCCAAGCATGCTGAAGTCTCATGTCTGACCGGGACGAAGCACAGCGCGCGCAGGGAGGGAGGTGTTGTATCCCTCTTCACTGCTCATGCACTGATCTGCATGTCTCAACATGAAGTGCCAATGATGATGCGCTCACGCAACAAGACAAACGCATCATGATGAGATTCAGGGACAGAGGAAGACTTTAGGAGGAGTGAAAGAGTCACAACTTCCGATCCAAAATATGAGATGCGGACGTGATGGCTATCGGAGCGGAGTCCAGGCTGTTGTACCACGGTTCGATCGCTGCCCATGCAGAGGTAGACTCGAGTCCACCGAGGTATGAGCAGACATGGCATACGCAAACGAGTGTGACATATACGCGTATATCTAACTTGATTAACATTCCGCACCGCTACTTGTGGCATCGCGCTGTCAGTCACGTACGTTTGACTTATAGTCAACATCGATGCACGACACCATTATGGCATAATCCATCAAGTAATAATATTCGATATATTATTACATCATTCGTAGCATGGATAGGGCGTGCACACGGGTATGCGGTGATCGCGATGGTTCGTCGGCAACCAAGTATCAATATTCGGACTTCCGCACCTTGCATACGTTGTAACTGTATGCGACAATCCCATGATTTATGCGACAATCATAAGAACACTTTGAAAGTCCTCACACTTGGGATCGGGATCCAGTGTGACTTGTACTGCACATCAGCATCGTGAGCATGATAGGTGCGAGGACGGACTAGCAAACGTGTCACCCATATTTGCACGCGGTGTATAGTGCCAATATCAAGACTTCCCGGCATTTATGCAGTGTGAATGGCGGAATATCAATATTCCGCCATTGTGTAGCTTAACCGCCATTGTCGTCACTACGATCATATCTCTTTCACACCATGACACTTATGCCTTCGTGACCATGGTGTAGATAGCATTAGTATTATTAATCAGTATAAGTCTACGTGCGCTCTAAGATAGTTATTCCGTGATGCGTACGCCAACTTGCCTTCACACAATATCTTGCACCTTGAGTCGCACTTCTCACACTGATGCATCGATCATGGATGTAAGCATGGATGTAATAATATAGCAAATGTTGTGGCGCACTTATCAAATTACGCCAATTATTGCCAAGCAACTACGTATGCCGGTTTGGTCCGCACATCATCAGATGTATATGCTGCAATATTGGTTATGCTGGCAGCGCCACACGCTTGCAACACCAATGTCGCCATGGAAATGATATTAAAAATTATAAGTATTTAAGTTATAATAATATGATAAGCTTGATTGATTGCGACCATACATTGTACATGTGTGTACTTCAAGGTGTGCATGGATACATGTATGGCCAGTCTGCGCCTGTGTAATGAGAATGTGAGGTACAGGTGTGTACATGTAGAAGTGATGAGTAGTCATGTTTCATGTTGGATGACAGTGGGTTTTGAAGTGGGATGTGAAGTCGTTGTTATGCAGGTCTCGCAAACAGGTCTCGACGACAACTCTCCGCGGTGCCCTCCTCTTCACTCCGCGAGTGAGCCTACCAGGGAGCGAACCTGGAATCTCCGGTTCCGTAGACCGGCGCATTATCCATTAAGCCATAAGCCCCATTCCGCATGCACCAGCGGCCCATCCCCATACCCTCATCCGTACCCGCGCGCACAGCATCACCTACATACATACATACCCACCGCTAAAGCTACAGCGCCCACACACCATCCTGCTCGATATTCAATCCAAGCATGCTGAAGTCTCATGTCTGACCGGGACGAAGCACAGCGCGCGCAGGGAGGGAGGTGTTGTATCCCTCTTCACTGCTCATGCACTGATCTGCATGTCTCAACATGAAGTGCCAATGATGATGCGCTCACGCAACAAGACAAACGCATCATGATGAGATTCAGGGACAGAGGAAGACTTTAGGAGGAGTGAAAGAGTCACAACTTCCGATCCAAAATATGAGATGCGGACGTGATGGCTATCGGAGCGGAGTCCAGGCTGTTGTACCACGGTTCGATCGCTGCCCATGCAGAGGTAGACTCGAGTCCACCGAGGTATGAGCAGACATGGCATACGCAAACGAGTGTGACATATACGCGTATATCTAACTTGATTAACATTCCGCACCGCTACTTGTGGCATCGCGCTGTCAGTCACGTACGTTTGACTTATAGTCAACATCGATGCACGACACCATTATGGCATAATCCATCAAGTAATAATATTCGATATATTATTACATCATTCGTAGCATGGATAGGGCGTGCACACGGGTATGCGGTGATCGCGATGGTTCGTCGGCAACCAAGTATCAATATTCGGACTTCCGCACCTTGCATACGTTGTAACTGTATGCGACAATCCCATGATTTATGCGACAATCATAAGAACACTTTGAAAGTCCTCACACTTGGGATCGGGATCCAGTGTGACTTGTACTGCACATCAGCATCGTGAGCATGATAGGTGCGAGGACGGACTAGCAAACGTGTCACCCATATTTGCACGCGGTGTATAGTGTCAATATCAAGACTTCCCGGCATTTATGCAGTGTGAATGGCGGAATATCAATATTCCGCCATTGTGTAGCTTAACCGCCATTGTCGTCACTACGATCATATCTCTTTCACACCATGACACTTATGCCTTCGTGACCATGGTGTAGATAGCATTAGTATTATTAATCAGTATAAGTCTACGTGCGCTCTAAGATAGTTATTCCGTGATGCGTACGCCAACTTGCCTTCACACAATATCTTGCACCTTGAGTCGCACTTCTCACACTGATGCATCGATCATGGATGTAAGCATGGATGTAATAATATAGCAAATGTTGTGGCGCACTTATCAAATTACGCCAATTATTGCCAAGCAACTACGTATGCCGGTTTGGTCCGCACATCATCAGATGTATATGCTGCAATATTGGTTATGTTGTACCTCTCGTTCGCGTTTGCTCATGAGTATCTGCACGTCTGGAGACTATCGACACCGATGCGCGAGCACTTGCAAGTACAGCAAGGCAAGCGAGAGCAAACAGAGACAGCGGAAGACTTCAAGACGAAGAGAGATATAACTTACGGTCTTACAGATCGGAATGATGCAATGGACGAAATCGCCGTCAGCGCCGGAAGCAAGCAATCATCACGCGGCGGTGATTAGCGAAGTTCAGGCTTAGCTCGGGCTAAGTAGAATAGTGTATAGAAATAGTAATATAGAACACACGAGTGTTCTCCGGTATCGAATGTCTATCTAGCTTAGCCGTCCTCGCATCTGTTATACTCGCAGCATCGCAATGCCGTACGATTCACATCAGGAGGCCGATCCTAGATGTGACAACCCTACTGCGTCTAGGCGATGTCTACGTATAACAACGTATAAGCCTTTCCGGCATTCGCATGATGCAAGGGTCCGGATAACGATATCCGGTTGCAGGGCATGCATCGCGACAAGTGCGGCGCTCTCAACGTGTGCTTTAATGAAGTAATATTATATCAGATAATATTACTTATCGTTTCATAGCACGAGCATAATGCGCACTTCAATGATTCGGTCATTCATGCATGCTAGGCGGATTTGCCATGATGCGATGTCGCGATGGATCAATGACAACATGCCAGATGCATATATAAATGTATGCGAATACATTTACATCATGCAGATTCATTCATATGTAATGCGTTCATCACAAAGCACTTCGACTCATAGGATCGCGTCGACCTACGCGTCGATGGGAAATGAACCGTAGCACAACAATTATCCCCCCTCCCGTATGCAGCGTCCTCGCTGCATCATACAGCATCGACTGCAGGGGTCATTGGGCTTGTGTGGCACGTTTGCGGGCTTCTTCGAGCAGGGGTTTCATGTCCTGTGAGAAGTTGCGTGCCGGTTCCCATGAGTTGTGCTCGTCGGTATACCCTGTCCACTTAACCAAGTACTCGTGTACTGTTCGCTTACGTCGGTGTCGGCCCACACGACGCGCGCGATAATCTAACACCCGCTCCACATCGTAAAACTTCTGTTTACCAGCGATCCAGGTCTCGGGAACTGGTTCGATCGCTGCGGGGGCGTTAGCAGGCTCAGGGACGGGTTCCGTACCACGATACGGACGAACAAGCGATACGTGAAACGTGGGGTGAATGGTCATATCAGTGGGCAATGCAAGCTCCACAGCCACATTCCCAACCATGCGCATGACAGGATACGGACCAATCCAACGGGGTAAGAGTTTTCGGGATCCGTCGGCCAAGGAACGCAAGTTCTTGGTGCTTAGCAACACGAGTTGCCCCTCCGAAAACGTCACATCCTGCTTGGATTTGTTGTAGTATTCCGTCGTTCGTTGCTGCGCCGCGTCCAAACACGACTTCGCGTCTGTGATTCGGGACATAAAAGACTTGGCAAAAAGTTTAGCAGCAGGCACGTTCACTTCCAACTCACGCCACACGGGTAGCGCGGGATGAAACCCGTAGTTAAGAAAGAACGGACTTTTGCCTGTAGAGCGGTTAACAGCGTTGTTAAGCGCGAATTCTGCCGCAGTCAAATATGTATCCCAAACAAGTGGTGTGCGACCAGCATAATTGCGCAACATATCACCCAACGTGCGGTTTGTGCGTTCGGTTTGACCATCAGACTGCGGGTGGTACGCTGTGCTCAGGTTGACACGCATGCCAACTAGCTTGCAGAGCGCTTCCCAAAACTTAGACGTGAACTGTCCACCGCGGTCCGAGATCACATTTTTGGGAATCCCGTGTAACCGAACCACATTATCGAAAAACAAACGTGCGGTTTGCTCAGCCGTGCAGGATGATGTACATGGTGCTAGGTGGACCATCTTAGTCAGACGATCGACCATTACGAACACCGCATCGTATCCCCCCTCAGTTTTGGGCAGCGCGACTACGAAGTCCATGGAAACACTTTCCCAAGGCGCATCCGGGACAGGCAACGGTTGCAACAACCCATGGCCCTTACCGGACAAAGCCTTATTGCGCTGGCACAGACTGCATGTCTGGACGAAGTTCGCCGCATCGTTAGCCAAACGAGGCCACCAAAAGGAACGTTGCACCAAGTCGATCAATCGCTTGCTACCAGGGTGTCCTGCTAACGGGTCCTCGTGGAACCGCGCAAGGATGTCGTAGCGTAGCGCGTCGTCGTTCGGAACAACGATTTGCGTAGCTGCACCCTCCGTCCGTAGCCAAAGGCCATTCTGCTTGCGAAGGTTTTCTACGTTAGCCGGGTCCGCGAACCAGGCGTCTGCGTTGTAGGCAACCTTCAACCGCTCCGCGAGGTCCGTCGCGATCGGAACCTCCTCGCTACGCGGCCGCACGACGGGCGCTGCCAAAATTGCAGCGTGTAGCGACGGATGTCGACTGAGAGCATCGGCAATATTCAATTTACCAGAAATATACTCCCAGGTGCAGTTGAACCTAGCTAGATATTCCATCCACCTAGCTTGACGGCGGTTCAACGTCGGAACGCTTTGCAAAAACGTTAGGGGCTTGTGGTCAGTCTTTAAAGTAAACGGGCGTCCCTCGAGGTAACAGCGCCATTCCTTTAAAGCATGCAGTACGGCCAGAAGCTCCTGTTCCCCGGTGGTGTAGCGAATCTCCGCACCAGAAAACTTCTTACTCGTGAAGGCGATCGGTCGCCCTTCCTGTAACAATACAGCGCCGCTTCCAAATATTGAGGCATCAGACACTACCTCAACACGAAATGGCAACGAGTAATCGGGGAATGCAAGGGTGACATCTTCGGCAACGATCCGTTTGAGCTCTTCGAATGCCCGCTGGCATTGCGACGTCCACGACTCGAGCGAAACGAAAACGCCTTTGCGAGTTAAGTTAGTAAGCGGGGCCGCAATGATGGAATATTTTTCAATGAACTTCCGGAAATAATTGGTCAAGCCAAGGAACTTACGCAGCTCCGTGAGGTTCTGAGGCGCGGGCCAATCGCGAACCACGGCGACCTTCCGCGGGTCCATCTTCACACCGGTGGCCGACACAATGTGGCCCAAATATTCCACCTGAGGCTGCGCCCAAAAGCATTTGGCGCGTTTAGCAAACAATTGCTCCCGCCTCATAACGTCGAGCACGAGCCGAAGATGCTCCAAGTGCTCCTCGCGCGTTTTAGAATATACCAAGATGTCATCCAGGTAGCAAACAACGAACCTGTCGATAAACGGCCTAAACATTCGGTCCATAACCGCCTGAAACGTCGCAGGGGCATTAGTCAAACCAAACGATAGGACCGTATACTCAAAGTGACCGAAGGGCGTCCGAAAAGCGGTTTTCGGGATATCAGAGGCAGCGATGCGAATCTGATTGTAGCCCTGTTGTAAGTCAATTGAGGAAAAATAAGCCGAGCCCTTCAGCTTATCCAACAGGTCGTCAACGCGTGGCAAAGGGTAGCGATTTTTCACCGTATTCGCATTTAAACCCCGGTAATCGATGCACATGCGCAAGGTCCCATCCTTCTTACCGACAAACAAAATCGGTGCAGAATACGGGGATGTGCTGGGGCGTATCATACCCTTCGCGAGTAAATCCGTCACCTGGCGCTTTACCTCGTCCAGTTCCAATGGACTCAACCTGTACATTGGCCGGGCCGTAGGCTGCGCTCCAGGCATGAGAGGGATTGTGTGATCAACAGGACGCATAGGTGGTAGCCCAGGGATATCTTTAAAGACGTCCTCATACTGCGACAGTAGGGCCTCAACCTCAGGATCCACAGAAATCTGCGCGGTGGTGACACAACAGCTCACCCGCGGCCTTAAAAGCAGTCCGTGGGCACCCTTCCGTAACAAACGGACGGCCTCCTTACGCCCGACTAGCTCTGGTTCGATTCGCGCGGCCATTGCGGTCACAGCGAAATTAACCATAGGCACCGCCTCAGTTTCGCCCCCCTTTGGTGTGACATGTTCGAACGACAGGAAAGGTACCTTAATCGACAGAGTACCCTTGCACATATGCAGGGTTGCGGTCTCCATGTCGATGCGCGCGCGGTACTGTCGTAATGTCGACGACCCCATTATGTACGGTGCAGTCTCTGCTAAGCCCTGCAGCACGTACGGCCGGGTCACAACACGCAAAGGGCCTAACGATAGGCTAAGGGTAATCCTGCCCACGATGGGATGCTTACCCCCGTCAGCAAGGGTAACCTGTGTACAATCAGACGACTCTGGGGACAACCCCAGCGCATTCACCTCTGCGACAGAGATGAAGTCGTCACTGGCACCGGTGTCAACAAGTGCCTTCAGAGTACGGCCATTCAAACCGATCTGAACCACAGGGACACGGTTATCTACGAGCGACTGCCCAGCAGACAACGTCAGTGCACTTAGGGCGGGTCCGTAACCAACGGCACCCCCGTCAGGAGCTTCGTACCAAACGTCAACCGAGTAGGATAGGTGTGGCCACGGAGCCAGCGTACCCTCCCGATCCACACCATTAAACAAAACGGTGCCCGGCTCGAACCGGTGGACATGCCGCATACCCCTTAACAATGCCTCTGCCTTGCGCCGACAGAAAGCAGGGAGTAATACACATGCGGCAGTGCCTGGATATTGACGCCTACATCTCCTGTATATGGCCAACTGTTCCGACATCTCACGCAGAGACGAGGGGATGAACAAAACCACGTGGTTAGACAGATCGATAGACGACAGGGGACGGCGAGGTGTAAACAAATTACACAACGGGTCGAAGCAGAGAAGTCCCGTGCGTCCGTCAAGCGTGATGCGTCGCGCAATGACTCGCTCGATGTGTCCAAGTACACAAGGCAACAATGCCTTAACGGCTGGCCGTAAGGATGACCACCGACCACGCGTTAGTTCAGAAAACCCAGGTAGAGCCCCCTCCGCAGGAACCCGGGCAAGCCCCTATTTCGGCTGAGGTACAAACGGCGGCATTAGAGGGCAATCCTTCGTAGAATGGCTCTCCGCACACCGTAGACAAACGTTGGCCAATTTTCGACGCTCGAATTCGGAACGATTGCAATTCCATTTTGGCATAAATGTGTCGTCCGTACGAGTACGCTTCGCGTTGGGGTCGGAACGCTGTGCGGCTGCCGACGACGGCGCACCACCACGCTTCCTGTTCATAGCTGGGTCCGAGCTCGGACCTGCTCCTTCTGTACCACGGACACCCGAGCTAGCGCCCCCGCGCGCCTTGCGCTGCCCGTTGCCGCGTCGCGTCGCGGCAGTAGGCGTGGGGCGGGTCGCGCCGAGGTCCTGGTCGAGAGCTACAGCTTCCCCAAGCGGATCCTGCACTTGCACGGCATTTGCACGAGGGGCAGACTTGACTTCTTCCTCGCCGGCAAGAAGTCGTATCTCCGCGCCCTTAGCAAAAGCGACCAACGCGTCATACGACTTGATCTGCGCTCCAACCAAGTCAGTGGCGCACCATTTAGCCAAAAGTTTCGTTAGGCCTCGCCTAAACCAAAAGACACGCTCAGATTCGGTGAGGTCAGCAATGGGAGTCACAAGTGCTTCGAAGCGTGACTGGTACGCAGGTACATTTTCATCCCGACGCATGTGGTAGCTACCCGCTGCCAAAACGTTACGAGCTTCCACATCGCGTGCTTGAACCTCAGTAGCGAATCGTGCGAGCAAAGCGGCGACTAACTCGTCAAAAGTATAGCTGCCCCGGGCGTTGGTCCAATTGCGATACCAGTCCTTCGCTGCGCCCTCGAGGGTGTTACCAACGAAGAGACACCTGATACCGTCATTGTCGCCACCATGAACAGCTTGGAGGTACTTTTTAGCGTCACGCACGTACGCACGAGTTGCATCGGCTATGCTATGCCCTGGTGTCTTGTCGGTCAGCGAAATATTGAGCCTAGGAACGGGAATCGACAATCTCATCACCTCAGGGATGTCATCATGCCCTCGAGCTTGAGGTAATGGCAGAACCCTTGGTCCAGCAGTGTTGTCCATATTCGTGTTCACTGCTGAATGCGGCACAATTAAGTGAGCAGGGGTCTGAAGGAAAAGGGGCTCTTGAGTGGCTCGCGCGCCAACAGTCTCAAGACCTCTATCCGGCGCTCTAGCAGCTACAACGAAATCGGGTTGGCTAGCTAGGCTAGTGTGCGGCGTATCGTCGTGTTCCGCGGACATGGAGCACGAAACGATACCCTAGTTTTGCGTAATAGAAGCCGACTTCTATCGCAAAGGCAAGAGTACAAAGCGACTCGGTGAGCCTACCGACAGTACTCTTGAGAAGATTCAGCAAACTCAGCAAGTAATTGCCCAGCTGAGTCCTGATCTCCGTAGTTTGAGCAATGAGAGTCGCCAACTGGTCCGGACGAACGCCGGTCTCAGTCGCCGCGGCAAGCAATGCCGGTGCACTGAGATTACCTGCGACTCAGAGCGTACACTTACACAACAAGTGCAGCAATCTAAGCAAAAGCAATTAAACAATTACAAACCGGAAGCGGCGGCGTCCAAAACGGCGCGGCCTAAGTCTTCGGCAAAAGTATCTAGCGGTCCTCGTGGTTCGTCGCTGGAACTCGCCATAGAAAGAACCTACTTCCGATTAGACAAAGAGAGACAGTTAGGCAACGAACCTGTCTCGATACCAAATTGTTGTACCTCTCGTTCGCGTTTGCTCATGAGTATCTGCACGTCTGGAGACTATCGACACCGATGCGCGAGCACTTGCAAGTACAGCAAGGCAAGCGAGAGCAAACAGAGACAGCGGAAGACTTCAAGACGAAGAGAGATATAACTTACGGTCTTACAGATCGGAATGATGCAATGGACGAAATCGCCGTCAGCGCCGGAAGCAAGCAATCATCACGCGGCGGTGATTAGCGAAGTTCAGGCTTAGCTCGGGCTAAGTAGAATAGTGTATAGAAATAGTAATATAGAACACACGAGTGTTCTCCGGTATCGAATGTCTTATCTAGCTTAGCCGTCCTCGCATCTGTTATACTCGCAGCATCGCAATGCCGTACGATTCACATCAGGAGGCCGATCCTAGATGTGACAACCCTACTGCGTCTAGGCGATGTCTACGTATAACAACGTATAAGCCTTTCCGGCATTCGCATGATGCAAGGGTCCGGATAACGATATCCGGTTGCAGGGCATGCATCGCGACAAGTGCGGCGCTCTCAACGTGTGCTTTAATGAAGTAATATTATATCAGATAATATTACTTATCGTTTCATAGCACGAGCATAATGCGCACTTCAATGATTCGGTCATTCATGCATGCTAGGCGGATTTGCCATGATGCGATGTCGCGATGGATCAATGACAACATGCCAGATGCATATATAAATGTATGCGAATACATTTACATCATGCAGATTCATTCATATGTAATGCGTTCATCACAAAGCACTTCGACTCATAGGATCGCGTCGACCTACGCGTCGATGGGAAATGAACCGTAGCACAACAGGTTATGCTGGCAGCGCCACACGCTTGCAACACCAATGTCGCCATGGAAATGATATTTAAAATTATAAGTATTTAAGTTATAATAATATGATAAGCTTGATTGATTGCGACCATACATTGTACATGTGTGTACTTCAAGGTGTGCATGGATACATGTATGGCCAGTCTGCGCCTGTGTAATGAGAATGTGAGGTACAGGTGTGTACATGTAGAAGTGATGAGTAGTCATGTTTCATGTTGGATGACAGTGGGTTTTGAAGTGGGATGTGAAGTCGTTGTTATGCAGGTCTCGCAAACAGGTCTCGACGACAACTCTCCGCGGTGCCCTCCTCTTCACTCCGCGAGTGAGCCTACCAGGGAGCGAACCTGGAATCTCCGGTTCCGTAGACCGGCGCATTATCCATTAAGCCATAAGCCCCATTCCGCATGCACCAGCGGCCCATCCCCATACCCTCATCCATACCCGCGCGCACAGCATCACCTACATACATACATACCCACCGCTAAAGCTACAGCGCCCACACACCATCCTGCTCGATATTCAATCCAAGCATGCTGAAGTCTCATGTCTGACCGGGACGAAGCACAGCGCGCGCAGGGAGGGAGGTGTTGTATCCCTCTTCACTGCTCATGCACTGATCTGCATGTCTCAACATGAAGTGCCAATGATGATGCGCTCACGCAACAAGACAAACGCATCATGATGAGATTCAGGGACAGAGGAAGACTTTAGGAGGAGTGAAAGAGTCACAACTTCCGATCCAAAATATGAGATGCGGACGTGATGGCTATCGGAGCGGAGTCCAGGCTGTTGTACCACGGTTCGATCGCTGCCCATGCAGAGGTAGACTCGAGTCCACCGAGGTATGAGCAGACATGGCATACGCAAACGAGTGTGACATATACGCGTATATCTAACTTGATTAACATTCCGCACCGCTACTTGTGGCATCGCGCTGTCAGTCACGTACGTTTGACTTATAGTCAACATCGATGCACGACACCATTATGGCATAATCCATCAAGTAATAATATTCGATATATTATTACATCATTCGTAGCATGGATAGGGCGTGCACACGGGTATGCGGTGATCGCGATGGTTCGTCGGCAACCAAGTATCAATATTCGGACTTCCGCACCTTGCATACGTTGTAACTGTATGCGACAATCCCATGATTTATGCGACAATCATAAGAACACTTTGAAAGTCCTCACACTTGGGATCGGGATCCAGTGTGACTTGTACTGCACATCAGCATCGTGAGCATGATAGGTGCGAGGACGGACTAGCAAACGTGTCACCCATATTTGCACGCGGTGTATAGTGTCAATATCAAGACTTCCCGGCATTTATGCAGTGTGAATGGCGGAATATCAATATTCCGCCATTGTGTAGCTTAACCGCCATTGTCGTCACTACGATCATATCTCTTTCACACCATGACACTTATGCCTTCGTGACCATGGTGTAGATAGCATTAGTATTATTAATCAGTATAAGTCTACGTGCGCTCTAAGATAGTTATTCCGTGATGCGTACGCCAACTTGCCTTCACACAATATCTTGCACCTTGAGTCGCACTTCTCACACTGATGCATCGATCATGGATGTAAGCATGGATGTAATAATATAGCAAATGTTGTGGCGCACTTATCAAATTACGCCAATTATTGCCAAGCAACTACGTATGCCGGTTTGGTCCGCACATCATCAGATGTATATGCTGCAATATTGGTTATGCTGGCAGCGCCACACGCTTGCAACACCAATGTCGCCATGGAAATGATATTAAAAATTATAAGTATTTAAGTTATAATAATATGATAAGCTTGATTGATTGCGACCATACATTGTACATGTGTGTACTTCAAGGTGTGCATGGATACATGTATGGCCAGTCTGCGCCTGTGTAATGAGAATGTGAGGTACAGGTGTGTACATGTAGAAGTGATGAGTAGTCATGTTTCATGTTGGATGACAGTGGGTTTTGAAGTGGGATGTGAAGTCGTTGTTATGCAGGTCTCGCAAACAGGTCTCGACGACAACTCTCCGCGGTGCCCTCCTCTTCACTCCGCGAGTGAGCCTACCAGGGATCGAACCTGGAATCTCCGGTTCCGTAGACCGGCGCTTTATCCATTAAGCCATAAGCCCCATTCCGCATGCACCAGCGGCCCATCCCCATACCCTCATCCGTACCCGCGCGCACAGCATCACCTACATACATACATACCCACCGCTAAAGCTACAGCGCCCACACACCATCCTGCTCGATATTCAATCCAAGCATGCTGAAGTCTCATGTCTGACCGGGACGAAGCACAGCGCGCGCAGGGAGGGAGGTGTTGTATCCCTCTTCACTGCTCATGCACTGATCTGCATGTCTCAACATGAAGTGCCAATGATGATGCGCTCACGCAACAAGACAAACGCATCATGATGAGATTCAGGGACAGAGGAAGACTTTAGGAGGAGTGAAAGAGTCACAACTTCCGATCCAAAATATGAGATGCGGACGTGATGGCTATCGGAGCGGAGTCCAGGCTGTTGTACCACGGTTCGATCGCTGCCCATGCAGAGGTAGACTCGAGTCCACCGAGGTATGAGCAGACATGGCATACGCAAACGAGTGTGACATATACGCGTATATCTAACTTGATTAACATTCCGCACCGCTACTTGTGGCATCGCGCTGTCAGTCACGTACGTTTGACTTATAGTCAACATCGATGCACGACACCATTATGGCATAATCCATCAAGTAATAATATTCGATATATTATTACATCATTCGTAGCATGGATAGGGCGTGCACACGGGTATGCGGTGATCGCGATGGTTCGTCGGCAACCAAGTATCAATATTCGGACTTCCGCACCTTGCATACGTTGTAACTGTATGCGACAATCCCATGATTTATGCGACAATCATAAGAACACTTTGAAAGTCCTCACACTTGGGATCGGGATCCAGTGTGACTTGTACTGCACATCAGCATCGTGAGCATGATAGGTGCGAGGACGGACTAGCAAACGTGTCACCCATATTTGCACGCGGTGTATAGTGCCAATATCAAGACTTCCCGGCATTTATGCAGTGTGAATGGCGGAATATCAATATTCCGCCATTGTGTAGCTTAACCGCCATTGTCGTCACTACGATCATATCTCTTTCACACCATGACACTTATGCCTTCGTGACCATGGTGTAGATAGCATTAGTATTATTAATCAGTATAAGTCTACGTGCGCTCTAAGATAGTTATTCCGTGATGCGTACGCCAACTTGCCTTCACACAATATCTTGCACCTTGAGTCGCACTTCTCACACTGATGCATCGATCATGGATGTAAGCATGGATGTAATAATATAGCAAATGTTGTGGCGCACTTATCAAATTACGCCAATTATTGCCAAGCAACTACGTATGCCGGTTTGGTCCGCACATCATCAGATGTATATGCTGCAATATTGGTTATGCTGGCAGCGCCACACGCTTGCAACACCAATGTCGCCATGGAAATGATATTAAAAATTATAAGTATTTAAGTTATAATAATATGATAAGCTTGATTGATTGCGACCATACATTGTACATGTGTGTACTTCAAGGTGTGCATGGATACATGTATGGCCAGTCTGCGCCTGTGTAATGAGAATGTGAGGTACAGGTGTGTACATGTAGAAGTGATGAGTCGTCATGTTTCATGTTGGATGACAGTGGGTTTTGAAGTGGGATGTGAAGTCGTTGTTATGCAGGTCTCGCAAACAGGTCTCGACGACAACTCTCCGCGGTGCCCTCCTCTTCACTCCGCGAGTGAGCCTACCAGGGAGCGAACCTGGAATCTCCGGTTCCGTAGACCGGCGCATTATCCATTAAGCCATAAGCCCCATTCCGCATGCACCAGCGGCCCATCCCCATACCCTCATCCGTACCCGCGCGCACAGCATCACCTACATACATACATACCCACCGCTAAAGCTACAGCGCCCACACACCATCCTGCTCGATATTCAATCCAAGCATGCTGAAGTCTCATGTCTGACCGGGACGAAGCACAGCGCGCGCAGGGAGGGAGGTGTTGTATCCCTCTTCACTGCTCATGCACTGATCTGCATGTCTCAACATGAAGTGCCAATGATGATGCGCTCACGCAACAAGACAAACGCATCATGATGAGATTCAGGGACAGAGGAAGACTTTAGGAGGAGTGAAAGAGTCACAACTTCCGATCCAAAATATGAGATGCGGACGTGATGGCTATCGGAGCGGAGTCCAGGCTGTTGTACCACGGTTCGATCGCTGCCCATGCAGAGGTAGACTCGAGTCCACCGAGGTATGAGCAGACATGGCATACGCAAACGAGTGTGACATATACGCGTATATCTAACTTGATTAACATTCCGCACCGCTACTTGTGGCATCGCGCTGTCAGTCACGTACGTTTGACTTATAGTCAACATCGATGCACGACACCATTATGGCATAATCCATCAAGTAATAATATTCGATATATTATTACATCATTCGTAGCATGGATAGGGCGTGCACACGGGTATGCGGTGATCGCGATGGTTCGTCGGCAACCAAGTATCAATATTCGGACTTCCGCACCTTGCATACGTTGTAACTGTATGCGACAATCCCATGATTTATGCGACAATCATAAGAACACTTTGAAAGTCCTCACACTTGGGATCGGGATCCAGTGTGACTTGTACTGCACATCAGCATCGTGAGCATGATAGGTGCGAGGACGGACTAGCAAACGTGTCACCCATATTTGCACGCGGTGTATAGTGTCAATATCAAGACTTCCCGGCATTTATGCAGTGTGAATGGCGGAATATCAATATTCCGCCATTGTGTAGCTTAACCGCCATTGTCGTCACTACGATCATATCTCTTTCACACCATGACACTTATGCCTTCGTGACCATGGTGTAGATAGCATTAGTATTATTAATCAGTATAAGTCTACGTGCGCTCTAAGATAGTTATTCCGTGATGCGTACGCCAACTTGCCTTCACACAATATCTTGCACCTTGAGTCGCACTTCTCACACTGATGCATCGATCATGGATGTAAGCATGGATGTAATAATATAGCAAATGTTGTGGCGCACTTATCAAATTACGCCAATTATTGCCAAGCAACTACGTATGCCGGTTTGGTCCGCACATCATCAGATGTATATGCTGCAATATTGGTTATGCTGGCAGCGCCACACGCTTGCAACACCAATGTCGCCATGGAAATGATATTAAAAATTATAAGTATTTAAGTTATAATAATATGATAAGCTTGATTGATTGCGACCATACATTGTACATGTGTGTACTTCAAGGTGTGCATGGATACATGTATGGCCAGTCTGCGCCTGTGTAATGAGAATGTGAGGTACAGGTGTGTACATGTAGAAGTGATGAGTAGTCATGTTTCATGTTGGATGACAGTGGGTTTTGAAGTGGGATGTGAAGTCGTTGTTATGCAGGTCTCGCAAACAGGTCTCGACGACAACTCTCCGCGGTGCCCTCCTCTTCACTCCGCGAGTGAGCCTACCAGGGATCGAACCTGGAATCTCCGGTTCCGTAGACCGGCGCTTTATCCATTAAGCCATAAGCCCCATTCCGCATGCACCAGCGGCCCATCCCCATACCCTCATCCGTACCCGCGCGCACAGCATCACCTACATACATACATACCCACCGCTAAAGCTACAGCGCCCACACACCATCCTGCTCGATATTCAATCCAAGCATGCTGAAGTCTCATGTCTGACCGGGACGAAGCACAGCGCGCGCAGGGAGGGAGGTGTTGTATCCCTCTTCACTGCTCATGCACTGATCTGCATGTCTCAACATGAAGTGCCAATGATGATGCGCTCACGCAACAAGACAAACGCATCATGATGAGATTCAGGGACAGAGGAAGACTTTAGGAGGAGTGAAAGAGTCACAACTTCCGATCCAAAATATGAGATGCGGACGTGATGGCTATCGGAGCGGAGTCCAGGCTGTTGTACCACGGTTCGATCGCTGCCCATGCAGAGGTAGACTCGAGTCCACCGAGGTATGAGCAGACATGGCATACGCAAACGAGTGTGACATATACGCGTATATCTAACTTGATTAACATTCCGCACCGCTACTTGTGGCATCGCGCTGTCAGTCACGTACGTTTGACTTATAGTCAACATCGATGCACGACACCATTATGGCATAATCCATCAAGTAATAATATTCGATATATTATTACATCATTCGTAGCATGGATAGGGCGTGCACACGGGTATGCGGTGATCGCGATGGTTCGTCGGCAACCAAGTATCAATATTCGGACTTCCGCACCTTGCATACGTTGTAACTGTATGCGACAATCCCATGATTTATGCGACAATCATAAGAACACTTTGAAAGTCCTCACACTTGGGATCGGGATCCAGTGTGACTTGTACTGCACATCAGCATCGTGAGCATGATAGGTGCGAGGACGGACTAGCAAACGTGTCACCCATATTTGCACGCGGTGTATAGTGCCAATATCAAGACTTCCCGGCATTTATGCAGTGTGAATGGCGGAATATCAATATTCCGCCATTGTGTAGCTTAACCGCCATTGTCGTCACTACGATCATATCTCTTTCACACCATGACACTTATGCCTTCGTGACCATGGTGTAGATAGCATTAGTATTATTAATCAGTATAAGTCTACGTGCGCTCTAAGATAGTTATTCCGTGATGCGTACGCCAACTTGCCTTCACACAATATCTTGCACCTTGAGTCGCACTTCTCACACTGATGCATCGATCATGGATGTAAGCATGGATGTAATAATATAGCAAATGTTGTGGCGCACTTATCAAATTACGCCAATTATTGCCAAGCAACTACGTATGCCGGTTTGGTCCGCACATCATCAGATGTATATGCTGCAATATTGGTTATGCTGGCAGCGCCACACGCTTGCAACACCAATGTCGCCATGGAAATGATATTAAAAATTATAAGTATTTAAGTTATAATAATATGATAAGCTTGATTGATTGCGACCATACATTGTACATGTGTGTACTTCAAGGTGTGCATGGATACATGTATGGCCAGTCTGCGCCTGTGTAATGAGAATGTGAGGTACAGGTGTGTACATGTAGAAGTGATGAGTAGTCATGTTTCATGTTGGATGACAGTGGGTTTTGAAGTGGGATGTGAAGTCGTTGTTATGCAGGTCTCGCAAACAGGTCTCGACGACAACTCTCCGCGGTGCCCTCCTCTTCACTCCGCGAGTGAGCCTACCAGGGAGCGAACCTGGAATCTCCGGTTCCGTAGACCGGCGCATTATCCATTAAGCCATAAGCCCCATTCCGCATGCACCAGCGGCCCATCCCCATACCCTCATCCGTACCCGCGCGCACAGCATCACCTACATACATACATACCCACCGCTAAAGCTACAGCGCCCACACACCATCCTGCTCGATATTCAATCCAAGCATGCTGAAGTCTCATGTCTGACCGGGACGAAGCACAGCGCGCGCAGGGAGGGAGGTGTTGTATCCCTCTTCACTGCTCATGCACTGATCTGCATGTCTCAACATGAAGTGCCAATGATGATGCGCTCACGCAACAAGACAAACGCATCATGATGAGATTCAGGGACAGAGGAAGACTTTAGGAGGAGTGAAAGAGTCACAACTTCCGATCCAAAATATGAGATGCGGACGTGATGGCTATCGGAGCGGAGTCCAGGCTGTTGTACCACGGTTCGATCGCTGCCCATGCAGAGGTAGACTCGAGTCCACCGAGGTATGAGCAGACATGGCATACGCAAACGAGTGTGACATATACGCGTATATCTAACTTGATTAACATTCCGCACCGCTACTTGTGGCATCGCGCTGTCAGTCACGTACGTTTGACTTATAGTCAACATCGATGCACGACACCATTATGGCATAATCCATCAAGTAATAATATTCGATATATTATTACATCATTCGTAGCATGGATAGGGCGTGCACACGGGTATGCGGTGATCGCGATGGTTCGTCGGCAACCAAGTATCAATATTCGGACTTCCGCACCTTGCATACGTTGTAACTGTATGCGACAATCCCATGATTTATGCGACAATCATAAGAACACTTTGAAAGTCCTCACACTTGGGATCGGGATCCAGTGTGACTTGTACTGCACATCAGCATCGTGAGCATGATAGGTGCGAGGACGGACTAGCAAACGTGTCACCCATATTTGCACGCGGTGTATAGTGTCAATATCAAGACTTCCCGGCATTTATGCAGTGTGAATGGCGGAATATCAATATTCCGCCATTGTGTAGCTTAACCGCCATTGTCGTCACTACGATCATATCTCTTTCACACCATGACACTTATGCCTTCGTGACCATGGTGTAGATAGCATTAGTATTATTAATCAGTATAAGTCTACGTGCGCTCTAAGATAGTTATTCCGTGATGCGTACGCCAACTTGCCTTCACACAATATCTTGCACCTTGAGTCGCACTTCTCACACTGATGCATCGATCATGGATGTAAGCATGGATGTAATAATATAGCAAATGTTGTGGCGCACTTATCAAATTACGCCAATTATTGCCAAGCAACTACGTATGCCGGTTTGGTCCGCACATCATCAGATGTATATGCTGCAATATTGGTTATGCTGGCAGCGCCACACGCTTGCAACACCAATGTCGCCATGGAAATGATATTAAAAATTATAAGTATTTAAGTTATAATAATATGATAAGCTTGATTGATTGCGACCATACATTGTACATGTGTGTACTTCAAGGTGTGCATGGATACATGTATGGCCAGTCTGCGCCTGTGTAATGAGAATGTGAGGTACAGGTGTGTACATGTAGAAGTGATGAGTAGTCATGTTTCATGTTGGATGACAGTGGGTTTTGAAGTGGGATGTGAAGTCGTTGTTATGCAGGTCTCGCAAACAGGTCTCGACGACAACTCTCCGCGGTGCCCTCCTCTTCACTCCGCGAGCGAGCCTACCAGGGATCGAACCTGGAATCTCCGGTTCCGTAGACCGGCGCTTTATTCATTAAGCCATAAGCCCCATTCCGCATGCACCAGCGGCCCATCCCCATACCCTCATCCGTACCCGCGCGCACAGCATCACCTACATACATACATACCCACCGCTAAAGCTACAGCGCCCACACACCATCCTGCTCGATATTCAATCCAAGCATGCTGAAGTCTCATGTCTGACCGGGACGAAGCACAGCGCGCGCAGGGAGGGAGGTGTTGTATCCCTCTTCACTGCTCATGCACTGATCTGCATGTCTCAACATGAAGTGCCAATGATGATGCGCTCACGCAACAAGACAAACGCATCATGATGAGATTCAGGGACAGAGGAAGACTTTAGGAGGAGTGAAAGAGTCACAACTTCCGATCCAAAATATGAGATGCGGACGTGATGGCTATCGGAGCGGAGTCCAGGCTGTTGTACCACGGTTCGATCGCTGCCCATGCAGAGGTAGACTCGAGTCCACCGAGGTATGAGCAGACATGGCATACGCAAACGAGTGTGACATATACGCGTATATCTAACTTGATTAACATTCCGCACCGCTACTTGTGGCATCGCGCTGTCAGTCACGTACGTTTGACTTATAGTCAACATCGATGCACGACACCATTATGGCATAATCCATCAAGTAATAATATTCGATATATTATTACATCATTCGTAGCATGGATAGGGCGTGCACACGGGTATGCGGTGATCGCGATGGTTCGTCGGCAACCAAGTATCAATATTCGGACTTCCGCACCTTGCATACGTTGTAACTGTATGCGACAATCCCATGATTTATGCGACAATCATAAGAACACTTTGAAAGTCCTCACACTTGGGATCGGGATCCAGTGTGACTTGTACTGCACATCAGCATCGTGAGCATGATAGGTGCGAGGACGGACTAGCAAACGTGTCACCCATATTTGCACGCGGTGTATAGTGTCAATATCAAGACTTCCCGGCATTTATGCAGTGTGAATGGCGGAATATCAATATTCCGCCATTGTGTAGCTTAACCGCCATTGTCGTCACTACGATCATATCTCTTTCACACCATGACACTTATGCCTTCGTGACCATGGTGTAGATAGCATTAGTATTATTAATCAGTATAAGTCTACGTGCGCTCTAAGATAGTTATTCCGTGATGCGTACGCCAACTTGCCTTCACACAATATCTTGCACCTTGAGTCGCACTTCTCACACTGATGCATCGATCATGGATGTAAGCATGGATGTAATAATATAGCAAATGTTGTGGCGCACTTATCAAATTACGCCAATTATTGCCAAGCAACTACGTATGCCGGTTTGGTCCGCACATCATCAGATGTATATGCTGCAATATTGGTTATGCTGGCAGCGCCACACGCTTGCAACACCAATGTCGCCATGGAAATGATATTAAAAATTATAAGTATTTAAGTTATAATAATATGATAAGCTTGATTGATTGCGACCATACATTGTACATGTGTGTACTTCAAGGTGTGCATGGATACATGTATGGCCAGTCTGCGCCTGTGTAATGAGAATGTGAGGTACAGGTGTGTACATGTAGAAGTGATGAGTAGTCATGTTTCATGTTGGATGACAGTGGGTTTTGAAGTGGGATGTGAAGTCGTTGTTATGCAGGTCTCGCAAACAGGTCTCGACGACAACTCTCCGCGGTGCCCTCCTCTTCACTCCGCGAGCGAGCCTACCAGGGATCGAACCTGGAATCTCCGGTTCCGCAGACCGGCGCATTATCCATTAAGCCATAAGCCCCATTCCGCATGCACCAGCGGCCCATCCCCATACCCTCATCCGTACCCACGCGCACAGCATCACCTACATACATACATACCCACCGCTAAAGCTACAGCGCCCACACACCATCCTGCTCGATATTCAATCCAAGCATGCTGAAGTCTCATGTCTGACCGGGACGAAGCACAGCGCGCGCAGGGAGGGAGGTGTTGTATCCCTCTTCACTGCTCATGCACTGATCTGCATGTCTCAACATGAAGTGCCAATGATGATGCGCTCACGCAACAAGACAAACGCATCATGATGAGATTCAGGGACAGAGGAAGACTTTAGGAGGAGTGAAAGAGTCACAACTTCCGATCCAAAATATGAGATGCGGACGTGATGGCTATCGGAGCGGAGTCCAGGCTGTTGTACCACGGTTCGATCGCTGCCCATGCAGAGGTAGACTCGAGTCCACCGAGGTATGAGCAGACATGGCATACGCAAACGAGTGTGACATATACGCGTATATCTAACTTGATTAACATTCCGCACCGCTACTTGTGGCATCGCGCTGTCAGTCACGTACGTTTGACTTATAGTCAACATCGATGCACGACACCATTATGGCATAATCCATCAAGTAATAATATTCGATATATTATTACATCATTCGTAGCATGGATAGGGCGTGCACACGGGTATGCGGTGATCGCGATGGTTCGTCGGCAACCAAGTATCAATATTCGGACTTCCGCACCTTGCATACGTTGTAACTGTATGCGACAATCCCATGATTTATGCGACAATCATAAGAACACTTTGAAAGTCCTCACACTTGGGATCGGGATCCAGTGTGACTTGTACTGCACATCAGCATCGTGAGCATGATAGGTGCGAGGACGGACTAGCAAACGTGTCACCCATATTTGCACGCGGTGTATAGTGTCAATATCAAGACTTCCCGGCATTTATGCAGTGTGAATGGCGGAATATCAATATTCCGCCATTGTGTAGCTTAACCGCCATTGTCGTCACTACGATCATATCTCTTTCACACCATGACACTTATGCCTTCGTGACCATGGTGTAGATAGCATTAGTATTATTAATCAGTATAAGTCTACGTGCGCTCTAAGATAGTTATTCCGTGATGCGTACGCCAACTTGCCTTCACACAATATCTTGCACCTTGAGTCGCACTTCTCACACTGATGCATCGATCATGGATGTAAGCATGGATGTAATAATATAGCAAATGTTGTGGCGCACTTATCAAATTACGCCAATTATTGCCAAGCAACTACGTATGCCGGTTTGGTCCGCACATCATCAGATGTATATGCTGCAATATTGGTTATGCTGGCAGCGCCACACGCTTGCAACACCAATGTCGCCATGGAAATGATATTAAAAATTATAAGTATTTAAGTTATAATAATATGATAAGCTTGATTGATTGCGACCATACATTGTACATGTGTGTACTTCAAGGTGTGCATGGATACATGTATGGCCAGTCTGCGCCTGTGTAATGAGAATGTGAGGTACAGGTGTGTACATGTAGAAGTGATGAGTCGTCATGTTTCATGTTGGATGACAGTGGGTTTTGAAGTGGGATGTGAAGTCGTTGTTATGCAGGTCTCGCAAACAGGTCTCGACGACAACTCTCCGCGGTGCCCTCCTCTTCACTCCGCGAGCGAGCCTACCAGGGATCGAACCTGGAATCTCCGGTTCCGCAGACCGGCGCATTATCCATTAAGCCATAAGCCCCATTCCGCATGCACCAGCGGCCCATCCCCATACCCTCATCCGTACCCACGCGCACAGCATCACCTACGTACATACATACCCACCGCTAAAGCTACAGCGCCCACACACCATCCTGCTCGATATTCAATCCAAGCATGCTGAAGTCTCATGTCTGACCGGGACGAAGCACAGCGCGCGCAGGGAGGGAGGTGTTGTATCCCTCTTCACTGCTCATGCACTGATCTGCATGTCTCAACATGAAGTGCCAATGATGATGCGCTCACGCAACAAGACAAACGCATCATGATGAGATTCAGGGACAGAGGAAGACTTTAGGAGGAGTGAAAGAGTCACAACTTCCGATCCAAAATATGAGATGCGGACGTGATGGCTATCGGAGCGGAGTCCAGGCTGTTGTACCACGGTTCGATCGCTGCCCATGCAGAGGTAGACTCGAGTCCACCGAGGTATGAGCAGACATGGCATACGCAAACGAGTGTGACATATACGCGTATATCTAACTTGATTAACATTCCGCACCGCTACTTGTGGCATCGCGCTGTCAGTCACGTACGTTTGACTTATAGTCAACATCGATGCACGACACCATTATGGCATAATCCATCAAGTAATAATATTCGATATATTATTACATCATTCGTAGCATGGATAGGGCGTGCACACGGGTATGCGGTGATCGCGATGGTTCGTCGGCAACCAAGTATCAATATTCGGACTTCCGCACCTTGCATACGTTGTAACTGTATGCGACAATCCCATGATTTATGCGACAATCATAAGAACACTTTGAAAGTCCTCACACTTGGGATCGGGATCCAGTGTGACTTGTACTGCACATCAGCATCGTGAGCATGATAGGTGCGAGGACGGACTAGCAAACGTGTCACCCATATTTGCACGCGGTGTATAGTGTCAATATCAAGACTTCCCGGCATTTATGCAGTGTGAATGGCGGAATATCAATATTCCGCCATTGTGTAGCTTAACCGCCATTGTCGTCACTACGATCATATCTCTTTCACACCATGACACTTATGCCTTCGTGACCATGGTGTAGATAGCATTAGTATTATTAATCAGTATAAGTCTACGTGCGCTCTAAGATAGTTATTCCGTGATGCGTACGCCAACTTGCCTTCACACAATATCTTGCACCTTGAGTCGCACTTCTCACACTGATGCATCAATCATGGATGTAAGCATGGATGTAATAATATAGCAAATGTTGTGGCGCACTTATCAAATTACGCCAATTATTGCCAAGCAACTACGTATGCCGGTTTGGTCCGCACATCATCAGATGTATATGCTGCAATATTGGTTATGCTGGCAGCGCCACACGCTTGCAACACCAATGTCGCCATGGAAATGATATTAAAAATTATAAGTATTTAAGTTATAATAATATGATAAGCTTGATTGATTGCGACCATACATTGTACATGTGTGTACTTCAAGGTGTGCATGGATACATGTATGGCCAGTCTGCGCCTGTGTAATGAGAATGTGAGGTACAGGTGTGTACATGTAGAAGTGATGAGTAGTCATGTTTCATGTTGGATGACAGTGGGTTTTGAAGTGGGATGTGAAGTCGTTGTTATGCAGGTCTCGCAAACAGGTCTCGACGACAACTCTCCGCGGTGCCCTCCTCTTCACTCCGCGAGCGAGCCTACCAGGGATCGAACCTGGAATCTCCGGTTCCGCAGACCGGCGCATTATCCATTAAGCCATAAGCCCCATTCCGCATGCACCAGCGGCCCATCCCCATACCCTCATCCGTACCCACGCGCACAGCATCACCTACGTACATACATACCCACCGCTAAAGCTACAGCGCCCACACACCATCCTGCTCGATATTCAATCCAAGCATGCTGAAGTCTCATGTCTGACCGGGACGAAGCACAGCGCGCGCAGGGAGGGAGGTGTTGTATCCCTCTTCACTGCTCATGCACTGATCTGCATGTCTCAACATGAAGTGCCAATGATGATGCGCTCACGCAACAAGACAAACGCATCATGATGAGATTCAGGGACAGAGGAAGACTTTAGGAGGAGTGAAAGAGTCACAACTTCCGATCCAAAATATGAGATGCGGACGTGATGGCTATCGGAGCGGAGTCCAGGCTGTTGTACCACGGTTCGATCGCTGCCCATGCAGAGGTAGACTCGAGTCCACCGAGGTATGAGCAGACATGGCATACGCAAACGAGTGTGACATATACGCGTATATCTAACTTGATTAACATTCCGCACCGCTACTTGTGGCATCGCGCTGTCAGTCACGTACGTTTGACTTATAGTCAACATCGATGCACGACACCATTATGGCATAATCCATCAAGTAATAATATTCGATATATTATTACATCATTCGTAGCATGGATAGGGCGTGCACACGGGTATGCGGTGATCGCGATGGTTCGTCGGCAACCAAGTATCAATATTCGGACTTCCGCACCTTGCATACGTTGTAACTGTATGCGACAATCCCATGATTTATGCGACAATCATAAGAACACTTTGAAAGTCCTCACACTTGGGATCGGGATCCAGTGTGACTTGTACTGCACATCAGCATCGTGAGCATGATAGGTGCGAGGACGGACTAGCAAACGTGTCACCCATATTTGCACGCGGTGTATAGTGCCAATATCAAGACTTCCCGGCATTTATGCAGTGTGAATGGCGGAATATCAATATTCCGCCATTGTGTAGCTTAACCGCCATTGTCGTCACTACGATCATATCTCTTTCACACCATGACACTTATGCCTTCGTGACCATGGTGTAGATAGCATTAGTATTATTAATCAGTATAAGTCTACGTGCGCTCTAAGATAGTTATTCCGTGATGCGTACGCCAACTTGCCTTCACACAATATCTTGCACCTTGAGTCGCACTTCTCACACTGATGCATCGATCATGGATGTAAGCATGGATGTAATAATATAGCAAATGTTGTGGCGCACTTATCAAATTACGCCAATTATTGCCAAGCAACTACGTATGCCGGTTTGGTCCGCACATCATCAGATGTATATGCTGCAATATTGGTTATGCTGGCAGCGCCACACGCTTGCAACACCAATGTCGCCATGGAAATGATATTAAAAATTATAAGTATTTAAGTTATAATAATATGATAAGCTTGATTGATTGCGACCATACATTGTACATGTGTGTACTTCAAGGTGTGCATGGATACATGTATGGCCAGTCTGCGCCTGTGTAATGAGAATGTGAGGTACAGGTGTGTACATGTAGAAGTGATGAGTAGTCATGTTTCATGTTGGATGACAGTGGGTTTTGAAGTGGGATGTGAAGTCGTTGTTATGCAGGTCTCGCAAACAGGTCTCGACGACAACTCTCCGCGGTGCCCTCCTCTTCACTCCGCGAGCGAGCCTACCAGGGATCGAACCTGGAATCTCCGGTTCCGCAGACCGGCGCATTATCCATTAAGCCATAAGCCCCATTCCGCATGCACCAGCGGCCCATCCCCATACCCTCATCCGTACCCACGCGCACAGCATCACCTACGTACATACATACCCACCGCTAAAGCTACAGCGCCCACACACCATCCTGCTCGATATTCAATCCAAGCATGCTGAAGTCTCATGTCTGACCGGGACGAAGCACAGCGCGCGCAGGGAGGGAGGTGTTGTATCCCTCTTCACTGCTCATGCACTGATCTGCATGTCTCAACATGAAGTGCCAATGATGATGCGCTCACGCAACAAGACAAACGCATCATGATGAGATTCAGGGACAGAGGAAGACTTTAGGAGGAGTGAAAGAGTCACAACTTCCGATCCAAAATATGAGATGCGGACGTGATGGCTATCGGAGCGGAGTCCAGGCTGTTGTACCACGGTTCGATCGCTGCCCATGCAGAGGTAGACTCGAGTCCACCGAGGTATGAGCAGACATGGCATACACAAACGAGTGTGACATATACGCGTATATCTAACTTGATTAACATTCCGCACCGCTACTTGTGGCATCGCGCTGTCAGTCACGTACGTTTGACTTATAGTCAACATCGATGCACGACACCATTATGGCATAATCCATCAAGTAATAATATTCGATATATTATTACATCATTCGTAGCATGGATAGGGCGTGCACACGGGTATGCGGTGATCGCGATGGTTCGTCGGCAACCAAGTATCAATATTCGGACTTCCGCACCTTGCATACGTTGTAACTGTATGCGACAATCCCATGATTTATGCGACAATCATAAGAACACTTTGAAAGTCCTCACACTTGGGATCGGGATCCAGTGTGACTTGTACTGCACATCAGCATCGTGAGCATGATAGGTGCGAGGACGGACTAGCAAACGTGTCACCCATATTTGCACGCGGTGTATAGTGTCAATATCAAGACTTCCCGGCATTTATGCAGTGTGAATGGCGGAATATCAATATTCCGCCATTGTGTAGCTTAACCGCCATTGTCGTCACTACGATCATATCTCTTTCACACCATGACACTTATGCCTTCGTGACCATGGTGTAGATAGCATTAGTATTATTAATCAGTATAAGTCTACGTGCGCTCTAAGATAGTTATTCCGTGATGCGTACGCCAACTTGCCTTCACACAATATCTTGCACCTTGAGTCGCACTTCTCACACTGATGCATCGATCATGGATGTAAGCATGGATGTAATAATATAGCAAATGTTGTGGCGCACTTATCAAATTACGCCAATTATTGCCAAGCAACTACGTATGCCGGTTTGGTCCGCACATCATCAGATGTATATGCTGCAATATTGGTTATGCTGGCAGCGCCACACGCTTGCAACACCAATGTCGCCATGGAAATGATATTAAAAATTATAAGTATTTAAGTTATAATAATATGATAAGCTTGATTGATTGCGACCATACATTGTACATGTGTGTACTTCAAGGTGTGCATGGATACATGTATGGCCAGTCTGCGCCTGTGTAATGAGAATGTGAGGTACAGGTGTGTACATGTAGAAGTGATGAGTAGTCATGTTTCATGTTGGATGACAGTGGGTTTTGAAGTGGGATGTGAAGTCGTTGTTATGCAGGTCTCGCAAACAGGTCTCGACGACAACTCTCCGCGGTGCCCTCCTCTTCACTCCGCGAGCGAGCCTACCAGGGATCGAACCTGGAATCTCCGGTTCCGCAGACCGGCGCATTATCCATTAAGCCATAAGCCCCATTCCGCATGCACCAGCGGCCCATCCCCATACCCTCATCCGTACCCACGCGCACAGCATCACCTACGTACATACATACCCACCGCTAAAGCTACAGCGCCCACACACCATCCTGCTCGATATTCAATCCAAGCATGCTGAAGTCTCATGTCTGACCGGGACGAAGCACAGCGCGCGCAGGGAGGGAGGTGTTGTATCCCTCTTCACTGCTCATGCACTGATCTGCATGTCTCAACATGAAGTGCCAATGATGATGCGCTCACGCAACAAGACAAACGCATCATGATGAGATTCAGGGACAGAGGAAGACTTTAGGAGGAGTGAAAGAGTCACAACTTCCGATCCAAAATATGAGATGCGGACGTGATGGCTATCGGAGCGGAGTCCAGGCTGTTGTACCACGGTTCGATCGCTGCCCATGCAGAGGTAGACTCGAGTCCACCGAGGTATGAGCAGACATGGCATACGCAAACGAGTGTGACATATACGCGTATATCTAACTTGATTAACATTCCGCACCGCTACTTGTGGCATCGCGCTGTCAGTCACGTACGTTTGACTTATAGTCAACATCGATGCACGACACCATTATGGCATAATCCATCAAGTAATAATATTCGATATATTATTACATCATTCGTAGCATGGATAGGGCGTGCACACGGGTATGCGGTGATCGCGATGGTTCGTCGGCAACCAAGTATCAATATTCGGACTTCCGCACCTTGCATACGTTGTAACTGTATGCGACAATCCCATGATTTATGCGACAATCATAAGAACACTTTGAAAGTCCTCACACTTGGGATCGGGATCCAGTGTGACTTGTACTGCACATCAGCATCGTGAGCATGATAGGTGCGAGGACGGACTAGCAAACGTGTCACCCATATTTGCACGCGGTGTATAGTGTCAATATCAAGACTTCCCGGCATTTATGCAGTGTGAATGGCGGAATATCAATATTCCGCCATTGTGTAGCTTAACCGCCATTGTCGTCACTACGATCATATCTCTTTCACACCATGACACTTATGCCTTCGTGACCATGGTGTAGATAGCATTAGTATTATTAATCAGTATAAGTCTACGTGCGCTCTAAGATAGTTATTCCGTGATGCGTACGCCAACTTGCCTTCACACAATATCTTGCACCTTGAGTCGCACTTCTCACACTGATGCATCGATCATGGATGTAAGCATGGATGTAATAATATAGCAAATGTTGTGGCGCACTTATCAAATTACGCCAATTATTGCCAAGCAACTACGTATGCCGGTTTGGTCCGCACATCATCAGATGTATATGCTGCAATATTGGTTATGCTGGCTGTTGTACCTCTCGTTCGCGTTTGCTCATGAGTATCTGCACGTCTGGAGACTATCGACACCGATGCGCGAGCACTTGCAAGTACAGCAAGGCAAGCGAGAGCAAACAGAGACAGCGGAAGACTTCAAGACGAAGAGAGATATAACTTACGGTCTTACAGATCGGAATGATGCAATGGACGAAATCGCCGTCAGCGCCGGAAGTAAGCAATCATCACGCGGCGGTGATCAGCGAAGTTCAGGCTTTAGCTCGGGCTAAGTAGGATATCGTATAGCAATAGTAATGTAGAACACACAAGTGTTCTCCGGTATCGAATGTCTTATCTAGCTTAGCCGTCCTCGCATCTGTTATACTCGCAGCATCGCAATGCCGTACGATTCACATCAGGAGGCCGATCCTAGATGTGACAACCCTACTGCGTCTAGGCGATGTCTACGTATAACAACGTATAAGCCTTTCCGGCATTCGCATGATGCAAGGGTCCGGATAACGATATCCGGTTGCAGGGCATGCATCGCGACAAGTGCGGCGCTCTCAACGTGTGCTTTAATGAAGTAATATTATATCAGATAATATTACTTATCGTTTCATAGCACGAGCATAATGCGCACTTCAATGATTCGGTCATTCATGCATGCTAGGCGGATTTGCCATGATGCGATGTCGCGATGGATCAATGACAACATGCCAGATGCATATATAAATGTATGCGAATACATTTACATCATGCAGATTCATTCATATGTAATGCGTTCATCACAAAGCACTTCGACTCATAGGATCGCGTCGACCTACGCGTCGATGGGAAATGAACCGTAGCACAACAATTATCCCCCCTCCCGTATGCAGCGTCCTCGCTGCATCATACAGCATCGACTGCAGGGGTCATTGGGCTTGTGTGGCACGTTTGCGGGCTTCTTCGAGCAGGGGTTTCATGTCCTGTGAGAAGTTGCGTGCCGGTTCCCATGAGTTGTGCTCGTCGGTATACCCTGTCCACTTAACCAAGTACTCGTGTACTGTTCGCTTACGTCGGTGTCGGCCCACACGACGCGCGCGATAATCTAACACCCGCTCCACATCGTAAAACTTCTGTTTACCAGCGATCCAGGTCTCGGGAACTGGTTCGATCGCTGCGGGGGCATTAGCAGGCTCAGGGACGGGTTCCGTACCACGATACGGACGAACAAGCGATACGTGAAACGTGGGGTGAATGGTCATATCAGTGGGCAATGCAAGCTCCACAGCCACATTCCCAACCATGCGCATGACAGGATACGGACCAATCCAACGGGGTAAGAGTTTTCGGGATCCGTCGGCCAAGGAACGCAAGTTCTTGGTGCTTAGCAACACGAGTTGCCCCTCCGAAAACGTCACATCCTGCTTGGATTTGTTGTAGTATTCCGTCGTTCGTTGCTGCGCCGCGTCCAAACACGACTTCGCGTCTGTGATTCGGGACATAAAAGACTTGGCAAAAAGTTTAGCAGCAGGCACGTTCACTTCCAACTCACGCCACACGGGTAGCGCGGGATGAAACCCGTAGTTAAGAAAGAACGGACTTTTGCCTGTAGAGCGGTTAACAGCGTTGTTAAGCGCGAATTCTGCCGCAGTCAAATATGTATCCCAAACAAGTGGTGTGCGACCAGCATAATTGCGCAACATATCACCCAACGTGCGGTTTGTGCGTTCGGTTTGACCATCAGACTGCGGGTGGTACGCTGTGCTCAGGTTGACACGCATGCCAACTAGCTTGCAGAGCGCTTCCCAAAACTTAGACGTGAACTGTCCACCGCGGTCCGAGATCACATTTTTGGGAATCCCGTGTAACCGAACCACATTATCGAAAAACAAACGTGCGGTTTGCTCAGCCGTGCAGGATGATGTACATGGTGCTAGGTGGACCATCTTAGTCAGACGATCGACCATTACGAACACCGCATCGTATCCCCCCTCAGTTTTGGGCAGCGCGACTACGAAGTCCATGGAAACACTTTCCCAAGGCGCATCCGGGACAGGCAACGGTTGCAACAACCCATGGCCCTTACCGGACAAAGCCTTATTGCGCTGGCACAGACTGCATGTCTGGACGAAGTTCGCCGCATCGTTAGCCAAACGAGGCCACCAAAAGGAACGTTGCACCAAGTCGATCAATCGCTTGCTACCAGGGTGTCCTGCTAACGGGTCCTCGTGGAACCGCGCAAGGATGTCGTAGCGTAGCGCGTCGTCGTTCGGAACAACGATTTGCGTAGCTGCACCCTCCGTCCGTAGCCAAAGGCCATTCTGCTTGCGAAGGTTTTCTACATTAGCCGGGTCCGCGAACCAGGCGTCTGCGTTGTAGGCAACCTTCAACCGCTCCGCGAGGTCCGTCGCGATCGGAACCTCCTCGCTACGCGGCCGCACGACGGGCGCTGCCAAAATTGCAGCGTGTAGCGACGGATGTCGACTGAGAGCATCGGCAATATTCAATTTACCAGAAATATACTCCCAGGTGCAGTTGAACCTAGCTAGATATTCCATCCACCTAGCTTGACGGCGGTTCAACGTCGGAACGCTTTGCAAAAACGTTAGGGGCTTGTGGTCAGTCTTTAAAGTAAACGGGCGTCCCTCGAGGTAACAGCGCCATTCCTTTAAAGCATGCAGTACGGCCAGAAGCTCCTGTTCCCCGGTGGTGTAGCGAATCTCCGCACCAGAAAACTTCTTACTCGTGAAGGCGATCGGTCGCCCTTCCTGTAACAATACAGCGCCGCTTCCAAATATTGAGGCATCAGACACTACCTCAACACGAAATGGCAACGAGTAATCGGGGAATGCAAGGGTGACATCTTCGGCAACGATCCGTTTGAGCTCTTCGAATGCCCGCTGGCATTGCGACGTCCACGACTCGAGCGAAACGAAAACGCCTTTGCGAGTTAAGTTAGTAAGCGGGGCCGCAATGATGGAATATTTTTCAATGAACTTCCGGAAATAATTGGTCAAGCCAAGGAACTTACGCAGCTCCGTGAGGTTCTGAGGCGCGGGCCAATCGCGAACCACGGCGACCTTCCGCGGGTCCATCTTCACACCGGTGGCCGACACAATGTGGCCCAAATATTCCACCTGAGGCTGCGCCCAAAAGCATTTGGCGCGTTTAGCAAACAATTGCTCCCGCCTCATAACGTCGAGCACGAGCCGAAGATGCTCCAAGTGCTCCTCGCGCGTTTTAGAATATACCAAGATGTCATCCAGGTAGCAAACAACGAACCTGTCGATAAACGGCCTAAACATTCGGTCCATAACCGCCTGAAACGTCGCAGGGGCATTAGTCAAACCAAACGATAGGACCGTATACTCAAAGTGACCGAAGGGCGTCCGAAAAGCGGTTTTCGGGATATCAGAGGCAGCGATGCGAATCTGATTGTAGCCCTGTTGTAAGTCAATTGAGGAAAAATAAGCCGAGCCCTTCAGCTTATCCAACAGGTCGTCAACGCGTGGCAAAGGGTAGCGATTTTTCACCGTATTCGCATTTAAACCCCGGTAATCGATGCACATGCGCAAGGTCCCATCCTTCTTACCGACAAACAAAATCGGTGCAGAATACGGGGATGTGCTGGGGCGTATCATACCCTTCGCGAGTAAATCCGTCACCTGGCGCTTTACCTCGTCCAGTTCCAATGGACTCAACCTGTACATTGGCCGGGCCGTAGGCTGCGCTCCAGGCATGAGAGGGATTGTGTGATCAACAGGACGCATAGGTGGTAGCCCAGGGATATCTTTAAAGACGTCCTCATACTGCGACAGTAGGGCCTCAACCTCAGGATCCACAGAAATCTGCGCGGTGGTGACACAACAGCTCACCCGCGGCCTTAAAAGCAGTCCGTGGGCACCCTTCCGTAACAAACGGACGGCCTCCTTACGCCCGACTAGCTCTGGTTCGATTCGCGCGGCCATTGCGGTCACAGCGAAATTAACCATAGGCACCGCCTCAGTTTCGCCCCCCTTTGGTGTGACATGTTCGAACGACAGGAAAGGTACCTTAATCGACAGAGTACCCTTGCACATATGCAGGGTTGCGGTCTCCATGTCGATGCGCGCGCGGTACTGTCGTAATGTCGACGACCCCATTATGTACGGTGCAGTCTCTGCTAAGCCCTGCAGCACGTACGGCCGGGTCACAACACGCAAAGGGCCTAACGATAGGCTAAGGGTAATCCTGCCCACGATGGGATGCTTACCCCCGTCAGCAAGGGTAACCTGTGTACAATCAGACGACTCTGGGGACAACCCCAGCGCATTCACCTCTGCGACAGAGATGAAGTCGTCACTGGCACCGGTGTCAACAAGTGCCTTCAGAGTACGGCCATTCAAACCGATCTGAACCACAGGGACACGGTTATCTACGAGCGACTGCCCAGCAGACAACGTCAGTGCACTTAGGGCGGGTCCATAACCAACGGCACCCCCGTCAGGAGCTTCGTACCAAACGTCAACCGAGTAGGATAGGTGTGGCCACGGAGCCAGCGTACCCTCCCGATCCACACCATTAAACAAAACGGTGCCCGGCTCGAACCGGTGGACATGCCGCATACCCCTTAACAATGCCTCTGCCTTGCGCCGACAGAAAGCAGGGAGTAATACACATGCGGCAGTGCCTGGATATTGACGCCTACATCTCCTGTATATGGCCAACTGTTCCGACATCTCACGCAGAGACGAGGGGATGAACAAAACCACGTGGTTAGACAGATCGATAGACGACAGGGGACGGCGAGGTGTAAACAAATTACACAACGGGTCGAAGCAGAGAAGTCCCGTGCGTCCGTCAAGCGTGATGCGTCGCGCAATGACTCGCTCGATGTGTCCAAGTACACAAGGCAACAATGCCTTAACGGCTGGCCGTAAGGATGACCACCGACCACGCGTTAGTTCAGAAAACCCAGGTAGAGCCCCCTCCGCAGGAACCCGGGCAAGCCCCTATTTCGGCTGAGGTACAAACGGCGGCATTAGAGGGCAATCCTTCGTAGAATGGCTCTCCGCACACCGTAGACAAACGTTGGCCAATTTTCGACGCTCGAATTCGGAACGATTGCAATTCCATTTTGGCATAAATGTGTCGTCCGTACGAGTACGCTTCGCGTTGGGGTCGGAACGCTGTGCGGCTGCCGACGACGGCGCACCACCACGCTTCCTGTTCCTAGCTGGGTCCGAGCTCGGACCTGCTCCTCCTGTACCACGGACACCCGAGCTAGCGCCCCCGCGCGCCTTGCGCTGCCCGTTGCCGCGTCGCGTCGCGGCAGTAGGCGTGGGGCGGGTCGCGCCGAGGTCCTGGTCGAGAGCTACAGCTTCCCCAAGCGGATCCTGCACTTGCACGGCATTTGCACGAGGGGCAGACTTGACTTCTTCCTCGCCGGCAAGAAGTCGTATCTCCGCGCCCTTAGCAAAAGCGACCAACGCGTCATACGACTTGATCTGCGCTCCAACCAAGTCAGTGGCGCACCATTTAGCCAAAAGTTTCGTTAGGCCTCGCCTAAACCAAAAGACACGCTCAGATTCGGTGAGGTCAGCAATGGGAGTCACAAGTGCTTCGAAGCGTGACTGGTACGCAGGTACATTTTCATCCCGACGCATGTGGTAGCTACCCGCTGCCAAAACGTTACGAGCTTCCACATCGCGTGCTTGAACCTCAGTAGCGAATCGTGCGAGCAAAGCGGCGACTAACTCGTCAAAAGTATAGCTGCCCCGGGCGTTGGTCCAATTGCGATACCAGTCCTTCGCTGCGCCCTCGAGGGTGTTACCAACGAAGAGACACCTGATACCGTCATTGTCGCCACCATGAACAGCTTGGAGGTACTTTTTAGCGTCACGCACGTACGCACGAGTTGCATCGGCTATGCTATGCCCTGGTGTCTTGTCGGTCAGCGAAATATTGAGCCTAGGAACGGGAATCGACAATCTCATCACCTCAGGGATGTCATCATGCCCTCGAGCTTGAGGTAATGGCAGAACCCTTGGTCCAGCAGTGTTGTCCATATTCGTGTTCACTGCTGAATGCGGCACAATTAAGTGAGCAGGGGTCTGAAGGAAAAGGGGCTCTTGAGTGGCTCGCGCGCCAACAGTCTCAAGACCTCTATCCGGCGCTCTAGCAGCTACAACGAAATCGGGTTGGCTAGCTAGGCTAGTGTGCGGCGTATCGTCGTGTTCCGCGGACATGGAGCACGAAACGATACCCTAGTTTTGCGTAATAGAAGCCGACTTCTATCGCAAAGGCAAGAGTACAAAGCGACTCGGTGAGCCTACCGACAGTACTCTTGAGAAGATTCAGCAAACTCAGCAAGTAATTGCCCAGCTGAGTCCTGATCTCCGTAGTTTGAGCAATGAGAGTCGCCAACTGGTCCGGACGAACGCCGGTCTCAGTCGCCGCGGCAAGCAATGCCGGTGCACTGAGATTACCTGCGACTCAGAGCGTACACTTACACAACAAGTGCAGCAATCTAAGCAAAAGCAATTAAACAATTACAAACCGGAAGCGGCGGCGTCCAAAACGGCGCGGCCTAAGTCTTCGGCAAAAGTATCTAGCGGTCCTCGTGGTTCGTCGCTGGAACTCGCCATAGAAAGAACCTACTTCCGATTAGACAAAGAGAGACAGTTAGGCAACGAACCTGTCTCGATACCAAATTGTTGTACCTCTCGTTCGCGTTTGCTCATGAGTATCTGCACGTCTGGAGACTATCGACACCGATGCGCGAGCACTTGCAAGTACAGCAAGGCAAGCGAGAGCAAACAGAGACAGCGGAAGACTTCAAGACGAAGAGAGATATAACTTACGGTCTTACAGATCGGAATGATGCAATGGACGAAATCGCCGTCAGCGCCGGAAGTAAGCAATCATCACGCGGCGGTGATCAGCGAAGTTCAGGCTTTAGCTCGGGCTAAGTAGGATATCGTATAGCAATAGTAATGTAGAACACACAAGTGTTCTCCGGTATCGAATGTCTTATCTAGCTTAGCCGTCCTCGCATCTGTTATACTCGCAGCATCGCAATGCCGTACGATTCACATCAGGAGGCCGATCCTAGATGTGACAACCCTACTGCGTCTAGGCGATGTCTACGTATAACAACGTATAAGCCTTTCCGGCATTCGCATGATGCAAGGGTCCGGATAACGATATCCGGTTGCAGGGCATGCATCGCGACAAGTGCGGCGCTCTCAACGTGTGCTTTAATGAAGTAATATTATATCAGATAATATTACTTATCGTTTCATAGCACGAGCATAATGCGCACTTCAATGATTCGGTCATTCATGCATGCTAGGCGGATTTGCCATGATGCGATGTCGCGATGGATCAATGACAACATGCCAGATGCATATATAAATGTATGCGAATACATTTACATCATGCAGATTCATTCATATGTAATGCGTTCATCACAAAGCACTTCGACTCATAGGATCGCGTCGACCTACGCGTCGATGGGAAATGAACCGTAGCACAACACTGGCAGCGCCACACGCTTGCAACACCAATGTCGCCATGGAAATGATATTAAAAATTATAAGTATTTAAGTTATAATAATATGATAAGCTTGATTGATTGCGACCATACATTGTACATGTGTGTACTTCAAGGTGTGCATGGATACATGTATGGCCAGTCTGCGCCTGTGTAATGAGAATGTGAGGTACAGGTGTGTACATGTAGAAGTGATGAGTAGTCATGTTTCATGTTGGATGACAGTGGGTTTTGAAGTGGGATGTGAAGTCGTTGTTATGCAGGTCTCGCAAACAGGTCTCGACGACAACTCTCCGCGGTGCCCTCCTCTTCACTCCGCGAGCGAGCCTACCAGGGATCGAACCTGGAATCTCCGGTTCCGTAGACCGGCGCTTTATCCATTAAGCCATAAGCCCCATTCCGCATGCACCAGCGGCCCATCCCCATACCCTCATCCGTACCCGCGCGCACAGCATCACCTACGTACATACATACCCACCGCTAAAGCTACAGCGCCCACACACCATCCTGCTCGATATTCAATCCAAGCATGCTGAAGTCTCATGTCTGACCGGGACGAAGCACAGCGCGCGCAGGGAGGGAGGTGTTGTATCCCTCTTCACTGCTCATGCACTGATCTGCATGTCTCAACATGAAGTGCCAATGATGATGCGCTCACGCAACAAGACAAACGCATCATGATGAGATTCAGGGACAGAGGAAGACTTTAGGAGGAGTGAAAGAGTCACAACTTCCGATCCAAAATATGAGATGCGGACGTGATGGCTATCGGAGCGGAGTCCAGGCTGTTGTACCACGGTTCGATCGCTGCCCATGCAGAGGTAGACTCGAGTCCACCGAGGTATGAGCAGACATGGCATACGCAAACGAGTGTGACATATACGCGTATATCTAACTTGATTAACATTCCGCACCGCTACTTGTGGCATCGCGCTGTCAGTCACGTACGTTTGACTTATAGTCAACATCGATGCACGACACCATTATGGCATAATCCATCAAGTAATAATATTCGATATATTATTACATCATTCGTAGCATGGATAGGGCGTGCACACGGGTATGCGGTGATCGCGATGGTTCGTCGGCAACCAAGTATCAATATTCGGACTTCCGCACCTTGCATACGTTGTAACTGTATGCGACAATCCCATGATTTATGCGACAATCATAAGAACACTTTGAAAGTCCTCACACTTGGGATCGGGATCCAGTGTGACTTGTACTGCACATCAGCATCGTGAGCATGATAGGTGCGAGGACGGACTAGCAAACGTGTCACCCATATTTGCACGCGGTGTATAGTGTCAATATCAAGACTTCCCGGCATTTATGCAGTGTGAATGGCGGAATATCAATATTCCGCCATTGTGTAGCTTAACCGCCATTGTCGTCACTACGATCATATCTCTTTCACACCATGACACTTATGCCTTCGTGACCATGGTGTAGATAGCATTAGTATTATTAATCAGTATAAGTCTACGTGCGCTCTAAGATAGTTATTCCGTGATGCGTACGCCAACTTGCCTTCACACAATATCTTGCACCTTGAGTCGCACTTCTCACACTGATGCATCGATCATGGATGTAAGCATGGATGTAATAATATAGCAAATGTTGTGGCGCACTTATCAAATTACGCCAATTATTGCCAAGCAACTACGTATGCCGGTTTGGTCCGCACATCATCAGATGTATATGCTGCAATATTGGTTATGCTGGCAGCGCCACACGCTTGCAACACCAATGTCGCCATGGAAATGATATTAAAAATTATAAGTATTTAAGTTATAATAATATGATAAGCTTGATTGATTGCGACCATACATTGTACATGTGTGTACTTCAAGGTGTGCATGGATACATGTATGGCCAGTCTGCGCCTGTGTAATGAGAATGTGAGGTACAGGTGTGTACATGTAGAAGTGATGAGTAGTCATGTTTCATGTTGGATGACAGTGGGTTTTGAAGTGGGATGTGAAGTCGTTGTTATGCAGGTCTCGCAAACAGGTCTCGACGACAACTCTCCGCGGTGCCCTCCTCTTCACTCCGCGAGCGAGCCTACCAGGGATCGAACCTGGAATCTCCGGTTCCGTAGACCGGCGCTTTATCCATTAAGCCATAAGCCCCATTCCGCATGCACCAGCGGCCCATCCCCATACCCTCATCCGTACCCGCGCGCACAGCATCACCTACGTACATACATACCCACCGCTAAAGCTACAGCGCCCACACACCATCCTGCTCGATATTCAATCCAAGCATGCTGAAGTCTCATGTCTGACCGGGACGAAGCACAGCGCGCGCAGGGAGGGAGGTGTTGTATCCCTCTTCACTGCTCATGCACTGATCTGCATGTCTCAACATGAAGTGCCAATGATGATGCGCTCACGCAACAAGACAAACGCATCATGATGAGATTCAGGGACAGAGGAAGACTTTAGGAGGAGTGAAAGAGTCACAACTTCCGATCCAAAATATGAGATGCGGACGTGATGGCTATCGGAGCGGAGTCCAGGCTGTTGTACCACGGTTCGATCGCTGCCCATGCAGAGGTAGACTCGAGTCCACCGAGGTATGAGCAGACATGGCATACGCAAACGAGTGTGACATATACGCGTATATCTAACTTGATTAACATTCCGCACCGCTACTTGTGGCATCGCGCTGTCAGTCACGTACGTTTGACTTATAGTCAACATCGATGCACGACACCATTATGGCATAATCCATCAAGTAATAATATTCGATATATTATTACATCATTCGTAGCATGGATAGGGCGTGCACACGGGTATGCGGTGATCGCGATGGTTCGTCGGCAACCAAGTATCAATATTCGGACTTCCGCACCTTGCATACGTTGTAACTGTATGCGACAATCCCATGATTTATGCGACAATCATAAGAACACTTTGAAAGTCCTCACACTTGGGATCGGGATCCAGTGTGACTTGTACTGCACATCAGCATCGTGAGCATGATAGGTGCGAGGACGGACTAGCAAACGTGTCACCCATATTTGCACGCGGTGTATAGTGTCAATATCAAGACTTCCCGGCATTTATGCAGTGTGAATGGCGGAATATCAATATTCCGCCATTGTGTAGCTTAACCGCCATTGTCGTCACTACGATCATATCTCTTTCACACCATGACACTTATGCCTTCGTGACCATGGTGTAGATAGCATTAGTATTATTAATCAGTATAAGTCTACGTGCGCTCTAAGATAGTTATTCCGTGATGCGTACGCCAACTTGCCTTCACACAATATCTTGCACCTTGAGTCGCACTTCTCACACTGATGCATCGATCATGGATGTAAGCATGGATGTAATAATATAGCAAATGTTGTGGCGCACTTATCAAATTACGCCAATTATTGCCAAGCAACTACGTATGCCGGTTTGGTCCGCACATCATCAGATGTATATGCTGCAATATTGGTTATGCTGGCAGCGCCACACGCTTGCAACACCAATGTCGCCATGGAAATGATATTAAAAATTATAAGTATTTAAGTTATAATAATATGATAAGCTTGATTGATTGCGACCATACATTGTACATGTGTGTACTTCAAGGTGTGCATGGATACATGTATGGCCAGTCTGCGCCTGTGTAATGAGAATGTGAGGTACAGGTGTGTACATGTAGAAGTGATGAGTAGTCATGTTTCATGTTGGATGACAGTGGGTTTTGAAGTGGGATGTGAAGTCGTTGTTATGCAGGTCTCGCAAACAGGTCTCGACGACAACTCTCCGCGGTGCCCTCCTCTTCACTCCGCGAGCGAGCCTACCAGGGATCGAACCTGGAATCTCCGGTTCCGTAGACCGGCGCTTTATCCATTAAGCCATAAGCCCCATTCCGCATGCACCAGCGGCCCATCCCCATACCCTCATCCGTACCCGCGCGCACAGCATCACCTACGTACATACATACCCACCGCTAAAGCTACAGCGCCCACACACCATCCTGCTCGATATTCAATCCAAGCATGCTGAAGTCTCATGTCTGACCGGGACGAAGCACAGCGCGCGCAGGGAGGGAGGTGTTGTATCCCTCTTCACTGCTCATGCACTGATCTGCATGTCTCAACATGAAGTGCCAATGATGATGCGCTCACGCAACAAGACAAACGCATCATGATGAGATTCAGGGACAGAGGAAGACTTTAGGAGGAGTGAAAGAGTCACAACTTCCGATCCAAAATATGAGATGCGGACGTGATGGCTATCGGAGCGGAGTCCAGGCTGTTGTACCACGGTTCGATCGCTGCCCATGCAGAGGTAGACTCGAGTCCACCGAGGTATGAGCAGACATGGCATACGCAAACGAGTGTGACATATACGCGTATATCTAACTTGATTAACATTCCGCACCGCTACTTGTGGCATCGCGCTGTCAGTCACGTACGTTTGACTTATAGTCAACATCGATGCACGACACCATTATGGCATAATCCATCAAGTAATAATATTCGATATATTATTACATCATTCGTAGCATGGATAGGGCGTGCACACGGGTATGCGGTGATCGCGATGGTTCGTCGGCAACCAAGTATCAATATTCGGACTTCCGCACCTTGCATACGTTGTAACTGTATGCGACAATCCCATGATTTATGCGACAATCATAAGAACACTTTGAAAGTCCTCACACTTGGGATCGGGATCCAGTGTGACTTGTACTGCACATCAGCATCGTGAGCATGATAGGTGCGAGGACGGACTAGCAAACGTGTCACCCATATTTGCACGCGGTGTATAGTGTCAATATCAAGACTTCCCGGCATTTATGAAGTGTGAATGGCGGAATATCAATATTCCGCCATTGTGTAGCTTAACCGCCATTGTCGTCACTACGATCATATCTCTTTCACACCATGACACTTATGCCTTCGTGACCATGGTGTAGATAGCATTAGTATTATTAATCAGTATAAGTCTACGTGCGCTCTAAGATAGTTATTCCGTGATGCGTACGCCAACTTGCCTTCACACAATATCTTGCACCTTGAGTCGCACTTCTCACACTGATGCATCGATCATGGATGTAAGCATGGATGTAATAATATAGCAAATGTTGTGGCGCACTTATCAAATTACGCCAATTATTGCCAAGCAACTACGTATGCCGGTTTGGTCCGCACATCATCAGATGTATATGCTGCAATATTGGTTATGCTGGCAGCGCCACACGCTTGCAACACCAATGTCGCCATGGAAATGATATTAAAAATTATAAGTATTTAAGTTATAATAATATGATAAGCTTGATTGATTGCGACCATACATTGTACATGTGTGTACTTCAAGGTGTGCATGGATACATGTATGGCCAGTCTGCGCCTGTGTAATGAGAATGTGAGGTACAGGTGTGTACATGTAGAAGTGATGAGTAGTCATGTTTCATGTTGGATGACAGTGGGTTTTGAAGTGGGATGTGAAGTCGTTGTTATGCAGGTCTCGCAAACAGGTCTCGACGACAACTCTCCGCGGTGCCCTCCTCTTCACTCCGCGAGCGAGCCTACCAGGGATCGAACCTGGAATCTCCGGTTCCGTAGACCGGCGCTTTATCCATTAAGCCATAAGCCCCATTCCGCATGCACCAGCGGCCCATCCCCATACCCTCATCCGTACCCGCGCGCACAGCATCACCTACGTACATACATACCCACCGCTAAAGCTACAGCGCCCACACACCATCCTGCTCGATATTCAATCCAAGCATGCTGAAGTCTCATGTCTGACCGGGACGAAGCACAGCGCGCGCAGGGAGGGAGGTGTTGTATCCCTCTTCACTGCTCATGCACTGATCTGCATGTCTCAACATGAAGTGCCAATGATGATGCGCTCACGCAACAAGACAAACGCATCATGATGAGATTCAGGGACAGAGGAAGACTTTAGGAGGAGTGAAAGAGTCACAACTTCCGATCCAAAATATGAGATGCGGACGTGATGGCTATCGTAGCGGAGTCCAGGCTGTTGTACCACGGTTCGATCGCTGCCCATGCAGAGGTAGACTCGAGTCCACCGAGGTATGAGCAGACATGGCATACGCAAACGAGTGTGACATATACGCGTATATCTAACTTGATTAACATTCCGCACCGCTACTTGTGGCATCGCGCTGTCAGTCACGTACGTTTGACTTATAGTCAACATCGATGCACGACACCATTATGGCATAATCCATCAAGTAATAATATTCGATATATTATTACATCATTCGTAGCATGGATAGGGCGTGCACACGGGTATGCGGTGATCGCGATGGTTCGTCGGCAACCAAGTATCAATATTCGGACTTCCGCACCTTGCATACGTTGTAACTGTATGCGACAATCCCATGATTTATGCGACAATCATAAGAACACTTTGAAAGTCCTCACACTTGGGATCGGGATCCAGTGTGACTTGTACTGCACATCAGCATCGTGAGCATGATAGGTGCGAGGACGGACTAGCAAACGTGTCACCCATATTTGCACGCGGTGTATAGTGTCAATATCAAGACTTCCCGGCATTTATGCAGTGTGAATGGCGGAATATCAATATTCCGCCATTGTGTAGCTTAACCGCCATTGTCGTCACTACGATCATATCTCTTTCACACCATGACACTTATGCCTTCGTGACCATGGTGTAGATAGCATTAGTATTATTAATCAGTATAAGTCTACGTGCGCTCTAAGATAGTTATTCCGTGATGCGTACGCCAACTTGCCTTCACACAATATCTTGCACCTTGAGTCGCACTTCTCACACTGATGCATCGATCATGGATGTAAGCATGGATGTAATAATATAGCAAATGTTGTGGCGCACTTATCAAATTACGCCAATTATTGCCAAGCAACTACGTATGCCGGTTTGGTCCGCACATCATCAGATGTATATGCTGCAATATTGGTTATGCTGGCAGCGCCACACGCTTGCAACACCAATGTCGCCATGGAAATGATATTAAAAATTATAAGTATTTAAGTTATAATAATATGATAAGCTTGATTGATTGCGACCATACATTGTACATGTGTGTACTTCAAGGTGTGCATGGATACATGTATGGCCAGTCTGCGCCTGTGTAATGAGAATGTGAGGTACAGGTGTGTACATGTAGAAGTGATGAGTAGTCATGTTTCATGTTGGATGACAGTGGGTTTTGAAGTGGGATGTGAAGTCGTTGTTATGCAGGTCTCGCAAACAGGTCTCGACGACAACTCTCCGCGGTGCCCTCCTCTTCACTCCGCGAGCGAGCCTACCAGGGATCGAACCTGGAATCTCCGGTTCCGTAGACCGGCGCTTTATCCATTAAGCCATAAGCCCCATTCCGCATGCACCAGCGGCCCATCCCCATACCCTCATCCGTACCCGCGCGCACAGCATCACCTACGTACATACATACCCACCGCTAAAGCTACAGCGCCCACACACCATCCTGCTCGATATTCAATCCAAGCATGCTGAAGTCTCATGTCTGACCGGGACGAAGCACAGCGCGCGCAGGGAGGGAGGTGTTGTATCCCTCTTCACTGCTCATGCACTGATCTGCATGTCTCAACATGAAGTGCCAATGATGATGCGCTCACGCAACAAGACAAACGCATCATGATGAGATTCAGGGACAGAGGAAGACTTTAGGAGGAGTGAAAGAGTCACAACTTCCGATCCAAAATATGAGATGCGGACGTGATGGCTATCGGAGCGGAGTCCAGGCTGTTGTACCACGGTTCGATCGCTGCCCATGCAGAGGTAGACTCGAGTCCACCGAGGTATGAGCAGACATGGCATACGCAAACGAGTGTGACATATACGCGTATATCTAACTTGATTAACATTCCGCACCGCTACTTGTGGCATCGCGCTGTCAGTCACGTACGTTTGACTTATAGTCAACATCGATGCACGACACCATTATGGCATAATCCATCAAGTAATAATATTCGATATATTATTACATCATTCGTAGCATGGATAGGGCGTGCACACGGGTATGCGGTGATCGCGATGGTTCGTCGGCAACCAAGTATCAATATTCGGACTTCCGCACCTTGCATACGTTGTAACTGTATGCGACAATCCCATGATTTATGCGACAATCATAAGAACACTTTGAAAGTCCTCACACTTGGGATCGGGATCCAGTGTGACTTGTACTGCACATCAGCATCGTGAGCATGATAGGTGCGAGGACGGACTAGCAAACGTGTCACCCATATTTGCACGCGGTGTATAGTGTCAATATCAAGACTTCCCGGCATTTATGCAGTGTGAATGGCGGAATATCAATATTCCGCCATTGTGTAGCTTAACCGCCATTGTCGTCACTACGATCATATCTCTTTCACACCATGACACTTATGCCTTCGTGACCATGGTGTAGATAGCATTAGTATTATTAATCAGTATAAGTCTACGTGCGCTCTAAGATAGTTATTCCGTGATGCGTACGCCAACTTGCCTTCACACAATATCTTGCACCTTGAGTCGCACTTCTCACACTGATGCATCGATCATGGATGTAAGCATGGATGTAATAATATAGCAAATGTTGTGGCGCACTTATCAAATTACGCCAATTATTGCCAAGCAACTACGTATGCCGGTTTGGTCCGCACATCATCAGATGTATATGCTGCAATATTGGTTATGCTGGCAGCGCCACACGCTTGCAACACCAATGTCGCCATGGAAATGATATTAAAAATTATAAGTATTTAAGTTATAATAATATGATAAGCTTGATTGATTGCGACCATACATTGTACATGTGTGTACTTCAAGGTGTGCATGGATACATGTATGGCCAGTCTGCGCCTGTGTAATGAGAATGTGAGGTACAGGTGTGTACATGTAGAAGTGATGAGTAGTCATGTTTCATGTTGGATGACAGTGGGTTTTGAAGTGGGATGTGAAGTCGTTGTTATGCAGGTCTCGCAAACAGGTCTCGACGACAACTCTCCGCGGTGCCCTCCTCTTCACTCCGCGAGCGAGCCTACCAGGGATCGAACCTGGAATCTCCGGTTCCGTAGACCGGCGCTTTATCCATTAAGCCATAAGCCCCATTCCGCATGCACCAGCGGCCCATCCCCATACCCTCATCCGTACCCGCGCGCACAGCATCACCTACGTACATACATACCCACCGCTAAAGCTACAGCGCCCACACACCATCCTGCTCGATATTCAATCCAAGCATGCTGAAGTCTCATGTCTGACCGGGACGAAGCACAGCGCGCGCAGGGAGGGAGGTGTTGTATCCCTCTTCACTGCTCATGCACTGATCTGCATGTCTCAACATGAAGTGCCAATGATGATGCGCTCACGCAACAAGACAAACGCATCATGATGAGATTCAGGGACAGAGGAAGACTTTAGGAGGAGTGAAAGAGTCACAACTTCCGATCCAAAATATGAGATGCGGACGTGATGGCTATCGGAGCGGAGTCCAGGCTGTTGTACCACGGTTCGATCGCTGCCCATGCAGAGGTAGACTCGAGTCCACCGAGGTATGAGCAGACATGGCATACGCAAACGAGTGTGACATATACGCGTATATCTAACTTGATTAACATTCCGCACCGCTACTTGTGGCATCGCGCTGTCAGTCACGTACGTTTGACTTATAGTCAACATCGATGCACGACACCATTATGGCATAATCCATCAAGTAATAATATTCGATATATTATTACATCATTCGTAGCATGGATAGGGCGTGCACACGGGTATGCGGTGATCGCGATGGTTCGTCGGCAACCAAGTATCAATATTCGGACTTCCGCACCTTGCATACGTTGTAACTGTATGCGACAATCCCATGATTTATGCGACAATCATAAGAACACTTTGAAAGTCCTCACACTTGGGATCGGGATCCAGTGTGACTTGTACTGCACATCAGCATCGTGAGCATGATAGGTGCGAGGACGGACTAGCAAACGTGTCACCCATATTTGCACGCGGTGTATAGTGTCAATATCAAGACTTCCCGGCATTTATGCAGTGTGAATGGCGGAATATCAATATTCCGCCATTGTGTAGCTTAACCGCCATTGTCGTCACTACGATCATATCTCTTTCACACCATGACACTTATGCCTTCGTGACCATGGTGTAGATAGCATTAGTATTATTAATCAGTATAAGTCTACGTGCGCTCTAAGATAGTTATTCCGTGATGCGTACGCCAACTTGCCTTCACACAATATCTTGCACCTTGAGTCGCACTTCTCACACTGATGCATCGATCATGGATGTAAGCATGGATGTAATAATATAGCAAATGTTGTGGCGCACTTATCAAATTACGCCAATTATTGCCAAGCAACTACGTATGCCGGTTTGGTCCGCACATCATCAGATGTATATGCTGCAATATTGGTTATGCTGGCAGCGCCACACGCTTGCAACACCAATGTCGCCATGGAAATGATATTAAAAATTATAAGTATTTAAGTTATAATAATATGATAAGCTTGATTGATTGCGACCATACATTGTACATGTGTGTACTTCAAGGTGTGCATGGATACATGTATGGCCAGTCTGCGCCTGTGTAATGAGAATGTGAGGTACAGGTGTGTACATGTAGAAGTGATGAGTAGTCATGTTTCATGTTGGATGACAGTGGGTTTTGAAGTGGGATGTGAAGTCGTTGTTATGCAGGTCTCGCAAACAGGTCTCGACGACAACTCTCCGCGGTGCCCTCCTCTTCACTCCGCGAGCGAGCCTACCAGGGATCGAACCTGGAATCTCCGGTTCCGTAGACCGGCGCTTTATCCATTAAGCCATAAGCCCCATTCCGCATGCACCAGCGGCCCATCCCCATACCCTCATCCGTACCCGCGCGCACAGCATCACCTACGTACATACATACCCACCGCTAAAGCTACAGCGCCCACACACCATCCTGCTCGATATTCAATCCAAGCATGCTGAAGTCTCATGTCTGACCGGGACGAAGCACAGCGCGCGCAGGGAGGGAGGTGTTGTATCCCTCTTCACTGCTCATGCACTGATCTGCATGTCTCAACATGAAGTGCCAATGATGATGCGCTCACGCAACAAGACAAACGCATCATGATGAGATTCAGGGACAGAGGAAGACTTTAGGAGGAGTGAAAGAGTCACAACTTCCGATCCAAAATATGAGATGCGGACGTGATGGCTATCGGAGCGGAGTCCAGGCTGTTGTACCACGGTTCGATCGCTGCCCATGCAGAGGTAGACTCGAGTCCACCGAGGTATGAGCAGACATGGCATACGCAAACGAGTGTGACATATACGCGTATATCTAACTTGATTAACATTCCGCACCGCTACTTGTGGCATCGCGCTGTCAGTCACGTACGTTTGACTTATAGTCAACATCGATGCACGACACCATTATGGCATAATCCATCAAGTAATAATATTCGATATATTATTACATCATTCGTAGCATGGATAGGGCGTGCACACGGGTATGCGGTGATCGCGATGGTTCGTCGGCAACCAAGTATCAATATTCGGACTTCCGCACCTTGCATACGTTGTAACTGTATGCGACAATCCCATGATTTATGCGACAATCATAAGAACACTTTGAAAGTCCTCACACTTGGGATCGGGATCCAGTGTGACTTGTACTGCACATCAGCATCGTGAGCATGATAGGTGCGAGGACGGACTAGCAAACGTGTCACCCATATTTGCACGCGGTGTATAGTGTCAATATCAAGACTTCCCGGCATTTATGAAGTGTGAATGGCGGAATATCAATATTCCGCCATTGTGTAGCTTAACCGCCATTGTCGTCACTACGATCATATCTCTTTCACACCATGACACTTATGCCTTCGTGACCATGGTGTAGATAGCATTAGTATTATTAATCAGTATAAGTCTACGTGCGCTCTAAGATAGTTATTCCGTGATGCGTACGCCAACTTGCCTTCACACAATATCTTGCACCTTGAGTCGCACTTCTCACACTGATGCATCGATCATGGATGTAAGCATGGATGTAATAATATAGCAAATGTTGTGGCGCACTTATCAAATTACGCCAATTATTGCCAAGCAACTACGTATGCCGGTTTGGTCCGCACATCATCAGATGTATATGCTGCAATATTGGTTATGCTGGCAGCGCCACACGCTTGCAACACCAATGTCGCCATGGAAATGATATTAAAAATTATAAGTATTTAAGTTATAATAATATGATAAGCTTGATTGATTGCGACCATACATTGTACATGTGTGTACTTCAAGGTGTGCATGGATACATGTATGGCCAGTCTGCGCCTGTGTAATGAGAATGTGAGGTACAGGTGTGTACATGTAGAAGTGATGAGTAGTCATGTTTCATGTTGGATGACAGTGGGTTTTGAAGTGGGATGTGAAGTCGTTGTTATGCAGGTCTCGCAAACAGGTCTCGACGACAACTCTCCGCGGTGCCCTCCTCTTCACTCCGCGAGCGAGCCTACCAGGGATCGAACCTGGAATCTCCGGTTCCGTAGACCGGCGCTTTATCCATTAAGCCATAAGCCCCATTCCGCATGCACCAGCGGCCCATCCCCATACCCTCATCCGTACCCGCGCGCACAGCATCACCTACGTACATACATACCCACCGCTAAAGCTACAGCGCCCACACACCATCCTGCTCGATATTCAATCCAAGCATGCTGAAGTCTCATGTCTGACCGGGACGAAGCACAGCGCGCGCAGGGAGGGAGGTGTTGTATCCCTCTTCACTGCTCATGCACTGATCTGCATGTCTCAACATGAAGTGCCAATGATGATGCGCTCACGCAACAAGACAAACGCATCATGATGAGATTCAGGGACAGAGGAAGACTTTAGGAGGAGTGAAAGAGTCACAACTTCCGATCCAAAATATGAGATGCGGACGTGATGGCTATCGGAGCGGAGTCCAGGCTGTTGTACCACGGTTCGATCGCTGCCCATGCAGAGGTAGACTCGAGTCCACCGAGGTATGAGCAGACATGGCATACGCAAACGAGTGTGACATATACGCGTATATCTAACTTGATTAACATTCCGCACCGCTACTTGTGGCATCGCGCTGTCAGTCACGTACGTTTGACTTATAGTCAACATCGATGCACGACACCATTATGGCATAATCCATCAAGTAATAATATTCGATATATTATTACATCATTCGTAGCATGGATAGGGCGTGCACACGGGTATGCGGTGATCGCGATGGTTCGTCGGCAACCAAGTATCAATATTCGGACTTCCGCACCTTGCATACGTTGTAACTGTATGCGACAATCCCATGATTTATGCGACAATCATAAGAACACTTTGAAAGTCCTCACACTTGGGATCGGGATCCAGTGTGACTTGTACTGCACATCAGCATCGTGAGCATGATAGGTGCGAGGACGGACTAGCAAACGTGTCACCCATATTTGCACGCGGTGTATAGTGTCAATATCAAGACTTCCCGGCATTTATGCAGTGTGAATGGCGGAATATCAATATTCCGCCATTGTGTAGCTTAACCGCCATTGTCGTCACTACGATCATATCTCTTTCACACCATGACACTTATGCCTTCGTGACCATGGTGTAGATAGCATTAGTATTATTAATCAGTATAAGTCTACGTGCGCTCTAAGATAGTTATTCCGTGATGCGTACGCCAACTTGCCTTCACACAATATCTTGCACCTTGAGTCGCACTTCTCACACTGATGCATCGATCATGGATGTAAGCATGGATGTAATAATATAGCAAATGTTGTGGCGCACTTATCAAATTACGCCAATTATTGCCAAGCAACTACGTATGCCGGTTTGGTCCGCACATCATCAGATGTATATGCTGCAATATTGGTTATGCTGGCAGCGCCACACGCTTGCAACACCAATGTCGCCATGGAAATGATATTAAAAATTATAAGTATTTAAGTTATAATAATATGATAAGCTTGATTGATTGCGACCATACATTGTACATGTGTGTACTTCAAGGTGTGCATGGATACATGTATGGCCAGTCTGCGCCTGTGTAATGAGAATGTGAGGTACAGGTGTGTACATGTAGAAGTGATGAGTAGTCATGTTTCATGTTGGATGACAGTGGGTTTTGAAGTGGGATGTGAAGTCGTTGTTATGCAGGTCTCGCAAACAGGTCTCGACGACAACTCTCCGCGATACCCTCCTCTTCACTCCGCGAGCGAGCCTACCAGGGATCGAACCTGGAATCTCCGGTTCCGTAGACCGGCGCTTTATCCATTAAGCCATAAGCCCCATTCCGCATGCACCAGCGGCCCATCCCCATACCCTCATCCGTACCCGCGCGCACAGCATCACCTACGTACATACATACCCACCGCTAAAGCTACAGCGCCCACACACCATCCTGCTCGATATTCAATCCAAGCATGCTGAAGTCTCATGTCTGACCGGGACGAAGCACAGCGCGCGCAGGGAGGGAGGTGTTGTATCCCTCTTCACTGCTCATGCACTGATCTGCATGTCTCAACATGAAGTGCCAATGATGATGCGCTCACGCAACAAGACAAACGCATCATGATGAGATTCAGGGACAGAGGAAGACTTTAGGAGGAGTGAAAGAGTCACAACTTCCGATCCAAAATATGAGATGCGGACGTGATGGCTATCGGAGCGGAGTCCAGGCTGTTGTACCACGGTTCGATCGCTGCCCATGCAGAGGTAGACTCGAGTCCACCGAGGTATGAGCAGACATGGCATACGCAAACGAGTGTGACATATACGCGTATATCTAACTTGATTAACATTCCGCACCGCTACTTGTGGCATCGCGCTGTCAGTCACGTACGTTTGACTTATAGTCAACATCGATGCACGACACCATTATGGCATAATCCATCAAGTAATAATATTCGATATATTATTACATCATTCGTAGCATGGATAGGGCGTGCACACGGGTATGCGGTGATCGCGATGGTTCGTCGGCAACCAAGTATCAATATTCGGACTTCCGCACCTTGCATACGTTGTAACTGTATGCGACAATCCCATGATTTATGCGACAATCATAAGAACACTTTGAAAGTCCTCACACTTGGGATCGGGATCCAGTGTGACTTGTACTGCACATCAGCATCGTGAGCATGATAGGTGCGAGGACGGACTAGCAAACGTGTCACCCATATTTGCACGCGGTGTATAGTGTCAATATCAAGACTTCCCGGCATTTATGCAGTGTGAATGGCGGAATATCAATATTCCGCCATTGTGTAGCTTAACCGCCATTGTCGTCACTACGATCATATCTCTTTCACACCATGACACTTATGCCTTCGTGACCATGGTGTAGATAGCATTAGTATTATTAATCAGTATAAGTCTACGTGCGCTCTAAGATAGTTATTCCGTGATGCGTACGCCAACTTGCCTTCACACAATATCTTGCACCTTGAGTCGCACTTCTCACACTGATGCATCGATCATGGATGTAAGCATGGATGTAATAATATAGCAAATGTTGTGGCGCACTTATCAAATTACGCCAATTATTGCCAAGCAACTACGTATGCCGGTTTGGTCCGCACATCATCAGATGTATATGCTGCAATATTGGTTATGCTGGCAGCGCCACACGCTTGCAACACCAATGTCGCCATGGAAATGATATTAAAAATTATAAGTATTTAAGTTATAATAATATGATAAGCTTGATTGATTGCGACCATACATTGTACATGTGTGTACTTCAAGGTGTGCATGGATACATGTATGGCCAGTCTGCGCCTGTGTAATGAGAATGTGAGGTACAGGTGTGTACATGTAGAAGTGATGAGTAGTCATGTTTCATGTTGGATGACAGTGGGTTTTGAAGTGGGATGTGAAGTCGTTGTTATGCAGGTCTCGCAAACAGGTCTCGACGACAACTCTCCGCGGTGCCCTCCTCTTCACTCCGCGAGCGAGCCTACCAGGGATCGAACCTGGAATCTCCGGTTCCGTAGACCGGCGCTTTATCCATTAAGCCATAAGCCCCATTCCGCATGCACCAGCGGCCCATCCCCATACCCTCATCCGTACCCGCGCGCACAGCATCACCTACGTACATACATACCCACCGCTAAAGCTACAGCGCCCACACACCATCCTGCTCGATATTCAATCCAAGCATGCTGAAGTCTCATGTCTGACCGGGACGAAGCACAGCGCGCGCAGGGAGGGAGGTGTTGTATCCCTCTTCACTGCTCATGCACTGATCTGCATGTCTCAACATGAAGTGCCAATGATGATGCGCTCACGCAACAAGACAAACGCATCATGATGAGATTCAGGGACAGAGGAAGACTTTAGGAGGAGTGAAAGAGTCACAACTTCCGATCCAAAATATGAGATGCGGACGTGATGGCTATCGGAGCGGAGTCCAGGCTGTTGTACCACGGTTCGATCGCTGCCCATGCAGAGGTAGACTCGAGTCCACCGAGGTATGAGCAGACATGGCATACGCAAACGAGTGTGACATATACGCGTATATCTAACTTGATTAACATTCCGCACCGCTACTTGTGGCATCGCGCTGTCAGTCACGTACGTTTGACTTATAGTCAACATCGATGCACGACACCATTATGGCATAATCCATCAAGTAATAATATTCGATATATTATTACATCATTCGTAGCATGGATAGGGCGTGCACACGGGTATGCGGTGATCGCGATGGTTAGTCGGCAACCAAGTATCAATATTCGGACTTCCGCACCTTGCATACGTTGTAACTGTATGCGACAATCCCATGATTTATGCGACAATCATAAGAACACTTTGAAAGTCCTCACACTTGGGATCGGGATCCAGTGTGACTTGTACTGCACATCAGCATCGTGAGCATGATAGGTGCGAGGACGGACTAGCAAACGTGTCACCCATATTTGCACGCGGTGTATAGTGTCAATATCAAGACTTCCCGGCATTTATGCAGTGTGAATGGCGGAATATCAATATTCCGCCATTGTGTAGCTTAACCGCCATTGTCGTCACTACGATCATATCTCTTTCACACCATGACACTTATGCCTTCGTGACCATGGTGTAGATAGCATTAGTATTATTAATCAGTATAAGTCTACGTGCGCTCTAAGATAGTTATTCCGTGATGCGTACGCCAACTTGCCTTCACACAATATCTTGCACCTTGAGTCGCACTTCTCACACTGATGCATCGATCATGGATGTAAGCATGGATGTAATAATATAGCAAATGTTGTGGCGCACTTATCAAATTACGCCAATTATTGCCAAGCAACTACGTATGCCGGTTTGGTCCGCACATCATCAGATGTATATGCTGCAATATTGGTTATGCTGGCAGCGCCACACGCTTGCAACACCAATGTCGCCATGGAAATGATATTAAAAATTATAAGTATTTAAGTTATAATAATATGATAAGCTTGATTGATTGCGACCATACATTGTACATGTGTGTACTTCAAGGTGTGCATGGATACATGTATGGCCAGTCTGCGCCTGTGTAATGAGAATGTGAGGTACAGGTGTGTACATGTAGAAGTGATGAGTAGTCATGTTTCATGTTGGATGACAGTGGGTTTTGAAGTGGGATGTGAAGTCGTTGTTATGCAGGTCTCGCAAACAGGTCTCGACGACAACTCTCCGCGGTGCCCTCCTCTTCACTCCGCGAGCGAGCCTACCAGGGATCGAACCTGGAATCTCCGGTTCCGTAGACCGGCGCTTTATCCATTAAGCCATAAGCCCCATTCCGCATGCACCAGCGGCCCATCCCCATACCCTCATCCGTACCCGCGCGCACAGCATCACCTACGTACATACATACCCACCGCTAAAGCTACAGCGCCCACACACCATCCTGCTCGATATTCAATCCAAGCATGCTGAAGTCTCATGTCTGACCGGGACGAAGCACAGCGCGCGCAGGGAGGGAGGTGTTGTATCCCTCTTCACTGCTCATGCACTGATCTGCATGTCTCAACATGAAGTGCCAATGATGATGCGCTCACGCAACAAGACAAACGCATCATGATGAGATTCAGGGACAGAGGAAGACTTTAGGAGGAGTGAAAGAGTCACAACTTCCGATCCAAAATATGAGATGCGGACGTGATGGCTATCGGAGCGGAGTCCAGGCTGTTGTACCACGGTTCGATCGCTGCCCATGCAGAGGTAGACTCGAGTCCACCGAGGTATGAGCAGACATGGCATACGCAAACGAGTGTGACATATACGCGTATATCTAACTTGATTAACATTCCGCACCGCTACTTGTGGCATCGCGCTGTCAGTCACGTACGTTTGACTTATAGTCAACATCGATGCACGACACCATTATGGCATAATCCATCAAGTAATAATATTCGATATATTATTACATCATTCGTAGCATGGATAGGGCGTGCACACGGGTATGCGGTGATCGCGATGGTTCGTCGGCAACCAAGTATCAATATTCGGACTTCCGCACCTTGCATACGTTGTAACTGTATGCGACAATCCCATGATTTATGCGACAATCATAAGAACACTTTGAAAGTCCTCACACTTGGGATCGGGATCCAGTGTGACTTGTACTGCACATCAGCATCGTGAGCATGATAGGTGCGAGGACGGACTAGCAAACGTGTCACCCATATTTGCACGCGGTGTATAGTGTCAATATCAAGACTTCCCGGCATTTATGCAGTGTGAATGGCGGAATATCAATATTCCGCCATTGTGTAGCTTAACCGCCATTGTCGTCACTACGATCATATCTCTTTCACACCATGACACTTATGCCTTCGTGACCATGGTGTAGATAGCATTAGTATTATTAATCAGTATAAGTCTACGTGCGCTCTAAGATAGTTATTCCGTGATGCGTACGCCAACTTGCCTTCACACAATATCTTGCACCTTGAGTCGCACTTCTCACACTGATGCATCGATCATGGATGTAAGCATGGATGTAATAATATAGCAAATGTTGTGGCGCACTTATCAAATTACGCCAATTATTGCCAAGCAACTACGTATGCCGGTTTGGTCCGCACATCATCAGATGTATATGCTGCAATATTGGTTATGCTGGCAGCGCCACACGCTTGCAACACCAATGTCGCCATGGAAATGATATTAAAAATTATAAGTATTTAAGTTATAATAATATGATAAGCTTGATTGATTGCGACCATACATTGTACATGTGTGTACTTCAAGGTGTGCATGGATACATGTATGGCCAGTCTGCGCCTGTGTAATGAGAATGTGAGGTACAGGTGTGTACATGTAGAAGTGATGAGTAGTCATGTTTCATGTTGGATGACAGTGGGTTTTGAAGTGGGATGTGAAGTCGTTGTTATGCAGGTCTCGCAAACAGGTCTCGACGACAACTCTCCGCGGTGCCCTCCTCTTCACTCCGCGAGCGAGCCTACCAGGGATCGAACCTGGAATCTCCGGTTCCGTAGACCGGCGCTTTATCCATTAAGCCATAAGCCCCATTCCGCATGCACCAGCGGCCCATCCCCATACCCTCATCCGTACCCGCGCGCACAGCATCACCTACGTACATACATACCCACCGCTAAAGCTACAGCGCCCACACACCATCCTGCTCGATATTCAATCCAAGCATGCTGAAGTCTCATGTCTGACCGGGACGAAGCACAGCGCGCGCAGGGAGGGAGGTGTTGTATCCCTCTTCACTGCTCATGCACTGATCTGCATGTCTCAACATGAAGTGCCAATGATGATGCGCTCACGCAACAAGACAAACGCATCATGATGAGATTCAGGGACAGAGGAAGACTTTAGGAGGAGTGAAAGAGTCACAACTTCCGATCCAAAATATGAGATGCGGACGTGATGGCTATCGGAGCGGAGTCCAGGCTGTTGTACCACGGTTCGATCGCTGCCCATGCAGAGGTAGACTCGAGTCCACCGAGGTATGAGCAGACATGGCATACGCAAACGAGTGTGACATATACGCGTATATCTAACTTGATTAACATTCCGCACCGCTACTTGTGGCATCGCGCTGTCAGTCACGTACGTTTGACTTATAGTCAACATCGATGCACGACACCATTATGGCATAATCCATCAAGTAATAATATTCGATATATTATTACATCATTCGTAGCATGGATAGGGCGTGCACACGGGTATGCGGTGATCGCGATGGTTCGTCGGCAACCAAGTATCAATATTCGGACTTCCGCACCTTGCATACGTTGTAACTGTATGCGACAATCCCATGATTTATGCGACAATCATAAGAACACTTTGAAAGTCCTCACACTTGGGATCGGGATCCAGTGTGACTTGTACTGCACATCAGCATCGTGAGCATGATAGGTGCGAGGACGGACTAGCAAACGTGTCACCCATATTTGCACGCGGTGTATAGTGTCAATATCAAGACTTCCCGGCATTTATGCAGTGTGAATGGCGGAATATCAATATTCCGCCATTGTGTAGCTTAACCGCCATTGTCGTCACTACGATCATATCTCTTTCACACCATGACACTTATGCCTTCGTGACCATGGTGTAGATAGCATTAGTATTATTAATCAGTATAAGTCTACGTGCGCTCTAAGATAGTTATTCCGTGATGCGTACGCCAACTTGCCTTCACACAATATCTTGCACCTTGAGTCGCACTTCTCACACTGATGCATCGATCATGGATGTAAGCATGGATGTAATAATATAGCAAATGTTGTGGCGCACTTATCAAATTACGCCAATTATTGCCAAGCAACTACGTATGCCGGTTTGGTCCGCACATCATCAGATGTATATGCTGCAATATTGGTTATGCTGGCAGCGCCACACGCTTGCAACACCAATGTCGCCATGGAAATGATATTAAAAATTATAAGTATTTAAGTTATAATAATATGATAAGCTTGATTGATTGCGACCATACATTGTACATGTGTGTACTTCAAGGTGTGCATGGATACATGTATGGCCAGTCTGCGCCTGTGTAATGAGAATGTGAGGTACAGGTGTGTACATGTAGAAGTGATGAGTAGTCATGTTTCATGTTGGATGACAGTGGGTTTTGAAGTGGGATGTGAAGTCGTTGTTATGCAGGTCTCGCAAACAGGTCTCGACGACAACTCTCCGCGGTGCCCTCCTCTTCACTCCGCGAGCGAGCCTACCAGGGATCGAACCTGGAATCTCCGGTTCCGTAGACCGGCGCTTTATCCATTAAGCCATAAGCCCCATTCCGCATGCACCAGCGGCCCATCCCCATACCCTCATCCGTACCCGCGCGCACAGCATCACCTACGTACATACATACCCACCGCTAAAGCTACAGCGCCCACACACCATCCTGCTCGATATTCAATCCAAGCATGCTGAAGTCTCATGTCTGACCGGGACGAAGCACAGCGCGCGCAGGGAGGGAGGTGTTGTATCCCTCTTCACTGCTCATGCACTGATCTGCATGTCTCAACATGAAGTGCCAATGATGATGCGCTCACGCAACAAGACAAACGCATCATGATGAGATTCAGGGACAGAGGAAGACTTTAGGAGGAGTGAAAGAGTCACAACTTCCGATCCAAAATATGAGATGCGGACGTGATGGCTATCGGAGCGGAGTCCAGGCTGTTGTACCACGGTTCGATCGCTGCCCATGCAGAGGTAGACTCGAGTCCACCGAGGTATGAGCAGACATGGCATACGCAAACGAGTGTGACATATACGCGTATATCTAACTTGATTAACATTCCGCACCGCTACTTGTGGCATCGCGCTGTCAGTCACGTACGTTTGACTTATAGTCAACATCGATGCACGACACCATTATGGCATAATCCATCAAGTAATAATATTCGATATATTATTACATCATTCGTAGCATGGATAGGGCGTGCACACGGGTATGCGGTGATCGCGATGGTTCGTCGGCAACCAAGTATCAATATTCGGACTTCCGCACCTTGCATACGTTGTAACTGTATGCGACAATCCCATGATTTATGCGACAATCATAAGAACACTTTGAAAGTCCTCACACTTGGGATCGGGATCCAGTGTGACTTGTACTGCACATCAGCATCGTGAGCATGATAGGTGCGAGGACGGACTAGCAAACGTGTCACCCATATTTGCACGCGGTGTATAGTGTCAATATCAAGACTTCCCGGCATTTATGCAGTGTGAATGGCGGAATATCAATATTCCGCCATTGTGTAGCTTAACCGCCATTGTCGTCACTACGATCATATCTCTTTCACACCATGACACTTATGCCTTCGTGACCATGGTGTAGATAGCATTAGTATTATTAATCAGTATAAGTCTACGTGCGCTCTAAGATAGTTATTCCGTGATGCGTACGCCAACTTGCCTTCACACAATATCTTGCACCTTGAGTCGCACTTCTCACACTGATGCATCGATCATGGATGTAAGCATGGATGTAATAATATAGCAAATGTTGTGGCGCACTTATCAAATTACGCCAATTATTGCCAAGCAACTACGTATGCCGGTTTGGTCCGCACATCATCAGATGTATATGCTGCAATATTGGTTATGCTGGCAGCGCCACACGCTTGCAACACCAATGTCGCCATGGAAATGATATTAAAAATTATAAGTATTTAAGTTATAATAATATGATAAGCTTGATTGATTGCGACCATACATTGTACATGTGTGTACTTCAAGGTGTGCATGGATACATGTATGGCCAGTCTGCGCCTGTGTAATGAGAATGTGAGGTACAGGTGTGTACATGTAGAAGTGATGAGTAGTCATGTTTCATGTTGGATGACAGTGGGTTTTGAAGTGGGATGTGAAGTCGTTGTTATGCAGGTCTCGCAAACAGGTCTCGACGACAACTCTCCGCGGTGCCCTCCTCTTCACTCCGCGAGCGAGCCTACCAGGGATCGAACCTGGAATCTCCGGTTCCGTAGACCGGCGCTTTATCCATTAAGCCATAAGCCCCATTCCGCATGCACCAGCGGCCCATCCCCATACCCTCATCCGTACCCGCGCGCACAGCATCACCTACGTACATACATACCCACCGCTAAAGCTACAGCGCCCACACACCATCCTGCTCGATATTCAATCCAAGCATGCTGAAGTCTCATGTCTGACCGGGACGAAGCACAGCGCGCGCAGGGAGGGAGGTGTTGTATCCCTCTTCACTGCTCATGCACTGATCTGCATGTCTCAACATGAAGTGCCAATGATGATGCGCTCACGCAACAAGACAAACGCATCATGATGAGATTCAGGGACAGAGGAAGACTTTAGGAGGAGTGAAAGAGTCACAACTTCCGATCCAAAATATGAGATGCGGACGTGATGGCTATCGGAGCGGAGTCCAGGCTGTTGTACCACGGTTCGATCGCTGCCCATGCAGAGGTAGACTCGAGTCCACCGAGGTATGAGCAGACATGGCATACGCAAACGAGTGTGACATATACGCGTATATCTAACTTGATTAACATTCCGCACCGCTACTTGTGGCATCGCGCTGTCAGTCACGTACGTTTGACTTATAGTCAACATCGATGCACGACACCATTATGGCATAATCCATCAAGTAATAATATTCGATATATTATTACATCATTCGTAGCATGGATAGGGCGTGCACACGGGTATGCGGTGATCGCGATGGTTCGTCGGCAACCAAGTATCAATATTCGGACTTCCGCACCTTGCATACGTTGTAACTGTATGCGACAATCCCATGATTTATGCGACAATCATAAGAACACTTTGAAAGTCCTCACACTTGGGATCGGGATCCAGTGTGACTTGTACTGCACATCAGCATCGTGAGCATGATAGGTGCGAGGACGGACTAGCAAACGTGTCACCCATATTTGCACGCGGTGTATAGTGTCAATATCAAGACTTCCCGGCATTTATGCAGTGTGAATGGCGGAATATCAATATTCCGCCATTGTGTAGCTTAACCGCCATTGTCGTCACTACGATCATATCTCTTTCACACCATGACACTTATGCCTTCGTGACCATGGTGTAGATAGCATTAGTATTATTAATCAGTATAAGTCTACGTGCGCTCTAAGATAGTTATTCCGTGATGCGTACGCCAACTTGCCTTCACACAATATCTTGCACCTTGAGTCGCACTTCTCACACTGATGCATCGATCATGGATGTAAGCATGGATGTAATAATATAGCAAATGTTGTGGCGCACTTATCAAATTACGCCAATTATTGCCAAGCAACTACGTATGCCGGTTTGGTCCGCACATCATCAGATGTATATGCTGCAATATTGGTTATGCTGGCAGCGCCACACGCTTGCAACACCAATGTCGCCATGGAAATGATATTAAAAATTATAAGTATTTAAGTTATAATAATATGATAAGCTTGATTGATTGCGACCATACATTGTACATGTGTGTACTTCAAGGTGTGCATGGATACATGTATGGCCAGTCTGCGCCTGTGTAATGAGAATGTGAGGTACAGGTGTGTACATGTAGAAGTGATGAGTAGTCATGTTTCATTGATGGATGACAGTGGGTTTTGAAGTGGGATGTGAAGTCGTTGTTATGCAGGTCTCGCAAACAGGTCTCGACGACAACTCTCCGCGGTGCCCTCCTCTTCACTCCGCGAGCGAGCCTACCAGGGATCGAACCTGGAATCTCCGGTTCCGTAGACCGGCGCTTTATCCATTAAGCCATAAGCCCCATTCCGCATGCACCAGCGGCCCATCCCCATACCCTCATCCGTACCCGCGCGCACAGCATCACCTACGTACATACATACCCACCGCTAAAGCTACAGCGCCCACACACCATCCTGCTCGATATTCAATCCAAGCATGCTGAAGTCTCATGTCTGACCGGGACGAAGCACAGCGCGCGCAGGGAGGGAGGTGTTGTATCCCTCTTCACTGCTCATGCACTGATCTGCATGTCTCAACATGAAGTGCCAATGATGATGCGCTCACGCAACAAGACAAACGCATCATGATGAGATTCAGGGACAGAGGAAGACTTTAGGAGGAGTGAAAGAGTCACAACTTCCGATCCAAAATATGAGATGCGGACGTGATGGCTATCGGAGCGGAGTCCAGGCTGTTGTACCACGGTTCGATCGCTGCCCATGCAGAGGTAGACTCGAGTCCACCGAGGTATGAGCAGACATGGCATACGCAAACGAGTGTGACATATACGCGTATATCTAACTTGATTAACATTCCGCACCGCTACTTGTGGCATCGCGCTGTCAGTCACGTACGTTTGACTTATAGTCAACATCGATGCACGACACCATTATGGCATAATCCATCAAGTAATAATATTCGATATATTATTACATCATTCGTAGCATGGATAGGGCGTGCACACGGGTATGCGGTGATCGCGATGGTTCGTCGGCAACCAAGTATCAATATTCGGACTTCCGCACCTTGCATACGTTGTAACTGTATGCGACAATCCCATGATTTATGCGACAATCATAAGAACACTTTGAAAGTCCTCACACTTGGGATCGGGATCCAGTGTGACTTGTACTGCACATCAGCATCGTGAGCATGATAGGTGCGAGGACGGACTAGCAAACGTGTCACCCATATTTGCACGCGGTGTATAGTGTCAATATCAAGACTTCCCGGCATTTATGCAGTGTGAATGGCGGAATATCAATATTCCGCCATTGTGTAGCTTAACCGCCATTGTCGTCACTACGATCATATCTCTTTCACACCATGACACTTATGCCTTCGTGACCATGGTGTAGATAGCATTAGTATTATTAATCAGTATAAGTCTACGTGCGCTCTAAGATAGTTATTCCGTGATGCGTACGCCAACTTGCCTTCACACAATATCTTGCACCTTGAGTCGCACTTCTCACACTGATGCATCGATCATGGATGTAAGCATGGATGTAATAATATAGCAAATGTTGTGGCGCACTTATCAAATTACGCCAATTATTGCCAAGCAACTACGTATGCCGGTTTGGTCCGCACATCATCAGATGTATATGCTGCAATATTGGTTATGCTGGCAGCGCCACACGCTTGCAACACCAATGTCGCCATGGAAATGATATTAAAAATTATAAGTATTTAAGTTATAATAATATGATAAGCTTGATTGATTGCGACCATACATTGTACATGTGTGTACTTCAAGGTGTGCATGGATACATGTATGGCCAGTCTGCGCCTGTGTAATGAGAATGTGAGGTACAGGTGTGTACATGTAGAAGTGATGAGTAGTCATGTTTCATTGATGGATGACAGTGGGTTTTGAAGTGGGATGTGAAGTCGTTGTTATGCAGGTCTCGCAAACAGGTCTCGACGACAACTCTCCGCGGTGCCCTCCTCTTCACTCCGCGAGCGAGCCTACCAGGGATCGAACCTGGAATCTCCGGTTCCGTAGACCGGCGCTTTATCCATTAAGCCATAAGCCCCATTCCGCATGCACCAGCGGCCCATCCCCATACCCTCATCCGTACCCGCGCGCACAGCATCACCTACGTACATACATACCCACCGCTAAAGCTACAGCGCCCACACACCATCCTGCTCGATATTCAATCCAAGCATGCTGAAGTCTCATGTCTGACCGGGACGAAGCACAGCGCGCGCAGGGAGGGAGGTGTTGTATCCCTCTTCACTGCTCATGCACTGATCTGCATTTCTCAACATGAAGTGCCAATGATGATGCGCTCACGCAACAAGACAAACGCATCATGATGAGATTCAGGGACAGAGGAAGACTTTAGGAGGAGTGAAAGAGTCACAACTTCCGATCCAAAATATGAGATGCGGACGTGATGGCTATCGGAGCGGAGTCCAGGCTGTTGTACCACGGTTCGATCGCTGCCCATGCAGAGGTAGACTCGAGTCCACCGAGGTATGAGCAGACATGGCATACGCAAACGAGTGTGACATATACGCGTACATCTAACTTGATTAACATTCCGCACCGCTACTTGTGGCATCGCGCTGTCAGTCACGTACGTTTGACTTATAGTCAACATCGATGCACGACACCATTATGGCATAATCCATCAAGTAATAATATTCGATATATTATTACATCATTCGTAGCATGGATAGGGCGTGCACACGGGTATGCGGTGATCGCGATGGTTCGTCGGCAACCAAGTATCAATATTCGGACTTCCGCACCTTGCATACGTTGTAACTGTATGCGACAATCCCATGATTTATGCGACAATCATAAGAACACTTTGAAAGTCCTCACACTTGGGATCGGGATCCAGTGTGACTTGTACTGCACATCAGCATCGTGAGCATGATAGGTGCGAGGACGGACTAGCAAACGTGTCACCCATATTTGCACGCGGTGTATAGTGTCAATATCAAGACTTCCCGGCATTTATGCAGTGTGAATGGCGGAATATCAATATTCCGCCATTGTGTAGCTTAACCGCCATTGTCGTCACTACGATCATATCTCTTTCACACCATGACACTTATGCCTTCGTGACCATGGTGTAGATAGCATTAGTATTATTAATCAGTATAAGTCTACGTGCGCTCTAAGATAGTTATTCCGTGATGCGTACGCCAACTTGCCTTCACACAATATCTTGCACCTTGAGTCGCACTTCTCACACTGATGCATCGATCATGGATGTAAGCATGGATGTAATAATATAGCAAATGTTGTGGCGCACTTATCAAATTACGCCAATTATTGCCAAGCAACTACGTATGCCGGTTTGGTCCGCACATCATCAGATGTATATGCTGCAATATTGGTTATGCTGGCAGCGCCACACGCTTGCAACACCAATGTCGCCATGGAAATGATATTAAAAATTATAAGTATTTAAGTTATAATAATATGATAAGCTTGATTGATTGCGACCATACATTGTACATGTGTGTACTTCAAGGTGTGCATGGATACATGTATGGCCAGTCTGCGCCTGTGTAATGAGAATGTGAGGTACAGGTGTGTACATGTAGAAGTGATGAGTAGTCATGTTTCATGTTGGATGACAGTGGGTTTTGAAGTGGGATGTGAAGTCGTTGTTATGCAGGTCTCGCAAACAGGTCTCGACGACAACTCTCCGCGGTGCCCTCCTCTTCACTCCGCGAGCGAGCCTACCAGGGATCGAACCTGGAATCTCCGGTTCCGTAGACCGGCGCTTTATCCATTAAGCCATAAGCCCCATTCCGCATGCACCAGCGGCCCATCCCCATACCCTCATCCGTACCCGCGCGCACAGCATCACCTACGTACATACATACCCACCGCTAAAGCTACAGCGCCCACACACCATCCTGCTCGATATTCAATCCAAGCATGCTGAAGTCTCATGTCTGACCGGGACGAAGCACAGCGCGCGCAGGGAGGGAGGTGTTGTATCCCTCTTCACTGCTCATGCACTGATCTGCATGTCTCAACATGAAGTGCCAATGATGATGCGCTCACGCAACAAGACAAACGCATCATGATGAGATTCAGGGACAGAGGAAGACTTTAGGAGGAGTGAAAGAGTCACAACTTCCGATCCAAAATATGAGATGCGGACGTGATGGCTATCGGAGCGGAGTCCAGGCTGTTGTACCACGGTTCGATCGCTGCCCATGCAGAGGTAGACTCGAGTCCACCGAGGTATGAGCAGACATGGCATACGCAAACGAGTGTGACATATACGCGTATATCTAACTTGATTAACATTCCGCACCGCTACTTGTGGCATCGCGCTGTCAGTCACGTACGTTTGACTTATAGTCAACATCGATGCACGACACCATTATGGCATAATCCATCAAGTAATAATATTCGATATATTATTACATCATTCGTAGCATGGATAGGGCGTGCACACGGGTATGCGGTGATCGCGATGGTTCGTCGGCAACCAAGTATCAATATTCGGACTTCCGCACCTTGCATACGTTGTAACTGTATGCGACAATCCCATGATTTATGCGACAATCATAAGAACACTTTGAAAGTCCTCACACTTGGGATCGGGATCCAGTGTGACTTGTACTGCACATCAGCATCGTGAGCATGATAGGTGCGAGGACGGACTAGCAAACGTGTCACCCATATTTGCACGCGGTGTATAGTGTCAATATCAAGACTTCCCGGCATTTATGCAGTGTGAATGGCGGAATATCAATATTCCGCCATTGTGTAGCTTAACCGCCATTGTCGTCACTACGATCATATCTCTTTCACACCATGACACTTATGCCTTCGTGACCATGGTGTAGATAGCATTAGTATTATTAATCAGTATAAGTCTACGTGCGCTCTAAGATAGTTATTCCGTGATGCGTACGCCAACTTGCCTTCACACAATATCTTGCACCTTGAGTCGCACTTCTCACACTGATGCATCGATCATGGATGTAAGCATGGATGTAATAATATAGCAAATGTTGTGGCGCACTTATCAAATTACGCCAATTATTGCCAAGCAACTACGTATGCCGGTTTGGTCCGCACATCATCAGATGTATATGCTGCAATATTGGTTATGCTGGCAGCGCCACACGCTTGCAACACCAATGTCGCCATGGAAATGATATTAAAAATTATAAGTATTTAAGTTATAATAATATGATAAGCTTGATTGATTGCGACCATACATTGTACATGTGTGTACTTCAAGGTGTGCATGGATACATGTATGGCCAGTCTGCGCCTGTGTAATGAGAATGTGAGGTACAGGTGTGTACATGTAGAAGTGATGAGTAGTCATGTTTCATTGATGGATGACAGTGGGTTTTGAAGTGGGATGTGAAGTCGTTGTTATGCAGGTCTCGCAAACAGGTCTCGACGACAACTCTCCGCGGTGCCCTCCTCTTCACTCCGCGAGCGAGCCTACCAGGGATCGAACCTGGAATCTCCGGTTCCGTAGACCGGCGCTTTATCCATTAAGCCATAAGCCCCATTCCGCATGCACCAGCGGCCCATCCCCATACCCTCATCCGTACCCGCGCGCACAGCATCACCTACGTACATACATACCCACCGCTAAAGCTACAGCGCCCACACACCATCCTGCTCGATATTCAATCCAAGCATGCTGAAGTCTCATGTCTGACCGGGACGAAGCACAGCGCGCGCAGGGAGGGAGGTGTTGTATCCCTCTTCACTGCTCATGCACTGATCTGCATGTCTCAACATGAAGTGCCAATGATGATGCGCTCACGCAACAAGACAAACGCATCATGATGAGATTCAGGGACAGAGGAAGACTTTAGGAGGAGTGAAAGAGTCACAACTTCCGATCCAAAATATGAGATGCGGACGTGATGGCTATCGGAGCGGAGTCCAGGCTGTTGTACCACGGTTCGATCGCTGCCCATGCAGAGGTAGACTCGAGTCCACCGAGGTATGAGCAGACATGGCATACGCAAACGAGTGTGACATATACGCGTATATCTAACTTGATTAACATTCCGCACCGCTACTTGTGGCATCGCGCTGTCAGTCACGTACGTTTGACTTATAGTCAACATCGATGCACGACACCATTATGGCATAATCCATCAAGTAATAATATTCGATATATTATTACATCATTCGTAGCATGGATAGGGCGTGCACACGGGTATGCGGTGATCGCGATGGTTCGTCGGCAACCAAGTATCAATATTCGGACTTCCGCACCTTGCATACGTTGTAACTGTATGCGACAATCCCATGATTTATGCGACAATCATAAGAACACTTTGAAAGTCCTCACACTTGGGATCGGGATCCAGTGTGACTTGTACTGCACATCAGCATCGTGAGCATGATAGGTGCGAGGACGGACTAGCAAACGTGTCACCCATATTTGCACGCGGTGTATAGTGTCAATATCAAGACTTCCCGGCATTTATGCAGTGTGAATGGCGGAATATCAATATTCCGCCATTGTGTAGCTTAACCGCCATTGTCGTCACTACGATCATATCTCTTTCACACCATGACACTTATGCCTTCGTGACCATGGTGTAGATAGCATTAGTATTATTAATCAGTATAAGTCTACGTGCGCTCTAAGATAGTTATTCCGTGATGCGTACGCCAACTTGCCTTCACACAATATCTTGCACCTTGAGTCGCACTTCTCACACTGATGCATCGATCATGGATGTAAGCATGGATGTAATAATATAGCAAATGTTGTGGCGCACTTATCAAATTACGCCAATTATTGCCAAGCAACTACGTATGCCGGTTTGGTCCGCACATCATCAGATGTATATGCTGCAATATTGGTTATGCTGGCAGCGCCACACGCTTGCAACACCAATGTCGCCATGGAAATGATATTAAAAATTATAAGTATTTAAGTTATAATAATATGATAAGCTTGATTGATTGCGACCATACATTGTACATGTGTGTACTTCAAGGTGTGCATGGATACATGTATGGCCAGTCTGCGCCTGTGTAATGAGAATGTGAGGTACAGGTGTGTACATGTAGAAGTGATGAGTAGTCATGTTTCATTGATGGATGACAGTGGGTTTTGAAGTGGGATGTGAAGTCGTTGTTATGCAGGTCTCGCAAACAGGTCTCGACGACAACTCTCCGCGGTGCCCTCCTCTTCACTCCGCGAGCGAGCCTACCAGGGATCGAACCTGGAATCTCCGGTTCCGTAGACCGGCGCTTTATCCATTAAGCCATAAGCCCCATTCCGCATGCACCAGCGGCCCATCCCCATACCCTCATCCGTACCCGCGCGCACAGCATCACCTACGTACATACATACCCACCGCTAAAGCTACAGCGCCCACACACCATCCTGCTCGATATTCAATCCAAGCATGCTGAAGTCTCATGTCTGACCGGGACGAAGCACAGCGCGCGCAGGGAGGGAGGTGTTGTATCCCTCTTCACTGCTCATGCACTGATCTGCATGTCTCAACATGAAGTGCCAATGATGATGCGCTCACGCAACAAGACAAACGCATCATGATGAGATTCAGGGACAGAGGAAGACTTTAGGAGGAGTGAAAGAGTCACAACTTCCGATCCAAAATATGAGATGCGGACGTGATGGCTATCGGAGCGGAGTCCAGGCTGTTGTACCACGGTTCGATCGCTGCCCATGCAGAGGTAGACTCGAGTCCACCGAGGTATGAGCAGACATGGCATACGCAAACGAGTGTGACATATACGCGTATATCTAACTTGATTAACATTCCGCACCGCTACTTGTGGCATCGCGCTGTCAGTCACGTACGTTTGACTTATAGTCAACATCGATGCACGACACCATTATGGCATAATCCATCAAGTAATAATATTCGATATATTATTACATCATTCGTAGCATGGATAGGGCGTGCACACGGGTATGCGGTGATCGCGATGGTTCGTCGGCAACCAAGTATCAATATTCGGACTTCCGCACCTTGCATACGTTGTAACTGTATGCGACAATCCCATGATTTATGCGACAATCATAAGAACACTTTGAAAGTCCTCACACTTGGGATCGGGATCCAGTGTGACTTGTACTGCACATCAGCATCGTGAGCATGATAGGTGCGAGGACGGACTAGCAAACGTGTCACCCATATTTGCACGCGGTGTATAGTGTCAATATCAAGACTTCCCGGCATTTATGCAGTGTGAATGGCGGAATATCAATATTCCGCCATTGTGTAGCTTAACCGCCATTGTCGTCACTACGATCATATCTCTTTCACACCATGACACTTATGCCTTCGTGACCATGGTGTAGATAGCATTAGTATTATTAATCAGTATAAGTCTACGTGCGCTCTAAGATAGTTATTCCGTGATGCGTACGCCAACTTGCCTTCACACAATATCTTGCACCTTGAGTCGCACTTCTCACACTGATGCATCGATCATGGATGTAAGCATGGATGTAATAATATAGCAAATGTTGTGGCGCACTTATCAAATTACGCCAATTATTGCCAAGCAACTACGTATGCCGGTTTGGTCCGCACATCATCAGATGTATATGCTGCAATATTGGTTATGCTGGCAGCGCCACACGCTTGCAACACCAATGTCGCCATGGAAATGATATTAAAAATTATAAGTATTTAAGTTATAATAATATGATAAGCTTGATTGATTGCGACCATACATTGTACATGTGTGTACTTCAAGGTGTGCATGGATACATGTATGGCCAGTCTGCGCCTGTGTAATGAGAATGTGAGGTACAGGTGTGTACATGTAGAAGTGATGAGTAGTCATGTTTCATTGATGGATGACAGTGGGTTTTGAAGTGGGATGTGAAGTCGTTGTTATGCAGGTCTCGCAAACAGGTCTCGACGACAACTCTCCGCGGTGCCCTCCTCTTCACTCCGCGAGCGAGCCTACCAGGGAGCGAACCTGGAATCTCCGGTTCCGTAGACCGGCGCTTTATCCATTAAGCCATAAGCCCCATTCCGCATGCACCAGCGGCCCATCCCCATACCCTCATCCGTACCCGCGCGCACAGCATCACCTACGTACATACATACCCACCGCTAAAGCTACAGCGCCCACACACCATCCTGCTCGATATTCAATCCAAGCATGCTGAAGTCTCATGTCTGACCGGGACGAAGCACAGCGCGCGCAGGGAGGGAGGTGTTGTATCCCTCTTCACTGCTCATGCACTGATCTGCATTTCTCAACATGAAGTGCCAATGATGATGCGCTCACGCAACAAGACAAACGCATCATGATGAGATTCAGGGACAGAGGAAGACTTTAGGAGGAGTGAAAGAGTCACAACTTCCGATCCAAAATATGAGATGCGGACGTGATGGCTATCGGAGCGGAGTCCAGGCTGTTGTACCACGGTTCGATCGCTGCCCATGCAGAGGTAGACTCGAGTCCACCGAGGTATGAGCAGACATGGCATACGCAAACGAGTGTGACATATACGCGTATATCTAACTTGATTAACATTCCGCACCGCTACTTGTGGCATCGCGCTGTCAGTCACGTACGTTTGACTTATAGTCAACATCGATGCACGACACCATTATGGCATAATCCATCAAGTAATAATATTCGATATATTATTACATCATTCGTAGCATGGATAGGGCGTGCACACGGGTATGCGGTGATCGCGATGGTTAGTCGGCAACCAAGTATCAATATTCGGACTTCCGCACCTTGCATACGTTGTAACTGTATGCGACAATCCCATGATTTATGCGACAATCATAAGAACACTTTGAAAGTCCTCACACTTGGGATCGGGATCCAGTGTGACTTGTACTGCACATCAGCATCGTGAGCATGATAGGTGCGAGGACGGACTAGCAAACGTGTCACCCATATTTGCACGCGGTGTATAGTGTCAATATCAAGACTTCCCGGCATTTATGCAGTGTGAATGGCGGAATATCAATATTCCGCCATTGTGTAGCTTAACCGCCATTGTCGTCACTACGATCATATCTCTTTCACACCATGACACTTATGCCTTCGTGACCATGGTGTAGATAGCATTAGTATTATTAATCAGTATAAGTCTACGTGCGCTCTAAGATAGTTATTCCGTGATGCGTACGCCAACTTGCCTTCACACAATATCTTGCACCTTGAGTCGCACTTCTCACACTGATGCATCGATCATGGATGTAAGCATGGATGTAATAATATAGCAAATGTTGTGGCGCACTTATCAAATTACGCCAATTATTGCCAAGCAACTACGTATGCCGGTTTGGTCCGCACATCATCAGATGTATATGCTGCAATATTGGTTATGCTGGCAGCGCCACACGCTTGCAACACCAATGTCGCCATGGAAATGATATTAAAAATTATAAGTATTTAAGTTATAATAATATGATAAGCTTGATTGATTGCGACCATACATTGTACATGTGTGTACTTCAAGGTGTGCATGGATACATGTATGGCCAGTCTGCGCCTGTGTAATGAGAATGTGAGGTACAGGTGTGTACATGTAGAAGTGATGAGTAGTCATGTTTCATTGATGGATGACAGTGGGTTTTGAAGTGGGATGTGAAGTCGTTGTTATGCAGGTCTCGCAAACAGGTCTCGACGACAACTCTCCGCGGTGCCCTCCTCTTCACTCCGCGAGCGAGCCTACCAGGGATCGAACCTGGAATCTCCGGTTCCGTAGACCGGCGCTTTATCCATTAAGCCATAAGCCCCATTCCGCATGCACCAGCGGCCCATCCCCATACCCTCATCCGTACCCGCGCGCACAGCATCACCTACGTACATACATACCCACCGCTAAAGCTACAGCGCCCACACACCATCCTGCTCGATATTCAATCCAAGCATGCTGAAGTCTCATGTCTGACCGGGACGAAGCACAGCGCGCGCAGGGAGGGAGGTGTTGTATCCCTCTTCACTGCTCATGCACTGATCTGCATGTCTCAACATGAAGTGCCAATGATGATGCGCTCACGCAACAAGACAAACGCATCATGATGAGATTCAGGGACAGAGGAAGACTTTAGGAGGAGTGAAAGAGTCACAACTTCCGATCCAAAATATGAGATGCGGACGTGATGGCTATCGGAGCGGAGTCCAGGCTGTTGTACCACGGTTCGATCGCTGCCCATGCAGAGGTAGACTCGAGTCCACCGAGGTATGAGCAGACATGGCATACGCAAACGAGTGTGACATATACGCGTATATCTAACTTGATTAACATTCCGCACCGCTACTTGTGGCATCGCGCTGTCAGTCACGTACGTTTGACTTATAGTCAACATCGATGCACGACACCATTATGGCATAATCCATCAAGTAATAATATTCGATATATTATTACATCATTCGTAGCATGGATAGGGCGTGCACACGGGTATGCGGTGATCGCGATGGTTAGTCGGCAACCAAGTATCAATATTCGGACTTCCGCACCTTGCATACGTTGTAACTGTATGCGACAATCCCATGATTTATGCGACAATCATAAGAACACTTTGAAAGTCCTCACACTTGGGATCGGGATCCAGTGTGACTTGTACTGCACATCAGCATCGTGAGCATGATAGGTGCGAGGACGGACTAGCAAACGTGTCACCCATATTTGCACGCGGTGTATAGTGTCAATATCAAGACTTCCCGGCATTTATGCAGTGTGAATGGCGGAATATCAATATTCCGCCATTGTGTAGCTTAACCGCCATTGTCGTCACTACGATCATATCTCTTTCACACCATGACACTTATGCCTTCGTGACCATGGTGTAGATAGCATTAGTATTATTAATCAGTATAAGTCTACGTGCGCTCTAAGATAGTTATTCCGTGATGCGTACGCCAACTTGCCTTCACACAATATCTTGCACCTTGAGTCGCACTTCTCACACTGATGCATCGATCATGGATGTAAGCATGGATGTAATAATATAGCAAATGTTGTGGCGCACTTATCAAATTACGCCAATTATTGCCAAGCAACTACGTATGCCGGTTTGGTCCGCACATCATCAGATGTATATGCTGCAATATTGGTTATGCTGGCAGCGCCACACGCTTGCAACACCAATGTCGCCATGGAAATGATATTAAAAATTATAAGTATTTAAGTTATAATAATATGATAAGCTTGATTGATTGCGACCATACATTGTACATGTGTGTACTTCAAGGTGTGCATGGATACATGTATGGCCAGTCTGCGCCTGTGTAATGAGAATGTGAGGTACAGGTGTGTACATGTAGAAGTGATGAGTAGTCATGTTTCATTGATGGATGACAGTGGGTTTTGAAGTGGGATGTGAAGTCGTTGTTATGCAGGTCTCGCAAACAGGTCTCGACGACAACTCTCCGCGGTGCCCTCCTCTTCACTCCGCGAGCGAGCCTACCAGGGATCGAACCTGGAATCTCCGGTTCCGTAGACCGGCGCTTTATCCATTAAGCCATAAGCCCCATTCCGCATGCACCAGCGGCCCATCCCCATACCCTCATCCGTACCCGCGCGCACAGCATCACCTACGTACATACATACCCACCGCTAAAGCTACAGCGCCCACACACCATCCTGCTCGATATTCAATCCAAGCATGCTGAAGTCTCATGTCTGACCGGGACGAAGCACAGCGCGCGCAGGGAGGGAGGTGTTGTATCCCTCTTCACTGCTCATGCACTGATCTGCATGTCTCAACATGAAGTGCCAATGATGATGCGCTCACGCAACAAGACAAACGCATCATGATGAGATTCAGGGACAGAGGAAGACTTTAGGAGGAGTGAAAGAGTCACAACTTCCGATCCAAAATATGAGATGCGGACGTGATGGCTATCGGAGCGGAGTCCAGGCTGTTGTACCACGGTTCGATCGCTGCCCATGCAGAGGTAGACTCGAGTCCACCGAGGTATGAGCAGACATGGCATACGCAAACGAGTGTGACATATACGCGTATATCTAACTTGATTAACATTCCGCACCGCTACTTGTGGCATCGCGCTGTCAGTCACGTACGTTTGACTTATAGTCAACATCGATGCACGACACCATTATGGCATAATCCATCAAGTAATAATATTCGATATATTATTACATCATTCGTAGCATGGATAGGGCGTGCACACGGGTATGCGGTGATCGCGATGGTTCGTCGGCAACCAAGTATCAATATTCGGACTTCCGCACCTTGCATACGTTGTAACTGTATGCGACAATCCCATGATTTATGCGACAATCATAAGAACACTTTGAAAGTCCTCACACTTGGGATCGGGATCCAGTGTGACTTGTACTGCACATCAGCATCGTGAGCATGATAGGTGCGAGGACGGACTAGCAAACGTGTCACCCATATTTGCACGCGGTGTATAGTGTCAATATCAAGACTTCCCGGCATTTATGCAGTGTGAATGGCGGAATATCAATATTCCGCCATTGTGTAGCTTAACCGCCATTGTCGTCACTACGATCATATCTCTTTCACACCATGACACTTATGCCTTCGTGACCATGGTGTAGATAGCATTAGTATTATTAATCAGTATAAGTCTACGTGCGCTCTAAGATAGTTATTCCGTGATGCGTACGCCAACTTGCCTTCACACAATATCTTGCACCTTGAGTCGCACTTCTCACACTGATGCATCGATCATGGATGTAAGCATGGATGTAATAATATAGCAAATGTTGTGGCGCACTTATCAAATTACGCCAATTATTGCCAAGCAACTACGTATGCCGGTTTGGTCCGCACATCATCAGATGTATATGCTGCAATATTGGTTATGCTGGCAGCGCCACACGCTTGCAACACCAATGTCGCCATGGAAATGATATTAAAAATTATAAGTATTTAAGTTATAATAATATGATAAGCTTGATTGATTGCGACCATACATTGTACATGTGTGTACTTCAAGGTGTGCATGGATACATGTATGGCCAGTCTGCGCCTGTGTAATGAGAATGTGAGGTACAGGTGTGTACATGTAGAAGTGATGAGTAGTCATGTTTCATTGATGGATGACAGTGGGTTTTGAAGTGGGATGTGAAGTCGTTGTTATGCAGGTCTCGCAAACAGGTCTCGACGACAACTCTCCGCGGTGCCCTCCTCTTCACTCCGCGAGCGAGCCTACCAGGGATCGAACCTGGAATCTCCGGTTCCGTAGACCGGCGCTTTATCCATTAAGCCATAAGCCCCATTCCGCATGCACCAGCGGCCCATCCCCATACCCTCATCCGTACCCGCGCGCACAGCATCACCTACGTACATACATACCCACCGCTAAAGCTACAGCGCCCACACACCATCCTGCTCGATATTCAATCCAAGCATGCTGAAGTCTCATGTCTGACCGGGACGAAGCACAGCGCGCGCAGGGAGGGAGGTGTTGTATCCCTCTTCACTGCTCATGCACTGATCTGCATGTCTCAACATGAAGTGCCAATGATGATGCGCTCACGCAACAAGACAAACGCATCATGATGAGATTCAGGGACAGAGGAAGACTTTAGGAGGAGTGAAAGAGTCACAACTTCCGATCCAAAATATGAGATGCGGACGTGATGGCTATCGGAGCGGAGTCCAGGCTGTTGTACCACGGTTCGATCGCTGCCCATGCAGAGGTAGACTCGAGTCCACCGAGGTATGAGCAGACATGGCATACGCAAACGAGTGTGACATATACGCGTACATCTAACTTGATTAACATTCCGCACCGCTACTTGTGGCATCGCGCTGTCAGTCACGTACGTTTGACTTATAGTCAACATCGATGCACGACACCATTATGGCATAATCCATCAAGTAATAATATTCGATATATTATTACATCATTCGTAGCATGGATAGGGCGTGCACACGGGTATGCGGTGATCGCGATGGTTCGTCGGCAACCAAGTATCAATATTCGGACTTCCGCACCTTGCATACGTTGTAACTGTATGCGACAATCCCATGATTTATGCGACAATCATAAGAACACTTTGAAAGTCCTCACACTTGGGATCGGGATCCAGTGTGACTTGTACTGCACATCAGCATCGTGAGCATGATAGGTGCGAGGACGGACTAGCAAACGTGTCACCCATATTTGCACGCGGTGTATAGTGTCAATATCAAGACTTCCCGGCATTTATGCAGTGTGAATGGCGGAATATCAATATTCCGCCATTGTGTAGCTTAACCGCCATTGTCGTCACTACGATCATATCTCTTTCACACCATGACACTTATGCCTTCGTGACCATGGTGTAGATAGCATTAGTATTATTAATCAGTATAAGTCTACGTGCGCTCTAAGATAGTTATTCCGTGATGCGTACGCCAACTTGCCTTCACACAATATCTTGCACCTTGAGTCGCACTTCTCACACTGATGCATCGATCATGGATGTAAGCATGGATGTAATAATATAGCAAATGTTGTGGCGCACTTATCAAATTACGCCAATTATTGCCAAGCAACTACGTATGCCGGTTTGGTCCGCACATCATCAGATGTATATGCTGCAATATTGGTTATGCTGGCAGCGCCACACGCTTGCAACACCAATGTCGCCATGGAAATGATATTAAAAATTATAAGTATTTAAGTTATAATAATATGATAAGCTTGATTGATTGCGACCATACATTGTACATGTGTGTACTTCAAGGTGTGCATGGATACATGTATGGCCAGTCTGCGCCTGTGTAATGAGAATGTGAGGTACAGGTGTGTACATGTAGAAGTGATGAGTAGTCATGTTTCATGTTGGATGACAGTGGGTTTTGAAGTGGGATGTGAAGTCGTTGTTATGCAGGTCTCGCAAACAGGTCTCGACGACAACTCTCCGCGGTGCCCTCCTCTTCACTCCGCGAGCGAGCCTACCAGGGATCGAACCTGGAATCTCCGGTTCCGTAGACCGGCGCTTTATCCATTAAGCCATAAGCCCCATTCCGCATGCACCAGCGGCCCATCCCCATACCCTCATCCGTACCCGCGCGCACAGCATCACCTACGTACATACATACCCACCGCTAAAGCTACAGCGCCCACACACCATCCTGCTCGATATTCAATCCAAGCATGCTGAAGTCTCATGTCTGACCGGGACGAAGCACAGCGCGCGCAGGGAGGGAGGTGTTGTATCCCTCTTCACTGCTCATGCACTGATCTGCATGTCTCAACATGAAGTGCCAATGATGATGCGCTCACGCAACAAGACAAACGCATCATGATGAGATTCAGGGACAGAGGAAGACTTTAGGAGGAGTGAAAGAGTCACAACTTCCGATCCAAAATATGAGATGCGGACGTGATGGCTATCGGAGCGGAGTCCAGGCTGTTGTACCACGGTTCGATCGCTGCCCATGCAGAGGTAGACTCGAGTCCACCGAGGTATGAGCAGACATGGCATACGCAAACGAGTGTGACATATACGCGTACATCTAACTTGATTAACATTCCGCACCGCTACTTGTGGCATCGCGCTGTCAGTCACGTACGTTTGACTTATAGTCAACATCGATGCACGACACCATTATGGCATAATCCATCAAGTAATAATATTCGATATATTATTACATCATTCGTAGCATGGATAGGGCGTGCACACGGGTATGCGGTGATCGCGATGGTTCGTCGGCAACCAAGTATCAATATTCGGACTTCCGCACCTTGCATACGTTGTAACTGTATGCGACAATCCCATGATTTATGCGACAATCATAAGAACACTTTGAAAGTCCTCACACTTGGGATCGGGATCCAGTGTGACTTGTACTGCACATCAGCATCGTGAGCATGATAGGTGCGAGGACGGACTAGCAAACGTGTCACCCATATTTGCACGCGGTGTATAGTGTCAATATCAAGACTTCCCGGCATTTATGCAGTGTGAATGGCGGAATATCAATATTCCGCCATTGTGTAGCTTAACCGCCATTGTCGTCACTACGATCATATCTCTTTCACACCATGACACTTATGCCTTCGTGACCATGGTGTAGATAGCATTAGTATTATTAATCAGTATAAGTCTACGTGCGCTCTAAGATAGTTATTCCGTGATGCGTACGCCAACTTGCCTTCACACAATATCTTGCACCTTGAGTCGCACTTCTCACACTGATGCATCGATCATGGATGTAAGCATGGATGTAATAATATAGCAAATGTTGTGGCGCACTTATCAAATTACGCCAATTATTGCCAAGCAACTACGTATGCCGGTTTGGTCCGCACATCATCAGATGTATATGTATATTTAGCTCAGTTGGGAGAGCCCTAGACTGAAGATCTAGAGGACGCTAGTTCGATCCTAGCAATTCGCAGGCGCTGAGCACACCTCCACGTGGGATTAGCCTACAGTTTGGGAGATGGAGATTGTGACTTGGAAGACCCTTATGTTTCAATTGAAGAGCCACACCAGCCATCTCTCGGCTCAGCTCACCACCCAGCACCCTCATGCACGCACCATCCCTGCCCACATGCAGGCAGAGGATTAAGGGACTTGACATCCTGCCCCTGCATGTGTGTTCATGCATATATGTCCATGTCTATTATTCATGTACCACTCCACACTCTTTACTTCCCTCACTGCTTGTATCTATTCATCCAAGCAAGCAATGAACTTGTGTGGTAGTGACTCCCTTGTGTAGCTTAACTGCCATGGTCGTCGCTACAATCATATCTCACACCGTCACGCTTATACCTTGATAAGCATGGTGTAGATATCAATCTAAATCGATGCGGGTCTAAGCGCGCTGCTATGTAATTATCCCGTGCTGCATACGTGGACTTGCCTTCTTGCAATAACCGCACCTTGAGTCACACTTCTCACGCTTATGCATGGATCATGCAGGCATTGATGTAATAATATAGCGGATATCATTGCTAATTAACTACGTACACCGGCCTGCGGCCTGCTCCGCGCATTGTCAGTTGTTGCAATATTGGTTATGCTGGCAGCGCCACACATGTCATACCAATCTCGAGTGCAGGATTATGCAAGACTATACAAATATACTCAATGATCATAAGGCATTCAATTATGGGTCAGCAGTCTTCTCGTCAGGTCGTGTCGACCGACGCATCAACGATAAATATGAAAGCCGTAATACAACAGTGAGTACTGTGATGGTGCTGTTGAGGAGGCGTCTGTAGAGGCTAGGCCATAGCATGTTTTGTGCGTGCGGTATGGGTATGAGGGGTGTAGAGCGTGCAGTCGGCAGGCACACTTCTAGCGGATTTAGCTCAGTTGGGAGAGCGCTACACTGAAGATCTAGAGGACGCTAGTTCGATCCTAGCAATTCGCAGGCGCTGAGCACACCTCCACGTGGGAAAGGCCTACAGTTCGGGAGATGGAGATTGTGACTCGGAAGACCCTTATGTTTCAATTGAAGAGCAGCACCAGCCATCTCTCGGCTCGGCTCACCGCCCAGCACCCTCATGCACGCACCATCCCTGCCCACATGCAGGCAGAGGATGAAGGGACTTGACATCCTGCCCCTGCATGTGTGTTCATGCATATATGTCCATGTCTATTATTCATGTACCACTCCACACTCTTTACCTCCCTCACTGCTTGTATCTATTCATCCAAGCAAGCAATGAACTTGTGTGGTAGTGACTCCCTTGTGTAGCTTAACTGCCATGGTCGTCGCTACAATCATATCTCACACCGTCACGCTTATACCTTGATAAGCATGGTGTAGATATCAATCTAAATCGATGCGGGTCTAAGCGCGCTGCTATGTAATTATCCCGTGCTGCATACGTGGACTTGCCTTCTTGCAGTAACCGCACCTTGAGTCACACTTCTCACGCTTATGCATGGATCATGCAGGCATTGATGTAATAATATAGCGGATATCATTGCTAATTAACTACGTACACCGGCCTGCGGCCTGCTCCACGCATTGTCAGTTGTTGCAATATTGGTTATGCTGGCAGCGCCACACATGTCATACCAATCTCGAGTATTCATCCATGCAGGATTATGCAAGACTATACAAATATACTCAATGATCATAAGGCATTCAATTATGGGTCAGCAGTCTTCTCGTCAGGTCGTGTCGACCGACGCATCAACGATAAATATGAAAGCCGTAATACAACAGTGAGTACTGTGATGGTGCTGTTGAGGAGGCGTCTGTAGAGGCTAGGCCATAGCATGTTTCGTGCGTGCGGTATGGGTATGAGGGGTGTAGAGCGTGCAGTCGGCGGGCACACTTCTAGCGGATTTAGCTCAGTTGGGAGAGCGCTAGACTGAAGATCTAGCGGACGCTAGTTCGATCCTAGAAATTCGCAGGCGCTGAGCACACCTCCACGTGGGAAAGGCCTACAGTTCGGGAGATGGAGATTGTGACTTGGAAGACCCTTATGTTTCAATTGAAGAGCAGCACCAGCCATCTCTCGGCTCGGCTCACCGCCCAGCACCCTCATGCACGCACCATCCCTGCCCACATGCAGGCAGAGGATTAAGGGACTTGACATCCTGCCCCTGCATGTGTGTTCATGCATATATGTCCATGTCTATTATTCATGTACCACTCCACACTCTTTACTTCCCTCACTGCTTGTATCTATTCATCCAAGCAAGCAATGAACTTGTGTGGTAGTGACTCCCTTGTGTAGCTTAACTGCCATGGTCGTCGCTACAATCATATCTCACACCGTCACGCTTATACCTTGATAAGCATGGTGTAGATATCAATCTAAATCGATGCGGGTCTAAGCGCGCTGCTATGTAATTATCCCGTGCTGCATACGTGGACTTGCCTTCTTGCAGTAACCGCACCTTGAGTCACACTTCTCACGCTTATGCATGGATCATGCAGGCATTGATGTAATAATATAGCGGATATCATTGCTACTTAACTACGTACACCGGCCTGCGGCCTGCTCCGCGCATTGTCAGTTGTTGCAATATTGGTTATGCTGGCAGCGCCACACATGTCATACCAATCTCGAGTGCAGGATTATGCAAGACTATACAAATATACTCAATGATCATAAGGCATTCAATTATGGGTCAGCAGTCTTCTCGTCAGGTCGTGTCGACCGACGCATCAACGATAAATATGAAAGCCGTAATACAACAGTGAGTACTGTGATGGTGCTGTTGAGGAGGCGTCTGTAGAGGCTAGGCCATAGCATGTTTCGTGCGTGCGGTATGGGTATGAGGGGTGTAGAGCGTGCAGTCGGCGGGCACACTTCTAGCGGATTTAGCTCAGTTGGGAGAGCGCTACACTGAAGATCTAGAGGACGCTAGTTCGATCCTAGCAATTCGCAGGCGCTGAGCACACCTCCACGTGGGAAAGGCCTACAGTTCGGGAGATGGAGATTGTGACTTGGAAGACCCTTATGTTTCAATTGAAGAGCAGCACCAGCCATCTCTCGGCTCGGCTCACCGCCCAGCACCCTCATGCACGCACCATCCCTGCCCACATGCAGGCAGAGGATTAAGGGACTTGACATCCTGCCCCTGCATGTGTGTTCATGCATATATGTCCATGTCTATTATTCATGTACCACTCCACACTCTTTACTTCCCTCACTGCTTGTATCTATTCATCCAAGCAAGCAATGAACTTGTGTGGTAGTGACTCCCTTGTGTAGCTTAACTGCCATGGTCGTCGCTACAATCATATCTCACACCGTCACGCTTATACCTTGATAAGCATGGTGTAGATATCAATCTAAATCGATGCGGGTCTAAGCGCGCTGCTATGTAATTATCCCGTGCTGCATACATGGACTTGCCTTCTTGCAGTAACCGCACCTTGAGTCACACTTCTCACGCTTATGCATGGATCATGCAGGCATTGATGTAATAATATAGCGGATATCATTGCTACTTAACTACGTACACCGGCCTGCGGCCTGCTCCGCGCATTGTCAGTTGTTGCAATATTGGTTATGCTGGCAGCGCCACACATGTCATACCAATCTCGAGTGCAGGATTATGCAAGACTATACAAATATACTCAATGATCATAAGGCATTCAATTATGGGTCAGCAGTCTTCTCGTCAGGTCGTGTCGACCGACGCATCAACGATAAATATGAAAGCCGTAATACAACAGTGAGTACTGTGATGGTGCTGTTGAGGAGGCGTCTGTAGAGGCTAGGCCATAGCATGTTTCGTGCGTGCGGTATGGGTATGAGGGGTGTAGAGCGGGCAGTCGGCGGGCACACTTCTAGCGGATTTAGCTCAGTTGGGAGAGCGCTAGACTGAAGATCTAGCGGACGCTAGTTCGATCCTAGAAATTCGCAGGCGCTGAGCACACCTCCACGTGGGAAAGGCCTACAGTTCGGGAGATGGAGATTGTGACTTGGAAGACCCTTATGTTTCAATTGAAGAGCAGCACCAGCCATCTCTCGGCTCGGCTCACTGCCCAGCACCCTCATGCACGCACCATCCCTGCCCACATGCAGGCAGAGGATTAAGGGACTTGACATCCTGCCCCTGCATGTGTGTTCATGCATATATGTCCATGTCTATTATTCATGTACCACTCCACACTCTTTACTTCCCTCACTGCTTGTATCTATTCATCCAAGCAAGCAATGAACTTGTGTGGTAGTGACTCCCTTGTGTAGCTTAACTGCCATGGTCGTCGCTACAATCATATCTCACACCGTCACGCTTATACCTTGATAAGCATGGTGTAGATATCAATCTAAATCGATGCGGGTCTAAGCGCGCTGCTATGTAATTATCCCGTGCTGCATACGTGGACTTGCCTTCTTGCAGTAACCGCACCTTGAGTCACACTTCTCACGCTTATGCATGGATCATGCAGGCATTGATGTAATAATATAGCGGATATCATTGCTAATTAACTACGTACACCGGCCTGCGGCCTGCTCCGCGCATTGTCAGTTGTTGCAATATTGGTTATGCTGGCAGCGCCACACATGTCATACCAATCTCGAGTGCAGGATTATGCAAGACTATACAAATATACTCAATGATCATAAGGCATTCAATTATGGGTCAGCAGTCTTCTCGTCAGGTCGTGTCGACCGACGCATCAACGATAAATATGAAAGCCGTAATACAACAGTGAGTACTGTGATGGTGCTGTTGAGGAGGCGTCTGTAGAGGCTAGGCCATAGCATGTTTCGTGCGTGCGGTATGGGTATGAGGGGTGTAGAGCGTGCAGTCGGCGGGCACACTTCTAGCGGATTTAGCTCAGTTGGGAGAGCGCTACACTGAAGATCTAGAGGACGCTAGTTCGATCCTAGCAATTCGCAGGCGCTGAGCACACCTCCACGTGGGAAAGGCCTACAGTTCGGGAGATGGAGATTGTGACTTGGAAGACCCTTATGTTTCAATTGAAGAGCAGCACCAGCCATCTCTCGGCTCGGCTCACCGCCCAGCACCCTCATGCACGCACCATCCCTGCCCACATGCAGGCAGAGGATTAAGGGACTTGACATCCTGCCCCTGCATGTGTGTTCATGCATATATGTCCATGTCTATTATTCATGTACCACTCCACACTCTTTACTTCCCTCACTGCTTGTATCTATTCATCCAAGCAAGCAATGAACTTGTGTGGTAGTGACTCCCTTGTGTAGCTTAACTGCCATGGTCGTCGCTACAATCATATCTCACACCGTCACGCTTATACCTTGATAAGCATGGTGTAGATATCAATCTAAATCGATGCGGGTCTAAGCGCGCTGCTATGTAATTATCCCGTGCTGCATACGTGGACTTGCCTTCTTGCAGTAACCGCACCTTGAGTCACACTTCTCACGCTTATGCATGGATCATGCAGGCATTGATGTAATAATATAGCGGATATCATTGCTAATTAACTACGTACACCGGCCTGCGGCCTGCTCCGCGCATTGTCAGTTGTTGCAATATTGGTTATGCTGGCAGCGCCACACATGTCATACCAATCTCGAGTATTCATCCATGCAGGATTATGCAAGACTATACAAATATACTCAATGATCATAAGGCATTCAATTACGGGTCAGCAGTCTTCTCGTCAGGTCGTGTCGACCGACGCATCAACGATAAATATGAAAGCCGTAATACAACAGTGAGTACTGTGATGGTGCTGTTGAGGAGGCGTCTGTAGAGGCTAGGCCATAGCATGTTTCGTGCGTGCGGTATGGGTATGAGGATTGTAGAGCGTGCAGTCGGCAGGCACACTTCTAGCGGATTAAGCTCAGTTGGGAGAGCGCTAGACTGAAGATCTAGAGCACGGTAGTTCAATCCTAGCAATTCGCAGGCGCTGAGCACACCTCCACGTGGGAAAGGCCTACAGTTCGGGAGATGGAGATTGTGACTTGGAAGACCCTTATGTTTCAATTGAAGAGCCACACCAGCCATCTCTCGGCTCGGCTCACCGCCCAGCACCCTCATGCACGCACCATCCCTGCCCACATGCAGGCAGAGGATTAAGGGACTTGACATCCTGCCCCTGCATGTGTGTTCATGCATATATGTCCATGTCTATTATTCATGTACCACTCCACACTCTTTACTTCCCTCACTGCTTGTATCTATTCATCCAAGCAAGCAATGAACTTGTGTGGTAGTGACTCCCTTGTGTAGCTTAACTGCCATGGTCGTCGCTACAATCATATCTCACACCGTCACGCTTATACCTTGATAAGCATGGTGTAGATATCAATCTAAATCGATGCGGGTCTAAGCGCGCTGCTATGTAATTATCCCGTGCTGCATACGTGGACTTGCCTTCTTGCAGTAACCGCACCTTGAGTCACACTTCTCACGCTTATGCATGGATCATGCAGGCATTGATGTTATAATATAGCGGATATCATTGCTAATTAACTACGTACACCGGCCTGCGGCCTGCTCCGCGCATTGTCAGTTGTTGCAATATTGGTTATGCTGGCAGCGCCACACATGTCATACCAATCTCGAGTATTCATCCATGCAGGATTATGCAAGACTATACAAATATACTCAATGATCATAAGGCATTCAATTACGGGTCAGCAGTCTTCTCGTCAGGTCGTGTCGACCGACGCATCAACGATAAATATGAAAGCCGTAATACAACAGTGAGTACTGTGATGGTGCTGTTGAGGAGGCGTCTGTAGAGGCTAGGCCATAGCATGTTTCGTGCGTGCGGTATGGGTATGAGGATTGTAGAGCGTGCAGTCGGCAGGCACACTTCTAGCGGATTAAGCTCAGTTGGGAGAGCGCTAGACTGAAGATCTAGAGCACGGTAGTTCAATCCTAGCAATTCGCAGGCGCTGAGCACACCTCCACGTGGGAAAGGCCTACAGTTCGGGAGATGGAGATTGTGACTTGGAAGACCCTTATGTTTCAATTGAAGAGCCACACCAGCCATCTCTCGGCTCGGCTCACTGCCCAGCACCCTCATGCACGCACCATCCCTGCCCACATGCAGGCAGAGGATTAAGGGACTTGACATCCTGCCCCTGCATGTGTGTTCATGCATATGTGTCCATGTCTATTATTCATGTACCACTCCACACTCTTTACTTCCCTCACTGCTTGTATCTATTCATCCAAGCAAGCAATGAACTTGTGTGGTAGTGACTCCCTTGTGTAGCTTAACTGCCATGGTCGTCGCTACAATCATATCTCACACCGTCACGCTTATACCTTGATAAGCATGGTGTAGATATCAATCTAAATCGATGCGGGTCTAAGCGCGCTGCTATGTAATTATCCCGTGCTGCATACGTGGACTTGCCTTCTTGCAATAACCGCACCTTGAGTCACACTTCTCACGCTTATGCATGGATCATGCAGGCATTGATGTAATAATATAGCGGATATCATTGCTAATTAACTACGTACACCGGCCTGCGGCCTGCTCCGCGCATTGTCAGTTGTTGCAATATTGGTTATGCTGGCAGCGCCACACATGTCATACCAATCTCGAGTATTCATCCATGCAGGATTATGCAAGACTATACAAATATACTCAATGATCATAAGGCATTCAATTACGGGTCAGCAGTCTTCTCGTCAGGTCGTGTCGACCGAGGCATCAACGATAAATATGAAAGCCGTAATACAACAGTGAGTACTGTGATGGTGCTGTTGAGGAGGCGTCTGTAGAGGCTAGGCCATAGCATGTTTCGTGCGTGCGGTATGGGTATGAGGATTGTAGAGCGTGCAGTCGGCAGGCACACTTCTAGCGGATTAAGCTCAGTTGGGAGAGCGCTAGACTGAAGATCTAGAGCACGGTAGTTCAATCCTAGCAATTCGCAGGCGCTGAGCACACCTCCACGTGGGAAAGGCCTACAGTTCGGGAGATGGAGATTGTGACTTGGAAGACCCTTATGTTTCAATTGAAGAGCCACACCAGCCATCTCTCGGCTCGGCTCACCGCCCAGCACCCTCATGCACGCACCATCCCTGCCCACATGCAGGCAGAGGATTAAGGGACTTGACATCCTGCCCCTGCATGTGTGTTCATGCATATATGTCCATGTCTATTATTCATGTACCACTCCACACTCTTTACTTCCCTCACTGCTTGTATCTATTCATCCAAGCAAGCAATGAACTTGTGTGGTAGTGACTCCCTTGTGTAGCTTAACTGCCATGGTCGTCGCTACAATCATATCTCACACCGTCACGCTTATACCTTCATAAGCATGGTGTAGATATCAATCTAAATCGATGCGGGTCTAAGCGCGCTGCTATGTAATTATCCCGTGCTGCATACGTGGACTTGCCTTCTTGCAATAACCGCACCTTGAGTCACACTTCTCACGCTTATGCATGGATCATGCAGGCATTGATGTAATAATATAGCGGATATCATTGCTAATTAACTACGTACACTGGCCTGCGGCCTGCTCCGCGCATTGTCAGTTGTTGCAATATTGGTTATGCTGGCAGCGCCACACATGTCATACCAATCTCGAGTATTCATCCATGCAGGATTATGCAAGACTATACAAATATACTCAATGATCATAAGGCATTCAATTACGGGTCAGCAGTCTTCTCGTCAGGTCGTGTCGACCGAGGCATCAACGATAAATATGAAAGCCGTAATACAACAGTGAGTACTGTGATGGTGCTGTTGAGGAGGCGTCTGTAGAGGCTAGGCCATAGCATGTTTCGTGCGTGCGGTATGGGTATGAGGATTGTAGAGCGTGCAGTCGGCAGGCACACTTCTAGCGGATTAAGCTCAGTTGGGAGAGCGCTAGACTGAAGATCTAGAGCACGGTAGTTCAATCCTAGCAATTCGCAGGCGCTGAGCACACCTCCACGTGGGAAAGGCCTACAGTTCGGGAGATGGAGATTGTGACTTGGAAGACCCTTATGTTTCAATTGAAGAGCCACACCAGCCATCTCTCGGCTCGGCTCACCGCCCAGCACCCTCATGCACGCACCATCCCTGCCCACATGCAGGCAGAGGATTAAGGGACTTGAGATCCTGCCCCTGCATGTGTGTTCATGCATTTAGGGTTTAGGGTTTTAGTCTAAGTCCTTAGTCCATGTCTATTATTCATGTACCACTCCACACTCTTTACTTCCCTCACTGCTTGTATCTATTCATCCAAGCAAGCAATGAACTTGTGTGGTAGTGACTCCCTTGTGTAGCTTAACTGCCATGGTCGTCGCTACAATCATATCTCACACCGTCACGCTTATACCTTCATAAGCATGGTGTAGATATCAATCTAAATCGATGCGGGTCTAAGCGCGCTGCTATGTAATTATCCCGTGCTGCATACGTGGACTTGCCTTCTTGCAGTAACCGCACCTTGAGTCACACTTCTCACGCTTATGCATGGATCATGCAGGCATTGATGTAATAATATAGCGGATATCATTGCTAATTAACTACGTACACCGGCCTGCGGCCTGCTCCGCGCATTGTCAGTTGTTGCAATATTGGTTATGCTGGCAGCGCCACACATGTCATACCAATCTCGAGTATTCATCCATGCAGGATTATGCAAGACTATACAAATATACTCAATGATCATAAGGCATTCAATTACGGGTCAGCAGTCTTCTCGTCAGGTCGCATCGACCGACGCATCAACGATAAATATGAAAGCCGTAATACAACAGTGAGTACTGTGATGGTGCTGTTGAGGAGGCGTCTGTAGAGGCTAGGCCATAGCATGTTTCGTGCGTGCGGTATGGGTATGACGATTGTAGAGCGTGCAGTCGGCAGGCACACTTCTAGCGGATTTAGCTCAGTTGGGAGAGCGCTAGACTGAAGATCTAGAGCACGCTAGTTCAATCCTAGCAATTCGCAGGCGCTGAGCACACCTCCACGTGGGAAAGGCTTTCAGTTCGGGAGATGGAGATTGTGACTTGGAAGACCCTTATGTTTCAATTGAAGAGCCACACCAACCATCTCTCGGCTCGGCTCACCGCCCAGCACCCTCATGCACGCACCATCCCTGCCCACATGCAGGCAGAGGATTAAGGGACTTGACATCCTGCCCCTGCATGTGTGTTCATGCATATATGTCCATGTCTATTATTCATGTACCACTCCACACTCTTTACTTCCCTCACTGCTTGTATCTATTCATCCAAGCAAGCAATGAACTTGTGTGGTAGTGACTCCCTTGTGTAGCTTAACTGCCATGGTCGTCGCTACAATCATATCTCACACCGTCACGCTTATACCTTCATAAGCATGGTGTAGATATCAATCTAAATCGATGCGGGTCTAAGCGCGCTGCTATGTAATTATCCCGTGCTGCATACGTGGACTTGCCTTCTTGCAATAACCGCACCTTGAGTCACACTTCTCACGCTTATGCATGGATCATGCAGGCATTGATGTAATAATATAGCGGATATCATTACTTATTGAATTACGCGATGTAATAATATAGCGGATATCATTGCTAATTAACTACGTACACCGGCCTGCGGCCTGCTCCGCGCATTGTCAGTTGTTGCAATATTGGTTATGCTGGCAGCGCCACACATGTCATACCAATCTCGAGTATTCATCCATGCAGGATTATGCAAGACTATACAAATATACTCAATGATCATAAGGCATTCAATTACGGGTCAGCAGTCTTCTCGTCAGGTCGCATCGACCGACGCATCAACGATAAATATGAAAGCCGTAATACAACAGTGAGTACTGTGATGGTGCTGTTGAGGAGGCGTCTGTAGAGGCTAGGCCATAGCATGTTTCGTGCGTGCGGTATGGGTATGACGATTGTAGAGCGTGCAGTCGGCAGGCACACTTCTAGCGGATTTAGCTCAGTTGGGAGAGCGCTAGACTGAAGATCTAGAGCACGCTAGTTCAATCCTAGCAATTCGCAGGCGCTGAGCACACCTCCACGTGGGAAAGGCTTTCAGTTCGGGAGATGGAGATTGTGACTTGGAAGACCCTTATGTTTCAATTGAAGAGCCACACCAACCATCTCTCGGCTCGGCTCACCGCCCAGCACCCTCATGCACGCACCATCCCTGCCCACATGCAGGCAGAGGATTAAGGGACTTGACATCCTGCCCCTGCATGTGTGTTCATGCATATATGTCCATGTCTATTATTCATGTACCACTCCACACTCTTTACTTCCCTCACTGCTTGTATCTATTCATCCAAGCAAGCAATGAACTTGTGTGGTAGTGACTCCCTTGTGTAGCTTAACTGCCATGGTCGTCGCTACAATCATATCTCACACCGTCACGCTTATACCTTCATAAGCATGGTGTAGATATCAATCTAAATCGATGCGGGTCTAAGCGCGCTGCTATGTAATTATCCCGTGCTGCATACGTGGACTTGCCTTCTTGCAGTAACCGCACCTTGAGTCACACTTCTCACGCTTATGCATGGATCATGCAGGCATTGATGTAATAATATAGCGGATATCATTACTTATTGAATTACGCGATGTAATAATATAGCGGATATCATTGCTAATTAACTACGTACACCGGCCTGCGGCCTGCTCCGCACATTGTCAGTTGTTGCAATATTGGTTATGCTGGCAGCGCCACACATGTCATACCAATCTCGAGTATTCATCCATGCAGGATTATGCAAGACTATACAAATATACTCAATGATATGAGGGGTGTAGAGCGTGCAGTCGGCGGGCACACATCTTGCGGATTTAGCTCAGTTGGGAGAGCGCTAGACTGAAGATCTAGAGGACGCTAGTTTGATCCTAGCAATTCGCAGGCGTTGAGCACACCTCCACGTGGGAAAGGCTTTCAGTTCGGGAGATGGAGATTGTGACTTGGAAGACCTTTATGTTTCAATTGAAGAGCCACACCAGCCATCTCTCGGCTCAGCTCACCGCCCAGCACCCTCATGCACGCACCATCCCTGCCCACATGCAGGCAGAGGATTAAGGGACTTGGCATCCTGCCCCTGCATGTGTGTTCATGCATATATGTCCATGTCTATTATTCATGTACCACTCCACACTCTTTACTTCCCTCACTGCTTGTATCTATTCATCCAAGCAAGCAATGAACTTGTGTGGTAGTGACTCCCTTGTGTAGCTTAACTGCCATGGTCGTCGCTACAATCATATCTCACACCGTCACGCTTATACCTTGATAAGCATGGTGTAGATATCAATCTAAATCGATGCGGGTCTAAGCGCTGCTATGTAATTATCCCGTGCTGCATACGTGGACTTGCCTTCTTGCAGTAACCGCACCTTGAGTCACACTTCTCACGCTTATGCATGGATCATGCAGGCATTGATGTAATAATATAGCGGATATCATTACTTATTGAATTACGCAATGTAATTATATAGCGGATATCATTGCTAATTAACTACGTACACCGGCCTGCGGCCTGCTCTGCGTATTGTCAGTTGTTGCAATATTGGTTATGCTGGCAGCGCCACACATGTCATACCGATCTCGAGTATTCATCCATGCAGGATTATGCAAGACTATACAAATATACTCAATGATCATAAGGCATTCAATTACGGGTCAGCAGTCTTCTCGTCAGGTCGCGTCGACCGACGCATCAACGATAAATATGAAAGCCGTAATACAACAGTGAGTACTGTGATGGTGCTGTTGAGGAGGCGTCTGTAGAGGCTAGGCCATAGCATGTTTCGTGCGTGCGGTATGGGTATGGGCGGTGTAGAGCGTGCAGTCGGCGGGCACACTTCTAGCGGATTTAGCTCAGTTGGGAGAGCGCTAGACTGAAGATCTAGAGGACGCTAGTTCGATCCTAGCAATTCGCAGGCGCTGAGCACACCTCCACGTGGGAAAGGCCTACAGTTCGGGAGATGGAGATTGTGACTTGGAAGACCCTTATGTTTCAATTGAAGAGCCACACCAGCCATCTCTCGGCTCAGCTCACCGCCCAGCACCCTCATGCACGCACCATCCCTGCCCACATGCAGGCAGAGGATTAAGGGACTTGACATCCTGCCCCTGCATGTGTGTTCATGCATTTAGGGTTTAGGGTTTTAGTCTAAGTCCTAAGTCCATGTCTATTATTCATGTACCACTCCACACTCTTTACTTCCCTCACTGCTTGTATCTATTCATCCAAGCAAGCAATGAACTTGTGTGGTAGTGACTCCCTTGTGTAGCTTAACTGCCATGGTCGTCGCTACAATCATATCTCACACCGTCACGCTTATACCTTCATAAGCATGGTGTAGATATCAATATAAATCGATGCGGGTCTAAGCGCGCTGCTATGTAATTATCCCGTGCTGCATACGTGGACTTGCCTTCTTGCAGTAACCGCACCTTGAGTCACACTTCTCACGCTTATGCATGGATCATGCAGGCATTGATGTAATAATATAGCGGATATCATTACTTATTGAATTACGCAATGTAATAATATAGCGGATATCATTGCTAATTAAGTACGTACACCGGCCTGCGGCCTGCTCCAAACATTGTCAGTTGTTGCAATATTGGTTATGCTGGCAGCGCCACACATGTCATACCAATCTCGAGTATTCATCCATGCAGGATTATGCAAGACTATACAAATATACTCAATGATCATAAGGCATTCAATTACGGGTCAGCAGTCTTCTCGTCAGGTCGCGTCGACCGACGCATCAACGATAAATATAAAAGCCGTAATACAACAGTGAGTACTGTGATGGTGCTGTTGAGGAGGCGTCTGTAGAGGCTAGGCCATAGCATGTTTCGTGCGTGCGGTATGGGTATGGGGGGTGTAGAGCGTGCAGTCGGCGGGCACACTTCTAGCGGATTTAGCTCAGTTGGGAGAGCGCTAGACTGAAGATCTAGAGGACGCTAGTTCGATCCTAGCAATTCGCAGGCGCTGAGCACACCTCCACGTGGGAAAGGCTTTTAGTTCGGGAGATGGAGATTGTGACTTGGAAGACCCTTATGTTTCAATTGAAGAGCCACACCAGCCATCTCTCGGCTCGGCTCTCACCGCCCAGCACCCTCATGCACGCACCATCCCTGCCCACATGCAGGCAGAGGATTAAGGGACTTGACATCCTGCCCCTGCATGTGTGTTCATGCATTTAGGGTTTAGGGTTTTAGTCTAAGTCCTAAGTCCATGTCTATTATTCATGTACCACTCCACACTCTTTACTTCCCTCACTGCTTGTATCTATTCATCCAAGCAAGCAATGAACTTGTGTGGTAGTGACTCCCTTGTGTAGCTTAACTGCCATGGTCGTCGCTACAATCATATCTCACACTGTCACGCTTATACCTTGATAAGCATGGTGTAGATATCAATCTAAATCGATGCGGGTCTAAGCGCGCTGCTATGTAATTATCCCGTGCTGCATACGTGGACTTGCCTTCTTGCAGTAACCGCACCTTGAGTCACACTTCTCACGCTTATGCATGGATCATGCAGGCATTGATGTAATAATATAGCGGATATCATTACTTATTGAATTACGCAATGTAATAATATAGCGGATATCATTGCTAATTAACTACGTACACCGGCCTGCGGCCTGCTCCGCACATTGTCAGTTGTTGCAATATTGGTTATGCTGGCAGCGCCACACATGTCATACCAATCTCGAGTATTCATCCATGCAGGATTATGCAAGACTATACAAATATACTCAATGATCATAAGGCATTCAATTACGGGTCAGCAGTCTTCTCGTCAGGTCGCGTCGACCGACGCATCAACGATAAATATAAAAGCCGTAATACAACAGTGAGTACTGTGATGGTGCTGTTGAGGAGGCGTCTGTAGAGGCTAGGCCATAGCATGTTTCGTGCGTGCGGTATGGGTATGGGGGGTGTAGAGCGTGCAGTCGGCGGGCACACTTCTAGCGGATTTAGCTCAGTTGGGAGAGCGCTAGACTGAAGATCTAGAGGACGCTAGTTCGATCCTAGCAATTCGCAGGCGCTGAGCACACCTCCACGTGGGAAAGGCTTTTAGTTCGGGAGATGGAGATTGTGACTTGGAAGACCCTTATGTTTCAATTGAAGAGCCACACCAGCCATCTCTCGGCTCGGCTCTCACCGCCCAGCACCCTCATGCACGCACCATCCCTGCCCACATGCAGGCAGAGGATTAAGGGACTTGACATCCTGCCCCTGCATGTGTGTTCATGCATTTAGGGTTTAGGGTTTTAGTCTAAGTCCTAAGTCCATGTCTATTATTCATGTACCACTCCACACTCTTTACTTCCCTCACTGCTTGTATCTATTCATCCAAGCAAGCAATGAACTTGTGTGGTAGTGACTCCCTTGTGTAGCTTAACTGCCATGGTCGTCGCTACAATCATATCTCACACCGTCACGCTTATACCTTGATAAGCATGGTGTAGATATCAATCTAAATCGATGCGGGTCTAAGCGCGCTGCTATGTAATTATCCCGTGCTGCATACGTGGACTTGCCTTCTTGCAGTAACCGCACCTTGAGTCACACTTCTCACGCTTATGCATGGATCATGCAGGCATTGATGTTATAATATAGCGGATATCATTGCTAATTAACTACGTACACCGGCCTGCGGCCTGCTCTGCGCATTGTCAGTTGTTGCAATATTGGTTATGCTGGCAGCGCCACACATGTCATACCAATCTCGAGTATTCATCCATGCAGGATTATGCAAGACTATACAAATATACTCAATGATCATAAGGCATTCAATTACGGGTCAGCAGTCTTCTCGTCAGGTCGCGTCGACCGACGCATCAACGATAAATATGAAAGCCGTAATACAACAGTGAGTACTGTGATGGTGCTGTTGAGGAGGCGTCTGTAGAGGCTAGGCCATAGCATGTTTCGTGCGTGCGGTATGGGTATGGGGGGTGTAGAGCGTGCAGTCGGCGGGCACACTTCTAGCGGATTTAGCTCAGTTGGGAGAGCGCTAGACTGAAGATTTAGAGGACGCTAGTTCGATCCTAGCAATTCGCAGGCGCTGAGCACACCTCCACGTGGGAAAGGCTTTTAGTTCGGGAGATGGAGATTGTGACTTGGAAGACCCTTATGTTTCAATTGAAGAGCCACACCAGCCATCTCTCGGCTCAGCTCACCGCCCAGCACCCTCATGCACGCACCATCCCTGCCCACATGCAGGCAGAGGATTAAGGGACTTGACATCCTGCCCCTGCATGTGTGTTCATGCATTTAGGGTTTAGGGTTTTAGTCTAAGTCCTAAGTCCATGTCTATTATTCATGTACCACTCCACACTCTTTACTTCCCTCACTGCTTGTATCTATTCATCCAAGCAAGCAATGAACTTGTGTGGTAGTGACTCCCTTGTGTAGCTTAACTGCCATGGTCGTCGCTACAATCATATCTCACACCGTCACGCTTATACCTTGATAAGCATGGTGTAGATATCAATCTAAATCGATGCGGGTCTAAGCGCGCTGCTATGTAATTATCCCGTGCTGCATACGTGGACTTGCCTTCTTGCAGTAACCGCACCTTGAGTCACACTTCTCACGCTTATGCATGGATCATGCAGGCATTGATGTTATAATATAGCGGATATCATTACTTATTGAATTACGCAATGTAATAATATAGCGGATATCATTGCTAATTAACTACGTACACCGGCCTGCGGCCTGCTCCGCGCATTGTCAGTTGTTGCAATATTGGTTATGCTGGCAGCGCCACACATGTCATACCAATCTCGAGTATTCATCCATGCAGGATTATGCAAGACTATACAAATATACTCAATGATCATAAGGCATTCAATTACGGGTCAGCAGTCTTCTCGTCAGGTCGCGTCGACCGACGCATCAACGATAAATATGAAAGCCGTAATACAACAGTGAGTACTGTGATGGTGCTGTTGAGGAGGCGTCTGTAGAGGCTAGGCCATAGCATGTTTCGTGCGTGCGGTATGGGTATGGGGGGTGTAGAGCGTGCAGTCGGCGGGCACACTTCTAGCGGATTTAGCTCAGTTGGGAGAGCGCTAGACTGAAGATCTAGAGGACGCTAGTTCGATCCTAGCAATTCGCAGGCGCTGAGCACACCTCCACGTGGGAAAGGCTTTTAGTTCGGGAGATGGAGATTGTGACTTGGAAGACCCTTATGTTTCAATTGAAGAGCCACACCAGCCATCTCTCGGCTCAGCTCACCGCCCAGCACCCTCATGCACGCACCATCCCTGCCCACATGCAGGCAGAGGATTAAGGGACTTGACATCCTGCCCCTGCATGTGTGTTCATGCATTTAGGGTTTAGGGTTTTAGTCTAAGTCCTAAGTCCATGTCTATTATTCATGTACCACTCCACACTCTTTACTTCCCTCACTGCTTGTATCTATTCATCCAAGCAAGCAATGAACTTGTGTGGTAGTGACTCCCTTGTGTAGCTTAACTGCCATGGTCGTCGCTACAATCATATCTCACACCGTCACGCTTATACCTTGATAAGCATGGTGTAGATATCAATCTAAATCGATGCGGGTCTAAGCGCGCTGCTATGTAATTATCCCGTGCTGCATACGTGGACTTGCCTTCTTGCAGTAACCGCACCTTGAGTCACACTTCTCACGCTTATGCATGGATCATGCAGGCATTGATGTTATAATATAGCGGATATCATTACTTATTGAATTACGCAATGTAATAATATAGCGGATATCATTGCTAATTAACTACGTACACCGGCCTGCGGCCTGCTCCGCGCATTGTCAGTTGTTGCAATATTGGTTATGCTGGCAGCGCCACACATGTCATACCAATCTCGAGTATTCATCCATGCAGGATTATGCAAGACTATACAAATATACTCAATGATCATAAGGCATTCAATTACGGGTCAGCAGTCTTCTCGTCAGGTCGCGTCGACCGACGCATCAACGATAAATATGAAAGCCGTAATACAACAGTGAGTACTGTGATGGTGCTGTTGAGGAGGCGTCTGTAGAGGCTAGGCCATAGCATGTTTCGTGCGTGCGGTATGGGTATGGGGGGTGTAGAGCGTGCAGTCGGCGGGCACACTTCTAGCGGATTTAGCTCAGTTGGGAGAGCGCTAGACTGAAGATCTAGAGGACGCTAGTTCGATCCTAGCAATTCGCAGGCGCTGAGCACACCTCCACGTGGGAAAGGCTTTTAGTTCGGGAGATGGAGATTGTGACTTGGAAGACCCTTATGTTTCAATTGAAGAGCCACACCAGCCATCTCTCGGCTCAGCTCACCGCCCAGCACCCTCATGCACGCACCATCCCTGCCCACATGCAGGCAGAGGATTAAGGGACTTGACATCCTGCCCCTGCATGTGTGTTCATGCATTTAGGGTTTAGGGTTTTAGTCTAAGTCCTAAGTCCATGTCTATTATTCATGTACCACTCCACACTCTTTACTTCCCTCACTGCTTGTATCTATTCATCCAAGCAAGCAATGAACTTGTGTGGTAGTGACTCCCTTGTGTAGCTTAACTGCCATGGTCGTCGCTACAATCATATCTCACACCGTCACGCTTATACCTTGATAAGCATGGTGTAGATATCAATCTAAATCGATGCGGGTCTAAGCGCGCTGCTATGTAATTATCCCGTGCTGCATACGTGGACTTGCCTTCTTGCAGTAACCGCACCTTGAGTCACACTTCTCACGCTTATGCATGGATCATGCAGGCATTGATGTTATAATATAGCGGATATCATTGCTAATTAACTACGTACACCGGCCTGCGGCCTGCTCCGCGCATTGTCAGTTGTTGCAATATTGGTTATGCTGGCAGCGCCACACATGTCATACCAATCTCGAGTATTCATCCATGCAGGATTATGCAAGACTATACAAATATACTCAATGATCATAAGGCATTCAATTACGGGTCAGCAGTCTTCTCGTCAGGTCGCGTCGACCGACGCATCAACGATAAATATGAAAGCCGTAATACAACAGTGAGTACTGTGATGGTGCTGTTGAGGAGGCGTCTGTAGAGGCTAGGCCATAGCATGTTTCGTGCGTGCGGTATGGGTATGGGGGGTGTAGAGCGTGCAGTCGGCGGGCACACTTCTAGCGGATTTAGCTCAGTTGGGAGAGCGCTAGACTGAAGATCTAGAGGACGCTAGTTCGATCCTAGCAATTCGCAGGCGCTGAGCACACCTCCACGTGGGAAAGGCTTTTAGTTCGGGAGATGGAGATTGTGACTTGGAAGACCCTTATGTTTCAATTGAAGAGCCACACCAGCCATCTCTCGGCTCAGCTCACCGCCCAGCACCCTCATGCACGCACCATCCCTGCCCACATGCAGGCAGAGGATTAAGGGACTTGACATCCTGCCCCTGCATGTGTGTTCATGCATTTAGGGTTTAGGGTTTTAGTCTAAGTCCTAAGTCCATGTCTATTATTCATGTACCACTCCACACTCTTTACTTCCCTCACTGCTTGTATCTATTCATCCAAGCAAGCAATGAACTTGTGTGGTAGTGACTCCCTTGTGTAGCTTAACTGCCATGGTCGTCGCTACAATCATATCTCACACCGTCACGCTTATACCTTCAAAAGCATGGTGTAGATATCAATCTAAATCGATGCGGGTCTAAGCGCGCTGCTATGTAATTATCCCGTGCTGCATACGTGGACTTGCCTTCTTGCAGTAACCGCACCTTGAGTCACACTTCTCACGCTTATGCATGGATCATGCAGGCATTGATGTAATAATATAGCGGATATCATTACTTATTGAATTACGCAATGTAATAATATAGCGGATATCATTGCTAATTAACTACGTACACCGGCCTGCGGCCTGCTCCGCGCATTGTCAGTTGTTGCAATATTGGTTATGCTGGCAGCGCCACACATGTCATACCGATCTCGAGTATTCATCCATGCAGGATTATGCAAGACTATACAAATATACTCAATGATCATAAGGCATTCAATTACGGGTCAGCAGTCTTCTCGTCAGGTCGCGTCGACCGACGCATCAACGATAAATATAAAAGCCGTAATACAACAGTGAGTACTGTGATGGTGCTGTTGAGGAGGCGTCTGTAGAGGCTAGGCCATAGCATGTTTCGTGCGTGCGGTATGGGTATGGGCGGTGTAGAGCGTGCAGTCGGCGGGCACACTTCTAGCGGATTTAGCTCAGTTGGGAGAGCGCTAGACTGAAGATCTAGAGGACGCTAGTTCGATCCTAGCAATTCGCAGGCGCTGAGCACACCTCCACGTGGGAAAGGCTTTTAGTTCGGGAGATGGAGATTGTGACTTGGAAGACCCTTATGTTTCAATTGAAGAGCCACACCAGCCATCTCTCGGCTCAGCTCACCGCCCAGCACCCTCATGCACGCACCATCCCTGCCCACATGCAGGCAGAGGATTAAGGGACTTGACATCCTGCCCCTGCATGTGTGTTCATGCATTTAGGGTTTAGGGTTTTAGTCTAAGTCCTAAGTCCATGTCTATTATTCATGTACCACTCCACACTCTTTACTTCCCTCACTGCTTGTATCTATTCATCCAAGCAAGCAATGAACTTGTGTGGTAGTGACTCCCTTGTGTAGCTTAACTGCCATGGTCGTCGCTACAATCATATCTCACACCGTCACGCTTATACCTTGATAAGCATGGTGTAGATATCAATCTAAATCGATGCGGGTCTAAGCGCGCTGCTATGTAATTATCCCGTGCTGCATACGTGGACTTGCCTTCTTGCAGTAACCGCACCTTGAGTCACACTTCTCACGCTTATGCATGGATCATGCAGGCATTGATGTAATAATATAGCGGTTATCATTACTTATTGAATTACGCAATGTAATAATATAGCGGATATCATTGCTAATTAACTACGTACACCGGCCTGCGGCCTGCTCCGCGCATTGTCAGTTGTTGCAATATTGGTTATGCTGGCAGCGCCACACATGTCATACCGATCTCAAGTATTCATCCATGCAGGATTATGCAAGACTATACAAATATACTCAATGATCATAAGGCATTCAATTACGGGTCAGCAGTCTTCTCGTCAGGTCGCGTCGACCGACGCATCAACGATAAATATGAAAGCCGTAATACAACAGTGAGTACTGTGATGGTGCTGTTGAGGAGGCGTCTGTAGAGGCTAGGCCATAGCATGTTTCGTGCATGCGGTATGGGTATGGGGGGTGTAGAGCGTGCAGTCGGCGGGCACACTTCCAGCGGATTTAGCTCAGTTGGGAGAGCGCTAGACTGAAGATCTAGAGGACGCTAGTTCGATCCTAGCAATTCGCAGGCGCTGAGCACACCTCCACGTGGGAAAGGCTTTTAGTTCGGGAGATGGAGATTGTGACTTGGAAGACCCTTATGTTTCAATTGAAGAGCCACACCAGCCATCTCTCGGCTCAGCTCACCGCCCAGCACCCTCATGCACGCACCATCCCTGCCCACATGCAGGCAGAGGATTAAGGGACTTGACATCCTGCCCCTGCATGTGTGTTCATGCATTTAGGGTTTAGGGTTTTAGTCTAAGTCCTAAGTCCATGTCTATTATTCATGTACCACTCCACACTCTTTACTTCCCTCACTGCTTGTATCTATTCATCCAAGCAAGCAATGAACTTGTGTGGTAGTGACTCCCTTGTGTAGCTTAACTGCCATGGTCGTCGCTACAATCATATCTCACACCGTCACGCTTATACCTTGATAAGCATGGTGTAGATATCAATCTAAATCGATGCGGGTCTAAGCGCGCTGCTATGTAATTATCCCGTGCTGCATACGTGGACTTGCCTTCTTGCAGTAACCGCACCTTGAGTCACACTTCTCACGCTTATGCATGGATCATGCAGGCATTGATGTTATAATATAGCGGATATCATTGCTAATTAACTACGTACACCGGCCTGCGGCCTGCTCCGCGCATTGTCAGTTGTTGCAATATTGGTTATGCTGGCAGCGCCACACATGTCATACCAATCTCGAGTATTCATCCATGCAGGATTATGCAAGACTATACAAATATACTCAATGATCATAAGGCATTCAATTACGGGTCAGCAGTCTTCTCGTCAGGTCGCGTCGACCGACGCATCAACGATAAATATGAAAGCCGTAATACAACAGTGAGTACTGTGATGGTGCTGTTGAGGAGGCGTCTGTAGAGGCTAGGCCATAGCATGTTTCGTGCGTGCGGTATGGGTATGGGGGGTGTAGAGCGTGCAGTCGGCGGGCACACTTCTAGCGGATTTAGCTCAGTTGGGAGAGCGCTAGACTGAAGATCTAGAGGACGCTAGTTCGATCCTAGCAATTCGCAGGCGCTGAGCACACCTCCACGTGGGAAAGGCTTTTAGTTCGGGAGATGGAGATTGTGACTTGGAAGACCCTTATGTTTCAATTGAAGAGCCACACCAGCCATCTCTCGGCTCAGCTCACCGCCCAGCACCCTCATGCACGCACCATCCCTGCCCACATGCAGGCAGAGGATTAAGGGACTTGACATCCTGCCCCTGCATGTGTGTTCATGCATTTAGGGTTTAGGGTTTTAGTCTAAGTCCTAAGTCCATGTCTATTATTCATGTACCACTCCACACTCTTTACTTCCCTCACTGCTTGTATCTATTCATCCAAGCAAGCAATGAACTTGTGTGGTAGTGACTCCCTTGTGTAGCTTAACTGCCATGGTCGTCGCTACAATCATATCTCACACCGTCACGCTTATACCTTCATAAGCATGGTGTAGATATCAATCTAAATCGATGCGGGTCTAAGCGCGCTGCTATGTAATTATCCCGTGCTGCATACGTGGACTTGCCTTCTTGCAGTAACCGCACCTTGAGTCACACTTCTCACGCTTATGCATGGATCATGCAGGCATTGATGTAATAATATAGCGGTTATCATTACTTATTGAATTACGCAATGTAATAATATAGCGGATATCATTGCTAATTAACTACGTACACCGGCCTGCGGCCTGCTCCGCGCATTGTCAGTTGTTGCAATATTGGTTATGCTGGCAGCGCCACACATGTCATACCGATCTCAAGTATTCATCCATGCAGGATTATGCAAGACTATACAAATATACTCAATGATCATAAGGCATTCAATTACGGGTCAGCAGTCTTCTCGTCAGGTCGCGTCGACCGACGCATCAACGATAAATATGAAAGCCGTAATACAACAGTGAGTACTGTGATGGTGCTGTTGAGGAGGCGTCTGTAGAGGCTAGGCCATAGCATGTTTCGTGCATGCGGTATGGGTATGGGGGGTGTAGAGCGTGCAGTCGGCGGGCACACTTCCAGCGGATTTAGCTCAGTTGGGAGAGCGCTAGACTGAAGATCTAGAGGACGCTAGTTCGATCCTAGCAATTCGCAGGCGCTGAGCACACCTCCACGTGGGAAAGGCTTTTAGTTCGGGAGATGGAGATTGTGACTTGGAAGACCCTTATGTTTCAATTGAAGAGCCACACCAGCCATCTCTCGGCTCAGCTCACCGCCCAGCACCCTCATGCACGCACCATCCCTGCCCACATGCAGGCAGAGGATTAAGGGACTTGACATCCTGCCCCTGCATGTGTGTTCATGCATTTAGGGTTTAGGGTTTTAGTCTAAGTCCTAAGTCCATGTCTATTATTCATGTACCACTCCACACTCTTTACTTCCCTCACTGCTTGTATCTATTCATCCAAGCAAGCAATGAACTTGTGTGGTAGTGACTCCCTTGTGTAGCTTAACTGCCATGGTCGTCGCTACAATCATATCTCACACCGTCACGCTTATACCTTGATAAGCATGGTGTAGATATCAATCTAAATCGATGCGGGTCTAAGCGCGCTGCTATGTAATTATCCCGTGCTGCATACGTGGACTTGCCTTCTTGCAGTAACCGCACCTTGAGTCACACTTCTCACGCTTATGCATGGATCATGCAGGCATTGATGTTATAATATAGCGGATATCATTGCTAATTAACTACGTACACCGGCCTGCGGCCTGCTCCGCGCATTGTCAGTTGTTGCAATATTGGTTATGCTGGCAGCGCCACACATGTCATACCAATCTCGAGTATTCATCCATGCAGGATTATGCAAGACTATACAAATATACTCAATGATCATAAGGCATTCAATTACGGGTCAGCAGTCTTCTCGTCAGGTCGCGTCGACCGACGCATCAACGATAAATATAAAAGCCGTAATACAACAGTGAGTACTGTGATGGTGCTGTTGAGGAGGCGTCTGTAGAGGCTAGGCCATAGCATGTTTCGTGCGTGCGGTATGGGTATGGGGGGTGTAGAGCGTGCAGTCGGCGGGCACACTTCTAGCGGATTTAGCTCAGTTGGGAGAGCGCTAGACTGAAGATCTAGAGGACGCTAGTTCGATCCTAGCAATTCGCAGGCGCTGAGCACACCTCCACGTGGGAAAGGCTTTTAGTTCGGGAGATGGAGATTGTGACTTGGAAGACCCTTATGTTTCAATTGAAGAGCCACACCAGCCATCTCTCGGCTCAGCTCACCGCCCAGCACCCTCATGCACGCACCATCCCTGCCCACATGCAGGCAGAGGATTAAGGGACTTGACATCCTGCCCCTGCATGTGTGTTCATGCATTTAGGGTTTAGGGTTTTAGTCTAAGTCCTAAGTCCATGTCTATTATTCATGTACCACTCCACACTCTTTACTTCCCTCACTGCTTGTATCTATTCATCCAAGCAAGCAATGAACTTGTGTGGTAGTGACTCCCTTGTGTAGCTTAACTGCCATGGTCGTCGCTACAATCATATCTCACACCGTCACGCTTATACCTTCATAAGCATGGTGTAGATATCAATCTAAATCGATGCGGGTCTAAGCGCGCTGCTATGTAATTATCCCGTGCTGCATACGTGGACTTGCCTTCTTGCAGTAACCGCACCTTGAGTCACACTTCTCACGCTTATGCATGGATCATGCAGGCATTGATGTAATAATATAGCGGATATCATTACTTATTGAATTACGCAATGTAATAATATAGCGGATATCATTGCTAATTAACTACGTACACCGGCCTGCGGCCTGCTCCGCGCATTGTCAGTTGTTGCAATATTGGTTATGCTGGCAGCGCCACACATGTCATACCGATCTCGAGTATTCATCCATGCAGGATTATGCAAGACTATACAAATATACTCAATGATCATAAGGCATTCAATTACGGGTCAGCAGTCTTCTCGTCAGGTCGCGTCGACCGACGCATCAACGATAAATATGAAAGCCGTAATACAACAGTGAGTACTGTGATGGTGCTGTTGAGGAGGCGTCTGTAGAGGCTAGGCCATAGCATGTTTCGTGCGTGCGGTATGGGTATGGGGGGTGTAGAGCGTGCAGTCGGCGGGCACACTTCTAGCGGATTTAGCTCAGTTGGGAGAGCGCTAGACTGAAGATCTAGAGGACGCTAGTTCGATCCTAGCAATTCGCAGGCGCTGAGCACACCTCCACGTGGGAAAGGCTTTTAGTTCGGGAGATGGAGATTGTGACTTGGAAGACCCTTATGTTTCAATTGAAGAGCCACACCAGCCATCTCTCGGCTCAGCTCACCGCCCAGCACCCTCATGCACGCACCATCCCTGCCCACATGCAGGCAGAGGATTAAGGGACTTGACATCCTGCCCCTGCATGTGTGTTCATGCATTTAGGGTTTAGGGTTTTAGTCTAAGTCCTAAGTCCATGTCTATTATTCATGTACCACTCCACACTCTTTACTTCCCTCACTGCTTGTATCTATTCATCCAAGCAAGCAATGAACTTGTGTGGTAGTGACTCCCTTGTGTAGCTTAACTGCCATGGTCGTCGCTACAATCATATCTCACACCGTCACGCTTATACCTTCATAAGCATGGTGTAGATATCAATCTAAATCGATGCGGGTCTCAGCGCGCTGCTATGTAATTATCCCGTGCTGCATACGTGGACTTGCCTTCTTGCAGTAACCGCACCTTGAGTCACACTTCTCACGCTTATGCATGGATCATGCAGGCATTGATGTAATAATATAGCGGATATCATTACTTATTGAATTACGCAATGTAATAATATAGCGGATATCATTGCTAATTAACTACGTACACCGGCCTGCGGCCTGCTCCGCGCATTGTCAGTTGTTGCAATATTGGTTATGCTGGCAGCGCCACACATGTCATACCGATCTCGAGTATTCATCCATGCAGGATTATGCAAGACTATACAAATATACTCAATGATCATAAGGCATTCAATTACGGGTCAGCAGTCTTCTCGTCAGGTCGCGTCGACCGACGCATCAACGATAAATATGAAAGCCGTAATACAACAGTGAGTACTGTGATGGTGCTGTTGAGGAGGCGTCTGTAGAGGCTAGGCCATAGCATGTTTCGTGCGTGCGGTATGGGTATGGGGGGTGTAGAGCGTGCAGTCGGCGGGCACACTTCTAGCGGATTTAGCTCAGTTGGGAGAGCGCTAGACTGAAGATCTAGAGGACGCTAGTTCGATCCTAGCAATTCGCAGGCGCTGAGCACACCTCCACGTGGGAAAGGCTTTTAGTTCGGGAGATGGAGATTGTGACTTGGAAGACCCTTATGTTTCAATTGAAGAGCCACACCAGCCATCTCTCGGCTCAGCTCACCGCCCAGCACCCTCATGCACGCACCATCCCTGCCCACATGCAGGCAGAGGATTAAGGGACTTGACATCCTGCCCCTGCATGTGTGTTCATGCATTTAGGGTTTAGGGTTTTAGTCTAAGTCCTAAGTCCATGTCTATTATTCATGTACCACTCCACACTCTTTACTTCCCTCACTGCTTGTATCTATTCATCCAAGCAAGCAATGAACTTGTGTGGTAGTGACTCCCTTGTGTAGCTTAACTGCCATGGTCGTCGCTACAATCATATCTCACACCGTCACGCTTATACCTTGATAAGCATGGTGTAGATATCAATCTAAATCGATGCGGGTCTAAGCGCGCTGCTATGTAATTATCCCGTGCTGCATACGTGGACTTGCCTTCTTGCAGTAACCGCACCTTGAGTCACACTTCTCACGCTTATGCATGGATCATGCAGGCATTGATGTAATAATATAGCGGTTATCATTACTTATTGAATTACGCAATGTAATAATATAGCGGATATCATTGCTAATTAACTACGTACACCGGCCTGCGGCCTGCTCCGCGCATTGTCAGTTGTTGCAATATTGGTTATGCTGGCAGCGCCACACATGTCATACCGATCTCAAGTATTCATCCATGCAGGATTATGCAAGACTATACAAATATACTCAATGATCATAAGGCATTCAATTACGGGTCAGCAGTCTTCTCGTCAGGTCGCGTCGACCGACGCATCAACGATAAATATAAAAGCCGTAATACAACAGTGAGTACTGTGATGGTGCTGTTGAGGAGGCGTCTGTAGAGGCTAGGCCATAGCATGTTTCGTGCATGCGGTATGGGTATGGGGGGTGTAGAGCGTGCAGTCGGCGGGCATACTTCCAGCGGATTTAGCTCAGTTGGGAGAGCGCTAGACTGAAGATCTAGAGGACGCTAGTTCGATCCTAGCAATTCGCAGGCGCTGAGCACACCTCCACGTGGGAAAGGCTTTTAGTTCGGGAGATGGAGATTGTGACTTGGAAGACCCTTATGTTTCAATTTAAGAGCCACACCAGCCATCTCTCGGCTCAGCTCACCGCCCAGCACCCTCATGCACGCACCATCCCTGCCCACATGCAGGCAGAGGATTAAGGGACTTGACATCCTGCCCCTGCATGTGTGTTCATGCATATATGTCCATGTCTATTATTCATGTACCACTCCACACTCTTTACTTCCCTCACTGCTTGTATCTATTCATCCTAGCAAGCAATGAACTTGTGTGGTAGTGACTCCCTTGTGTAGCTTAACTGCCATGGTCGTCGCTACAATCATATCTCACACCGTCACGCTTATACCTTGATAAGCATGGTGTAGATATCAATCTAAATCGATGCGGGTCTAAGCGCGCTGCTATGTAATTATCCCGTGCTGCATACGTGGACTTGCCTTCTTGCAGTAACCGCACCTTGAGTCACACTTCTCACGCTTATGCATGGATCATGCAGGCATTGATGTAATAATATAGCGGATATCATTACTTATTGAATTACGCGATGTAATAATATAGCGGATATCATTGCTAATTAACTACGTACACCGGCCTGCGGCCTGCTCCGCGCATTGTCAGTTGTTGCAATATTGGTTATGCTGGCAGCGCCACACATGTCATACCGATCTCGAGTATTCATCCATGCAGGATTATGCAAGACTATACAAATATACTCAATGATCATAAGGCATTCAATTACGGGTCAGCAGTCTTCTCGTCAGGTCGCGTCGACCGACGCATCAACGATAAATATAAAAGCCGTAATACAACAGTGAGTACTGTGATGGTGCTGTTGAGGAGGCGTCTGTAGAGGCTAGGCCATAGCATGTTTCGTGCGTGCGGTATGGGTATGGGGGGTGTAGAGCGTGCAGTCGGCGGGCACACTTCTAGCGGATTTAGCTCAGTTGGGAGAGCGCTAGACTGAAGATCTAGAGGACGCTAGTTCGATCCTAGCAATTCGCAGGCGCTGAGCACACCTCCACGTGGGAAAGGCTTTTAGTTCGGGAGATGGAGATTGTGACTTGGAAGACCCTTATGTTTCAATTGAAGAGCCACACCAGCCATCTCTCGGCTCAGCTCACCGCCCAGCACCCTCATGCACGCACCATCCCTGCCCACATGCAGGCAGAGGATTAAGGGACTTGACATCCTGCCCCTGCATGTGTGTTCATGCATTTAGGGTTTAGGGTTTTAGTCTAAGTCCTAAGTCCATGTCTATTATTTATGTACCACTCCACACTCTTTACTTCCCTCACTGCTTGTATCTATTCATCCAAGCAAGCAATGAACTTGTGTGGTAGTGACTCCCTTGTGTAGCTTAACTGCCATGGTCGTCGCTACAATCATATCTCACACCGTCACGCTTATACCTTGATAAGCATGGTGTAGATATCAATCTAAATCGATGTGGGTCTAAGCGCGCTGCTATGTAATTATCCCGTGCTGCATACGTGGACTTGCCTTCTTGCAGTAACCGCACCTTGAGTCACACTTCTCACGCTTATGCATGGATCATGCAGGCATTGATGTAATAATATAGCGGATATCATTACGTATTGAATTACACAATGTAATAATATAGCGGATATCATTGCTAATTAACTACGTACACCGGCCTGCGGCCTGCTCCGCGCATTGTCAGTTGTTGCAATATTGGTTATGCTGGCAGCGCCACACATGTCATACCGATCTCGAGTATTCATCCATGCAGGATTATGCAAGACTATACAAATATACTCAATGATCATAAGGCATTCAATTACGGGTCAGCAGTCTTCTCGTCAGGTCGCGTCGACCGACGCATCAACGATAAATATAAAAGCCGTAATACAACAGTGAGTACTGTGATGGTGCTGTTGAGGAGGCGTCTGTAGAGGCTAGGCCATAGCATGTTTCGTGCGTGCGGTATGGGTATGGGGGGTGTAGAGCGTGCAGTCGGCGGGCACACTTCTAGCGGATTTAGCTCAGTTGGGAGAGCGCTAGACTGAAGATCTAGAGGACGCTAGTTCGATCCTAGCAATTCGCAGGCGCTGAGCACACCTCCACGTGGGAAAGGCTTTTAGTTCGGGAGATGGAGATTGTGACTTGGAAGACCCTTATGTTTCAATTGAAGAGCCACACCAGCCATCTCTCGGCTCAGCTCACCGCCCAGCACCCTCATGCACGCACCATCCCTGCCCACATGCAGGCAGAGGATTAAGGGACTTGACATCCTGCCCCTGCATGTGTGTTCATGCATTTAGGGTTTAGGGTTTTAGTCTAAGTCCTAAGTCCATGTCTATTATTCATGTACCACTCCACACTCTTTACTTCCCTCACTGCTTGTATCTATTCATCCAAGCAAGCAATGAACTTGTGTGGTAGTGACTCCCTTGTGTAGCTTAACTGCCATGGTCGTCGCTACAATCATATCTCACACCGTCACGCTTATACCTTGATAAGCATGGTGTAGATATCAATCTAAATCGATGCGGGTCTAAGCGCGCTGCTATGTAATTATCCCGTGCTGCATACGTGGACTTGCCTTCTTGCAGTAACCGCACCTTGAGTCACACTTCTCACGCTTATGCATGGATCATGCAGGCATTGATGTAATAATATAGCGGATATCATTACTTATTGAATTACGCAATGTAATAATATAGCGGATATCATTGCTAATTAACTACGTACACCGGCCTGCGGCCTGCTCCGCGCATTGTCAGTTGTTGCAATATTGGTTATGCTGGCAGCGCCACACATGTCATACCGATCTCGAGTATTCATCCATGCAGGATTATGCAAGACTATACAAATATACTCAATGATCATAAGGCATTCAATTACGGGTCAGCAGTCTTCTCGTCAGGTCGCGTCGACCGACGCATCAACGATAAATATAAAAGCCGTAATACAACAGTGAGTACTGTTATGGTGCTGTTGAGGAGGCGTCTGTAGAGGCTAGGCCATAGCATGTTTCGTGCGTGCGGTATGGGTATGAGGATTGTAGAGCGTGCAGTCAGCAGGCACACTTCTAGCGGATTTAGCTCAGTTGGGAGAGCGCTAGACTGAAGATCTAGAGGACGCTAGTTCGATCCTAGCAATTCGCAGGCGCTGAGCACACCTCCACGTGGGAAAGGCTTTCAGTTCGGGAGATGGAGATTGTGACTTGGAAGACCCTTATGTTTCAATTGAAGAGCCACACCAGCCATCTCTCGGCTCGGCTCTCACCACCCAGCACCCTCATGCACGCACCATCCCTGCCCACATGCAGGCAGAGGATTAAGGGACTTGACATCCTGCCCCTGCATGTGTGTTCATGCATATATGTCCATGTCTATTATTCATGTACCACTCCACACTCTTTACTTCCCTCACTGCTTGTATCTATTCATCCAAGCAAGCAATGAACTTGTGTGGTAGTGACTCCCTTGTGTAGCTTAACTGCCATGGTCGTCGCTACAATCATATCTCACACCGTCACGCTTATACCTTGATAAGCATGGTGTAGATATCAATCTAAATCGATGCGGGTCTAAGCGCGCTGCTATGTAATTATCCCGTGCTGCATACGTGGACTTGCCTTCTTGCAGTAACCGCACCTTGAGTCACACTTCTCACGCTTATGCATGGATCATGCAGGCATTGATGTAATAATATAGCGGATATCATTGCTAATTAACTACGTACACCGGCCTGCGGCCTGCTCCGCGCATTGTCAGTTGTTGCAATATTGGTTATGCTGGCAGCGCCACACATGTCATACCAATCTCGAGTATTCATCCATGCAGGATTATGCAAGACTATACAAATATACTCAATGATCATAAGGCATTCAATTACGGGTCAGCAGTCTTCTCGTCAGGTCGCGTCGACCGACGCATCAACGATAAATATAAAAGCCGTAATACAACAGTGAGTACTGTGATGGTGCTGTTGAGGAGGCGTCTGTAGAGGCTAGGCCATAGCATGTTTCGTGCGTGCGGTATGGGTATGAGCGGTGTAGAGCGTGCAGTCGGCGGGCACACTTCTAGCGGATTTAGCTCAGTTGGGAGAGCGCTAGACTGAAGATCTAGAGGACGCTAGTTCGATCCTAGCAATTCGCAGGCGCTGAGCACACCTCCACGTGGGAAAGGCTTTTAGTTCGGGAGATGGAGATTGTGACTTGGAAGACCCTTATGTTTCAATTGAAGAGCCACACCAGCCATCTCTCGGCTCGGCTCTCACCACCCAGCACCCTCATGCACGCACCATCCCTGCCCACATGCAGGCAGAGGATTAAGGGACTTGACATCCTGCCCCTGCATGTGTGTTCATGCATATATGTCCATGTCTATTATTCATGTACCACTCCACACTCTTTACTTCCCTCACTGCTTGTATCTATTCATCCAAGCAAGCAATGAACTTGTGTGGTAGTGACTCCCTTGTGTAGCTTAACTGCCATGGTCGTCGCTACAATCATATCTCACACCGTCACGCTTATACCTTGATAAGCATGGTGTAGATATCAATCTAAATCGATGCGGGTCTAAGCGCGCTGCTATGTAATTATCCCGTGCTGCATACGTGGACTTGCCTTCTTGCAGTAACCGCACCTTGAGTCACACTTCTCACGCTTATGCATGGATCATGCAGGCATTGATGTAATAATATAGCGGATATCATTGCTAATTAACTACGTACACCGGCCTGCGGCCTGCTCCGCGCATTGTCAGTTGTTGCAATATTGGTTATGCTGGCAGCGCCACACATGTCATACCAATCTCGAGTATTCATCCATGCAGGATTATGCAAGACTATACAAATATACTCAATGATCATAAGGCATTCAATTACGGGTCAGCAGTCTTCTCGTCAGGTCGCGTCGACCGACGCATCAACGATAAATATAAAAGCCGTAATACAACAGTGAGTACTGTGATGGTGCTGTTGAGGAGGCGTCTGTAGAGGCTAGGCCATAGCATGTTTCGTGCGTGCGGTATGGGTATGGGGGGTGTAGAGCGTGCAGTCGGCGGGCACACTTCTAGCGGATTTAGCTCAGTTGGGAGAGCGCTAGACTGAAGATCTAGAGGACGCTAGTTCGATCCTAGCAATTCGCAGGCGCTGAGCACACCTCCACGTGGGAAAGGCTTTTAGTTCGGGAGATGGAGATTGTGACTTGGAAGACCCTTATGTTTCAATTGAAGAGCCACACCAGCCATCTCTCGGCTCAGCTCACCGCCCAGCACCCTCATGCACGCACCATCCCTGCCCACATGCAGGCAGAGGATTAAGGGACTTGACATCCTGCCCCTGCATGTGTGTTCATGCATTTAGGGTTTAGGGTTTTAGTCTAAGTCCTAAGTCCATGTCTATTATTTATGTACCACTCCACACTCTTTACTTCACTCACTGCTTGTATCTATTCATCCAAGCAAGCAATGAACTTGTGTGGTAGTGACTCCCTTGTGTAGCTTAACTGCCATGGTCGTCGCTACAATCATATCTCACACCGTCACGCTTATACCTTGATAAGCATGGTGTAGATATCAATCTAAATCGATGTGGGTCTAAGCGCGCTGCTATGTAATTATCCCGTGCTGCATACGTGGACTTGCCTTCTTGCAGTAACCGCACCTTGAGTCACACTTCTCACGCTTATGCATGGATCATGCAGGCATTGATGTAATAATATAGCGGATATCATTACGTATTGAATTACACAATGTAATAATATAGCGGATATCATTGCTAATTAACTACGTACACCGGCCTGCGGCCTGCTCCGCGCATTGTCAGTTGTTGCAATATTGGTTATGCTGGCAGCGCCACACATGTCATACCGATCTCGAGTATTCATCCATGCAGGATTATGCAAGACTATACAAATATACTCAATGATCATAAGGCATTCAATTACGGGTCAGCAGTCTTCTCGTCAGGTCGCGTCGACCGACGCATCAACGATAAATATAAAAGCCGTAATACAACAGTGAGTACTGTGATGGTGCTGTTGAGGAGGCGTCTGTAGAGGCTAGGCCATAGCATGTTTCGTGCGTGCGGTATGGGTATGGGGGGTGTAGAGCGTGCAGTCGGCGGGCACACTTCTAGCGGATTTAGCTCAGTTGGGAGAGCGCTAGACTGAAGATCTAGAGGACGCTAGTTCGATCCTAGCAATTCGCAGGCGCTGAGCACACCTCCACGTGGGAAAGGCTTTTAGTTCGGGAGATGGAGATTGTGACTTGGAAGACCCTTATGTTTCAATTGAAGAGCCACACCAGCCATCTCTCGGCTCAGCTCACCGCCCAGCACCCTCATGCACGCACCATCCCTGCCCACATGCAGGCAGAGGATTAAGGGACTTGACATCCTGCCCCTGCATGTGTGTTCATGCATTTAGGGTTTAGGGTTTTAGTCTAAGTCCTAAGTCCATGTCTATTATTCATGTACCACTCCACACTCTTTACTTCCCTCACTGCTTGTATCTATTCATCCAAGCAAGCAATGAACTTGTGTGGTAGTGACTCCCTTGTGTAGCTTAACTGCCATGGTCGTCGCTACAATCATATCTCACACCGTCACGCTTATACCTTGATAAGCATGGTGTAGATATCAATCTAAATCGATGCGGGTCTAAGCGCGCTGCTATGTAATTATCCCGTGCTGCATACGTGGACTTGCCTTCTTGCAGTAACCGCACCTTGAGTCACACTTCTCACGCTTATGCATGGATCATGCAGGCATTGATGTAATAATATAGCGGATATCATTGCTAATTAACTACGTACACCGGCCTGCGGCCTGCTCCGCGCATTGTCAGTTGTTGCAATATTGGTTATGCTGGCAGCGCCACACATGTCATACCAATCTCTAGTATTCATCCATGCAGGATTATGCAAGACTATACAAATATACTCAATGATCATAAGGCATTCAATTACGGGTCAGCAGTCTTCTCGTCAGGTCGCGTCGACCGACGCATCAACGATAAATATAAAAGCCGTAATACAACAGTGAGTACTGTGATGGTGCTGTTGAGGAGGCGTCTGTAGAGGCTAGGCCATAGCATGTTTCGTGCGTGCGGTATGGGTATGAGCGGTGTAGAGCGTGCAGTCGGCGGGCACACTTCTAGCGGATTTAGCTCAGTTGGGAGAGCGCTAGACTGAAGATCTAGAGGACGCTAGTTTGATCCTAGCAATTCGCAGGCGCTGAGCACACCTCCACGTGGGAAAGGCCTACAGTTCGGGAGATGGAGATTGTGACTTGGAAGACCCTTATGTTTCAATTGAAGAGCCACACCAGCCATCTCTCGGCTCAGCTCACCGCCCAGCACCCTCATGCACGCACCATCCCTGCCCACATGCAGGCAGAGGATTAAGGGACTTGACATCCTGCCCCTGCATGTGTGTTCATGCATATATGTCCATGTCTATTATTCATGTACCACTCCACACTCTTTACTTCCCTCACTGCTTGTATCTATTCATCCAAGCAAGCAATGAACTTGTGTGGTAGTGACTCCCTTGTGTAGCTTAACTGCCATGGTCGTCGCTACAATCATATCTCACACCGTCACGCTTATACCTTGATAAGCATGGTGTAGATATCAATCTAAATCGATGCGGGTCTAAGCGCGCTGCTATGTAATTATCCCGTGCTGCATACATGGACTTGCCTTCTTGCAGTAACCGCACCTTGAGTCACACTTCTCACGCTTATGCATGGATCATGCAGGCATTGATGTAATAATATAGCGGATATCATTGCTAATTAACTACGTACACCGGCCTGCGGCCTGCTCTGCGCATTGTCAGTTGTTGCAATATTGGTTATGCTGGCAGCGCCACACATGTCATACCAATCTCGAGTATTCATCCATGCAGGATTATGCAAGACTATACAAATATACTCAATGATCATAAGGCATTCAATTACGGGTCAGCAGTCTTCTCGTCAGGTCGCGTCGACCGACGCATCAACGATAAATATGAAAGCCGTAATACAACAGTGAGTACTGTGATGGTGCTGTTGAGGAGGCGTCTGTAGAGGCTAGGCCATAGCATGTTTCGTGCGTGCGGTATGGGTATGAGGATTGTAGAGCGTGCAGTCAGCAGGCACACTTCTAGCGGATTTAGCTCAGTTGGGAGAGCGCTAGACTGAAGATCTAGAGGACGCTAGTTTGATCCTAGCAATTCGCAGGCGCTGAGCACACCTCCACGTGGGAAAGGCTTTCAGTTCGGGAGATGGAGATTGTGACTTGGAAGACCCTTATGTTTCAATTGAAGAGCCACACCAGCCATCTCTCGGCTCGGCTCTCACCACCCAGCACCCTCATGCACGCACCATCCCTGCCCACATGCAGGCAGAGGATTAAGGGACTTGACATCCTGCCCCTGCATGTGTGTTCATGCATATATGTCCATGTCTATTATTCATGTACCACTCCACACTCTTTACTTCCCTCACTGCTTGTATCTATTCATCCAAGCAAGCAATGAACTTGTGTGGTAGTGACTCCCTTGTGTAGCTTAACTGCCATGGTCGTCGCTACAATCATATCTCACACCGTCACGCTTATACCTTCATAAGCATGGTGTAGATATCAATCTAAATCGATGCGGGTCTAAGCGCGCTGCTATGTAATTATCCCGTGCTGCATACATGGACTTGCCTTCTTGCAGTAACCGCACCTTGAGTCACACTTCTCACGCTTATGCATGGATCATGCAGGCATTGATGTAATAATATAGCGGATATCATTGCTAATTAACTACGTACACCGGCCTGCGGCCTGCTCCGCGCATTGTCAGTTGTTGCAATATTGGTTATGCTGGCAGCGCCACACATGTCATACCAATCTCGAGTATTCATCCATGCAGGATTATGCAAGACTATACAAATATACTCAATGATCATAAGGCATTCAATTACGGGTCAGCAGTCTTCTCGTCAGGTCGCGTCGACCGACGCATCAACGATAAATATGAAAGCCGTAATACAACAGTGAGTACTGTGATGGTGCTGTTGAGGAGGCGTCTGTAGAGGCTAGGCCATAGCATGTTTCGTGCGTGCGGTATGGGTATGAGGATTGTAGAGCGTGCAGTCAGCAGGCACACTTCTAGCGGATTTAGCTCAGTTGGGAGAGCGCTAGACTGAAGATCTAGAGGACGCTAGTTTGATCCTAGCAATTCGCAGGCGCTGAGCACACCTCCACGTGGGAAAGGCCTACAGTTCGGGAGATGGAGATTGTGACTTGGAAGACCCTTATGTTTCAATTGAAGAGCCACACCAGCCATCTCTCGGCTCAGCTCACCGCCCAGCACCCTCATGCACGCACCATCCCTGCCCACATGCAGGCAGAGGATTAAGGGACTTGACATCCTGCCCCTGCATGTGTGTTCATGCATATATGTCCATGTCTATTATTCATGTACCACTCCACACTCTTTACTTCCCTCACTGCTTGTATCTATTCATCCAAGCAAGCAATGAACTTGTGTGGTAGTGACTCCCTTGTGTAGCTTAACTGCCATGGTCGTCGCTACAATCATATCTCACACCGTCACGCTTATACCTTGATAAGCATGGTGTAGATATCAATCTAAATCGATGCGGGTCTAAGCGCGCTGCTATGTAATTATCCCGTGCTGCATACATGGACTTGCCTTCTTGCAGTAACCGCACCTTGAGTCACACTTCTCACGCTTATGCATGGATCATGCAGGCATTGATGTAATAATATAGCGGATATCATTGCTAATTAACTACGTACACCGGCCTGCGGCCTGCTCTGCGCATTGTCAGTTGTTGCAATATTGGTTATGCTGGCAGCGCCACACATGTCATACCAATCTCGAGTATTCATCCATGCAGGATTATGCAAGACTATACAAATATACTCAATGATCATAAGGCATTCAATTACGGGTCAGCAGTCTTCTCGTCAGGTCGCGTCGACCGACGCATCAACGATAAATATGAAAGCCGTAATACAACAGTGAGTACTGTGATGGTGCTGTTGAGGAGGCGTCTGTAGAGGCTAGGCCATAGCATGTTTCGTGCGTGCGGTATGGGTATGAGGATTGTAGAGCGTGCAGTCAGCAGGCACACTTCTAGCGGATTTAGCTCAGTTGGGAGAGCGCTAGACTGAAGATCTAGAGGACGCTAGTTTGATCCTAGCAATTCGCAGGCGCTGAGCACACCTCCACGTGGGAAAGGCTTTCAGTTCGGGAGATGGAGATTGTGACTTGGAAGACCCTTATGTTTCAATTGAAGAGCCACACCAGCCATCTCTCGGCTCGGCTCTCACCACCCAGCACCCTCATGCACGCACCATCCCTGCCCACATGCAGGCAGAGGATTAAGGGACTTGACATCCTGCCCCTGCATGTGTGTTCATGCATATATGTCCATGTCTATTATTCATGTACCACTCCACACTCTTTACTTCCCTCACTGCTTGTATCTATTCATCCAAGCAAGCAATGAACTTGTGTGGTAGTGACTCCCTTGTGTAGCTTAACTGCCATGGTCGTCGCTACAATCATATCTCACACCGTCACGCTTATACCTTCATAAGCATGGTGTAGATATCAATCTAAATCGATGCGGGTCTAAGCGCGCTGCTATGTAATTATCCCGTGCTGCATACATGGACTTGCCTTCTTGCAGTAACCGCACCTTGAGTCACACTTCTCACGCTTATGCATGGATCATGCAGGCATTGATGTAATAATATAGCGGATATCATTGCTAATTAACTAGGTACACCGGCCTGCGGCCTGCTCCGCGCATTGTCAGTTGTTGCAATATTGGTTATGCTGGCAGCGCCACACATGTCATACCAATCTCGAGTATTCATCCATGCAGGATTATGCAAGACTATACAAATATACTCAATGATCATAAGGCATTCAATTACGGGTCAGCAGTCTTCTCGTCAGGTCGCGTCGACCGACGCATCAACGATAAATATGAAAGCCGTAATACAACAGTGAGTACTGTGATGGTGCTGTTGAGGAGGCGTCTGTAGAGGCTAGGCCATAGCATGTTTCGTGCGTGCGGTATGGGTATGAGGGGTGTAGAGCGTGCAGTCGGCGGGCACACATCTAGCGGATTTAGCTCAGTTGGGAGAGCGCTAGACTGAAGATCTAGAGGACGCTAGTTTGATCCTAGCAATTCGCAGGCGCTGAGCACACCTCCACGTGGGAAAGGCTTTCAGTTCGGGAGATGGAGATTGTGACTTGGAAGACCCTAATGTTTCAATTGAAGAGCCACACCAGCCATCTCTCGGCTCGGCTCTCACCACCCAGCACCCTCATGCACGCACCATCCCTGCCCACATGCAGGCAGAGGATTAAGGGACTTGACATCCTGCCCCTGCATGTGTGTTCATGCATATATGTCCATGTCTATTATTCATGTACCACTCCACACTCTTTACTTCCCTCACTGCTTGTATCTATTCATCCAAGCAAGCAATGAACTTGTGTGGTAGTGACTCCCTTGTGTAGCTTAACTGCCATGGTCGTCGCTACAATCATATCTCACACCGTCACGCTTATACCTTGATAAGCATGGTGTAGATATCAATCTAAATCGATGCGGGTCTAAGCGCGCTGCTATGTAATTATCCCGTGCTGCATACATGGACTTGCCTTCTTGCAGTAACCGCACCTTGAGTCACACTTCTCACGCTTATGCATGGATCATGCAGGCATTGATGTAATAATATAGCGGATATCATTGCTAATTAACTAGGTACACCGGCCTGCGGCCTGCTCCGCGCATTGTCAGTTGTTGCAATATTGGTTATGCTGGCAGCGCCACACATGTCATACCAATCTCGAGTATTCATCCATGCAGGATTATGCAAGACTATACAAATATACTCAATGATCATAAGGCATTCAATTACGGGTCAGCAGTCTTCTCGTCAGGTCGCGTCGACCGACGCATCAACGATAAATATGAAAGCCGTAATACAACAGTGAGTACTGTGATGGTGCTGTTGAGGAGGCGTCTGTAGAGGCTAGGCCATAGCATGTTTCGTGCGTGCGGTATGGGTATGAGGGGTGTAGAGCGTGCAGTCGGCGGGCACACATCTAGCGGATTTAGCTCAGTTGGGAGAGCGCTAGACTGAAGATCTAGAGGACGCTAGTTTGATCCTAGCAATTCGCAGGCGTTGAGCACACCTCCACGTGGGAAAGGCTTTCAGTTCGGGAGATGGAGATTGTGACTTGGAAGACCCTTATGTTTCAATTGAAGAGCCACACCAGCCATCTCTCGGCTCGGCTCTCACCACCCAGCACCCTCATGCACGCACCATCCCTGCCCACATGCAGGCAGAGGATTAAGGGACTTGACATCCTGCCCCTGCATGTGTGTTCATGCATATATGTCCATGTCTATTATTCATGTACCACTCCACACTCTTTACTTCCCTCACTGCTTGTATCTATTCATCCAAGCAAGCAATGAACTTGTGTGGTAGTGACTCCCTTGTGTAGCTTAACTGCCATGGTCGTCGCTACAATCATATCTCACACCGTCACGCTTATACCTTGATAAGCATGGTGTAGATATCAATCTAAATCGATGCGGGTCTAAGCGCGCTGCTATGTAATTATCCCGTGCTGCATACGTGGACTTGCCTTCTTGCAGTAACCGCACCTTGAGTCACACTTCTCACGCTTATGCATGGATCATGCAGGCATTGATGTAATAATATAGCGGATATCATTACGTATTTAATTACGCAATGTAATAATATAGCGGATATCATTGCTAATTAACTACGTACACCGGCCTGCGGCCTGCTCCGCGCATTGTCAGTTGTTGCAATATTGGTTATGCTGGCAGCGCCACACATGTCATACCAATCTCTAGTATTCATCCATGCAGGATTATGCAAGACTATACAAATATACTCAATGATCATAAGGCATTCAATTACGGGTCAGCAGTCTTCTCGTCAGGTCGCGTCGACCGACGCATCAACGATAAATATAAAAGCCGTAATACAACAGTGAGTACTGTGATGGTGCTGTTGAGGAGGCGTCTGTAGAGGCTAGGCCATAGCATGTTTCGTGCGTGCGGTATGGGTATGGGGGGTGTAGAGCGTGCAGTCGGCGGGCACACATCTAGCGGATTTAGCTCAGTTGGGAGAGCGCTAGACTGAAGATCTAGAGGACGCTAGTTCGATCCTAGCAATTCGCAGGCGCTGAGCACACCTCCACGTGGGAAAGGCCTACAGTTCGGGAGATGGAGATTGTGACTTGGAAGACCCTTATGTTTCAATTGAAGAGCCACACCAGCCATCTCTCGGCTCGGCTCTCACCACCCAGCACCCTCATGCACGCACCATCCCTGCCCACATGCAGGCAGAGGATTAAGGGACTTGACATCCTGCCCCTGCATGTGTGTTCATGCATATATGTCCATGTCTATTATTCATGTACCACTCCACACTCTTTACTTCCCTCACTGCTTGTATCTATTCATCCAAGCAAGCAATGAACTTGTGTGGTAGTGACTCCCTTGTGTAGCTTAACTGCCATGGTCGTCGCTACAATCATATCTCACACCGTCACGCTTATACCTTGATAAGCATGGTGTAGATATCAATCTAAATCGATGCGGGTCTAAGCGCGCTGCTATGTAATTATCCCGTGCTGCATACGTGGACTTGCCTTCTTGCAGTAACCGCACCTTGAGTCACACTTCTCACGCTTATGCATGGATCATGCAGGCATTGATGTAATAATATAGCGGATATCATTACGTATTTAATTACGCAATGTAATAATATAGCGGATATCATTGCTAATTAACTAGGTACACCGGCCTGCGGCCTGCTCCGCGCATTGTCAGTTGTTGCAATATTGGTTATGCTGGCAGCGCCACACATGTCATACCAATCTCGAGTATTCATCCATGCAGGATTATGCAAGACTATACAAATATACTCAATGATCATAAGGCATTCAATTACGGGTCAGCAGTCTTCTCGTCAGGTCGCGTCGACCGACGCATCAACGATAAATATGAAAGCCGTAATACAACAGTGAGTACTGTGATGGTGCTGTTGAGGAGGCGTCTGTAGAGGCTAGGCCATAGCATGTTTCGTGCGTGCGGTATGGGTATGAGGGGTGTAGAGCGTGCAGTCGGCGGGCACACATCTAGCGGATTTAGCTCAGTTGGGAGAGCGCTAGACTGAAGATCTAGAGGACGCTAGTTTGATCCTAGCAATTCGCAGGCGCTGAGCACACCTCCACGTGGGAAAGGCTTTCAGTTCGGGAGATGGAGATTGTGACTTGGAAGACCCTAATGTTTCAATTGAAGAGCCACACCAGCCATCTCTCGGCTCGGCTCTCACCACCCAGCACCCTCATGCACGCACCATCCCTGCCCACATGCAGGCAGAGGATTAAGGGACTTGACATCCTGCCCCTGCATGTGTGTTCATGCATATATGTCCATGTCTATTATTCATGTACCACTCCACACTCTTTACTTCCCTCACTGCTTGTATCTATTCATCCAAGCAAGCAATGAACTTGTGTGGTAGTGACTCCCTTGTGTAGCTTAACTGCCATGGTCGTCGCTACAATCATATCTCACACCGTCACGCTTATACCTTGATAAGCATGGTGTAGATATCAATCTAAATCGATGCGGGTCTAAGCGCGCTGCTATGTAATTATCCCGTGCTGCATACATGGACTTGCCTTCTTGCAGTAACCGCACCTTGAGTCACACTTCTCACGCTTATGCATGGATCATGCAGGCATTGATGTAATAATATAGCGGATATCATTGCTAATTAACTAGGTACACCGGCCTGCGGCCTGCTCCGCGCATTGTCAGTTGTTGCAATATTGGTTATGCTGGCAGCGCCACACATGTCATACCAATCTCGAGTATTCATCCATGCAGGATTATGCAAGACTATACAAATATACTCAATGATCATAAGGCATTCAATTACGGGTCAGCAGTCTTCTCGTCAGGTCGCGTCGACCGACGCATCAACGATAAATATGAAAGCCGTAATACAACAGTGAGTACTGTGATGGTGCTGTTGAGGAGGCGTCTGTAGAGGCTAGGCCATAGCATGTTTCGTGCGTGCGGTATGGGTATGAGGGGTGTAGAGCGTGCAGTCGGCGGGCACACATCTAGCGGATTTAGCTCAGTTGGGAGAGCGCTAGACTGAAGATCTAGAGGACGCTAGTTTGATCCTAGCAATTCGCAGGCGTTGAGCACACCTCCACGTGGGAAAGGCTTTCAGTTCGGGAGATGGAGATTGTGACTTGGAAGACCCTTATGTTTCAATTGAAGAGCCACACCAGCCATCTCTCGGCTCGGCTCTCACCACCCAGCACCCTCATGCACGCACCATCCCTGCCCACATGCAGGCAGAGGATTAAGGGACTTGACATCCTGCCCCTGCATGTGTGTTCATGCATATATGTCCATGTCTATTATTCATGTACCACTCCACACTCTTTACTTCCCTCACTGCTTGTATCTATTCATCCAAGCAAGCAATGAACTTGTGTGGTAGTGACTCCCTTGTGTAGCTTAACTGCCATGGTCGTCGCTACAATCATATCTCACACCGTCACGCTTATACCTTGATAAGCATGGTGTAGATATCAATCTAAATCGATGCGGGTCTAAGCGCGCTGCTATGTAATTATCCCGTGCTGCATACGTGGACTTGCCTTCTTGCAGTAACCGCACCTTGAGTCACACTTCTCACGCTTATGCATGGATCATGCAGGCATTGATGTAATAATATAGCGGATATCATTACGTATTTAATTACGCAATGTAATAATATAGCGGATATCATTGCTAATTAACTACGTACACCGGCCTGCGGCCTGCTCCGCGCATTGTCAGTTGTTGCAATATTGGTTATGCTGGCAGCGCCACACATGTCATACCAATCTCTAGTATTCATCCATGCAGGATTATGCAAGACTATACAAATATACTCAATGATCATAAGGCATTCAATTACGGGTCAGCAGTCTTCTCGTCAGGTCGCGTCGACCGACGCATCAACGATAAATATAAAAGCCGTAATACAACAGTGAGTACTGTGATGGTGCTGTTGAGGAGGCGTCTGTAGAGGCTAGGCCATAGCATGTTTCGTGCGTGCGGTATGGGTATGGGGGGTGTAGAGCGTGCAGTCGGCGGGCACACTTCTAGCGGATTTAGCTCAGTTGGGAGAGCGCTAGACTGAAGATCTAGAGGACGCTAGTTCGATCCTAGCAATTCGCAGGCGCTGAGCACACCTCCACGTGGGAAAGGCCTACAGTTCGGGAGATGGAGATTGTGACTTGGAAGACCCTTATGTTTCAATTGAAGAGCCACACCAGCCATCTCTCGGCTCGGCTCTCACCACCCAGCACCCTCATGCACGCACCATCCCTGCCCACATGCAGGCAGAGGATTAAGGGACTTGACATCCTGCCCCTGCATGTGTGTTCATGCATATATGTCCATGTCTATTATTCATGTACCACTCCACACTCTTTACTTCCCTCACTGCTTGTATCTATTCATCCAAGCAAGCAATGAACTTGTGTGGTAGTGACTCCCTTGTGTAGCTTAACTGCCATGGTCGTCGCTACAATCATATCTCACACCGTCACGCTTATACCTTGATAAGCATGGTGTAGATATCAATCTAAATCGATGCGGGTCTAAGCGCGCTGCTATGTAATTATCCCGTGCTGCATACGTGGACTTGCCTTCTTGCAGTAACCGCACCTTGAGTCACACTTCTCACGCTTATGCATGGATCATGCAGGCATTGATGTAATAATATAGCGGATATCATTACGTATTTAATTACGCAATGTAATAATATAGCGGATATCATTGCTAATTAACTACGTACACCGGCCTGCGGCCTGCTCCGCGCATTGTCAGTTGTTGCAATATTGGTTATGCTGGCAGCGCCACACATGTCATACCAATCTCGAGTATTCATCCATGCAGGATTATGCAAGACTATACAAATATACTCAATGATCATAAGGCATTCAATTACGGGTCAGCAGTCTTCTCGTCAGGTCGCGTCGACCGACGCATCAACGATAAATATAAAAGCCGTAATACAACAGTGAGTACTGTGATGGTGCTGTTGAGGAGGCGTCTGTAGAGGCTAGGCCATAGCATGTTTCGTGCGTGCGGTATGGGTATGGGGGGTGTAGAGCGTGCAGTCGGCGGGCACACTTCTAGCGGATTTAGCTCAGTTGGGAGAGCGCTAGACTGAAGATCTAGAGGACGCTAGTTCGATCCTAGCAATTCGCAGGCGCTGAGCACACCTCCACGTGGGAAAGGCCTACAGTTCGGGAGATGGAGATTGTGACTTGGAAGACCCTTATGTTTCAATTGAAGAGCCACACCAGCCATCTCTCGGCTCGGCTCTCACCACCCAGCACCCTCATGCACGCACCATCCCTGCCCACATGCAGGCAGAGGATTAAGGGACTTGACATCCTGCCCCTGCATGTGTGTTCATGCATATATGTCCATGTCTATTATTCATGTACCACTCCACACTCTTTACTTCCCTCACTGCTTGTATCTATTCATCCAAGCAAGCAATGAACTTGTGTGGTAGTGACTCCCTTGTGTAGCTTAACTGCCATGGTCGTCGCTACAATCATATCTCACACTGTCACGCTTATACCTTGATAAGCATGGTGTAGATATCAATCTAAATCGATGCGGGTCTAAGCGCGCTGCTATGTAATTATCCCGTGCTGCATACGTGGACTTGCCTTCTTGCAGTAACCGCACCTTGAGTCACACTTCTCACGCTTATGCATGGATCATGCAGGCATTGATGTAATAATATAGCGGATATCATTGCTAATTAACTACGTACACCGGCCTGCGGCCTGCTCCGCGCATTGTCAGTTGTTGCAATATTGGTTATGCTGGCAGCGCCACACATGTCATACCAATCTCGAGTATTCATCCATGCAGGATTATGCAAGACTATACAAATATACTCAATGATCATAAGGCATTCAATTACGGGTCAGCAGTCTTCTCGTCAGGTCGCGTCGACCGACGCATCAACGATAAATATGAAAGCCGTAATACAACAGTGAGTACTGTGATGGTGCTGTTGTGGAGGCGTCTGTAGAGGCTAGGCCATAGCATGTTTCGTGCGTGCGGTATGGGTATGAGGGGTGTAGAGCGTGCAGTCGGCGGGCACACATCTTGCGGATTTAGCTCAGTTGGGAGAGCGCTAGACTGAAGATCTAGAGGACGCTAGTTTGATCCTAGCAATTCGCAGGCGTTGAGCACACCTCCACGTGGGAAAGGCTTTCAGTTCGGGAGATGGAGATTGTGACTTGGAAGACCCTTATGTTTCAATTGAAGAGCCACACCAGCCATCTCTCGGCTCAGCTCACCACCCAGCACCCTCATGCACGCACCATCCCTGCCCACATGCAGGCAGAGGATTAAGGGACTTGACATCCTGCCCCTGCATGTGTGTTCATGCATATATGTCCATGTCTATTATTCATGTACCACTCCACACTCTTTACTTCCCTCACTGCTTGTATCTATTCATCCAAGCAAGCAATGAACTTGTGTGGTAGTGACTCCCTTGTGTAGCTTAACTGCCATGGTCGTCGCTACAATCATATCTCACACCGTCACGCTTATACCTTGATAAGCATGGTGTAGATATCAATCTAAATCGATGCGGGTCTAAGCGCGCTGCTATGTAATTATCCCGTGCTGCATACGTGGACTTGCCTTCTTGCAGTAACCGCACCTTGAGTCACACTTCTCACGCTTATGCATGGATCATGCAGGCATTGATGTAATAATATAGCGGATATCATTGCTAATTAACTACGTACACCGGCCTGCGGCCTGCTCCCCGCATTGTCAGTTGTTGCAATATTGGTTATGCTGGCAGCGCCACACATGTCATACCAATCTCGAGTATTCATCCATGCAGGATTATGCAAGACTATACAAATATACTCAATGATCATAAGGCATTCAATTACGGGTCAGCAGTCTTCTCGTCAGGTCGCGTCGACCGACGCATCAACGATAAATATGAAAGCCGTAATACAACAGTGAGTACTGTGATGGTGCTGTTGAGGAGGCGTCTGTAGAGGCTAGGCCATAGCATGTTTCGTGCGTGCGGTATGGGTATGAGGGGTGTAGAGCGTGCAGTCGGCGGGCACACATCTAGCGGATTTAGCTCAGTTGGGAGAGCGCTAGACTGAAGATCTAGAGGACGCTAGTTTGATCCTAGCAATTCGCAGGCGCTGAGCACACCTCCACGTGGGAAAGGCTTTCAGTTCGGGAGATGGAGATTGTGACTTGGAAGACCCTTATGTTTCAATTGAAGAGCCACACCAGCCATCTCTCGGCTCGGCTCACCGCCCAGCACCCTCATGCACGCACCATCCCTGCCCACATGCAGGCAGAGGATTAAGGGACTTGACATCCTGCCCCTGCATGTGTGTTCATGCATATATGTCCATGTCTATTATTCATGTACCACTCCACACTCTTTACTTCCCTCACTGCTTGTATCTATTCATCCAAGCAAGCAATGAACTTGTGTGGTAGTGACTCCCTTGTGTAGCTTAACTGCCATGGTCGTCGCTACAATCATATCTCACACCGTCACGCTTATACCTTGATAAGCATGGTGTAGATATCAATCTAAATCGATGCGGGTCTAAGCGCGCTGCTATGTAATTATCCCGTGCTGCATACGTGGACTTGCCTTCTTGCAGTAACCGCACCTTGAGTCACACTTCTCACGCTTATGCATGGATCATGCAGGCATTGATGTAATAATATAGCGGATATCATTACGTATTTAATTACGCAATGTAATAATATAGCGGATATCATTGCTAATTAACTACGTACACCGGCCTGCGGCCTGCTCCGCGCATTGTCAGTTGTTGCAATATTGGTTATGCTGGCAGCGCCACACATGTCATACCAATCTCTAGTATTCATCCATGCAGGATTATGCAAGACTATACAAATATACTCAATGATCATAAGGCATTCAATTACGGGTCAGCAGTCTTCTCGTCAGGTCGCGTCGACCGACGCATCAACGATAAATATAAAAGCCGTAATACAACAGTGAGTACTGTGATGGTGCTGTTGAGGAGGCGTCTGTAGAGGCTAGGCCATAGCATGTTTCGTGCGTGCGGTATGGGTATGGGGGGTGTAGAGCGTGCAGTCGGCGGGCACACTTCTAGCGGATTTAGCTCAGTTGGGAGAGCGCTAGACTGAAGATCTAGAGGACGCTAGTTCGATCCTAGCAATTCGCAGGCGCTGAGCACACCTCCACGTGGGAAAGGCCTACAGTTCGGGAGATGGAGATTGTGACTTGGAAGACCCTTATGTTTCAATTGAAGAGCCACACCAGCCATCTCTCGGCTCGGCTCTCACCACCCAGCACCCTCATGCACGCACCATCCCTGCCCACATGCAGGCAGAGGATTAAGGGACTTGACATCCTGCCCCTGCATGTGTGTTCATGCATATATGTCCATGTCTATTATTCATGTACCACTCCACACTCTTTACTTCCCTCACTGCTTGTATCTATTCATCCAAGCAAGCAATGAACTTGTGTGGTAGTGACTCCCTTGTGTAGCTTAACTGCCATGGTCGTCGCTACAATCATATCTCACACTGTCACGCTTATACCTTGATAAGCATGGTGTAGATTGTTGTGCTACGGTTCATTTCCCATCGACGCGTAGGTCGACGCGATCCTATGAGTCGAAGTGCTTTGTGATGAACGCATTACATATGAATGAATCTGCATGATGTAAATGTATTCGCATACATTTATATATGCATCTGGCATGTTGTCATTGATCCATCGCGACATCGCATCATGTCAAATCCGCCTAGCATGCATGAATGACCGAATCATTGAAGTGCGCATTATGCTCGTGCTATGAAACGATAAGTAATATTATCTGATATAATATTACTTCATTAAAGCACACGTTGAGAGCGCCGCACTTGTCGCGATGCATGCCCTACAACCGGATATCGTTATCCGGACCCTTGCATCATGCGAATGCCGGAAAGGCTTATACGTTGTTATACGTAGACATCGCCTAGACGCAGTAGGGTTGTCACATCTAGGATCGGCCTCCTGATGTGAATCGTACGGCATTGCGATGCTGCGAGTATAACAGATGCGAGGACGGCTAAGCTAGATAAGACATTCGATACCGGAGAACACTTGTGTGTTCTACATTACTATTGCTATACGATATCCTACTTAGCCCGAGCTAAAGCCTGAACTTCGCTGATCACCGCCGCGTGATGATTGCTTACTTCCGGCGCTGACGGCGATTTCGTCCATTGCATCATTCCGATCTGTAAGACCGTAAGTTATATCTCTCTTCGTCTTGAAGTCTTCCGCTGTCTCTGTTTGCTCTCGCTTGCCTTGCTGTACTTGCAAGTGCTCGCGCATCGGTGTCGATAGTCTCCAGACGTGCAGATACTCATGAGCAAACGCGAACGAGAGGTACAACATAGATATCAATCTAAATCGATGCGGGTCTAAGCGCGCTGCTATGTAATTATCCCGTGCTGCATACGTGGACTTGCCTTCTTGCAGTAACCGCACCTTGAGTCACACTTCTCACGCTTATGCATGGATCATGCAGGCATTGATGTAATAATATAGCGGATATCATTGCTAATTAACTACGTACACCGGCCTGCGGCCTGCTCCGCGCATTGTCAGTTGTTGCAATATTGGTTATGCTGGCAGCGCCACACATGTCATACCAATCTCGAGTATTCATCCATGCAGGATTATGCAAGACTATACAAATATACTCAATGATCATAAGGCATTCAATTACGGGTCAGCAGTCTTCTCGTCAGGTCGCGTCGACCGACGCATCAACGATAAATATAAAAGCCGTAATACAACAGTGAGTACTGTGATGGTGCTGTTGAGGAGGCGTCTGTAGAGGCTAGGCCATAGCATGTTTCGTGCGTGCGGTATGGGTATGGGGGGTGTAGAGCGTGCAGTCGGCGGGCACACTTCTAGCGGATTTAGCTCAGTTGGGAGAGCGCTAGACTGAAGATCTAGAGGACGCTAGTTCGATCCTAGCAATTCGCAGGCGCTGAGCACACCTCCACGTGGGAAAGGCCTACAGTTCGGGAGATGGAGATTGTGACTTGGAAGACCCTTATGTTTCAATTGAAGAGCCACACCAGCCATCTCTCGGCTCGGCTCTCACCACCCAGCACCCTCATGCACGCACCATCCCTGCCCACATGCAGGCAGAGGATTAAGGGACTTGACATCCTGCCCCTGCATGTGTGTTCATGCATATATGTCCATGTCTATTATTCATGTACCACTCCACACTCTTTACTTCCCTCACTGCTTGTATCTATTCATCCAAGCAAGCAATGAACTTGTGTGGTAGTGACTCCCTTGTGTAGCTTAACTGCCATGGTCGTCGCTACAATCATATCTCACACTGTCACGCTTATACCTTGATAAGCATGGTGTAGATATCAATCTAAATCGATGCGGGTCTAAGCGCGCTGCTATGTAATTATCCCGTGCTGCATACGTGGACTTGCCTTCTTGCAGTAACCGCACCTTGAGTCACACTTCTCACGCTTATGCATGGATCATGCAGGCATTGATGTAATAATATAGCGGATATCATTGCTAATTAACTACGTACACCGGCCTGCGGCCTGCTCCGCGCATTGTCAGTTGTTGCAATATTGGTTATGCTGGCAGCGCCACACATGTCATACCAATCTCGAGTATTCATCCATGCAGGATTATGCAAGACTATACAAATATACTCAATGATCATAAGGCATTCAATTACGGGTCAGCAGTCTTCTCGTCAGGTCGCGTCGACCGACGCATCAACGATAAATATAAAAGCCGTAATACAACAGTGAGTACTGTGATGGTGCTGTTGAGGAGGCGTCTGTAGAGGCTAGGCCATAGCATGTTTCGTGCGTGCGGTATGGGTATGGGGGGTGTAGAGCGTGCAGTCGGCGGGCACACTTCTAGCGGATTTAGCTCAGTTGGGAGAGCGCTAGACTGAAGATCTAGAGGACGCTAGTTCGATCCTAGCAATTCGCAGGCGCTGAGCACACCTCCACGTGGGAAAGGCCTACAGTTCGGGAGATGGAGATTGTGACTTGGAAGACCCTTATGTTTCAATTGAAGAGCCACACCAGCCATCTCTCGGCTCGGCTCTCACCACCCAGCACCCTCATGCACGCACCATCCCTGCCCACATGCAGGCAGAGGATTAAGGGACTTGACATCCTGCCCCTGCATGTGTGTTCATGCATATATGTCCATGTCTATTATTCATGTACCACTCCACACTCTTTACTTCCCTCACTGCTTGTATCTATTCATCCAAGCAAGCAATGAACTTGTGTGGTAGTGACTCCCTTGTGTAGCTTAACTGCCATGGTCGTCGCTACAATCATATCTCACACCGTCACGCTTATACCTTGATAAGCATGGTGTAGATATCAATCTAAATCGATGCGGGTCTAAGCGCGCTGCTATGTAATTATCCCGTGCTGCATACGTGGACTTGCCTTCTTGCAGTAACCGCACCTTGAGTCACACTTCTCACGCTTATGCATGGATCATGCAGGCATTGATGTAATAATATAGCGGATATCATTACGTATTGAATTACGCAATGTAATAATATAGCGGATATCATTGCTAATTAACTACGTACACCGGCCTGCGGCCTGCTCCGCGCATTGTCAGTTGTTGCAATATTGGTTATGCTGGCAGCGCCACACATGTCATACCAATCTCTAGTATTCATCCATGCAGGATTATGCAAGACTATACAAATATACTCAATGATCATAAGGCATTCAATTACGGGTCAGCAGTCTTCTCGTCAGGTCGCGTCGACCGACGCATCAACGATAAATATAAAAGCCGTAATACAACAGTGAGTACTGTGATGGTGCTGTTGAGGAGGCGTCTGTAGAGGCTAGGCCATAGCATGTTTCGTGCGTGCGGTATGGGTATGGGGGGTGTAGAGCGTGCAGTCGGCGGGCACACTTCTAGCGGATTTAGCTCAGTTGGGAGAGCGCTAGACTGAAGATCTAGAGGACGCTAGTTCGATCCTAGCAATTCGCAGGCGCTGAGCACACCTCCACGTGGGAAAGGCCTACAGTTCGGGAGATGGAGATTGTGACTTGGAAGACCCTTATGTTTCAATTGAAGAGCCACACCAGCCATCTCTCGGCTCGGCTCTCACCACCCAGCACCCTCATGCACGCACCATCCCTGCCCACATGCAGGCAGAGGATTAAGGGACTTGACATCCTGCCCCTGCATGTGTGTTCATGCATATATGTCCATGTCTATTATTCATGTACCACTCCACACTCTTTACTTCCCTCACTGCTTGTATCTATTCATCCAAGCAAGCAATGAACTTGTGTGGTAGTGACTCCCTTGTGTAGCTTAACTGCCATGGTCGTCGCTACAATCATATCTCACACTGTCACGCTTATACCTTGATAAGCATGGTGTAGATATCAATCTAAATCGATGCGGGTCTAAGCGCGCTGCTATGTAATTATCCCGTGCTGCATACGTGGACTTGCCTTCTTGCAGTAACCGCACCTTGAGTCACACTTCTCACGCTTATGCATGGATCATGCAGGCATTGATGTAATAATATAGCGGATATCATTGCTAATTAACTACGTACACCGGCCTGCGGCCTGCTCCGCGCATTGTCAGTTGTTGCAATATTGGTTATGCTGGCAGCGCCACACATGTCATACCAATCTCGAGTATTCATCCATGCAGGATTATGCAAGACTATACAAATATACTCAATGATCATAAGGCATTCAATTACGGGTCAGCAGTCTTCTCGTCAGGTCGCGTCGACCGACGCATCAACGATAAATATAAAAGCCGTAATACAACAGTGAGTACTGTGATGGTGCTGTTGAGGAGGCGTCTGTAGAGGCTAGGCCATAGCATGTTTCGTGCGTGCGGTATGGGTATGGGGGGTGTAGAGCGTGCAGTCGGCGGGCACACTTCTAGCGGATTTAGCTCAGTTGGGAGAGCGCTAGACTGAAGATCTAGAGGACGCTAGTTCGATCCTAGCAATTCGCAGGCGCTGAGCACACCTCCACGTGGGAAAGGCCTACAGTTCGGGAGATGGAGATTGTGACTTGGAAGACCCTTATGTTTCAATTGAAGAGCCACACCAGCCATCTCTCGGCTCGGCTCTCACCACCCAGCACCCTCATGCACGCACCATCCCTGCCCACATGCAGGCAGAGGATTAAGGGACTTGACATCCTGCCCCTGCATGTGTGTTCATGCATATATGTCCATGTCTATTATTCATGTACCACTCCACACTCTTTACTTCCCTCACTGCTTGTATCTATTCATCCAAGCAAGCAATGAACTTGTGTGGTAGTGACTCCCTTGTGTAGCTTAACTGCCATGGTCGTCGCTACAATCATATCTCACACTGTCACGCTTATACCTTGATAAGCATGGTGTAGATATCAATCTAAATCGATGCGGGTCTAAGCGCGCTGCTATGTAATTATCCCGTGCTGCATACGTGGACTTGCCTTCTTGCAGTAACCGCACCTTGAGTCACACTTCTCACGCTTATGCATGGATCATGCAGGCATTGATGTAATAATATAGCGGATATCATTGCTAATTAACTACGTACACCGGCCTGCGGCCTGCTCCGCGCATTGTCAGTTGTTGCAATATTGGTTATGCTGGCAGCGCCACACATGTCATACCAATCTCGAGTATTCATCCATGCAGGATTATGCAAGACTATACAAATATACTCAATGATCATAAGGCATTCAATTACGGGTCAGCAGTCTTCTCGTCAGGTCGCGTCGACCGACGCATCAACGATAAATATAAAAGCCGTAATACAACAGTGAGTACTGTGATGGTGCTGTTGAGGAGGCGTCTGTAGAGGCTAGGCCATAGCATGTTTCGTGCGTGCGGTATGGGTATGGGGGGTGTAGAGCGTGCAGTCGGCGGGCACACTTCTAGCGGATTTAGCTCAGTTGGGAGAGCGCTAGACTGAAGATCTAGAGGACGCTAGTTCGATCCTAGCAATTCGCAGGCGCTGAGCACACCTCCACGTGGGAAAGGCCTACAGTTCGGGAGATGGAGATTGTGACTTGGAAGACCCTTATGTTTCAATTGAAGAGCCACACCAGCCATCTCTCGGCTCGGCTCTCACCACCCAGCACCCTCATGCACGCACCATCCCTGCCCACATGCAGGCAGAGGATTAAGGGACTTGACATCCTGCCCCTGCATGTGTGTTCATGCATATATGTCCATGTCTATTATTCATGTACCACTCCACACTCTTTACTTCCCTCACTGCTTGTATCTATTCATCCAAGCAAGCAATGAACTTGTGTGGTAGTGACTCCCTTGTGTAGCTTAACTGCCATGGTCGTCGCTACAATCATATCTCACACTGTCACGCTTATACCTTGATAAGCATGGTGTAGATATCAATCTAAATCGATGCGGGTCTAAGCGCGCTGCTATGTAATTATCCCGTGCTGCATACGTGGACTTGCCTTCTTGCAGTAACCGCACCTTGAGTCACACTTCTCACGCTTATGCATGGATCATGCAGGCATTGATGTAATAATATAGCGGATATCATTGCTAATTAACTACGTACACCGGCCTGCGGCCTGCTCCGCGCATTGTCAGTTGTTGCAATATTGGTTATGCTGGCAGCGCCACACATGTCATACCAATCTCGAGTATTCATCCATGCAGGATTATGCAAGACTATACAAATATACTCAATGATCATAAGGCATTCAATTACGGGTCAGCAGTCTTCTCGTCAGGTCGCGTCGACCGACGCATCAACGATAAATATAAAAGCCGTAATACAACAGTGAGTACTGTGATGGTGCTGTTGAGGAGGCGTCTGTAGAGGCTAGGCCATAGCATGTTTCGTGCGTGCGGTATGGGTATGGGGGGTGTAGAGCGTGCAGTCGGCGGGCACACTTCTAGCGGATTTAGCTCAGTTGGGAGAGCGCTAGACTGAAGATCTAGAGGACGCTAGTTCGATCCTAGCAATTCGCAGGCGCTGAGCACACCTCCACGTGGGAAAGGCCTACAGTTCGGGAGATGGAGATTGTGACTTGGAAGACCCTTATGTTTCAATTGAAGAGCCACACCAGCCATCTCTCGGCTCGGCTCTCACCACCCAGCACCCTCATGCACGCACCATCCCTGCCCACATGCAGGCAGAGGATTAAGGGACTTGACATCCTGCCCCTGCATGTGTGTTCATGCATATATGTCCATGTCTATTATTCATGTACCACTCCACACTCTTTACTTCCCTCACTGCTTGTATCTATTCATCCAAGCAAGCAATGAACTTGTGTGGTAGTGACTCCCTTGTGTAGCTTAACTGCCATGGTCGTCGCTACAATCATATCTCACACCGTCACGCTTATACCTTGATAAGCATGGTGTAGATATCAATCTAAATCGATGCGGGTCTAAGCGCGCTGCTATGTAATTATCCCGTGCTGCATACGTGGACTTGCCTTCTTGCAGTAACCGCACCTTGAGTCACACTTCTCACGCTTATGCATGGATCATGCAGGCATTGATGTAATAATATAGCGGATATCATTGCTAATTAACTACGTACACCGGCCTGCGGCCTGCTCCGCGCATTGTCAGTTGTTGCAATATTGGTTATGCTGGCAGCGCCACACATGTCATACCAATCTCGAGTATTCATCCATGCAGGATTATGCAAGACTATACAAATATACTCAATGATCATAAGGCATTCAATTACGGGTCAGCAGTCTTCTCGTCAGGTCGCGTCGACCGACGCATCAACGATAAATATGAAAGCCGTAATACAACAGTGAGTACTGTGATGGTGCTGTTGAGGAGGCGTCTGTAGAGGCTAGGCCATAGCATGTTTCGTGCGTGCGGTATGGGTATGAGGGGTGTAGAGCGTGCAGTCGGCGGGCACACATCTAGCGGATTTAGCTCAGTTGGGAGAGCGCTAGGCTGAAGATCTAGAGGACGCTAGTTTGATCCTAGCAATTCGCAGGCGTTGAGCACACCTCCACGTGGGAAAGGCCTACAGTTCGGGAGATGGAGATTGTGACTTGGAAGACCCTTATGTTTCAATTGAAGAGCCACACCAGCCATCTCTCGGCTCAGCTCACCACCCAGCACCCTCATGCACGCACCATCCCTGCCCACATGCAGGCAGAGGATTAAGGGACTTGACATCCTGCCCCTGCATGTGTGTTCATGCATATATGTCCATGTCTATTATTCATGTACCACTCCACACTCTTTACTTCCCTCACTGCTTGTATCTATTCATCCAAGCAAGCAATGAACTTGTGTGGTAGTGACTCCCTTGTGTAGCTTAACTGCCATGGTCGTCGCTACAATCATATCTCACACCGTCACGCTTATACCTTGATAAGCATGGTGTAGATATCAATCTAAATCGATGCGGGTCTAAGCGCGCTGCTATGTAATTATCCCGTGCTGCATACGTGGACTTGCCTTCTTGCAGTAACCGCACCTTGAGTCACACTTCTCACGCTTATGCATGGATCATGCAGGCATTGATGTAATAATATAGCGGATATCATTGCTAATTAACTACGTACACCGGCCTGCGGCCTGCTCCGCGCATTGTCAGTTGTTGCAATATTGGTTATGCTGGCAGCGCCACACATGTCATACCAATCTCGAGTATTCATCCATGCAGGATTATGCAAGACTATACGAATATATACTCAATGATCATAAGACATTTAATTACGGGTCAGCAGTCTTCTCGTCAGGTCGCGTCGACCGACGCATCAACGATAAATATGAAAGCCGTAATACAACAGTGAGTACTGTGATGGTGCTGTTGAGGAGGCGTCTGTAGAGGCTAGGCCATAGCATGTTTCGTGCGTGCGGTATGGGTATGGGGGGTGTAGAGCGTGCAGTCGGCGGGCACACTTCTAGCGGATTTAGCTCAGTTGGGAGAGCGCTAGACTGAAGATCTAGAGGACGCTAGTTCGATCCTAGCAATTCGCAGGCGCTGAGCACACCTCCACGTGGGAAAGGCCTACAGTTCGTGAGATGGAGATTGTGACTTGGAAGACCCTTATGTTTCAATTGAAGAGCCACACCAGCCATCTCTCGGCTCGGCTCTCACCACCCAGCACCCTCATGCACGCACCATCCCTGCCCACATGCAGGCAGAGGATTAAGGGACTTGACATCCTGCCCCTGCATGTGTGTTCATGCATATATGTCCATGTCTATTATTCATGTACCACTCCACACTCTTTACTTCCCTCACTGCTTGTATCTATTCATCCAAGCAAGCAATGAACTTGTGTGGTAGTGACTCCCTTGTGTAGCTTAACTGCCATGGTCGTCGCTACAATCATATCTCACACTGTCACGCTTATACCTTGATAAGCATGGTGTAGATATCAATCTAAATCGATGCGGGTCTAAGCGCGCTGCTATGTAATTATCCCGTGCTGCATACGTGGACTTGCCTTCTTGCAGTAACCGCACCTTGAGTCACACTTCTCACGCTTATGCATGGATCATGCAGGCATTGATGTAATAATATAGCGGATATCATTGCTAATTAACTACGTACACCGGCCTGCGGCCTGCTCCGCGCATTGTCAGTTGTTGCAATATTGGTTATGCTGGCAGCGCCACACATGTCATACCAATCTCGAGTATTCATCCATGCAGGATTATGCAAGACTATACAAATATACTCAATGATCATAAGGCATTCAATTACGGGTCAGCAGTCTTCTCGTCAGGTCGCGTCGACCGACGCATCAACGATAAATATAAAAGCCGTAATACAACAGTGAGTACTGTGATGGTGCTGTTGAGGAGGCGTCTGTAGAGGCTAGGCCATAGCATGTTTCGTGCGTGCGGTATGGGTATGGGGGGTGTAGAGCGTGCAGTCGGCGGGCACACTTCTAGCGGATTTAGCTCAGTTGGGAGAGCGCTAGACTGAAGATCTAGAGGACGCTAGTTCGATCCTAGCAATTCGCAGGCGCTGAGCACACCTCCACGTGGGAAAGGCCTACAGTTCGGGAGATGGAGATTGTGACTTGGAAGACCCTTATGTTTCAATTGAAGAGCCACACCAGCCATCTCTCGGCTCGGCTCTCACCACCCAGCACCCTCATGCACGCACCATCCCTGCCCACATGCAGGCAGAGGATTAAGGGACTTGACATCCTGCCCCTGCATGTGTGTTCATGCATATATGTCCATGTCTATTATTCATGTACCACTCCACACTCTTTACTTCCCTCACTGCTTGTATCTATTCATCCAAGCAAGCAATGAACTTGTGTGGTAGTGACTCCCTTGTGTAGCTTAACTGCCATGGTCGTCGCTACAATCATATCTCACACTGTCACGCTTATACCTTGATAAGCATGGTGTAGATATCAATCTAAATCGATGCGGGTCTAAGCGCGCTGCTATGTAATTATCCCGTGCTGCATACGTGGACTTGCCTTCTTGCAGTAACCGCACCTTGAGTCACACTTCTCACGCTTATGCATGGATCATGCAGGCATTGATGTAATAATATAGCGGATATCATTGCTAATTAACTACGTACACCGGCCTGCGGCCTGCTCCGCGCATTGTCAGTTGTTGCAATATTGGTTATGCTGGCAGCGCCACACATGTCATACCAATCTCGAGTATTCATCCATGCAGGATTATGCAAGACTATACAAATATACTCAATGATCATAAGGCATTCAATTACGGGTCAGCAGTCTTCTCGTCAGGTCGCGTCGACCGACGCATCAACGATAAATATAAAAGCCGTAATACAACAGTGAGTACTGTGATGGTGCTGTTGAGGAGGCGTCTGTAGAGGCTAGGCCATAGCATGTTTCGTGCGTGCGGTATGGGTATGGGGGGTGTAGAGCGTGCAGTCGGCGGGCACACTTCTAGCGGATTTAGCTCAGTTGGGAGAGCGCTAGACTGAAGATCTAGAGGACGCTAGTTCGATCCTAGCAATTCGCAGGCGCTGAGCACACCTCCACGTGGGAAAGGCCTACAGTTCGGGAGATGGAGATTGTGACTTGGAAGACCCTTATGTTTCAATTGAAGAGCCACACCAGCCATCTCTCGGCTCGGCTCTCACCACCCAGCACCCTCATGCACGCACCATCCCTGCCCACATGCAGGCAGAGGATTAAGGGACTTGACATCCTGCCCCTGCATGTGTGTTCATGCATATATGTCCATGTCTATTATTCATGTACCACTCCACACTCTTTACTTCCCTCACTGCTTGTATCTATTCATCCAAGCAAGCAATGAACTTGTGTGGTAGTGACTCCCTTGTGTAGCTTAACTGCCATGGTCGTCGCTACAATCATATCTCACACCGTCACGCTTATACCTTGATAAGCATGGTGTAGATATCAATCTAAATCGATGCGGGTCTAAGCGCGCTGCTATGTAATTATCCCGTGCTGCATACGTGGACTTGCCTTCTTGCAGTAACCGCACCTTGAGTCACACTTCTCACGCTTATGCATGGATCATGCAGGCATTGATGTAATAATATAGCGGATATCATTGCTAATTAACTACGTACACCGGCCTGCGGCCTGCTCCGCGCATTGTCAGTTGTTGCAATATTGGTTATGCTGGCAGCGCCACACATGTCATACCAATCTCGAGTATTCATCCATGCAGGATTATGCAAGACTATACAAATATACTCAATGATCATAAGGCATTCAATTACGGGTCAGCAGTCTTCTCGTCAGGTCGCGTCGACCGACGCATCAACGATAAATATGAAAGCCGTAATACAACAGTGAGTACTGTGATGGTGCTGTTGAGGAGGCGTCTGTAGAGGCTAGGCCATAGCATGTTTCGTGCGTGCGGTATGGGTATGAGGGGTGTAGAGCGTGCAGTCGGCGGGCACACATCTAGCGGATTTAGCTCAGTTGGGAGAGCGCTAGGCTGAAGATCTAGAGGACGCTAGTTTGATCCTAGCAATTCGCAGGCGTTGAGCACACCTCCACGTGGGAAAGGCTTTCAGTTCGGGAGATGGAGATTGTGACTTGGAAGACCCTTATGTTTCAATTGAAGAGCCACACCAGCCATCTCTCGGCTCAGCTCACCACCCAGCACCCTCATGCACGCACCATCCCTGCCCACATGCAGGCAGAGGATTAAGGGACTTGACATCCTGCCCCTGCATGTGTGTTCATGCATATATGTCCATGTCTATTATTCATGTACCACTCCACACTCTTTACTTCCCTCACTGCTTGTATCTATTCATCCAAGCAAGCAATGAACTTGTGTGGTAGTGACTCCCTTGTGTAGCTTAACTGCCATGGTCGTCGCTACAATCATATCTCACACCGTCACGCTTATACCTTGATAAGCATGGTGTAGATATCAATCTAAATCGATGCGGGTCTAAGCGCGCTGCTATGTAATTATCCCGTGCTGCATACGTGGACTTGCCTTCTTGCAGTAACCGCACCTTGAGTCACACTTCTCACGCTTATGCATGGATCATGCAGGCATTGATGTAATAATATAGCGGATATCATTGCTAATTAACTACGTACACCGGCCTGCGGCCTGCTCCGCGCATTGTCAGTTGTTGCAATATTGGTTATGCTGGCAGCGCCACACATGTCATACCAATCTCGAGTATTCATCCATGCAGGATTATGCAAGACTATACGAATATATACTCAATGATCATAAGACATTTAATTACGGGTCAGCAGTCTTCTCGTCAGGTCGCGTCGACCGACGCATCAACGATAAATATGAAAGCCGTAATACAACAGTGAGTACTGTGATGGTGCTGTTGAGGAGGCGTCTGTAGAGGCTAGGCCATAGCATGTTTCGTGCGTGCGGTATGGGTATGAGGGGTGTAGAGCGTGCAGTCGGCGGGCACACATCTAGCGGATTTAGCTCAGTTGGGAGAGCGCTAGACTGAAGATCTAGAGGACGCTAGTTTGATCCTAGCAATTCGCAGGCGTTGAGCACACCTCCACGTGGGAAAGGCTTTCAGTTCGGGAGATGGAGATTGTGACTTGGAAGACCCTTATGTTTCAATTGAAGAGCCACACCAGCCATCTCTCGGCTCAGCTCACCACCCAGCACCCTCATGCACGCACCATCCCTGCCCACATGCAGGCAGAGGATTAAGGGACTTGACATCCTGCCCCTGCATGTGTGTTCATGCATATATGTCCATGTCTATTATTCATGTACCACTCCACACTCTTTACTTCCCTCACTGCTTGTATCTATTCATCCAAGCAAGCAATGAACTTGTGTGGTAGTGACTCCCTTGTGTAGCTTAACTGCCATGGTCGTCGCTACAATCATATCTCACACCGTCACGCTTATACCTTGATAAGCATGGTGTAGATATCAATCTAAATCGATGCGGGTCTAAGCGCGCTGCTATGTAATTATCCCGTGCTGCATACGTGGACTTGCCTTCTTGCAGTAACCGCACCTTGAGTCACACTTCTCACGCTTATGCATGGATCATGCAGGCATTGATGTAATAATATAGCGGATATCATTGCTAATTAACTACGTACACCGGCCTGCGGCCTGCTCCGCGCATTGTCAGTTGTTGCAATATTGGTTATGCTGGCAGCGCCACACATGTCATACCAATCTCGAGTATTCATCCATGCAGGATTATGCAAGACTATACGAATATATACTCAATGATCATAAGACATTTAATTACGGGTCAGCAGTCTTCTCGTCAGGTCGCGTCGACCGACGCATCAACGATAAATATGAAAGCCGTAATACAACAGTGAGTACTGTGATGGTGCTGTTGAGGAGGCGTCTGTAGAGGCTAGGCCATAGCATGTTTCGTGCGTGCGGTATGGGTATGAGGGGTGTAGAGCGTGCAGTCGGCGGGCACACATCTAGCGGATTTAGCTCAGTTGGGAGAGCGCTAGACTGAAGATCTAGAGGACGCTAGTTTGATCCTAGCAATTCGCAGGCGTTGAGCACACCTCCACGTGGGAAAGGCTTTCAGTTCGGGAGATGGAGATTGTGACTTGGAAGACCCTTATGTTTCAATTGAAGAGCCACACCAGCCATCTCTCGGCTCGGCTCTCACCACCCAGCACCCTCATGCACGCACCATCCCTGCCCACATGCAGGCAGAGGATTAAGGGACTTGACATCCTGCCCCTGCATGTGTGTTCATGCATATATGTCCATGTCTATTATTCATGTACCACTCCACACTCTTTACTTCCCTCACTGCTTGTATCTATTCATCCAAGCAAGCAATGAACTTGTGTGGTAGTGACTCCCTTGTGTAGCTTAACTGCCATGGTCGTCGCTACAATCATATCTCACACCGTCACGCTTATACCTTGATAAGCATGGTGTAGATATCAATCTAAATCGATGCGGGTCTAAGCGCGCTGCTATGTAATTATCCCGTGCTGCATACGTGGACTTGCCTTCTTGCAGTAACCGCACCTTGAGTCACACTTCTCACGCTTATGCATGGATCATGCAGGCATTGATGTAATAATATAGCGGATATCATTGCTAATTAACTACGTACACCGGCCTGCGGCCTGCTCCGCGCATTGTCAGTTGTTGCAATATTGGTTATGCTGGCAGCGCCACACATGTCATACCAATCTCGAGTATTCATCCATGCAGGATTATGCAAGACTATACGAATATATACTCAATGATCATAAGACATTTAATTACGGGTCAGCAGTCTTCTCGTCAGGTCGCGTCGACCGACGCATCAACGATAAATATGAAAGCCGTAATACAACAGTGAGTACTGTGATGGTGCTGTTGAGGAGGCGTCTGTAGAGGCTAGGCCATAGCATGTTTCGTGCGTGCGGTATGGGTATGAGGGGTGTAGAGCGTGCAGTCGGCGGGCACACATCTAGCGGATTTAGCTCAGTTGGGAGAGCGCTAGGCTGAAGATCTAGAGGACGCTAGTTTGATCCTAGCAATTCGCAGGCGTTGAGCACACCTCCACGTGGGAAAGGCTTTCAGTTCGGGAGATGGAGATTGTGACTTGGAAGACCCTTATGTTTCAATTGAAGAGCCACACCAGCCATCTCTCGGCTCAGCTCACCACCCAGCACCCTCATGCACGCACCATCCCTGCCCACATGCAGGCAGAGGATTAAGGGACTTGACATCCTGCCCCTGCATGTGTGTTCATGCATATATGTCCATGTCTATTATTCATGTACCACTCCACACTCTTTACTTCCCTCACTGCTTGTATCTATTCATCCAAGCAAGCAATGAACTTGTGTGGTAGTGACTCCCTTGTGTAGCTTAACTGCCATGGTCGTCGCTACAATCATATCTCACACCGTCACGCTTATACCTTGATAAGCATGGTGTAGATATCAATCTAAATCGATGCGGGTCTAAGCGCGCTGCTATGTAATTATCCCGTGCTGCATACGTGGACTTGCCTTCTTGCAGTAACCGCACCTTGAGTCACACTTCTCACGCTTATGCATGGATCATGCAGGCATTGATGTAATAATATAGCGGATATCATTGCTAATTAACTACGTACACCGGCCTGCGGCCTGCTCCGCGCATTGTCAGTTGTTGCAATATTGGTTATGCTGGCAGCGCCACACATGTCATACCAATCTCGAGTATTCATCCATGCAGGATTATGCAAGACTATACGAATATATACTCAATGATCATAAGACATTTAATTACGGGTCAGCAGTCTTCTCGTCAGGTCGCGTCGACCGACGCATCAACGATAAATATGAAAGCCGTAATACAACAGTGAGTACTGTGATGGTGCTGTTGAGGAGGCGTCTGTAGAGGCTAGGCCATAGCATGTTTCGTGCGTGCGGTATGGGTATGAGGGGTGTAGAGCGTGCAGTCGGCGGGCACACATCTAGCGGATTTAGCTCAGTTGGGAGAGCGCTAGACTGAAGATCTAGAGGACGCTAGTTTGATCCTAGCAATTCGCAGGCGTTGAGCACACCTCCACGTGGGAAAGGCTTTCAGTTCGGGAGATGGAGATTGTGACTTGGAAGACCCTTATGTTTCAATTGAAGAGCCACACCAGCCATCTCTCGGCTCGGCTCTCACCACCCAGCACCCTCATGCACGCACCATCCCTGCCCACATGCAGGCAGAGGATTAAGGGACTTGACATCCTGCCCCTGCATGTGTGTTCATGCATATATGTCCATGTCTATTATTCATGTACCACTCCACACTCTTTACTTCCCTCACTGCTTGTATCTATTCATCCAAGCAAGCAATGAACTTGTGTGGTAGTGACTCCCTTGTGTAGCTTAACTGCCATGGTCGTCGCTACAATCATATCTCACACCGTCACGCTTATACCTTGATAAGCATGGTGTAGATATCAATCTAAATCGATGCGGGTCTAAGCGCGCTGCTATGTAATTATCCCGTGCTGCATACGTGGACTTGCCTTCTTGCAGTAACCGCACCTTGAGTCACACTTCTCACGCTTATGCATGGATCATGCAGGCATTGATGTAATAATATAGCGGATATCATTGCTAATTAACTACGTACACCGGCCTGCGGCCTGCTCCGCGCATTGTCAGTTGTTGCAATATTGGTTATGCTGGCAGCGCCACACATGTCATACCAATCTCGAGTATTCATCCATGCAGGATTATGCAAGACTATACGAATATATACTCAATGATCATAAGACATTTAATTACGGGTCAGCAGTCTTCTCGTCAGGTCGCGTCGACCGACGCATCAACGATAAATATGAAAGCCGTAATACAACAGTGAGTACTGTGATGGTGCTGTTGAGGAGGCGTCTGTAGAGGCTAGGCCATAGCATGTTTCGTGCGTGCGGTATGGGTATGAGGGGTGTAGAGCGTGCAGTCGGCGGGCACACATCTAGCGGATTTAGCTCAGTTGGGAGAGCGCTAGACTGAAGATCTAGAGGACGCTAGTTTGATCCTAGCAATTCGCAGGCGTTGAGCACACCTCCACGTGGGAAAGGCTTTCAGTTCGGGAGATGGAGATTGTGACTTGGAAGACCCTTATGTTTCAATTGAAGAGCCACACCAGCCATCTCTCGGCTCGGCTCTCACCACCCAGCACCCTCATGCACGCACCATCCCTGCCCACATGCAGGCAGAGGATTAAGGGACTTGACATCCTGCCCCTGCATGTGTGTTCATGCATATATGTCCATGTCTATAATTCATGTACCACTCCACACTCTTTACTTCCCTCACTGCTTGTATCTATTCATCCAAGCAAGCAATGAACTTGTGTGGTAGTGACTCCCTTGTGTAGCTTAACTGCCATGGTCGTCGCTACAATCATATCTCACACCGTCACGCTTATACCTTGATAAGCATGGTGTAGATATCAATCTAAATCGATGCGGGTCTAAGCGCGCTGCTATGTAATTATCCCGTGCTGCATACGTGGACTTGCCTTCTTGCAGTAACCGCACCTTGAGTCACACTTCTCACGCTTATGCATGGATCATGCAGGCATTGATGTAATAATATAGCGGATATCATTGCTAATTAACTACGTACACCGGCCTGCGGCCTGCTCCGCGCATTGTCAGTTGTTGCAATATTGGTTATGCTGGCAGCGCCACACATGTCATACCAATCTCGAGTATTCATCCATGCAGGATTATGCAAGACTATACAAATATACTCAATGATCATAAGGCATTCAATTACGGGTCAGCAGTCTTCTCGTCAGGTCGCGTCGACCGACGCATCAACGATAAATATGAAAGCCGTAATACAACAGTGAGTACTGTGATGGTGCTGTTGAGGAGGCGTCTGTAGAGGCTAGGCCATAGCATGTTTCGTGCGTGCGGTATGGGTATGAGGGGTGTAGAGCGTGCAGTCGGCGGGCACACATCTAGCGGATTTAGCTCAGTTGGGAGAGCGCTAGGCTGAAGATCTAGAGGACGCTAGTTTGATCCTAGCAATTCGCAGGCGTTGAGCACACCTCCACGTGGGAAAGGCTTTCAGTTCGGGAGATGGAGATTGTGACTTGGAAGACCCTTATGTTTCAATTGAAGAGCCACACCAGCCATCTCTCGGCTCAGCTCACCACCCAGCACCCTCATGCACGCACCATCCCTGCCCACATGCAGGCAGAGGATTAAGGGACTTGACATCCTGCCCCTGCATGTGTGTTCATGCATATATGTCCATGTCTATTATTCATGTACCACTCCACACTCTTTACTTCCCTCACTGCTTGTATCTATTCATCCAAGCAAGCAATGAACTTGTGTGGTAGTGACTCCCTTGTGTAGCTTAACTGCCATGGTCGTCGCTACAATCATATCTCACACCGTCACGCTTATACCTTGATAAGCATGGTGTAGATATCAATCTAAATCGATGCGGGTCTAAGCGCGCTGCTATGTAATTATCCCGTGCTGCATACGTGGACTTGCCTTCTTGCAGTAACCGCACCTTGAGTCACACTTCTCACGCTTATGCATGGATCATGCAGGCATTGATGTAATAATATAGCGGATATCATTGCTAATTAACTACGTACACCGGCCTGCGGCCTGCTCCGCGCATTGTCAGTTGTTGCAATATTGGTTATGCTGGCAGCGCCACACATGTCATACCAATCTCGAGTATTCATCCATGCAGGATTATGCAAGACTATACGAATATATACTCAATGATCATAAGACATTTAATTACGGGTCAGCAGTCTTCTCGTCAGGTCGCGTCGACCGACGCATCAACGATAAATATGAAAGCCGTAATACAACAGTGAGTACTGTGATGGTGCTGTTGAGGAGGCGTCTGTAGAGGCTAGGCCATAGCATGTTTCGTGCGTGCGGTATGGGTATGAGGGGTGTAGAGCGTGCAGTCGGCGGGCACACATCTAGCGGATTTAGCTCAGTTGGGAGAGCGCTAGACTGAAGATCTAGAGGACGCTAGTTTGATCCTAGCAATTCGCAGGCGTTGAGCACACCTCCACGTGGGAAAGGCTTTCAGTTCGGGAGATGGAGATTGTGACTTGGAAGACCCTTATGTTTCAATTGAAGAGCCACACCAGCCATCTCTCGGCTCGGCTCTCACCACCCAGCACCCTCATGCACGCACCATCCCTGCCCACATGCAGGCAGAGGATTAAGGGACTTGACATCCTGCCCCTGCATGTGTGTTCATGCATATATGTCCATGTCTATTATTCATGTACCACTCCACACTCTTTACTTCCCTCACTGCTTGTATCTATTCATCCAAGCAAGCAATGAACTTGTGTGGTAGTGACTCCCTTGTGTAGCTTAACTGCCATGGTCGTCGCTACAATCATATCTCACACCGTCACGCTTATACCTTGATAAGCATGGTGTAGATATCAATCTAAATCGATGCGGGTCTAAGCGCGCTGCTATGTAATTATCCCGTGCTGCATACGTGGACTTGCCTTCTTGCAGTAACCGCACCTTGAGTCACACTTCTCACGCTTATGCATGGATCATGCAGGCATTGATGTAATAATATAGCGGATATCATTGCTAATTAACTACGTACACCGGCCTGCGGCCTGCTCCGCGCATTGTCAGTTGTTGCAATATTGGTTATGCTGGCAGCGCCACACATGTCATACCAATCTCGAGTATTCATCCATGCAGGATTATGCAAGACTATACGAATATATACTCAATGATCATAAGGCATTTAATTACGGGTCAGCAGTCTTCTCGTCAGGTCGCGTCGACCGACGCATCAACGATAAATATAAAAGCCGTAATACAACAGTGAGTACTGTGATGGTGCTGTTGAGGAGGCGTCTGTAGAGGCTAGGCCATAGCATGTTTCGTGCGTGCGGTATGGGTATGAGGGGTGTAGAGCGTGCAGTCGGCGGGCACACATCTAGCGGATTTAGCTCAGTTGGGAGAGCGCTAGACTGAAGATCTAGAGGACGCTAGTTTGATCCTAGCAATTCGCAGGCGTTGAGCACACCTCCACGTGGGAAAGGCTTTCAGTTCGGGAGATGGAGATTGTGACTTGGAAGACCCTTATGTTTCAATTGAAGAGCCACACCAGCCATCTCTCGGCTCAGCTCACCGCCCAGCACCCTCATGCACGCACCATCCCTGCCCACATGCAGGCAGAGGATTAAGGGACTTGACATCCTGCCCCTGCATGTGTGTTCATGCATATATGTCCATGTCTATTATTCATGTACCACTCCACACTCTTTACTTCCCTCACTGCTTGTATCTATTCATCCAAGCAAGCAATGAACTTGTGTGGTAGTGACTCCCTTGTGTAGCTTAACTGCCATGGTCGTCGCTACAATCATATCTCACACCGTCACGCTTATACCTTGATAAGCATGGTGTAGATATCAATCTAAATCGATGCGGGTCTAAGCGCGCTGCTATGTAATTATCCCGTGCTGCATACGTGGACTTGCCTTCTTGCAGTAACCGCACCTTGAGTCACACTTCTCACGCTTATGCATGGATCATGCAGGCATTGATGTAATAATATAGCGGATATCATTGCTAATTAACTACGTACACCGGCCTGCGGCCTGCTCCGCGCATTGTCAGTTGTTGCAATATTGGTTATGCTGGCAGCGCCACACATGTCATACCAATCTCGAGTATTCATCCATGCAGGATTATGCAAGACTATACGAATATATACTCAATGATCATAAGGCATTTAATTACGGGTCAGCAGTCTTCTCGTCAGGTCGCGTCGACCGACGCATCAACGATAAATATAAAAGCCGTAATACAACAGTGAGTACTGTGATGGTGCTGTTGAGGAGGCGTCTGTAGAGGCTAGGCCATAGCATGTTTCGTGCGTGCGGTATGGGTATGAGGGGTGTAGAGCGTGCAGTCGGCGGGCACACATCTAGCGGATTTAGCTCAGTTGGGAGAGCGCTAGACTGAAGATCTAGAGGACGCTAGTTTGATCCTAGCAATTCGCAGGCGTTGAGCACACCTCCACGTGGGAAAGGCTTTCAGTTCGGGAGATGGAGATTGTGACTTGGAAGACCCTTATGTTTCAATTGAAGAGCCACACCAGCCATCTCTCGGCTCAGCTCACCGCCCAGCACCCTCATGCACGCACCATCCCTGCCCACATGCAGGCAGAGGATTAAGGGACTTGACATCCTGCCCCTGCATGTGTGTTCATGCATATATGTCCATGTCTATTATTCATGTACCACTCCACACTCTTTACTTCCCTCACTGCTTGTATCTATTCATCCAAGCAAGCAATGAACTTGTGTGGTAGTGACTCCCTTGTGTAGCTTAACTGCCATGGTCGTCGCTACAATCATATCTCACACCGTCACGCTTATACCTTGATAAGCATGGTGTAGATATCAATCTAAATCGATGCGGGTCTAAGCGCGCTGCTATGTAATTATCCCGTGCTGCATACGTGGACTTGCCTTCTTGCAGTAACCGCACCTTGAGTCACACTTCTCACGCTTATGCATGGATCATGCAGGCATTGATGTAATAATATAGCGGATATCATTACGTATTGAATTACGCAATGTAATAATATAGCGGATATCATTGCTAATTAACTACGTACACTGGCCTGCGGCCTGCTCCGCGCATTGTCAGTTGTTGCAATATTGGTTATGCTGGCAGCGCCACACATGTCATACCAATCTCGAGTATTCATCCATGCAGGATTATGCAAGACTATACAAATATACTCAATGATCATAAGGCATTCAATTACGGGTCAGCAGTCTTCTCGTCAGGTCGCGTCGACCGACGCATCAACGATAAATATAAAAGCCGTAATACAACAGTGAGTACTGTGATGGTGCTGTTGAGGAGGCGTCTGTAGGGGCTAGGCCATAGCATGTTTCGTGCGTGCGGTATGGGTATGGGGGGTGTAGAGCGTGCAGTCGGCGGGCACACTTCTAGCGGATTTAGCTCAGTTGGGAGAGCGCTAGACTGAAGATCTAGAGGACGCTAGTTCGATCCTAGCAATTCGCAGGCGCTGAGCACACCTCCACGTGGGAAAGGCCTACAGTTCGGGAGATGGAGATTGTGACTTGGAAGACCCTTATGTTTCAATTGAAGAGCCACACCAGCCATCTCTCGGCTCGGCTCTCACCACCCTCATGCACGCACCATCCCTGCCCACATGCAGGCAGAGGATTAAGGGACTTGACATCCTGCCCCTGCATGTGTGTTCATGCATATATGTCCATGTCTATTATTCATGTACCACTCCACACTCTTTACTTCCCTCACTGCTTGTATCTATTCATCCAAGCAAGCAATGAACTTGTGTGGTAGTGACTCCCTTGTGTAGCTTAACTGCCATGGTCGTCGCTACAATCATATCTCACACCGTCACGCTTATACCTTGATAAGCATGGTGTAGATATCAATCTAAATCGATGCGGGTCTAAGCGCGCTGCTATGTAATTATCCCGTGCTGCATACGTGGACTTGCCTTCTTGCAGTAACCGCACCTTGAGTCACACTTCTCACGCTTATGCATGGATCATGCAGGCATTGATGTAATAATATAGCGGATATCATTGCTAATTAACTACGTACACCGGCCTGTGGCCTGCTCCGCGCATTGTCAGTTGTTGCAATATTGGTTATGCTGGCAGCGCCACACATGTCATACCAATCTCGAGTATTCATCCATGCAGGATTATGCAAGACTATACAAATATACTCAATGATCATAAGGCATTCAATTACGGGTCAGCAGTCTTCTCGTCAGGTCGCGTCGACCGACGCATCAACGATAAATATAAAAGCCGTAATACAACAGTGAGTACTGTGATGGTGCTGTTGAGGAGGCGTCTGTAGGGGCTAGGCCATAGCATGTTTCGTGCGTGCGGTATGGGTATGAGGGGTGTAGAGCGTGCAGTCGGCGGGCACACATCTAGCGGATTTAGCTCAGTTGGGAGAGCGCTAGACTGAAGATCTAGAGGACGCTAGTTTGATCCTAGCAATTCGCAGGCGTTGAGCACACCTCCACGTGGGAAAGGCCTACAGTTCGGGAGATGGAGATTGTGACTTGGAAGACCCTTATGTTTCAATTGAAGAGCCACACCAGCCATCTCTCGGCTCGGCTCTCACCACCCAGCACCCTCATGCACGCACCATCCCTGCCCACATGCAGGCAGAGGATTAAGGGACTTGACATCCTGCCCCTGCATGTGTGTTCATGCATATATGTCCATGTCTATTATTCATGTACCACTCCACACTCTTTACTTCCCTCACTGCTTGTATCTATTCATCCAAGCAAGCAATGAACTTGTGTGGTAGTGACTCCCTTGTGTAGCTTAACTGCCATGGTCGTCGCTACAATCATATCTCACACTGTCACGCTTATACCTTGATAAGCATGGTGTAGATATCAATCTAAATCGATGCGGGTCTAAGCGCGCTGCTATGTAATTATCCCGTGCTGCATACGTGGACTTGCCTTCTTGCAGTAACCGCACCTTGAGTCACACTTCTCACGCTTATGCATGGATCATGCAGGCATTGATGTAATAATATAGCGGATATCATTGCTAATTAACTACGTACACCGGCCTGCGGCCTGCTCCGCGCATTGTCAGTTGTTGCAATATTGGTTATGCTGGCAGCGCCACACATGTCATACCAATCTCGAGTATTCATCCATGCAGGATTATGCAAGACTATACAAATATACTCAATGATCATAAGGCATTCAATTACGGGTCAGCAGTCTTCTCGTCAGGTCGCGTCGACCGACGCATCAACGATAAATATAAAAGCCGTAATACAACAGTGAGTACTGTGATGGTGCTGTTGAGGAGGCGTCTGTAGAGGCTAGGCCATAGCATGTTTCGTGCGTGCGGTATGGGTATGGGGGGTGTAGAGCGTGCAGTCGGCGGGCACACTTCTAGCGGATTTAGCTCAGTTGGGAGAGCGCTAGACTGAAGATCTAGAGGACGCTAGTTCGATCCTAGCAATTCGCAGGCGCTGAGCACACCTCCACGTGGGAAAGGCCTACAGTTCGGGAGATGGAGATTGTGACTTGGAAGACCCTTATGTTTCAATTGAAGAGCCACACCAGCCATCTCTCGGCTCGGCTCTCACCACCCTCATGCACGCACCATCCCTGCCCACATGCAGGCAGAGGATTAAGGGACTTGACATCCTGCCCCTGCATGTGTGTTCATGCATATATGTCCATGTCTATTATTCATGTACCACTCCACACTCTTTACTTCCCTCACTGCTTGTATCTATTCATCCAAGCAAGCAATGAACTTGTGTGGTAGTGACTCCCTTGTGTAGCTTAACTGCCATGGTCGTCGCTACAATCATATCTCACACCGTCACGCTTATACCTTGATAAGCATGGTGTAGATATCAATCTAAATCGATGCGGGTCTAAGCGCGCTGCTATGTAATTATCCCGTGCTGCATACGTGGACTTGCCTTCTTGCAGTAACCGCACCTTGAGTCACACTTCTCACGCTTATGCATGGATCATGCAGGCATTGATGTAATAATATAGCGGATATCATTACGTATTGAATTACGCAATGTAATAATATAGCGGATATCATTGCTAATTAACTACGTACACCGGCCTGCGGCCTGCTCCGCGCATTGTCAGTTGTTGCAATATTGGTTATGCTGGCAGCGCCACACATGTCATACCAATCTCTAGTATTCATCCATGCAGGATTATGCAAGACTATACAAATATACTCAATGATCATAAGGCATTCAATTACGGGTCAGCAGTCTTCTCGTCAGGTCGCGTCGACCGACGCATCAACGATAAATATAAAAGCCGTAATACAACAGTGAGTACTGTGATGGTGCTGTTGAGGAGGCGTCTGTAGAGGCTAGGCCATAGCATGTTTCGTGCGTGCGGTATGGGTATGGGGGGTGTAGAGCGTGCAGTCGGCGGGCACACTTCTAGCGGATTTAGCTCAGTTGGGAGAGCGCTAGACTGAAGATCTAGAGGACGCTAGTTTGATCCTAGCAATTCGCAGGCGCTGAGCACACCTCCACGTGGGAAAGGCCTACAGTTCGGGAGATGGAGATTGTGACTTGGAAGACCCTTATGTTTCAATTGAAGAGCCACACCAGCCATCTCTCGGCTCGGCTCTCACCACCCTCATGCACGCACCATCCCTGCCCACATGCAGGCAGAGGATTAAGGGACTTGACATCCTGCCCCTGCATGTGTGTTCATGCATATATGTCCATGTCTATTATTCATGTACCACTCCACACTCTTTACTTCCCTCACTGCTTGTATCTATTCATCCAAGCAAGCAATGAACTTGTGTGGTAGTGACTCCCTTGTGTAGCTTAACTGCCATGGTCGTCGCTACAATCATATCTCACACCGTCACGCTTATACCTTGATAAGCATGGTGTAGATATCAATCTAAATCGATGCGGGTCTAAGCGCGCTGCTATGTAATTATCCCGTGCTGCATACGTGGACTTGCCTTCTTGCAGTAACCGCACCTTGAGTCACACTTCTCACGCTTATGCATGGATCATGCAGGCATTGATGTAATAATATAGCGGATATCATTACGTATTGAATTACGCAATGTAATAATATAGCGGATATCATTGCTAATTAACTACGTACACCGGCCTGCGGCCTGCTCCGCGCATTGTCAGTTGTTGCAATATTGGTTATGCTGGCAGCGCCACACATGTCATACCAATCTCTAGTATTCATCCATGCAGGATTATGCAAGACTATACAAATATACTCAATGATCATAAGGCATTCAATTACGGGTCAGCAGTCTTCTCGTCAGGTCGCGTCGACCGACGCATCAACGATAAATATAAAAGCCGTAATACAACAGTGAGTACTGTGATGGTGCTGTTGAGGAGGCGTCTGTAGAGGCTAGGCCATAGCATGTTTCGTGCGTGCGGTATGGGTATGGGGGGTGTAGAGCGTGCAGTCGGCGGGCACACTTCTAGCGGATTTAGCTCAGTTGGGAGAGCGCTAGACTGAAGATCTAGAGGACGCTAGTTCGATCCTAGCAATTCGCAGGCGCTGAGCACACCTCCACGTGGGAAAGGCCTACAGTTCGGGAGATGGAGATTGTGACTTGGAAGACCCTTATGTTTCAATTGAAGAGCCACACCAGCCATCTCTCGGCTCGGCTCTCACCACCCAGCACCCTCATGCACGCACCATCCCTGCCCACATGCAGGCAGAGGATTAAGGGACTTGACATCCTGCCCCTGCATGTGTGTTCATGCATATATGTCCATGTCTATTATTCATGTACCACTCCACACTCTTTACTTCCCTCACTGCTTGTATCTATTCATCCAAGCAAGCAATGAACTTGTGTGGTAGTGACTCCCTTGTGTAGCTTAACTGCCATGGTCGTCGCTACAATCATATCTCACACCGTCACGCTTATACCTTGATAAGCATGGTGTAGATATCAATCTAAATCGATGCGGGTCTAAGCGCGCTGCTATGTAATTATCCCGTGCTGCATACGTGGACTTGCCTTCTTGCAGTAACCGCACCTTGAGTCACACTTCTCACGCTTATGCATGGATCATGCAGGCATTGATGTAATAATATAGCGGATATCATTGCTAATTAACTACGTACACCGGCCTGTGGCCTGCTCCGCGCATTGTCAGTTGTTGCAATATTGGTTATGCTGGCAGCGCCACACATGTCATACCAATCTCGAGTATTCATCCATGCAGGATTATGCAAGACTATACAAATATACTCAATGATCATAAGGCATTCAATTACGGGTCAGCAGTCTTCTCGTCAGGTCGCGTCGACCGACGCATCAACGATAAATATAAAAGCCGTAATACAACAGTGAGTACTGTGATGGTGCTGTTGAGGAGGCGTCTGTAGGGGCTAGGCCATAGCATGTTTCGTGCGTGCGGTATGGGTATGGGGGGTGTAGAGCGTGCAGTCGGCGGGCACACATCTAGCGGATTTAGCTCAGTTGGGAGAGCGCTAGACTGAAGATCTAGAGGACGCTAGTTCGATCCTAGCAATTCGCAGGCGCTGAGCACACCTCCACGTGGGAAAGGCCTACAGTTCGGGAGATGGAGATTGTGACTTGGAAGACCCTTATGTTTCAATTGAAGAGCCACACCAGCCATCTCTCGGCTCGGCTCTCACCGCCCAGCACCCTCATGCACGCACCATCCCTGCCCACATGCAGGCAGAGGATTAAGGGACTTGACATCCTGCCCCTGCATGTGTGTTCATGCATATATGTCCATGTCTATTATTCATGTACCACTCCACACTCTTTACTTCCCTCACTGCTTGTATCTATTCATCCAAGCAAGCAATGAACTTGTGTGGTAGTGACTCCCTTGTGTAGCTTAACTGCCATGGTCGTCGCTACAATCATATCTCACACTGTCACGCTTATACCTTGATAAGCATGGTGTAGATATCAATCTAAATCGATGCGGGTCTAAGCGCGCTGCTATGTAATTATCCCGTGCTGCATACGTGGACTTGCCTTCTTGCAGTAACCGCACCTTGAGTCACACTTCTCACGCTTATGCATGGATCATGCAGGCATTGATGTAATAATATAGCGGATATCATTACGTATTGAATTACGCAATGTAATAATATAGCGGATATCATTGCTAATTAACTACGTACACCGGCCTGCGGCCTGCTCCGCGCATTGTCAGTTGTTGCAATATTGGTTATGCTGGCAGCGCCACACATGTCATACCAATCTCGAGTATTCATCCATGCAGGATTATGCAAGACTATACAAATATACTCAATGATCATAAGGCATTCAATTACGGGTCAGCAGTCTTCTCGTCAGGTCGCGTCGACCGACGCATCAACGATAAATATAAAAGCCGTAATACAACAGTGAGTACTGTGATGGTGCTGTTGAGGAGGCGTCTGTAGGGGCTAGGCCATAGCATGTTTCGTGCGTGCGGTATGGGTATGAGGGGTGTAGAGCGTGCAGTCGGCGGGCACACTTCTAGCGGATTTAGCTCAGTTGGGAGAGCGCTAGACTGAAGATCTAGAGGACGCTAGTTCGATCCTAGCAATTCGCAGGCGCTGAGCACACCTCCACGTGGGAAAGGCCTACAGTTCGGGAGATGGAGATTGTGACTTGGAAGACCCTTATGTTTCAATTGAAGAGCCACACCAGCCATCTCTCGGCTCGGCTCTCACCACCCAGCACCCTCATGCACGCACCATCCCTGCCCACATGCAGGCAGAGGATTAAGGGACTTGACATCCTGCCCCTGCATGTGTGTTCATGCATATATGTCCATGTCTATTATTCATGTACCACTCCACACTCTTTACTTCCCTCACTGCTTGTATCTATTCATCCAAGCAAGCAATGAACTTGTGTGGTAGTGACTCCCTTGTGTAGCTTAACTGCCATGGTCGTCGCTACAATCATATCTCACACCGTCACGCTTATACCTTGATAAGCATGGTGTAGATATCAATCTAAATCGATGCGGGTCTAAGCGCGCTGCTATGTAATTATCCCGTGCTGCATACGTGGACTTGCCTTCTTGCAGTAACCGCACCTTGAGTCACACTTCTCACGCTTATGCATGGATCATGCAGGCATTGATGTAATAATATAGCGGATATCATTGCTAATTAACTACGTACACCAGCCTGCGGCCTGCTCCGCGCATTGTCAGTTGTTGCAATATTGGTTATGCTGGCAGCGCCACACATGTCATACCAATCTCGAGTATTCATCCATGCAGGATTATGCAAGACTATACAAATATACTCAATGATCATAAGGCATTCAATTACGGGTCAGCAGTCTTCTCGTCAGGTCGCGTCGACCGACGCATCAACGATAAATATAAAAGCCGTAATACAACAGTGAGTACTGTGATGGTGCTGTTGAGGAGGCGTCTGTAGAGGCTAGGCCATAGCATGTTTCGTGCGTGCGGTATGGGTATGGGGGGTGTAGAGCGTGCAGTCGGCGGGCACACTTCTAGCGGATTTAGCTCAGTTGGGAGAGCGCTAGACTGAAGATCTAGAGGACGCTAGTTCGATCCTAGCAATTCGCAGGCGCTGAGCACACCTCCACGTGGGAAAGGCCTACAGTTCGGGAGATGGAGATTGTGACTTGGAAGACCCTTATGTTTCAATTGAAGAGCCACACCAGCCATCTCTCGGCTCGGCTCTCACCACCCAGCACCCTCATGCACGCACCATCCCTGCCCACATGCAGGCAGAGGATTAAGGGACTTGACATCCTGCCCCTGCATGTGTGTTCATGCATATATGTCCATGTCTATTATTCATGTACCACTCCACACTCTTTACTTCCCTCACTGCTTGTATCTATTCATCCAAGCAAGCAATGAACTTGTGTGGTAGTGACTCCCTTGTGTAGCTTAACTGCCATGGTCGTCGCTACAATCATATCTCACACTGTCACGCTTATACCTTGATAAGCATGGTGTAGATATCAATCTAAATCGATGCGGGTCTAAGCGCGCTGCTATGTAATTATCCCGTGCTGCATACGTGGACTTGCCTTCTTGCAGTAACCGCACCTTGAGTCACACTTCTCACGCTTATGCATGGATCATGCAGGCATTGATGTAATAATATAGCGGATATCATTACGTATTGAATTACGCAATGTAATAATATAGCGGATATCATTGCTAATTAACTACGTACACCAGCCTGCGGCCTGCTCCGCGCATTGTCAGTTGTTGCAATATTGGTTATGCTGGCAGCGCCACACATGTCATACCAATCTCGAGTATTCATCCATGCAGGATTATGCAAGACTATACAAATATACTCAATGATCATAAGGCATTCAATTACGGGTCAGCAGTCTTCTCGTCAGGTCGCGTCGACCGACGCATCAACGATAAATATAAAAGCCGTAATACAACAGTGAGTACTGTGATGGTGCTGTTGAGGAGGCGTCTGTAGGGGCTAGGCCATAGCATGTTTCGTGCGTGCGGTATGGGTATGGGGGGTGTAGAGCGTGCAGTCGGCGGGCACACTTCTAGCGGATTTAGCTCAGTTGGGAGAGCGCTAGACTGAAGATCTAGAGGACGCTAGTTCGATCCTAGCAATTCGCAGGCGCTGAGCACACCTCCACGTGGGAAAGGCCTACAGTTCGGGAGATGGAGATTGTGACTTGGAAGACCCTTATGTTTCAATTGAAGAGCCACACCAGCCATCTCTCGGCTCGGCTCTCACCACCCAGCACCCTCATGCACGCACCATCCCTGCCCACATGCAGGCAGAGGATTAAGGGACTTGACATCCTGCCCCTGCATGTGTGTTCATGCATATATGTCCATGTCTATTATTCATGTACCACTCCACACTCTTTACTTCCCTCACTGCTTGTATCTATTCATCCAAGCAAGCAATGAACTTGTGTGGTAGTGACTCCCTTGTGTAGCTTAACTGCCATGGTCGTCGCTACAATCATATCTCACACCGTCACGCTTATACCTTGATAAGCATGGTGTAGATATCAATCTAAATCGATGCGGGTCTAAGCGCGCTGCTATGTAATTATCCCGTGCTGCATACGTGGACTTGCCTTCTTGCAGTAACCGCACCTTGAGTCACACTTCTCACGCTTATGCATGGATCATGCAGGCATTGATGTAATAATATAGCGGATATCATTACGTATTGAATTACGCAATGTAATAATATAGCGGATATCATTGCTAATTAACTACGTACACCGGCCTGCGGCCTGCTCCGCGCATTGTCAGTTGTTGCAATATTGGTTATGCTGGCAGCGCCACACATGTCATACCAATCTCTAGTATTCATCCATGCAGGATTATGCAAGACTATACAAATATACTCAATGATCATAAGGCATTCAATTACGGGTCAGCAGTCTTCTCGTCAGGTCGCGTCGACCGACGCATCAACGATAAATATAAAAGCCGTAATACAACAGTGAGTACTGTGATGGTGCTGTTGAGGAGGCGTCTGTAGAGGCTAGGCCATAGCATGTTTCGTGCGTGCGGTATGGGTATGGGGGGTGTAGAGCGTGCAGTCGGCGGGCACACTTCTAGCGGATTTAGCTCAGTTGGGAGAGCGCTAGACTGAAGATCTAGAGGACGCTAGTTTGATCCTAGCAATTCGCAGGCGCTGAGCACACCTCCACGTGGGAAAGGCCTACAGTTCGGGAGATGGAGATTGTGACTTGGAAGACCCTTATGTTTCAATTGAAGAGCCACACCAGCCATCTCTCGGCTCGGCTCTCACCACCCTCATGCACGCACCATCCCTGCCCACATGCAGGCAGAGGATTAAGGGACTTGACATCCTGCCCCTGCATGTGTGTTCATGCATATATGTCCATGTCTATTATTCATGTACCACTCCACACTCTTTACTTCCCTCACTGCTTGTATCTATTCATCCAAGCAAGCAATGAACTTGTGTGGTAGTGACTCCCTTGTGTAGCTTAACTGCCATGGTCGTCGCTACAATCATATCTCACACCGTCACGCTTATACCTTGATAAGCATGGTGTAGATATCAATCTAAATCGATGCGGGTCTAAGCGCGCTGCTATGTAATTATCCCGTGCTGCATACGTGGACTTGCCTTCTTGCAGTAACCGCACCTTGAGTCACACTTCTCACGCTTATGCATGGATCATGCAGGCATTGATGTAATAATATAGCGGATATCATTACGTATTGAATTACGCAATGTAATAATATAGCGGATATCATTGCTAATTAACTACGTACACCGGCCTGCGGCCTGCTCCGCGCATTGTCAGTTGTTGCAATATTGGTTATGCTGGCAGCGCCACACATGTCATACCAATCTCTAGTATTCATCCATGCAGGATTATGCAAGACTATACAAATATACTCAATGATCATAAGGCATTCAATTACGGGTCAGCAGTCTTCTCGTCAGGTCGCGTCGACCGACGCATCAACGATAAATATAAAAGCCGTAATACAACAGTGAGTACTGTGATGGTGCTGTTGAGGAGGCGTCTGTAGAGGCTAGGCCATAGCATGTTTCGTGCGTGCGGTATGGGTATGGGGGGTGTAGAGCGTGCAGTCGGCGGGCACACTTCTAGCGGATTTAGCTCAGTTGGGAGAGCGCTAGACTGAAGATCTAGAGGACGCTAGTTCGATCCTAGCAATTCGCAGGCGCTGAGCACACCTCCACGTGGGAAAGGCCTACAGTTCGGGAGATGGAGATTGTGACTTGGAAGACCCTTATGTTTCAATTGAAGAGCCACACCAGCCATCTCTCGGCTCGGCTCTCACCACCCAGCACCCTCATGCACGCACCATCCCTGCCCACATGCAGGCAGAGGATTAAGGGACTTGACATCCTGCCCCTGCATGTGTGTTCATGCATATATGTCCATGTCTATTATTCATGTACCACTCCACACTCTTTACTTCCCTCACTGCTTGTATCTATTCATCCAAGCAAGCAATGAACTTGTGTGGTAGTGACTCCCTTGTGTAGCTTAACTGCCATGGTCGTCGCTACAATCATATCTCACACCGTCACGCTTATACCTTGATAAGCATGGTGTAGATATCAATCTAAATCGATGCGGGTCTAAGCGCGCTGCTATGTAATTATCCCGTGCTGCATACGTGGACTTGCCTTCTTGCAGTAACCGCACCTTGAGTCACACTTCTCACGCTTATGCATGGATCATGCAGGCATTGATGTAATAATATAGCGGATATCATTGCTAATTAACTACGTACACCGGCCTGTGGCCTGCTCCGCGCATTGTCAGTTGTTGCAATATTGGTTATGCTGGCAGCGCCACACATGTCATACCAATCTCGAGTATTCATCCATGCAGGATTATGCAAGACTATACAAATATACTCAATGATCATAAGGCATTCAATTACGGGTCAGCAGTCTTCTCGTCAGGTCGCGTCGACCGACGCATCAACGATAAATATAAAAGCCGTAATACAACAGTGAGTACTGTGATGGTGCTGTTGAGGAGGCGTCTGTAGGGGCTAGGCCATAGCATGTTTCGTGCGTGCGGTATGGGTATGGGGGGTGTAGAGCGTGCAGTCGGCGGGCACACATCTAGCGGATTTAGCTCAGTTGGGAGAGCGCTAGACTGAAGATCTAGAGGACGCTAGTTCGATCCTAGCAATTCGCAGGCGCTGAGCACACCTCCACGTGGGAAAGGCCTACAGTTCGGGAGATGGAGATTGTGACTTGGAAGACCCTTATGTTTCAATTGAAGAGCCACACCAGCCATCTCTCGGCTCGGCTCTCACCGCCCAGCACCCTCATGCACGCACCATCCCTGCCCACATGCAGGCAGAGGATTAAGGGACTTGACATCCTGCCCCTGCATGTGTGTTCATGCATATATGTCCATGTCTATTATTCATGTACCACTCCACACTCTTTACTTCCCTCACTGCTTGTATCTATTCATCCAAGCAAGCAATGAACTTGTGTGGTAGTGACTCCCTTGTGTAGCTTAACTGCCATGGTCGTCGCTACAATCATATCTCACACTGTCACGCTTATACCTTGATAAGCATGGTGTAGATATCAATCTAAATCGATGCGGGTCTAAGCGCGCTGCTATGTAATTATCCCGTGCTGCATACGTGGACTTGCCTTCTTGCAGTAACCGCACCTTGAGTCACACTTCTCACGCTTATGCATGGATCATGCAGGCATTGATGTAATAATATAGCGGATATCATTACGTATTGAATTACGCAATGTAATAATATAGCGGATATCATTGCTAATTAACTACGTACACCGGCCTGCGGCCTGCTCCGCGCATTGTCAGTTGTTGCAATATTGGTTATGCTGGCAGCGCCACACATGTCATACCAATCTCGAGTATTCATCCATGCAGGATTATGCAAGACTATACAAATATACTCAATGATCATAAGGCATTCAATTACGGGTCAGCAGTCTTCTCGTCAGGTCGCGTCGACCGACGCATCAACGATAAATATAAAAGCCGTAATACAACAGTGAGTACTGTGATGGTGCTGTTGAGGAGGCGTCTGTAGGGGCTAGGCCATAGCATGTTTCGTGCGTGCGGTATGGGTATGAGGGGTGTAGAGCGTGCAGTCGGCGGGCACACTTCTAGCGGATTTAGCTCAGTTGGGAGAGCGCTAGACTGAAGATCTAGAGGACGCTAGTTCGATCCTAGCAATTCGCAGGCGCTGAGCACACCTCCACGTGGGAAAGGCCTACAGTTCGGGAGATGGAGATTGTGACTTGGAAGACCCTTATGTTTCAATTGAAGAGCCACACCAGCCATCTCTCGGCTCGGCTCTCACCACCCAGCACCCTCATGCACGCACCATCCCTGCCCACATGCAGGCAGAGGATTAAGGGACTTGACATCCTGCCCCTGCATGTGTGTTCATGCATATATGTCCATGTCTATTATTCATGTACCACTCCACACTCTTTACTTCCCTCACTGCTTGTATCTATTCATCCAAGCAAGCAATGAACTTGTGTGGTAGTGACTCCCTTGTGTAGCTTAACTGCCATGGTCGTCGCTACAATCATATCTCACACCGTCACGCTTATACCTTGATAAGCATGGTGTAGATATCAATCTAAATCGATGCGGGTCTAAGCGCGCTGCTATGTAATTATCCCGTGCTGCATACGTGGACTTGCCTTCTTGCAGTAACCGCACCTTGAGTCACACTTCTCACGCTTATGCATGGATCATGCAGGCATTGATGTAATAATATAGCGGATATCATTACGTATTGAATTACGTGATGTAATAATATAGCGGATATCATTGCTAATTAACTACGTACACCGGCCTGCGGCCTGCTCCGCGCATTGTCAGTTGTTGCAATATTGGTTATGCTGGCAGCGCCACACATGTCATACCAATCTCGAGTATTCATCCATGCAGGATTATGCAAGACTATACAAATATACTCAATGATCATAAGGCATTCAATTACGGGTCAGCAGTCTTCTCGTCAGGTCGCGTCGACTGACGCATCAACGATAAATATAAAAGCCGTAATACAACAGTGAGTACTGTGATGGTGCTGTTGAGGAGGCGTCTGTAGAGGCTAGGCCATAGCATGTTTCGTGCGTGCGGTATGGGTATGGGGGGTGTAGAGCGTGCAGTCGGCGGGCACACTTCTAGCGGATTTAGCTCAGTTGGGAGAGCGCTAGACTGAAGATCTAGAGGACGCTAGTTCGATCCTAGCAATTCGCAGGCGCTGAGCACACCTCCACGTGGGAAAGGCCTACAGTTCGGGAGATGGAGATTGTGACTTGGAAGACCCTTATGTTTCAATTGAAGAGCCACACCAGCCATCTCTCGGCTCGGCTCTCACCACCCAGCACCCTCATGCACGCACCATCCCTGCCCACATGCAGGCAGAGGATTAAGGGACTTGACATCCTGCCCCTGCATGTGTGTTCATGCATATATGTCCATGTCTATTATTCATGTACCACTCCACACTCTTTACTTCCCTCACTGCTTGTATCTATTCATCCAAGCAAGCAATGAACTTGTGTGGTAGTGACTCCCTTGTGTAGCTTAACTGCCATGGTCGTCGCTACAATCATATCTCACACTGTCACGCTTATACCTTGATAAGCATGGTGTAGATATCAATCTAAATCGATGCGGGTCTAAGCGCGCTGCTATGTAATTATCCCGTGCTGCATACGTGGACTTGCCTTCTTGCAGTAACCGCACCTTGAGTCACACTTCTCACGCTTATGCATGGATCATGCAGGCATTGATGTAATAATATAGCGGATATCATTACGTATTGAATTACGCAATGTAATAATATAGCGGATATCATTGCTAATTAACTACGTACACCAGCCTGCGGCCTGCTCCGCGCATTGTCAGTTGTTGCAATATTGGTTATGCTGGCAGCGCCACACATGTCATACCAATCTCGAGTATTCATCCATGCAGGATTATGCAAGACTATACAAATATACTCAATGATCATAAGGCATTCAATTACGGGTCAGCAGTCTTCTCGTCAGGTCGCGTCGACCGACGCATCAACGATAAATATAAAAGCCGTAATACAACAGTGAGTACTGTGATGGTGCTGTTGAGGAGGCGTCTGTAGGGGCTAGGCCATAGCATGTTTCGTGCGTGCGGTATGGGTATGGGGGGTGTAGAGCGTGCAGTCGGCGGGCACACTTCTAGCGGATTTAGCTCAGTTGGGAGAGCGCTAGACTGAAGATCTAGAGGACGCTAGTTCGATCCTAGCAATTCGCAGGCGCTGAGCACACCTCCACGTGGGAAAGGCCTACAGTTCGGGAGATGGAGATTGTGACTTGGAAGACCCTTATGTTTCAATTGAAGAGCCACACCAGCCATCTCTCGGCTCGGCTCTCACCACCCAGCACCCTCATGCACGCACCATCCCTGCCCACATGCAGGCAGAGGATTAAGGGACTTGACATCCTGCCCCTGCATGTGTGTTCATGCATATATGTCCATGTCTATTATTCATGTACCACTCCACACTCTTTACTTCCCTCACTGCTTGTATCTATTCATCCAAGCAAGCAATGAACTTGTGTGGTAGTGACTCCCTTGTGTAGCTTAACTGCCATGGTCGTCGCTACAATCATATCTCACACTGTCACGCTTATACCTTGATAAGCATGGTGTAGATATCAATCTAAATCGATGCGGGTCTAAGCGCGCTGCTATGTAATTATCCCGTGCTACATACGTGGACTTGCCTTCTTGCAGTAACCGCACCTTGAGTCACACTTCTCACGCTTATGCATGGATCATGCAGGCATTGATGTTATAATATAGCGGATATCATTGCTAATTAACTACGTACACCGGCCTGCGGCCTGCTCCGCGCATTGTCAGTTGTTGCAATATTGGTTATGCTGGCAGCGCCACACATGTCATACCAATCTCGAGTATTCATCCATGCAGGATTATGCAAGACTATACAAATATACTCAATGATCATAAGGCATTCAATTACGGGTCAGCAGTCTTCTCGTCAGGTCGTGTCGACCGACGCATCAACGATAAATATGAAAGCCGTAATACAACAGTGAGTACTGTGATGGTGCTGTTGAGGAGGCGTCTGTAGAGGCTAGGCCATAGCATGTTTCGTGCGTGCGGTATGGGTATGAGGATTGTAGAGCGTGCAGTCGGCAGGCACACTTCTAGCGGATTAAGCTCAGTTGGGAGAGCGCTAGACTGAAGATCTAGAGCACGGTAGTTCAATCCTAGCAATTCGCAGGCGCTGAGCACACCTCCACGTGGGAAAGGCCTACAGTTCGGGAGATGGAGATTGTGACTTGGAAGACCCTTATGTTTCAATTGAAGAGCCACACCAGCCATCTCTCGGCTCGGCTCACCGCCCAGCACCCTCATGCACGCACCATCCCTGCCCACATGCAGGCAGAGGATTAAGGGACTTGACATCCTGCCCCTGCATGTGTGTTCATGCATATATGTCCATGTCTATTATTCATGTACCACTCCACACTCTTTACTTCCCTCACTGCTTGTATCTATTCATCCAAGCAAGCAATGAACTTGTGTGGTAGTGACTCCCTTGTGTAGCTTAACTGCCATGGTCGTCGCTACAATCATATCTCACACCGTCACGCTTATACCTTGATAAGCATGGTGTAGATATCAATCTAAATCGATGCGGGTCTAAGCGCGCTGCTATGTAATTATCCCGTGCTGCATACGTGGACTTGCCTTCTTGCAGTAACCGCACCTTGAGTCACACTTCTCACGCTTATGCATGGATCATGCAGGCATTGATGTAATAATATAGCGGATATCATTGCTAATTAACTACGTACACCGGCCTGCGGCCTGCTCCGCGCATTGTCAGTTGTTGCAATATTGGTTATGCTGGCAGCGCCACACATGTCATACCAATCTCGAGTATTCATCCATGCAGGATTATGCAAGACTATACAAATATACTCAATGATCATAAGGCATTCAATTACGGGTCAGCAGTCTTCTCGTCAGGTCGCGTCGACCGACGCATCAACGATAAATATGAAAGCCGTAATACAACAGTGAGTACTGTGATGGTGCTGTTGAGGAGGCGTCTGTAGAGGCTAGGCCATAGCATGTTTCGTGCGTGCGGTATGGGTATGAGGGGTGTAGAGCGTGCAGTCGGCGGGCACACATCTAGCGGATTTAGCTCAGTTGGGAGAGCGCTAGGCTGAAGATCTAGAGGACGCTAGTTTGATCCTAGCAATTCGCAGGCGTTGAGCACACCTCCACGTGGGAAAGGCTTTCAGTTCGGGAGATGGAGATTGTGACTTGGAAGACCCTTATGTTTCAATTGAAGAGCCACACCAGCCATCTCTCGGCTCAGCTCACCACCCAGCACCCTCATGCACGCACCATCCCTGCCCACATGCAGGCAGAGGATTAAGGGACTTGACATCCTGCCCCTGCATGTGTGTTCATGCATATATGTCCATGTCTATTATTCATGTACCACTCCACACTCTTTACTTCCCTCACTGCTTGTATCTATTCATCCAAGCAAGCAATGAACTTGTGTGGTAGTGACTCCCTTGTGTAGCTTAACTGCCATGGTCGTCGCTACAATCATATCTCACACCGTCACGCTTATACCTTGATAAGCATGGTGTAGATATCAATCTAAATCGATGCGGGTCTAAGCGCGCTGCTATGTAATTATCCCGTGCTGCATACGTGGACTTGCCTTCTTGCAGTAACCGCACCTTGAGTCACACTTCTCACGCTTATGCATGGATCATGCAGGCATTGATGTAATAATATAGCGGATATCATTACGTATTGAATTACGTGATGTAATAATATAGCGGATATCATTGCTAATTAACTACGTACACCGGCCTGTGGCCTGCTCCGCGCATTGTCAGTTGTTGCAATATTGGTTATGCTGGCAGCGCCACACATGTCATACCAATCTCGAGTATTCATCCATGCAGGATTATGCAAGACTATACAAATATACTCAATGATCATAAGGCATTCAATTACGGGTCAGCAGTCTTCTCGTCAGGTCGCGTCGACTGACGCATCAACGATAAATATAAAAGCCGTAATACAACAGTGAGTACTGTGATGGTGCTGTTGAGGAGGCGTCTGTAGAGGCTAGGCCATAGCATGTTTCGTGCGTGCGGTATGGGTATGGGGGGTGTAGAGCGTGCAGTCGGCGGGCACACTTCTAGCGGATTTAGCTCAGTTGGGAGAGCGCTAGACTGAAGATCTAGAGGACGCTAGTTCGATCCTAGCAATTCGCAGGCGCTGAGCACACCTCCACGTGGGAAAGGCCTACAGTTCGGGAGATGGAGATTGTGACTTGGAAGACCCTTATGTTTCAATTGAAGAGCCACACCAGCCATCTCTCGGCTCGGCTCTCACCACCCAGCACCCTCATGCACGCACCATCCCTGCCCACATGCAGGCAGAGGATTAAGGGACTTGACATCCTGCCCCTGCATGTGTGTTCATGCATATATGTCCATGTCTATTATTCATGTACCACTCCACACTCTTTACTTCCCTCACTGCTTGTATCTATTCATCCAAGCAAGCAATGAACTTGTGTGGTAGTGACTCCCTTGTGTAGCTTAACTGCCATGGTCGTCGCTACAATCATATCTCACACTGTCACGCTTATACCTTGATAAGCATGGTGTAGATATCAATCTAAATCGATGCGGGTCTAAGCGCGCTGCTATGTAATTATCCCGTGCTGCATACGTGGACTTGCCTTCTTGCAGTAACCGCACCTTGAGTCACACTTCTCACGCTTATGCATGGATCATGCAGGCATTGATGTAATAATATAGCGGATATCATTACTTATTAAATTACGCAATATAATAATATAGCGGATATCATTGCTAATTAACTACGTACACCGACCTGCGGCCTGCTCCGCTCATTTTTAGTTGTTGCAATATTGGTTATGCTGGCAGCGCCACACATGTCATACCAATCTCGAGTATTCATCCATGCAGGATTATGCAAGACTATACAAATATACTCAATGATCATAAGGCATTCAATTACGGGTCAGCAGTCTTCTCGTCAGGTCGCGTCGACCGACGCATCAACGATAAATATAAAAGCCGTAATACAACAGTGAGTACTGTGATGGTGCTGTTGAGGAGGCGTCTGTAGAGGCTAGGCCATAGCATGTTTCGTGCGTGCGGTATGGGTATGGGGGGTGTAGAGCGTGCAGTCGGCGGGCACACTTCTAGCGGATTTAGCTCAGTTGGGAGAGCGCTAGACTGAAGATCTAGAGGACGCTAGTTCGATCCTAGCAATTCGCAGGCGCTGAGCACACCTCCACGTGGGAAAGGCTTTCAGTTCGGGAGATGGAGATTGTGACTTGGAAGACCCTTATGTTTCAATTGAAGAGCCACACCAGCCATCTCTCGGCTCGGCTCTCACCACCCAGCACCCTCATGCACGCACCATCCCTGCCCACATGCAGGCAGAGGATTAAGGGACTTGACATCCTGCCCCTGCATGTGTGTTCATGCATATATGTCCATGTCTATTATTCATGTACCACTCCACACTCTTTACTTCCCTCACTGCTTGTATCTATTCATCCAAGCAAGCAATGAACTTGTGTGGTAGTGACTCCCTTGTGTAGCTTAACTGCCATGGTCGTCGCTACAATCATATCTCACACTGTCACGCTTATACCTTGATAAGCATGGTGTAGATATCAATCTAAATCGATGCGGGTCTAAGCGTGCTGCTATGTAATTATCCCGTGCTGCATACGTGGACTTGCCTTCTTGCAGTAACCGCACCTTGAGTCACACTTCTCACGCTTATGCATGGATCATGCAGGCATTGATGTAATAATATAGCGGATATCATTACTTATTGAATTACGCAATATAATAATATAGCGGATATCATTGCTAATTAACTACGTACACCGGCCTGCGGCCTGCTCCGCTCATTTTTAGTTGTTGCAATATTGGTTATGCTGGCAGCGCCACACATGTCATACCAATCCCGAGTATTCATCCATGCAGGATTATGCAAGACTATACAAATATACTCAATGATCATAAGGCATTTAATTACGGGTCAGCAGTCTTCTTGTCAGGTCGCGTCGACCGACGCATCAACGATAAATATAAAAGCCGTAATACAACAGTGAGTACTGTGATGGTGCTGTTGAGGAGGCGTCTGTAGGGGCTAGGCCATAGCATGTTTCGTGCGTGCGGTATGGGTATGGGGGGTGTACAGCGTGCAGTCGGCGGGCACACTTCTAGCGGATTTAGCTCAGTTGGGAGAGCGCTAGACTGAAGATCTAGAGGACGCTAGTTCGATCCTAGCAATTCGCAGGCGCTGAGCACACCTCCACGTGGGAAAGGCCTACAGTTCGGGAGATGGAGATTGTGACTTGGAAGACCCTTATGTTTCAATTGAAGAGCCACACCAGCCATCTCTCGGCTCGGCTCTCACCACCCAGCACCCTCATGCACGCACCATCCCTGCCCACATGCAGGCAGAGGATTAAGGGACTTGACATCCTGCCCCTGCATGTGTGTTCATGCATATATGTCTATGTCTATTATTCATGTACCACTCCACACTCTTTACTTCCCTCACTGCTTGTATCTATTCATCCAAGCAAGCAATGAACTTGTGTGGTAGTGACTCCCTTGTGTAGCTTAACTGCCATGGTCGTCGCTACAATCATATCTCACACTGTCACGCTTATACCTTGATAAGCATGGTGTAGATATCAATCTAAATCGATGCGGGTCTAAGCGCGCTGCTATGTAATTATCCCGTGCTGCATACGTGGACTTGCCTTCTTGCAGTAACCGCACCTTGAGTCACACTTCTCACGCTTATGCATGGATCATGCAGGCATTGATGTAATAATATAGCGGATATCATTACTTATTGAATTACGCAATATAATAATATAGCGGATATCATTGCTAATTAACTACGTACACCGACCTGCGGCCTGCTCCGCGCATTTTTAGTTGTTGCAATATTGGTTATGCTGGCAGCGCCACACATGTCATACCAATCTCGAGTATTCATCCATGCAGGATTATGCAAGACTATACAAATATACTCAATGATCATAAGGCATTCAATTACGGGTCAGCAGTCTTCTCGTCAGGTCGCGTCGACCGACGCATCAACGATAAATATAAAAGCCGTAATACAACAGTGAGTACTGTGATGGTGCTGTTGAGGAGGCGTCTGTAGAGGCTAGGCCATAGCATGTTTCGTGCGTGCGGTATGGGTATGGGGGGTGTAGAGCGTGCAGTCGGCGGGCACACTTCTAGCGGATTTAGCTCAGTTGGGAGAGCGCTAGACTGAAGATCTAGAGGACGCTAGTTCGATCCTAGCAATTCGCAGGCGCTGAGCACACCTCCACGTGGGAAAGGCTTTCAGTTCGGGAGATGGAGATTGTGACTTGGAAGACCCTTATGTTTCAATTGAAGAGCCACACCAGCCATCTCTCGGCTCGGCTCTCACCACCCAGCACCCTCATGCACGCACCATCCCTGCCCACATGCAGGCAGAGGATTAAGGGACTTGACATCCTGCCCCTGCATGTGTGTTCATGCATTTAGGGTTTAGGGTTTTAGTCTAAGTCCTAAGTCCATGTCTATTATTCATGTACCACTCCACGCTCTTTACTTCCCTCACTGCTTGTATCTATTCATCCAAGCAAGCAATGAACTTGTGTGGTAGTGACTCCCTTGTGTAGCTTAACTGCCATGGTCGTCGCTACAATCATATCTCACACCGTCACGCTTATACCTTCATAAGCATGGTGTAGATATCAATCTAAATCGATGCGGGTCTAAGCGTGCTGCTATGTAATTATCCCGTGCTGCATACGTGGACTTGCCTTCTTGCAGTAACCGCACCTTGAGTCACACTTCTCACGCTTATGCATGGATCATGCAGGCATTGATGTAATAATATAGCGGATATCATTGCTAATTAACTACGTACACCGGCCTGCGGCCTGCTCCGCGCATTGTCAGTTGTTGCAATATTGGTTATGCTGGCAGCGCCACACATGTCATACCAATCTCGAGTATTCATCCATGCAGGATTATGCAAGACTATACAAATATACTCAATGATCATAAGGCATTCAATTACGGGTCAGCAGTCTTCTCGTCAGGTCGTGTCGACCGACGCATCAACGATAAATATGAAAGCCGTAATACAACAGTGAGTACTGTGATGGTGCTGTTGAGGAGGCGTCTGTAGAGGCTAGGCCATAGCATGTTTCGTGCGTGCGGTATGGGTATGAGGATTGTAGAGCGTGCAGTCGGCAGACACACTTCTAGCGGATTTAGCTCAGTTGGGAGAGCGCTAGACTGAAGATCTAGAGCACGGTAGTTCAATCCTAGCAATTCGCAGGCGCTGAGCACACCTCCACGTGGGAAAGGCCTACAGTTCGGGAGATGGAGATTGTGACTTGGAAGACCCTTATGTTTCAATTGAAGAGCCACACCAGCCATCTCTCGGCTCGGCTCACCGCCCAGCACCCTCATGCACGCACCATCCCTGCCCACATGCAGGCAGAGGATTAAGGGACTTGACATCCTGCCCCTGCATGTGTGTTCATGCATATATGTCCATGTCTATTATTCATGTACCACTCCACACTCTTTACTTCCCTCACTGCTTGTATCTATTCATCCAAGCAAGCAATGAACTTGTGTGGTAGTGACTCCCTTGTGTAGCTTAACTGCCATGGTCGTCGCTACAATCATATCTCACACCGTCACGCTTATACCTTGATAAGCATGGTGTAGATATCAATCTAAATCGATGCGGGTCTAAGCGCGCTGCTATGTAATTATCCCGTGCTACATACGTGGACTTGCCTTCTTGCAGTAACCGCACCTTGAGTCACACTTCTCACGCTTATGCATGGATCATGCAGGCATTGATGTTATAATATAGCGGATATCATTGCTAATTAACTACGTACACCGGCCTGCGGCCTGCTCCGCGCATTGTCAGTTGTTGCAATATTGGTTATGCTGGCAGCGCCACACATGTCATACCAATCTCGAGTATTCATCCATGCAGGATTATGCAAGACTATACAAATATACTCAATGATCATAAGGCATTCAATTACGGGTCAGCAGTCTTCTCGTCAGGTCGTGTCGACCGACGCATCAACGATAAATATGAAAGCCGTAATACAACAGTGAGTACTGTGATGGTGCTGTTGAGGAGGCGTCTGTAGAGGCTAGGCCATAGCATGTTTCGTGCGTGCGGTATGGGTATGAGGATTGTAGAGCGTGCAGTCGGCAGGCACACTTCTAGCGGATTAAGCTCAGTTGGGAGAGCGCTAGACTGAAGATCTAGAGCACGGTAGTTCAATCCTAGCAATTCGCAGGCGCTGAGCACACCTCCACGTGGGAAAGGCCTACAGTTCGGGAGATGGAGATTGTGACTTGGAAGACCCTTATGTTTCAATTGAAGAGCCACACCAGCCATCTCTCGGCTCGGCTCACCGCCCAGCACCCTCATGCACGCACCATCCCTGCCCACATGCAGGCAGAGGATTAAGGGACTTGACATCCTGCCCCTGCATGTGTGTTCATGCATTTAGGGTTTAGGGTTTTAGTCTAAGTCCTAAGTCCATGTCTATTATTCATGTACCACTCCACACTCTTTACTTCCCTCACTGCTTGTATCTATTCATCCAAGCAAGCAATGAACTTGTGTGGTAGTGACTCCCTTGTGTAGCTTAACTGCCATGGTCGTCGCTACAATCATATCTCACACCGTCACGCTTATACCTTGATAAGCATGGTGTAGATATCAATCTAAATCGATGCGGGTCTAAGCGCGCTGCTATGTAATTATCCCGTGCTGCATACGTGGACTTGCCTTCTTGCAGTAACCGCACCTTGAGTCACACTTCTCACGCTTATGCATGGATCATGCAGGCATTGATGTAATAATATAGCGGATATCATTACGTATTGAATTACGTGATGTAATAATATAGCGGATATCATTGCTAATTAACTACGTACACCGGCCTGCGGCCTGCTCCGCGCATTGTCAGTTGTTGCAATATTGGTTATGCTGGCAGCGCCACACATGTCATACCAATCTCGAGTATTCATCCATGCAGGATTATGCAAGACTATACAAATATACTCAATGATCATAAGGCATTCAATTACGGGTCAGCAGTCTTCTCGTCAGGTCGCGTCGACTGACGCATCAACGATAAATATAAAAGCCGTAATACAACAGTGAGTACTGTGATGGTGCTGTTGAGGAGGCGTCTGTAGAGGCTAGGCCATAGCATGTTTCGTGCGTGCGGTATGGGTATGGGGGGTGTAGAGCGTGCAGTCGGCGGGCACACTTCTAGCGGATTTAGCTCAGTTGGGAGAGCGCTAGACTGAAGATCTAGAGGACGCTAGTTCGATCCTAGCAATTCGCAGGCGCTGAGCACACCTCCACGTGGGAAAGGCCTACAGTTCGGGAGATGGAGATTGTGACTTGGAAGACCCTTATGTTTCAATTGAAGAGCCACACCAGCCATCTCTCGGCTCGGCTCTCACCACCCAGCACCCTCATGCACGCACCATCCCTGCCCACATGCAGGCAGAGGATTAAGGGACTTGACATCCTGCCCCTGCATGTGTGTTCATGCATATATGTCCATGTCTATTATTCATGTACCACTCCACACTCTTTACTTCCCTCACTGCTTGTATCTATTCATCCAAGCAAGCAATGAACTTGTGTGGTAGTGACTCCCTTGTGTAGCTTAACTGCCATGGTCGTCGCTACAATCATATCTCACACTGTCACGCTTATACCTTGATAAGCATGGTGTAGATATCAATCTAAATCGATGCGGGTCTAAGCGCGCTGCTATGTAATTATCCCGTGCTGCATACGTGGACTTGCCTTCTTGCAGTAACCGCACCTTGAGTCACACTTCTCACGCTTATGCATGGATCATGCAGGCATTGATGTAATAATATAGCGGATATCATTACTTATTGAATTACGCAATATAATAATATAGCGGATATCATTGCTAATTAACTACGTACACCGGCCTGCGGCCTGCTCCGCGCATTTTTAGTTGTTGCAATATTGGTTATGCTGGCAGCGCCACACATGTCATACCAATCTCGAGTATTCATCCATGCAGGATTATGCAAGACTATACAAATATACTCAATGATCATAAGGCATTTAATTACGGGTCAGCAGTCTTCTTGTCAGGTCGCGTCGACCGACGCATCAACGATAAATATAAAAGCCGTAATACAACAGTGAGTACTGTGATGGTGCTGTTGAGGAGGCGTCTGTAGAGGCTAGGCCATAGCATGTTTCGTGCGTGCGGTATGGGTATGAGGGGTGTAGAGCGTGCAGTCGGCGGGCACACTTCTAGCGGATTTAGCTCAGTTGGGAGAGCGCTAGACTGAAGATCTAGAGGTCGCTAGTTTGATCCTAGCAATTCGCAGGCGCTGAGCACCCCTCGCGGGAAAGGCTTTCAGTTTGGGAGATGGAGATTGTGACTTGGAAGACCCTTATGTTTCAATTGAAGAGCCACACCAGCCATCTCTCGGCTCGGCTTTAGCAGCCCCCTTCAGTATGCTACTAGATTTGTGCGGAAGTGTAGCTTTTGTAGATTTAGAGATAGCTCGCAAGTAAGTTAGCGTCGCGAAATTGTACATCTATTGGGAATAATTGGTTACAGTGGAGTCTTGAACTCCGAACAATTAATAGAGTAATACTAAAATGTCAGGCCTTAGCTCTTCACCAGGGTGACTTTAATATTGGCTCACCTAGCCAAGATGTACGGCAATCTTCTTTGCCAATCGCAAAGTTTACTCGTAGTTAGTTTTCGGTTAGGCATCATTCTTATTGCATGATTGCCTACCGCTTTATCTGGGCCTATTTCTCTAAGGTAAATGTAGTTTCCTACATTCCCCCCCCTCTGAAGCGAAACGTCCCGGGAGCGTCACTGTCTCCTCTTGGATGAGGTTCCTTTCTCAGTGGGTCTCGGCCCTTTGGCTTTGAGTCTTCGCTCATATTCCTCGATGGCTTCCACCAGAGGATCTGATTCTTTCAGTGATGCCTCGGTTTCATATGTATTGTGAGTGGAATCATATCCTTCCCACTTGATAAGGTACTCTCGACGAGTTTTACCTCTGCCCCCACGGATTGAGACATCCCGATGATCTACAATGGCTTCAACCATGTAGAATGGTTCACCCTCAATAACGAGTGGTGAGGGTGGTTGTCGCTGAGTGTCCTCCTTGAATGGTTTCAGGAGTGACACATGAAAGACCGGGTGTAGGCGAGATTCAGCTGGTAAGCCAAGTTTTACCGCTGTTTCACCGATATTAGCGACAACTGTATATGGGCCGATGAATTTTGGCATCAGCTTCTTAGTTCCAGGTTTTTTAAGGTTAATATTCTTGGTACTTAACAGCACTTTTTGCCCAACCTCATAACGCACGGGGCGCCGAGAAGAGTCAGCATCCTGTTTTTGTCTAGATTGCGCAGCCTGGAGACAAGTTTTAGCGAGTTGCAATCGCTTGCGCATGATGGTGGAGTACTCATCAGCAGCTGGCACTTTCGAGGGTATGTGCAGGTCAACCGGCACACGCGGTTGCTGGACACCATTAAGCAAAAATGGTGTCATACCTGTCGAACGTTGTTTGGAGTTATTGATAGCAAACTCAATCAACGGTAAGTGATCATCCCAATCATCCTGATTAGGGGAGATATAGTGCCGTAATGTCTCTTCCAGTAAGCGGTTCATTCGCTCTGTTTGTCCATCTGTTTGTGGATGGAAGGCTGTGCTCATATGGAGGTGGGTGCCCAATAGGCGAAATATTTCCTTCCAGAAATTGCTTGTAAAACGTGGGTCCCGGTCAGAGATAATGTTCTTTGGAAGGCCGTGCTGCCGGAATACAGTGGCTACAAAAAGGCGAGCCAACTCTTCGGCTCCTGCGGTCGTGTGGGTGGGAGCAAAGTGCGTCATTTTGCTCAGCCGGTCCACAAACACTACGATCGCATCATGCCCATTGCGAGTTGTTGGTAGCTGGGTTATCAAATCCATTGATATGCTCTCCCACACGGAAGAAGGTATGGGGAGCGGCTGCAGCAAACCACCCGGCATAGTGTTGGTTGGTTTGTTATGCTGACATTGAGGACAAGACTTGACGTAGGCCTTCACGTCAGTATCTAGTCCAGGCCACCAGTACGTTTGTGCGATCGCTTGTTTGGTGCGGTCAATGCCGCGGTGGCCAGCGCATGGGGTATCATGATACTCTTTCATGATGACCCGTCGTAAGTCAGCTTGATTAGGGATGTAAATCTGGGACCCATTGTACCAGAAGTTACCCTTCTTTTTGAGCCGCAGCTTTGCTACCTTAGTTTTCGTGAGATTGAGATCACCGTCATACCCGCGGATGATTCGGTGTCCTAAGTCGCTGTCAATCAGCGCGGCAGAAAGCAAGTTGAGCACCACGTCGTGGACCCGACTGATAGGGTCAGCTACGTTCACCCGACCAGGGCGATACTCCCATTTAAATGTGAAACGTGATAATCGCTCCATCCAACGAGCTTGGCGGCGGGATAGCTTATCCGCGCTTTTCTGTTCTTGGAGGTATACCAGTGGTTGGTGATCCGTGATCAACGTTATATCACTGGTGCCTTCAAGGTAACAACGCCACTCTTCCAGGGCTAAGACAGTGCCGAGGCACTCTTGGTCTGTTGTCGAGTAGTTGTACTCTGCCTTATTGAATTTAGAACTGGTATAGGCGACAGGGTGGTCATTCTGCAAGAGGACGGCTCCTGTGCCATGTATTGAGGCATCAGACCAAACCGTGAAAGGTTTATCAAGCTCGGGGAGTTTAAGTACTGGTGCATTTGTCAAGGCATGCTTCACACCCTGGAAGGCTGCCTAGCAGGCTTCGGTCCAGTGGAAGGGCACTTCCTCACTGGTAAGGGTTGTGAGGGGGGCCACAAGGGAGGAATAACCCTGAATAAACCTCCTGAAATAATTGGCCAAGCCAAGGAACGCCCGCAGTCGCTTAATATCTGTGGGGACAGGCCAGTCTTTAATGGCTGTTACTTTGCGGTCGTCCACCTTTAAGCCTTCTTGGCTTACTTTGTGGCCAAGGAAGTGCAGTTCGAACCGGTTGAACTGACACTTCGACAATTTTGCCTTGAATTGGTGCTTTCGGAGCAAGGACAGTACCAAACGGAGGTGCTGTTCATGCTCGGCCGGGGTCTTACTAAAGACCAGTATATCGTCCAAGTACACTAGCACAAATTTGCCAATGTAGTCAGTGAAGACACGATTCATCACTGCTTGGAACGTTGCAGGGGCATTGGTAAGTCCAAAGCAAAGTACCTTAAACTGAAACTGGCCCATGCCTGGGGCTATGAAGGCCGTTTTCTCCACATCCTGTGGAGAGATCAGTATTTGATGATACCCCTGCTGTAAGTCCAGGGAGCTGAAAATGGTAGCTCCTTGGAGTTGGTCGAAAAGGTCCGTAATATTGGGCATGGGATACCGCCGTTTGATGGTCAGTTTATTAAGCGCACGGTAGTCTAAGACCATGCGTAGTCCTTGCCCATTTGCCTTTTCGACAAAGAGAACTGGAGCCCCATAGGGTGAGGTAGAGGGTTCGATATATCCCTTATTGAGCAGTTCGGTAACTTGCTTCTTGACCTCTTGTTGCTCCAGTTGTGTGAGCCTATAGGCTCGTTTAGCGGGTGGTATGGCACCATCCACTAAAGGAATCGTGTGACCAATGTCCCAGTCGGGGGGGAGGCCTTGAAGGTCCTCGAATACATCCTTGTATTCCTCCAGTAATTCTGATAACTTCAAATTAGCTAGGAGATTATTCCCACCGGAACTGGGGTCAGGAGTTGGAGTGTGCTCCTCTGCTTGCACAAGTAGGAGATAACTCCATGCTCCTTTAGCAATTCGTTTGCTTGCTGCTTTCGCAGATACCGTCTCGACAGTAGTCGCTGCATAAAGTGTTGCAGTGACATAGTTCATGAGGGTAATCGCATCAAGGTTAGAGTCGATACCCGGGGAAGACCAAAGGGATGGCGTAAACGTATACGCATCATTTGGCTTCTTATACACTGTCAGGGTATGAGTTGCCCAGCACATTGTGGCTTTTCGTTTTCCTAACCAGTCATTAGCCAGGATAATATCAACACCTGGGACATCTTGCTTTAGAACAAGGAGTTTGACTGTGTCGTGGAACTTGTCAATTTGAAGATTGGTAACAACTGAGCCCTCAATCAGTTCTGTGTTGCCATTAGCCACTTTAACTGAGCTGGTAAGTGTGGGTTTGAGAGCAAGGGCCATTTTCGTAATGGCTGTTAGGGATATAAACCCGTCTGCGGTACCTTTACAATTGGCACCGGAATCGGCCAAGACTTTGCAGGCCGTTTGGCACAGTTGAGCATGAAAGATCATAGAAGGTGTAGAACTAACTATGGAGTTCAAGTGCACGGTAGTGGACGGTCGGTCATACCATAGCTGGAGAGGCCATGGGACACCGGGCATAAGCTCCCGTACTCCTGTGCAACTTTTCTTCAGGAACAATTGTTTCCCTGGTGCATATGTTTTGATCAGGCGAAAGCCTGCTGCTCGCATACTGTGCTCTATTGAGCTCCACTTGGGGACTACAAAGACTGCAGAGGTATTTTCTGGATCTTTGTGTTTGCAGGAGATATAGTGTTTTTGCCATTGAGCAATGTGATTGTAAGGAGGATTAATCCAAGCAAACTCACCCGCAAGATTATGGGTCGCAAATGGGTTTGATGGAGAGGCAAAATGTGGACAGAGACTATTATTGCCCGAATCGTTACATGTGGCGTCAAAGGTAAATTGACGGCCGAGTTGGGTCTCAACCTGACGGAATTCATCAGGCCGGAACATCCGAGCAGTCTGAGGGCTGTCGGTCATGGGCAACACAAACTCTCCATCTGGTGCAACCAGTTTAACTGGTTCACATTCCTCCACACGCTTGCCAGGGTCCTATTCGTGCATTTTAGATTCGAGCCGGGCAGCAAGCGCCAACTTCTTTTCCGCCTCAGCCTTGATCGCCTTGGAACAGTCCACTACGTGGTCCGGCCAAGACTGGCCTGGCTTCTTAAAGCCATGGCAATAGCGGCACCGGGTACTAGGAGGCTTGTCAGAAGTGTGGTCGGTCCGGGGCTTCTTGCTCACGGACTGCCAGCCCTGTTGAAATCGGGAAATAGGGCGTTTTTGGTAGGGATTTCTGGATTTAGGGGTGGTTACCGTAGCCACTTTCAGCTCAACGGTGGCAGTCTTATCTTTCCCTGCCTTCCACCGGACCTCTTGGCCGACTGCATATAGGATGCATTTATCTAAATCCTGCCAGTCCTTGCCCTCATCGTCGGTTGCACACCGACCCCGAAGTGTTGGAACTAAGCCTTTGATGTACCAGCTAATCTGTTCGGCTTTATCCATGTCCTTAGCTTCACGTAGGACATCATGGAAGCACTGTGTGTACTCAGCAACGGTTTCAGCAGTTTTCATGTCGTATTCGTGAGAGTGCAAGCGATCCCTTGCTGCCATGGCAGTGTTGCGTTGCGTGTCCCCATATTGCAGGAGAAATGCCGCCCTTAAGGTTTCGCGTGTGAGGGGTTTCTTGCCCGACTTGTGCATCTCTAGGACATCTGCTGCCCAGACCTGTGCTTTGCCCGTTAAGAAGTACACTATGTGCTCAAATGGGTCCATGTTCATCAGGTCGAAATATTGCATGAGTACATTGAACCAGGACCGGGTGCAAGTGATGGTGCTATCCTTCTTCCCAGAAAATTTGGGGGGATGCGGAACCCGTCTATTAGGGCTTACCTCACTTGGCCGGCTGGATTTTGGGGCGGTTGTCTGAGAATCGCTACCCCCAGCTAGGTGTGCGGTTGCTTCCACCCAAAGGGACTGAACCTCCTCGAGTGTTGGCACCGGAACTAGGTGTTTCTCTAGGATGGCTTGCAGCGTTGTTTGCTGGAGGGCATCCTTATGCAAAAGGGTTGTGATGCTCGACCCAGCGATTGTGGAAATAATATCTAGGATCACTTTTTTGCGTGAGTCGGCCGCTTCAGATGATTGTGAACGCTCCGAAAGGCGTTCAAAAATCTGTTCTAATAGGGCTCGCGTGCGGTCCGTATCCACGCGGAGGGCACCCATCTGATTTTCGAAGGACTCCTTAAGTTGCGTGATTTCGCTTTCTAATGCAACAACACGCTTATGGGTTGTGTTGCGCATTGATTCCGTGACGTGTTGGGCCGCGCGCGTTTGTTCTGGTGTGCGCTGCGGCAGACCATTGGGAGGTAACGCGGCATCTCCATCATCCGTCATTGGTTCCTGGGGCCCGTGGATAATAGGAATATTACTATTAAAATTATTGGTGGGAATTTCTGGAGCCGAAGGCACCGTTTCCGTAGGTTCAATGTTTATCCAATGTGGTCGTCGATTGGCGGCTATGGCGGCTAAACACTCTAGTCACAAAATTTCATTGAGATTTTTACATTTAAAACGTAAGAGTTCCTTCCGCGCTTTTTGCTGCGGAGGATTTGTGGTTGTGGTGGGAGTGTCGCGTGGCATTGCGAAAAGTTTATCTCACCTGAGGAGGATCGTTGTTCAGACCCTCGCTACCAATTGTAGCAGCCCCCTTCAGTATGCTACTAGATTAGTGCGGAAGCGTAGCTTTTGTAGATTTAGAGATAGCTCGCAAGTAAGTTAGCGTCGCGAAATTGTACATTTATTGGGAATAATTGGTGACAGTGGAGTCTTGAACTCCGAACAATTAGTAGCGTAATACTAAAATGTCAGGCCTTAGCTCTTCACCAGGGTGACTTTAATATTGGCTCACCTAGCCAAGATGTACGGCAATCTTCTTTGCCAATCGCAAAGTTTACTCGTAGTTTTCGGTTAGGCATCATGCTTATTGCATGATTGCCTACCGCTTTATCTGGGCCTATTTCTCTACTTCTCACGCTTATGCATGGATCATGCAGGCATTGATGTAATAATATAGCGGATATCATTGCTAATTAACTACGTACACCGGCCTGCGGCCTGCTCCGCACATTGTCAGTTGTTGCAATATTGGTTATGCTGGCAGCGCCACACATGTCATACCAATCTCGAGTATTCATCCATGCAGGATTATGCAAGACTATACAAATATACTCAATGATCATAAGGCATTCAATTACGGGTCAGCAGTCTTCTTGTCAGGTCTTGTCGACCGACGCATCAACGATAAATATAAAAGCCGTAATACAACAGTGAGTACTGTGATGGTGCTGTTGAGGAGGCGTCTGTAGAGGCTAGGCCATAGCATGTTTCGTGCGTGCGGTATGGGCACTATAACAAGGAATTCGTGCGTTAGCTCGCGTTAGGCTCGCGTTAGGGACCCCTAACGCAAGCCTAACGCAAGCTTAACGCAAACTAACGCGAGCTAACGCAAAGCCTAACGCAAATCAAACGCATTGCGTTATTGCTTGTGTATCGCTAACGCAATCCTAACGCACCTAACGCAATCACAAATAAACTTTTTTGGGAGGGAACGAAAATGTTTGCGTTTACTTTGCGTTAGCTAACGCAACCTAACGCGAACTTACGCAATGTCAAACGCACCCACATAGATTCTAAGGTGTGTGTTAGGCCTAACGCAACGCAAGCGTTAGAGACCCATACGCAAGCAAAAATACATAGCGTGCATGGAAGTTAACGCACTTAAAATTCTCTAACGCACAATATACGCACGCCTAACGCGCATTAACGCGCATTAACGCATGCTTGCGTATGCTGCGAATAATGTGTACACAGCTAGCAGTTGTGGGTTGTGTAAAAGTTTTATACGCATGTAACTAACATATTCGCACGCTTTCGCAAGGTCTTACGCGTGCGATAGCAACATTCGCGCCACTTTCGCTTTGCGTACGAGGCAGCCTCGCATTCCTGCTCACTGCAACTACTTTTGGTCGTTCTGGTTATTTCTTTACTGTTTCAGTTATCATTCTTGTTATTGTTTGCTGTTTTGCCCACCCGCTGCAGAATTATTTTTGTGTGTACGGAAACCATCCTGTCATAATGTACGTAGCTGTTATGAAGAATATCAATAGGATTTCACTTTTGATAGATGAAGATATTTCAGGCAATAATTTACAGCTCATTATTCGGAAAGCATCCAGGTAAGCAGCCATTGGTGAGTGACTACCCATTGATTCAACGAAACAATCAAATTTCTACACATCCAATCCTGCCAATCAAATTTCGTTTATGAGTTAAATAATCATTTGTACCATGCACCAATCATTTCAATCATCATTAGGTACATACATCCTAACTTCATCTGCCACCGCACATTTAGCAGCCCGCTCTAACATAAGCTTAGAAACAAACATGATAGATGTTAGTTCTATCTAATAGTCTTCTATTTCACTATCGTCGTTGTCGTCATCCTCTCGCGCACTGGTGGCATCATCCTGCTCGTCCTCACTCCTCTCATCCTTGCTCACCTCCTCCTCAAACAACTCCTGAAAAGTTCAGAAAAGGAAAATTATACTTATTTACATGCATAGGTAAATTAAGCCGACACGACCCAGCAATCATTTTCGGTTACGAGATTTTTAATCATGTCTAGGATGGGCAGTGCTTCTAGGTACTATGTATGTGGACACTTTGTTACCTGTTTCTTCTTACTCCCTGAGCTCCCACGTTGACGTCGTGCCCGTGTACATCGCACATCTTCCGAAGCACTCTTGACCTTTATCAGTCGAAACAACACATATTAGAATATTACATTCATACAAGCAGGAAATTAAGACAACAAGCTGAACTCAGGAAATTTACCTTCTTTCGCCGGTGGTCGTAACTGTCATTATTGTCGTCACCGTCCGTAGACTTGTCTTCCACTGGCACCTGCTGGTCCAAAATACGTGAAGGGACTAGGTAGTGATAGCAAATATAATTAAAAAGTAATTAATGTCGGGCCTCAATATATTGTACCTTTCTTTTGATGCCCGTGCTTGTCCGTCTCACTTTTGTGGATGGCCGCACATTGCCGTCGTTTGTTACCTTCAAGGGCCACCGTTAACATACATATAGGATTTTAGAAATTATAAGCTTATATTTTCTATTTAAAAAGAGAAAAACAAATCGACGTATACCACATCAAACCACAAAGCACGCAGCAAATTAAAAGAATAGAACGAAACATAAAATTACAACTCACTAAAACGGGAAGACAGGATGAATATTCATTAATGAGCTGTACCTTTTTCGCTGCCGCCTTGCTTGAGTTCGTAGCATTCCTGCTGGAGTTCCTTGCCTTAGAGGGCTGTGGACTCTTTGCCTACATGAAAAGGAAGTATGTTTGAGGAAAATAGGAACAATTACATAAAAGACAAAAAGGAGGAAACAGGTTAAAGGACATTAATGACCTGTACATCCCTGTACATGCAATCCATAATGTACATCACCCATCCTGCAATAACCTTGCTAAGCGCGTCTGGAAATTTGCACACCCCATCAACCACTCTCTTTACCACTATTATTTGGACTAACCTGTCGGCGTCGAGCGGCCTGGATCTCCTCCTTCTGATGTATGCGAGCTGCATTGGTAGCCAGCACCATCATCAATGCATCTTCACCATGTGCGGGCTACTTTTGGCGTTTGCTAGTGCGCCCATCCTGAGTTCCTGGCGGCTCGTCATTTCGGCCGCTTTTCTGCGGTTTGGTAGCAATTAAGCATTTTGTAAACAAGGAAATAAAGGCATGAAAACATTGTTATTGTTGCACTAGCTAAAATAAAAAACAAAGGTTATGCATGAACTGTGATGTACTTTCTGCAAACATACTAAGAAGTACGTACTATTATGGTAGCGAAGCAGCAGCAATAATTAAAGTGAACACATGCATAATCGCATCTTACCGTAGTGCCTTTTGGCAACTCCAGTGCACCAAGGCCTGGTGTATGCTGAGCTGTTCCACCAGCTCCAACCGGCACTGGAGTGGCTGGTACGGCAAAGGATGTCTTACTGCTTTCAATCTGCTTCCGCGAAGCAGCAGCAATAATTAAAGTGAACACATGCATAATCACATCTTACCGTAGTGCCTTTTGGCAACTCCAGTCCACCAAGGCCTGGTGTATGCTGAGCTGTTCCACCAGCTCCAACCGGCACTGGAGTGGCTGGTACGGCAAAGGATGTCTTACTGCTTTCAATCTACTTCCGCTGCACAAGTGCATTAATAAGCTCCTGTTGCCGATCTGTCACATTCAAATCCTCCATCACAATGTGGCACTCACTGGGACCCGCATCTGGGTTATCTGGCTGAGCGTACTTGAAGCTCCTCCAGGCTGCCCAAGACTCCTTGTTCCACAGCTTCTTCCATGGCTTCTTCTCAAACTCATCTACATAAAAATAATGTGAAGACGAACATCAACGCCAGATGCCATGATACACATCATTGTCGAAAGTTTTCGTAATCCCGTACATAGCGTAAGAGGCATGGAATGTCCTTTGTCGTAAAACAAATCTTTGGCCCACGTTTACCCCATATTCCATTTTTCAAAATACATAGAAAGGATTTTTTTATCAAACAACCTGATCAAAATATGTTGTAAAAAAGTATATGGATGACAAGTAGCAGTACGAGCTCACAAACCTGGCTTGCAGGCAAGTTCCTCCTTTTGGGTGGCCTTCACCTTTTCGTACCTTGCATGTTGGGCATTGTAATCCGTTGCGTATCTACAAAGTACATGGGATGCACCGAATAAAAGTGCTTACTTTTTATACTGTGCATGCTTCATTCTATTGTTGTCTGTCCCCACTGAAAGTAAGCTAATGATATGGATGGCATGTATGATGGCCACAAACAAGATAATCACTAGAAGCATAACAGTAGGAAAATAAACATGTACGTACTTTTGCCATTTCTTCTTGAAGCAGTCGACCGTAACTCTTGGCTGTAAGTCAGCCACTTGTGCAAAGCCAGCAGCAAAGCACTTATCCCAAATGGGCTGCAGATGCGGCACACGTTGAATATCCTTCGCAATGAGGACCCGTGGATTCTTCAGGCTGCTGTCGAGGTTGTACGGCACATTGTCGCGGACGGCTTTGTTGATGGCGGCCTGCTCATATGACCTGTTCTGCTTTGATGGCTCACCACGATCATGATCCTTTCATATACTGATTCTGCTTACTTCAGGGGATACCAATTGAACAGATGGCTGTTTTAGGGATATATGGATAGTTAGTTTCTTCTGAGCCTGGTTCCAAGCCTTCCCCTTAAAATGTGCATGACAAAATAATAACCATGCTGAAAATTGTGGCGTGAATCCGTTGAAGTATTCATTCCCGTGCAGCGATTGAACTAATCTGCCTTGCAATATGTCTGGATTTGGGAAGCATTGGGGTCATAGAGTACGTCTCACACATGGTCAATTTTCATGGTCAATTTTCACACCTACGCAAAGCTGCTATGGTGCTTGCCGGAAAAGGCTATATAATTTTGGGGGCCTGCTCGATGTGTAACTGTGGCTCTTGGTGACTTTGTTTGGGTCTCCATCTGGCAACATTGTTGCCTGGCTACTGTGTAAGGTTTGCTGTTGCCAACTTTCCGCGATCCTTACCCACGCTTGCTAACTCCGGCAGCTTGCTGCTCAATAATTAGAAACCCTTCCATAACTAGAAAGGTAGCCATGAACAGACATGTGTGGCACTTTTATGTTACAAAGTAAGCCACATGTACAGGTTCTAAATCCATATAATGGTAGCGATTTAGCGATGTTAACAAGCGTTCACCAGAGCAATCTCTTGTACAACGACTAGTATTCATAGCGCTATCCTAAATTAACTTTGAAGATATTTTATGCACAAAGTCTCCAATGCTACTGCACAATAAGAGCAAGTAAGCAAACTAAATAAATCCGGCGAACCCGTGCTCCGAACATTATTATGCGCTATCTACATAAACTTTGCGTAAACTGCGTTACAGTGCGTTACGTGCGTATGGTAACGCACTGTACGCAAGATATACGCAAGCTGTTTGCTTAAAGTTAACGCGTGCGTTAGGTTTGCGATCGCGTGCGTTAGGTTTGCGTTAGGCTCGCGTTAGAACATACGCAAGCCCCCGATTTTCGAGCACCACGAAACGTAATAAAAATTGCAGGGAACTTTTATACTCATTATAAATATTGTTTTCATTTAAACAAACTTGAAAACGACGCACTATAACAGACGTTCTGTCAAGTTTTCTATTTCTTTGCGTTAGGCTCGCGTTAGGCTAAAGCAATCTCTAACGCACAAAACGCAGCCTTACGCACACATACGCGACCTAACGCAGCCTAACGCGGGCCTAACGCACGAATCTCTTGTTATAGAGGGGTATTGGGGGGAGGGAGAGCATGCAGTCGGCGGGCACACTTCTAGCGGATTTAGCTCAGTTGGGAGAGCGCTAGACTGAAGATCTAGAGGACGCTAGTTTGATCCTAGCAATTCGCAGGCGCTGCGCACGCCTCCACGTGGGAAAGGCTTTCAGTTCGGGAGATGGAGATTGTGACTTGGAAGACCCTTATGTTTCAATTGAAGAGCCACACCAGCCATCTCTCGGCTCGGCTCTCACCACCCAGCACCCTCATGCACGCACCATCCCTGCCCACATGCAGGCAGAGGATTAAGGGACTTGACATCCTGCCCCTGCATGTGTGTTCATGCATATATGTCCATGTCTATTATTCATGTACCACTCCACACTCTTTACTTCCCTCACTGCTTGTATCTATTCATCCAAGCAAGCAATGAACTTGTGTGGTAATGACTCCCTAAGCTGTAGCTTAACTGCCATGGTCGTCACTACAATCATATCTCACACCGTCACGCTTATACCTTCATAAGCATGGTGTAGATATCAATCTAAATCGATGCGGGTCTAAGCGCGCTGCTATGTAATTATCCCGTGCTGCATACGTGGACTTGCCTTCTTGCAGTAACCGCACCTTGAGTCACACTTCTCACGCTTATGCATGGATCATGCAGGCATTGATGTAATAATATAGCGGATATCATTGCTAATTAACTACGTACACCGGCCTGCGGCCTGCTCCGCGCATTGTCAGTTGTTGCAATATTGGTTATGCTGGCAGTGCCACACATGTCATACCGATCTCGAGTATTCATCCATGCAGGATTATGCAAGACTATACAAATATACTCAATGATCATAAGGCATTCAATTACGGGTCAGCAGTCTTCTCGTCAGGTCGCGTCGACCGACGCATCAACGATAAATATAAAAGCCGTAATACAACAGTGAGTACTGTGATGGTGCTGTTGAGGAGGCGTCTGTAGGGGCTAGGCGATAGCATGTTTCGTGCGTGTGGTATGGGTATGGGGGGTGTAGAGCGTGCAGTCGGCGGGCACACTTCTAGCGGATTTAGCTCAGTTGGGAGAGCGCTAGACTGAAGATCTAGAGGACGCTAGTTTGATCCTAGCAATTCGCAGGCGCTGCGCACGCCTCCACGTGGGAAAGGCTTTCAGTTCGGGAGATGGAGATTGTGACTTGGAAGACCCTTATGTTTCAATAGAAGAGCCACACCAGCCATCTCTCGGCTCGGCTCACCACCCAGCACCCTCATGCACGCACCATCCCTGCCCACATGCAGGCGGAGGATTAAGGGACTTGACATCCTGCCCCTGCATGTGTGTTCATGCATATATGTCCATGTCTATTATTCATGTACCACTCCACACTCTTTACTTCCCTCACTGCTTGTATCTATTGATCCAAGCAAGCAATGAACTTGTGTGGTAGTGACTCCCTAAGCTGTAGCTTAACTGCCATGGTCCTCACTACAATCATATCTCACACCGTCACGCTTATACCTTCATAAGCATGGTGTAGATATCAATCTAAATCGATGCGGGTCTAAGCGTGCTGCTATGTAATTATCCCGTGCTGCATACGTGGACTTGCCTTCTTGCAGTAACCGCACCTTGAGTCACACTTCTCACGCTTATGCATGGATCATGCAGGCATTGATGTAATAATATAGCGGATATCATTGCTAATTAACTACGTACACCGGCCTGCGGCCTGCTCCGCGCATTGTCAGTTGTTGCAATATTGGTTATGCTGGCAGCGCCACACATGTCATACCGACCTCGAGTATTCATCCATGCAGGATTATGCAAGACTATACAAATATACTCAATGATCATAAGGCATTCAATTACGGGTCAGCAGTCTTCTCGTCAGGTCGCGTCGACCGACGCATCAACGATAAATATAAAAGCCGTAATACAACAGTGAGTACTGTGATGGTGCTGTTGAGGAGGCGTCTGTAGAGGCTAGGCCATAGCATGTTTCGTGCGTGCGGTATGGGTATGGGGGGTGTAGAGCGTGCAGTCGGCGGGCACACTTCTAGCGGATTTAGCTCAGTTGGGAGAGCGCTAGACTGAAGATCTAGAGGACGCTAGTTCGATCCTAGCAATTCGCAGGCGCTGAGCACACCTCCACGTGGGAAAGGCCTACAGTTCGGGAGATGGAGATTGTGACTTGGAAGACCCTTATGTTTCAATTGAAGAGCCACACCAGCCATCTCTCGGCTCGGCTCTCACCACCCAGCACCCTCATGCACGCACCATCCCTGCCCACATGCAGGCAGAGGATTAAGGGACTTGACATCCTGCCCCTGCATGTGTGTTCATGCATATATGTCCATGTCTATTATTCATGTACCACTCCACACTCTTTACTTCCCTCACTGCTTGTATCTATTCATCCAAGCAAGCAATGAACTTGTGTGGTAGTGACTCCCTTGTGTAGCTTAACTGCCATGGTCGTCGCTACAATCATATCTCACACCGTCACGCTTATACCTTGATAAGCATGGTGTAGATATCAATCTAAATCGATGCGGGTCTAAGCGCGCTGCTATGTAATTATCCCGTGCTGCATACGTGGACTTGCCTTCTTGCAGTAACCGCACCTTGAGTCACACTTCTCACGCTTATGCATGGATCATGCAGGCATTGATGTAATAATATAGCGGATATCATTACGTATTGAATTACGCAATGTAATAATATAGCGGATATCATTGCTAATTAACTACGTACACCGGCCTGCGGCCTGCTCCGCGCATTGTCAGTTGTTGCAATATTGGTTATGCTGGCAGCGCCACACATGTCATACCAATCTCTAGTATTCATCCATGCAGGATTATGCAAGACTATACAAATATACTCAATGATCATAAGGCATTCAATTACGGGTCAGCAGTCTTCTCGTCAGGTCGCGTCGACCGACGCATCAACGATAAATATAAAAGCCGTAATACAACAGTGAGTACTGTGATGGTGCTGTTGAGGAGGCGTCTGTAGAGGCTAGGCCATAGCATGTTTCGTGCGTGCGGTATGGGTATGGGGGGTGTAGAGCGTGCAGTCGGCGGGCACACTTCTAGCGGATTTAGCTCAGTTGGGAGAGCGCTAGACTGAAGATCTAGAGGACGCTAGTTCGATCCTAGCAATTCGCAGGCGCTGAGCACACCTCCACGTGGGAAAGGCCTACAGTTCGGGAGATGGAGATTGTGACTTGGAAGACCCTTATGTTTCAATTGAAGAGCCACACCAGCCATCTCTCGGCTCGGCTCTCACCACCCAGCACCCTCATGCACGCACCATCCCTGCCCACATGCAGGCAGAGGATTAAGGGACTTGACATCCTGCCCCTGCATGTGTGTTCATGCATATATGTCCATGTCTATTATTCATGTACCACTCCACACTCTTTACTTCCCTCACTGCTTGTATCTATTCATCCAAGCAAGCAATGAACTTGTGTGGTAGTGACTCCCTTGTGTAGCTTAACTGCCATGGTCGTCGCTACAATCATATCTCACACTGTCACGCTTATACCTTGATAAGCATGGTGTAGATATCAATCTAAATCGATGCGGGTCTAAGCGCGCTGCTATGTAATTATCCCGTGCTGCATACGTGGACTTGCCTTCTTGCAGTAACCGCACCTTGAGTCACACTTCTCACGCTTATGCATGGATCATGCAGGCATTGATGTAATAATATAGCGGATATCATTGCTAATTAACTACGTACACCGGCCTGCGGCCTGCTCCGCGCATTGTCAGTTGTTGCAATATTGGTTATGCTGGCAGCGCCACACATGTCATACCAATCTCGAGTATTCATCCATGCAGGATTATGCAAGACTATACAAATATACTCAATGATCATAAGGCATTCAATTACGGGTCAGCAGTCTTCTCGTCAGGTCGCGTCGACCGACGCATCAACGATAAATATAAAAGCCGTAATACAACAGTGAGTACTGTGATGGTGCTGTTGAGGAGGCGTCTGTAGAGGCTAGGCCATAGCATGTTTCGTGCGTGCGGTATGGGTATGGGGGGTGTAGAGCGTGCAGTCGGCGGGCACACTTCTAGCGGATTTAGCTCAGTTGGGAGAGCGCTAGACTGAAGATCTAGAGGACGCTAGTTCGATCCTAGCAATTCGCAGGCGCTGAGCACACCTCCACGTGGGAAAGGCCTACAGTTCGGGAGATGGAGATTGTGACTTGGAAGACCCTTATGTTTCAATTGAAGAGCCACACCAGCCATCTCTCGGCTCGGCTCTCACCACCCAGCACCCTCATGCACGCACCATCCCTGCCCACATGCAGGCAGAGGATTAAGGGACTTGACATCCTGCCCCTGCATGTGTGTTCATGCATATATGTCCATGTCTATTATTCATGTACCACTCCACACTCTTTACTTCCCTCACTGCTTGTATCTATTCATCCAAGCAAGCAATGAACTTGTGTGGTAGTGACTCCCTTGTGTAGCTTAACTGCCATGGTCGTCGCTACAATCATATCTCACACTGTCACGCTTATACCTTGATAAGCATGGTGTAGATATCAATCTAAATCGATGCGGGTCTAAGCGCGCTGCTATGTAATTATCCCGTGCTGCATACGTGGACTTGCCTTCTTGCAGTAACCGCACCTTGAGTCACACTTCTCACGCTTATGCATGGATCATGCAGGCATTGATGTAATAATATAGCGGATATCATTGCTAATTAACTACGTACACCGGCCTGCGGCCTGCTCCGCGCATTGTCAGTTGTTGCAATATTGGTTATGCTGGCAGCGCCACACATGTCATACCAATCTCGAGTATTCATCCATGCAGGATTATGCAAGACTATACAAATATACTCAATGATCATAAGGCATTCAATTACGGGTCAGCAGTCTTCTCGTCAGGTCGCGTCGACCGACGCATCAACGATAAATATAAAAGCCGTAATACAACAGTGAGTACTGTGATGGTGCTGTTGAGGAGGCGTCTGTAGAGGCTAGGCCATAGCATGTTTCGTGCGTGCGGTATGGGTATGGGGGGTGTAGAGCGTGCAGTCGGCGGGCACACTTCTAGCGGATTTAGCTCAGTTGGGAGAGCGCTAGACTGAAGATCTAGAGGACGCTAGTTCGATCCTAGCAATTCGCAGGCGCTGAGCACACCTCCACGTGGGAAAGGCCTACAGTTCGGGAGATGGAGATTGTGACTTGGAAGACCCTTATGTTTCAATTGAAGAGCCACACCAGCCATCTCTCGGCTCGGCTCTCACCACCCAGCACCCTCATGCACGCACCATCCCTGCCCACATGCAGGCAGAGGATTAAGGGACTTGACATCCTGCCCCTGCATGTGTGTTCATGCATATATGTCCATGTCTATTATTCATGTACCACTCCACACTCTTTACTTCCCTCACTGCTTGTATCTATTCATCCAAGCAAGCAATGAACTTGTGTGGTAGTGACTCCCTTGTGTAGCTTAACTGCCATGGTCGTCGCTACAATCATATCTCACACTGTCACGCTTATACCTTGATAAGCATGGTGTAGATATCAATCTAAATCGATGCGGGTCTAAGCGCGCTGCTATGTAATTATCCCGTGCTGCATACGTGGACTTGCCTTCTTGCAGTAACCGCACCTTGAGTCACACTTCTCACGCTTATGCATGGATCATGCAGGCATTGATGTAATAATATAGCGGATATCATTGCTAATTAACTACGTACACCGGCCTGCGGCCTGCTCCGCGCATTGTCAGTTGTTGCAATATTGGTTATGCTGGCAGCGCCACACATGTCATACCAATCTCGAGTATTCATCCATGCAGGATTATGCAAGACTATACAAATATACTCAATGATCATAAGGCATTCAATTACGGGTCAGCAGTCTTCTCGTCAGGTCGCGTCGACCGACGCATCAACGATAAATATAAAAGCCGTAATACAACAGTGAGTACTGTGATGGTGCTGTTGAGGAGGCGTCTGTAGAGGCTAGGCCATAGCATGTTTCGTGCGTGCGGTATGGGTATGGGGGGTGTAGAGCGTGCAGTCGGCGGGCACACTTCTAGCGGATTTAGCTCAGTTGGGAGAGCGCTAGACTGAAGATCTAGAGGACGCTAGTTCGATCCTAGCAATTCGCAGGCGCTGAGCACACCTCCACGTGGGAAAGGCCTACAGTTCGGGAGATGGAGATTGTGACTTGGAAGACCCTTATGTTTCAATTGAAGAGCCACACCAGCCATCTCTCGGCTCGGCTCTCACCACCCAGCACCCTCATGCACGCACCATCCCTGCCCACATGCAGGCAGAGGATTAAGGGACTTGACATCCTGCCCCTGCATGTGTGTTCATGCATATATGTCCATGTCTATTATTCATGTACCACTCCACACTCTTTACTTCCCTCACTGCTTGTATCTATTCATCCAAGCAAGCAATGAACTTGTGTGGTAGTGACTCCCTTGTGTAGCTTAACTGCCATGGTCGTCGCTACAATCATATCTCACACCGTCACGCTTATACCTTGATAAGCATGGTGTAGATATCAATCTAAATCGATGCGGGTCTAAGCGCGCTGCTATGTAATTATCCCGTGCTGCATACGTGGACTTGCCTTCTTGCAGTAACCGCACCTTGAGTCACACTTCTCACGCTTATGCATGGATCATGCAGGCATTGATGTAATAATATAGCGGATATCATTGCTAATTAACTACGTACACCGGCCTGCGGCCTGCTCCGCGCATTGTCAGTTGTTGCAATATTGGTTATGCTGGCAGCGCCACACATGTCATACCAATCTCGAGTATTCATCCATGCAGGATTATGCAAGACTATACAAATATACTCAATGATCATAAGGCATTCAATTACGGGTCAGCAGTCTTCTCGTCAGGTCGCGTCGACCGACGCATCAACGATAAATATGAAAGCCGTAATACAACAGTGAGTACTGTGATGGTGCTGTTGAGGAGGCGTCTGTAGAGGCTAGGCCATAGCATGTTTCGTGCGTGCGGTATGGGTATGAGGGGTGTAGAGCGTGCAGTCGGCGGGCACACATCTAGCGGATTTAGCTCAGTTGGGAGAGCGCTAGGCTGAAGATCTAGAGGACGCTAGTTTGATCCTAGCAATTCGCAGGCGTTGAGCACACCTCCACGTGGGAAAGGCCTACAGTTCGGGAGATGGAGATTGTGACTTGGAAGACCCTTATGTTTCAATTGAAGAGCCACACCAGCCATCTCTCGGCTCAGCTCACCACCCAGCACCCTCATGCACGCACCATCCCTGCCCACATGCAGGCAGAGGATTAAGGGACTTGACATCCTGCCCCTGCATGTGTGTTCATGCATATATGTCCATGTCTATTATTCATGTACCACTCCACACTCTTTACTTCCCTCACTGCTTGTATCTATTCATCCAAGCAAGCAATGAACTTGTGTGGTAGTGACTCCCTTGTGTAGCTTAACTGCCATGGTCGTCGCTACAATCATATCTCACACCGTCACGCTTATACCTTGATAAGCATGGTGTAGATATCAATCTAAATCGATGCGGGTCTAAGCGCGCTGCTATGTAATTATCCCGTGCTGCATACGTGGACTTGCCTTCTTGCAGTAACCGCACCTTGAGTCACACTTCTCACGCTTATGCATGGATCATGCAGGCATTGATGTAATAATATAGCGGATATCATTGCTAATTAACTACGTACACCGGCCTGCGGCCTGCTCCGCGCATTGTCAGTTGTTGCAATATTGGTTATGCTGGCAGCGCCACACATGTCATACCAATCTCGAGTATTCATCCATGCAGGATTATGCAAGACTATACGAATATATACTCAATGATCATAAGACATTTAATTACGGGTCAGCAGTCTTCTCGTCAGGTCGCGTCGACCGACGCATCAACGATAAATATGAAAGCCGTAATACAACAGTGAGTACTGTGATGGTGCTGTTGAGGAGGCGTCTGTAGAGGCTAGGCCATAGCATGTTTCGTGCGTGCGGTATGGGTATGGGGGGTGTAGAGCGTGCAGTCGGCGGGCACACTTCTAGCGGATTTAGCTCAGTTGGGAGAGCGCTAGACTGAAGATCTAGAGGACGCTAGTTCGATCCTAGCAATTCGCAGGCGCTGAGCACACCTCCACGTGGGAAAGGCCTACAGTTCGTGAGATGGAGATTGTGACTTGGAAGACCCTTATGTTTCAATTGAAGAGCCACACCAGCCATCTCTCGGCTCGGCTCTCACCACCCAGCACCCTCATGCACGCACCATCCCTGCCCACATGCAGGCAGAGGATTAAGGGACTTGACATCCTGCCCCTGCATGTGTGTTCATGCATATATGTCCATGTCTATTATTCATGTACCACTCCACACTCTTTACTTCCCTCACTGCTTGTATCTATTCATCCAAGCAAGCAATGAACTTGTGTGGTAGTGACTCCCTTGTGTAGCTTAACTGCCATGGTCGTCGCTACAATCATATCTCACACTGTCACGCTTATACCTTGATAAGCATGGTGTAGATATCAATCTAAATCGATGCGGGTCTAAGCGCGCTGCTATGTAATTATCCCGTGCTGCATACGTGGACTTGCCTTCTTGCAGTAACCGCACCTTGAGTCACACTTCTCACGCTTATGCATGGATCATGCAGGCATTGATGTAATAATATAGCGGATATCATTGCTAATTAACTACGTACACCGGCCTGCGGCCTGCTCCGCGCATTGTCAGTTGTTGCAATATTGGTTATGCTGGCAGCGCCACACATGTCATACCAATCTCGAGTATTCATCCATGCAGGATTATGCAAGACTATACAAATATACTCAATGATCATAAGGCATTCAATTACGGGTCAGCAGTCTTCTCGTCAGGTCGCGTCGACCGACGCATCAACGATAAATATAAAAGCCGTAATACAACAGTGAGTACTGTGATGGTGCTGTTGAGGAGGCGTCTGTAGAGGCTAGGCCATAGCATGTTTCGTGCGTGCGGTATGGGTATGGGGGGTGTAGAGCGTGCAGTCGGCGGGCACACTTCTAGCGGATTTAGCTCAGTTGGGAGAGCGCTAGACTGAAGATCTAGAGGACGCTAGTTCGATCCTAGCAATTCGCAGGCGCTGAGCACACCTCCACGTGGGAAAGGCCTACAGTTCGGGAGATGGAGATTGTGACTTGGAAGACCCTTATGTTTCAATTGAAGAGCCACACCAGCCATCTCTCGGCTCGGCTCTCACCACCCAGCACCCTCATGCACGCACCATCCCTGCCCACATGCAGGCAGAGGATTAAGGGACTTGACATCCTGCCCCTGCATGTGTGTTCATGCATATATGTCCATGTCTATTATTCATGTACCACTCCACACTCTTTACTTCCCTCACTGCTTGTATCTATTCATCCAAGCAAGCAATGAACTTGTGTGGTAGTGACTCCCTTGTGTAGCTTAACTGCCATGGTCGTCGCTACAATCATATCTCACACTGTCACGCTTATACCTTGATAAGCATGGTGTAGATATCAATCTAAATCGATGCGGGTCTAAGCGCGCTGCTATGTAATTATCCCGTGCTGCATACGTGGACTTGCCTTCTTGCAGTAACCGCACCTTGAGTCACACTTCTCACGCTTATGCATGGATCATGCAGGCATTGATGTAATAATATAGCGGATATCATTGCTAATTAACTACGTACACCGGCCTGCGGCCTGCTCCGCGCATTGTCAGTTGTTGCAATATTGGTTATGCTGGCAGCGCCACACATGTCATACCAATCTCGAGTATTCATCCATGCAGGATTATGCAAGACTATACAAATATACTCAATGATCATAAGGCATTCAATTACGGGTCAGCAGTCTTCTCGTCAGGTCGCGTCGACCGACGCATCAACGATAAATATAAAAGCCGTAATACAACAGTGAGTACTGTGATGGTGCTGTTGAGGAGGCGTCTGTAGAGGCTAGGCCATAGCATGTTTCGTGCGTGCGGTATGGGTATGGGGGGTGTAGAGCGTGCAGTCGGCGGGCACACTTCTAGCGGATTTAGCTCAGTTGGGAGAGCGCTAGACTGAAGATCTAGAGGACGCTAGTTCGATCCTAGCAATTCGCAGGCGCTGAGCACACCTCCACGTGGGAAAGGCCTACAGTTCGGGAGATGGAGATTGTGACTTGGAAGACCCTTATGTTTCAATTGAAGAGCCACACCAGCCATCTCTCGGCTCGGCTCTCACCACCCAGCACCCTCATGCACGCACCATCCCTGCCCACATGCAGGCAGAGGATTAAGGGACTTGACATCCTGCCCCTGCATGTGTGTTCATGCATATATGTCCATGTCTATTATTCATGTACCACTCCACACTCTTTACTTCCCTCACTGCTTGTATCTATTCATCCAAGCAAGCAATGAACTTGTGTGGTAGTGACTCCCTTGTGTAGCTTAACTGCCATGGTCGTCGCTACAATCATATCTCACACCGTCACGCTTATACCTTGATAAGCATGGTGTAGATATCAATCTAAATCGATGCGGGTCTAAGCGCGCTGCTATGTAATTATCCCGTGCTGCATACGTGGACTTGCCTTCTTGCAGTAACCGCACCTTGAGTCACACTTCTCACGCTTATGCATGGATCATGCAGGCATTGATGTAATAATATAGCGGATATCATTGCTAATTAACTACGTACACCGGCCTGCGGCCTGCTCCGCGCATTGTCAGTTGTTGCAATATTGGTTATGCTGGCAGCGCCACACATGTCATACCAATCTCGAGTATTCATCCATGCAGGATTATGCAAGACTATACAAATATACTCAATGATCATAAGGCATTCAATTACGGGTCAGCAGTCTTCTCGTCAGGTCGCGTCGACCGACGCATCAACGATAAATATGAAAGCCGTAATACAACAGTGAGTACTGTGATGGTGCTGTTGAGGAGGCGTCTGTAGAGGCTAGGCCATAGCATGTTTCGTGCGTGCGGTATGGGTATGAGGGGTGTAGAGCGTGCAGTCGGCGGGCACACATCTAGCGGATTTAGCTCAGTTGGGAGAGCGCTAGGCTGAAGATCTAGAGGACGCTAGTTTGATCCTAGCAATTCGCAGGCGTTGAGCACACCTCCACGTGGGAAAGGCTTTCAGTTCGGGAGATGGAGATTGTGACTTGGAAGACCCTTATGTTTCAATTGAAGAGCCACACCAGCCATCTCTCGGCTCAGCTCACCACCCAGCACCCTCATGCACGCACCATCCCTGCCCACATGCAGGCAGAGGATTAAGGGACTTGACATCCTGCCCCTGCATGTGTGTTCATGCATATATGTCCATGTCTATTATTCATGTACCACTCCACACTCTTTACTTCCCTCACTGCTTGTATCTATTCATCCAAGCAAGCAATGAACTTGTGTGGTAGTGACTCCCTTGTGTAGCTTAACTGCCATGGTCGTCGCTACAATCATATCTCACACCGTCACGCTTATACCTTGATAAGCATGGTGTAGATATCAATCTAAATCGATGCGGGTCTAAGCGCGCTGCTATGTAATTATCCCGTGCTGCATACGTGGACTTGCCTTCTTGCAGTAACCGCACCTTGAGTCACACTTCTCACGCTTATGCATGGATCATGCAGGCATTGATGTAATAATATAGCGGATATCATTGCTAATTAACTACGTACACCGGCCTGCGGCCTGCTCCGCGCATTGTCAGTTGTTGCAATATTGGTTATGCTGGCAGCGCCACACATGTCATACCAATCTCGAGTATTCATCCATGCAGGATTATGCAAGACTATACGAATATATACTCAATGATCATAAGACATTTAATTACGGGTCAGCAGTCTTCTCGTCAGGTCGCGTCGACCGACGCATCAACGATAAATATGAAAGCCGTAATACAACAGTGAGTACTGTGATGGTGCTGTTGAGGAGGCGTCTGTAGAGGCTAGGCCATAGCATGTTTCGTGCGTGCGGTATGGGTATGAGGGGTGTAGAGCGTGCAGTCGGCGGGCACACATCTAGCGGATTTAGCTCAGTTGGGAGAGCGCTAGACTGAAGATCTAGAGGACGCTAGTTTGATCCTAGCAATTCGCAGGCGTTGAGCACACCTCCACGTGGGAAAGGCTTTCAGTTCGGGAGATGGAGATTGTGACTTGGAAGACCCTTATGTTTCAATTGAAGAGCCACACCAGCCATCTCTCGGCTCAGCTCACCACCCAGCACCCTCATGCACGCACCATCCCTGCCCACATGCAGGCAGAGGATTAAGGGACTTGACATCCTGCCCCTGCATGTGTGTTCATGCATATATGTCCATGTCTATTATTCATGTACCACTCCACACTCTTTACTTCCCTCACTGCTTGTATCTATTCATCCAAGCAAGCAATGAACTTGTGTGGTAGTGACTCCCTTGTGTAGCTTAACTGCCATGGTCGTCGCTACAATCATATCTCACACCGTCACGCTTATACCTTGATAAGCATGGTGTAGATATCAATCTAAATCGATGCGGGTCTAAGCGCGCTGCTATGTAATTATCCCGTGCTGCATACGTGGACTTGCCTTCTTGCAGTAACCGCACCTTGAGTCACACTTCTCACGCTTATGCATGGATCATGCAGGCATTGATGTAATAATATAGCGGATATCATTGCTAATTAACTACGTACACCGGCCTGCGGCCTGCTCCGCGCATTGTCAGTTGTTGCAATATTGGTTATGCTGGCAGCGCCACACATGTCATACCAATCTCGAGTATTCATCCATGCAGGATTATGCAAGACTATACGAATATATACTCAATGATCATAAGACATTTAATTACGGGTCAGCAGTCTTCTCGTCAGGTCGCGTCGACCGACGCATCAACGATAAATATGAAAGCCGTAATACAACAGTGAGTACTGTGATGGTGCTGTTGAGGAGGCGTCTGTAGAGGCTAGGCCATAGCATGTTTCGTGCGTGCGGTATGGGTATGAGGGGTGTAGAGCGTGCAGTCGGCGGGCACACATCTAGCGGATTTAGCTCAGTTGGGAGAGCGCTAGACTGAAGATCTAGAGGACGCTAGTTTGATCCTAGCAATTCGCAGGCGTTGAGCACACCTCCACGTGGGAAAGGCTTTCAGTTCGGGAGATGGAGATTGTGACTTGGAAGACCCTTATGTTTCAATTGAAGAGCCACACCAGCCATCTCTCGGCTCGGCTCTCACCACCCAGCACCCTCATGCACGCACCATCCCTGCCCACATGCAGGCAGAGGATTAAGGGACTTGACATCCTGCCCCTGCATGTGTGTTCATGCATATATGTCCATGTCTATTATTCATGTACCACTCCACACTCTTTACTTCCCTCACTGCTTGTATCTATTCATCCAAGCAAGCAATGAACTTGTGTGGTAGTGACTCCCTTGTGTAGCTTAACTGCCATGGTCGTCGCTACAATCATATCTCACACCGTCACGCTTATACCTTGATAAGCATGGTGTAGATATCAATCTAAATCGATGCGGGTCTAAGCGCGCTGCTATGTAATTATCCCGTGCTGCATACGTGGACTTGCCTTCTTGCAGTAACCGCACCTTGAGTCACACTTCTCACGCTTATGCATGGATCATGCAGGCATTGATGTAATAATATAGCGGATATCATTGCTAATTAACTACGTACACCGGCCTGCGGCCTGCTCCGCGCATTGTCAGTTGTTGCAATATTGGTTATGCTGGCAGCGCCACACATGTCATACCAATCTCGAGTATTCATCCATGCAGGATTATGCAAGACTATACGAATATATACTCAATGATCATAAGACATTTAATTACGGGTCAGCAGTCTTCTCGTCAGGTCGCGTCGACCGACGCATCAACGATAAATATGAAAGCCGTAATACAACAGTGAGTACTGTGATGGTGCTGTTGAGGAGGCGTCTGTAGAGGCTAGGCCATAGCATGTTTCGTGCGTGCGGTATGGGTATGAGGGGTGTAGAGCGTGCAGTCGGCGGGCACACATCTAGCGGATTTAGCTCAGTTGGGAGAGCGCTAGGCTGAAGATCTAGAGGACGCTAGTTTGATCCTAGCAATTCGCAGGCGTTGAGCACACCTCCACGTGGGAAAGGCTTTCAGTTCGGGAGATGGAGATTGTGACTTGGAAGACCCTTATGTTTCAATTGAAGAGCCACACCAGCCATCTCTCGGCTCAGCTCACCACCCAGCACCCTCATGCACGCACCATCCCTGCCCACATGCAGGCAGAGGATTAAGGGACTTGACATCCTGCCCCTGCATGTGTGTTCATGCATATATGTCCATGTCTATTATTCATGTACCACTCCACACTCTTTACTTCCCTCACTGCTTGTATCTATTCATCCAAGCAAGCAATGAACTTGTGTGGTAGTGACTCCCTTGTGTAGCTTAACTGCCATGGTCGTCGCTACAATCATATCTCACACCGTCACGCTTATACCTTGATAAGCATGGTGTAGATATCAATCTAAATCGATGCGGGTCTAAGCGCGCTGCTATGTAATTATCCCGTGCTGCATACGTGGACTTGCCTTCTTGCAGTAACCGCACCTTGAGTCACACTTCTCACGCTTATGCATGGATCATGCAGGCATTGATGTAATAATATAGCGGATATCATTGCTAATTAACTACGTACACCGGCCTGCGGCCTGCTCCGCGCATTGTCAGTTGTTGCAATATTGGTTATGCTGGCAGCGCCACACATGTCATACCAATCTCGAGTATTCATCCATGCAGGATTATGCAAGACTATACGAATATATACTCAATGATCATAAGACATTTAATTACGGGTCAGCAGTCTTCTCGTCAGGTCGCGTCGACCGACGCATCAACGATAAATATGAAAGCCGTAATACAACAGTGAGTACTGTGATGGTGCTGTTGAGGAGGCGTCTGTAGAGGCTAGGCCATAGCATGTTTCGTGCGTGCGGTATGGGTATGAGGGGTGTAGAGCGTGCAGTCGGCGGGCACACATCTAGCGGATTTAGCTCAGTTGGGAGAGCGCTAGACTGAAGATCTAGAGGACGCTAGTTTGATCCTAGCAATTCGCAGGCGTTGAGCACACCTCCACGTGGGAAAGGCTTTCAGTTCGGGAGATGGAGATTGTGACTTGGAAGACCCTTATGTTTCAATTGAAGAGCCACACCAGCCATCTCTCGGCTCGGCTCTCACCACCCAGCACCCTCATGCACGCACCATCCCTGCCCACATGCAGGCAGAGGATTAAGGGACTTGACATCCTGCCCCTGCATGTGTGTTCATGCATATATGTCCATGTCTATTATTCATGTACCACTCCACACTCTTTACTTCCCTCACTGCTTGTATCTATTCATCCAAGCAAGCAATGAACTTGTGTGGTAGTGACTCCCTTGTGTAGCTTAACTGCCATGGTCGTCGCTACAATCATATCTCACACCGTCACGCTTATACCTTGATAAGCATGGTGTAGATATCAATCTAAATCGATGCGGGTCTAAGCGCGCTGCTATGTAATTATCCCGTGCTGCATACGTGGACTTGCCTTCTTGCAGTAACCGCACCTTGAGTCACACTTCTCACGCTTATGCATGGATCATGCAGGCATTGATGTAATAATATAGCGGATATCATTGCTAATTAACTACGTACACCGGCCTGCGGCCTGCTCCGCGCATTGTCAGTTGTTGCAATATTGGTTATGCTGGCAGCGCCACACATGTCATACCAATCTCGAGTATTCATCCATGCAGGATTATGCAAGACTATACGAATATATACTCAATGATCATAAGACATTTAATTACGGGTCAGCAGTCTTCTCGTCAGGTCGCGTCGACCGACGCATCAACGATAAATATGAAAGCCGTAATACAACAGTGAGTACTGTGATGGTGCTGTTGAGGAGGCGTCTGTAGAGGCTAGGCCATAGCATGTTTCGTGCGTGCGGTATGGGTATGAGGGGTGTAGAGCGTGCAGTCGGCGGGCACACATCTAGCGGATTTAGCTCAGTTGGGAGAGCGCTAGACTGAAGATCTAGAGGACGCTAGTTTGATCCTAGCAATTCGCAGGCGTTGAGCACACCTCCACGTGGGAAAGGCTTTCAGTTCGGGAGATGGAGATTGTGACTTGGAAGACCCTTATGTTTCAATTGAAGAGCCACACCAGCCATCTCTCGGCTCGGCTCTCACCACCCAGCACCCTCATGCACGCACCATCCCTGCCCACATGCAGGCAGAGGATTAAGGGACTTGACATCCTGCCCCTGCATGTGTGTTCATGCATATATGTCCATGTCTATAATTCATGTACCACTCCACACTCTTTACTTCCCTCACTGCTTGTATCTATTCATCCAAGCAAGCAATGAACTTGTGTGGTAGTGACTCCCTTGTGTAGCTTAACTGCCATGGTCGTCGCTACAATCATATCTCACACCGTCACGCTTATACCTTGATAAGCATGGTGTAGATATCAATCTAAATCGATGCGGGTCTAAGCGCGCTGCTATGTAATTATCCCGTGCTGCATACGTGGACTTGCCTTCTTGCAGTAACCGCACCTTGAGTCACACTTCTCACGCTTATGCATGGATCATGCAGGCATTGATGTAATAATATAGCGGATATCATTGCTAATTAACTACGTACACCGGCCTGCGGCCTGCTCCGCGCATTGTCAGTTGTTGCAATATTGGTTATGCTGGCAGCGCCACACATGTCATACCAATCTCGAGTATTCATCCATGCAGGATTATGCAAGACTATACAAATATACTCAATGATCATAAGGCATTCAATTACGGGTCAGCAGTCTTCTCGTCAGGTCGCGTCGACCGACGCATCAACGATAAATATGAAAGCCGTAATACAACAGTGAGTACTGTGATGGTGCTGTTGAGGAGGCGTCTGTAGAGGCTAGGCCATAGCATGTTTCGTGCGTGCGGTATGGGTATGAGGGGTGTAGAGCGTGCAGTCGGCGGGCACACATCTAGCGGATTTAGCTCAGTTGGGAGAGCGCTAGGCTGAAGATCTAGAGGACGCTAGTTTGATCCTAGCAATTCGCAGGCGTTGAGCACACCTCCACGTGGGAAAGGCTTTCAGTTCGGGAGATGGAGATTGTGACTTGGAAGACCCTTATGTTTCAATTGAAGAGCCACACCAGCCATCTCTCGGCTCAGCTCACCACCCAGCACCCTCATGCACGCACCATCCCTGCCCACATGCAGGCAGAGGATTAAGGGACTTGACATCCTGCCCCTGCATGTGTGTTCATGCATATATGTCCATGTCTATTATTCATGTACCACTCCACACTCTTTACTTCCCTCACTGCTTGTATCTATTCATCCAAGCAAGCAATGAACTTGTGTGGTAGTGACTCCCTTGTGTAGCTTAACTGCCATGGTCGTCGCTACAATCATATCTCACACCGTCACGCTTATACCTTGATAAGCATGGTGTAGATATCAATCTAAATCGATGCGGGTCTAAGCGCGCTGCTATGTAATTATCCCGTGCTGCATACGTGGACTTGCCTTCTTGCAGTAACCGCACCTTGAGTCACACTTCTCACGCTTATGCATGGATCATGCAGGCATTGATGTAATAATATAGCGGATATCATTGCTAATTAACTACGTACACCGGCCTGCGGCCTGCTCCGCGCATTGTCAGTTGTTGCAATATTGGTTATGCTGGCAGCGCCACACATGTCATACCAATCTCGAGTATTCATCCATGCAGGATTATGCAAGACTATACGAATATATACTCAATGATCATAAGACATTTAATTACGGGTCAGCAGTCTTCTCGTCAGGTCGCGTCGACCGACGCATCAACGATAAATATGAAAGCCGTAATACAACAGTGAGTACTGTGATGGTGCTGTTGAGGAGGCGTCTGTAGAGGCTAGGCCATAGCATGTTTCGTGCGTGCGGTATGGGTATGAGGGGTGTAGAGCGTGCAGTCGGCGGGCACACATCTAGCGGATTTAGCTCAGTTGGGAGAGCGCTAGACTGAAGATCTAGAGGACGCTAGTTTGATCCTAGCAATTCGCAGGCGTTGAGCACACCTCCACGTGGGAAAGGCTTTCAGTTCGGGAGATGGAGATTGTGACTTGGAAGACCCTTATGTTTCAATTGAAGAGCCACACCAGCCATCTCTCGGCTCGGCTCTCACCACCCAGCACCCTCATGCACGCACCATCCCTGCCCACATGCAGGCAGAGGATTAAGGGACTTGACATCCTGCCCCTGCATGTGTGTTCATGCATATATGTCCATGTCTATTATTCATGTACCACTCCACACTCTTTACTTCCCTCACTGCTTGTATCTATTCATCCAAGCAAGCAATGAACTTGTGTGGTAGTGACTCCCTTGTGTAGCTTAACTGCCATGGTCGTCGCTACAATCATATCTCACACCGTCACGCTTATACCTTGATAAGCATGGTGTAGATATCAATCTAAATCGATGCGGGTCTAAGCGCGCTGCTATGTAATTATCCCGTGCTGCATACGTGGACTTGCCTTCTTGCAGTAACCGCACCTTGAGTCACACTTCTCACGCTTATGCATGGATCATGCAGGCATTGATGTAATAATATAGCGGATATCATTGCTAATTAACTACGTACACCGGCCTGCGGCCTGCTCCGCGCATTGTCAGTTGTTGCAATATTGGTTATGCTGGCAGCGCCACACATGTCATACCAATCTCGAGTATTCATCCATGCAGGATTATGCAAGACTATACGAATATATACTCAATGATCATAAGGCATTTAATTACGGGTCAGCAGTCTTCTCGTCAGGTCGCGTCGACCGACGCATCAACGATAAATATAAAAGCCGTAATACAACAGTGAGTACTGTGATGGTGCTGTTGAGGAGGCGTCTGTAGAGGCTAGGCCATAGCATGTTTCGTGCGTGCGGTATGGGTATGAGGGGTGTAGAGCGTGCAGTCGGCGGGCACACATCTAGCGGATTTAGCTCAGTTGGGAGAGCGCTAGACTGAAGATCTAGAGGACGCTAGTTTGATCCTAGCAATTCGCAGGCGTTGAGCACACCTCCACGTGGGAAAGGCTTTCAGTTCGGGAGATGGAGATTGTGACTTGGAAGACCCTTATGTTTCAATTGAAGAGCCACACCAGCCATCTCTCGGCTCAGCTCACCGCCCAGCACCCTCATGCACGCACCATCCCTGCCCACATGCAGGCAGAGGATTAAGGGACTTGACATCCTGCCCCTGCATGTGTGTTCATGCATATATGTCCATGTCTATTATTCATGTACCACTCCACACTCTTTACTTCCCTCACTGCTTGTATCTATTCATCCAAGCAAGCAATGAACTTGTGTGGTAGTGACTCCCTTGTGTAGCTTAACTGCCATGGTCGTCGCTACAATCATATCTCACACCGTCACGCTTATACCTTGATAAGCATGGTGTAGATATCAATCTAAATCGATGCGGGTCTAAGCGCGCTGCTATGTAATTATCCCGTGCTGCATACGTGGACTTGCCTTCTTGCAGTAACCGCACCTTGAGTCACACTTCTCACGCTTATGCATGGATCATGCAGGCATTGATGTAATAATATAGCGGATATCATTGCTAATTAACTACGTACACCGGCCTGCGGCCTGCTCCGCGCATTGTCAGTTGTTGCAATATTGGTTATGCTGGCAGCGCCACACATGTCATACCAATCTCGAGTATTCATCCATGCAGGATTATGCAAGACTATACGAATATATACTCAATGATCATAAGGCATTTAATTACGGGTCAGCAGTCTTCTCGTCAGGTCGCGTCGACCGACGCATCAACGATAAATATAAAAGCCGTAATACAACAGTGAGTACTGTGATGGTGCTGTTGAGGAGGCGTCTGTAGAGGCTAGGCCATAGCATGTTTCGTGCGTGCGGTATGGGTATGAGGGGTGTAGAGCGTGCAGTCGGCGGGCACACATCTAGCGGATTTAGCTCAGTTGGGAGAGCGCTAGACTGAAGATCTAGAGGACGCTAGTTTGATCCTAGCAATTCGCAGGCGTTGAGCACACCTCCACGTGGGAAAGGCTTTCAGTTCGGGAGATGGAGATTGTGACTTGGAAGACCCTTATGTTTCAATTGAAGAGCCACACCAGCCATCTCTCGGCTCAGCTCACCGCCCAGCACCCTCATGCACGCACCATCCCTGCCCACATGCAGGCAGAGGATTAAGGGACTTGACATCCTGCCCCTGCATGTGTGTTCATGCATATATGTCCATGTCTATTATTCATGTACCACTCCACACTCTTTACTTCCCTCACTGCTTGTATCTATTCATCCAAGCAAGCAATGAACTTGTGTGGTAGTGACTCCCTTGTGTAGCTTAACTGCCATGGTCGTCGCTACAATCATATCTCACACCGTCACGCTTATACCTTGATAAGCATGGTGTAGATATCAATCTAAATCGATGCGGGTCTAAGCGCGCTGCTATGTAATTATCCCGTGCTGCATACGTGGACTTGCCTTCTTGCAGTAACCGCACCTTGAGTCACACTTCTCACGCTTATGCATGGATCATGCAGGCATTGATGTAATAATATAGCGGATATCATTACGTATTGAATTACGCAATGTAATAATATAGCGGATATCATTGCTAATTAACTACGTACACTGGCCTGCGGCCTGCTCCGCGCATTGTCAGTTGTTGCAATATTGGTTATGCTGGCAGCGCCACACATGTCATACCAATCTCGAGTATTCATCCATGCAGGATTATGCAAGACTATACAAATATACTCAATGATCATAAGGCATTCAATTACGGGTCAGCAGTCTTCTCGTCAGGTCGCGTCGACCGACGCATCAACGATAAATATAAAAGCCGTAATACAACAGTGAGTACTGTGATGGTGCTGTTGAGGAGGCGTCTGTAGGGGCTAGGCCATAGCATGTTTCGTGCGTGCGGTATGGGTATGGGGGGTGTAGAGCGTGCAGTCGGCGGGCACACTTCTAGCGGATTTAGCTCAGTTGGGAGAGCGCTAGACTGAAGATCTAGAGGACGCTAGTTCGATCCTAGCAATTCGCAGGCGCTGAGCACACCTCCACGTGGGAAAGGCCTACAGTTCGGGAGATGGAGATTGTGACTTGGAAGACCCTTATGTTTCAATTGAAGAGCCACACCAGCCATCTCTCGGCTCGGCTCTCACCACCCTCATGCACGCACCATCCCTGCCCACATGCAGGCAGAGGATTAAGGGACTTGACATCCTGCCCCTGCATGTGTGTTCATGCATATATGTCCATGTCTATTATTCATGTACCACTCCACACTCTTTACTTCCCTCACTGCTTGTATCTATTCATCCAAGCAAGCAATGAACTTGTGTGGTAGTGACTCCCTTGTGTAGCTTAACTGCCATGGTCGTCGCTACAATCATATCTCACACCGTCACGCTTATACCTTGATAAGCATGGTGTAGATATCAATCTAAATCGATGCGGGTCTAAGCGCGCTGCTATGTAATTATCCCGTGCTGCATACGTGGACTTGCCTTCTTGCAGTAACCGCACCTTGAGTCACACTTCTCACGCTTATGCATGGATCATGCAGGCATTGATGTAATAATATAGCGGATATCATTGCTAATTAACTACGTACACCGGCCTGTGGCCTGCTCCGCGCATTGTCAGTTGTTGCAATATTGGTTATGCTGGCAGCGCCACACATGTCATACCAATCTCGAGTATTCATCCATGCAGGATTATGCAAGACTATACAAATATACTCAATGATCATAAGGCATTCAATTACGGGTCAGCAGTCTTCTCGTCAGGTCGCGTCGACCGACGCATCAACGATAAATATAAAAGCCGTAATACAACAGTGAGTACTGTGATGGTGCTGTTGAGGAGGCGTCTGTAGGGGCTAGGCCATAGCATGTTTCGTGCGTGCGGTATGGGTATGAGGGGTGTAGAGCGTGCAGTCGGCGGGCACACATCTAGCGGATTTAGCTCAGTTGGGAGAGCGCTAGACTGAAGATCTAGAGGACGCTAGTTTGATCCTAGCAATTCGCAGGCGTTGAGCACACCTCCACGTGGGAAAGGCCTACAGTTCGGGAGATGGAGATTGTGACTTGGAAGACCCTTATGTTTCAATTGAAGAGCCACACCAGCCATCTCTCGGCTCGGCTCTCACCACCCAGCACCCTCATGCACGCACCATCCCTGCCCACATGCAGGCAGAGGATTAAGGGACTTGACATCCTGCCCCTGCATGTGTGTTCATGCATATATGTCCATGTCTATTATTCATGTACCACTCCACACTCTTTACTTCCCTCACTGCTTGTATCTATTCATCCAAGCAAGCAATGAACTTGTGTGGTAGTGACTCCCTTGTGTAGCTTAACTGCCATGGTCGTCGCTACAATCATATCTCACACTGTCACGCTTATACCTTGATAAGCATGGTGTAGATATCAATCTAAATCGATGCGGGTCTAAGCGCGCTGCTATGTAATTATCCCGTGCTGCATACGTGGACTTGCCTTCTTGCAGTAACCGCACCTTGAGTCACACTTCTCACGCTTATGCATGGATCATGCAGGCATTGATGTAATAATATAGCGGATATCATTGCTAATTAACTACGTACACCGGCCTGCGGCCTGCTCCGCGCATTGTCAGTTGTTGCAATATTGGTTATGCTGGCAGCGCCACACATGTCATACCAATCTCGAGTATTCATCCATGCAGGATTATGCAAGACTATACAAATATACTCAATGATCATAAGGCATTCAATTACGGGTCAGCAGTCTTCTCGTCAGGTCGCGTCGACCGACGCATCAACGATAAATATAAAAGCCGTAATACAACAGTGAGTACTGTGATGGTGCTGTTGAGGAGGCGTCTGTAGAGGCTAGGCCATAGCATGTTTCGTGCGTGCGGTATGGGTATGGGGGGTGTAGAGCGTGCAGTCGGCGGGCACACTTCTAGCGGATTTAGCTCAGTTGGGAGAGCGCTAGACTGAAGATCTAGAGGACGCTAGTTCGATCCTAGCAATTCGCAGGCGCTGAGCACACCTCCACGTGGGAAAGGCCTACAGTTCGGGAGATGGAGATTGTGACTTGGAAGACCCTTATGTTTCAATTGAAGAGCCACACCAGCCATCTCTCGGCTCGGCTCTCACCACCCTCATGCACGCACCATCCCTGCCCACATGCAGGCAGAGGATTAAGGGACTTGACATCCTGCCCCTGCATGTGTGTTCATGCATATATGTCCATGTCTATTATTCATGTACCACTCCACACTCTTTACTTCCCTCACTGCTTGTATCTATTCATCCAAGCAAGCAATGAACTTGTGTGGTAGTGACTCCCTTGTGTAGCTTAACTGCCATGGTCGTCGCTACAATCATATCTCACACCGTCACGCTTATACCTTGATAAGCATGGTGTAGATATCAATCTAAATCGATGCGGGTCTAAGCGCGCTGCTATGTAATTATCCCGTGCTGCATACGTGGACTTGCCTTCTTGCAGTAACCGCACCTTGAGTCACACTTCTCACGCTTATGCATGGATCATGCAGGCATTGATGTAATAATATAGCGGATATCATTACGTATTGAATTACGCAATGTAATAATATAGCGGATATCATTGCTAATTAACTACGTACACCGGCCTGCGGCCTGCTCCGCGCATTGTCAGTTGTTGCAATATTGGTTATGCTGGCAGCGCCACACATGTCATACCAATCTCTAGTATTCATCCATGCAGGATTATGCAAGACTATACAAATATACTCAATGATCATAAGGCATTCAATTACGGGTCAGCAGTCTTCTCGTCAGGTCGCGTCGACCGACGCATCAACGATAAATATAAAAGCCGTAATACAACAGTGAGTACTGTGATGGTGCTGTTGAGGAGGCGTCTGTAGAGGCTAGGCCATAGCATGTTTCGTGCGTGCGGTATGGGTATGGGGGGTGTAGAGCGTGCAGTCGGCGGGCACACTTCTAGCGGATTTAGCTCAGTTGGGAGAGCGCTAGACTGAAGATCTAGAGGACGCTAGTTTGATCCTAGCAATTCGCAGGCGCTGAGCACACCTCCACGTGGGAAAGGCCTACAGTTCGGGAGATGGAGATTGTGACTTGGAAGACCCTTATGTTTCAATTGAAGAGCCACACCAGCCATCTCTCGGCTCGGCTCTCACCGCCCAGCACCCTCATGCACGCACCATCCCTGCCCACATGCAGGCAGAGGATTAAGGGACTTGACATCCTGCCCCTGCATGTGTGTTCATGCATATATGTCCATGTCTATTATTCATGTACCACTCCACACTCTTTACTTCCCTCACTGCTTGTATCTATTCATCCAAGCAAGCAATGAACTTGTGTGGTAGTGACTCCCTTGTGTAGCTTAACTGCCATGGTCGTCGCTACAATCATATCTCACACTGTCACGCTTATACCTTGATAAGCATGGTGTAGATATCAATCTAAATCGATGCGGGTCTAAGCGCGCTGCTATGTAATTATCCCGTGCTGCATACGTGGACTTGCCTTCTTGCAGTAACCGCACCTTGAGTCACACTTCTCACGCTTATGCATGGATCATGCAGGCATTGATGTAATAATATAGCGGATATCATTACGTATTGAATTACGCAATGTAATAATATAGCGGATATCATTGCTAATTAACTACGTACACCGGCCTGCGGCCTGCTCCGCGCATTGTCAGTTGTTGCAATATTGGTTATGCTGGCAGCGCCACACATGTCATACCAATCTCGAGTATTCATCCATGCAGGATTATGCAAGACTATACAAATATACTCAATGATCATAAGGCATTCAATTACGGGTCAGCAGTCTTCTCGTCAGGTCGCGTCGACCGACGCATCAACGATAAATATAAAAGCCGTAATACAACAGTGAGTACTGTGATGGTGCTGTTGAGGAGGCGTCTGTAGGGGCTAGGCCATAGCATGTTTCGTGCGTGCGGTATGGGTATGAGGGGTGTAGAGCGTGCAGTCGGCGGGCACACTTCTAGCGGATTTAGCTCAGTTGGGAGAGCGCTAGACTGAAGATCTAGAGGACGCTAGTTCGATCCTAGCAATTCGCAGGCGCTGAGCACACCTCCACGTGGGAAAGGCCTACAGTTCGGGAGATGGAGATTGTGACTTGGAAGACCCTTATGTTTCAATTGAAGAGCCACACCAGCCATCTCTCGGCTCGGCTCTCACCACCCAGCACCCTCATGCACGCACCATCCCTGCCCACATGCAGGCAGAGGATTAAGGGACTTGACATCCTGCCCCTGCATGTGTGTTCATGCATATATGTCCATGTCTATTATTCATGTACCACTCCACACTCTTTACTTCCCTCACTGCTTGTATCTATTCATCCAAGCAAGCAATGAACTTGTGTGGTAGTGACTCCCTTGTGTAGCTTAACTGCCATGGTCGTCGCTACAATCATATCTCACACCGTCACGCTTATACCTTGATAAGCATGGTGTAGATATCAATCTAAATCGATGCGGGTCTAAGCGCGCTGCTATGTAATTATCCCGTGCTGCATACGTGGACTTGCCTTCTTGCAGTAACCGCACCTTGAGTCACACTTCTCACGCTTATGCATGGATCATGCAGGCATTGATGTAATAATATAGCGGATATCATTGCTAATTAACTACGTACACCGGCCTGTGGCCTGCTCCGCGCATTGTCAGTTGTTGCAATATTGGTTATGCTGGCAGCGCCACACATGTCATACCAATCTCGAGTATTCATCCATGCAGGATTATGCAAGACTATACAAATATACTCAATGATCATAAGGCATTCAATTACGGGTCAGCAGTCTTCTCGTCAGGTCGCGTCGACCGACGCATCAACGATAAATATAAAAGCCGTAATACAACAGTGAGTACTGTGATGGTGCTGTTGAGGAGGCGTCTGTAGAGGCTAGGCCATAGCATGTTTCGTGCGTGCGGTATGGGTATGGGGGGTGTAGAGCGTGCAGTCGGCGGGCACACTTCTAGCGGATTTAGCTCAGTTGGGAGAGCGCTAGACTGAAGATCTAGAGGACGCTAGTTCGATCCTAGCAATTCGCAGGCGCTGAGCACACCTCCACGTGGGAAAGGCCTACAGTTCGGGAGATGGAGATTGTGACTTGGAAGACCCTTATGTTTCAATTGAAGAGCCACACCAGCCATCTCTCGGCTCGGCTCTCACCACCCAGCACCCTCATGCACGCACCATCCCTGCCCACATGCAGGCAGAGGATTAAGGGACTTGACATCCTGCCCCTGCATGTGTGTTCATGCATATATGTCCATGTCTATTATTCATGTACCACTCCACACTCTTTACTTCCCTCACTGCTTGTATCTATTCATCCAAGCAAGCAATGAACTTGTGTGGTAGTGACTCCCTTGTGTAGCTTAACTGCCATGGTCGTCGCTACAATCATATCTCACACTGTCACGCTTATACCTTGATAAGCATGGTGTAGATATCAATCTAAATCGATGCGGGTCTAAGCGCGCTGCTATGTAATTATCCCGTGCTGCATACGTGGACTTGCCTTCTTGCAGTAACCGCACCTTGAGTCACACTTCTCACGCTTATGCATGGATCATGCAGGCATTGATGTAATAATATAGCGGATATCATTACGTATTGAATTACGCAATGTAATAATATAGCGGATATCATTGCTAATTAACTACGTACACCAGCCTGCGGCCTGCTCCGCGCATTGTCAGTTGTTGCAATATTGGTTATGCTGGCAGCGCCACACATGTCATACCAATCTCGAGTATTCATCCATGCAGGATTATGCAAGACTATACAAATATACTCAATGATCATAAGGCATTCAATTACGGGTCAGCAGTCTTCTCGTCAGGTCGCGTCGACCGACGCATCAACGATAAATATAAAAGCCGTAATACAACAGTGAGTACTGTGATGGTGCTGTTGAGGAGGCGTCTGTAGGGGCTAGGCCATAGCATGTTTCGTGCGTGCGGTATGGGTATGGGGGGTGTAGAGCGTGCAGTCGGCGGGCACACTTCTAGCGGATTTAGCTCAGTTGGGAGAGCGCTAGACTGAAGATCTAGAGGACGCTAGTTCGATCCTAGCAATTCGCAGGCGCTGAGCACACCTCCACGTGGGAAAGGCCTACAGTTCGGGAGATGGAGATTGTGACTTGGAAGACCCTTATGTTTCAATTGAAGAGCCACACCAGCCATCTCTCGGCTCGGCTCTCACCACCCAGCACCCTCATGCACGCACCATCCCTGCCCACATGCAGGCAGAGGATTAAGGGACTTGACATCCTGCCCCTGCATGTGTGTTCATGCATATATGTCCATGTCTATTATTCATGTACCACTCCACACTCTTTACTTCCCTCACTGCTTGTATCTATTCATCCAAGCAAGCAATGAACTTGTGTGGTAGTGACTCCCTTGTGTAGCTTAACTGCCATGGTCGTCGCTACAATCATATCTCACACCGTCACGCTTATACCTTGATAAGCATGGTGTAGATATCAATCTAAATCGATGCGGGTCTAAGCGCGCTGCTATGTAATTATCCCGTGCTGCATACGTGGACTTGCCTTCTTGCAGTAACCGCACCTTGAGTCACACTTCTCACGCTTATGCATGGATCATGCAGGCATTGATGTAATAATATAGCGGATATCATTACGTATTGAATTACGCAATGTAATAATATAGCGGATATCATTGCTAATTAACTACGTACACCGGCCTGCGGCCTGCTCCGCGCATTGTCAGTTGTTGCAATATTGGTTATGCTGGCAGCGCCACACATGTCATACCAATCTCTAGTATTCATCCATGCAGGATTATGCAAGACTATACAAATATACTCAATGATCATAAGGCATTCAATTACGGGTCAGCAGTCTTCTCGTCAGGTCGCGTCGACCGACGCATCAACGATAAATATAAAAGCCGTAATACAACAGTGAGTACTGTGATGGTGCTGTTGAGGAGGCGTCTGTAGAGGCTAGGCCATAGCATGTTTCGTGCGTGCGGTATGGGTATGGGGGGTGTAGAGCGTGCAGTCGGCGGGCACACTTCTAGCGGATTTAGCTCAGTTGGGAGAGCGCTAGACTGAAGATCTAGAGGACGCTAGTTTGATCCTAGCAATTCGCAGGCGCTGAGCACACCTCCACGTGGGAAAGGCCTACAGTTCGGGAGATGGAGATTGTGACTTGGAAGACCCTTATGTTTCAATTGAAGAGCCACACCAGCCATCTCTCGGCTCGGCTCTCACCACCCTCATGCACGCACCATCCCTGCCCACATGCAGGCAGAGGATTAAGGGACTTGACATCCTGCCCCTGCATGTGTGTTCATGCATATATGTCCATGTCTATTATTCATGTACCACTCCACACTCTTTACTTCCCTCACTGCTTGTATCTATTCATCCAAGCAAGCAATGAACTTGTGTGGTAGTGACTCCCTTGTGTAGCTTAACTGCCATGGTCGTCGCTACAATCATATCTCACACCGTCACGCTTATACCTTGATAAGCATGGTGTAGATATCAATCTAAATCGATGCGGGTCTAAGCGCGCTGCTATGTAATTATCCCGTGCTGCATACGTGGACTTGCCTTCTTGCAGTAACCGCACCTTGAGTCACACTTCTCACGCTTATGCATGGATCATGCAGGCATTGATGTAATAATATAGCGGATATCATTACGTATTGAATTACGCAATGTAATAATATAGCGGATATCATTGCTAATTAACTACGTACACCGGCCTGCGGCCTGCTCCGCGCATTGTCAGTTGTTGCAATATTGGTTATGCTGGCAGCGCCACACATGTCATACCAATCTCTAGTATTCATCCATGCAGGATTATGCAAGACTATACAAATATACTCAATGATCATAAGGCATTCAATTACGGGTCAGCAGTCTTCTCGTCAGGTCGCGTCGACCGACGCATCAACGATAAATATAAAAGCCGTAATACAACAGTGAGTACTGTGATGGTGCTGTTGAGGAGGCGTCTGTAGAGGCTAGGCCATAGCATGTTTCGTGCGTGCGGTATGGGTATGGGGGGTGTAGAGCGTGCAGTCGGCGGGCACACTTCTAGCGGATTTAGCTCAGTTGGGAGAGCGCTAGACTGAAGATCTAGAGGACGCTAGTTCGATCCTAGCAATTCGCAGGCGCTGAGCACACCTCCACGTGGGAAAGGCCTACAGTTCGGGAGATGGAGATTGTGACTTGGAAGACCCTTATGTTTCAATTGAAGAGCCACACCAGCCATCTCTCGGCTCGGCTCTCACCACCCAGCACCCTCATGCACGCACCATCCCTGCCCACATGCAGGCAGAGGATTAAGGGACTTGACATCCTGCCCCTGCATGTGTGTTCATGCATATATGTCCATGTCTATTATTCATGTACCACTCCACACTCTTTACTTCCCTCACTGCTTGTATCTATTCATCCAAGCAAGCAATGAACTTGTGTGGTAGTGACTCCCTTGTGTAGCTTAACTGCCATGGTCGTCGCTACAATCATATCTCACACCGTCACGCTTATACCTTGATAAGCATGGTGTAGATATCAATCTAAATCGATGCGGGTCTAAGCGCGCTGCTATGTAATTATCCCGTGCTGCATACGTGGACTTGCCTTCTTGCAGTAACCGCACCTTGAGTCACACTTCTCACGCTTATGCATGGATCATGCAGGCATTGATGTAATAATATAGCGGATATCATTGCTAATTAACTACGTACACCGGCCTGTGGCCTGCTCCGCGCATTGTCAGTTGTTGCAATATTGGTTATGCTGGCAGCGCCACACATGTCATACCAATCTCGAGTATTCATCCATGCAGGATTATGCAAGACTATACAAATATACTCAATGATCATAAGGCATTCAATTACGGGTCAGCAGTCTTCTCGTCAGGTCGCGTCGACCGACGCATCAACGATAAATATAAAAGCCGTAATACAACAGTGAGTACTGTGATGGTGCTGTTGAGGAGGCGTCTGTAGGGGCTAGGCCATAGCATGTTTCGTGCGTGCGGTATGGGTATGGGGGGTGTAGAGCGTGCAGTCGGCGGGCACACATCTAGCGGATTTAGCTCAGTTGGGAGAGCGCTAGACTGAAGATCTAGAGGACGCTAGTTCGATCCTAGCAATTCGCAGGCGCTGAGCACACCTCCACGTGGGAAAGGCCTACAGTTCGGGAGATGGAGATTGTGACTTGGAAGACCCTTATGTTTCAATTGAAGAGCCACACCAGCCATCTCTCGGCTCGGCTCTCACCGCCCAGCACCCTCATGCACGCACCATCCCTGCCCACATGCAGGCAGAGGATTAAGGGACTTGACATCCTGCCCCTGCATGTGTGTTCATGCATATATGTCCATGTCTATTATTCATGTACCACTCCACACTCTTTACTTCCCTCACTGCTTGTATCTATTCATCCAAGCAAGCAATGAACTTGTGTGGTAGTGACTCCCTTGTGTAGCTTAACTGCCATGGTCGTCGCTACAATCATATCTCACACTGTCACGCTTATACCTTGATAAGCATGGTGTAGATATCAATCTAAATCGATGCGGGTCTAAGCGCGCTGCTATGTAATTATCCCGTGCTGCATACGTGGACTTGCCTTCTTGCAGTAACCGCACCTTGAGTCACACTTCTCACGCTTATGCATGGATCATGCAGGCATTGATGTAATAATATAGCGGATATCATTACGTATTGAATTACGCAATGTAATAATATAGCGGATATCATTGCTAATTAACTACGTACACCGGCCTGCGGCCTGCTCCGCGCATTGTCAGTTGTTGCAATATTGGTTATGCTGGCAGCGCCACACATGTCATACCAATCTCGAGTATTCATCCATGCAGGATTATGCAAGACTATACAAATATACTCAATGATCATAAGGCATTCAATTACGGGTCAGCAGTCTTCTCGTCAGGTCGCGTCGACCGACGCATCAACGATAAATATAAAAGCCGTAATACAACAGTGAGTACTGTGATGGTGCTGTTGAGGAGGCGTCTGTAGGGGCTAGGCCATAGCATGTTTCGTGCGTGCGGTATGGGTATGAGGGGTGTAGAGCGTGCAGTCGGCGGGCACACTTCTAGCGGATTTAGCTCAGTTGGGAGAGCGCTAGACTGAAGATCTAGAGGACGCTAGTTCGATCCTAGCAATTCGCAGGCGCTGAGCACACCTCCACGTGGGAAAGGCCTACAGTTCGGGAGATGGAGATTGTGACTTGGAAGACCCTTATGTTTCAATTGAAGAGCCACACCAGCCATCTCTCGGCTCGGCTCTCACCACCCAGCACCCTCATGCACGCACCATCCCTGCCCACATGCAGGCAGAGGATTAAGGGACTTGACATCCTGCCCCTGCATGTGTGTTCATGCATATATGTCCATGTCTATTATTCATGTACCACTCCACACTCTTTACTTCCCTCACTGCTTGTATCTATTCATCCAAGCAAGCAATGAACTTGTGTGGTAGTGACTCCCTTGTGTAGCTTAACTGCCATGGTCGTCGCTACAATCATATCTCACACCGTCACGCTTATACCTTGATAAGCATGGTGTAGATATCAATCTAAATCGATGCGGGTCTAAGCGCGCTGCTATGTAATTATCCCGTGCTGCATACGTGGACTTGCCTTCTTGCAGTAACCGCACCTTGAGTCACACTTCTCACGCTTATGCATGGATCATGCAGGCATTGATGTAATAATATAGCGGATATCATTACGTATTGAATTACGTGATGTAATAATATAGCGGATATCATTGCTAATTAACTACGTACACCGGCCTGCGGCCTGCTCCGCGCATTGTCAGTTGTTGCAATATTGGTTATGCTGGCAGCGCCACACATGTCATACCAATCTCGAGTATTCATCCATGCAGGATTATGCAAGACTATACAAATATACTCAATGATCATAAGGCATTCAATTACGGGTCAGCAGTCTTCTCGTCAGGTCGCGTCGACTGACGCATCAACGATAAATATAAAAGCCGTAATACAACAGTGAGTACTGTGATGGTGCTGTTGAGGAGGCGTCTGTAGAGGCTAGGCCATAGCATGTTTCGTGCGTGCGGTATGGGTATGGGGGGTGTAGAGCGTGCAGTCGGCGGGCACACTTCTAGCGGATTTAGCTCAGTTGGGAGAGCGCTAGACTGAAGATCTAGAGGACGCTAGTTCGATCCTAGCAATTCGCAGGCGCTGAGCACACCTCCACGTGGGAAAGGCCTACAGTTCGGGAGATGGAGATTGTGACTTGGAAGACCCTTATGTTTCAATTGAAGAGCCACACCAGCCATCTCTCGGCTCGGCTCTCACCACCCAGCACCCTCATGCACGCACCATCCCTGCCCACATGCAGGCAGAGGATTAAGGGACTTGACATCCTGCCCCTGCATGTGTGTTCATGCATATATGTCCATGTCTATTATTCATGTACCACTCCACACTCTTTACTTCCCTCACTGCTTGTATCTATTCATCCAAGCAAGCAATGAACTTGTGTGGTAGTGACTCCCTTGTGTAGCTTAACTGCCATGGTCGTCGCTACAATCATATCTCACACTGTCACGCTTATACCTTGATAAGCATGGTGTAGATATCAATCTAAATCGATGCGGGTCTAAGCGCGCTGCTATGTAATTATCCCGTGCTGCATACGTGGACTTGCCTTCTTGCAGTAACCGCACCTTGAGTCACACTTCTCACGCTTATGCATGGATCATGCAGGCATTGATGTAATAATATAGCGGATATCATTACGTATTGAATTACGCAATGTAATAATATAGCGGATATCATTGCTAATTAACTACGTACACCAGCCTGCGGCCTGCTCCGCGCATTGTCAGTTGTTGCAATATTGGTTATGCTGGCAGCGCCACACATGTCATACCAATCTCGAGTATTCATCCATGCAGGATTATGCAAGACTATACAAATATACTCAATGATCATAAGGCATTCAATTACGGGTCAGCAGTCTTCTCGTCAGGTCGCGTCGACCGACGCATCAACGATAAATATAAAAGCCGTAATACAACAGTGAGTACTGTGATGGTGCTGTTGAGGAGGCGTCTGTAGGGGCTAGGCCATAGCATGTTTCGTGCGTGCGGTATGGGTATGGGGGGTGTAGAGCGTGCAGTCGGCGGGCACACTTCTAGCGGATTTAGCTCAGTTGGGAGAGCGCTAGACTGAAGATCTAGAGGACGCTAGTTCGATCCTAGCAATTCGCAGGCGCTGAGCACACCTCCACGTGGGAAAGGCCTACAGTTCGGGAGATGGAGATTGTGACTTGGAAGACCCTTATGTTTCAATTGAAGAGCCACACCAGCCATCTCTCGGCTCGGCTCTCACCACCCAGCACCCTCATGCACGCACCATCCCTGCCCACATGCAGGCAGAGGATTAAGGGACTTGACATCCTGCCCCTGCATGTGTGTTCATGCATATATGTCCATGTCTATTATTCATGTACCACTCCACACTCTTTACTTCCCTCACTGCTTGTATCTATTCATCCAAGCAAGCAATGAACTTGTGTGGTAGTGACTCCCTTGTGTAGCTTAACTGCCATGGTCGTCGCTACAATCATATCTCACACTGTCACGCTTATACCTTGATAAGCATGGTGTAGATATCAATCTAAATCGATGCGGGTCTAAGCGCGCTGCTATGTAATTATCCCGTGCTACATACGTGGACTTGCCTTCTTGCAGTAACCGCACCTTGAGTCACACTTCTCACGCTTATGCATGGATCATGCAGGCATTGATGTTATAATATAGCGGATATCATTGCTAATTAACTACGTACACCGGCCTGCGGCCTGCTCCGCGCATTGTCAGTTGTTGCAATATTGGTTATGCTGGCAGCGCCACACATGTCATACCAATCTCGAGTATTCATCCATGCAGGATTATGCAAGACTATACAAATATACTCAATGATCATAAGGCATTCAATTACGGGTCAGCAGTCTTCTCGTCAGGTCGTGTCGACCGACGCATCAACGATAAATATGAAAGCCGTAATACAACAGTGAGTACTGTGATGGTGCTGTTGAGGAGGCGTCTGTAGAGGCTAGGCCATAGCATGTTTCGTGCGTGCGGTATGGGTATGAGGATTGTAGAGCGTGCAGTCGGCAGGCACACTTCTAGCGGATTAAGCTCAGTTGGGAGAGCGCTAGACTGAAGATCTAGAGCACGGTAGTTCAATCCTAGCAATTCGCAGGCGCTGAGCACACCTCCACGTGGGAAAGGCCTACAGTTCGGGAGATGGAGATTGTGACTTGGAAGACCCTTATGTTTCAATTGAAGAGCCACACCAGCCATCTCTCGGCTCGGCTCACCGCCCAGCACCCTCATGCACGCACCATCCCTGCCCACATGCAGGCAGAGGATTAAGGGACTTGACATCCTGCCCCTGCATGTGTGTTCATGCATATATGTCCATGTCTATTATTCATGTACCACTCCACACTCTTTACTTCCCTCACTGCTTGTATCTATTCATCCAAGCAAGCAATGAACTTGTGTGGTAGTGACTCCCTTGTGTAGCTTAACTGCCATGGTCGTCGCTACAATCATATCTCACACCGTCACGCTTATACCTTGATAAGCATGGTGTAGATATCAATCTAAATCGATGCGGGTCTAAGCGCGCTGCTATGTAATTATCCCGTGCTGCATACGTGGACTTGCCTTCTTGCAGTAACCGCACCTTGAGTCACACTTCTCACGCTTATGCATGGATCATGCAGGCATTGATGTAATAATATAGCGGATATCATTGCTAATTAACTACGTACACCGGCCTGCGGCCTGCTCCGCGCATTGTCAGTTGTTGCAATATTGGTTATGCTGGCAGCGCCACACATGTCATACCAATCTCGAGTATTCATCCATGCAGGATTATGCAAGACTATACAAATATACTCAATGATCATAAGGCATTCAATTACGGGTCAGCAGTCTTCTCGTCAGGTCGCGTCGACCGACGCATCAACGATAAATATGAAAGCCGTAATACAACAGTGAGTACTGTGATGGTGCTGTTGAGGAGGCGTCTGTAGAGGCTAGGCCATAGCATGTTTCGTGCGTGCGGTATGGGTATGAGGGGTGTAGAGCGTGCAGTCGGCGGGCACACATCTAGCGGATTTAGCTCAGTTGGGAGAGCGCTAGGCTGAAGATCTAGAGGACGCTAGTTTGATCCTAGCAATTCGCAGGCGTTGAGCACACCTCCACGTGGGAAAGGCTTTCAGTTCGGGAGATGGAGATTGTGACTTGGAAGACCCTTATGTTTCAATTGAAGAGCCACACCAGCCATCTCTCGGCTCAGCTCACCACCCAGCACCCTCATGCACGCACCATCCCTGCCCACATGCAGGCAGAGGATTAAGGGACTTGACATCCTGCCCCTGCATGTGTGTTCATGCATATATGTCCATGTCTATTATTCATGTACCACTCCACACTCTTTACTTCCCTCACTGCTTGTATCTATTCATCCAAGCAAGCAATGAACTTGTGTGGTAGTGACTCCCTTGTGTAGCTTAACTGCCATGGTCGTCGCTACAATCATATCTCACACCGTCACGCTTATACCTTGATAAGCATGGTGTAGATATCAATCTAAATCGATGCGGGTCTAAGCGCGCTGCTATGTAATTATCCCGTGCTGCATACGTGGACTTGCCTTCTTGCAGTAACCGCACCTTGAGTCACACTTCTCACGCTTATGCATGGATCATGCAGGCATTGATGTAATAATATAGCGGATATCATTACGTATTGAATTACGTGATGTAATAATATAGCGGATATCATTGCTAATTAACTACGTACACCGGCCTGTGGCCTGCTCCGCGCATTGTCAGTTGTTGCAATATTGGTTATGCTGGCAGCGCCACACATGTCATACCAATCTCGAGTATTCATCCATGCAGGATTATGCAAGACTATACAAATATACTCAATGATCATAAGGCATTCAATTACGGGTCAGCAGTCTTCTCGTCAGGTCGCGTCGACTGACGCATCAACGATAAATATAAAAGCCGTAATACAACAGTGAGTACTGTGATGGTGCTGTTGAGGAGGCGTCTGTAGAGGCTAGGCCATAGCATGTTTCGTGCGTGCGGTATGGGTATGGGGGGTGTAGAGCGTGCAGTCGGCGGGCACACTTCTAGCGGATTTAGCTCAGTTGGGAGAGCGCTAGACTGAAGATCTAGAGGACGCTAGTTCGATCCTAGCAATTCGCAGGCGCTGAGCACACCTCCACGTGGGAAAGGCCTACAGTTCGGGAGATGGAGATTGTGACTTGGAAGACCCTTATGTTTCAATTGAAGAGCCACACCAGCCATCTCTCGGCTCGGCTCTCACCACCCAGCACCCTCATGCACGCACCATCCCTGCCCACATGCAGGCAGAGGATTAAGGGACTTGACATCCTGCCCCTGCATGTGTGTTCATGCATATATGTCCATGTCTATTATTCATGTACCACTCCACACTCTTTACTTCCCTCACTGCTTGTATCTATTCATCCAAGCAAGCAATGAACTTGTGTGGTAGTGACTCCCTTGTGTAGCTTAACTGCCATGGTCGTCGCTACAATCATATCTCACACTGTCACGCTTATACCTTGATAAGCATGGTGTAGATATCAATCTAAATCGATGCGGGTCTAAGCGCGCTGCTATGTAATTATCCCGTGCTGCATACGTGGACTTGCCTTCTTGCAGTAACCGCACCTTGAGTCACACTTCTCACGCTTATGCATGGATCATGCAGGCATTGATGTAATAATATAGCGGATATCATTACTTATTAAATTACGCAATATAATAATATAGCGGATATCATTGCTAATTAACTACGTACACCGACCTGCGGCCTGCTCCGCTCATTTTTAGTTGTTGCAATATTGGTTATGCTGGCAGCGCCACACATGTCATACCAATCTCGAGTATTCATCCATGCAGGATTATGCAAGACTATACAAATATACTCAATGATCATAAGGCATTCAATTACGGGTCAGCAGTCTTCTCGTCAGGTCGCGTCGACCGACGCATCAACGATAAATATAAAAGCCGTAATACAACAGTGAGTACTGTGATGGTGCTGTTGAGGAGGCGTCTGTAGAGGCTAGGCCATAGCATGTTTCGTGCGTGCGGTATGGGTATGGGGGGTGTAGAGCGTGCAGTCGGCGGGCACACTTCTAGCGGATTTAGCTCAGTTGGGAGAGCGCTAGACTGAAGATCTAGAGGACGCTAGTTCGATCCTAGCAATTCGCAGGCGCTGAGCACACCTCCACGTGGGAAAGGCTTTCAGTTCGGGAGATGGAGATTGTGACTTGGAAGACCCTTATGTTTCAATTGAAGAGCCACACCAGCCATCTCTCGGCTCGGCTCTCACCACCCAGCACCCTCATGCACGCACCATCCCTGCCCACATGCAGGCAGAGGATTAAGGGACTTGACATCCTGCCCCTGCATGTGTGTTCATGCATATATGTCCATGTCTATTATTCATGTACCACTCCACACTCTTTACTTCCCTCACTGCTTGTATCTATTCATCCAAGCAAGCAATGAACTTGTGTGGTAGTGACTCCCTTGTGTAGCTTAACTGCCATGGTCGTCGCTACAATCATATCTCACACTGTCACGCTTATACCTTGATAAGCATGGTGTAGATATCAATCTAAATCGATGCGGGTCTAAGCGTGCTGCTATGTAATTATCCCGTGCTGCATACGTGGACTTGCCTTCTTGCAGTAACCGCACCTTGAGTCACACTTCTCACGCTTATGCATGGATCATGCAGGCATTGATGTAATAATATAGCGGATATCATTACTTATTGAATTACGCAATATAATAATATAGCGGATATCATTGCTAATTAACTACGTACACCGGCCTGCGGCCTGCTCCGCTCATTTTTAGTTGTTGCAATATTGGTTATGCTGGCAGCGCCACACATGTCATACCAATCCCGAGTATTCATCCATGCAGGATTATGCAAGACTATACAAATATACTCAATGATCATAAGGCATTTAATTACGGGTCAGCAGTCTTCTTGTCAGGTCGCGTCGACAGACGCATCAACGATAAATATAAAAGCCGTAATACAACAGTGAGTACTGTGATGGTGCTGTTGAGGAGGCGTCTGTAGGGGCTAGGCCATAGCATGTTTCGTGCGTGCGGTATGGGTATGGGGGGTGTACAGCGTGCAGTCGGCGGGCACACTTCTAGCGGATTTAGCTCAGTTGGGAGAGCGCTAGACTGAAGATCTAGAGGACGCTAGTTCGATCCTAGCAATTCGCAGGCGCTGAGCACACCTCCACGTGGGAAAGGCCTACAGTTCGGGAGATGGAGATTGTGACTTGGAAGACCCTTATGTTTCAATTGAAGAGCCACACCAGCCATCTCTCGGCTCGGCTCTCACCACCCAGCACCCTCATGCACGCACCATCCCTGCCCACATGCAGGCAGAGGATTAAGGGACTTGACATCCTGCCCCTGCATGTGTGTTCATGCATATATGTCTATGTCTATTATTCATGTACCACTCCACACTCTTTACTTCCCTCACTGCTTGTATCTATTCATCCAAGCAAGCAATGAACTTGTGTGGTAGTGACTCCCTTGTGTAGCTTAACTGCCATGGTCGTCGCTACAATCATATCTCACACTGTCACGCTTATACCTTGATAAGCATGGTGTAGATATCAATCTAAATCGATGCGGGTCTAAGCGCGCTGCTATGTAATTATCCCGTGCTGCATACGTGGACTTGCCTTCTTGCAGTAACCGCACCTTGAGTCACACTTCTCACGCTTATGCATGGATCATGCAGGCATTGATGTAATAATATAGCGGATATCATTACTTATTGAATTACGCAATATAATAATATAGCGGATATCATTGCTAATTAACTACGTACACCGACCTGCGGCCTGCTCCGCGCATTTTTAGTTGTTGCAATATTGGTTATGCTGGCAGCGCCACACATGTCATACCAATCTCGAGTATTCATCCATGCAGGATTATGCAAGACTATACAAATATACTCAATGATCATAAGGCATTCAATTACGGGTCAGCAGTCTTCTCGTCAGGTCGCGTCGACCGACGCATCAACGATAAATATAAAAGCCGTAATACAACAGTGAGTACTGTGATGGTGCTGTTGAGGAGGCGTCTGTAGAGGCTAGGCCATAGCATGTTTCGTGCGTGCGGTATGGGTATGGGGGGTGTAGAGCGTGCAGTCGGCGGGCACACTTCTAGCGGATTTAGCTCAGTTGGGAGAGCGCTAGACTGAAGATCTAGAGGACGCTAGTTCGATCCTAGCAATTCGCAGGCGCTGAGCACACCTCCACGTGGGAAAGGCTTTCAGTTCGGGAGATGGAGATTGTGACTTGGAAGACCCTTATGTTTCAATTGAAGAGCCACACCAGCCATCTCTCGGCTCGGCTCTCACCACCCAGCACCCTCATGCACGCACCATCCCTGCCCACATGCAGGCAGAGGATTAAGGGACTTGACATCCTGCCCCTGCATGTGTGTTCATGCATTTAGGGTTTAGGGTTTTAGTCTAAGTCCTAAGTCCATGTCTATTATTCATGTACCACTCCACGCTCTTTACTTCCCTCACTGCTTGTATCTATTCATCCAAGCAAGCAATGAACTTGTGTGGTAGTGACTCCCTTGTGTAGCTTAACTGCCATGGTCGTCGCTACAATCATATCTCACACCGTCACGCTTATACCTTCATAAGCATGGTGTAGATATCAATCTAAATCGATGCGGGTCTAAGCGTGCTGCTATGTAATTATCCCGTGCTGCATACGTGGACTTGCCTTCTTGCAGTAACCGCACCTTGAGTCACACTTCTCACGCTTATGCATGGATCATGCAGGCATTGATGTAATAATATAGCGGATATCATTGCTAATTAACTACGTACACCGGCCTGCGGCCTGCTCCGCGCATTGTCAGTTGTTGCAATATTGGTTATGCTGGCAGCGCCACACATGTCATACCAATCTCGAGTATTCATCCATGCAGGATTATGCAAGACTATACAAATATACTCAATGATCATAAGGCATTCAATTACGGGTCAGCAGTCTTCTCGTCAGGTCGTGTCGACCGACGCATCAACGATAAATATGAAAGCCGTAATACAACAGTGAGTACTGTGATGGTGCTGTTGAGGAGGCGTCTGTAGAGGCTAGGCCATAGCATGTTTCGTGCGTGCGGTATGGGTATGAGGATTGTAGAGCGTGCAGTCGGCAGACACACTTCTAGCGGATTTAGCTCAGTTGGGAGAGCGCTAGACTGAAGATCTAGAGCACGGTAGTTCAATCCTAGCAATTCGCAGGCGCTGAGCACACCTCCACGTGGGAAAGGCCTACAGTTCGGGAGATGGAGATTGTGACTTGGAAGACCCTTATGTTTCAATTGAAGAGCCACACCAGCCATCTCTCGGCTCGGCTCACCGCCCAGCACCCTCATGCACGCACCATCCCTGCCCACATGCAGGCAGAGGATTAAGGGACTTGACATCCTGCCCCTGCATGTGTGTTCATGCATATATGTCCATGTCTATTATTCATGTACCACTCCACACTCTTTACTTCCCTCACTGCTTGTATCTATTCATCCAAGCAAGCAATGAACTTGTGTGGTAGTGACTCCCTTGTGTAGCTTAACTGCCATGGTCGTCGCTACAATCATATCTCACACCGTCACGCTTATACCTTGATAAGCATGGTGTAGATATCAATCTAAATCGATGCGGGTCTAAGCGCGCTGCTATGTAATTATCCCGTGCTACATACGTGGACTTGCCTTCTTGCAGTAACCGCACCTTGAGTCACACTTCTCACGCTTATGCATGGATCATGCAGGCATTGATGTTATAATATAGCGGATATCATTGCTAATTAACTACGTACACCGGCCTGCGGCCTGCTCCGCGCATTGTCAGTTGTTGCAATATTGGTTATGCTGGCAGCGCCACACATGTCATACCAATCTCGAGTATTCATCCATGCAGGATTATGCAAGACTATACAAATATACTCAATGATCATAAGGCATTCAATTACGGGTCAGCAGTCTTCTCGTCAGGTCGTGTCGACCGACGCATCAACGATAAATATGAAAGCCGTAATACAACAGTGAGTACTGTGATGGTGCTGTTGAGGAGGCGTCTGTAGAGGCTAGGCCATAGCATGTTTCGTGCGTGCGGTATGGGTATGAGGATTGTAGAGCGTGCAGTCGGCAGGCACACTTCTAGCGGATTAAGCTCAGTTGGGAGAGCGCTAGACTGAAGATCTAGAGCACGGTAGTTCAATCCTAGCAATTCGCAGGCGCTGAGCACACCTCCACGTGGGAAAGGCCTACAGTTCGGGAGATGGAGATTGTGACTTGGAAGACCCTTATGTTTCAATTGAAGAGCCACACCAGCCATCTCTCGGCTCGGCTCACCGCCCAGCACCCTCATGCACGCACCATCCCTGCCCACATGCAGGCAGAGGATTAAGGGACTTGACATCCTGCCCCTGCATGTGTGTTCATGCATTTAGGGTTTAGGGTTTTAGTCTAAGTCCTAAGTCCATGTCTATTATTCATGTACCACTCCACACTCTTTACTTCCCTCACTGCTTGTATCTATTCATCCAAGCAAGCAATGAACTTGTGTGGTAGTGACTCCCTTGTGTAGCTTAACTGCCATGGTCGTCGCTACAATCATATCTCACACCGTCACGCTTATACCTTGATAAGCATGGTGTAGATATCAATCTAAATCGATGCGGGTCTAAGCGCGCTGCTATGTAATTATCCCGTGCTGCATACGTGGACTTGCCTTCTTGCAGTAACCGCACCTTGAGTCACACTTCTCACGCTTATGCATGGATCATGCAGGCATTGATGTAATAATATAGCGGATATCATTACGTATTGAATTACGTGATGTAATAATATAGCGGATATCATTGCTAATTAACTACGTACACCGGCCTGCGGCCTGCTCCGCGCATTGTCAGTTGTTGCAATATTGGTTATGCTGGCAGCGCCACACATGTCATACCAATCTCGAGTATTCATCCATGCAGGATTATGCAAGACTATACAAATATACTCAATGATCATAAGGCATTCAATTACGGGTCAGCAGTCTTCTCGTCAGGTCGCGTCGACTGACGCATCAACGATAAATATAAAAGCCGTAATACAACAGTGAGTACTGTGATGGTGCTGTTGAGGAGGCGTCTGTAGAGGCTAGGCCATAGCATGTTTCGTGCGTGCGGTATGGGTATGGGGGGTGTAGAGCGTGCAGTCGGCGGGCACACTTCTAGCGGATTTAGCTCAGTTGGGAGAGCGCTAGACTGAAGATCTAGAGGACGCTAGTTCGATCCTAGCAATTCGCAGGCGCTGAGCACACCTCCACGTGGGAAAGGCCTACAGTTCGGGAGATGGAGATTGTGACTTGGAAGACCCTTATGTTTCAATTGAAGAGCCACACCAGCCATCTCTCGGCTCGGCTCTCACCACCCAGCACCCTCATGCACGCACCATCCCTGCCCACATGCAGGCAGAGGATTAAGGGACTTGACATCCTGCCCCTGCATGTGTGTTCATGCATATATGTCCATGTCTATTATTCATGTACCACTCCACACTCTTTACTTCCCTCACTGCTTGTATCTATTCATCCAAGCAAGCAATGAACTTGTGTGGTAGTGACTCCCTTGTGTAGCTTAACTGCCATGGTCGTCGCTACAATCATATCTCACACTGTCACGCTTATACCTTGATAAGCATGGTGTAGATATCAATCTAAATCGATGCGGGTCTAAGCGCGCTGCTATGTAATTATCCCGTGCTGCATACGTGGACTTGCCTTCTTGCAGTAACCGCACCTTGAGTCACACTTCTCACGCTTATGCATGGATCATGCAGGCATTGATGTAATAATATAGCGGATATCATTACTTATTGAATTACGCAATATAATAATATAGCGGATATCATTGCTAATTAACTACGTACACCGGCCTGCGGCCTGCTCCGCGCATTTTTAGTTGTTGCAATATTGGTTATGCTGGCAGCGCCACACATGTCATACCAATCTCGAGTATTCATCCATGCAGGATTATGCAAGACTATACAAATATACTCAATGATCATAAGGCATTTAATTACGGGTCAGCAGTCTTCTTGTCAGGTCGCGTCGACCGACGCATCAACGATAAATATAAAAGCCGTAATACAACAGTGAGTACTGTGATGGTGCTGTTGAGGAGGCGTCTGTAGAGGCTAGGCCATAGCATGTTTCGTGCGTGCGGTATGGGTATGAGGGGTGTAGAGCGTGCAGTCGGCGGGCACACTTCTAGCGGATTTAGCTCAGTTGGGAGAGCGCTAGACTGAAGATCTAGAGGTCGCTAGTTTGATCCTAGCAATTCGCAGGCGCTGAGCACCCCTCGCGGGAAAGGCTTTCAGTTTGGGAGATGGAGATTGTGACTTGGAAGACCCTTATGTTTCAATTGAAGAGCCACACCAGCCATCTCTCGGCTCGGCTTTAGCAGCCCCCTTCAGTATGCTACTAGATTTGTGCGGAAGTGTAGCTTTTGTAGATTTAGAGATAGCTCGCAAGTAAGTTAGCGTCGCGAAATTGTACATCTATTGGGAATAATTGGTTACAGTGGAGTCTTGAACTCCGAACAATTAATAGAGTAATACTAAAATGTCAGGCCTTAGCTCTTCACCAGGGTGACTTTAATATTGGCTCACCTAGCCAAGATGTACGGCAATCTTCTTTGCCAATCGCAAAGTTTACTCGTAGTTAGTTTTCGGTTAGGCATCATTCTTATTGCATGATTGCCTACCGCTTTATCTGGGCCTATTTCTCTAAGGTAAATGTAGTTTCCTACATTCCCCCCCCTCTGAAGCGAAACGTCCCGGGAGCGTCACTGTCTCCTCTTGGATGAGGTTCCTTTCTCAGTGGGTCTCGGCCCTTTGGCTTTGAGTCTTCGCTCATATTCCTCGATGGCTTCCACCAGAGGATCTGATTCTTTCAGTGATGCCTCGGTTTCATATGTATTGTGAGTGGAATCATATCCTTCCCACTTGATAAGGTACTCTCGACGAGTTTTACCTCTGCCCCCACGGATTGAGACATCCCGATGATCTACAATGGCTTCAACCATGTAGAATGGTTCACCCTCAATAACGAGTGGTGAGGGTGGTTGTCGCTGAGTGTCCTCCTTGAATGGTTTCAGGAGTGACACATGAAAGACCGGGTGTAGGCGAGATTCAGCTGGTAAGCCAAGTTTTACCGCTGTTTCACCGATATTAGCGACAACTGTATATGGGCCGATGAATTTTGGCATCAGCTTCTTAGTTCCAGGTTTTTTAAGGTTAATATTCTTGGTACTTAACAGCACTTTTTGCCCAACCTCATAACGCACGGGGCGCCGAGAAGAGTCAGCATCCTGTTTTTGTCTAGATTGCGCAGCCTGGAGACAAGTTTTAGCGAGTTGCAATCGCTTGCGCATGATGGTGGAGTACTCATCAGCAGCTGGCACTTTCGAGGGTATGTGCAGGTCAACCGGCACACGCGGTTGCTGGACACCATTAAGCAAAAATGGTGTCATACCTGTCGAACGTTGTTTGGAGTTATTGATAGCAAACTCAATCAACGGTAAGTGATCATCCCAATCATCCTGATTAGGGGAGATATAGTGCCGTAATGTCTCTTCCAGTAAGCGGTTCATTCGCTCTGTTTGTCCATCTGTTTGTGGATGGAAGGCTGTGCTCATATGGAGGTGGGTGCCCAATAGGCGAAATATTTCCTTCCAGAAATTGCTTGTAAAACGTGGGTCCCGGTCAGAGATAATGTTCTTTGGAAGGCCGTGCTGCCGGAATACAGTGGCTACAAAAAGGCGAGCCAACTCTTCGGCTCCTGCGGTCGTGTGGGTGGGAGCAAAGTGCGTCATTTTGCTCAGCCGGTCCACAAACACTACGATCGCATCATGCCCATTGCGAGTTGTTGGTAGCTGGGTTATCAAATCCATTGATATGCTCTCCCACACGGAAGAAGGTATGGGGAGCGGCTGCAGCAAACCACCCGGCATAGTGTTGGTTGGTTTGTTATGCTGACATTGAGGACAAGACTTGACGTAGGCCTTCACGTCAGTATCTAGTCCAGGCCACCAGTACGTTTGTGCGATCGCTTGTTTGGTGCGGTCAATGCCGCGGTGGCCAGCGCATGGGGTATCATGATACTCTTTCATGATGACCCGTCGTAAGTCAGCTTGATTAGGGATGTAAATCTGGGACCCATTGTACCAGAAGTTACCCTTCTTTTTGAGCCGCAGCTTTGCTACCTTAGTTTTCGTGAGATTGAGATCACCGTCATACCCGCGGATGATTCGGTGTCCTAAGTCGCTGTCAATCAGCGCGGCAGAAAGCAAGTTGAGCACCACGTCGTGGACCCGACTGATAGGGTCAGCTACGTTCACCCGACCAGGGCGATACTCCCATTTAAATGTGAAACGTGATAATCGCTCCATCCAACGAGCTTGGCGGCGGGATAGCTTATCCGCGCTTTTCTGTTCTTGGAGGTATACCAGTGGTTGGTGATCCGTGATCAACGTTATATCACTGGTGCCTTCAAGGTAACAACGCCACTCTTCCAGGGCTAAGACAGTGCCGAGGCACTCTTGGTCTGTTGTCGAGTAGTTGTACTCTGCCTTATTGAATTTAGAACTGGTATAGGCGACAGGGTGGTCATTCTGCAAGAGGACGGCTCCTGTGCCATGTATTGAGGCATCAGACCAAACCGTGAAAGGTTTATCAAGCTCGGGGAGTTTAAGTACTGGTGCATTTGTCAAGGCATGCTTCACACCCTGGAAGGCTGCCTAGCAGGCTTCGGTCCAGTGGAAGGGCACTTCCTCACTGGTAAGGGTTGTGAGGGGGGCCACAAGGGAGGAATAACCCTGAATAAACCTCCTGAAATAATTGGCCAAGCCAAGGAACGCCCGCAGTCGCTTAATATCTGTGGGGACAGGCCAGTCTTTAATGGCTGTTACTTTGCGGTCGTCCACCTTTAAGCCTTCTTGGCTTACTTTGTGGCCAAGGAAGTGCAGTTCGAACCGGTTGAACTGACACTTCGACAATTTTGCCTTGAATTGGTGCTTTCGGAGCAAGGACAGTACCAAACGGAGGTGCTGTTCATGCTCGGCCGGGGTCTTACTAAAGACCAGTATATCGTCCAAGTACACTAGCACAAATTTGCCAATGTAGTCAGTGAAGACACGATTCATCACTGCTTGGAACGTTGCAGGGGCATTGGTAAGTCCAAAGCAAAGTACCTTAAACTGAAACTGGCCCATGCCTGGGGCTATGAAGGCCGTTTTCTCCACATCCTGTGGAGAGATCAGTATTTGATGATACCCCTGCTGTAAGTCCAGGGAGCTGAAAATGGTAGCTCCTTGGAGTTGGTCGAAAAGGTCCGTAATATTGGGCATGGGATACCGCCGTTTGATGGTCAGTTTATTAAGCGCACGGTAGTCTAAGACCATGCGTAGTCCTTGCCCATTTGCCTTTTCGACAAAGAGAACTGGAGCCCCATAGGGTGAGGTAGAGGGTTCGATATATCCCTTATTGAGCAGTTCGGTAACTTGCTTCTTGACCTCTTGTTGCTCCAGTTGTGTGAGCCTATAGGCTCGTTTAGCGGGTGGTATGGCACCATCCACTAAAGGAATCGTGTGACCAATGTCCCAGTCGGGGGGGAGGCCTTGAAGGTCCTCGAATACATCCTTGTATTCCTCCAGTAATTCTGATAACTTCAAATTAGCTAGGAGATTATTCCCACCGGAACTGGGGTCAGGAGTTGGAGTGTGCTCCTCTGCTTGCACAAGTAGGAGATAACTCCATGCTCCTTTAGCAATTCGTTTGCTTGCTGCTTTCGCAGATACCGTCTCGACAGTAGTCGCTGCATAAAGTGTTGCAGTGACATAGTTCATGAGGGTAATCGCATCAAGGTTAGAGTCGATACCCGGGGAAGACCAAAGGGATGGCGTAAACGTATACGCATCATTTGGCTTCTTATACACTGTCAGGGTATGAGTTGCCCAGCACATTGTGGCTTTTCGTTTTCCTAACCAGTCATTAGCCAGGATAATATCAACACCTGGGACATCTTGCTTTAGAACAAGGAGTTTGACTGTGTCGTGGAACTTGTCAATTTGAAGATTGGTAACAACTGAGCCCTCAATCAGTTCTGTGTTGCCATTAGCCACTTTAACTGAGCTGGTAAGTGTGGGTTTGAGAGCAAGGGCCATTTTCGTAATGGCTGTTAGGGATATAAACCCGTCTGCGGTACCTTTACAATTGGCACCGGAATCGGCCAAGACTTTGCAGGCCGTTTGGCACAGTTGAGCATGAAAGATCATAGAAGGTGTAGAACTAACTATGGAGTTCAAGTGCACGGTAGTGGACGGTCGGTCATACCATAGCTGGAGAGGCCATGGGACACCGGGCATAAGCTCCCGTACTCCTGTGCAACTTTTCTTCAGGAACAATTGTTTCCCTGGTGCATATGTTTTGATCAGGCGAAAGCCTGCTGCTCGCATACTGTGCTCTATTGAGCTCCACTTGGGGACTACAAAGACTGCAGAGGTATTTTCTGGATCTTTGTGTTTGCAGGAGATATAGTGTTTTTGCCATTGAGCAATGTGATTGTAAGGAGGATTAATCCAAGCAAACTCACCCGCAAGATTATGGGTCGCAAATGGGTTTGATGGAGAGGCAAAATGTGGACAGAGACTATTATTGCCCGAATCGTTACATGTGGCGTCAAAGGTAAATTGACGGCCGAGTTGGGTCTCAACCTGACGGAATTCATCAGGCCGGAACATCCGAGCAGTCTGAGGGCTGTCGGTCATGGGCAACACAAACTCTCCATCTGGTGCAACCAGTTTAACTGGTTCACATTCCTCCACACGCTTGCCAGGGTCCTATTCGTGCATTTTAGATTCGAGCCGGGCAGCAAGCGCCAACTTCTTTTCCGCCTCAGCCTTGATCGCCTTGGAACAGTCCACTACGTGGTCCGGCCAAGACTGGCCTGGCTTCTTAAAGCCATGGCAATAGCGGCACCGGGTACTAGGAGGCTTGTCAGAAGTGTGGTCGGTCCGGGGCTTCTTGCTCACGGACTGCCAGCCCTGTTGAAATCGGGAAATAGGGCGTTTTTGGTAGGGATTTCTGGATTTAGGGGTGGTTACCGTAGCCACTTTCAGCTCAACGGTGGCAGTCTTATCTTTCCCTGCCTTCCACCGGACCTCTTGGCCGACTGCATATAGGATGCATTTATCTAAATCCTGCCAGTCCTTGCCCTCATCGTCGGTTGCACACCGACCCCGAAGTGTTGGAACTAAGCCTTTGATGTACCAGCTAATCTGTTCGGCTTTATCCATGTCCTTAGCTTCACGTAGGACATCATGGAAGCACTGTGTGTACTCAGCAACGGTTTCAGCAGTTTTCATGTCGTATTCGTGAGAGTGCAAGCGATCCCTTGCTGCCATGGCAGTGTTGCGTTGCGTGTCCCCATATTGCAGGAGAAATGCCGCCCTTAAGGTTTCGCGTGTGAGGGGTTTCTTGCCCGACTTGTGCATCTCTAGGACATCTGCTGCCCAGACCTGTGCTTTGCCCGTTAAGAAGTACACTATGTGCTCAAATGGGTCCATGTTCATCAGGTCGAAATATTGCATGAGTACATTGAACCAGGACCGGGTGCAAGTGATGGTGCTATCCTTCTTCCCAGAAAATTTGGGGGGATGCGGAACCCGTCTATTAGGGCTTACCTCACTTGGCCGGCTGGATTTTGGGGCGGTTGTCTGAGAATCGCTACCCCCAGCTAGGTGTGCGGTTGCTTCCACCCAAAGGGACTGAACCTCCTCGAGTGTTGGCACCGGAACTAGGTGTTTCTCTAGGATGGCTTGCAGCGTTGTTTGCTGGAGGGCATCCTTATGCAAAAGGGTTGTGATGCTCGACCCAGCGATTGTGGAAATAATATCTAGGATCACTTTTTTGCGTGAGTCGGCCGCTTCAGATGATTGTGAACGCTCCGAAAGGCGTTCAAAAATCTGTTCTAATAGGGCTCGCGTGCGGTCCGTATCCACGCGGAGGGCACCCATCTGATTTTCGAAGGACTCCTTAAGTTGCGTGATTTCGCTTTCTAATGCAACAACACGCTTATGGGTTGTGTTGCGCATTGATTCCGTGACGTGTTGGGCCGCGCGCGTTTGTTCTGGTGTGCGCTGCGGCAGACCATTGGGAGGTAACGCGGCATCTCCATCATCCGTCATTGGTTCCTGGGGCCCGTGGATAATAGGAATATTACTATTAAAATTATTGGTGGGAATTTCTGGAGCCGAAGGCACCGTTTCCGTAGGTTCAATGTTTATCCAATGTGGTCGTCGATTGGCGGCTATGGCGGCTAAACACTCTAGTCACAAAATTTCATTGAGATTTTTACATTTAAAACGTAAGAGTTCCTTCCGCGCTTTTTGCTGCGGAGGATTTGTGGTTGTGGTGGGAGTGTCGCGTGGCATTGCGAAAAGTTTATCTCACCTGAGGAGGATCGTTGTTCAGACCCTCGCTACCAATTGTAGCAGCCCCCTTCAGTATGCTACTAGATTAGTGCGGAAGCGTAGCTTTTGTAGATTTAGAGATAGCTCGCAAGTAAGTTAGCGTCGCGAAATTGTACATTTATTGGGAATAATTGGTGACAGTGGAGTCTTGAACTCCGAACAATTAGTAGCGTAATACTAAAATGTCAGGCCTTAGCTCTTCACCAGGGTGACTTTAATATTGGCTCACCTAGCCAAGATGTACGGCAATCTTCTTTGCCAATCGCAAAGTTTACTCGTAGTTTTCGGTTAGGCATCATGCTTATTGCATGATTGCCTACCGCTTTATCTGGGCCTATTTCTCTACTTCTCACGCTTATGCATGGATCATGCAGGCATTGATGTAATAATATAGCGGATATCATTGCTAATTAACTACGTACACCGGCCTGCGGCCTGCTCCGCACATTGTCAGTTGTTGCAATATTGGTTATGCTGGCAGCGCCACACATGTCATACCAATCTCGAGTATTCATCCATGCAGGATTATGCAAGACTATACAAATATACTCAATGATCATAAGGCATTCAATTACGGGTCAGCAGTCTTCTTGTCAGGTCTTGTCGACCGACGCATCAACGATAAATATAAAAGCCGTAATACAACAGTGAGTACTGTGATGGTGCTGTTGAGGAGGCGTCTGTAGAGGCTAGGCCATAGCATGTTTCGTGCGTGCGGTATGGGCACTATAACAAGGAATTCGTGCGTTAGCTCGCGTTAGGCTCGCGTTAGGGACCCCTAACGCAAGCCTAACGCAAGCTTAACGCAAACTAACGCGAGCTAACGCAAAGCCTAACGCAAATCAAACGCATTGCGTTATTGCTTGTGTATCGCTAACGCAATCCTAACGCACCTAACGCAATCACAAATAAACTTTTTTGGGAGGGAACGAAAATGTTTGCGTTTACTTTGCGTTAGCTAACGCAACCTAACGCGAACTTACGCAATGTCAAACGCACCCACATAGATTCTAAGGTGTGTGTTAGGCCTAACGCAACGCAAGCGTTAGAGACCCATACGCAAGCAAAAATACATAGCGTGCATGGAAGTTAACGCACTTAAAATTCTCTAACGCACAATATACGCACGCCTAACGCGCATTAACGCGCATTAACGCATGCTTGCGTATGCTGCGAATAATGTGTACACAGCTAGCAGTTGTGGGTTGTGTAAAAGTTTTATACGCATGTAACTAACATATTCGCACGCTTTCGCAAGGTCTTACGCGTGCGATAGCAACATTCGCGCCACTTTCGCTTTGCGTACGAGGCAGCCTCGCATTCCTGCTCACTGCAACTACTTTTGGTCGTTCTGGTTATTTCTTTACTGTTTCAGTTATCATTCTTGTTATTGTTTGCTGTTTTGCCCACCCGCTGCAGAATTATTTTTGTGTGTACGGAAACCATCCTGTCATAATGTACGTAGCTGTTATGAAGAATATCAATAGGATTTCACTTTTGATAGATGAAGATATTTCAGGCAATAATTTACAGCTCATTATTCGGAAAGCATCCAGGTAAGCAGCCATTGGTGAGTGACTACCCATTGATTCAACGAAACAATCAAATTTCTACACATCCAATCCTGCCAATCAAATTTCGTTTATGAGTTAAATAATCATTTGTACCATGCACCAATCATTTCAATCATCATTAGGTACATACATCCTAACTTCATCTGCCACCGCACATTTAGCAGCCCGCTCTAACATAAGCTTAGAAACAAACATGATAGATGTTAGTTCTATCTAATAGTCTTCTATTTCACTATCGTCGTTGTCGTCATCCTCTCGCGCACTGGTGGCATCATCCTGCTCGTCCTCACTCCTCTCATCCTTGCTCACCTCCTCCTCAAACAACTCCTGAAAAGTTCAGAAAAGGAAAATTATACTTATTTACATGCATAGGTAAATTAAGCCGACACGACCCAGCAATCATTTTCGGTTACGAGATTTTTAATCATGTCTAGGATGGGCAGTGCTTCTAGGTACTATGTATGTGGACACTTTGTTACCTGTTTCTTCTTACTCCCTGAGCTCCCACGTTGACGTCGTGCCCGTGTACATCGCACATCTTCCGAAGCACTCTTGACCTTTATCAGTCGAAACAACACATATTAGAATATTACATTCATACAAGCAGGAAATTAAGACAACAAGCTGAACTCAGGAAATTTACCTTCTTTCGCCGGTGGTCGTAACTGTCATTATTGTCGTCACCGTCCGTAGACTTGTCTTCCACTGGCACCTGCTGGTCCAAAATACGTGAAGGGACTAGGTAGTGATAGCAAATATAATTAAAAAGTAATTAATGTCGGGCCTCAATATATTGTACCTTTCTTTTGATGCCCGTGCTTGTCCGTCTCACTTTTGTGGATGGCCGCACATTGCCGTCGTTTGTTACCTTCAAGGGCCACCGTTAACATACATATAGGATTTTAGAAATTATAAGCTTATATTTTCTATTTAAAAAGAGAAAAACAAATCGACGTATACCACATCAAACCACAAAGCACGCAGCAAATTAAAAGAATAGAACGAAACATAAAATTACAACTCACTAAAACGGGAAGACAGGATGAATATTCATTAATGAGCTGTACCTTTTTCGCTGCCGCCTTGCTTGAGTTCGTAGCATTCCTGCTGGAGTTCCTTGCCTTAGAGGGCTGTGGACTCTTTGCCTACATGAAAAGGAAGTATGTTTGAGGAAAATAGGAACAATTACATAAAAGACAAAAAGGAGGAAACAGGTTAAAGGACATTAATGACCTGTACATCCCTGTACATGCAATCCATAATGTACATCACCCATCCTGCAATAACCTTGCTAAGCGCGTCTGGAAATTTGCACACCCCATCAACCACTCTCTTTACCACTATTATTTGGACTAACCTGTCGGCGTCGAGCGGCCTGGATCTCCTCCTTCTGATGTATGCGAGCTGCATTGGTAGCCAGCACCATCATCAATGCATCTTCACCATGTGCGGGCTACTTTTGGCGTTTGCTAGTGCGCCCATCCTGAGTTCCTGGCGGCTCGTCATTTCGGCCGCTTTTCTGCGGTTTGGTAGCAATTAAGCATTTTGTAAACAAGGAAATAAAGGCATGAAAACATTGTTATTGTTGCACTAGCTAAAATAAAAAACAAAGGTTATGCATGAACTGTGATGTACTTTCTGCAAACATACTAAGAAGTACGTACTATTATGGTAGCGAAGCAGCAGCAATAATTAAAGTGAACACATGCATAATCGCATCTTACCGTAGTGCCTTTTGGCAACTCCAGTGCACCAAGGCCTGGTGTATGCTGAGCTGTTCCACCAGCTCCAACCGGCACTGGAGTGGCTGGTACGGCAAAGGATGTCTTACTGCTTTCAATCTGCTTCCGCGAAGCAGCAGCAATAATTAAAGTGAACACATGCATAATCACATCTTACCGTAGTGCCTTTTGGCAACTCCAGTCCACCAAGGCCTGGTGTATGCTGAGCTGTTCCACCAGCTCCAACCGGCACTGGAGTGGCTGGTACGGCAAAGGATGTCTTACTGCTTTCAATCTACTTCCGCTGCACAAGTGCATTAATAAGCTCCTGTTGCCGATCTGTCACATTCAAATCCTCCATCACAATGTGGCACTCACTGGGACCCGCATCTGGGTTATCTGGCTGAGCGTACTTGAAGCTCCTCCAGGCTGCCCAAGACTCCTTGTTCCACAGCTTCTTCCATGGCTTCTTCTCAAACTCATCTACATAAAAATAATGTGAAGACGAACATCAACGCCAGATGCCATGATACACATCATTGTCGAAAGTTTTCGTAATCCCGTACATAGCGTAAGAGGCATGGAATGTCCTTTGTCGTAAAACAAATCTTTGGCCCACGTTTACCCCATATTCCATTTTTCAAAATACATAGAAAGGATTTTTTTATCAAACAACCTGATCAAAATATGTTGTAAAAAAGTATATGGATGACAAGTAGCAGTACGAGCTCACAAACCTGGCTTGCAGGCAAGTTCCTCCTTTTGGGTGGCCTTCACCTTTTCGTACCTTGCATGTTGGGCATTGTAATCCGTTGCGTATCTACAAAGTACATGGGATGCACCGAATAAAAGTGCTTACTTTTTATACTGTGCATGCTTCATTCTATTGTTGTCTGTCCCCACTGAAAGTAAGCTAATGATATGGATGGCATGTATGATGGCCACAAACAAGATAATCACTAGAAGCATAACAGTAGGAAAATAAACATGTACGTACTTTTGCCATTTCTTCTTGAAGCAGTCGACCGTAACTCTTGGCTGTAAGTCAGCCACTTGTGCAAAGCCAGCAGCAAAGCACTTATCCCAAATGGGCTGCAGATGCGGCACACGTTGAATATCCTTCGCAATGAGGACCCGTGGATTCTTCAGGCTGCTGTCGAGGTTGTACGGCACATTGTCGCGGACGGCTTTGTTGATGGCGGCCTGCTCATATGACCTGTTCTGCTTTGATGGCTCACCACGATCATGATCCTTTCATATACTGATTCTGCTTACTTCAGGGGATACCAATTGAACAGATGGCTGTTTTAGGGATATATGGATAGTTAGTTTCTTCTGAGCCTGGTTCCAAGCCTTCCCCTTAAAATGTGCATGACAAAATAATAACCATGCTGAAAATTGTGGCGTGAATCCGTTGAAGTATTCATTCCCGTGCAGCGATTGAACTAATCTGCCTTGCAATATGTCTGGATTTGGGAAGCATTGGGGTCATAGAGTACGTCTCACACATGGTCAATTTTCATGGTCAATTTTCACACCTACGCAAAGCTGCTATGGTGCTTGCCGGAAAAGGCTATATAATTTTGGGGGCCTGCTCGATGTGTAACTGTGGCTCTTGGTGACTTTGTTTGGGTCTCCATCTGGCAACATTGTTGCCTGGCTACTGTGTAAGGTTTGCTGTTGCCAACTTTCCGCGATCCTTACCCACGCTTGCTAACTCCGGCAGCTTGCTGCTCAATAATTAGAAACCCTTCCATAACTAGAAAGGTAGCCATGAACAGACATGTGTGGCACTTTTATGTTACAAAGTAAGCCACATGTACAGGTTCTAAATCCATATAATGGTAGCGATTTAGCGATGTTAACAAGCGTTCACCAGAGCAATCTCTTGTACAACGACTAGTATTCATAGCGCTATCCTAAATTAACTTTGAAGATATTTTATGCACAAAGTCTCCAATGCTACTGCACAATAAGAGCAAGTAAGCAAACTAAATAAATCCGGCGAACCCGTGCTCCGAACATTATTATGCGCTATCTACATAAACTTTGCGTAAACTGCGTTACAGTGCGTTACGTGCGTATGGTAACGCACTGTACGCAAGATATACGCAAGCTGTTTGCTTAAAGTTAACGCGTGCGTTAGGTTTGCGATCGCGTGCGTTAGGTTTGCGTTAGGCTCGCGTTAGAACATACGCAAGCCCCCGATTTTCGAGCACCACGAAACGTAATAAAAATTGCAGGGAACTTTTATACTCATTATAAATATTGTTTTCATTTAAACAAACTTGAAAACGACGCACTATAACAGACGTTCTGTCAAGTTTTCTATTTCTTTGCGTTAGGCTCGCGTTAGGCTAAAGCAATCTCTAACGCACAAAACGCAGCCTTACGCACACATACGCGACCTAACGCAGCCTAACGCGGGCCTAACGCACGAATCTCTTGTTATAGAGGGGTATTGGGGGGAGGGAGAGCATGCAGTCGGCGGGCACACTTCTAGCGGATTTAGCTCAGTTGGGAGAGCGCTAGACTGAAGATCTAGAGGACGCTAGTTTGATCCTAGCAATTCGCAGGCGCTGCGCACGCCTCCACGTGGGAAAGGCTTTCAGTTCGGGAGATGGAGATTGTGACTTGGAAGACCCTTATGTTTCAATTGAAGAGCCACACCAGCCATCTCTCGGCTCGGCTCTCACCACCCAGCACCCTCATGCACGCACCATCCCTGCCCACATGCAGGCAGAGGATTAAGGGACTTGACATCCTGCCCCTGCATGTGTGTTCATGCATATATGTCCATGTCTATTATTCATGTACCACTCCACACTCTTTACTTCCCTCACTGCTTGTATCTATTCATCCAAGCAAGCAATGAACTTGTGTGGTAATGACTCCCTAAGCTGTAGCTTAACTGCCATGGTCGTCACTACAATCATATCTCACACCGTCACGCTTATACCTTCATAAGCATGGTGTAGATATCAATCTAAATCGATGCGGGTCTAAGCGCGCTGCTATGTAATTATCCCGTGCTGCATACGTGGACTTGCCTTCTTGCAGTAACCGCACCTTGAGTCACACTTCTCACGCTTATGCATGGATCATGCAGGCATTGATGTAATAATATAGCGGATATCATTGCTAATTAACTACGTACACCGGCCTGCGGCCTGCTCCGCGCATTGTCAGTTGTTGCAATATTGGTTATGCTGGCAGTGCCACACATGTCATACCGATCTCGAGTATTCATCCATGCAGGATTATGCAAGACTATACAAATATACTCAATGATCATAAGGCATTCAATTACGGGTCAGCAGTCTTCTCGTCAGGTCGCGTCGACCGACGCATCAACGATAAATATAAAAGCCGTAATACAACAGTGAGTACTGTGATGGTGCTGTTGAGGAGGCGTCTGTAGGGGCTAGGCGATAGCATGTTTCGTGCGTGTGGTATGGGTATGGGGGGTGTAGAGCGTGCAGTCGGCGGGCACACTTCTAGCGGATTTAGCTCAGTTGGGAGAGCGCTAGACTGAAGATCTAGAGGACGCTAGTTTGATCCTAGCAATTCGCAGGCGCTGCGCACGCCTCCACGTGGGAAAGGCTTTCAGTTCGGGAGATGGAGATTGTGACTTGGAAGACCCTTATGTTTCAATAGAAGAGCCACACCAGCCATCTCTCGGCTCGGCTCACCACCCAGCACCCTCATGCACGCACCATCCCTGCCCACATGCAGGCGGAGGATTAAGGGACTTGACATCCTGCCCCTGCATGTGTGTTCATGCATATATGTCCATGTCTATTATTCATGTACCACTCCACACTCTTTACTTCCCTCACTGCTTGTATCTATTGATCCAAGCAAGCAATGAACTTGTGTGGTAGTGACTCCCTAAGCTGTAGCTTAACTGCCATGGTCCTCACTACAATCATATCTCACACCGTCACGCTTATACCTTCATAAGCATGGTGTAGATATCAATCTAAATCGATGCGGGTCTAAGCGTGCTGCTATGTAATTATCCCGTGCTGCATACGTGGACTTGCCTTCTTGCAGTAACCGCACCTTGAGTCACACTTCTCACGCTTATGCATGGATCATGCAGGCATTGATGTAATAATATAGCGGATATCATTGCTAATTAACTACGTACACCGGCCTGCGGCCTGCTCCGCGCATTGTCAGTTGTTGCAATATTGGTTATGCTGGCAGCGCCACACATGTCATACCGACCTCGAGTATTCATCCATGCAGGATTATGCAAGACTATACAAATATACTCAATGATCATAAGGCATTCAATTACGGGTCAGCAGTCTTCTCGTCAGGTCGCGTCGACCAACGCATCAAGATAAATATGAAAGCCGTAATACAACAGTGAGTACTGTGATGGTGCTGTTGAGGAGGCGTCTGTAGAGGCTAGGCCATAGCATGTTTCGTGCGTGCGGTATGGGTATGAGGGGTGTAGAGCGTGCAGTCGGCGGGCACACTTCTAGCGGATTTAGCTCAGTTGGGAGAGCGCTAGACTGAAGATCTAGAGGACGCTAGTTTGATCCTAGCAATTCGCAGGCGTTGAGCACACCTCCACGTGGGAAAGGCTTTCAGTTCGGGAGATGGACACTGTGACTTGGAAGACCCTTATGTTTCAATAGAAGAGCCACACCAGCCATCTCTCGGCTCGGCTCACCACCCAGCACCCTCATGCACGCACCATCCCTGCCCACATGCAGGCGGAGGATTAAGGGACTTGTCATCCTGCCCCTGCATGTGTATTTCTAGCATATATGTCCATGTCTATTATTCATGTACCACTCCACACTCTTTACTTCCCTCACTGCTTGTATCTATTGATCCAAGCAAGCAATGAACTTGTGTGGTAGTGACTCCCTAAGCTGTAGCTTAACTGCCATGGTCGTCGCTACAGTCATATCTCACACCGTCACGCTTATACCTTCATAAGCATGGTGTAGATATCAATCTAAATCGATGCGGGTCTAAGCGCGCTGCTATGTAATTATCCCGTGCTGCATACGTGGACTTGCCTTCTTGCAGTAACCGCACCTTAAGTCACACTTCTCACGCTTATGCATGGATCATGCAGGCATTGATGTAATAATATAGCGGATATCATTGCTAATTAACTACGTACACCGGCCTGCGGCCTGCTCCGCGCATTGTCAGTTGTTGCAATATTGGTTATGCTGGCAGCGCCACACATGTCATACCGATCTCGAGTATTCATCCATGCAGGATTATGCAAGACTATACAAATATACTCAATGATCATAAGGCATTCAATTACGGGTCAGCAGTCTTCTCGTCAGGTCGCGTCGACCGACGCATCAACGATAAATATAAAAGCCGTAATATAACAGTGAGTACTGTGATGGTGCTGTTGAGGAGGCGTCTGTAGAGGCTAGGGCATAGCATGTTTCGTGCGTGCCGTATGGGTATGGGGGGTGTAGAGCGTGCAGTCGGCGGGCACACTTCTAGCGGATTTAGCTCAGTTGGGAGAGCGCTAGACTGAAGATCTAGAGGACGCTAGTTCGATCCTAGCAATTCGCAGGCGCTGCGCACGCCTCCACGTGGGAAACGCTTTCAGATCGGGACATGGACACTGTGACTTGGAAGACCCTTATGTTTCAATAGAAGAGCCACACCAGCCATCTCTCGGCTCGGCTCACCGCCCAGCACCCTCATGCACGCACCATCCCTGCCCACATGCAGGCGGAGGATTAAGGGACTTGACATCCTGCCCCTGCATGTGTGTTCATGCATATATGTCCATGTCTATTATTCATGTACCACTCCACACTCTTTACTTCCCTCACTGCTTGTATCTATTGATCCAAGCAAGCAATGAACTTGTGTGGTAGTGACTCCCTAAGCTGTAGCTTAACTGCCATGGTCGTCACTACAATCATATCTCACACCGTCACGCTTATACCTTCATAAGCATGGTGTAGATATCAATCTAAATCGATGCGGGTCTAAGCGCGCTGCTATGTAATTATCCCGTGCTGCATACGTGGACTTGCCTTCTTGCAGTAACCGCACCTTAAGTCACACTTCTCACGCTTATGCATGGATCATGCAGGCATTGATGTAATAATATAGCGGATATCATTGCTAATTAACTACGTACACCGGCCTGCGGCCTGCTCCGCGCATTGTCAGTTGTTGCAATATTGGTTATGCTGGCAGCGCCACACATGTCATACCGATCTCGAGTATTCATCCATGCAGGATTATGCAAGACTATACAAATATACTCAATGATCATAAGGCATTCAATTACGGGTCAGCAGTCTTCTCGTCAGGTCGCGTCGACCGACGCATCAACGATAAATATAAAAGCCGTAATATAACAGTGAGTACTGTGATGGTGCTGTTGAGGAGGCGTCTGTAGAGGCTAGGGCATAGCATGTTTCGTGCGTGCCGTATGGGTATGGGGGGTGTAGAGCGTGCAGTCGGCGGGCACACTTCTAGCGGATTTAGCTCAGTTGGGAGAGCGCTAGACTGAAGATCTAGAGGACGCTAGTTCGATCCTAGCAATTCGCAGGCGCTGCGCACGCCTCCACGTGGGAAACGCTTTCAGATCGGGACATGGACACTGTGACTTGGAAGACCCTTATGTTTCAATAGAAGAGCCACACCAGCCATCTCTCGGCTCGGCTCACCGCCCAGCACCCTCATGCACGCACCATCCCTGCCCACATGCAGGCGGAGGATTAAGGGACTTGACATCCTGCCCCTGCATGTGTGTTCATGCATATATGTCCATGTCTATTATTCATGTACCACTCCACACTCTTTACTTCCCTCACTGCTTGTATCTATTGATCCAAGCAAGCAATGAACTTGTGTGGTAGTGACTCCCTAAGCTGTAGCTTAACTGCCATGGTCGTCACTACAATCATATCTCACACCGTCACGCTTATACCTTCATAAGCATGGTGTAGATATCAATCTAAATTGATGCGGGTCTAAGCGCGCTGCTATGTAATTATCCCGTGCTGCATACGTGGACTTGCCTTCTTGCAGTAACCGCACCTTAAGTCACACTTCTCACGCTTATGCATGGATCATGCAGGCATTGATGTAATAATATAGCGGATATCATTGCTAATTAACTACGTACACCGGCCTGCGGCCTGCTCCGCGCATTGTCAGTTGTTGCAATATTGGTTATGCTGGCAGCGCCACACATGTCATACCGATCTCGAGTATTCATCCATGCAGGATTATGCAAGACTATACAAATATACTCAATGATCATAAGGCATTCAATTACGGGTCAGCAGTCTTCTCGTCAGGTCGCGTCGACCGACGCATCAACGATAAATATAAAAGCCGTAATATAACAGTGAGTACTGTGATGGTGCTGTTGAGGAGGCGTCTGTAGAGGCTAGGGCATAGCATGTTTCGTGCGTGCCGTATGGGTATGGGGGGTGTAGAGCGTGCAGTCGGCGGGCACACTTCTAGCGGATTTAGCTCAGTTGGGAGAGCGCTAGACTGAAGATCTAGAGGACGCTAGTTCGATCCTAGCAATTCGCAGGCGCTGCGCACGCCTCCACGTGGGAAACGCTTTCAGATCGGGACATGGACACTGTGACTTGGAAGACCCTTATGTTTCAATAGAAGAGCCACACCAGCCATCTCTCGGCTCGGCTCACCGCCCAGCACCCTCATGCACGCACCATCCCTGCCCACATGCAGGCGGAGGATTAAGGGACTTGACATCCTGCCCCTGCATGTGTGTTCATGCATATATGTCCATGTCTATTATTCATGTACCACTCCACACTCTTTACTTCCCTCACTGCTTGTATCTATTGATCCAAGCAAGCAATGAACTTGTGTGGTAGTGACTCCCTAAGCTGTAGCTTAACTGCCATGGTCGTCGCTACAGTCATATCTCACACCGTCACGCTTATACCTTCATAAGCATGGTGTAGATATCAATCTAAATCGATGCGGGTCTAAGCGCGCTGCTATGTAATTATCCCGTGCTGCATACGTGGACTTGCCTTCTTGCAGTAACCGCACCTTGAGTCACACTTCTCACGCTTATGCATGGATCATGCAGGCATTGATGTAATAATATAGCGGATATCATTGCTAATTAACTACGTACACCGGCCTGCGGCCTGCTCCGCGCATTGTCAGTTGTTGCAATATTGGTTATGCTGGCAGCGCCACACATGTCATACCGATCTCGAGTATTCATCCATGCAGGATTATGCAAGACTATACAAATATACTCAATGATCATAAGGCATTCAATTACGGGTCAGCAGTCTTCTCGTCAGGTCGCGTCGACCGACGCATCAACGATAAATATAAAAGCCGTAATACAACAGTGAGTACTGTGATGGTGCTGTTGAGGAGGCGTCTGTAGAGGCTAGGCCATAGCATGTTTCGTGCGTGCGGTATGGGTATGGGGGGTGTAGAGCGTGCAGTCGGTGGGCACACATCTAGCGGATTTAGCTCAGTTGGGAGAGCGCTAGACTGAAGATCTAGAGGACGCTAGTTTGATCCTAGCAATTCGCAGGCGCCGCGCACGCCTCCACGTGGGAAAGGCTTTCAGTTCGGGAGATGGAGATTGTGACTTGGAAGACCCTTATGTTTCAATAGAAGAGCCACACCAGCCATCTCTCGGCTCGGCTCACCACCCAGCACCCTCATGCACGCACCATCCCTGCCCACATGCAGGCAGAGGATTAAGGGACTTGACATCCTGCCCCTGCATGTGTGTTCATGCATATATGTCCATGTCTATTATTCATGTACCACTCCACACTCTTTACTTCCCTCACTGCTTGTATCTATTCATCCAAGCAAGCAATGAACTTGTGTGGTAGTGACTCCCTAAGCTGTAGCTTAACTGGTGCTGGTGCTGTAGCTTAACATGGTCGTCGCTACAATCATATCTCACACCGTCACGCTTATACCTTCATAAGGATGGTGTAGATATCAATCTAAATCGATGCGGGTCTAAGCGCGCTGCTATGTAATTATCCCGTGCGGCATACGTGGACTTGCCTTCTTGCAGAAACCGCACCTTGAGTCACACTTCTCACGCTTATGCATGGATCATGCAGGCATTGATGTAATAATATAGCGGATATCATTGCTAACACATGTCATACCGATCTCGAGTATTCATCCATGCAGGATTATGCAAGACTATACAAATATACTCAATGATCATAAGGCATTCAATTACGGGTCAGCAGTCTTCTCGTCAGGTCGCGTCGACCGACGCATCAACGATAAATATGAAAGCCGTAATACAACAGTGAGTACTGTGATGGTGCTGTTGAGGAGGCGTCTGTAGAGGCTAGGCCATAGCATGTTTCGTGCGTGCGGTATGGGTATGGGGGGTGTAGAGCGTGCAGTCGGCGGGCACACTTCTAGCGGATTTAGCTCAGTTGGGAGAGCGCTAGACTGAAGATCTAGAGGACGCTAGTTTGATCCTAGCAATTCGCAGGCGTTGAGCACACCTCCACGTGGGAAAGGCTTTCAGTTCGGGAGATGGAGATTGTGACTTGGAAGACCCTTATGTTTCAATAGAAGAGCCACACCAGCCATCTCTCCGCTCGGCTCACCGCCCAGCACCCTCATGCACGCACCATCCCTGCCCACATGCAGGCAGAGGATTAAGGGACTTGACATCCTGCCCCTGCATGTGTGTTCATGCATATATGTCCATGTCTATTATTCATGTACCACTCCACACTCTTTACTTCCCTCACTGCTTGTATCTATTCATCCAAGCAAGCAATGAACTTGTGTGGTAGTGACTCCCTAAGCTGTAGCTTAACTGCCATGGTCGTCGCTACAATCATATCTCACACCGTCACGCTTATACCTTCATAAGCATGGTGTAGATATCAATCTAAATCGATGCGGGTCTAAGCGCGCTGCTATGTAATTATCCCGTGCTGCATACGTGGACTTGCCTTCTTGCAGTAACCGCACCTTGAGTCACACTTCTCACGCTTATGCATGGATCATGCAGGCATTGATGTAATAATATAGCGGATATCATTGCTAATTAACTACGTACACCGGCCTGCGGCCTGCTCCGCGCATTGTCAGTTGTTGCAATATTGGTTATGCTGGCAGCGCCACACATGTCATACCGATCTCGAGTATTCATCCATGCAGGATTATGCAAGACTATACAAATATACTCAATGATCATAAGGCATTCAATTACGGGTCAGCAGTCTTCTCGTCAGGTCGCGTCGACCGACGCATCAACGATAAATATGAAAGCCGTAATACAACAGTGAGTACTGTGATGGTGCTGTTGAGGAGGCGTCTGTAGAGGCTAGGCGATAGCATGTTTCGTGCGTGCGGTATGGGTATGAGGGGTGTGAAGCGTGCAGTCGGCGGGCACACTTCTAGCGCATTTAGCTCAGTTGGGAGAGCGCTAGACTGAAGATCTAGAGGACGCTAGTTTGATCCTAGCAATTCGCAGGCGCTGAGCACACCTCCACGTGGGAAAGGCTCTCAGTTTGGGAGATGGAGATTGTGACTTGGAAGACCCTTATGTTTCAATAGAAGAGCCACACCAGCCATCTCTCGGCTCGGCTCTCACCACCCAGCACCCTCATGCACGCACCATCCCTGCCCACATGCAGGCAGAGGATTAAGGGACTTGACATCCTGCCCCTGCATGTGTGTTCATGCATATATGTCCATGTCTATTATTCATGTACCACTCCACACTCTTTACTTCCCTCACTGCTTGTATCTATTCATCCAAGCAAGCAATGAACTTGTGTGGTAGTGACTCCCTAAGCTGTAGCTTAACTGCCATGGTCGTCGCTACAATCATATCTCACACCGTCACGCTTATACCTTCATAAGCATGGTGTAGATATCAATCTAAATCGATGCGGGTCTAAGCGCGCTGCTATGTAATTATCCCGTGCTGCATACGTGGACTTGCCTTCTTGCAGTAACCGCACCTTGAGTCACACTTCTCACGCTTCTGCATGGATCATGCAGGCATTGATGTAATAATATAGCGGATATCATTGCTAATTAACTACGTACACCGGCCTGCGGCCTGCTCCGCGCATTGTCAGTTGTTGCAATATTGGTTATGCTGGCAGCGCCACACATGTCATACCAATCTCGAGTATTCATCCATGCAGGATTATGCAAGACTATACAAATATACTCAATGATCATAAGGCATTCAATTACGGGTCAGCAGTCTTCTCGTCAGGTCGCGTCGACCGACGCATCAACGATAAATATGAAAGCCGTAATACAACAGTGAGTACTGTGATGGTGCTGTTGAGGAGGCGTCTGTAGAGGCTAGGCCATAGCATGTTTCGTGCGTGCGGTATGGGTATGGGGGGTGTAGAGCGTGCAGCCGACGGGCACACTTCTAGCGGATTTAGCTCAGTTGGGAGAGCGCTAGACTGAAGATCTAGAGGACGCTAGTTCGATCCTAGCAATTCGCAGGCGCTGCGCACGCCTCCACGTGGGAAAGGCTTTCAGTTCGGGAGATGGACACTGTGACTTGGAAGACCCTATGTTTCAATAGAAGAGCCACACCAGCCATCTCTCGGCTCGGCTCACCGCCCAGCACCCTCATGCACGCACCATCCCTGCCCACATGCAGGCAGATGATTAAGGGACTTGACATCCTGCCCCTGCATGTGTGTTCATGCATATATGTCCATGTCTATTATTCATGTACCACTCCACACTCTTTACTTCCCTCACTGCTTGTATCTATTCATCCAAGCAAGCAATGAACTTGTGTGGTAGTGACTCCCTAAGCTGTAGCTTAACTGCCATGGTCGTCGCTACAATCATATCTCACACCGTCACGCTTATACCTTCATAAGCATGGTGTAGATATCAATCTAAATCGATGCGGGTCTAAGCGCGCTGCTATGTAATTATCCCGTGCTGCATACGTGGACTTGCCTTCTTGCAGTAACCGCACCTTGAGTCACACTTCTCACGCTTATGCATGGATCATGCAGGCATTGATGTAATAATATAGCGGATATCATTGCTAATTAACTACGTACACCGGCCTGCGGCCTGCTCCGCGCATTGTCAGTTGTTGCAATATTGGTTATGCTGGCAGCGCCACACATGTCATACCAATCTCGAGTATTCATCCATGCAGGATTATGCAAGACTATACAAATATACTCAATGATCATAAGGCATTCAATTACGGGTCAGCAGTCTTCTCGTCAGGTCGCGTCGACCGACGCATCAACGATAAATATGAAAGCCGTAATACAACAGTGAGTACTGTGATGGTGCTGTTGAGGAGGCGTCTGTAGAGGCTAGGCCATAGCATGTTTCGTGCGTGCGGTATGGGTATGGGGGGTGTAGAGCGTGCAGCCGACGGGCACACTTCTAGCGGATTTAGCTCAGTTGGGAGAGCGCTAGACTGAAGATCTAGAGGACGCTAGTTTGATCCTAGCAATTCGCAGGCGCTGCGCACGCCTCCACGTGGGAAAGGCTTTCAGTTCGGGAGATGGACACTGTGACTTGGAAGACCCTATGTTTCAATAGAAGAGCCACACCAGCCATCTCTCGGCTCGGCTCACCGCCCAGCACCCTCATGCACGCACCATCCCTGCCCACATGCAGGCAGATGATTAAGGGACTTGACATCCTGCCCCTGCATGTGTGTTCATGCATATATGTCCATGTCTATTATTCATGTACCACTCCACACTCTTTACTTCCCTCACTGCTTGTATCTATTGATCCAAGCAAGCAATGAACTTGTGTGGTAGTGACTCCCTAAGCTGTAGCTTAACTGCCATGGTCGTCGCTACAGTCATATCTCACACCGTCACGCTTATACCTTCATAAGCATGGTGTAGATATCAATCTAAATCGATGCGGGTCTAAGCGCGCTGCTATGTAATTATCCCGTGCGGCATACGTGGACTTGCCTTCTTGCAGTAACCGCACCTTGAGTCACACTTCTCACGCTTATGCATGGATCATGCAGGCATTGATGTAATAATATAGCGGATATCATTGCTAACACATGTCATACCGATCTCGAGTATTCATCCATGCAGGATTATGCAAGACTATACAAATATACTCAATGATCATAAGGCATTCAATTACGGGTCAGCAGTCTTCTCGTCAGGTCGCGTCGACCGACGCATCAACGATAAATATGAAAGCCGTAATACAACAGTGAGTACTGTGATGGTGCTGTTGAGGAGGCGTCTGTAGAGGCTAGGCCATAGCATGTTTCGTGCGTGCGGTATGGGTATGGGGGGTGTAGAGCGTGCAGTCGGCGGGCACACTTCTAGCGGATTTAGCTCAGTTGGGAGAGCGCTAGACTGAAGATCTAGAGGACGCTAGTTTGATCCTAGCAATTCGCAGGCGTTGAGCACACCTCCACGTGGGAAAGGCTTTCAGTTCGGGAGATGGAGATTGTGACTTGGAAGACCCTTATGTTTCAATAGAAGAGCCACACCAGCCATCTCTCCGCTCGGCTCACCGCCCAGCACCCTCATGCACGCACCATCCCTGCCCACATGCAGGCAGAGGATTAAGGGACTTGACATCCTGCCCCTGCATGTGTGTTCATGCATATATGTCCATGTCTATTATTCATGTACCACTCCACACTCTTTACTTCCCTCACTGCTTGTATCTATTCATCCAAGCAAGCAATGAACTTGTGTGGTAGTGACTCCCTAAGCTGTAGCTTAACTGCCATGGTCGTCGCTACAATCATATCTCACACCGTCACGCTTATACCTTCATAAGCATGGTGTAGATATCAATCTAAATCGATGCGGGTCTAAGCGCGCTGCTATGTAATTATCCCGTGCTGCATACGTGGACTTGCCTTCTTGCAGTAACCGCACCTTGAGTCACACTTCTCACGCTTATGCATGGATCATGCAGGCATTGATGTAATAATATAGCGGATATCATTGCTAATTAACTACGTACACCGGCCTGCGGCCTGCTCCGCGCATTGTCAGTTGTTGCAATATTGGTTATGCTGGCAGCGCCACACATGTCATACCGATCTCGAGTATTCATCCATGCAGGATTATGCAAGACTATACAAATATACTCAATGATCATAAGGCATTCAATTACGGGTCAGCAGTCTTCTCGTCAGGTCGCGTCGACCGACGCATCAACGATAAATATGAAAGCCGTAATACAACAGTGAGTACTGTGATGGTGCTGTTGAGGAGGCGTCTGTAGAGGCTAGGCGATAGCATGTTTCGTGCGTGCGGTATGGGTATGAGGGGTGTGAAGCGTGCAGTCGGCGGGCACACTTCTAGCGCATTTAGCTCAGTTGGGAGAGCGCTAGACTGAAGATCTAGAGGACGCTAGTTTGATCCTAGCAATTCGCAGGCGCTGAGCACACCTCCACGTGGGAAAGGCTCTCAGTTTGGGAGATGGAGATTGTGACTTGGAAGACCCTTATGTTTCAATAGAAGAGCCACACCAGCCATCTCTCGGCTCGGCTCTCACCACCCAGCACCCTCATGCACGCACCATCCCTGCCCACATGCAGGCAGAGGATTAAGGGACTTGACATCCTGCCCCTGCATGTGTGTTCATGCATATATGTCCATGTCTATTATTCATGTACCACTCCACACTCTTTACTTCCCTCACTGCTTGTATCTATTCATCCAAGCAAGCAATGAACTTGTGTGGTAGTGACTCCCTAAGCTGTAGCTTAACTGCCATGGTCGTCGCTACAATCATATCTCACACCGTCACGCTTATACCTTCATAAGCATGGTGTAGATATCAATCTAAATCGATGCGGGTCTAAGCGCGCTGCTATGTAATTATCCCGTGCTGCATACGTGGACTTGCCTTCTTGCAGTAACCGCACCTTGAGTCACACTTCTCACGCTTCTGCATGGATCATGCAGGCATTGATGTAATAATATAGCGGATATCATTGCTAATTAACTACGTACACCGGCCTGCGGCCTGCTCCGCGCATTGTCAGTTGTTGCAATATTGGTTATGCTGGCAGCGCCACACATGTCATACCAATCTCGAGTATTCATCCATGCAGGATTATGCAAGACTATACAAATATACTCAATGATCATAAGGCATTCAATTACGGGTCAGCAGTCTTCTCGTCAGGTCGCGTCGACCGACGCATCAACGATAAATATGAAAGCCGTAATACAACAGTGAGTACTGTGATGGTGCTGTTGAGGAGGCGTCTGTAGAGGCTAGGCCATAGCATGTTTCGTGCGTGCGGTATGGGTATGGGGGGTGTAGAGCGTGCAGCCGACGGGCACACTTCTAGCGGATTTAGCTCAGTTGGGAGAGCGCTAGACTGAAGATCTAGAGGACGCTAGTTCGATCCTAGCAATTCGCAGGCGCTGCGCACGCCTCCACGTGGGAAAGGCTTTCAGTTCGGGAGATGGACACTGTGACTTGGAAGACCCTATGTTTCAATAGAAGAGCCACACCAGCCATCTCTCGGCTCGGCTCACCGCCCAGCACCCTCATGCACGCACCATCCCTGCCCACATGCAGGCAGATGATTAAGGGACTTGACATCCTGCCCCTGCATGTGTGTTCATGCATATATGTCCATGTCTATTATTCATGTACCACTCCACACTCTTTACTTCCCTCACTGCTTGTATCTATTGATCCAAGCAAGCAATGAACTTGTGTGGTAGTGACTCCCTAAGCTGTAGCTTAACTGCCATGGTCGTCGCTACAATCATATCTCACACCGTCACGCTTATACCTTCATAAGCATGGTGTAGATATCAATCTAAATCGATGCGGGTCTAAGCGCGCTGCTATGTAATTATCCCGTGCTGCATACGTGGACTTGCCTTCTTGCAGTAACCGCACCTTGAGTCACACTTCTCACGCTTATGCATGGATCATGCAGGCATTGATGTAATAATATAGCGGATATCATTGCTAATTAACTACGTACACCGGCCTGCGGCCTGCTCCGCGCATTGTCAGTTGTTGCAATATTGGTTATGCTGGCAGCGCCACACATGTCATACCAATCTCGAGTATTCATCCATGCAGGATTATGCAAGACTATACAAATATACTCAATGATCATAAGGCATTCAATTACGGGTCAGCAGTCTTCTCGTCAGGTCGCGTCGACCGACGCATCAACGATAAATATGAAAGCCGTAATACAACAGTGAGTACTGTGATGGTGCTGTTGAGGAGGCGTCTGTAGAGGCTAGGCCATAGCATGTTTCGTGCGTGCGGTATGGGTATGGGGGGTGTAGAGCGTGCAGCCGACGGGCACACTTCTAGCGGATTTAGCTCAGTTGGGAGAGCGCTAGACTGAAGATCTAGAGGACGCTAGTTTGATCCTAGCAATTCGCAGGCGCTGCGCACGCCTCCACGTGGGAAAGGCTTTCAGTTCGGGAGATGGACACTGTGACTTGGAAGACCCTATGTTTCAATAGAAGAGCCACACCAGCCATCTCTCGGCTCGGCTCACCGCCCAGCACCCTCATGCACGCACCATCCCTGCCCACATGCAGGCAGATGATTAAGGGACTTGACATCCTGCCCCTGCATGTGTGTTCATGCATATATGTCCATGTCTATTATTCATGTACCACTCCACACTCTTTACTTCCCTCACTGCTTGTATCTATTGATCCAAGCAAGCAATGAACTTGTGTGGTAGTGACTCCCTAAGCTGTAGCTTAACTGCCATGGTCGTCGCTACAATCATATCTCACACCGTCACGCTTATACCTTCATAAGCATGGTGTAGATATCAATCTAAATCGATGCGGGTCTAAGCGCGCTGCTATGTAATTATCCCGTGCTGCATACGTGGACTTGCCTTCTTGCAGTAACCGCACCTTGAGTCACACTTCTCACGCTTATGCATGGATCATGCAGGCATTGATGTAATAATATAGCGGATATCATTGCTAATTAACTACGTACACCGGCCTGCGGCCTGCTCCGCGCATTGTCAGTTGTTGCAATATTGGTTATGCTGGCAGCGCCACACATGTCATACCAATCTCGAGTATTCATCCATGCAGGATTATGCAAGACTATACAAATATACTCAATGATCATAAGGCATTCAATTACGGGTCAGCAGTCTTCTCGTCAGGTCGCGTCGACCGACGCATCAACGATAAATATGAAAGCCGTAATACAACAGTGAGTACTGTGATGGTGCTGTTGAGGAGGCGTCTGTAGAGGCTAGGCCATAGCATGTTTCGTGCGTGCGGTATGGGTATGGGGGGTGTAGAGCGTGCAGCCGACGGGCACACTTCTAGCGGATTTAGCTCAGTTGGGAGAGCGCTAGACTGAAGATCTAGAGGACGCTAGTTTGATCCTAGCAATTCGCAGGCGCTGCGCACGCCTCCACGTGGGAAAGGCTTTCAGTTCGGGAGATGGACACTGTGACTTGGAAGACCCTATGTTTCAATAGAAGAGCCACACCAGCCATCTCTCGGCTCGGCTCACCGCCCAGCACCCTCATGCACGCACCATCCCTGCCCACATGCAGGCAGATGATTAAGGGACTTGACATCCTGCCCCTGCATGTGTGTTCATGCATATATGTCCATGTCTATTATTCATGTACCACTCCACACTCTTTACTTCCCTCACTGCTTGTATCTATTGATCCAAGCAAGCAATGAACTTGTGTGGTAGTGACTCCCTAAGCTGTAGCTTAACTGCCATGGTCGTCGCTACAATCATATCTCACACCGTCACGCTTATACCTTCATAAGCATGGTGTAGATATCAATCTAAATCGATGCGGGTCTAAGCGCGCTGCTATGTAATTATCCCGTGCTGCATACGTGGACTTGCCTTCTTGCAGTAACCGCACCTTGAGTCACACTTCTCACGCTTCTGCATGGATCATGCAGGCATTGATGTAATAATATAGCGGATATCATTGCTTATTAACTACGTACACCGGCCTGCGGCCTGCTCCGCGCATTGTCAGTTGTTGCAATATTGGTTATGCTGGCAGCGCCACACATGTCATACCAATCTCGAGTATTCATCCATGCAGGATTATGCAAGACTATACAAATATACTCAATGATCATAAGGCATTCAATTACGGGTCAGCAGTCTTCTCGTCAGGTCGCGTCGACCGACGCATCAACGATAAATATAAAAGCCGTAATACAACAGTGAGTACTGTGATGGTGCTGTTGAGGAGGCGTCTGTAGAGGCTAGGCCATAGCATGTTTCGTGCGTGCGGTATGGGTATGGGGGGTGTAGAGCGTGCAGCCGACGGGCACACTTCTAGCGGATTTAGCTCAGTTGGGAGAGCGCTAGACTGAAGATCTAGAGGACGCTAGTTTGATCCTAGCAATTCGCAGGCGCTGCGCACGCCTCCACGTGGGAAAGGCTTTCAGTTCGGGAGATGGAGATTGTGACTTGGAAGACCCTATGTTTCAATAGAAGAGCCACACCAGCCATCTCTCGGCTCGGCTCACCGCCCAGCACCCTCATGCACGCACCATCCCTGCCCACATGCAGGCAGAGGATTAAGGGACTTGACATCCTGCCCCTGCATGTGTGTTCATGCATATATGTCCATGTCTATTATTCATGTACCACTCCACACTCTTTACTTCCCTCACTGCTTGTATCTATTGATCCAAGCAAGCAATGAACTTGTGTGGTAGTGACTCCCTAAGCTGTAGCTTAACTGCCATGGTCGTCGCTACAGTCATATCTCACACCGTCACGCTTATACCTTCATAAGCATGGTGTAGATATCAATCTAAATCGATGCGGGTCTAAGCGCGCTGCTATGTAATTATCCCGTGCTGCATACGTGGACTTGCCTTCTTGCAGTAACCGCACCTTGAGTCACACTTCTCACGCTTATGCATGGATCATGCAGGCATTGATGTAATAATATAGCGGATATCATTGCTAATTAACTACGTACACCGGCCTGCGGCCTGCTCCGCGCATTGTCAGTTGTTGCAATATTGGTTATGCTGGCAGCGCCACACATGTCATACCGATCTCGAGTATTCATCAATGCAGGATTATGCAAGACTATACAAATATACTCAATGATCATAAGGCATTCAATTACGGGTCAGCAGTCTTCTCGTCAGGTCGCGTCGACCGACGCATCAACGATAAATATAAAAGCCGTAATACAACAGTGAGTACTGTGATGGTGCTGTTGAGGAGGCGTCTGTAGAGGCTAGGCCATAGCATGTTTCGTGCGTGCGGTATGGGTATGAGGGGTGTAGAGCGTGCAGTCGGCGGGCACACTTCTAGCGGATTTAGCTCAGTTGGGAGAGCGCTAGACTGAAGATCTAGAGGACGCTAGTTTGATCCTAGCAATTCGCAGGCGCCGCGCACGCCTCCACGTGGGAAAGGCTTTCAGTTTGGGAGATGGAGATTGTGACTTGGAAGACCCTTATGTTTCAATAGAAGAGCCACAACAGCCATCTCTCGGCTCGGGTCACCACCCAGCACCCTCATGCACGCACCATCCCTGCCCACATGCAGGCAGAGGATTATGGGACTTGACATCCTGCCCCTGCATGTGTGTTCATGCATATATGTCCATGTCTATTATTCATGTACCACTCCACACTCTTTACTTCCCTCACTGCTTGTATCTATTCATCCAAGCAAGCAATGAACTTGTGTGGTAGTGACTCCCTAAGCTGTAGCTTAACTGCCATGGTCGTCGCTACAATCATATCTCACACCGTCACGCTTATACCTTCATAAGCATGGTGTAGATATCAATCTAAATCGATGCGGGTCTAAGCGCGCTGCTATGTAATTATCCCGTGCTGCATACGTGGACTTGCCTTCTTGCAGTAACCGCACCTTGAGTCACACTTCTCACGCTTATGCATGGATCATGCAGGCATTGATGTAATAATATAGCGGATATCATTGCTAATTAACTACGTACACCGGCCTGCGGCCTGCTCCGCGCATTGTCAGTTGTTGCAATATTGGTTATGCTGGCAGCGCCACACATGTCATACCAATCTCGAGTATTCATCCATGCAGGATTATGCAAGACTATACAAATATACTCAATGATCATAAGGCATTCAATTACGGGTCAGCAGTCTTCTCGTCAGGTCGCGTCGACCGACGCATCAACGATAAATATAAAAGCCGTAATACAACAGTGAGTACTGTGATGGTGCTGTTGAGGAGGCGTCTGTAGAGGCTAGGCCATAGCATGTTTCGTGCGTGCGGTATGGGTATGAGGGGTGTAGAGCGTGCAGTCGGCGGGCACACTTCTAGCGGATTTAGCTCAGTTGGGAGAGCGCTAGACTGAAGATCTAGAGGACGCTAGTTTGATCCTAGCAATTCGCAGGCGTTGAGCACACCTCCACGTGGGAAAGGCTTTCAGTTCGGGAGATGGACACTGTGACTTGGAAGACCCTTATGTTTCAATAGAAGAGCCACACCAGCCATCTCTCGGCTCGGCTCACCACCCAGCACCCTCATGCACGCACCATCCCTGCCCACATGCAGGCAGAGGATTAAGGGACTTGACATCCTGCCCCTGCATGTGTGTTCATGCATATATGTCCATGTCTATTATTCATGTACCACTCCACACTCTTTACTTCCCTCACTGCTTGTATCTATTCATCCAAGCAAGCAATGAACTTGTGTGGTAGTGACTCCCTAAGCTGTAGTTTAACTGCCATGGTTCTCACTACAATCATATCTCACACCGTCACGCTTATACCTTCATAAGCATGGTGTAGATATCAATCTAAATCGATGCGGGTCTAAGCGTGCTGCTATGTAATTATCCCGTGCTGCATACGTGGACTTGCCTTCTTGCAGTAACCGCACCTTGAGTCACACTTCTCACGCTTATGCATGGATCATGCAGGCATTGATGTAATAATATAGCGGATATCATTGCTAATTAACTACGTACACCGGCCTGCGGCCTGCTCCGCGCATTGTCAGTTGTTGCAATATTGGTTATGCTGGCAGCGCCACACATGTCATACCGACCTCGAGTATTCATCCATGCAGGATTATGCAAGACTATACAAATATACTCAATGATCATAAGGCATTCAATTACGGGTCAGCAGTCTTCTCGTCAGGTCGCGTCGACCAACGCATCAACGATAAATATGAAAGCCGTAATACAACAGTGAGTACTGTGATGGTGCTGTTGAGGAGGCGTCTGTAGAGGCTAGGCCATAGCATGTTTCGTGCGTGCGGTATGGGTATGAGGGGTGTAGAGCGTGCAGTCGGCGGGCACACTTCTAGCGGATTTAGCTCAGTTGGGAGAGCGCTAGACTGAAGATCTAGAGGACGCTAGTTTGATCCTAGCAATTCGCAGGCGTTGAGCACACCTCCACGTGGGAAAGGCTTTCAGTTCGGGAGATGGACACTGTGACTTGGAAGACCCTTATGTTTCAATAGAAGAGCCACACCAGCCATCTCTCGGCTCGGCTCATCGCCCAGCACCCTCATGCACGCACCATCCCTGCCCACATGCAGGCGGAGGATTAAGGGACTTGTCATCCTGCCCCTGCATGTGTGTTCATGCATATATGTCCATGTCTATTATTCATGTACCACTCCACACTCTTTACTTCCCTCACTGCTTGTATCTATTGATCCAAGCAAGCAATGAACTTGTGTGGTAGTGACTCCCTAAGCTGTAGCTTAACTGCCATGGTCGTCGCTACAGTCATATCTCACACCGTCACGCTTATACCTTCATAAGCATGGTGTAGATATCAATCTAAATCGATGCGGGTCTAAGCGCGCTGCTATGTAATTATCCCGTGCTGCATACGTGGACTTGCCTTCTTGCAGTAACCGCACCTTAAGTCACACTTCTCACGCTTATGCATGGATCATGCAGGCATTGATGTAATAATATAGCGGATATCATTGCTAATTAACTACGTACACCGGCCTGCGGCCTGCTCCGCGCATTGTCAGTTGTTGCAATATTGGTTATGCTGGCAGCGCCACACATGTCATACCGATCTCGAGTATTCATCCATGCAGGATTATGCAAGACTATACAAATATACTCAATGATCATAAGGCATTCAATTACGGGTCAGCAGTCTTCTCGTCAGGTCGCGTCGACCGACGCATCAACGATAAATATGAAAGCCGTAATACAACAGTGAGTACTGTGATGGTGCTGTTGAGGAGGCGTCTGTAGAGGCTAGGCCATAGCATGTTTCGTGCGTGCGGTATGGGTATGAGGGGTGTAGAGCGTGCAGTCGGCGGGCACACTTCTAGCGGATTTAGCTCAGTTGGGAGAGCGCTAGACTGAAGATCTAGAGGACGCTAGTTTGATCCTAGCAATTCGCAGGCGTTGAGCACACCTCCACGTGGGAAAGGCTTTCAGTTCGGGAGATGGACACTGTGACTTGGAAGACCCTTATGTTTCAATAGAAGAGCCACACCAGCCATCTCTCGGCTCGGCTCACCGCCCAGCACCCTCATGCACGCACCATCCCTGCCCACATGCAGGCGGAGGATTAAGGGACTTGTCATCCTGCCCCTGCATGTGTGTTCATGCATATATGTCCATGTCTATTATTCATGTACCACTCCACACTCTTTACTTCCCTCACTGTTTGTATCTATTGATCCAAGCAAGCAATGAACTTGTGTGGTAGTGACTCCCTAAGCTGTAGCTTAACTGCCATGGTCGTCACTACAATCATATCTCACACCGTCACGCTTATACCTTCATAAGCATGGTGTAGATATCAATCTAAATCGATGCGGGTCTAAGCGCGCTGCTATGTAATTATCCCGTGCTGCATACGTGGACTTGCCTTCTTGCAGTAACCGCACCTTAAGTCACACTTCTCACGCTTATGCATGGATCATGCAGGCATTGATGTAATAATATAGCGGATATCATTGCTAATTAACTACGTACACCGGCCTGCGGCCTGCTCCGCGCATTGTCAGTTGTTGCAATATTGGTTATGCTGGCAGCGCCACACATGTCATACCGATCTCGAGTATTCATCCATGCAGGATTATGCAAGACTATACAAATATACTCAATGATCATAAGGCATTCAATTACGGGTCAGCAGTCTTCTCGTCAGGTCGCGTCGACCGACGCATCAACGATAAATATAAAAGCCGTAATATAACAGTGAGTACTGTGATGGTGCTGTTGAGGAGGCGTCTGTAGAGGCTAGGGCATAGCATGTTTCGTGCGTGCCGTATGGGTATGGGGGGTGTAGAGCGTGCAGTCGGCGGGCACACTTCTAGCGGATTTAGCTCAGTTGGGAGAGCGCTAGACTGAAGATCTAGAGGACGCTAGTTCGATCCTAGCAATTCGCAGGCGCTGCGCACGCCTCCACGTGGGAAACGCTTTCAGATCGGGACATGGACACTGTGACTTGGAAGACCCTTATGTTTCAATAGAAGAGCCACACCAGCCATCTCTCGGCTCGGCTCACCGCCCAGCACCCTCATGCACGCACCATCCCTGCCCACATGCAGGCGGAGGATTAAGGGACTTGACATCCTGCCCCTGCATGTGTGTTCATGCATATATGTCCATGTCTATTATTCATGTACCACTCCACACTCTTTACTTCCCTCACTGCTTGTATCTATTGATCCAAGCAAGCAATGAACTTGTGTGGTAGTGACTCCCTAAGCTGTAGCTTAACTGCCATGGTCGTCACTACAATCATATCTCACACCGTCACGCTTATACCTTCATAAGCATGGTGTAGATATCAATCTAAATCGATGCGGGTCTAAGCGCGCTGCTATGTAATTATCCCGTGCTGCATACGTGGACTTGCCTTCTTGCAGTAACCGCACCTTAAGTCACACTTCTCACGCTTATGCATGGATCATGCAGGCATTGATGTAATAATATAGCGGATATCATTGCTAATTAACTACGTACACCGGCCTGCGGCCTGCTCCGCGCATTGTCAGTTGTTGCAATATTGGTTATGCTGGCAGCGCCACACATGTCATACCGATCTCGAGTATTCATCCATGCAGGATTATGCAAGACTATACAAATATACTCAATGATCATAAGGCATTCAATTACGGGTCAGCAGTCTTCTCGTCAGGTCGCGTCGACCGACGCATCAACGATAAATATAAAAGCCGTAATATAACAGTGAGTACTGTGATGGTGCTGTTGAGGAGGCGTCTGTAGAGGCTAGGGCATAGCATGTTTCGTGCGTGCCGTATGGGTATGGGGGGTGTAGAGCGTGCAGCCGACGGGCACACTTCTAGCGGATTTAGCTCAGTTGGGAGAGCGCTAGACTGAAGATCTAGAGGACGCTAGTTCGATCCTAGCAATTCGCAGGCGCTGCGCACGCCTCCACGTGGGAAACGCTTTCAGATCGGGACATGGACACTGTGACTTGGAAGACCCTTATGTTTCAATAGAAGAGCCACACCAGCCATCTCTCGGCTCGGCTCACCGCCCAGCACCCTCATGCACGCACCATCCCTGCCCACATGCAGGCGGAGGATTAAGGGACTTGACATCCTGCCCCTGCATGTGTGTTCATGCATATATGTCCATGTCTATTATTCATGTACCACTCCACACTCTTTACTTCCCTCACTGCTTGTATCTATTGATCCAAGCAAGCAATGAACTTGTGTGGTAGTGACTCCCTAAGCTGTAGCTTAACTGCCATGGTCGTCGCTACAGTCATATCTCACACCGTCACGCTTATACCTTCATAAGCATGGTGTAGATATCAATCTAAATCGATGCGGGTCTAAGCGCGCTGCTATGTAATTATCCCGTGCTGCATACGTGGACTTGCCTTCTTGCAGTAACCGCACCTTGAGTCACACTTCTCACGCTTATGCATGGATCATGCAGGCATTGATGTAATAATATAGCGGATATCATTGCTAATTAACTACGTACACCGGCCTGCGGCCTGCTCCGCGCATTGTCAGTTGTTGCAATATTGGTTATGCTGGCAGCGCCACACATGTCATACCGATCTCGAGTATTCATCCATGCAGGATTATGCAAGACTATACAAATATACTCAATGATCATAAGGCATTCAATTACGGGTCAGCAGTCTTCTCGTCAGGTCGCGTCGACCGACGCATCAACGATAAATATAAAAGCCGTAATACAACAGTGAGTACTGTGATGGTGCTGTTGAGGAGGCGTCTGTAGAGGCTAGGCCATAGCATGTTTCGTGCGTGCGGTATGGGTATGGGGGGTGTAGAGCGTGCAGTCGGTGGGCACACATCTAGCGGATTTAGCTCAGTTGGGAGAGCGCTAGACTGAAGATCTAGAGGACGCTAGTTTGATCCTAGCAATTCGCAGGCGCCGCGCACGCCTCCACGTGGGAAAGGCTTTCAGTTCGGGAGATGGAGATTGTGACTTGGAAGACCCTTATGTTTCAATAGAAGAGCCACACCAGCCATCTCTCGGCTCGGCTCACCACCCAGCACCCTCATGCACGCACTATCCCTGCCCACATGCAGGCAGAGGATTAAGGGACTTGACATCCTGCCCCTGCATGTGTGTTCATGCATATATGTCCATGTCTATTATTCATGTACCACTCCACACTCTTTACTTCCCTCACTGCTTGTATCTATTCATCCAAGCAAGCAATGAACTTGTGTGGTAGTGACTCCCTAAGCTGTAGCTTAACTGGTGCTGGTGCTGTAGCTTAACATGGTCGTCGCTACAATCATATCTCACACCGTCACGCTTATACCTTCATAAGGATGGTGTAGATATCAATCTAAATCGATGCGGGTCTAAGCGCGCTGCTATGTAATTATCCCGTGCGGCATACGTGGACTTGCCTTCTTGCAGTAACCGCACCTTGAGTCACACTTCTCACGCTTATGCATGGATCATGCAGGCATTGATGTAATAATATAGCGGATATCATTGCTAACACATGTCATACCGATCTCGAGTATTCATCCATGCAGGATTATGCAAGACTATACAAATATACTCAATGATCATAAGGCATTCAATTACGGGTCAGCAGTCTTCTCGTCAGGTCGCGTCGACCGACGCATCAACGATAAATATGAAAGCCGTAATACAACAGTGAGTACTGTGATGGTGCTGTTGAGGAGGCGTCTGTAGAGGCTAGGCCATAGCATGTTTCGTGCGTGCGGTATGGGTATGAGGGGTGTAGAGCGTGCAGTCGGCGGGCACACTTCTAGCGCATTTAGCTCAGTTGGGAGAGCGCTAGACTGAAGATCTAGAGGACGCTAGTTTGATCCTAGCAATTCGCAGGCGTTGAGCACACCTCCACGTGGGAAAGGCTTTCAGTTCGGGAGATGGAGATTGTGACTTGGAAGACCCTTATGTTTCAATAGAAGAGCCACACCAGCCATCTCTCCGCTCGGCTCACCGCCCAGCACCCTCATGCACGCACCATCCCTGCCCACATGCAGGCAGAGGATTAAGGGACTTGACATCCTGCCCCTGCATGTGTGTTCATGCATATATGTCCATGTCTATTATTCATGTACCACTCCACACTCTTTACTTCCCTCACTGCTTGTATCTATTCATCCAAGCAAGCAATGAACTTGTGTGGTAGTGACTCCCTAAGCTGTAGCTTAACTGCCATGGTCGTCGCTACAATCATATCTCACACCGTCACGCTTATACCTTCATAAGCATGGTGTAGATATCAATCTAAATCGATGCGGGTCTAAGCGCGCTGCTATGTAATTATCCCGTGCTGCATACGTGGACTTGCCTTCTTGCAGTAACCGCACCTTGAGTCACACTTCTCACGCTTATGCATGGATCATGCAGGCATTGATGTAATAATATAGCGGATATCATTGCTAATTAACTACGTACACCGGCCTGCGGCCTGCTCCGCGCATTGTCAGTTGTTGCAATATTGGTTATGCTGGCAGCGCCACACATGTCATACCGATCTCGAGTATTCATCCATGCAGGATTATGCAAGACTATACAAATATACTCAATGATCATAAGGCATTCAATTACGGGTCAGCAGTCTTCTCGTCAGGTCGCGTCGACCGACGCATCAACGATAAATATGAAAGCCGTAATACAACAGTGAGTACTGTGATGGTGCTGTTGAGGAGGCGTCTGTAGAGGCTAGGCGATAGCATGTTTCGTGCGTGCGGTATGGGTATGAGGGGTGTAGAGCGTGCAGTCGGCGGGCACACTTCTAGCGCATTTAGCTCAGTTGGGAGAGCGCTAGACTGAAGATCTAGAGGACGCTAGTTTGATCCTAGCAATTCGCAGGCGCCGCGCACGCCTCCACGTGGGAAAGGCTCTCAGTTTGGGAGATGGAGATTGTGACTTGGAAGACCCTTATGTTTCAATTGAAGAGCCACACCAGCCATCTCTCGGCTCGGCTCTCACCACCCAGCACCCTCATGCACGCACCATCCCTGCCCACATGCAGGCAGAGGATTAAGGGACTTGACATCCTGCCCCTGCATGTGTGTTCATGCATATATGTCCATGTCTATTATTCATGTACCACTCCACACTCTTTACTTCCCTCACTGCTTGTATCTATTCATCCAAGCAAGCAATGAACTTGTGTGGTAGTGACTCCCTAAGCTGTAGCTTAACTGCCATGGTCGTCGCTACAATCATATCTCACACCGTCACGCTTATACCTTCATAAGCATGGTGTAGATATCAATCTAAATCGATGCGGGTCTAAGCGCGCTGCTATGTAATTATCCCGTGCTGCATACGTGGACTTGCCTTCTTGCAGTAACCGCACCTTGAGTCACACTTCTCACGCTTATGCATGGATCATGCAGGCATTGATGTAATAATATAGCGGATATCATTGCTAATTAACTACGTACACCGGCCTGCGGCCTGCTCCGCGCATTGTCAGTTGTTGCAATATTGGTTATGCTGGCAGCGCCACACATGTCATACCAATCTCGAGTATTCATCCATGCAGGATTATGCAAGACTATACAAATATACTCAATGATCATAAGGCATTCAATTACGGGTCAGCAGTCTTCTCGTCAGGTCGCGTCGACCGACGCATCAACGATAAATATGAAAGCCGTAATACAACAGTGAGTACTGTGATGGTGCTGTTGAGGAGGCGTCTGTAGAGGCTAGGCCATAGCATGTTTCGTGCGTGCGGTATGGGTATGGGGGGTGTAGAGCGTGCAGCCGACGGGCACACTTCTAGCGGATTTAGCTCAGTTGGGAGAGCGCTAGACTGAAGATCTAGAGGACGCTAGTTTGATCCTAGCAATTCGCAGGCGCTGCGCACGCCTCCACGTGGGAAAGGCTTTCAGTTCGGGAGATGGACACTGTGACTTGGAAGACCCTATGTTTCAATAGAAGAGCCACACCAGCCATCTCTCGGCTCGGCTCACCGCCCAGCACCCTCATGCACGCACCATCCCTGCCCACATGCAGGCAGATGATTAAGGGACTTGACATCCTGCCCCTGCATGTGTGTTCATGCATATATGTCCATGTCTATTATTCATGTACCACTCCACACTCTTTACTTCCCTCACTGCTTGTATCTATTGATCCAAGCAAGCAATGAACTTGTGTGGTAGTGACTCCCTAAGCTGTAGCTTAACTGCCATGGTCGTCGCTACAATCATATCTCACACCGTCACGCTTATACCTTCATAAGCATGGTGTAGATATCAATCTAAATCGATGCGGGTCTAAGCGCGCTGCTATGTAATTATCCCGTGCTGCATACGTGGACTTGCCTTCTTGCAGTAACCGCACCTTGAGTCACACTTCTCACGCTTATGCATGGATCATGCAGGCATTGATGTAATAATATAGCGGATATCATTGCTAATTAACTACGTACACCGGCCTGCGGCCTGCTCCGCGCATTGTCAGTTGTTGCAATATTGGTTATGCTGGCAGCGCCACACATGTCATACCAATCTCGAGTATTCATCCATGCAGGATTATGCAAGACTATACAAATATACTCAATGATCATAAGGCATTCAATTACGGGTCAGCAGTCTTCTCGTCAGGTCGCGTCGACCGACGCATCAACGATAAATATGAAAGCCGTAATACAACAGTGAGTACTGTGATGGTGCTGTTGAGGAGGCGTCTGTAGAGGCTAGGCCATAGCATGTTTCGTGCGTGCGGTATGGGTATGGGGGGTGTAGAGCGTGCAGCCGACGGGCACACTTCTAGCGGATTTAGCTCAGTTGGGAGAGCGCTAGACTGAAGATCTAGAGGACGCTAGTTTGATCCTAGCAATTCGCAGGCGCTGCGCACGCCTCCACGTGGGAAAGGCTCTCAGTTTGGGAGATGGAGATTGTGACTTGGAAGACCCTTATGTTTCAATTGAAGAGCCACACCAGCCATCTCTCGGCTCGGCTCTCACCACCCAGCACCCTCATGCACGCACCATCCCTGCCCACATGCAGGCAGAGGATTAAGGGACTTGACATCCTGCCCCTGCATGTGTGTTCATGCATATATGTCCATGTCTATTATTCATGTACCACTCCACACTCTTTACTTCCCTCACTGCTTGTATCTATTCATCCAAGCAAGCAATGAACTTGTGTGGTAGTGACTCCCTAAGCTGTAGCTTAACTGCCATGGTCGTCGCTACAATCATATCTCACACCGTCACGCTTATACCTTCATAAGCATGGTGTAGATATCAATCTAAATCGATGCGGGTCTAAGCGCGCTGCTATGTAATTATCCCGTGCTGCATACGTGGACTTGCCTTCTTGCAGTAACCGCACCTTGAGTCACACTTCTCACGCTTCTGCATGGATCATGCAGGCATTGATGTAATAATATAGCGGATATCATTGCTTATTAACTACGTACACCGGCCTGCGGCCTGCTCCGCGCATTGTCAGTTGTTGCAATATTGGTTATGCTGGCAGCGCCACACATGTCATACCAATCTCGAGTATTCATCCATGCAGGATTATGCAAGACTATACAAATATACTCAATGATCATAAGGCATTCAATTACGGGTCAGCAGTCTTCTCGTCAGGTCGCGTCGACCGACGCATCAACGATAAATATAAAAGCCGTAATACAACAGTGAGTACTGTGATGGTGCTGTTGAGGAGGCGTCTGTAGAGGCTAGGCCATAGCATGTTTCGTGCGTGCGGTATGGATATGGGGGGTGTAGAGCGTGCAGCCGACGGGCACACTTCTAGCGGATTTAGCTCAGTTGGGAGAGCGCTAGACTGAAGATCTAGAGGACGCTAGTTTGATCCTAGCAATTCGCAGGCGCCGCGCACGCCTCCACGTGGGAAAGGCTTTCAGTTCGGGAGATGGAGATTGTGACTTGGAAGACCCTATGTTTCAATAGAAGAGCCACACCAGCCATCTCTCGGCTCGGCTCACCGCCCAGCACCCTCATGCACGCACCATCCCTGCCCACATGCAGGCAGAGGATTAAGGGACTTGACATCCTGCCCCTGCATGTGTGTTCATGCATATATGTCCATGTCTATTATTCATGTACCACTCCACACTCTTTACTTCCCTCACTGCTTGTATCTATTGATCCAAGCAAGCAATGAACTTGTGTGGTAGTGACTCCCTAAGCTGTAGCTTAACTGCCATGGTCGTCGCTACAATCATATCTCACACCGTCACGCTTATACCTTCATAAGCATGGTGTAGATATCAATCTAAATCGATGCGGGTCTAAGCGCGCTGCTATGTAATTATCCCGTGCTGCATACGTGGACTTGCCTTCTTGCAGTAACCGCACCTTGAGTCACACTTCTCACGCTTCTGCATGGATCATGCAGGCATTGATGTAATAATATAGCGGATATCATTGCTTATTAACTACGTACACCGGCCTGCGGCCTGCTCCGCGCATTGTCAGTTGTTGCAATATTGGTTATGCTGGCAGCGCCACACATGTCATACCAATCTCGAGTATTCATCCATGCAGGATTATGCAAGACTATACAAATATACTCAATGATCATAAGGCATTCAATTACGGGTCAGCAGTCTTCTCGTCAGGTCGCGTCGACCGACGCATCAACGATAAATATAAAAGCCGTAATACAACAGTGAGTACTGTGATGGTGCTGTTGAGGAGGCGTCTGTAGAGGCTAGGCCATAGCATGTTTCGTGCGTGCGGTATGGATATGGGGGGTGTAGAGCGTGCAGCCGACGGGCACACTTCTAGCGGATTTAGCTCAGTTGGGAGAGCGCTAGACTGAAGATCTAGAGGACGCTAGTTTGATCCTAGCAATTCGCAGGCGCCGCGCACGCCTCCACGTGGGAAAGGCTTTCAGTTCGGGAGATGGAGATTGTGACTTGGAAGACCCTATGTTTCAATAGAAGAGCCACACCAGCCATCTCTCGGCTCGGCTCACCGCCCAGCACCCTCATGCACGCACCATCCCTGCCCACATGCAGGCAGAGGATTAAGGGACTTGACATCCTGCCCCTGCATGTGTGTTCATGCATATATGTCCATGTCTATTATTCATGTACCACTCCACACTCTTTACTTCCCTCACTGCTTGTATCTATTGATCCAAGCAAGCAATGAACTTGTGTGGTAGTGACTCCCTAAGCTGTAGCTTAACTGCCATGGTCGTCGCTACAATCATATCTCACACCGTCACGCTTATACCTTCATAAGCATGGTGTAGATATCAATCTAAATCGATGCGGGTCTAAGCGCGCTGCTATGTAATTATCCCGTGCTGCATACGTGGACTTGCCTTCTTGCAGTAACCGCACCTTGAGTCACACTTCTCACGCTTATGCATGGATCATGCAGGCATTGATGTAATAATATAGCGGATATCATTGCTAATTAACTACGTACACCGGCCTGCGGCCTGCTCCGCGCATTGTCAGTTGTTGCAATATTGGTTATGCTGGCAGCGCCACACATGTCATACCGATCTCGAGTATTCATCCATGCAGGATTATGCAAGACTATACAAATATACTCAATGATCATAAGGCATTCAATTACGGGTCAGCAGTCTTCTCGTCAGGTCGCGTCGACCGACGCATCAACGATAAATATGAAAGCCGTAATACAACAGTGAGTACTGTGATGGTGCTGTTGAGGAGGCGTCTGTAGAGGCTAGGCCATAGCATGTTTCGTGCGTGCGGTATGGGTATGGGGGGTGTAGAGCGTGCAGTCGGCGGGCACACTTCTAGCGGATTTAGCTCAGTTGGGAGAGCGCTAGACTGAAGATCTAGAGGACGCTAGTTTGATCCTAGCAATTCACAGGCGCCGCGCACGCCTCCACGTGGGAAAGGCTTTCAGTTCGGGAGATGGAGATTGTGACTTGGAAGACCCTTATGTTTCAATAGAAGAGCCACACCAGCCATCTCTCGGCTCGGCTCACCACCCAGCACCCTCATGCACGCACCATCCCTGCCCACATGCAGGCAGAGGATTATGGGACTTGACATCCTGCCCCTGCATGTGTGTTCATGCATATATGTCCATGTCTATTATTCATGTACCACTCCACACTCTTTACTTCCCTCACTGCTTGTATCTATTCATCCAAGCAAGCAATGAACTTGTGTGGTAGTGACTCCCTAAGCTGTAGCTTAACTGCCATGGTCGTCGCTACAATCATATCTCACACCGTCACGCTTATACCTTCATAAGCATGGTGTAGATATCAATCTAAATCGATGCGGGTCTAAGCGCGCTGCTATGTAATTATCCCGTGCTGCATACGTGGACTTGCCTTCTTGCAGTAACCGCACCTTAAGTCACACTTCTCACGCTTATGCATGGATCATGCAGGCATTGATGTAATAATATAGCGGATATCATTGCTAATTAACTACGTACACCGGCCTGCGGCCTGCTCCGCGCATTGTCAGTTGTTGCAATATTGGTTATGCTGGCAGCGCCACACATGTCATACCGATCTCGAGTATTCATCCATGCAGGATTATGCAAGACTATACAAATATACTCAATGATCATAAGGCATTCAATTACGGGTCAGCAGTCTTCTCGTCAGGTCGCGTCGACCGACGCATCAACGATAAATATGAAAGCCGTAATACAACAGTGAGTACTGTGATGGTGCTGTTGAGGAGGCGTCTGTAGAGGCTAGGCCATAGCATGTTTCGTGCGTGCGGTATGGGTATGGGGGGTGTAGAGCGTGCAGTCGGTGGGCACACTTCTAGCGGATTTAGCTCAGTTGGGAGAGCACTAGACTGAAGATCTAGAGGACGCTAGTTTGATCCTAGCAATTCGCAGGCGCCGCGCACGCCTCCACGTGGGAAAGGCTTTCAGTTCGGGAGATGGAGATTGTGACTTGGAAGACCCTTATGTTTCAATAGAAGAGCCACACCAGCCATCTCTCGGCTCGGCTCACCGCCCAGCACCCTCATGCACGCACCATCCCTGCCCACATGCAGGCAGAGGATTAAGGGACTTGACATCCTGCCCCTGCATGTGTGTTCATGCATATATGTCCATGTCTATTATTCATGTCCCACTCCACACTCTTTACTTCCCTCACTGCTTGTATCTATTGATCCAAGCAAGCAATGAACTTGTGTGGTAGTGACTCCCTAAGCTGTAGCTTAACTGCCATGGTCGTCGCTACAATCATATCTCACACCGTCACGCTTATACCTTCATAAGCATGGTGTAGATATCAATCTAAATCGATGCGGGTCTAAGCGCGCTGCTATGTAATTATCCCGTGCTGCATACGTGGACTTGCCTTCTTGCAGTAACCGCACCTTGAGTCACACTTCTCACGCTTATGCATGGATCATGCAGGCATTGATATATTAATATAGCAGATATCATTACTTATTGAATTACGCGATCTAATAATATAGCGGATATCATTGCTAATTAACTACGTACACCGGCCTGCGGCCTGCTCCGCGCATTGTCAGTTGTTGCAATATTGGTTATGCTGGCAGCGCCACACATGTCATACCGATCTCGAGTATTCATCCATGCAGGATTATGCAAGACTATACAAATATACTCAATGATCATAAGGCATTCAATTACGGGTCAGCAGTCTTCTCGTCAGGTCGCGTCGACCGACGCATCAACGATAAATATAAAGCCGTAATACAACAGTGAGTACTGTGATGGTGCTGTTGAGGAGGCGTCTGTAGGGGCTAGGCCATAGCATGTTTCGTGCGTGCGGTATGGGTATGGGGGGTGTAGAGCGTGCAGTCGGTGGGCACACTTCTAGCGGATTTAGCTCAGTTGGGAGAGCACTAGACTGAAGATCTAGAGGACGCTAGTTCGATCCTAGCAATTCGCAGGCGCTGAGCACACCTCCACGTGGGAAAGGCCTACAGTTCGGGAGATGGAGATTGTGACTTGGAAGACCCTTATGTTTCAATAGAAGAGCCACACCAGCCATCTCTCGGCTCGGCTCACCACCCAGCACCCTCATGCACGCACCATCCCTGCCCACATGCAGGCAGAGGATTAAGGGACTTGACATCCTGCCCCTGCATGTGTGTTCATGCATATATGTCCATGTCTATTATTCATGTACCACTCCACACTCTTTACTTCCCTCACTGCTTGTATCTATTCATCCAAGCAAGCAATGAACTTGTGTGTTAGTTGTTGTGCTACGGTTAGTTTCCCGCCGATGCGTAGGTCGATGTGATCCTACAAGGCGAAGTGCTATTGTGATGAACACATTGCATATGAATGAATCTGCATGATATAAATGTATTCGTGTACATTTATATATGCATTTGGCATGTTGTCATTATCCATCGCGACATCGCATCATGGCAAATCCGCCTAGCATGCATGAAAGCCCGAAGCATGGAAGTGCGCATTATGCTCGTGCTACGAAACGATAAGTAATATTATCTGATATAATATTACTTCATTAAAGCACACGTTGAGAGCGCCGCACTCGTCGCGATGCATGCCCTGCAACCGGATATCATTATCCGGACCCTTGCATCATGCGAATGCCGGAAAGGCTTATACGTTGTTATGCGTAGACATCGCCTATACGCAGTAGGGTTGTCACATCTAGGATCGGCCTCCTGATGTGAATCGTACGGCAGTGCGATGCTGCGAGTATAACAGATGCGAGGACGGCTAAGCAAGATAAGACATTCGATACCGGAGAACACTTGTGTGTTCTACATTACTATTACTATACGATATTCTACTTAGCCCGAGCTAAGCCTGAACTTCGCTAGTCACCGCCGCGTGATGATTGCTTGCTTCCGGCGCTGACGGCGATTTCGTCCATTGCATCATTCCGATCTCATATATCTGTCATATATCTGTCATATATCTGTAAGACCGTAAGTTATATCTCTCTTCGTCTTGAAGTCTTCCGCTGTCTCTGTTTGCTCTCGCTTGCCTTGCTGTACTTGCAAGTGCTCGCGCATCGGTGTCGATAGTCTCCAGACGTGCAGATACTTATGAGCAAACGTGAACGAGAGGTACAACAATTTGGTATCGAGACAGGTTCGTTGCCTAACTGTCTCTCTTTGTGTAATCGGAAGTAGGTTATTTCTATGGCGAGTTCCAGCGACGAACCACGAGGACCGCTAGATACTTTTGCCGAAGACCTAGGCCGCGCCGTTTTGGACGCCGCCGCTTCCGGTTTGTAATTGTTTAATTGCTTTTGCTTAGATTGCTGCACTTGTTGTGTAAGTGTACGCTCTGAGTCGCAGGTAATCTCAGTGCACCGGCATTGCTTGCCGCGGGGACTGAGACCGGCTTTCGTCCGGACCAGTTGGCGACTCTCATTGCCCAAACTACGGAGATCAGGACACAGCTGGGCAATTACTTGCTGAGTTTGCTGAATCTTCTCAAGAGTACTGTCGGTAGGCTCACCGAGTTGTTTTGTACTCTTGTCTTTGCGATAGAAGTCGGCTTCTATTACGCAAACCTAGGGTATCGTTTCGTGCTTCATGTCCGTGGAACACGACGATACGCCGCACACTAGCCTAGCTAGCCAACCCGATTTTGTTGTGGCTGCTAGAGCACCGGATAGAGGTCTTGAGACTGTTGGCGCGCGAGCCACTCAAGAGCCCCTTTTCCTTCAGACCCCTGCTCACTTAATTGTGCCGCATTCAGCAGTGAACACTTATATGGACAACACTGCTGGACCAAGGGTTCTGCCATTACCTCAAGCTCGAGGGCATGATGACATCCCTGAGGTGATGAGATTGTCGATTCCCGTTCCTAGGCTCAATATTTCGCTGACCGACAAGACACCAGGGCATAGTATAGCCGATGCAACTCGTGCGTACGTGCGTGACGCTAAAAAGTATCTCCAGGCTGTTCATGGTGGCGATAATGACGGTATCAGGTGTCTCTTCGTTGGTAACACCCTCGAGGGCTCAGCGAAGGACTGGTATCGCAATTGGACCAACGCCCGGGGCAACTATACTTTTGACGAGTTGGTCGCCGCTTTGCTCGCACGATTCGCTACTGAGGTTCAAGCACGCGATGTGGAAGCTCGTAAGGTTTTGGCAGCCGGTAGCTACCACATGCGTCGGGATGAAAATGTACCTGCGTACCAGTCACGCTTCGAAGCACTTGTGACTCCCATTGCTGACCTCACTGAATCCGAGCGTGTCTTTTGGTTTAGGCGAGGCCTGACGAAAATTTTGGCTAAATGGTGCGCTACTGACTTGGTTGGAGCACAGATCAAGTCGTATGATGCTTTGGTCGCTTTTGCTAAGGGCACAGAGATACGACTCCTTGCCGGTGAGGAAGAAGTCAAGTCTGCCCCTCGTGCAAATTCCGTGCAAGTGCAGGATCCGCTTGGGGAAGCCGTAGCTCTTGACCAGGACTTCGGAGCGACCCGCCCCACGCCTAATGCCGCGACGCGACGCAGCAACCGGCAACGCCAGGCGCGCGGGGGCGCTAGCTCGGGTGTCCGTGGGTCAGGAGGAACAGGTCCGAGCTCGGACCCGGCTAAAAACAGGAAGCGTGGTGGTGCGCCGTCGACGGCAGCCGCACAGCGTTCCGACCCCAATGCGAAGCGGACTCGCACGGACGACACGTACATGCCAAAATGGAATTGCAATCGTTCCGAATTCGAGCGTCGGAAATTGGCCAACGTTTGTCTACGGTGTGCGGAGAGCCATTCCACGAAGGATTGCCCTTTAATGCCGCCGTTTGTACCTCAGCCGAAATAGGGGCTTGCCCGGGTTCCTGTGGAGGGGGCACCACCTGGGATTTCTGAACTAACGCGTGGTCGGTGGTCATCCTTACGGCCAGCCGTTAAGGCATTGTTGCCTTGTGTACTTGGACACATCGAGCGAGTCATTGCGCGACGCATCACGCTTGACGGACGCACGGGACTTCTCTGCTTCGACCCGTTGTGTAATTTGTTTACACCTCGCCGTCCCCTGTCGTCTATCGATCTGTCTAACCACGTGGTTTTGTTCATCCCCTCGTCTCTGCGTGAGATGTCGGAACAGTTGGCCGTTTACAGGAGATGTAGGCGTCAATATCCAGGCACTGCCGCATGTGTATTACTCCCTGCTTTCTGTCGGCGCAAGGCAGAGGCATCGTTAAGGGGTATGCGGCATGTCCACCGGTTCGAGCCGGGCACCGTTTTGTTTAATGGTGTGGATTGGGAGGGTACGCTGGCTCCGTGGCCACACCTATCCTACTCGGTTGACGTTTGGTACGAAGCTCCTGATGGGGGTGCCGTTGGTTACGGACCCGCCTTAAGTGCACTGACGTTGTCTGCTGGGCAGTCGCTCGTAGATAACCGTGTCCCTGTGGTTCAGATCGGTTTGAACGGCCGTACTCTGAAGGCACTTGTTGACACCGGTGCCAGCGACGACTTCATCTCTGTCGCAGAGGTGAACGCGCTGGGGTTGTCCCCAGAGTCGTCTGATTGTCCACAGGTTACCCTTGCTGACGGGGGTAAGCATCCCATCGTGGGCAGGATTACCCTTAGCCTATCGATAGGCCCTTTGCGTGTTGTGACCCGGCCGTACGTGCTGCAGGGCTTAGCAGAGACTGCACCGTACATAATGGGGTCTTCGACATTACGACAGTACCGCGCGCGCATCGACATGGAGACCGCAACCCTGCATATGTGCAAGGGTACTCTGTCGATTAAGGTACCTTTCCTGTCGTTCGAACATGTCACACCAAAGGAGGGCGAAACTGAGGCGGTGCCTATGGTTAATTTCGCTGTGACCGCAATGGCCGCGCGAATCGAACCAGAGCTAGTCGGGCGTAAGGAGGCCGTCCGTTTGTTACGGAAGGGTGCCCACGGACTGCTTTTAAGGCCGCGGGTGAGCTGTTGTGTCACCACCGCGCAGATTTCTGCGGATCCTGAGGTTGAGGCCCTACTGTCGCAGTATGAGGACGTCTTTAAAGATATCCCTGGCCTACCACCTATGCGTCCTGTTGATCACACAATCCCTCTCATGCCTGGAGCGCAGCCTACGGCCCGGCCAATGTACAGGTTGAGTCCATTGGAGCTGGACGAGGTAAAGCGCCAGGTGACGGATTTGCTCGCGAAGGGTATGATACGCCCCAGCACATCCCCGTACTCTGCACCGATTTTGTTTGTCGGTAAGAAGGATGGGACCTTGCGCATGTGCATCGATTACCGGGGGTTAAATGCGAATAAGGTGAAAAATCGCTACCCTTTGCCACGCGTTGACGACCTGTTGGATAAGCTGAAGGGCTCGGCTTATTTTTCCTCAATTGACTTACAACAGGGCTACAATCAGATTCGCATCGCTGCCTCTGATATCCCGAAAACCGCTTTTCGGACGCCCTTTGGTCACTTTGAGCATACGGTCCTATCGTTTGGTTTGACTAATGCCCCTGCGACGTTTCAGGCGGTTATGGACCGAATGTTTAGGCCGTTTATCGACAGGTTCGTTGTTTGCTACCTGGATGACATCTTGGTATATTCTAAGACGCGCGAGGAGCACTTGGAGCACCTTCGGCTCGTGCTCGACGTTATGAGGCGGGAGCAATTGTTTGCTAAACGCGCCAAATGCTTTTGGGCGCAGCCTCAGGTGGAATATTTGGGCCACATTGTGTCGGCCACCGGTGTGAAGATGGACCCGCGGAAGGTCGCCGTGGTTCGTGATTGGCCCGCGCCTCAGAACCTCACGGAGCTGCGTAAGTTCCTTGGCTTGACCAATTATTTCCGAAAGTTCATTGAAAAATATTCCATCATTGCGGCCCCGCTTACTAACTTAACTCGCAAAGGCGTTTTCGTTTTGCTCGAGTCGTGGACGTCGCAATGCCAGCGGGCATTCGAAGAGCTCAAACGAATCGTTGCCGAAGATGTCACCCTTGCATTCCCTGATTACTCGTTGCCATTTCGTGTTGAGGTAGTGTCTGATGCCTCAATATTTGGAAGCGGCACTGTATTGTTACAGGAAGGGCGACCGATCGCCTTCACGAGTAAGAAGTTTTCTGGTGCGGAGATTCGCTACACCACCGGGGAACAGGAGCTTCTGGCCGTGCTGCATGCTTTAAAGGAATGGCGCTGTTACCTCGAGGGACGCCCGTTTACTTTAAAGACTGACCATAAGCCCCTAACGTTTTTGCAAAGCGTTCCGACGTTGAACCGCCGTCAGGCTAGGTGGATGGAATACCTAGCTAGGTTCGACTGCACCTGGGAGTATATTTCTGGTAAATTGAATATTGCCGATGCTCTCAGTCGACATCCGTCGCTACACGCTGCAATTTTGGCAGCGCCCGTCGTGCGGCCGCGTAGCGAGGAGGTACCGATCGCGACGGACCTCGCGGAGCGGTTGAAGGTTGCCTACAACGCAGACGCCTGGTTCGCAGACCCGGCTAATGTAGAAAACCTTCGCAAGCAGAATGGCCTTTGGCTACGGACGGAGGGTGCAGCTACGCAAATCGTCGTTCCGAACGACGACGCGCTACGCTACGACATCCTTGCGCGGTTCCACGAGGACCCGTTAGCAGGACACCCTGGTAGCAAGCGATTGATCGACTTGGTGCAACGTTCCTTTTGGTGGCCTCGTTTGGCTAAGGATGCGGCGAACTTCGTCCAGACATGCAGTCTGTGCCAGCGCAATAAGGCTTTGTCCGGTAAGGGCCATGGGTTGTTGCAACCGTTGCCTGTCCCGGATGCGCCTTGGGAAAGTGTTTCCATGGATTTCGTAGTCGCACTGCCCAAAACTGAGGGGGGATATGATGCGGTGTTCGTAATGGTCGATCGTCTGACTAAGATGGTTCACCTAGCACCATGCACATCATCCTGCACGGCTGAGCAAACTGCACGTTTGTTTTTCGATAATGTGGTTCGGTTACACGGGGTTCCCAAAAATTTGATCTCGGACCTCGTTGGACAGTTCACGTCTAAGTTTTGGGAAGCGCTCTGCAAACTAGTTGGCATGCGTGTCAACCTGAGCACAGCGTACCACCCGCAGACTGATGGTCAAACCGAACGCACAAACCGCACGTTGGGTGATATGTTGCGCAATTATGCTGGTCGCACACCACTCGTTTGGGATACGTATTTGACTGCGGCAGAATTCGCGCTTAACAACGCTGTTAACCGCTCTACAGGCAAAAGTCCGTTCTTTCTTAACTACGGATTTCATCCCGCGCTACCCGTGTGGCGTGAGTTGGAAGTGAACGTGCCTGCTGCTAAACGTTTTGCCAAGTCTTTTATGTCCCGAATCACAGACGTGAAGTCGTGTTTGGACGCGGCGCAGCAACGAACGACGGAATACTATAACAAATCTAAGCAGGATGTGACGTTTTCGGAAGGGCAACTCGTGTTGCTAAGCACCAAGAACTTGCGTTCCTTGGCCGACGGATCCCGAAAACTTTTACCCCGCTGGATTGGTCCGTATCCTGTCGTGCGCATGGTTGGGAATGTGGCTGTGGAGCTTGCATTGCCCGCTGATATGACCATTCACCCCACGTTTCACGTATCGCTAGTTCGTCCGTATCGTGGTACGGAACCCGTCCCTGAGCCTGCTAACGCCCCCGCAGCGATCGAACCAGTTCCCGAGACCTGGATCGCTGGTAAACAGAAGTTTTACGATGTGGAGCGGGTGTTAGATTATCGCGCGCGTCGTGTGGGCCGACACCGACGTAAGCGGACAGTACAAGAGTACTTGGTCAAGTGGACAGGGTATACCAGCGAGCACAACTCATGGGAACCGGCACGCAACTTCTCGCAGGACATGAAGCCCCTGCTCGAAGAAGCTCGCAAACGTGCCACACAAGCCCAATGACCCTGGCAGTCGATGCTGTATGAAGCAGCGAGGACGCTGCATACGGGAGGGGGGATAATTGTTGTGCTACGGTTAGTTTCCCGCCGATGCGTAGGTCGATGTGATCCTACAAGGCGAAGTGCTATTGTGATGAACACATTGCATATGAATGAATCTGCATGATATAAATGTATTCGTGTACATTTATATATGCATTTGGCATGTTGTCATTATCCATCGCGACATCGCATCATGGCAAATCCGCCTAGCATGCATGAAAGCCCGAAGCATGGAAGTGCGCATTATGCTCGTGCTACGAAACGATAAGTAATATTATCTGATATAATATTACTTCATTAAAGCACACGTTGAGAGCGCCGCACTCGTCGCGATGCATGCCCTGCAACCGGATATCGTTATCCGGACCCTTGCATCATGCGAATGCCGGAAAGGCTTATACGTTGTTATGCGTAGACATCGCCTATACGCAGTAGGGTTGTCACATCTAGGATCGGCCTCCTGATGTGAATCGTACGGCAGTGCGATGCTGCGAGTATAACAGATGCGAGGACGGCTAAGCAAGATAAGACATTCGATACCGGAGAACACTTGTGTGTTCTACATTACTATTACTATACGATATTCTACTTAGCCCGAGCTAAGCCTGAACTTTGCTAGTCACCGCCGCGTGATGATTGCTTGCTTCCGGCGCTGACGGCGATTTCGTCCATTGCATCATTCCGATCTGTAAGACCGTAAGTTATATCTCTCTTCGTCTTGAAGTCTTCCGCTGCCTCTGTTTGCTCTCGCTTGCCTTGCTGTACTTGCAAGTGCTCGCGCATCGGTGTCGATAGTCTCCAGACGTGCAGATACTTATGAGCAAACGCGAACGAGAGAACCAACAGTAGTGACTCCCTAAGCTGTAGCTTAACTGCCATGGTCGTCGCTTATACCTTCATAAGCATGGTGTAGATATCAATCTAAATCGATGCGGGTCTAAGCGCGCTGCTATGTAATTATCCCGTGCTGCATAAGTGGACTTGCCTTCTTGCAGTAACCGCACCTTGAGTCACACTTCTCACGCTTATGCATGGATCATGCAGGCATTGATGTAATAATATAGCGGATATCATTACTTATTGAATTACGCGATGTAATAATATAGCGGATATCATTGCTAATTAACTACGTACACCGGCCTGCGGCCTGCTCCGCGCATTGTCAGTTGTTGCAATATTGGTTATGCTGGCAGCGCCACACATGTCATACCGATCTCGAGTATTCATCCATGCAGGATTATGCAAGACTATACAAATATACTCAATGATCATAAGGCATTCAATTACGGGTCAGCAGTCTTCTCGTCAGGTCGCGTCGACCGACGCATCAACGATAAATATAAAAGCCGTAATACAACAGTGAGTACTGTGATGGTGCTGTTGAGGAGGCGTCTGTAGAGGCTAGGCCATAGCATGTTTCGTGCGTGCGGTATGCGTATGAGGGGTGTAGAGCGTGCCGTCGGCGGGCACACTTCTAGCGGATTTAGCTCAGTTCGGAGAGCGTTAGACTGAAGATCTAGAGGACGCTAGTTCGATCCTAGCAATTCGCAGGCGCCGCGCACGCCTCCACGTGGGAAAGGCTTTCAGTTTGGGAGATGGAGATTGTGACTTGGAAGACCCTTATGTTTCAATAGAAGAGCCACACCAGCCATCTCTTGGCTCGGCTCACCACCCAGCACCCTCATGCACGCACCATCCCTGCCCACATGCAGGCAGAGGATTAAGGGACTTGACATCCTGCCCCTGCATGTGTGTTCATGCATATATGTCCATGTCTATTATTCATGTACCACTCCACACTCTTTACTTCCCTCACTGCTTGTATCTATTCATCCAAGCAAGCAATGAACTTGTGTGGTAGTGACTCCCTAAGCTGTAGCTTAACTGCCATGGTCGTCACTACAATCATATCTCACACCGTCACGCTTATACCTTCATAAGCATGGTGTAGATATCAATCTAAATCGATGCGGGTCTAAGCGCGCTGCTATGTAATTATCCCGTGCTGCATACGTGGACTTGCCTTCTTGCAGTAACCGCACCTTGAGTCACACTTCTCACGCTTATGCATGGATCATGCAGGCATTGATGTAATAATATAGCGGATATCATTACTTATTGAATTACGCGATGTAATAATATAGCGGATATCATTGCTAATTAACTACGTACACCGGCCTGCGGCCTGCTCCGCGCATTGTCAGTTGTTGCAATATTGGTTATGCTGGCAGCGCCACACATGTCATACCAATCTCGAGTATTCATCCATGCAGGATTATGCAAGACTATACAAATATACTCAATGATCATAAGGCATTCAATTACGGGTCAGCAGTCTTCTCGTCAGGTCGCGTCGACCGACGCATCAACGATAAATATAAAGCCATAATACAACAGTGAGTACTGTGATGGTGCTGTTGAGGAGGCGTCTGTAGGGGCTAGGCCATAGCATGTTTCGTGCGTGCGGTATGGGTATGGGGGGTGTAGAGCGTGCAGTCGGTGGGCACACTTCTAGCGGATTTAGCTCAGTTGGGAGAGCGCTAGACTGAAGATCTAGAGGACGCTAGTTCGATCCTAGCAATTCGCAGGCGCTGAGCACACCTCCACGTGGGAAAGGCCTACAGTTCGGGAGATGGAGATTGTGACTTGGAAGACCCTTATGTTTCAATAGAAGAGCCACACCAGCCATCTCTCGGCTCGGCTCACCACCCAGCACCCTCATGCACGCACCATCCCTGCCCACATGCAGGCAGAGGATTAAGGGACTTGACATCCTGCCCCTGCATGTGTGTTCATGCATATATGTCCATGTCTATTATTCATGTACCACTCCACACTCTTTACTTCCCTCACTGCTTGTATCTATTCATCCATGCAAGCAATGAACTTGTGTGGTAGTGACTCCCTAAGCTGTAGCTTAACTGCCATGGTCGTCGCTTATACCTTCATAAGCATGGTGTAGATATCAATCTAAATCGATGCGGGTCTAAGCGCGCTGCTATGTAATTATCCCGTGCTGCATAAGTGGACTTGCCTTCTTGCAGTAACCGCACCTTGAGTCACACTTCTCACGCTTATGCATGGATCATGCAGGCATTGATGTAATAATATAGCGGATATCATTACTTATTGAATTACGCGATGTAATAATATAGCGGATATCATTGCTACTTAACTACGTACACCGGCCTGCGGCCTGCTCCGCGCATTGTCAGTTGTTGCAATATTGGTTATGCTGGCAGCGCCACACATGTCATACCGATCTCGAGTATTCATCCATGCAGGATTATGCAAGACTATACAAATATACTCAATGATCATAAGGCATTCAATTACGGGTCAGCAGTCTTCTCGTCAGGTCGCGTCGACCGACGCATCAACGATAAATATAAAAGCCGTAATACAACAGTGAGTACTGTGATGGTGCTGTTGAGGAGGCGTCTGTAGAGGCTAGGCCATAGCATGTTTCGTGCGTGCGGTATGCGTATGAGGGGTGTAGAGCGTGCCGTCGGCGGGCACACTTCTAGCGGATTTAGCTCAGTTCGGAGAGCGTTAGACTGAAGATCTAGAGGACGCTAGTTCGATCCTAGCAATTCGCAGGCGCCGCGCACGCCTCCACGTGGGAAAGGCTTTCAGTTTGGGAGATGGAGATTGTGACTTGGAAGACCCTTATGTTTCAATAGAAGAGCCACACCAGCCATCTCTTGGCTCGGCTCACCACCCAGCACCCTCATGCACGCACCATCCCTGCCCACATGCAGGCAGAGGATTAAGGGACTTGACATCCTGCCCCTGCATGTGTGTTCATGCATATATGTCCATGTCTATTATTCATGTACCACTCCACACTCTTTACTTCCCTCACTGCTTGTATCTATTCATCCAAGCAAGCAATGAACTTGTGTGGTAGTGACTCCCTAAGCTGTAGCTTAACTGCCATGGTCGTCACTACAATCATATCTCACACCGTCACGCTTATACCTTCATAAGCATGGTGTAGATATCAATCTAAATCGATGCGGGTCTAAGCGCGCTGCTATGTAATTATCCCGTGCTGCATACGTGGACTTGCCTTCTTGCAGTAACCGCACCTTGAGTCACACTTCTCACGCTTATGCATGGATCATGCAGGCATTGATGTAATAATATAGCGGATATCATTACTTATTGAATTACGCGATGTAATAATATAGCGGATATCATTGCTAATTAACTACGTACACCGGCCTGCGGCCTGCTCCGCGCATTGTCAGTTGTTGCAATATTGGTTATGCTGGCAGCGCCACACATGTCATACCAATCTCGAGTATTCATCCATGCAGGATTATGCAAGACTATACAAATATACTCAATGATCATAAGGCATTCAATTACGGGTCAGCAGTCTTCTCGTCAGGTCGCGTCGACCGACGCATCAACGATAAATATAAAGCCATAATACAACAGTGAGTACTGTGATGGTGCTGTTGAGGAGGCGTCTGTAGGGGCTAGGCCATAGCATGTTTCGTGCGTGCGGTATGGGTATGGGGGGTGTAGAGCGTGCAGTCGGTGGGCACACTTCTAGCGGATTTAGCTCAGTTGGGAGAGCGCTAGACTGAAGATCTAGAGGACGCTAGTTCGATCCTAGCAATTCGCAGGCGCTGAGCACACCTCCACGTGGGAAAGGCCTACAGTTCGGGAGATGGAGATTGTGACTTGGAAGACCCTTATGTTTCCATAGAAGAGCCACACCAGCCATCTCTCGGCTCGGCTCACCACCCAGCACCCTCATGCACGCACCATCCCTGCCCACATGCAGGCAGAGGATTAAGGGACTTGACATCCTGCCCCTGCATGTGTGTTCATGCATATATGTCCATGTCTATTATTCATGTACCACTCCACACTCTTTACTTCCCTCACTGCTTGTATCTATTCATCCAAGCAAGCAATGAACTTGTGTGGTAGTGACTCCCTAAGCTGTAGCTTAACTGCCATGGTCGTCGCTTATACCTTCATAAGCATGGTGTAGATATCAATCTAAATCGATGCGGGTCTAAGCGCGCTGCTATGTAATTATCCCATGCTGCATAAGTGGACTTGCCTTCTTGCAGTAACCGCACCTTGAGTCACACTTCTCACGCTTATGCATGGATCATGCAGGCATTGATGTAATAATATAGCGGATATCATTGCTAATTAACTACGTACACCGGCCTGCGGCCTGCTCCGCGCATTGTCAGTTGTTGCAATATTGGTTATGCTGGCAGCGCCACACATGTCATACCGATCTCGAGTATTCATCCATGCAGGATTATGCAAGACTATACAAATATGCTCAATGATCATAAGGCATTCAATTACGGGTCAGCAGTCTTCTCGTCAGGTCGCGTCGACCGACGCATCAACGATAAATATAAAAGCCGTAATACAACAGTGAGTACTGTGATGGTGCTGTTGAGGAGGCGTCTGTAGAGGCTAGGCCATAGCATGTTTCGTGCGTGCGGTATGGGTATGGGGGGTGTAGAGCGTGCAGTCGGCGGGCACACTTCTAGCGGATTTAGCTCAGTTGGGAGAGTGCTAGACTGAAGATCTAGAGGACGCTAGTTCGATCCTAGCAATTCGCAGGCGCTGCGCACGCCTCCACGTGGGAGAGGCTTTCAGTTCGGGAGATGGAGATTGTGACTTGGAAGACCCTTATGTTTCAATAGAAGAGCCACACCAGCCATCTCTCGGCTCGGCTCACCACCCAGCACCCTCATGCACGCACCATCCCTGCCCACATGCAGGCAGAGGATTAAGGGACTTGACATCCTGCCCCTGCATGTGTGTTCATGCATATATGTCCATGTCTATTATTCATGTACCACTCCACACTCTTTACTTCCCTCACTGCTTGTATCTATTCATCCAAGCAAGCAATGAACTTGTGTGGTAGTGACTCCCTAAGCTGTAGCTTAACTGCCATGGTCGTCGCTTATACCTTCATAAGCATGGTGTAGATATCAATCTAAATCGATGCGGGTCTAAGCGCGCTGCTATGTAATTATCCCGTGCTGCATAAGTGGACTTGCCTTCTTGCAGTAACCGCACCTTGAGTCACACTTCTCACGCTTATGCATGGATCATGCAGGCATTGATGTAATAATATAGCGGATATCATTACTTATTGAATTACGCGATGTAATAATATAGCGGATATCATTGCTAATTAACTACGTACACCGGCCTGCGGCCTGCTCCGCGCATTGTCAGTTGTTGCAATATTGGTTATGCTGGCAGCGCCACACATGTCATACCGATCTTGAGTATTCATCCATGCAGGATTATGCAAGACTATACAAATATACTCAATGATCATAAGGCATTCAATTACGGGTCAGCAGTCTTCTCGTCAGGTCGCGTCGACCGACGCATCAACGATAAATATAAAGCCGTAATACAACAGTGAGTACTGTGATGGTGCTGTTGAGGAGGCGTCTGTAGAGGCTAGGCCATAGCATGTTTCGTGCGTGCGGTATGGGTATGGGGGGTGTAGAGCGTGCAGTCGGCGGGCACACTTCTAGCGGATTTAGCTCAGTTGGGAGAGCGCTAGACTGAAGATCTAGAGGACGCTAGTTCGATCCTAGCAATTCGCAGGCGCTGCGCACGCCTCCACGTGGGAAAGGCTTTCAGTTCGGGAAATGGGGATTGTGACTTGGAAGACCCTTATGTTTCAATAGAAGAGCCACACCAGCCATCTCTCGGCTCGGCTCACCGCCCAGCACCCTCATGCACGCACCATCCCTGCCCACATGCAGGCAGAGGATTAAGGGACTTGACATCCTGCCCCTGCATGTGTGTTCATGCATATATGTCCATGTCTATTATTCATGTACCACTCCACACTCTTTACTTCCCTCACTGCTTGTATCTATTGATCCAAGCAAGCAATGAACTTGTGTGGTAGTGACTCCCTAAGCTGTAGCTTAACTGCCATGGTCGTCACTACAATCATATCTCACACCGTCACGCTTATACCTTCATAAGCATGGTGTAGATATCAATCTAAATCGATGCGGGTCTAAGTGCGCTGCTATGTAATTATCCCGTGCTGCATACGTGGACTTGCCTTCTTGCAGTAACCGCACCTTGAGTCACACTTCTCACGCTTATGCATGGATCATGCAGGCATTGATGTAATAATATAGCGGATATCATTACTTATTGAATTACGCGATGTAATAATATAGCGGATATCATTGCTAATTAACTACGTACACCGGCCTGCGGCCTGCTCTGCGCATTGTCAGTTGTTGCAATATTGGTTATGCTGGCAGCGCCACACATGTCATACCAATCTCGAGTATTCATCCATGCAGGATTATGCAAGACTATACAAATATACTCAATGATCATAAGGCATTCAATTACGGGTCAGCAGTCTTCTCGTCAGGTCGCGTCGACCGACGCATCAACGATAAATATAAAGCCATAATACAACAGTGAGTACTGTGATGGTGCTGTTGAGGAGGCGTCTGTAGGGGCTAGGCCATAGCATGTTTCGTGCGTGCGGTATGGGTATGGGGGGTGTAGAGCGTGCAGTCTGCGGGCACACTTCTAGCGGATTTAGCTCAGTTGGGAGAGCGCTAGACTGAAGATCTAGAGGACGCTAGTTCGATCCTAGCAATTCGCAGGCGCTGAGCACACCTCCACGTGGGAAAGGCCTACAGTTCGGGAGATGGAGATTGTGACTTGGAAGACCCTTATGTTTCAATAGAAGAGCCACACCAGCCATCTCTCGGCTCGGCTCACCACCCAGCACCCTCATGCACGCACCATCCCTGCCCACATGCAGGCAGAGGATTAAGGGACTTGACATCCTGCCCCTGCATGTGTGTTCATGCATATATGTCCATGTCTATTATTCATGTACCACTCCACACTCTTTACTTCCCTCACTGCTTGTATCTATTCATCCAAGCAAGCAATGAACTTGTGTGGTAGTGACTCCCTAAGCTGTAGCTTAACTGCCATGGTCGTCGCTTATACCTTCATAAGCATGGTGTAGATATCAATCTAAATCGATGCGGGTCTAAGCGCGCTGCTATGTAATTATCCCATGCTGCATAAGTGGACTTGCCTTCTTGCAGTAACCGCACCTTGAGTCACACTTCTCACGCTTATGCATGGATCATGCAGGCATTGATGTAATAATATAGCGGATATCATTACTTATTGAATTACGCGATGTAATAATATAGCGGATATCATTGCTAATTAACTACGTACACCAGCCTGCGGCCTGCTCCGCGCATTGTCAGTTGTTGCAATATTGGTTATGCTGGCAGCGCCACACATGTCATACCGATCTTGAGTATTCATCCATGCAGGATTATGCAAGACTATACAAATATACTCAATGATCATAAGGCATTCAATTACGGGTCAGCAGTCTTCTCGTCAGGTCGCGTCGACCGACGCATCAACGATAAATATAAAGCCGTAATACAACAGTGAGTACTGTGATGGTGCTGTTGAGGAGGCGTCTGTAGAGGCTAGGCCATAGCATGTTTCGTGCGTGCGGTATGGGTATGGGGGGTGTAGAGCGTGCAGTCGGCGGGCACACTTCTAGCGGATTTAGCTCAGTTGGGAGAGCGCTAGACTGAAGATCTAGAGGACGCTAGTTCGATCCTAGCAATTCGCAGGCGCTGCGCACGCCTCCACGTGGGAAAGGCTTTCAGTTCGGGAAATGGGGATTGTGACTTGGAAGACCCTTATGTTTCAATAGAAGAGCCACACCAGCCATCTCTCGGCTCGGCTCACCGCCCAGCACCCTCATGCACGCACCATCCCTGCCCACATGCAGGCAGAGGATTAAGGGACTTGACATCCTGCCCCTGCATGTGTGTTCATGCATATATGTCCATGTCTATTATTCATGTACCACTCCACACTCTTTACTTCCCTCACTGCTTGTATCTATTCATCCAAGCAAGCAATGAACTTGTGTGGTAGTGACTCCCTAAGCTGTAGCTTAAATGCCATGGTCGTCACTACAATCATATCTCACACCGTCACGCTTATACCTTCATAAGCATGGTGTAGATATCAATCTAAATCGATGCGGGTCTAAGTGCGCTGCTATGTAATTATCCCGTGCTGCATACGTGGACTTGCCTTCTTGCAGTAACCGCACCTTGAGTCACACTTCTCACGCTTATGCATGGATCATGCAGGCATTGATGTAATAATATAGCGGATATCATTACTTATTGAATTACGCGATGTAATAATATAGCGGATATCATTGCTAATTAACTACGTACACCGGCCTGCGGCCTGCTCCGCGCATTGTCAGTTGTTACAATATTGGTTATGCTGGCAGCGCCACACATGTCATACCGATCTCGAGTATTCATCCATGCAGGATTATGCAAGACTATACAAATATACTCAATGATCATAAGGCATTCAATTACGGGTCAGCAGTCTTCTCGTCAGGTCGCGTCGACCGACGCATCAACGATAAATATAAAAGCCGTAATACAACAGTGAGTACTGTGATGGTGCTGTTGAGGAGGCGTCTGTAGAGGCTAGGCCATAGCATGTTTCGTGCGTGCGGTATGGGTATGGGGGGTGTAGAGCGTGCAGTCGGTGGGCACACTTCTAGCGGATTTAGCTCAGTTGGGAGAGTGCTAGACTGAAGATCTAGAGGACGCTAGTTCGATCCTAGCAATTCGCAGGCGCTGCGCACGCCTCCACGTGGGAAAGGCCTACAGTTCGGGAGATGGAGATTGTGACTTGGAAGACCCTTATGTTTCAATAGAAGAGCCACACCAGCCATCTCTCGGCTCGGCTCACCACCCAGCACCCTCATGCACGCACCATCCCTGCCCACATGCAGGCAGAGGATTAAGGGACTTGACATCCTGCCCCTGCATGTGTGTTCATGCATATATGTCCATGTCTATTATTCATGTACCACTCCACACTCTTTACTTCCCTCACTGCTTGTATCTATTCATCCAAGCAAGCAATGAACTTGTGTGGTAGTGACTCCCTAAGCTGTAGCTTAACTGCCATGGTCGTCGCTTATACCTTCATAAGCATGGTGTAGATATCAATCTAAATCGATGCGGGTCTAAGCGCGCTGCTATGTAATTATCCCGTGCTGCATAAGTGGACTTGCCTTCTTGCAGTAACCGCACCTTGAGTCACACTTCTCACGCTTATGCATGGATCATGCAGGCATTGATGTAATAATATAGCGGATATCATTACTTATTGAATTACGCGATGTAATAATATAGCGGATATCATTGCTAATTAACTACGTACACCGGCCTGCGGCCTGCTCCGCGCATTGTCAGTTGTTGCAATATTGGTTATGCTGGCAGCGCCACACATGTCATACCGATCTTGAGTATTCATCCATGCAGGATTATGCAAGACTATACAAATATACTCAATGATCATAAGGCATTCAATTACGGGTCAGCAGTCTTCTCGTCAGGTCGCGTCGACCGACGCATCAACGATAAATATAAAAGCCGTAATACAACAGTGAGTACTGTGATGGTGCTGTTGAGGAGGCGTCTGTAGAGGCTAGGCCATAGCATGTTTCGTGCGTGCGGTATGGGTATGGGGGGCGTAGAGCCTGCAGTCGGCGGGCACACTTCTAGCGGATTTAGCTCAGTTGGGAGAGCGCTAGACTGAAGATCTAGAGGACGCTAGTTCGATCCTAGCAATTCGCAGGCGCTGAGCACACCTCCACGTGGGAAAGGCCTACAGTTCGGGAGATGGAGATTGTGACTTGGAAGACCCTTATGTTTCAATAGAAGAGCCACACCAGCCATCTCTCGGCTCGGCTCACCACCCAGCACCCTCATGCACGCACCATCCCTGCCCACATGCAGGCAGAGGATTAAGGGACTTGACATCCTGCCCCTGCATGTGTGTTCATGCATATATGTCCATGTCTATTATTCATGTACCACTCCACACTCTTTACTTCCCTCACTGCTTGTATCTATTCATCCAAGCAAGCAATGAACTTGTGTGGTAGTGACTCCCTAAGCTGTAGCTTAACTGCCATGGTCGTCGCTACAATCATATCTCACACCGTCACGCTTATACCTTCATAAGCATGGTGTAGATATCAATCTAAATCGATGCGGGTCTAAGCGCGCTGCTATGTAATTATCCCGTGCTGCATACGTGGACTTGCCTTCTTGCAGTAACCGCACCTTGAGTCACACTTCTCACGCTTATGCATGGATCATGCAGGCATTGATGTAATAATATAGCGGATATCATTGCTAATTAACTACGTACACCGGCCTGCGGCCTGCTCCGCGCATTGTCAGTTGTTGCAATATTGGTTATGCTGGCAGCGCCACACATGTCATACCGATCTCGAGTATTCATCCATGCAGGATTATGCAAGACTATACAAATATGCTCAATGATCATAAGGCATTCAATTACGGGTCAGCAGTCTTCTCGTCAGGTCGCGTCGACCGACGCATCAACGATAAATATAAAAGCCGTAATACAACAGTGAGTACTGTGATGGTGCTGTTGAGGAGGCGTCTGTAGAGGCTAGGCCATAGCATGTTTCGTGCGTGCGGTATGGGTATGGGGGGTGTAGAGCGTGCAGTCGGCGGGCACACTTCTAGCGGATTTAGCTCAGTTGGGAGAGCGCTAGACTGAAGATCTAGAGGACGCTAGTTCGATCCTAGCAATTCGCAGGCGCTGAGCACACCTCCACGTGGGAAAGGCCTACAGTTCGGGAGATGGAGATTGTAACTTGGAAGACCCTTATGTTTCAATAGAAGAGCCACACCAGCCATCTCTCGGCTCGGCTCACCACCCAGCACCCTCATGCACGCACCATCCCTGCCCACATGCAGGCAGAGGATTAAGGGACTTGACATCCTGCCCCTGCATGTGTGTTCATGCATATATGTCCATGTCTATTATTCATGTACCACTCCACACTCTTTACTTCCCTCACTGCTTGTATCTATTCATCCAAGCAAGCAATGAACTTGTGTGGTAGTGACTCCCTAAGCTGTAGCTTAACTGCCATGGTCGTCGCTACAATCATATCTCACACCGTCACGCTTATACCTTCATAAGCATGGTGTAGATATCAATCTAAATCGATGCGGGTCTAAGCGCGCTGCTATGTAATTATCCCGTGCTGCATACGTGGACTTGCCTTCTTGCAGTAACCGCACCTTGAGTCACACTTCACACGCTTATGCATGGATCATGCAGGCATTGATGTAATAATATAGCGGATATCATTGCTAATTAACTACGTACACCGGCCTGCGGCCTGCTCCGCGCATTGTCAGTTGTTGCAATATTGGTTATGCTGGCAGCGCCACACATGTCATACCGATCTCGAGTATTCATCCATGCAGGATTATGCAAGACTATACAAATATGCTCAATGATCATAAGGCATTCAATTACGGGTCAGCAGTCTTCTCGTCAGGTCGCGTCGACCGACGCATCAACGATAAATATAAAAGCCGTAATACAACAGTGAGTACTGTGATGGTGCTGTTGAGGAGGCGTCTGTAGAGGCTAGGCCATAGCATGTTTCGTGCATGCGGTATGGGTATGGGGGGTGTAGAGCGTGCAGTCGGCGGGCACACTTCTAGCGGATTTAGCTCAGTTGGGAGAGCGCTAGACTGAAGATCTAGAGGACGCTAGTTCGATCCTAGCAATTCGCAGGCGCTGAGCACACCTCCACGTGGGAAAGGCCTACAGTTCGGGAGATGGAGATTGTGACTTGGAAGACCCTTATGTTTCAATAGAAGAGCCACACCAGCCATCTCTCGGCTCGGCTCACCACCCAGCACCCTCATGCACGCACCATCCCTGCCCACATGCAGGCAGAGGATTAAGGGACTTGACATCCTGCCCCTGCATGTGTGTTCATGCATATATGTCCATGTCTATTATTCATGTACCACTCCACACTCTTTACTTCCCTCACTGCTTGTATCTATTCATCCAAGCAAGCAATGAACTTGTGTGGTAGTGACTCCCTAAGCTGTAGCTTAAATGCCATGGTCGTCGCTACAATCATATCTCACACCGTCACGCTTATACCTTCATAAGCATGGTGTAGATATCAATCTAAATCGATGCGGGTCTAAGCGCGCTGCTATGTAATTATCCCGTGCTGCATACGTGGACTTGCCTTCTTGCAGTAACCGCACCTTGAGTCACACTTCTCACGCTTATGCATGGATCATGCAGGCATTGATGTAATAATATAGCGGATATCATTGCTAATTAACTACGTACACCGGCCTGCGGCCTGCTCCGCGCATTGTCAGTTGTTGCAATATTGGTTATGCTGGCAGCGCCACACATGTCATACCGATCTCGAGTATTCATCCATGCAGGATTATGCAAGACTATACAAATATGCTCAATGATCATAAGGCATTCAATTACGGGTCAGCAGTCTTCTCGTCAGGTCGCGTCGACCGACGCATCAACGATAAATATAAAAGCCGTAATACAACAGTGAGTACTGTGATGGTGCTGTTGAGGAGGCGTCTGTAGAGGCTAGGCCATAGCATGTTTCGTGCGTGCGGTATGGGTATGGGGGGTGTAGAGCGTGCAGTCGGCGGGCACACTTCTAGCGGATTTAGCTCAGTTGGGAGAGTGCTAGACTGAAGATCTAGAGGACGCTAGTTCGATCCTAGCAATTCGCAGGCGCTGCGCACGCCTCCACGTGGGAAAGGCTTTCAGTTCGGGAGATGGAGATTGTGACTTGGAAGACCCTTATGTTTCAATAGAAGAGCCACACCAGCCATCTCTCGGCTCGGCTCACCACCCAGCACCCTCATGCACGCACCATCCCTGCCCACATGCAGGCAGAGGATTAAGGGACTTGACATCCTGCCCCTGCATGTGTGTTCATGCATATATGTCCATGTCTATTATTCATGTACCACTCCACACTCTTTACTTCCCTCACTGCTTGTATCTATTCATCCAAGCAAGCAATGAACTTGTGTGGTAGTGACTCCCTAAGCTGTAGCTTAACTGCCATGGTCGTCGCTTATACCTTCATAAGCATGGTGTAGATATCAATCTAAATCGATGCGGGTCTAAGCGCGCTGCTATGTAATTATCCCGTGCTGCATAAGTGGACTTGCCTTCTTGCAGTAACCGCACCTTGAGTCACACTTCTCACGCTTATGCATGGATCATGCAGGCATTGATGTAATAATATAGCGGATATCATTACTTATTGAATTACGCGATGTAATAATATAGCGGATATCATTGCTAATTAACTACGTACACCGGCCTGCGGCCTGCTCCGCGCATTGTCAGTTGTTGCAATATTGGTTATGCTGGCAGCGCCACACATGTCATACCGATCTTGAGTATTCATCCATGCAGGATTATGCAAGACTATACAAATATACTCAATGATCATAAGGCATTCAATTACGGGTCAGCAGTCTTCTCGTCAGGTCGCGTCGACCGACGCATCAACGATAAATATAAAGCCGTAATACAACAGTGAGTACTGTGATGGTGCTGTTGAGGAGGCGTCTGTAGAGGCTAGGCCATAGCATGTTTCGTGCGTGCGGTATGGGTATGGGGGGTGTAGAGCGTGCAGTCGGCGGGCACACTTCTAGCGGATTTAGCTCAGTTGGGAGAGCGCTAGACTGAAGATCTAGAGGACGCTAGTTCGATCCTAGCAATTCGCAGGCGCTGAGCACGCCTCCACGTGGGAAAGGCCTACAGTTCGGGAGATGGAGATTGTAACTTGGAAGACCCTTATGTTTCAATAGAAGAGCCACACCAGCCATCTCTCGGCTCGGCTCACCACCCAGCACCCTCATGCACGCACCATCCCTGCCCACATGCAGGCAGAGGATTAAGGGACTTGACATCCTGCCCCTGCATGTGTGTTCATGCATATATGTCCATGTCTATTATTCATGTACCACTCCACACTCTTTACTTCCCTCACTGCTTGTATCTATTCATCCAAGCAAGCAATGAACTTGTGTGGTAGTGACTCCCTAAGCTGTAGCTTAAATGCCATGGTCGTCGCTACAATCATATCTCACACCGTCACGCTTATACCTTCATAAGCATGGTGTAGATATCAATCTAAATCGATGCGGGTCTAAGCGCGCTGCTATGTAATTATCCCGTGCTGCATACGTGGACTTGCCTTCTTGCAGTAACCGCACCTTGAGTCACACTTCTCACGCTTATGCATGGATCATGCAGGCATTGATGTAATAATATAGCGGATATCATTGCTAATTAACTACGTACACCGGCCTGCGGCCTGCTCCGCGCATTGTCAGTTGTTGCAATATTGGTTATGCTGGCAGCGCCACACATGTCATACCGATCTCGAGTATTCATCCATGCAGGATTATGCAAGACTATACAAATATGCTCAATGATCATAAGGCATTCAATTACGGGTCAGCAGTCTTCTCGTCAGGTCGCGTCGACCGACGCATCAACGATAAATATAAAAGCCGTAATACAACAGTGAGTACTGTGATGGTGCTGTTGAGGAGGCGTCTGTAGAGGCTAGGCCATAGCATGTTTCGTGCGTGCGGTATGGGTATGGGGGGTGTAGAGCGTGCAGTCGGCGGGCACACTTCTAGCGGATTTAGCTCAGTTGGGAGAGCGCTAGACTGAAGATCTAGAGGACGCTAGTTCGATCCTAGCAATTCGCAGGCGCTGAGCACACCTCCACGTGGGAAAGGCCTACAGTTCGGGAGATGGAGATTGTGACTTGGAAGACCCTTATGTTTCAATAGAAGAGCCACACCAGCCATCTCTCGGCTCGGCTCACCACCCAGCACCCTCATGCACGCACCATCCCTGCCCACATGCAGGCAGAGGATTAAGGGACTTGACATCCTGCCCCTGCATGTGTGTTCATGCATATATGTCCATGTCTATTATTCATGTACCACTCCACACTCTTTACTTCCCTCACTGCTTGTATCTATTCATCCAAGCAAGCAATGAACTTGTGTGGTAGTGACTCCCTAAGCTGTAGCTTAACTGCCATGGTCGTCGCTTATACCTTCATAAGCATGGTGTAGATATCAATCTAAATCGATGCGGGTCTAAGCGCGCTGCTATGTAATTATCCCGTGCTGCATAAGTGGACTTGCCTTCTTGCAGTAACCGCACCTTGAGTCACACTTCTCACGCTTATGCATGGATCATGCAGGCATTGATGTAATAATATAGCGGATATCATTACTTATTGAATTACGCGATGTAATAATATAGCGGATATCATTGCTAATTAACTAGGTACACCGGCCTGCGGCCTGCTCCGCGCATTGTCAGTTGTTGCAATATTGGTTATGCTGGCAGCGCCACACATGTCATACCGATCTTGAGTATTCATCCATGCAGGATTATGCAAGACTATACAAATATACTCAATGATCATAAGGCATTCAATTACGGGTCAGCAGTCTTCTCGTCAGGTCGCGTCGACCGACGCATCAACGATAAATATAAAGCCGTAATACAACAGTGAGTACTGTGATGGTGCTGTTGAGGAGGCGTCTGTAGAGGCTAGGCCATAGCATGTTTCGTGCGTGCGGTATGGGTATGGGGGGTGTAGAGCGTGCAGTCGGCGGGCACACTTCTAGCGGATTTAGCTCAGTTGGGAGAGCGCTAGACTGAAGATCTAGAGGACGCTAGTTCGATCCTAGCAATTCGCAGGCGCTGAGCACACCTCCACGTGGGAAAGGCCTACAGTTCGGGAGATGGAGATTGTGACTTGGAAGACCCTTATGTTTCAATAGAAGAGCCACACCAGCCATCTCTCGGCTCGGCTCACCACCCAGCACCCTCATGCACGCACCATCCCTGCCCACATGCAGGCAGAGGATTAAGGGACTTGACATCCTGCCCCTGCATGTGTGTTCATGCATATATGTCCATGTCTATTATTCATGTACCACTCCACACTCTTTACTTCCCTCACTGCTTGTATCTATTCATCCAAGCAAGCAATGAACTTGTGTGGTAGTGACTCCCTAAGCTGTAGCTTAACTGCCATGGTCGTCGCTTATACCTTCATAAGCATGGTGTAGATATCAATCTAAATCGATGCGGGTCTAAGCGCGCTGCTATGTAATTATCCCGTGCTGCATAAGTGGACTTGCCTTCTTGCAGTAACCGCACCTTGAGTCACACTTCTCACGCTTATGCATGGATCATGCAGGCATTGATGTAATAATATAGCGGATATCATTACTTATTGAATTACGCGATGTAATAATATAGCGGATATCATTGCTAATTAACTAGGTACACCGGCCTGCGGCCTGCTCCGCGCATTGTCAGTTGTTGCAATATTGGTTATGCTGGCAGCGCCACACATGTCATACCGATCTTGAGTATTCATCCATGCAGGATTATGCAAGACTATACAAATATACTCAATGATCATAAGGCATTCAATTACGGGTCAGCAGTCTTCTCGTCAGGTCGCGTCGACCGACGCATCAACGATAAATATAAAGCCGTAATACAACAGTGAGTACTGTGATGGTGCTGTTGAGGAGGCGTCTGTAGAGGCTAGGCCATAGCATGTTTCGTGCGTGCGGTATGGGTATGGGGGGTGTAGAGCGTGCAGTCGGCGGGCACACTTCTAGCGGATTTAGCTCAGTTGGGAGAGCGCTAGACTGAAGATCTAGAGGACGCTAGTTCGATCCTAGCAATTCGCAGGCGCTGAGCACACCTCCACGTGGGAAAGGCCTACAGTTCGGGAGATGGAGATTGTAACTTGGAAGACCCTTATGTTTCAATAGAAGAGCCACACCAGCCATCTCTCGGCTCGGCTCACCACCCAGCACCCTCATGCACGCACCATCCCTGCCCACATGCAGGCAGAGGATTAAGGGACTTGACATCCTGCCCCTGCATGTGTGTTCATGCATATATGTCCATGTCTATTATTCATGTACCACTCCACACTCTTTACTTCCCTCACTGCTTGTATCTATTCATCCAAGCAAGCAATGAACTTGTGTGGTAGTGACTCCCTAAGCTGTAGCTTAACTGCCATGGTCGTCGCTTATACCTTCATAAGCATGGTGTAGATATCAATCTAAATCGATGCGGGTCTAAGCGCGCTGCTATGTAATTATCCCGTGCTGCATAAGTGGACTTGCCTTCTTGCAGTAACCGCACCTTGAGTCACACTTCTCACGCTTATGCATGGATCATGCAGGCATTGATGTAATAATATAGCGGATATCATTACTTATTGAATTACGCGATGTAATAATATAGCGGATATCATTGCTAATTAACTAGGTACACCGGCCTGCGGCCTGCTCCGCGCATTGTCAGTTGTTGCAATATTGGTTATGCTGGCAGCGCCACACATGTCATACCGATCTTGAGTATTCATCCATGCAGGATTATGCAAGACTATACAAATATACTCAATGATCATAAGGCATTCAATTACGGGTCAGCAGTCTTCTCGTCAGGTCGCGTCGACCGACGCATCAACGATAAATATAAAGCCGTAATACAACAGTGAGTACTGTGATGGTGCTGTTGAGGAGGCGTCTGTAGAGGCTAGGCCATAGCATGTTTCGTGCGTGCGGTATGGGTATGGGGGGTGTAGAGCGTGCAGTCGGCGGGCACACTTCTAGCGGATTTAGCTCAGTTGGGAGAGCGCTAGACTGAAGATCTAGAGGACGCTAGTTCGATCCTAGCAATTCGCAGGCGCTGAGCACACCTCCACGTGGGAAAGGCCTACAGTTCGGGAGATGGAGATTGTAACTTGGAAGACCCTTATGTTTCAATAGAAGAGCCACACCAGCCATCTCTCGGCTCGGCTCACCACCCAGCACCCTCATGCACGCACCATCCCTGCCCACATGCAGGCAGAGGATTAAGGGACTTGACATCCTGCCCCTGCATGTGTGTTCATGCATATATGTCCATGTCTATTATTCATGTACCACTCCACACTCTTTACTTCCCTCACTGCTTGTATCTATTCATCCAAGCAAGCAATGAACTTGTGTGGTAGTGACTCCCTAAGCTGTAGCTTAACTGCCATGGTCGTCGCTTATACCTTCATAAGCATGGTGTAGATATCAATCTAAATCGATGCGGGTCTAAGCGCGCTGCTATGTAATTATCCCGTGCTGCATAAGTGGACTTGCCTTCTTGCAGTAACCGCACCTTGAGTCACACTTCTCACGCTTATGCATGGATCATGCAGGCATTGATGTAATAATATAGCGGATATCATTACTTATTGAATTACGCGATGTAATAATATAGCGGATATCATTGCTAATTAACTAGGTACACCGGCCTGCGGCCTGCTCCGCGCATTGTCAGTTGTTGCAATATTGGTTATGCTGGCAGCGCCACACATGTCATACCGATCTTGAGTATTCATCCATGCAGGATTATGCAAGACTATACAAATATACTCAATGATCATAAGGCATTCAATTACGGGTCAGCAGTCTTCTCGTCAGGTCGCGTCGACCGACGCATCAACGATAAATATAAAAGCCGTAATACAACAGTGAGTACTGTGATGGTGCTGTTGAGGAGGCGTCTGTAGAGGCTAGGCCATAGCATGTTTCGTGCGTGCGGTATGGGTATGGGGGGTGTAGAGCGTGCAGTCGGCGGGCACACTTCTAGCGGATTTAGCTCAGTTGGGAGAGCGCTAGACTGAAGATCTAGAGGACGCTAGTTCGATCCTAGCAATTCGCAGGCGCTGAGCACACCTCCACGTGGGAAAGGCCTACAGTTCGGGAGATGGAGATTGTAACTTGGAAGACCCTTATGTTTCAATAGAAGAGCCACACCAGCCATCTCTCGGCTCGGCTCACCACCCAGCACCCTCATGCACGCACCATCCCTGCCCACATGCAGGCAGAGGATTAAGGGACTTGACATCCTGCCCCTGCATGTGTGTTCATGCATATATGTCCATGTCTATTATTCATGTACCACTCCACACTCTTTACTTCCCTCACTGCTTGTATCTATTCATCCAAGCAAGCAATGAACTTGTGTGGTAGTGACTCCCTAAGCTGTAGCTTAAATGCCATGGTCGTCGCTACAATCATATCTCACACCGTCACGCTTATACCTTCATAAGCATGGTGTAGATATCAATCTAAATCGATGCGGGTCTAAGCGCGCTGCTATGTAATTATCCCGTGCTGCATACGTGGACTTGCCTTCTTGCAGTAACCGCACCTTGAGTCACACTTCTCACGCTTATGCATGGATCATGCAGGCATTGATGTAATAATATAGCGGATATCATTGCTAATTAACTACGTACACCGGCCTGCGGCCTGCTCCGCGCATTGTCAGTTGTTGCAATATTGGTTATGCTGGCAGCGCCACACATGTCATACCGATCTCGAGTATTCATCCATGCAGGATTATGCAAGACTATACAAATATGCTCAATGATCATAAGGCATTCAATTACGGGTCAGCAGTCTTCTCGTCAGGTCGCGTCGACCGACGCATCAACGATAAATATAAAAGCCGTAATACAACAGTGAGTACTGTGATGGTGCTGTTGAGGAGGCGTCTGTAGAGGCTAGGCCATAGCATGTTTCGTGCGTGCGGTATGGGTATGGGGGGTGTAGAGCGTGCAGTCGGCGGGCACACTTCTAGCGGATTTAGCTCAGTTGGGAGAGTGCTAGACTGAAGATCTAGAGGACGCTAGTTCGATCCTAGCAATTCGCAGGCGCTGCGCACGCCTCCACGTGGGAAAGGCTTTCAGTTCGGGAGATGGAGATTGTGACTTGGAAGACCCTTATGTTTCAATAGAAGAGCCACACCAGCCATCTCTCGGCTCGGCTCACCACCCAGCACCCTCATGCACGCACCATCCCTGCCCACATGCAGGCAGAGGATTAAGGGACTTGACATCCTGCCCCTGCATGTGTGTTCATGCATATATGTCCATGTCTATTATTCATGTACCACTCCACACTCTTTACTTCCCTCACTGCTTGTATCTATTCATCCAAGCAAGCAATGAACTTGTGTGGTAGTGACTCCCTAAGCTGTAGCTTAACTGCCATGGTCGTCGCTTATACCTTCATAAGCATGGTGTAGATATCAATCTAAATCGATGCGGGTCTAAGCGCGCTGCTATGTAATTATCCCGTGCTGCATACGTGGACTTGCCTTCTTGCAGTAACCGCACCTTGAGTCACACTTCTCACGCTTATGCATGGATCATGCAGGCATTGATGTAATAATATAGCGGATATCATTACTTATTGAATTACGCGATGTAATAATATAGCGGATATCATTGCTAATTAACTACGTACACCGGCCTGCGGCCTGCTCCGCGCATTGTCAGTTGTTGCAATATTGGTTATGCTGGCAGCGCCACACATGTCATACCGATCTTGAGTATTCATCCATGCAGGATTATGCAAGACTATACAAATATACTCAATGATCATAAGGCATTCAATTACGGGTCAGCAGTCTTCTCGTCAGGTCGCGTCGACCGACGCATCAACGATAAATATAAAGCCGTAATACAACAGTGAGTACTGTGATGGTGCTGTTGAGGAGGCGTCTGTAGAGGCTAGGCCATAGCATGTTTCGTGCGTGCGGTATGGGTATGGGGGGTGTAGAGCGTGCAGTCGGCGGGCACACTTCTAGCGGATTTAGCTCAGTTGGGAGAGCGCTAGACTGAAGATCTAGAGGACGCTAGTTCGATCCTAGCAATTCGCAGGCGCTGCGCACGCCTCCACGTGGGAAAGGCTTTCAGTTCGGGAAATGGGGATTGTGACTTGGAAGACCCTTATGTTTCAATAGAAGAGCCACACCAGCCATCTCTCGGCTCGGCTCACCGCCCAGCACCCTCATGCACGCACCATCCCTGCCCACATGCAGGCAGAGGATTAAGGGACTTGACATCCTGCCCCTGCATGTGTGTTCATGCATATATGTCCATGTCTATTATTCATGTACCACTCCACACTCTTTACTTCCCTCACTGCTTGTATCTATTCATCCAAGCAAGCAATGAACTTGTGTGGTAGTGACTCCCTAAGCTGTAGCTTAAATGCCATGGTCGTCGCTACAATCATATCTCACACCGTCACGCTTATACCTTCATAAGCATGGTGTAGATATCAATCTAAATCGATGCGGGTCTAAGCGCGCTGCTATGTAATTATCCCGTGCTGCATACGTGGACTTGCCTTCTTGCAGTAACCGCACCTTGAGTCACACTTCTCACGCTTATGCATGGATCATGCAGGCATTGATGTAATAATATAGCGGATATCATTGCTAATTAACTAGGTACACCGGCCTGCGGCCTGCTCCGCGCATTGTCAGTTGTTGCAATATTGGTTATGCTGGCAGCGCCACACATGTCATACCGATCTCGAGTATTCATCCATGCAGGATTATGCAAGACTATACAAATATGCTCAATGATCATAAGGCATTCAATTACGGGTCAGCAGTCTTCTCGTCAGGTCGCGTCGACCGACGCATCAACGATAAATATAAAAGCCGTAATACAACAGTGAGTACTGTGATGGTGCTGTTGAGGAGGCGTCTGTAGAGGCTAGGCCATAGCATGTTTCGTGCGTGCGGTATGGGTATGGGGGGTGTAGAGCGTGCAGTCGGCGGGCACACTTCTAGCGGATTTAGCTCAGTTGGGAGAGCGCTAGACTGAAGATCTAGAGGACGCTAGTTCGATCCTAGCAATTCGCAGGCGCTGAGCACACCTCCACGTGGGAAAGGCCTACAGTTCGGGAGATGGAGATTGTGACTTGGAAGACCCTTATGTTTCAATAGAAGAGCCACACCAGCCATCTCTCGGCTCGGCTCACCACCCAGCACCCTCATGCACGCACCATCCCTGCCCACATGCAGGCAGAGGATTAAGGGACTTGACATCCTGCCCCTGCATGTGTGTTCATGCATATATGTCCATGTCTATTATTCATGTACCACTCCACACTCTTTACTTCCCTCACTGCTTGTATCTATTCATCCAAGCAAGCAATGAACTTGTGTGGTAGTGACTCCCTAAGCTGTAGCTTAACTGCCATGGTCGTCGCTTATACCTTCATAAGCATGGTGTAGATATCAATCTAAATCGATGCGGGTCTAAGCGCGCTGCTATGTAATTATCCCGTGCTGCATAAGTGGACTTGCCTTCTTGCAGTAACCACACCTTGAGTCACACTTCTCACGCTTATGCATGGATCATGCAGGCATTGATGTAATAATATAGCGGATATCATTACTTATTGAATTACGCGATGTAATAATATAGCGGATATCATTGCTAATTAACTAGGTACACCGGCCTGCGGCCTGCTCCGCGCATTGTCAGTTGTTGCAATATTGGTTATGCTGGCAGCGCCACACATGTCATACCGATCTTGAGTATTCATCCATGCAGGATTATGCAAGACTATACAAATATACTCAATGATCATAAGGCATTCAATTACGGGTCAGCAGTCTTCTCGTCAGGTCGCGTCGACCGACGCATCAACGATAAATATAAAGCCGTAATACAACAGTGAGTACTGTGATGGTGCTGTTGAGGAGGCGTCTGTAGAGGCTAGGCCATAGCATGTTTCGTGCGTGCGGTATGGGTATGGGGGGTGTAGAGCGTGCAGTCGGCGGGCACACTTCTAGCGGATTTAGCTCAGTTGGGAGAGCGCTAGACTGAAGATCTAGAGGACGCTAGTTCGATCCTAGCAATTCGCAGGCGCTGAGCACACCTCCACGTGGGAAAGGCCTACAGTTCGGGAGATGGAGATTGTAACTTGGAAGACCCTTATGTTTCAATAGAAGAGCCACACCAGCCATCTCTCGGCTCGGCTCACCACCCAGCACCCTCATGCACGCACCATCCCTGCCCACATGCAGGCAGAGGATTAAGGGACTTGACATCCTGCCCCTGCATGTGTGTTCATGCATATATGTCCATGTCTATTATTCATGTACCACTCCACACTCTTTACTTCCCTCACTGCTTGTATCTATTCATCCAAGCAAGCAATGAACTTGTGTGGTAGTGACTCCCTAAGCTGTAGCTTAACTGCCATGGTCGTCGCTTATACCTTCATAAGCATGGTGTAGATATCAATCTAAATCGATGCGGGTCTAAGCGCGCTGCTATGTAATTATCCCGTGCTGCATAAGTGGACTTGCCTTCTTGCAGTAACCACACCTTGAGTCACACTTCTCACGCTTATGCATGGATCATGCAGGCATTGATGTAATAATATAGCGGATATCATTACTTATTGAATTACGCGATGTAATAATATAGCGGATATCATTGCTAATTAACTAGGTACACCGGCCTGCGGCCTGCTCCGCGCATTGTCAGTTGTTGCAATATTGGTTATGCTGGCAGCGCCACACATGTCATACCGATCTTGAGTATTCATCCATGCAGGATTATGCAAGACTATACAAATATACTCAATGATCATAAGGCATTCAATTACGGGTCAGCAGTCTTCTCGTCAGGTCGCGTCGACCGACGCATCAACGATAAATATAAAGCCGTAATACAACAGTGAGTACTGTGATGGTGCTGTTGAGGAGGCGTCTGTAGAGGCTAGGCCATAGCATGTTTCGTGCGTGCGGTATGGGTATGGGGGGTGTAGAGCGTGCAGTCGGCAGGCACACTTCTAGCGGATTTAGCTCAGTTGGGAGAGCGCTAGACTGAAGATCTAGAGGACGCTAGTTCGATCCTAGCAATTCGCAGGCGCTGAGCACACCTCCACGTGGGAAAGGCCTACAGTTCGGGAGATGGAGATTGTAACTTGGAAGACCCTTATGTTTCAATAGAAGAGCCACACCAGCCATCTCTCGGCTCGGCTCACCACCCAGCACCCTCATGCACGCACCATCCCTGCCCACATGCAGGCAGAGGATTAAGGGACTTGACATCCTGCCCCTGCATGTGTGTTCATGCATATATGTCCATGTCTATTATTCATGTACCACTCCACACTCTTTACTTCCCTCACTGCTTGTATCTATTCATCCAAGCAAGCAATGAACTTGTGTGGTAGTGACTCCCTAAGCTGTAGCTTAACTGCCATGGTCGTCGCTTATACCTTCATAAGCATGGTGTAGATATCAATCTAAATCGATGCGGGTCTAAGCGCGCTGCTATGTAATTATCCCGTGCTGCATACGTGGACTTGCCTTCTTGCAGTAACCGCACCTTGAGTCACACTTCTCACGCTTATGCATGGATCATGCAGGCATTGATGTAATAATATAGCGGATATCATTACTTATTGAATTACGCGATGTAATAATATAGCGGATATCATTGCTAATTAACTAGGTACACCGGCCTGCGGCCTGCTCCGCGCATTGTCAGTTGTTGCAATATTGGTTATGCTGGCAGCGCCACACATGTCATACCGATCTTGAGTATTCATCCATGCAGGATTATGCAAGACTATACAAATATACTCAATGATCATAAGGCATTCAATTACGGGTCAGCAGTCTTCTCGTCAGGTCGCGTCGACCGACGCATCAACGATAAATATAAAAGCCGTAATACAACAGTGAGTACTGTGATGGTGCTGTTGAGGAGGCGTCTGTAGAGGCTAGGCCATAGCATGTTTCGTGCATGCGGTATGGGTATGGGGGGTGTAGAGCGTGCAGTCGGCGGGCACACTTCTAGCGGATTTAGCTCAGTTGGGAGAGCGCTAGACTGAAGATCTAGAGGACGCTAGTTCGATCCTAGCAATTCGCAGGCGCTGAGCACACCTCCACGTGGGAAAGGCCTACAGTTCGGGAGATGGAGATTGTAACTTGGAAGACCCTTATGTTTCAATAGAAGAGCCACACCAGCCATCTCTCGGCTCGGCTCACCACCCAGCACCCTCATGCACGCACCATCCCTGCCCACATGCAGGCAGAGGATTAAGGGACTTGACATCCTGCCCCTGCATGTGTGTTCATGCATATATGTCCATGTCTATTATTCATGTACCACTCCACACTCTTTACTTCCCTCACTGCTTGTATCTATTCATCCAAGCAAGCAATGAACTTGTGTGGTAGTGACTCCCTAAGCTGTAGCTTAAATGCCATGGTCGTCGCTACAATCATATCTCACACCGTCACGCTTATACCTTCATAAGCATGGTGTAGATATCAATCTAAATCGATGCGGGTCTAAGCGCGCTGCTATGTAATTATCCCGTGCTGCATACGTGGACTTGCCTTCTTGCAGTAACCGCACCTTGAGTCACACTTCTCACGCTTATGCATGGATCATGCAGGCATTGATGTAATAATATAGCGGATATCATTGCTAATTAACTACGTACACCGGCCTGCGGCCTGCTCCGCGCATTGTCAGTTGTTGCAATATTGGTTATGCTGGCAGCGCCACACATGTCATACCGATCTCGAGTATTCATCCATGCAGGATTATGCAAGACTATACAAATATGCTCAATGATCATAAGGCATTCAATTACGGGTCAGCAGTCTTCTCGTCAGGTCGCGTCGACCGACGCATCAACGATAAATATAAAAGCCGTAATACAACAGTGAGTACTGTGATGGTGCTGTTGAGGAGGCGTCTGTAGAGGCTAGGCCATAGCATGTTTCGTGCGTGCGGTATGGGTATGGGGGGTGTAGAGCGTGCAGTCGGCGGGCACACTTCTAGCGGATTTAGCTCAGTTGGGAGAGTGCTAGACTGAAGATCTAGAGGACGCTAGTTCGATCCTAGCAATTCGCAGGCGCTGCGCACGCCTCCACGTGGGAAAGGCTTTCAGGTCGGGAGATGGAGATTGTGACTTGGAAGACCCTTATGTTTCAATAGAAGAGCCACACCAGCCATCTCTCGGCTCGGCTCACCACCCAGCACCCTCATGCACGCACCATCCCTGCCCACATGCAGGCAGAGGATTAAGGGACTTGACATCCTGCCCCTGCATGTGTGTTCATGCATATATGTCCATGTCTATTATTCATGTACCACTCCACACTCTTTACTTCCCTCACTGCTTGTATCTATTCATCCAAGCAAGCAATGAACTTGTGTGGTAGTGACTCCCTAAGCTGTAGCTTAACTGCCATGGTCGTCGCTTATACCTTCATAAGCATGGTGTAGATATCAATCTAAATCGATGCGGGTCTAAGCGCGCTGCTATGTAATTATCCCGTGCTGCATAAGTGGACTTGCCTTCTTGCAGTAACCGCACCTTGAGTCACACTTCTCACGCTTATGCATGGATCATGCAGGCATTGATGTAATAATATAGCGGATATCATTACTTATTGAATTACGCGATGTAATAATATAGCGGATATCATTGCTAATTAACTACGTACACCGGCCTGCGGCCTGCTCCGCGCATTGTCAGTTGTTGCAATATTGGTTATGCTGGCAGCGCCACACATGTCATACCGATCTTGAGTATTCATCCATGCAGGATTATGCAAGACTATACAAATATACTCAATGATCATAAGGCATTCAATTACGGGTCAGCAGTCTTCTCGTCAGGTCGCGTCGACCGACGCATCAACGATAAATATAAAGCCGTAATACAACAGTGAGTACTGTGATGGTGCTGTTGAGGAGGCGTCTGTAGAGGCTAGGCCATAGCATGTTTCGTGCGTGCGGTATGGGTATGGGGGGTGTAGAGCGTGCAGTCGGCGGGCACACTTCTAGCGGATTTAGCTCAGTTGGGAGAGCGCTAGACTGAAGATCTAGAGGACGCTAGTTCGATCCTAGCAATTCGCAGGCGCTGCGCACGCCTCCACGTGGGAAAGGCTTTCAGTTCGGGAAATGGGGATTGTGACTTGGAAGACCCTTATGTTTCAATAGAAGAGCCACACCAGCCATCTCTCGGCTCGGCTCACCGCCCAGCACCCTCATGCACGCACCATCCCTGCCCACATGCAGGCAGAGGATTAAGGGACTTGACATCCTGCCCCTGCATGTGTGTTCATGCATATATGTCCATGTCTATTATTCATGTACCACTCCACACTCTTTACTTCCCTCACTGCTTGTATCTATTCATCCAAGCAAGCAATGAACTTGTGTGGTAGTGACTCCCTAAGCCGTAGCTTAACTGCCATGGTCGTCACTACAATCATATCTCACACCGTCACGCTTATACCTTCATAAGCATGGTGTAGATATCAATCTAAATCGATGCGGGTCTAAGTGCGCTGCTATGTAATTATCCCGTGCTGCATACGTGGACTTGCCTTCTTGCAGTAACCGCACCTTGAGTCACACTTCTCACGCTTATGCATGGATCATGCAGGCATTGATGTAATAATATAGCGGATATCATTACTTATTGAATTACGCGATGTAATAATATAGCGGATATCATTGCTAATTAACTACGTACACCGGCCTGCGGCCTGCTCCGCGCATTGTCAGTTGTTGCAATATTGGTTATGCTGGCAGCGCCACACATGTCATACCGATCTTGAGTATTCATCCATGCAGGATTATGCAAGACTATACAAATATACTCAATGATCATAAGGCATTCAATTACGGGTCAGCAGTCTTCTCGTCAGGTCGCGTCGACCGACGCATCAACGATAAATATAAAAGCCGTAATACAACAGTGAGTACTGTGATGGTGCTGTTGAGGAGGCGTCTGTAGAGGCTAGGCCATAGCATGTTTCGTGCGTGCGGTATGGGTATGGGGGGTGTAGAGCGTGCAGTCGGTGGGCACACTTCTAGCGGATTTAGCTCAGTTGGGAGAGCGCTAGACTGAAGATCTAGAGGACGCTAGTTCGATCCTAGCAATTCGCAGGCGCTGAGCACACCTCCACGTGGGAAAGGCCTACAGTTCGGGAGATGGAGATTGTGACTTGGAAGACCCTTATGTTTCAATAGAAGAGCCACACCAGCCATCTCTCGGCTCGGCTCACCACCCAGCACCCTCATGCACGCACCATCCCTGCCCACATGCAGGCAGAGGATTAAGGGACTTGACATCCTGCCCCTGCATGTGTGTTCATGCATATATGTCCATGTCTATTATTCATGTACCACTCCACACTCTTTACTTCCCTCACTGCTTGTATCTATTCATCCAAGCAAGCAATGAACTTGTGTGGTAGTGACTCCCTAAGCTGTAGCTTAACTGCCATGGTCGTCGCTTATACCTTCATAAGCATGGTGTAGATATCAATCTAAATCGATGCGGGTCTAAGCGCGCTGCTATGTAATTATCCCGTGCTGCATAAGTGGACTTGCCTTCTTGCAGTAACCACACCTTGAGTCACACTTCTCACGCTTATGCATGGATCATGCAGGCATTGATGTAATAATATAGCGGATATCATTACTTATTGAATTACGCGATGTAATAATATAGCGGATATCATTGCTAATTAACTACGTACACCGGCCTGCGGCCTGCTCCGCGCATTGTCAGTTGTTGCAATATTGGTTATGCTGGCAGCGCCACACATGTCATACCGATCTCGAGTATTCATCCATGCAGGATTATGCAAGACTATACAAATATACTCAATGATCATAAGGCATTCAATTACGGGTCAGCAGTCTTCTCGTCAGGTCGCGTCGACCGACGCATCAACGATAAATATAAAGCCGTAATACAACAGTGAGTACTGTGATGGTGCTGTTGAGGAGGCGTCTGTAGAGGCTAGGCCATAGCATGTTTCGTGCGTGCGGTATGGGTATGGGGGGTGTAGAGCGTGCAGTCGGCGGGCACACTTCTAGCGGATTTAGCTCAGTTGGGAGAGCGCTAGACTGAAGATCTAGAGGACGCTAGTTCGATCCTAGCAATTCGCAGGCGCTGCGCACGCCTCCACGTGGGAAAGGCTTTCAGTTCGGGAAATGGGGATTGTGACTTGGAAGACCCTTATGTTTCAATAGAAGAGCCACACCAGCCATCTCTCGGCTCGGCTCACCGCCCAGCACCCTCATGCACGCACCATCCCTGCCCACATGCAGGCAGAGGATTAAGGGACTTGACATCCTGCCCCTGCATGTGTGTTCATGCATATATGTCCATGTCTATTATTCATGTACCACTCCACACTCTTTACTTCCCTCACTGCTTGTATCTATTCATCCAAGCAAGCAATGAACTTGTGTGGTAGTGACTCCCTAAGCTGTAGCTTAAATGCCATGGTCGTCGCTACAATCATATCTCACACCGTCACGCTTATACCTTCATAAGCATGGTGTAGATATCAATCTAAATCGATGCGGGTCTAAGCGCGCTGCTATGTAATTATCCCGTGCTGCATACGTGGACGTGCCTTCTTGCAGTAACCGCACCTTGAGTCACACTTCTCACGCTTATGCATGGATCATGCAGGCATTGATGTAATAATATAGCGGATATCATTGCTAATTAACTACGTACACCGGCCTGCGGCCTGCTCCGCGCATTGTCAGTTGTTGCAATATTGGTTATGCTGGCAGCGCCACACATGTCATACCGATCTCGAGTATTCATCCATGCAGGATTATGCAAGACTATACAAATATGCTCAATGATCATAAGGCATTCAATTACGGGTCAGCAGTCTTCTCGTCAGGTCGCGTCGACCGACGCATCAACGATAAATATAAAAGCCGTAATACAACAGTGAGTACTGTGATGGTGCTGTTGAGGAGGCGTCTGTAGAGGCTAGGCCATAGCATGTTTCGTGCGTGCGGTATGGGTATGGGGGGTGTAGAGCGTGCAGTCGGTGGGCACACTTCTAGCGGATTTAGCTCAGTTGGGAGAGTGCTAGACTGAAGATCTACAGGACGCTAGTTCGATCCTAGCAATTCGCAGGCGCTGAGCACACCTCCACGTGGGAAAGGCCTACAGTTCGGGAGATGGAGATTGTGACTTGGAAGACCCTTATGTTTCAATAGAAGAGCCACACCAGCCATCTCTCGGCTCGGCTCACCACCCAGCACCCTCATGCACGCACCATCCCTGCCCACATGCAGGCAGAGGATTAAGGGACTTGACATCCTGCCCCTGCATGTGTGTTCATGCATATATGTCCATGTCTATTATTCATGTACCACTCCACACTCTTTACTTCCCTCACTGCTTGTATCTATTCATCCAAGCAAGCAATGAACTTGTGTGGTAGTGACTCCCTAAGCCGTAGCTTAACTGCCATGGTCGTCACTACAATTATATCTCACACCGTCACGCTTATACCTTCATAAGCATGGTGTAGATATCAATCTAAATCGATGCGGGTCTAAGTGCGCTGCTATGTAATTATCCCGTGCTGCATACGTGGACTTGCCTTCTTGCAGTAACCGCACCTTGAGTCACACTTATCACGCTTATGCATGGATCATGCAGGCATTGATGTAATAATATAGCGGATATCATTACTTATTGAATTACGCGATGTAATAATATAGCGGATATCATTGCTAATTAACTACGTACACCAGCCTGCGGCCTGCTCCGCGCATTGTCAGTTGTTGCAATATTGGTTATGCTGGCAGCGCCACACATGTCATACCGATCTTGAGTATTCATCCATGCAGGATTATGCAAGACTATACAAATATACTCAATGATCATAAGGCATTCAATTACGGGTCAGCAGTCTTCTCGTCAGGTCGCGTCGACCGACGCATCAACGATAAATATAAAGCCGTAATACAACAGTGAGTACTGTGATGGTGCTGTTGAGGAGGCGTCTGTAGAGGCTAGGCCATAGCATGTTTCGTGCGTGCGGTATGGGTATGGGGGGTGTAGAGCGTGCAGTCGGCGGGCACACTTCTAGCGGATTTAGCTCAGTTGGGAGAGCGCTAGACTGAAGATCTACAGGACGCTAGTTCGATCCTAGCAATTCGCAGGCGCTGCGCACGCCTCCACGTGGGAAAGGCTTTCAGTTCGGGAAATGGGGATTGTGACTTGGAAGACCCTTATGTTTCAATAGAAGAGCCACACCAGCCATCTCTCGGCTCGGCTCACCGCCCAGCACCCTCATGCACGCACCATCCCTGCCCACATGCAGGCAGAGGATTAAGGGACTTGACATCCTGCCCCTGCATGTGTGTTCATGCATATATGTCCATGTCTATTATTCATGTACCACTCCACACTCTTTACTTCCCTCACTGCTTGTATCTATTCATCCAAGCAAGCAATGAACTTGTGTGGTAGTGACTCCCTAAGCTGTAGCTTAACTGCCATGGTCGTCGCTACAATCATATCTCACACCGTCACGCTTATACCTTCATAAGCATGGTGTAGATATCAATCTAAATCGATGCAGGTCTAAGCGCGCTGCTATGTAATTATCCCGTGCTGCATACGTGGACTTGCCTTCTTGCAGTAACCGCACCTTGAGTCACACTTCTCACGCTTATGCATGGATCATGCAGGCATTGATGTAATAATATAGCGGATATCATTGCTAATTAACTACGTACACCGGCCTGCGGCCTGCTCCGCGCATTGTCAGTTGTTGCAATATTGGTTATGCTGGCAGCGCCACACATGTCATACCGATCTCGAGTATTCATCCATGCAGGATTATCCAAGACTATACAAATATGCTCAATGATCATAAGGCATTCAATTACGGGTCAGCAGTCTTCTCGTCAGGTCGCGTCGACCGACGCATCAACGATAAATATAAAAGCCGTAATACAACAGTGAGTACTGTGATGGTGCTGTTGAGGAGGCGTCTGTAGAGGCTAGGCCATAGCATGTTTCGTGCGTGCGGTATGGGTATGGGGGGTGTAGAGCGTGCAGTCGGCGGGCACACTTCTAGCGGATTTAGCTCAGTTGGGAGAGTGCTAGACTGAAGATCTAGAGGACGCTAGTTCGATCCTAGCAATTCGCAGGCGCTGCGCACGCCTCCACGTGGGAAAGGCTTTCAGTTCGGGAGATGGAGATTGTGACTTGGAAGACCCTTATGTTTCAATAGAAGAGCCACACCAGCCATCTCTCGGCTCGGCTCACCACCCAGCACCCTCATGCACGCACCATCCCTGCCCACATGCAGGCAGAGGATTAAGGGACTTGACATCCTGCCCCTGCATGTGTGTTCATGCATATATGTCCATGTCTATTATTCATGTACCACTCCACACTCTTTACTTCCCTCACTGCTTGTATCTATTCATCCAAGCAAGCAATGAACTTGTGTGGTAGTGACTCCCTAAGCTGTAGCTTAACTGCCATGGTCGTCGCTACAGTCATATCTCACACCGTCACGCTTATACCTTCATAAGCATGGTGTAGATATCAATCTAAATCGATGCGGGTCTAAGCGCGCTGCTATGTAATTATCCCGTGCTGCATACGTGGACTTGCCTTCTTGCAGTAACCGCACCTTGAGTCACACTTCTCACGCTTATGCATGGATCATGCAGGCATTGATGTAATAATATAGCGGATATCATTACTTATTGAATTACGCGATGTAATAATATAGCGGATATCATTGCTAATTAACTACGTACACCGGCCTGCGGCCTGCTCCGCGCATTGTCAGTTGTTGCAATATTGGTTATGCTGGCAGCGCCACACATGTCATACCGATCTCGAGTATTCATCCATGCAGGATTATGCAAGACTATACAAATATACTCAATGATCATAAGGCATTCAATTACGGGTCAGCAGTCTTCTCGTCAGGTCGCGTCGACCGACGCATCAACGATAAATATAAAAGCCGTAATACAACAGTGAGTACTGTGATGGTGCTGTTGAGGAGGCGTCTGTAGAGGCTAGGCCATAGCATGTTTCGTGCGTGCGGTATGGGTATGGGGGGTGTAGAGCGTGCAGCCGACGGGCACACTTCTAGCGGATTTAGCTCAGTTGGGAGAGCGCTAGACTGAAGATCTACAGGACGCTAGTTCGATCCTAGCAATTCGCAGGCGCTGCGCACGCCTCCACGTGGGAAAGGCTTTCAGTTCGGGAGATGGAGATTGTGACTTGGAAGACCCTTATGTTTCAATAGAAGAGCCACACCAGCCATCTCTCGGCTCGGCTCACCACCCAGCACCCTCATGCACGCACCATCCCTGCCCACATGCAGGCAGAGGATTAAGGGACTTGACATCCTGCCCCTGCATATATGTCCATGTCTATTATTCATGTACCACTCCACACTCTTTACTTCCCTCACTGCTTGTATCTATTGATCCAAGCAAGCAATGAACTTGTTGTTGTACCTCTCCTTCGTGTTTGCTCATAAGTATCTGCGCGTCTGAAGGCTTTTGACACCGATGGGCGAGCACTTGCAAGTACAGCAAGACAAGCGCGAGCAAACAGAGACAGCGGAAGACTTCAAACAAGAAGAGATATAACTTACAGTCTTACAGATCGAAGCGGTGCAATGGACGTAATCGCCGTCAGCGCCGGAAGCAAGCAATCATCACGCGGCGGTGAATAGCGAAGTTTAGGCTTAGCTCGGGCTAAGTAGAATAGCGTATAGTAATAATAGAGTAGAACACATGAGTGTTCTCCGGTATCGAATGTCTTATCTTGCTTAGCCGTCTCGCATCTGCTATACTCGCAGCATCGCAATGTCGTACGATTCACACTAGGAGGCCGATCCTAAGTGTGACAACCCTACTGAGTATAGGCGATGTCCAAGCATAACAACGTATAAGCCTTTTGTTGGAATTTGGCTTAACGAGTTCGGTCTTGATGCTTCGTCATGATTCCTAAGCAGCAGCGCCATAAGCTGGATCCCGTGAGCGTGCCGGGCCAGTTTGTGGGTTACGCACCAGGCATGAGTGCATGGCGGGTGTGGATACCGAAGGATAGGCGTGTCGGCATCAGTTGTGATGTTAAGTTTGATGAGTGGGGCGTTCGTGGGAGCATGGAGTTCGACGCCTCAGAATCGGAGGAGGAGGATGTCTCTGGGTCCGATCCCGAGGCTGATGAGGGCAACGAAATACAGGAGGAGTCGCCGCCGGAGCAACCCCCGGAACCAGCACCCCAGCCGGAACCGGAGTTAGACGTTCCAATTGCATTACGTAAATCGCAGCGTCAAAATACCAAGTACGCTAAGTCGACTTTAGGGGTAAACGTGGATATCCCCGCTACGCCTCCTATATCGTGAAATCAGTTGAGAAGAGAATTTTATATCCTCTTTACCTCTACCTCTTAGCCGTGATACTTTTACTGCTACCTCTCTTATACCAGTCTATATATTGTGCTCCGTAAGTATCCATTACGGGCGATATGAAGAAGCAATTGCATCACCCTTGGTTGATTTCTGGATTGAGGCGATGGAGGAGGAGTTTGCTTCACTGCAGGAAAAGGGCACCTGGTCGCTGGTTGAGAAGCCGGCGGACAAGCAAGCCCTAGGCGTTAAGTGGGTTTACTCAGTGAAGTTGGATAAGCATGGGGTCGTTGAGCGTTTCAAGGCGCGCCTCGTGGTGAAAGGATTCATGCAGCGTGAAGGTGTGGACTTTGAAGAGGTCTTTGCACCAGTTAGCAAGCATTCCACTCTGCATGTTTTCTTAGCCATGGTAGCTGCGGACGACATGGAGCTACACCAGCTTGATGTGAAAACGGCTTTCCTAAATGGAGACCTGGAGGAGGAAATCTACACCGTGCAGCCCCCAGGCTTTGAGAGTGGTGGTCCAGGCCTCGTCTGTCGTTTGCACAAAGCGTTGTATGGCTTGCGCCAGGCCTCGCGCGCCTGGAACAAGACCTTGCATGAGAAGTTGATTCAGATGGGTTTTGAGGTGTCCAATGCGGACCCAAGCCTATACATACGTCGTGATCTAGATGGTCAGATATGCACGTACTTGTTAGTGTACGTAGATGACGTATTAATTGCATCTCACGATGAGCAGACCGTTTTGGAGGTGAAAGAGGAGATCAAGCAGTTGTATGAATGCCGTGACATGGGGGAAGCGGAGGTGTTTTTTGGGTTTAGTCATCAAGCTGGACCGTGAGACCCACACCCTCACAGTGTCGCAGGAGCACATGATCCATGAGCTGATCGAGCGGTATGGCATGGTTAATGCAGATCCAAGATCCATTCCCATGAGCCCGGGGACGATCCTGATGCGGGCTGCTGACGGGGAAGTTTTGGATTGCTCGCGATATCCGTACATTGAGCTGGTAGGCAGCTTGATGTACATCACAAATTGCACCCGGCCTGACATTGCACAAGCCGTGGGAGTCCTCACACGCCACATGTCAGCACCCACTGAGCAGCACTGGAGAGCTGCGAAGGCGGTAGTTCACTTCTTGCTGGCAACACCTCAGTGCGGCATCGTTTTTGGTGGCGAACGTGTTGAAGAAGGTTTAATTGGTTATACAGATTCAGATAATGCAGGATGCATTGAGAGCCGCAAGTCAACTGGTGGTTACGTTTTCACTTTGCATGGAGGCTCAGTGAGTTGGTCGAGCAGGCTACAGCGTACAGTTACGAGTTCAACCATGGAAGCGGAATACGTGGCGGCATCGGAGGCTACCAAGGAGGCACTCTGGCTACGTCTTCTGCTCTCGGAGTTGGGTTACTCGTTACGTCCGACCACCATCAACTGTGATAGCCAGTCAGCGATTAAGATCACGAAGAACCCAGTAATTTCAGGAAAATCAAAGCACATTGCTGTGCGATATCACATGGTTCGTGAGCAAGTGGCGTGTGGAGCGGTGGTCATGGAGGACTGTCGCAGCGACGACATGGTGGCGGATATCTTGACGAAGCCGCTGCCGTTGGAGAAGTTTGCAAAGCACCAGAAGAGCATGGGCGTGTGCAAGATCTGACCGCGTGGGAGTGTTCGAATTTGGCTTTACGAGTTCGGTCAGACTTGTCTTTATGATGTTTTTGGTCAGAAGTCGTTTGTGTACAACTGACTATATCGGTCCTTTGTTCCTTGCCTTGAGAGCCTAGAATCTCTTGTAACATGTAAGCGATAATACACACGAAAAGTCCAATACCTTTCCGGCATTCGCATGATGCAAGGGTACCAATAACGATATTCGGTTGCAAGGCATGCATCGCAACGAGTGCGGCGCTCTCAACGTGTGCTGTAATGAAGTAATACTATGTCAAATAATATTACTTATCGTTTCATAGCACGAGCATAACGCGCACTTCAATGATTCGGTATTTCATGCATGCTAGGCGGATTTGCCATGATGCGATGTCACGATGGATAATGATAACATGCCAAATGCATATATAAATGTATGTGAATGCATCTATATCATGCAGGTTCATTCATATGCAATAATCATTCATGCATTCATCAAGATAACACTTTGCCTTGTAGGGTCGCATCGACCTAAGCATCGGCGGACAACATACCGTAGCACAACACTCACAACCCAGCACCCTCATGCATGCACCATCCCTGCCCACATGCAGGCAGAGGATTAAGGGACTTGACATCCTGCCCCTGCATGTGTGTTCATGCATATATGTCCATGTCTATTATTCATGTACCACTCCACACTCTTTACTTCCCTCACTGCTTGTATCTATTGATCCAAGCAAGCAATGAACTTGTGTGGTAGTGACTCCCTAAGCTGTAGCTTAACTGCCATGGTCGTCGCTACAGTCATATCTCACACCGTCACGCTTATACCTTCATAAGCATGGTGTAGATATCAATCTAAATCGATGCGGGTCTAAGCGCGCTGCTATGTAATTATCCCGTGCTGCATACGTGGACTTGCCTTCTTGCAGTAACCGCACCTTGAGTCACACTTCTCACGCTTATGCATGGATCATGCAGGCATTGATGTAATAATATAGCGGATATCATTGCTAATTAACTACGTACACGGGCCTGCGGCCTGCTCTGCGCATTGTCAGTTGTTGCAATATTGGTTATGCTGGCAGCGCCACACATGTCATACCGATCTCGAGTATTCATCCATGCAGGATTATGCAAGACTATACAAATATACTCAATGATCATAAGGCATTCAATTACGGGTCAGCAGTCTTCTTGTCAGGTCGTGTCGACCGATGCATCAATGATAAATATAAAAGCCGTAATACAACAGTGAGTACTGTGATGGTGCTGTTGAGGAGGCGTCTGTAGAGGCTAGGCCATAGCATGTTTCGTGCGTGCGGTATGGGTATGGGGTGTGTAGAGCGTGCAGTCGGCGGGCACACTTCTAGCGGATTTAGCTCAGTTGGGAGAGCGCTAGACTGAAGATCTAGAGGACGCTAGTTCGATCCTAGCAATTCGCAGGCGCTGAGCACACCTCCACGTGGGAAAGGCTTTCAGTTCGGGAGATGGAGATTGTGACTTGGAAGACCCTTATGTTTCAATAGAAGAGCCACACCAGCCATCTCTCGGCTCGGCTCACCGCCCAGCACCCTCATGCACGCACCATCCCTGCCCACATGCAGGCAGAGGATTAAGGGACTTGACATCCTGCCCCTGCATGTGTGTTCATGCATATATGTCCATGTCTATTATTCATGTACCACTCCACACTCTTTACTTCCCTCACTGCTTGTATCTATTGATCCAAGCAAGCAATGAACTTGTTGTTGTACCTCTCCTTCGTGTTTGCTCATAAGTATCTGCGCGTCTGAAGGCTTTTGACACCGATGCGCGAGCACTTGCAAGTACAGCAAGACAAGCGCGAGCAAACAGAGACAGCGGAAGACTTCAAACAAGAAGAGATATAACTTACAGTCTTACAGATCGAAGCGGTGCAATGGACGTAATCGCCGTCAGCGCCGGAAGCAAGCAATCATCACGCGGCGGTGAATAGCGAAGTTTAGGCTTAGCTCGGGCTAAGTAGAATAGCGTATAGTAATAATAGAGTAGAACACATGAGTGTTCTCTGGTATCGAATGTCTTATCTTGCTTAGCCGTCCTCGCATCTGTTATACTCGCAGCATCACAATGTCGTACGATTCACACTAGGAGGCCGATCCTAAGTGTGACAACCCTACTGCGTATAGGCGATGTCCAAGCATAACAACGTATAAGCCTTTCCGGCATTCGCATGATGCAAGGGTCCGAATAACGATATTCGGTTGCAAGGCATGCATCGCAACGAGTGCGGCGCTCTCAACGTGTGCTGTAATGAAGTAATATTATGTCAAATAATATTACTTATCGTTTCATAGCACGAGCATAATGCGCACTTCAATGATTCGGTATTTCATGCATGCTAGGCGGATTTGCCATGATGCGATGTCGCGATGGATAATGATAACATGCCAAATGCATATATAAATGTATGTGAATGCATCTATATCATGCAGGTTCATTCATATGCAATAATCATTTATGCGTTCATCAAGATAACACTTCGCCTCGTAGGGTCGCATCGACCTACGCATCGGCGGGCAATGAACCGTAGCACAACAATTATCCCCCCTCCCGTATGCAGCGTCCTCGCTGCTTCATACAGCATCGACTGCAGGGTCATTGGGCTTGAGTGGCACGTTTGCGGGCTTCCTCGAGCAGGGGCTTCATGTCCTGCGAGAAGTTGTGTGCCAGTTCCCATGAGTTGTGCTCGCTGGTATACCCTGTCCACTTGACCAAGTACTCGTGTACTGTCGGCTTACGTAGGTGTGGGCCCACACGACGCGCGCGATAATCTAACACCCGCTCCACATCGTAAAACTTCCGTTTACCAGCGATCCAGGTCTCGGGAACTGGTTCGATTGCTGCGGGGGCATTAGCAGGCTCAGGGACGGGTTCCGTACCACGATAAGGGCGGACAAGCGATACGTGAAATGTGGGGTGAATGGTCATATCAGCGGGCAATGCAAGCTCCACAGCCACATTCCCAACCATGCACACGACAGGATACGGATCAATCCAGCGGGGTAAGAGTTTTCGGGATCCGTCGGCCAAGGAACGCAAGTTCTTGGTGCTTAGCAACACGAGTTGCCCTTCCGAAAACGTCACATCCTGCTTGGATTTGTTGTAGTACTCCGTCGTTCGTTGCTGCGCCGCATCCAAACATGACTTTGCGTCTGTGATTCGGGACATAAAAGACTTGGCAAAAAGCTTAGCAGCAGGCACGTTCACTTCCAACTCACGCCACACGGGTAGCGCGGGATGAAACCCATAGTTAAGAAAGAACGGACTTTTGCCTGTAGAGCGGTTAACAGCGTTGTTAAGCGTGAATTCTGCCGCAGTCAAATATGAATCCCAAACGAGTGGTGTGCGACCAGCATAATTGCGCAACATATCACCCAACGTGCGGTTTGTGCGTTCGGTTTGACCATCAGTCTGCGGGTGATACGCCGTGCTCAGGTTGACGCGCATGCCAACTAGCTTGCAGAGCGCTTCCCAAAACTTAGACGTGAACTGCCCACCACGGTCCGAGATCACGTTTTTGGGAACCCCGTGTAACCGAACCACATTGTCGAAAAACAAGCGTGCGGTTTGTTCAGCCGTGCAGGACGATGTGCATGGTGCTAGGTGGACCATCTTAGTCAGGCGATCGACCATTACGAACACCGCATCATATCCCCCCTCAGTTTTGGGCAGCACGACTATGAAGTCCATGGAAACACCTTCCCAAGGCGCATCCGGGACAGGCAACGGTTGCAACAACCCATGACCCTTACCGGACAAAGCCTTATTGCGCTGGCACAGACTGCATGTCTGTACGAAGTTCGCCGCATCGTTAGCCAAACGAGGCCACCAAAAGGAACGTTGCACCAACTCGACCAACCGCTTGCTACCAGGGTGTCCTGCTAACGGGTCCTCATGGAACCGTGCAAGGATGTCGTAACGTAGCGCGTCGTCGTTCGGAACGACGATTTGCGTAGCTGCACCCTCCGTCCGTAGCCAAAGGCCATTCTGCTTGTGAAGGTTTTCTACATTAGCCGGCTCCGAGAACCAGGCATCAGCATTGTAGGCCACCTTCAACCGCTCCGCGAGGTCCGTCACGATCGGCACCTCCTCGTTATGTGGTCGCACGACGGGCGCTGCTAAAATTGCAGCGTGTAGCGACGGATGTCGACTGAGAGCATCGGCAATATTCAGTTTACCAGAAATGTACTCCCAGGTGCAGTCAAACCTAGCTAGGTATTCCATCCACCTAGCCTGACGGCGGTTCAACGTCGGAACGCTTTGCAAAAACGTTAGGGGCTTGTGGTCAGTCTTTAAAGTAAATGGGCGTCCCTCGAGGTAACAGCGCCATTCTTTTAAAGCATGCAGCACTGCCAGAAGCTCCTGTTCCCCGGTGGTGTAGCGAATCTCCGCACCAGAAAACTTCTTACTCGTGAAGGCGATCGGTCGCCCTTCCTGTAACAATACAGCGCCACTTCCAAATACCGAGGCATCAGACACTACCTCAACACGAAACGGCAACGAGTAATCAGGGAATGCAAGGGTGACATCTTCGGCAACGATTCACTTGAGCTCTTTGAATGCCCGCTGGCATTGCGACGTCCACGACTCTAGCGAAACGAAAGCGCCTTTGCGAGTTAAGTTAGTAAGCGGGGCCGCAATGATGGAATATTTTTCAATGAACTTTCGGAAATAATTGGTCAAGCCAAGGAACTTACGCAGCTCCGTGAGGTTCTGAGGCGCGGGCCAATCGCGAACCACAGCGACCTTCCGCGGGTCCATCTTCACACCACTGGCCGACACAATGTGGCCTAAATATTCCACCTGAGGCTGCGTCCAAAAGCATTTGGCGCGTTTAGCAAACAATTGCTCCCGCCTCATAACGTCGAGCACGAGCCGAAGATGCTCCAAGTGCTCCTCGCGCGTCTTAGAATAAACCAAGATGTCATCCAGATAGCAAACAACGAACCTGTCGATAAACGGTCTAAACATTCGGTCCATGACCGCCTGAAACGTCGCAGGGGCATTAGTCAAACCAAACGATAGAACCGTATACTCGAAGTGACCGAAGGGCGTCCGAAAAGCGGTTTTCGGAATATCAGAGGCAGCGATGCGAATCTGATTATAGCCCTGTTGTAAGTCAATCGAGGAAAAATAAGCCGATCCCTTCAGCTTATCCAACAGGTCGTCAACGCGTGGCAAAGGGTAGCGATTTTTCACCGTACTCGCATTCAACCCCCGGTAATCGATGCACATGCGCAAGGTCCCATCCTTCTTACGGACAAACAAAATCGGTGCAGAATACGGGGATGTGCTGGGGCGTATCATACCCTTTGCGAGCAAATCCGTCACCTGGCGCTTCACCTCGTCCAGCTCCAATGGACTCAACCTGTACATTGGCCGGGCCGTAGGCTGCGCTCCAGGCATGAGAGGGATTGTGTGATCAACAGGACGCATAGGTGGTAGGCCAGGGATATCTTTAAAGACGTCCTCATACTGCGACAGTAGGGCCTCAACCTCAGGATCGACAGAAATCTGCGCAGTGGTGGCACAACAGCCCACCCGCGGCCTCAAAAGCAGTCCGTGGGCACCCTTCCATAACAAACGGACGGCCTCCTTACGCCCGACTAGCTCTGGTTCGATTCGCGCGGCCATTGTGGTCACAGCGAAATTAACCATAGGCACCGCCTCAGCTTCGCCCTCCTTTGGTGTGACATGTTCGAACAACAGGAAAGGTACCTTAATCGACAGAGTACCCTTGCACATATGCAGGGTTGCGGTCTCCATGTCGATGCGCGCGCGGTACTGCCGTAATGTCGAAGACCCCATTATGTACGGTGCAGTCTCTGCTAAGCCCTGCAGCATGTACGGCCGGGTCACAACATGCAAAGGGCCTATCGATAGGCTAAGGGTAATCCTGCCCACGATGGGATGCTTACCCCCGTCAGCAAGGGTAACCTGTGGACAATCAGACGACTCTGGGGTCAACCCCAGCGCATTCACCTCTGCGACAGAGATGAAGTCGTCGCTGGCACCAGTGTCAACAAGTGCCTTCAGAGTATGGCCATTCAAACCGATCTGAACCACTGGGACACGGTTATCTACGAGCGACTGCCCAGCAAATAACGTCAGTGCACTTAGGGCGGGTCCGTAACCTACGGCACCCTCATCAGGAGCTTCGTACCAAACGTCAACCGAGTAGGATGTGCCTGGCCACGGGGCCAGCGTACCCTCCCAATCCACACCATTAAACAAAACGGTGCCTGGCTCGAACCGGTGGACACGCCGCATACCCCTTAACGATGCCTCTGCCTTGCGCCGACAGAAAGCGGGGAGTAATACACATGCGGCGGTGCCTGGATATTGACGCCTACATCTCCTGTAAACGGCCAACTGTTCCGACATCTCACGCAGAGACGAGAGGATGAACAAAACCACGTGGTTAGACAGATCGATAGACGACAGGGGACGGCGAGGTGTAAACAAATTACACAACGGATCGAAGCAGAGAAGTCCCGTGCGTCCGTCAAGCGTGATGCGTCGCGCAATGACTCGCTCGATGTGTCCAAGTACGCAAGGCAACAATGCCTTCACAGCTGGCCGTAAGGATGACCACCGACCACGCGTTAGCTCAGAAATCCCGGGCGGTGCCCCCTCCACAGGAACCCGGGCAAGCCCCTATTTCGGCTGAGGTACAAACGGTGGCAGTAACGGGCAATCCTTCGTAGGATGACTCTCCGCGCACCGTAGACAAACATTGGCCGCTTTCCGACGTTTGAACTCGGAACGATTGCAATTCCATTTTGGCATAAACGAGTCATCCGTGCGAGTCCGCTTCGCATTGGGGTCAGAGCGCTGTGCGGCTGCCGACGACGGCGCACCACCACGCTTCCTGCTCTTAGCCGGGTCCGAGCTCGGACCTGCTCCTCCTGACCCGCGGACACCCAAGCTAGCGCCCCCGCACACCTTGCGTTGCCGGTTGCTGCATCGCGTCGCGGCAGTAGGCGTGGGGCGGGTCGCTCCGAGTTCCTGGTCGAGAGCTACAGCTTCCCCAAGCGGATCCTGCACTTGCACGGCATTTGTACGAGGGACAGACTTGACTTCTTCCTCACCGGCAAGGAGTCGTATCTCCGTACCCTTAGCAAAAGTGACCAAGGCATCATACGACTTGATCGGCACCCCAGCCAAGTCAGTAGCGCACCATTTAGCCAAAATTTTCGTCAGGCCTCGCTTAAACCAAAAGACACGCTCGGATTCAGTGAGGTCAGCAATGGGGGTCACAAGTGCTTCGAAGCGTGACTGGTACGCAGGTACATTTTCACCCCGACGCATGTGGTAGCTACCGGCTGCCAAAACCTTACGAGCCTCCACATCACGTGCTTGAACCTCAGTAGCGAACCGTGCGAGCAAAGCGGCGATCATCTCGTCAAAAGTATAGTCGCCCCGGGCGGTGGTCCATTCACGATACCAGTCCTTCGCTGATCCCTCGAGGGTGTTACCAACGAAGAGACACCTGATACCATCATTATCACCACCATGAACAGCCTGGAGATACTTTTTAGCGTCACGCACGTACGCACGAGTTGCATCGGCTATGCTATGTCCTGGTGTCTTTTCAGTTAGCGAGATATTGAGCCTAGGAACGGGAATTGACAATCTCATCACCTCAGGGATGTCATCATGCCCTCGAGCTTGAGGTAATGGCAGAACCCTTGGTCCAGCAGTGTTGTCCATATTGGTGTTAACTGCTGAATGCGGCACAATTAAGTGAGCAGGGGTCTGAAGGAAAAGGGGCTCTTGAGTGGCTCGCGTGCCAACAGTCTCAAGACCTCTATCCGGAGCTCTAGCAGCCACAACAAAATCGGGTTGGCTAGCTAAGCTAGTGTGCGGTGTATCATCGTGTTCCGCGGACATGGAGCACGAAGCGATACCCTAGGTTTGCGTAATAGAAGCCGACTTCTATCGCAAAGGCAAGAGTACAAAGCGATTCGGTGAGCCTACCGACAGTACTCTTGAGAAGATTCAGTAAACTCAGCAAGTACTTGCCCAGCTGAGTCCTGATCTCCGTAGTTTGGGCAATGAGAGTCGCCAACTGGTCCGGACGAAAGCCGGTCTCAGTCGCCGCGGCAAGCAATGCCGGTGCACTGAGATTACCTGCGACTCAGAGCGTACACTTACACAACAAGTGCAGCAATCTAAGTAAAAGCAATTACACAATTACAAACCGGAAGCGGCGGCGTCCAAAACGGCGCGGCCTAGGTCTTCGGCAAAAGTATCTAGCGGTCCTCGTGGTTCATCGCTGGAACTCGCCATAGAAAGAGCCTACTTCCAATTAGACAAAGAGAGACAGTTAGGCAACGAACCTGTCTCGATACCAATTTGTTGTACCTCTCCTTTGTGTTTGCTCATAAGTATCTGCGCGTCTGAAGGCTTGCGACACCAATGCGCGAGCACTTGCAAGTACAGCAAGACAAGCGCAAGCAAACAGAGACAGCGGAAGACTTCAAACAAGAAGAGATATAACTTACAGTCTTACAGATCGAAGCGGTGCAATGGACGTAATCGCTGTCAGCGCCGGAAGCAAGCAATCATCATGCGGCGGTGATAGCGAAGTTTAGGCTTAGCTCGGGCTAAGTAGGGTAGCGTATAGCAATGATAATGTAGAACACACGAGTGTTCTCCGGTATCGAATGTCTTATCTTGCTTAGCCGTCCTCGCATCTGTTATACTCGTAGCATCGCAATGCCGTACGATCCACACTAGGAGGCCGATCCTAAGTGTGACAACCCTACTGCGTATAGGCGATGTCCAAGCATAACAACGTATAAGCCTTTCCGGCATTCGCATGATGCAAGGGTCCGAATAACGATATTCGGTTGCAAGGCATGCATCGCGACGAGTGCGGCGCTCTCAACGTGTGCTGTAATGAAGTAATATTATATCAAATAATATTACTTATCGTTTCATAGCACGAGCATAATGCGCACTTCAATGGTTCGGTATTTCATGCATGCTAGACGGATTTGCCATGATGCGATGTCGCGATGGATAATGATGACATGCCAAATGCATATATAAATGTATGTGAATACATTTATATCATGCAGGTTCATTCATATGCAATAGTCATTCATGCGTTCATCAAGATAACACTTTGCCTTGTAGGATCGCATCGACCTACGCATCGGCGGGCAATGAACCGTAGCACAACATATGATTCGGCCCAGCACATCGCCATATTCTGCGCCGATATTGTTTGTCGGTAAGAAGGATGGGACGTTGCGCATGTGCATTGATTATAAGGGCTTGAATGTGACCACGATTAAAAATCGCTACCCTTTGCCGTGCGTCGATGACCTGCTCGATAAGCTGAAGGGCTCAGCTTATTTTTCCTCGATTGACCTTCAACAAGGGTATAATCAGATACGCATTGCTGCCTCTGATATTCCGAAAACCGCTTTTCAGACCCCCTTTGGTCACTTTGAGTACACGGTCTTGTCGTTTGGACTTACTAATGCGCCTGCCACATTTCAAGCAGTGATGGATCGCATGTTCAGACCGTATATCGACAGGTTTGTCGTTTGTTATTTGGATGATATTTTAATATATTCCAAGACACGCGAGGGGCACCTGAAGCATCTCGAGCTCGTGCTTGAGGTGATGAAGCGGGAGCAATTGTTTGCTAAACGCGCCAAGTGTTTTTGGGCGCAGCCTCAGGTGGAGTATTTGGGCCACATTGTGTCGGCCACTGGAATAAGGATGGACCCTCGGAAAATAGCTGTGGTTCGCGAGTGGCCTGCGCCGCAGAATCTCACCGAACTACGCCAGTTCTTGGGTTTGACCAACTACTTCCGTAAGTTTATCAATAAATACTCCATTATTGCAGCCCCGCTTACGAATTTGACGAAGAAAGGAGGTTTCGCTTCCCTCGAAGCCTGGACACCCGCGTGTCAGCAGGCATTCGAAGAGCTCAAGCGAATTGTCGCTGACGACGTTACCCTCTCTTTCCCTGATTACTCGTTGCCATTCCGTGTTGAAGTTGTATTGGATGCTTCCTTGCATGGAAGCGGTGCTGTATTGTTGCAGGAAGGACGACCGATCGCCTTCACGAGTAAGAAGTTCTTGGGTGCGGAGACCCGATACACGACCGGAGAGCAGGAGCTGTTGGCAGCTCTACATGCTTTGAAGGAGTGGCGCTGTTACCTCGAAGGTCGCCCTTTTACGCTGAAGACTGACCACAAACCGCTGACATTCTTGCAGAGTGTCCCCACGCTTAATCGACGACAAGCCCGGTGGATGGAATATCTATCTCGTTTCGACTGTACTTGGGAATATATCGCCGGCAGAATTAATATTGCTGACGCCCTCAGTCGACATCCATCATTACATGCTGCGATTTTGGCAGCACCGGTTACTCGTTCCCGCAGTCAGGAGGTGCCGATAGCAGCGGATCTTGCGCAACGACTCAAGATGGCATATCAGACCGATCCATGGTTTGCTTCTCCAAGTAATGTGGAACATCTGCACAAGCGCAACGATTTGTGGCTATGGAAAGATGGTTCGACCACACAAATCGTCATGCTGAACGATGACGCTTTGCGCTACAATATTCTTGCACGGTTCCACGAGCATCCGTTAGCAGGATATCCTGGAAGTACGCGTCTGGCAGAGCTCGTACGACGCTCATTCTGGTGGCCGCGTGTGGTGAAGGATGCGGAAAACTTTGTGCAAAGGTGCAGTTTATGTCAGCGCAATAAAGCACTATCCGGTAAGGGCCAGGGTTTGTTACAACCTTTACCTATACCAGATGCCCCTTGGGAAAGTGTTTCTATGGACTTTGTAGTCGCGCTGCCCAAAACTGAGGGGGGATACGACTCGGTGTTCATTATGGTCGATCGCTTGACCAAGATGGTTCACTTAGCCCCCTGCACCTCGTCTTGCACCGCTAAGCAAACAGCACGATTATTTTTTGATAACGTGGTCCGATTACACGGCATTCCTAAAAATGTGATATCCGATCGCGGCGGTCAATTCATGTCTAAGTTTTGGGAAGCGCTATGTCAACTCGTCGGTATGCACATTCATTTGAGCACAGCATATCATCCACAATCCGATGGGCAAACTGAACGCACAAATCGCACACTGGGCGACATGTTGAGGAATTTTGCGGGACGCACACCCTCTGTTTGGGATACATTTCTGACTTCGGCAGAATTCGCGCTTAACAACGCTGTTAACCGCTCTACAGGTCAAAGCCCTTTCTTTCTGAATTATGGATTCCATCCTGCGCTACCTGTGTGGCGAGAGTTGGAGATAAATATCCCAGCGGCTAAAACCTTTGCCAAGTCGTTCCTATCCCGCATGACAGACGTGAAGGCATGCTTGGACGCGGCACAACAACGGACGACGGACTATTATAATAAATCCAAATGAGACATAACATTTTCGGTGGGACAAATGGTATTATTGAGCACTAAGAACTTGCGTTCGCTTGCTGACGGTTCCCGTAAATTGTTACCTCGCTGGATTGGGCCATATCCCGTTGTTCGCATGGTAGGGAATGTAGCTGTGGAGCTATCCCTACCCTCTGACATGAATATCCACCCCACGTTTCATATTTCACTCATCCGTCCTTATCGTGGCACGGAGCCCGTTACAAACAACACCGATGCCCCTGCAGTAATAGACCCCGGTCCCGAGACCTGGATCACAGGCAAGCAAAAAGTGTATGATGTGGAGCGGATACTGGATTATCGGGTTCGCCGCATAGGTCGACAACGACGAAAGCGGAAAGTGCACGAATATCTGGTCAAGTGGACTGGTTATTCTAGCGAGCATAATTCGTGGCAGCCAATGTGTAACTTCTCGCCGGAAATGAAGCCCCTGTTGGAAGAAGCTCGCCTACGTGCCACGCAGACCCAATAATCTTTGCAGTCGATGCTGTCCGATGCAGCGAGGACGCTGCATATGGGAGGGGGGATAGTTGTTGTATGCCGGTTCGATTACCGGTTGCACCAAAGTAGGCCCCAATGTATCTAAACATCATGAAGCATAATGCAATCATATTAGCATGATATACTCGAGCATATCTAGCTAATCGGACATATTACATTGTCATTCACGACATCACGCTGTTGGTCAACATGTTTGACTCGAGGCTGATAATTAATGCGCGATCTATCCATTGGCATTTTATATCACGTAATAATACTTAAAATATTATTACCTCATTTAAGTCATAAACCATACGCGTATGCAAGAAGGCGACAATCGCAATGGTTGGGTCGGCAACCGAATATCGATATTCGGACCTTTGCATATTGCATGTGTTGCATCCAATAATATCACGGATGACACGATATTTAGAGCAGTGTTACCAAGGTACTCACACTTGAGATCGGAATCCAGTGAGACCTGTACTGCGCATCGGTATCACGACGTGATAGGTGCGAGGACGGCCGCCTAGAGACCGAAGTCGACTTGCGCTACTTTGGACTAAGTACTCGAGTACTTAAATCTATCTGATACGCATACATACGTTTTATACATTTATATTCGGCCTGAGCTATTCTAGCATTCCATCTGCAGCCGAGTGATGAACATTGCCCACGGGGTCTGACGGCGATCTACTGATTTGTAAACGAGGATTATTGTAAGTTGAATCTTTCCTTAATCTTGAGTCTTCCGCTGTCACTTTACTCGCATTGGATCGCCTTGCTGTTCGTAAGCACGGTGCGCACCAGCTAACATTCAGACGTGCAGATTCAGTGCATGGTTGAAGAAGGAAGGATACAACAATGAACACAGAGTCGTATCCCCCCTCAGTTTTGGGGCAGCACAACGACGAAGTCCATTGAAACACTTTCCCAAGGGGCATCTGGTATAGGTAAAGGTTGTAATAAACCCTGGCCCTTACTGGATAGTGCTTCGTTACGCTGACATAAACTGCACCTTTGCACGAAGTTTTCTGCATCCTTCACCACGCGCGGCCACCAGAACAAGCATCGTACCAGCTCTGCCAAACGCGTGCTGCCAGGATGCCTTGCTAACGGGTCCTCGTGGAACCGCACAAGAATATCGTAGCGCAAAGCATCATCGTTCAGCACGACGATTTGTGTTGTCGAGCCATCCCTCCGCAACCAAAGGCCGTTTTGTTTGCGTAGATGTTCCACATTACTTGGCGTAGCGAACCATGGATCTATCTCATACGCCACCTTGAATCGTTCTGCGAGGTCCACTGCTATCGGCACCTGGCTGCGTGAACGTGTAATCGGTGCTGCTAGAATAGCAGCATGTAACGACGGGTGTCGACTGAGGGCGTCAGTGATATTAATCCTGCCGGCGATATACTCCCATGTACAGTCAAAACACGATAGGTATTCCATCCACCTGGCTTGCCGTCGGTTGAGTGTGGGGACACTCTGTAAGAATGTCAGCGGTTTGTGGTCGGTCTTCAGTGTAAAAGGATGGCCTTCGAGGTAACAGCGCCATTCCTTTAGAGCATGTAGAACTGCCAACAGCTCCTGTTCTCCAGTCATGTATTGTGTTGTATCCTTCCTTCTTCAATCATGCACTGAATCTGCACGTCTGAATGTTAGCTAGTGCGCACCGTGCTTACGAACAGCAAGGCGATTCAATGCGAGTAAAGTGACAGCGGAAGACTCAAGATTAAGGAAAGATTCAACTTACAATAATCCTCGTTTACAAATCAGTAGATCGCCGTCAGACCCCGTGGGCAATGTTCATCACTCGGCTGCAGATGGAATGCTAGAATAGCTCAGGCCGAATATATATATGATTATATCGTATGTATGCGAATTAGATCGAGTTAAGTACGCAGGTACTTGGTCCAAAGTAGCGCAAGCCGACTTCGGTCTCTAGGCGGCCGTCCTCGCACCTATCACGTCGTGATACCGATGCACAGTACAGGTCTCACTGGATTCCGATCTCAAGTGTGAGTACCTTTGTAGCACTGTGTTAAATATCGTGTCATCCGTGATATTAATGGATGCAACATATGTAATATGCGAAGGTCCGAATATCGATATTCGGTTGCCGACCCAACCATCGCGATCGTCGCATTCTCGCATACGTGTATGGTTTATGACGCAGATGAGGTAATAATATTTAAAGTATTATTACGTGAGATATTATGCCAATGGATAGATCGCGCATTAATTATCGATATCGAGTCAAACATGTTGACCGACAGCGCGACGTCGTAGGTGATAATGCAGCATGCTTGATTAGCTAGATATACTCGAGTATATCATGCTAATATGCCTGTATCATGCTTCACAATGCTTAAATGTGTTGCGGTCTTCATTGGTGCAAACGGTGATTGAACCGGCGTACAACATATTGGGTCTCCGCTCCCGAAAATTTCTTACTTGTGAAGGTGATCGGTCGCCCTTCCTGCAACAATACAGCGCCGCTTCCATGAAGGTAAGCATCCGATATTACTTCTACACGAATGGCAACGAGTAATCAGGGAAAGAAAGGGTAACGTCGTCGACGACAATACGCTTGAGCTCTTTGAATGCCCGTTGACACTCGGGTGTCCAGGCTTTGATAGAAGCGAAACCTCCTTTCCTCATCAGGTTCGTAAGTGGGGCCGCAATAATGGAATATTTATTAATAAATTTACGGAAGTAGTTGGTCAAACCTAAAAACTGGCACGTAGCTGGGTGAGGTTCTGAGGCGCGGGCCATTCACGAACCACAGCTACCTTCCGTGGTTCCATTCTTACCCCAGTGGCCGACACGATGTGGCCCAAATACTCCACCTGAGGCTGCGCCCAATAACATTTGGCGCATTTAGCAAACAATTGCTCCCGCTTCATCACCTCAAGCACGAGCTCGAGATGCTTCAGGTGCTCCTCACACGTCTTGGAATATATTAAAATATCATCCAAATAACAAACGACGAACCTGTCGATATACGGTCTGAACATGCGATCCATCACTGCTTGAAATGTGGCGGGCGCATTAGTAAGTCCAAAAGACAAGACCGTGTACTCGAAGTGACCAAGGCGTTCCTGGCCACGATCCTGCCAGCATCCAGCCAGCAACCCGAGCCCTACCTTTGTTCATCACCTAGTCAACCAACCTGCTAACTCATATATTAGCCGCTGCAGAATTAAGTAATTGACTGGCTCTTCCCAAAGCTCATGTTCTCTACCCCTTTTCATATTGGAGGAGTGCTTGCTTGTGCATGAAGTTATGGCTGTAGGTTGCAGTCTACATCCATGATCTACATCCATGAGCACGTGATCTGCTTCTCCCTACATCTACACAAGCACATATACACATACATAACGTGTTGTCCCTTTAGGGCCCTGTATGGGCGAGCCCCTACTTCATTACTAACCAGGTCCCTGAGGGACCTTGCGCTGCCGCCAAGCAAGTAGATAGTGAGCAGGGCAAGAGTTACGTAGCTGGAAAAGGGTATGTCATATCGTGAAAATGGTAGAAAAGCAAAATATATTCAAGGTCGCGCTCATTTCATGTCGTATCTCGTGGTGGAAGATGTCAACCAACCGCTTCTAATAATACTCAAAACACCTGCACCAGCACGCCACCCGCAAATGCCACCCATTTTGCCTTCGTTGTGGCGAAGGCTGCTGCAACGCAGCCCAAAAAAAACCTAACCTAACAGATGCCGGTGTCATGTTAAGGTTGCGCTATTGTGCTACAAGATAACCGAAATCCAATGTGGCTGGGGCTCTACTGTCGTTCTCCGAACGACATCACCTGTCCCCACTAACTTTCACCATGTGGTACTGTACGATGCGTTCTTTCTCGTCAAATCCGCACAATGCCAAACATGTCCCAGAGTCTTGTTCCGTGTACGTCCATGCCTGAGCTCCTCAAACCCTTGCATGCATGCCAACAGCAACTTTGTCATGCACATCGTCCTTCAATTTATCGTACCATCTGACATAATTACATACACTGCTCCGCCGCCATGTGTTAAGTCCGCTAGCTACCATTATGATGAACAGCATCCTGATTTGGCACAAATTCTAGGCACCAAGGACCTTTCCTCTCCGCCTTCCCATCGCCAGTAGGCTTACCAACATTAACATGGGTACCTCAATATTGGCACGCACGCCCCGTGTAACTTGTCCGAGCCCCGCCGCGTCCGGGCAGAAGGCTTCTGACTGCCGTAAGGGTGCCGTCTTCTATATATTGGACAAATCAGGTCACATCATTCCTAAGTTTATATCTAGGCGACACTCCGGGAGGCGCTTTCCTTCGTGCATCAACCGTGCCCTGACACTGCGACCATATCAGCCATCCGCCAGTGTGGGGTCTTCCGCGAACTCAGATGCTCGCTTCTCAAACAGATACCTGCACACCAAAGGACAGTCCGAGCTGAGCCAGATCAATGAGAGAATAGCAGGCTGTATGTTGTTAGGGACAGTGAAAAGGGTATAAACGTCCACTAAACGGGGACGTCCATCCATTCCATAATTCCAGCTCGGCAGTGTCAGCCGACTTTTCGGATGCATGAAACCGAAGCCCTCTGGCGGCGGGGCTGTCAGGGCTTGCCCACGCATATGTAGAGCTGTCACCTAATGAATGAAGCTAGGGACAGAGCTTCCGAGCGACTGAGCGGTTTAACGGCATTTGCAACTTTGTATGTCACTGGTCCAAATTCGTTATTTGACCAGTATGCCGCCGCAAGCCCTGGACAGCCCTGACATCTCAATAACTTTTAAGTCGGACGTACATGGCTCATCATAAACCTCGCTCTGGCCCTATTACAGGGAACGCGGGATCATCAGGTCGTAAGGGTAGGAGTACCAGCAGTCGGATGCACAATGAACCTAGATATGCACGCTGTTTTTATCGTGTGTCTGATTTTCCCCAGCAACCGCCGCCAACAGCCCCACTCTCTAAGACCTTTCCCCTTCCCCTAATAGGCCCTATCCCCAGTATCTCCTCACTTGTGACAGCACAGCAGCGAAATGGCAGAAGCAGCAGTCTCTTGGTGAATGCCTAGCTCGTCCAGTACGGCCTGACATACACGGTAAAAGAAAAGCGGAAGGGATTAATTTAGTTAAGGCGCATGAGGGAAACAAAGGATACTAGCCAGGATAAGTACCGAACAAACAAAAGAGATCGACTCCCCAAATTCCATTTTTCACTTACGACATATGGATATATGGACAAGGGACAGGTGACAATAGATCCGCATTAATGGTGTGGATGTGGAAAACACCTTCGCGTATGTCCTTATCCAGTGCAACAAGGGAGTCGAAAAGGCTGCCACTGTCTCCGACGGTCAGGAACTAAACCGAATTGCCGTCACGGGCACGCAAGCAGCCCGTCACAACCCCCTGGAATCCAACGACCTATCGTTTCTTGTTGCCAGCCGACCTTCCCCATACATCATGCCGTTCTGCTGTCCTTGCCGTCCTTGCTTCTTGACATCATCATCAGCGCCCAATTTCTCCCTGGAAGATGATTTCTACAACGAACCTCATCCCATTCACGCCCCCACCACCTTCATGTGCTGCAGCAGGGCGTCAAATTGCACCGCCCCAAAGCCGTGATTGCGCAGCTGGTCTCTCTGGCTGGTGAGAAGGGTGGACGAGGCAAAGCGGGCCTTGCCACCCAGGGCACACGTGAGGAACTCCAGCTGCGGGGACAATAAATGGGATGAAGATTAAATAGGAAAAAATATTCAATAGCCATATTGGTTGAGTTATGGCACAAAGATGGCCGTCACCGCCACCGTCTTGACCACTGCTCCAAATACGGGGTGTAGTTAAATAGAGAGCATATCGCTTGACAAGACTCGCTCAAAGGCATTGTGTGCTGTTAGATTCATGGGTCATCACCTAGCAACCCATCCACTTTTACTCCAGGACCCCAACAGCGCCGTACCGTGTGCGTCTTGAGACTCTGTTCATTGGCCTCTGCGAACATCGTCTCGCACCGTTGGTCATTGCGCATTCGGTTGTAGAGGCTTTCAACCGCCGCCGACAGGGTCTCCCAGCCGCCTATGCTCTCATAACTGCACGACTCAAGGAAGACGGGATCGACATAATATATCAAAACCCTGCAAGAACCAGTGCACCAACCCGAACACGTAGGAAGGGATTTCACGATAACAGGCCAACCGTAACAGACACCCTATGCCCATCATTGCCCCGCCGACTCATCATTGCTGTTATAAGTTATAATTATATCCGCTCCTCCTCTCTTGCTTGCCTCGCAACCAGGCCCTCCTCCCAACGCGCGTTGATGGACGCATCCGTCTGCAAGCTATTGCACTCACACGCAGTAGCTGGCTGAAGCCCTCCTCCCAATAGAGGTGGTGTGCACCGGCAACCCCGTGGCCGCCTTGAGCAATTTGAGCTTCGCGGGGTTCAAGGGCGTGCTACCAATCCGCGGGCCACCAGAACCTGTCCACAACACGTGGAACTCCTTAGCGGGAAATCTGGAATTAACAACCAGACGGACCCCAGCTGGAAGGCCTGCATTTTATATTCAATAATTGAGCTGTAGTAGTTGCTGCTGATAGGATATATTTAGATGCCCGCATACATTTGTATTAGTATGTGCCGTGGTGTGTGATGACTAACCACATTCGCTGTGCAAGTCGCACTTGAAGTTGGGATGGCAACTCCGACAGCCATCGCTACCTCTCCTAGTTCCCATTGGGCCGATGCGTCAACGGCCTGGACGGCCTGGGCCCACGTCTCAGGCAGTAACTGGATTCATCGTGTTCATCTGATTCAACTAACAGAGGTCGCTGGCTGCGGCTCAAGAGCTAGCGCTTCGGACCGCGGACTCGAACGAACGCCCACACTCCCGTGTCTCATAGAAAGACGGTTTGTCTGCTACCGTGCCACGCACACGCCACGGGTGCGTGCACTTGCTTTTCATTCACAATAATGCTGTTCTCTGCCCGCTCCGCTTGGCTGCCTTCATGAGCACACCTAGGCACCTAGGCAAATAATGACATGTTGCAATACCAAGTATACATCATATCATGGGAAGGGAAGTGTGAACTTCGGTGCTGCCAGCTAACCGCGTGGGTCCCGGGGACCAGGGAAAGACATGGACATGAAGTGGATGCAATTCGCGCGGAAGGCCGAGCTTGAAGTCGGGCGGAACGAACCGGATGGAAGCAATCATCCTTATAGACCATTAGGCCCCGTGTTGTCTTTCAACGGATGTATCGTTCTTGTACACATGCCAACTGGGATATATATGGGCTGGAGTCGTCAACTATCTCACATATAAAGGTCTGACAGCTGGGCAACTGAGCTCATCATTACTTAGTTGCTAAGTTACCCTTCATAGCCAATATCTTTTTTCTAGCGGAAACTGTATGGACAAGTGTACAGCACGGGTCCGCTCACACGTAGTTATCTGTGTCGAAGGGGGCGGGCGGTGCCGGCATAAGAGAACAGCGACACAATGTGTGCAGTTTGCTAAAAACGATGTGTAATCGTAATATCACACTATTAGCCGAAGTTCTTTGCAATTACCTGGCAAGCTGGTTGGAAACGTGACTCCGCAGAGTGCCGTGAATGCCTCGCAGACACTTAGCAAGTCATTTACCAGCCCGTTCGTCAAATTTTTACTCTGAACAAAACAAAACGGAGGGAAAGGGAGTCAGAAACTTTGCAAACAAAGTCTCGACGTTAGAACGTTAGGAATATCCAAACGACAACGTCGCAAACATGACAAGAAGCATTGTGGTGTTATAAGCATACCTTCAGACATGCGGCCAAATGCTCAGCTGCAAGAGCGATCGCTGCGTTGCGCTCCTCAGGCGGGGGTGCCAGACGCTGTGGACAAGACCAAGATCACGAAGGCATTACTCTTCAAAGCCATCAATTTCCCAAATAACCCGGTCAATGACAGCTCTCTTCATACCGGTCCGTCAAGAAAGGCACCTTGCGTCGACGGGAGCGATAACATCTTTTCATGCCATGAATTTACTGCCTGACGAATGGCGTTGATATCATCTTGCGACATTCGTTATGAGTGCCAAAAGAGAGAAAGAAGCCTAGCCGAAGACAAATGCGCCTAACCGTCGCTAGATAGCCAAACTCCACCCCTATCTGAAGATGCACAGCATATAGAAAACGTCTGAAATGAATGTTTTTTTAACAGAGCACAAGCAGGCGCCAAATAAAAGCTCAGAGTTTTGTTATATATGAAGACTATAATCCATTATGCTCCTCGAAATACAAAACATTCTACACGATAATAAGTATGGCGGTGTTATGTGTGTATCTTTATAGTGATAATTTGGGCGTGGCTCTATGCGCACCGGCCTTCGGAGCGAGACCCCGCAAGCTAGTACACTCTCGACTCGATACGGCCTGCAACAAAGCTTAATTAGACGCTATGTGATGTTTAACTGCAATATTTGCCGTAACCATGACTCAGGGCATTGTGAAGGAACGTAATAGTCGACTGTAATCTTGTACTTAATTCATTCCAGCCCTGGGACGTCCTATCAAGTAGTTGTATTATCTAAAGGAGACAGATTACCTTGTAAATACTAGTTGAATAATTATCCTGGACTTTCTGCGGCCAACTGAAATGGTCAAGGCACAGAAGAACCCCAAACAGCATAAATCAGAACTTTCCGATGATTCAAGGAATCCTTCAACGAGCGGAGGTGATCGCGGCAGAGGCGAAAACGATGCTGCAGCTGGAGGCAAGCGTTCTGGTGGCGGCGGCAGCATAGGCCAGCAGACAAGCGGCATCCGCAACAAGCAAAAACGTTCTGAACTTTATCACAAACTGAAACATCAAAAAGAGGCAAGCTGACTGGCTTCTTAGTCTTGTACGATGGCCAGTACGCCCCCTTGGTTCTTGACCGATCGGTCCCAAATGCAGGCATCGACACCCCGACGGCATTCAACCTTGTCGATTGCTATTGCAGACGCATGCTGATGCTGTTGATGTTCGTCGTACGGTCGCACATAGGCTGGGGACTCACATGTAAAGTAGGGATACAGGCAGCTATTGGATCCACAGTCCATCGGCGCCATCACATGTCGGCTGTATTTACATATCTCTTTACTCGGGAACGCGAATGGGGCCAACATAGTACTGAAGATTGTTCAAAATCCTTCAGATTCCTCGTACATCGCGTTGCCCAGTACGAAGATGTTACTCCCTGCATACGCCTCACGGCGCTGCAGCTCACTTATCAACGTTCGAAATCGCTTGGCACTAAACAGGCCCATAACCAAACCACACCATCGGCGTTGCAGAAAACGAAGACAAAGGAGCGGCAGAAAAGGCAAAAGGAGGCAACCCGAGCAGAGGAGCTTGGACTGGAACCGCCCCCCAAGCCAGTCCAGCATGTGAGTAGCTGACCGGCGACTATGAGCTGCGAGTATTTATGCTCTAGGGGTGGCGGGTACTGGTGGCGAGTTGACAAGCTGGGCGCAGGGACAGCGCAAGGAGATGGTTACGGTGTTCGGGTGATAAGGTGATAGGGAGATGTGTAGTCCATGTGAAAGAAAGGGAAGAAAGGGTTAACTGGGTCAGGCGCCCAGATGGGCGGGCTCTCCTCCTGGGGAGTGGGCGAAATCTGAGTGGCATATTTGGAAGAGGAAGGGTGTGAGGCCACTGACCAGCAGGAATAGGTCCCGAGAGAAGCTGAAGACCGAGGACATCTCCATTTCGCGTTGTTGGCCCAAATGATTGGCTCCCAGTTACCCATGTCTACAGGCGCTGTGTTCTAATGGCAATCCTTGGCTGTCTTGCTACAACTCCATCCCATCATGCCGGGAAGGATATCAGGAAGAGACAAGGGAACCGTCAGCACTGGCCCTCATTCAAACAATTTCCCCGGCCTCCCCCACCCCTGACGTAAACGCACCGGCATCGTCTTTTACGAGCCCTAGGCCTTAACGCATTGTGACACGCACTATGAAAGGCCGTCAATTTACCCGCTATCTACAGACACTGGAGAACACTCGCGAGGCGGATGACACGATGGTGGACCCAACTGATGAGGAGGTGATGGCGGATGAGAACGACGACGAGTTCGCAGGTGGGCCCCGCGCAGATAGCTGGGGGAAGGCAAACTGGGATGCTGGAAGGGAGTCGGGCATCATTCAAATGGGGAGTTGGACAGCGCGTTACAAGGTCGGGCAGGGCCGGGGCATCATGGAAATGTACCGCATTGTGTTGTTGAAATGTGCGATTTGTCTTTAACGTTCGCCTGCAAGACGATCTGAAGGCTCCTGGGTAAGGATCAAACCGGTTTCAGACCTGCATTTCATGGCGTTCACACAGCCATTGAAGATCATGAATGGCGTGGAGAGCAGAACTGAAGGGGCATCTCTTGTCGTAATCGGACGATCTCATCCGAATTTCTTTCATCCAAAAAAACACTTCCCCCACAGCTCACTTTGCCAACGCCCGACCGCCCAAGGTGCTCATCACTACCTCCTACAAGCCCTCCAAGATCATGTACACCTTCTTGTCGGAAATGCTGGTAAGGCTGGATTGGGACAATCGCGGTCATGGGCATACTTCAAATGCCCAGTAAGGATCTACTCGTCCACGGGAGCAGTGTAAGGGGCGGTGGGAGCGCTGCTCTCGCGCACCTGCAGGTTCCTTGATGGTGCTGCGTGTGACAGATGCCGCGGATGGGGGTGGACAAAGCGCCGAAGGGGGGATGGCAGGGCGAGTTGGCGGTGAAGGCGTTGCATTCCGCTGTACCATTGCACCCTCTGGTACTCCTGACCCCCATTTTCACCCTGCAGGAGCTACTCCCCTGCGCCGAGTACTATAAACGCAACGGCTTCCCGCTGAAGAAGATCGTCAAATTCGCGGCTAATCGGGGCTACACGGACCTCATGGTCTTCAATGAGGACCGAAAGCAGGCAGGGAAAGGGGATGCGCCAATCCAGCGAAGGAAAGCGTGAAACGACCAGGGCATGTACAGGCCTCTTCCTGGGGGCCTGCACAAGCACTGGTGATACCTAAGCAAGCCCTGACGCCCTTCATCTCACTTGACCTAAGTCGCACTCTCTGCATACACTATTATTACCATCAATTTTAGGTCGTGTTTCATGTTGGGCATGTATGTTCCTACGGCCCCCCCCCCCGCTACCTCCCTCTGCCCTCACTGCTCCGTCCGCTATGTTACCTCACTCTGCGGCCCAGCCCCCGAGGTGCCGCAAATCACATCTTCAAGACACCTGCTAGACGTGGCTGTCCTCACTCGGAGGTCCCTCCCTTCCTCATCAGAACTCTGGTTCTGTCTCTTATCGCATCGTTTCCCATTCGCGTCAGCCTTCCATCCTTGGGTCCAGTCGGGTCGGGTCCGGTCGGGTCCCAAACGACGTGAATCACCAACTTAGTCTCTGGTTCCTAATCTGATTGCATTGCACTCTCCCTTACGCCCCTCCTCCTTCGAACCTGGCGAATTGTAACGTGGACCGCTGCTGCATCGAATCAAATACCCGGGGATATATTGCGGGTATCTTATGTACATGTACATGGTTTCTTTTGATCAAGGTGCTCAAACTTAATGAGCTGCCCCGACCAACCTTGCTTTGGCAGGTCAACGGCCTGTTGCTGGTGCACCTGCCTGACGGCCCCACCGCCCATTTTCGGCTCTCCAATCTGAAATTGGGGAGGGACATCAAGGGCCACGGTCGGTCCACCAGCCACAAGCCCGAGCTGATCCTCAACCACTTTGACACACGACTGGGCCACCGCCTGGGGCGCATGCTAGCATCACTGTTCCCGCAGGTGCGCGCAGGAGCGATTGCGCACGTGTTTATGCATACATTAAAAACGTAGCCGGGGGAAAGAGGTCTTCATTTCTTGATAGAACGGTCATCTGCACCTTCTGGACTCTTTTTCCTTGTTATTTACCGGTGACAGGCATCCATTAACCCAGGGCGTCATTATGCGTGTTTATTTCAAATCGACCAAGTACTGGATTAAATGTCCAGGTTCTTAATTCTCAGGCCGTGCCGTGCATGGCATTTGGCCCGCCCCCTCATGTTTACGATAGTCTACATCGAATATTACGCTCCACAGGACCCCCAATTCAGGGGCCGCCGGGTGGTGACTTTCCACAACCAGCGAGACTTCATTTTTTTGAGGTAAGAGACCAGCGTTAGCGAAAATCAAGCCACATTAACGAAGTGGGGATTCTGGAGCTGCTAGCAAAGATAAGTGGGAGTATCCTGGCGGCGGATTGCATTCTGATATGACTCTCAATTCTCAACAGCCATAAAGTTCGGGACTACAACTCCCGGGCGTCAGCCGGCTTCTCGGTTACTGAACATGGCCTCTCGTGTAGCGAGTGGCTCAGCGAGCTGCTCCGACCTTCCGCTTCGAGTGACTGGGTCCTTGGTTTTCCCGCGCCCTTGCCCTGCTCCGGCAGGCATCACCGGTATATTTTTGAGGAGAAGGAAACCCGGGACCAGGCAGCCAAGGATCCCGCGAAGGCCAAGAAGAAGGCCGTGATCGCACGGTTGCAGGTGGGTTGGACAGGACGGCATACCATTAATGGTGTGCTGATAACTGGACCAGGAAGGAGAGTCCGTCGAAGTGAAATGAAGTATCGTACTTGACGTCCCGACAGTGAAAGAAACCAGTATAAAAGCCGGTATGGTGTGTAAGCAGTGACATGTCACGCAACACCCCATCAGATTTTCACTCAAAGGCCGTTGTGCTGTCCTGAGTTCTCCTCGGGTACTTGCTAATGTCCCACCATCTGCCGCCTCTTTTGGATTTGGCGGGTAGCGCAGCTACATTTTAGCTGTCAGCTAACGGCTAATAACAGCAGTGCACTGCATCGTAGGATCCCGTGACCGTGTCAGTTGTTTATCTCACCTCCTCGCCCCTTCGCGCCGTTGCCCCAGGAGCTGGGGCCGCGCTTCACACTCAAGCTGCTTAGCCTTCAGAAGGGCACCTTCGACAGTCGCAACGGCGAGTTCGAGTGGTTGCCCAAAAAGGAGAACAAGACCAGCCGCCGCAGGTTCTTCCTGTAAGGGGCAGAGCTCACCGGCATTCGCTGGATGTATCGGTGGGCGGCTGGGCGGGCGCTTGCCTGGCCATGCGATCGTCTGGGCAGATGAGGGCAGGCTCAGAAGGCAGGACTGGGAAGGCAGAAGCTCACGTGGCAAGCCACCATTTGCTCTCATAACAGCTCTCATAAGGCAGTAGCATGTTACCGGGGGCAGATCAACCTTGAGGACAGTGGTATGGGAACACCCCCGAGGCTTCTGCGTTCTGAATCAGCATCGGTTTGTAAATGCGGCTGTGAACTTGATGAAATGCGGATTGCAATACACATGCCACCTTGATGTTATATCTGGACATCTGGCGCAGGTCCCCAAAAGAATAGGACCCCCTCCCTGCCTGCCTGCTTGTTGGGTCTCTTTGAGGCAGTGCTTATTGGTAGCCGAAAGTCCTCAGCAAGGTGATCGGCACCGCGGTCGTTTCACGCTAAAAAGACGGCATTGCCGCATGCGGCGCCCTGGGTCCAAGGTTATCAACTTACTTACATGACGTGCAATCATGGTAATACGGATCCACTATCCAAAACGCCTTTGCCAATCGTGTGGCATATTCAACTGAACTGGTCGCGTGGCTACGCAGGGTAGCCTCCAGATCGCTGCTCTTTGCACCACATCTCAAGATATCCGAAGCAGTGGGAGTCCTAATAGCGAGATTTGCTGGCATAGGTACTAAAGATGCATTGGATGAAGACTTTCTCGTCAGGGAAGGGGCTACACTCAGCCGAGAGACACCCTCCCTCCATAGCCATTCTCCAGGTAAAGAAGATAAGTCAACCTCACATAGTCTGTCTACCTGCATACGACAGTTAGGCACGCATCAAGGGCGCATGAAGGGCAAGGGCGTCTGCAAGTGGTAACCATCCGGTATAGGGGCACCTTCCACCCCGAAAGAGGGATCAAAGCCCCTTCCTTCGCGTACATTTCATATTCCACGTATAAGAGAGCTTCGAACGGTTGTATTGCCGCTGACATTACTAAATACAAACCGACGCACAAATGCAGCTTGGGCCCCTAAATCAGACGTCCCTGTCCATAACTGCAAAGCCCTACACACCTCTACCAAACAGGGGACGCCCGCCTGATCCTTCCCCACTGCCAGCGTTCTTGTCTGAAACTGCTACAAGCTACAGACCCCGAAATGTGATGATGAACATACTGCACTTGGGCCCGAATACTGTCGCTGCTCTGCAAACCATGACCTGATCCATATTGTCCAGCCCTGCCCCGGCCCAACCCTGATGCTATACAAGTGCACCCCTACTGCCACTGCACGAGTCAAGTCGCATGTTCCATAGCTGCGCCGCCAAAGGCAAGCGGCAAGCGCCTGCTCCCACTACCACCGTTCCTGACGATACTATCACCCTACAAGGACACCCTACAAACGGCGGCGATGACCACTGGGTCCCCTACCTCTCAGTGCCCCTAAGTTTCTCCTGCTTGAAATCGTCCAGACGGAAATGGCACCAGATGATTGGCACGATGTGAGCGCGGGTTCTAGCACTTCGGGTGGGTTGCGGCACATCCCGGCGGGTGGCGGCGGTCAAGGAACCCAACGAATGCCCTTATCTTGACGATGTACATATTAGGACGGAGTACGGATACAGAATGGCGCAGGGGGCCAGGAAGAGAGTATCTCTCCCCTTCCCTTTTTAGGGGGTGAGAAAGGGAAGGGTACGCCCCTGCCCCCATACATTAAGGCATCTGTGACATCACCGACCCCATCCAAAACAAGTGACGTAAGGCAGTCCTGTCCCAGTCCCTGCCAAGTTACCAGCGCCATGTAACGGGCCGTCCCCCTTAGCCGCCCATGGAGCAGCGCAAGTAAAGGACGTAAACGATGGTTACATACATACAGTTGCCGTGCTGCCTTATCTTAAGTGCATACACGAAAGGTTAATCACGTCTTAGAGATAGCATACGATGGCGAAACAAGTATCGACAAGGAGCGAAAAGGCAGAACAGTCCTGGTTGAACTACGTAAACGGATAAATAATAAACTCTCACCCGCAGAGCCCATGCCCAATCATGAAAGATCTCTTACCAAGCCCAACCGCATCTCACTGGAATCCTGTTTAATAAAACCCATGAAACCGGTGCTTGCTTCCACCCCCGCATGTAGTTTCTCTCCAAGTTCCAGGATCACAGAATACGCACGCGCAGCCCCTAGTCCTACTCTCAGTACGTTGCCTAGATCAGCGAGCCGTCAGAGCTCTTTTGCAAGCCCTGAGGAGCGATACCTTGGGGCCGTTGCAGCTGTTGCTCCTTATGCATCAGATGCTGGTGTAGGGGGACCATCCCAACCCCCGGCTCGTGCGTGTCCGCTCCGAAACCCACCCAGCTCCCCGTTCCCATCGGCAAACCATTCCCATCCCTAGGGGACCCCCTTGTGACGGCGGCGGCAGCCGCCACCCCGGTAGAGGTGGCGGTGGAGACGGAGGCCACCGCCCTCAGTTGTGCTTGGTCATGCGCGCCCAGCACCGGCTCTAAGGGCTCACATAATGGCAGCAACGCCGAGGGCGGCGCCGACATCAGCGCCATAAACTGCCGCGCGTGCTTCGCCTCTAGGGCCTCACACATGCCCTTAACACGTGACAGCACCTCGGGTAACAGAGCCTCGGACCCGGCCCCGGCGCGACTGCTGGCGCCGGAAGCACTTACCATCGCGGAAGAAGAGGAGGGTGATGGCGCTGGCGAGGATGTGGACCACAAGGCCCGGAGATCCGACTCCAGCTGCTCGAACTCGGGCAGCCACTCAAACGCTACTGTTGTAGCAGCCATGCCACTGTCGCTACTGCTGATATTGCCTTTGTTCGAGATTCGGTCCACAGGCGTTACAGCCACAGTCATTGGCGCCGAATTTGTCGTTCCTGATGTCTGAAAAATGGCCTGACAGACGCCAGCAGAGCTGCTGGAAGTAGCGGCGGCAGTGCCGCTGCTGGATACGGCCATCGTACTAGGAGAGGCCGTACCGTTCGGCATGGTGGAATTAGGGCTGCTTGTCGTGGAGGTCTGGCCTGAATTCCCCGTCGCTGCCATCGCTGGGCCTCCAGGGGGGGCTGCAGGACTGGTCGGCCCGGTGCGGGAGACCGGGTGTGGTGTCCTGGCTAATTCCGCTTTCACCAAATCGCCAAAATCCTCCAAACCTTTAGTGGTGGCAGTGGTGGTGGCCCCAAACCGGGGCCACTGCGAGGTGCGTTGCCCTTTCGAGTGGACGGCCATGCCGGTGGCCATTCCAACACCAGTGATGGCAGCGCCGCTTGAAGTAGATGCGTTTGCAGTGATGGAGGTGGCGGAAGGGCCGCAAAAATCTACCTGCCTGCCGCCCGAGCCACTGGATAGCGTTGGTGAGACCGTCTGGGAGGGGTGCGAGCCACCGACCCGCGGGTCCGCACCGTTCTCCTGCGGGAACGCGCTCATTGCCAGCTTGACCACCGCATGCCCTTGCACCGCCTGCTGCGTCGTTGATGGGGGCCCGACCGAGAATGGGTCCCACCCCGGTGGCAACGTGGGCGTGGCAGGCTTATCCTGAGCCAGTGGCTTCGGTGTTTGTGACGCCATGAAGGGGTTTTCAGTCAGCATCGAAGCCGGTTCAATTAGCAATGGCTGATGCCGGGTCTGCGGCGGCCTCGGACGAGGGCGGCTTAGCTGGGGCGGTGGCGGAGGTATGACAATCCGCAGCATTTCGAACACACCCCGAGTGGTGAACTGCTGCCAGTCCTGCAGCGCCTGGTTGATCTGATCAGTGGCTGTCAAAACGGGCGCCAGACACCCAGGATCATCACAGTGCAGCGTGTAGTCCTGGTGGTGGGTGGGTGTGAAGGAAAGTGAACACCCCACACTGTGAGTAAAGGGATGTATACGAGTGCAGATGGAAGGAAACCCAATGGTCAGGACGGCAAGGATAATTGCCAGATGGATCCCATGAATGTCCAACACGATAGGGAATACATACAGAGACCGAAAGGTTGGGACGGGACGGGACGGGGCAGTAAGGTGACATCGGAATGGGGGAAACAAATCGGGGAGGAATATGCGCGTGAATGAATAAAACTGAATAAAACTGAAAACAACATAAGAACCCCCGACTGACGGCAACAGAAGACATCTTGAGAGCAGCAGTAACAGAGGTGGGTGACCGCGTCCAAAACAGAAGCAGGGGGGAGAAGTGGAAGTGAGGTGTGGTAATTGCTTACGGCTGATAGCTACATAGGAGTGCAAAACAGAAGCCTCCGTCATGAGCATGGGTTACTCGACTATTTACATTACGTCCTGGTTATAGCAGCATTTAGAGAGTACATCTACACATCTGCACATCTGGATAATGTCAGTCAAACGCAAAGTGACGTCTAAGTGACGTCTATACTGCTTGTTTTTTATAGCACTGTTCTGAGCCAGGTCAAGTAGTCCACCTGCGCCCTGCGCCTCCATTGGCTGCAGCGCTCTGCTTCCCTGTACGCCGCGTCCATGGCCATGCTGAGCTCCCCCTGCCGCTGCACGCGGGCAGCCGCGTGACAAGCCGCCAGAGCTGACTTCATTCGCTCAGCGTCTATTTGCATCTGCTGACACAGCTCCGGAACCTGCGCAACTTGAAGTTAAGGCAGGGAAGGTGGGGGGACAAAAACATCATGACCGCAATAAACCTGACAGTATGAACCAGAAACATAAATTAAACATGTAACCGGTGTGATGGTATGTTACAATTTACAACTTCGCAAGTTTGCGTCCGCCGGTGAGATATCCTCCTAGTCCCAATCCGCACAACCCTGCAGCTGGCAACCTCATCCATGACGCCTTCACAAATCATGTAAGCCTCTGAACCAAAGGGACATGGCGTTGGGTGAGCCATGTCAATTGATTGACCTCCCCATAGCCTGCTCTTTCGCCCGGACCCCGGGTCCGTTTACCAACCCGCTTTGGCTGCTCTGGCTCTTCGTCTTTTCCGTTTCATGGGTTCAGGCCCCAGCTTAGCCCCCTGGGACTTCGGCATGGACTCCGGTCTTTATTCTTAAGCACATGGTTACTGACTTCCAAATGGAGTTCACCATCCTACCCTCTCCCTCTCCAGCTTTGAGCTTTTCAAATCTCCCATACCCATCCTCAATCTGAACCTGTTACCCGCCCCAGCTGTGTCAGCAGGCTCACCGCCTCACCCCGCACCCGCAAACTCACCGCATGGGTGGTGATAGGAGGTGGCGCGCCTCCCGGCAAAGCCCCAGACGACACGCTGGGCCAGACTGGTAAGACGCCGCCGGTGCCGGCTTGTACACTCTGATTTCGTTCGTTAAGTCCAGCCGCTGCACCCGAACGGAAAAGCAGGTAAGTCCGGGGCAGGCGGGGGCCCAAGATTGAAAATACGTTTGGCTGCTTCCCAGCACACGTACGAAGCCATCTGTATTTCGATAACGTGGAACCCTGTTTGCAGGTCTTCTATTTTCCAGGTTACACTCCTTCAAATCCTTCTTCACCTTCACATTGTCCCCCTTCAGCACCTCCCGTATCTTCATACGCACACGCGTATACCCCAACTCTGCGGGTCCCTTCCAAGGCGCATAACTACATCCATTACCCTTTCCTAGCCCTCAGCCCTGTTCCCGTGCCGTAGTACTGCAGCACCGCCCCATGCGGATGTTCCGCTGATTCCGTTGGATGATTTTCGGCGCGTGCACGTGCACGTGATAATCGACTTCGTTGCTTGGTCATGCTTTGTTCGTTGACCGGCCCCGTCTCACCCCCCCGGTACATCCAGCGGATGAAGTCCTCCCCGCGAATGGGCGCCACCGGGGGCACGCCCAGCTGCTGCTCCTCCTGCATGGCTAGCACTGCTTGGGATGGGTTGCAGCCCAGCGCCATCTGCCGGTAGCGGGGCTGATCCAACAGAGCCCGGCTGCGCATTCCCAAGTCCTCCTGCCTGGGGGCCAACAACCGACATCAAGGGAGAGGAATGGAACAGCATCCAACAATGCAGCGTTGTGATGGTGAACATGAGACGCTGTGCGGAGACAGCACATCGATAGGATGCGCAACAGAACGGCCGGGTGACCGATTTTCCTGGACACGGGAGCTAACACAGAGCATGCTGCTCTATCGAATCGTCAAAGGATTGTGCTCTGAACCCAACTCCTCGCACTGGCCGAGGGGGTGTCCATTTTTAAACACGCTTCACATGACGGCTTCTTGTCGGTCATGAGCCTTCACAAATATTGCCGCAGCGTCGTGATGAGATGCATCAGGGAAGCTGGAATGTGGGGCGCGGTACTATCTGGATTATGGGATTGTTCTGCTCGGCGTGTTCCACATACCCGAAGAGGTATGCCCAATCCACGAGCACTTGCACAAGTGCCGTCGCTACTTGTGGACCTTGCGGTCGGGCAAGCTGCTTCTCTAACCGCTGAAAGAGCTTTGGTAACGCCATCTGGTTGCGGACAACTGTTCCGCAGTTTAATGACATGGTGTGCAGCACCTGGGGCAGATAACGCAAAACCCAGGATGGTCATCCACCAGCTTGCTGCCACAAAATGTGCAATTTTATCCTTACATGCTTTAATCTGCAAGGGTTAACAAGCGTCATTTGGCACCATGCACTCACCGTAACCCCAAGAAGAGGTATGTGCAGCTGGCTGTCATTTGATTTAAGCCATCCTTTGAGGCAAATTAAAGTGTCACCGTTGAGGTTGTTGGCCTTCACGACATTCTTGACACCAGCAAACACCAGGGCCCAGTTCACTTCACGCCCCGAAGGATCAAGCAATGATCGCGCTAGTTTATCGTGGGCTTGTTGTGCCATCCTTTTAAACCTCGGTTGAAAACAGGCGCATTTATGTCATTCCTGCAACGGACGTTACCCTTATGATATTAAGTGACACTTTCCCTGAACCATTATACTTGAAGTTTTTTCTCATCAAAGAATAAGGAAGGCAAGTTAATTTTTCGTCCAGGAATCTCGCATCCCTTGTCTACGTTCCGGGAATTGGCGAAGCTGTCGGACACACATCGTACAATATTGCGAAAATGCGAGAAAGCAGCTATAGTGGCCATTCCAGCGTGATTAAATAAGCCATTCCGAATTATGACGGATTTATCAACATGACGCATTCGATGGACGCGTGCCAATACCTAGACGCTGCACAGCGCCCGTGCTTCCATCTCATGAAAGCGAGCGCGTGGCCTATAGAGGCCTGACTTGAGATTCTCAAAATGGCTAAGCCTTTGCTGTGGTCTCTTGACGGGCACGTCACAGGCACGATGGCACGTCAAAGGGATTTGCCTAAACATGGCAGAAGCTGACGCGGGGACCCTGGGCCCCATGACGAGCATGGCATTATCTGCACGAGCTTGAGTCCTTCAAGGAATTTCCTTATACAACCATTCATCCTTCCAACCCAGGGGAACCTTTATACTGTAGGTCACTGAAAGTCGCAGCGACGCCAGTGTTGTCCCGTGAGGCTTCCCTCCATGCTTACAATCCCCCATCCATGCCGGAGAGGTAGCAACTGCCAAACACGAGCCTCAGATGCAGCGTGATGCCCCGGATGCAGAGGCTACGGATGCAGAGGCTATCAAATACATGCTGCAGCTGGCATATAGGGATGAGAATCTAGCCGGACTGTTCCTGCTTTAACGTCTGGACATCATCCGATTCGCAACTGGATATGCAGGCGGGGCCCTTTATCGTCGCTAGGCACAGCCCAATCTGCATTTTTAGACCCCGGAACCGCAGAGAACCGAATTTAGGTAGATACCCAGAGCGTCCGCATAGTTGGTATCTCGACACGCAGGGTATGGTATCACGGATGGATAGGTACTCCAAAGCATCTGAGTCCAGTTGATACTTTAGGATACTTTCAGCAGGCTTCAGCTGGATGCATCGGGGCGATGTCTTTCGCCACGGCTTCTTTTAGGGAAAATGATGACTGAATAAACATCCATGAATACAACACTAAAGTAACATGTTGAAATGGGCTGGCTCAGGAGCATACGCAGACTATGGCAGGCCACGGACAACCTGATGGATCGACTGTATCTACTTCCACTTTGACCGTATCCCATTCTTATTTTGACAATGAAACTTTTTTCTTGTGCTGCTAACGTATGAATTTTGGTCAGAGCAGGGGAGACATCCATGCAGCAAACCGGAAAATATTGGCGGCTGGTACAGCAGTTGTAACCACCTGATGTACGTTCGTTGCAAGGCCGACTCTTCCCCGTGTTAAATTGTAGGTCGCAATACGGTAATGGACTCAGGCATAATCGGTTTAAATTCTTTAGAAAACATCTGGTATTCTTAGTTGCTTCTCTGTAACACATTTTCCATAAATGCAGCCCTCTGACAACCATACGTAGGCCTCAGGAGTATCTGCAATGCGTTTCGTTAAATTACTTCTGCTGATATTGCTTCATTTTTTCAATAGCTTCTATGTGAACGCTGGTGGAAATCGCGAGGGGGCGTTCATTGGCTATTCTGAGCGCTCACTGGAGTGCCAGGACCGCCTAGATCACTGTCGGGATCGAGCCATACATGATGGATGTCTTACAGATCCTTATAATATGCGGACATTTTGCCCAATTTCGTGCGTGGTTTCGAAGTGCATGTCTACTGGCACCCTCAAGGTTAGGCTATTGCAAATGTTAAATTCGTTGTGTTCATATTTTAGATAAATTATCCTTTATGACCGCAGGTGCGCCATAGCGGCTTCGCAACTGAGGACGACACGCACAATTTTGCGCAACGTTTCGCTGACCGGATACACACCAGGACGCTTCAAGATATTAACATAATCCTAAGCCATTTCCGGAAACGCAATTTCCTTGGTAAGAGTGCGCAGCAGTGTGTTGGGAGTGTCCGGGTGCGGTCTCTCACTGTCACCTTCCATCGGCCAGTGAAAGCCCTGGGACATGTCATCCAGCACCCATTTTCTGAGCTGCTTCCCTTCCCACCATTCCGCAAATCCCATTCGGGCTCATCATCCCATTACATTGTCATTAACGAGCCCTGTCTTTGGTCTCTTATTTTGTTCTTTTTCAAACGCTTTGCACATCTCGTCGCCCCGTCTTGCATGAGCTGTCTCTATGTTCATCTATCTCAACTCTCAACCGTCCCTCCTTCCATCAACCCGCAGGCATCCCCCTGACTCTCAGCTCCCTGGGGATGGGCACCTACCTAGGGGACATGGACGCAAGGACGGATGAAGCGGTAGCGGCAGCCCTCATCCACTCCGTCATGAGCGGCTGGAACGTCATTGACACAGGTAACGGGCGGTGACAGGACACGAGACATTAAGGAATCCAAACTAGGGAATGAAACACGTCAGGCTGTGATGGAGGGAGAGGGAGAGGGAGAGGGAGAGGAGAGGGAGAGGGAGCAGGGCTTGCGCACCTTTCCCACACCGAACCAGCTAACCCCCAACTCTCTTTCGCGCGCGCGCGTGTGTGTGTGTGTATGTGAATTCCTCCCCCCCTACATCTCCCCTTCTCATCAGTAAGTTATTGCGTATAGTGCGTATTTATCAACGGCACTACCAGGTAGTGTCTTTTTATCTGCGGTGCCCCTCTCCCTCTCATATCAACAACAGTCTGATTCCGCAACCTCCCCTCAAAATTTGCATGAAAATCTGAATCGCCACATCATCACCAAACAGCCAGCAATTATCGATGGGGTCGCGCGGAAACGTCAATTGGCGCGGCGCTTGCCTCCCTGCTGGCGGGCAGCTCCACCGAGAACTTCCTGCAGGTGGGAGGAAGTCGAGGGGTGGGGGGAAGGAGGAATGCGCCTGTGGGAAACCAGGTACGGGTACTGGAGCTAATGTTGAGAGAGGCTCGAATTTCGACGGGTGGTTGGTGTGAGTGTGAGAGAGGGTGGGATTGGGAGGAAGGGAAAGCAGCGAATCTACAGGTAAGGAAGTTTTGTGTGTTTTAGGGTTTTGGGGTTTACATGAACATCGCGGAGCGCCCATCAGGTGATGCAATGGACGCCATAAAATATGTTGCATTATGCAAGACTAGCCTCCTTTACGGTTTGTTGAACCAACCGCTGGGGGAGCTCCGTACGTTAATGGCCACTGTCTTTGGGCCTCTGGCCTCTGGTCTCGTAGTACACAGCTGCAACTGGCACATTACCCCTTCCCCCATTTTGGTTGGGGACGGATGTAACGGCGGTAGGAGACTGCGAGCCTGGGCAGGAAGGTAATATGAGCAGTGGGTGAACGACAAGGTGGGGGGAAAGGCGGCGGGGACGGTCCTCCTTTCCCCGATGTCCTTTCTGCGGCTCAAAAAACGCGTGTCCTTTACCGAGCCGCTATAACCGCTATGACCGTAGGAGCCGGAGTACACCCGAGACATCACTCGGTCCATGCTCTTTATTTCAACGAAGGCAGGGTTCACGGACGAGTCTCTTGTACGGAAACTCGTACAGGTGGGTATGTCTCTGTGCGTGGGCTTTGTGTTCTGGGAAACTGAGTCAGGCGGAGACATCGTTGCCCATGCTATATGTTGGGAAGATTTTAAGGCGGCAGATACACAGCGTATACGGGATATTGCGCTTCAGGTATATCTGGGGGCAGCTCATGCCAACCCAGTCTTCCTTTCTTCAATTCCTCTCTTCTATTTCCGTCTTCCCGCCCCCCTCTCGTTCGGTGGGTCGGGCTTCAGAGCGGCAGTGCCGGGTTTCGTCCATTCGTCTCCGACCCCCGACCCCCGACCCCCGACCCCCGGCGTCCTCAAGCAGGAGGGAAGGATGAGCCGAATTGACGTATCCGGGGGCCACACCCTGCACCCCGAATACATTATCGCCTCAGTCAACGCCTCCCTGGAGCGGCTTAACCTGCAAACGGTACGGATCTACGGGATGTACGGGCTCGTTCACGGGCGACTTCCTAACCCAAACACACATACACATGCAAGCACGCAACCCCCCACTGGATGAGTGTGCACGTCTGGTACCGTACTACCACACCTAGTATAGTTGGTATCACCAAGGTGGTATAGTTGGTTGGTTGGTTGGTTGTCGAGTAGTTACTTAGTTGTTAATGTCATCATCATCAGTACCAGTACCGGTACCAGTCCTCTCGTCCCTTCGCCGTCACGCCCTTCAGGTTGACCTTCTGTACTTGCACAACCCGGCGGAGATGCAGCTGAAGGGGCTGGGCTGGCCGGCATTCCGGGATAAATTGAAGAAGGTGGGCCAGTGCTCAACCTGAGGTCGTTGGGTCGGGGCCGGGCAGGTAAAGGCGGGGAGGGCTGAGGCGAAGAACTCACATCAGGTGTTTGGGGGCCGGCGCGATGCCAGAAGTTACTGCGCTGCTACGCATGATGAAATGGAGAGGTGAGAGTGCCGCAGCGACTGCCTGCTGCTTCTCTCCCGACCCTATTCTGTCTTTTGGCGTCCAAGAGGGTCGGGCTCCGCTTCCCCTTTCTTTAAAACACCTCCTGTCGCTCCGGGGGAGTACTTACTACTTGGTTTATTTCAACATCAGCATATGGCGATATCACTGCAGCCAGAATCATACATGTACACATAGCCGTACGCCATCTCCTATCTAAGATGATGTCATCATGGGGGGGGGGCCTTCGCTTCCATCCATCCAAATGATAATGAGGAGGAGCAAATGCGGATTTTCGTGTTGTACCCTTCCCCCCATTTGGACTGTGACTCTTCCTCTTCCCGCACCCAACCCTTTTAGTTTTGAGCTTTCGGGTTTTATTATTGGTTTGAGAGTTGCTGTCAGAGCTGCTCCCTTACACAAACCTCGTGCTTACATACCTGCACACGCACACATTTACAGACACAGACACACACGCGCCCCCTCAGGCCTTCACCGCACTGGAATCACTGCGCGAGGCAGGGTCCATCAGGTCGTACGGCATTGCAACCTGGGACTGCTTCCGGGTGCCTCCCACCGACCCGGGCCATGTCAGTCTAGAGGTACGTATGTGTACGGCGTTGTACGATGAAATACGATATTGTACGACCTTCCAATCTCAGCATGAAACGCCACACAGTATGAGCTGTGGCTTTACGGAGAAGGGGAAATCGAGGGGGCTTTCCCAGAGGCTCGTTTCCTCGCCCCTCCTGCCCCTCCTCCTCCTCCACCACCACCACAAGGTTCATTTCGCGCACACCTCCGATTGCTCCTAAGCCAGTCGGAGCACTCTGCGGTGTCCATTATCATGGACCCGAGTACCCGGCTGACCGGTCCTAGTTTGCACGCCTGTCCTAGTTTGCCGAGTCAGATTACGGATTGCGATTCATCTCTCCGGATGTTTTTGAATCACAAACACGTTTGCAGGAAGTGGTGGCTCTGGCGAAGGAGATAGCAGGGAACAAGAGCAGTGGTTTTGCTGCCGTACAGCTTCCGGTACGTCGCCACCTGACTTAAGACATGGCAAGTATTTAGCCGCGCCCCCCTTAACCCCTTAACCTCCCCCCGCCACCACCACCACTCTAATGCTGGGCACGGGAGGACTGTAGGGCGCAAAGGGAGTACGGGATAAGTGCTAGCTTCGTTCCTAAGACCCTTCCGTTGTTTTCCTGACCCACCTGGTTACGCATCCAGGTCAGCGCCACGATGCCTGAGGCTTGGCTGCAGCTCTGGCAGAAGGTTGGCAGCGAGACCGTGTCGCTGATGAAGGCGGCGGAGCTGCTGGGAGTGGCGGTCTTCACGTCGGGGCCGCTGGGGGAGGTGAGGGAGAGAGAGGGAGGAGGGGGTTGGATTGGGAGGTAGGGGAGGAGGGGGAGGAGGGAGGGGACATCTTATGTGGGGGAAGGAATTGATGTGGGTAATAGCACACACACAAACACACACAGACACCTTCGTCTTAACACTTTACACTTCCCGCATGCATCCGGGCACTTAACCGTCATCGGTGTGCTGTCGTCTGTATTACACTCCTCCCCCCGCGGTTTTATCCCCCATCGCCTTCACCTTTCCTCGCCTGTTTTCGTTTTGTAAGTCAACAGACCTGTTGTTGGGGAGGGATATTTATTGCGTCGTAAAGACACAGAGATCCAAATCCCGCTATTTATATTCGGGTCTGGTTTATGGTTTCGGAGCATTTAGCGTCATATTTCACTCCCCAACCCCTTTTTGACATCTTCTCCCTGCGCTCCAGGGAGAGCTGCTCCGGCGGATGACCTCCCGTCTAGATTCGGTGGTACAGCTGCGCTCTGAAACCAGCACCGCCCAGAAGCTGCTGCAGCTAGCCCGCAGCACTCCGGGGGCGGCCATGACCAGTGCCCTGGTGGGGCACAAGACGAGGGAATTCGTGGAGTCCAATACGCAGCTGACGATGCAGGCCCCACTCACGGTGAGCAGGCTTTCATGGTTGGGCAAAGAGCCAGGGAAGAGCAGACAGAGGACCCAGGGGATTCAGAAAATGCAATCGTCGTACTTTGCTCACCTAACTATTGATGCTATTCCTGGCCTAATGCGTAACCGGCAAACCGGTACTGAACTCACGGTACTGAACTACCGAAACGGAGTTGTCCGGAACTGTTTGCCGTTGAGAGTGTTGGAGCGGTTGGTGGAGTGGGAGGGAGGTGAGGGAGGGTGCTGGGCCCGTGGCGCTGGTTTTCATACCCAGTCCTTGAGTCTTTTCCTTGCTTCTGTTACGTTGTCCTGCAAGTCGTACGCCGTCTTCCACCCCCCAGAACACACACACGCACAAGCACACGGATCCCAACCCGATCCAACCCGGCTCTCCCCTGATATTGGGTCCCCTCAGGAAACTGACTTCCGCATGGCCATGCAGCAAGTGACGGCTATTTTGGACGGCTCGACCGCTGACAGAGACAGCGCATCGCAGTAAGCAGCCAGCAGTTGTAGCACTGGTGGCAACAACGTCGGTCGATAGCTGACACCGGGTACTGCTTCAGTTCATCCGTGTGGAAGGGATGAAGCCGCCAACTAACTGAAAATAAGTGAAGCCGGACATTGTGATAACCTGAGCTGCGCGCGTGAAAGCGTACGGCAGAGAAGAAACACAGCGACCATACCTGCGTGTTGCGCATTGGTTATGGGCATGGGCCTGTCCCATGCGCCTCTTGCAAACATCTCCAGCGGTTTAGTGGCTGCAGTAGTCGCAGCAGTACCTCCAGCAGAGGGCAGAGGCGCCCTCGCAGGTAGTGATGCGGCCGCATGTCGTAGCTGACAACATGTCGTAGGTAGAGCTGACCTTGTACAGCTGGTGGTGTTGCCAAATTGAGCGCAACGTCATTTCATGCGAATGAAAACGTGCGTGTGCCGTGCATTCGTACTGTTAGGACTTCAGGTTCCGTTTAAGCCGTAACCTGAGGTCTGAGACATGTTAGCCAGGCGTGAGCAAATAACGGCCCACAGTGCCAACCCGCCGACCCTGAACGCGTTATGATGTTATTTATTATTACCCGCCTTGGTGAGCAGTTTCTTACGTATGTCTTCATCTCTGTGGACCAAGGCCGACAGGTTAGCAGAACACAGATTTACAGCATACGAACGACAAGTACGCGCGTGACTGGAACCCCTACAAGCAATAACTTTCACGAAAAGCAATTAATGAGCTATAATGCCAGGCGCAAAGGTCAGAACCTGGGGCTATCAAACAATGCATAATGCCCGCCCGTTGATTTCCCTCCATCAATGAATCCACATAACGAGTTGAAAGGCTCGCGGTGAGATTGCTGGATAAATGCTGGAACCACTACGTATGCATTGAGGTGCACGGGGAACGCCATTGCTCGGGGACTGACAAGAAGTTCATCTCGGGAAACACCAAGTCCACTCCTCCTCTGGCCCTGCCTGCTTTCCTTTCCGTCGCCTTCCCACCTAGACTACGAGCACACCATCCGAGACTTCATAACTTAGCGACAGAACCCAACCCTTCGACTACATAGCTGTAGCAGCAATAGAGCAGAGGTCATTAAAAATCAAGGCGCATACGAATTAGTAGTCCCGCAGCGAAGGAGAGTTGGATTATTGAACAGGCGGGCAAGAGGTTGAGACGCAGCGCAGACGATCAATAACTAATAGGAAAAAGCAATAAATTGAACTGAGACACGGCATTTGGGCCGTGTGCCATACCACCAGGTCGGATACGGTCCCGAGCATGAAGCCGATTCACAACTTTGGTGCTACCGTCAAGGAACATTATCGGTTGGCTGCGACAGCTACCATGCATAACCCGGTGATTAGGGTCCAGTGCACAGGGCCCACCAACCTGTGTACGATGTATAACAATGCAATGCGACGCGAAGAGCGATTTTGATCAGATCGAGCATTCGTACACGATGAGAAAGCGAAAATTTCAAAGTAGCAAATGAGAAGACAAAGGCGGGTATGTAAGTGCGAGCGAGCACAATGTACATGTCGTAAATCTTGCCCCAAAACAAGATACAATACACAGCAAGGTTCAGAGATAACGCACGTGCATTGGCGACGCAGTAGAAGGTGCATCACAAAGGCAAGCATCAACTGAGAGAGGCATTATACATGTAAATGTTGTGGATGTTAAGTTGCTAACCCTTTGATCAACTCTGTCTCCCCCTCTCTTTGGGTGTCCCGCCCTGGCTGTGGACCGGGTCGAACCGAATCAACGCACTGGATCGACATTAAGCCGGATATCCCGAACAGCGGGTGGCACACTAACTCTCCGCGCAGTGTACTGAGCCCTTATGAAATCCTGGACCGCTTCTTCCCTGCGCCTACCCCCAACCCAACACACCGATACCGCCCCTAACCCCTAACCCCCACCAGTCCCCTTCGACCACATTAGCTGTTGCTCACGCGGTAAGCACCTCCACCGCAGCTAAAACACGCTGACCATGTTGTCATTAATAAACATCAGACTACTTCATACTCTTATCTTGCTCCATATGGTTCATGGGCCGAAGCTGTGAATGGCAGTGCGCGTCCTGCCCAAAACCACCTGTCCCAGAGCGCTCATGTACCATTTTTCTGATCACCATCTACCGTCACGAGGAACGGGGAAAGGAGAAGCTCTGAAGCTCCACAATCCAATAACCCATTATCTCGTCCCTCATTAAGTCCGAAAAGAGACGGATGCTGCCACGGCTCATGTGCACACATCAGAGGGTCCCGACGAATGTCGTAAGTTTACGATCATTGAAAACATTCTGGGCCCCAAGTCACTGCATGGTACCGGTACATCCATACACATGGCGTTAAAGAGCGCCTTGAAGGAGTTCTCTCAACATCTTGTCAAAATAAGCTTCTTAGGTCTGCCCGGGTGAACCCTTAACTAATAAAGTTATGAAGATAAAGACTCCGACGTTGGTTGCTACTCCCCAATTTCCCTTCCCGCCTCGCCCTGCCCACATCGCCAAGGTAACAGTACCTCCCTAACCCACACCCACACCGTGTAGCGATTGCGAACACGCACTTGGCGCCCCTCCCCCTTCGCTTTCAGCCTACCCGAGCCCCCAGCCCCCAGCCACCGCGTATTGGTCATTGCGCAGCACCCACGTGCGTCCCCGTGTCTGGGCCCGTTGTTTTTCGCATCCCAGCCCCCGGCAGCAGCATGGGCCCGAGCAAGCGCACATACAGCTGTAACTCCCACACCATGAGCACCAGCAGCGACGTCAGCAGCAGCCCCACCCCTCTTTGCAGCGCCCCACAAGGGTCCCATCCGTCCGTAAAATCCTGCTGCTGCTGATAATAATGCAGCCGCTGCAGGGTTTGGGGGGATATCTGCGGTATTGGCGGCGGCAATGGCGGTCTCGCCACTGCAGCCGGTGTGGCATCCCCTGCCTGGGTCCCTGTACGTCCCTGCCCATGCTGACCTGTCTGACCTGGCGGTGTTTGCTGCTTGCCCTCCTGCCCCTCCCGCTGCTGTTGCCACAGCTTAGAGGGGTCCGGCTTGGAGTGCTGCTCGCGACGGCGCAGCCTCACGCCACCGGCACTCACGTTGCCATAAACCGTGCCTGAAATCTCGCGCACCTCCACCAAAGCACTTCCGCTGGTGCTGCCGCCGTCGTTGCTATGGCGTCTACTGTCACTGTCACTCTCACTGTCACTGCGTCTGAGGTTGCTCTTGCTGATGGTGACGCTGCTGCTACGGCCTTCAGCTAGCCGGTATCCCTTCCTAAGGAAATGCTCCCGTGAACCACGTTCTAAGATGTACACCAGGCAGGTGGGCAGCACGAAGCCCAGAAGGAGCTGAACCATAGATATTGAGGCCAAGCACGCCGCGTCAGCGGGAAGAGAATCCAGAAACGGCACTGCAACACTCGCGGCGGCCGGCTCCGAAACCGAAACATCAGTGGCAGCATCAGTGATTGCGTTTGAAGTCCAAAGAGAGTTGGAGGCTTCTTGAAAGGCTGAGGAAGAAGAAGAAGAAGAAGAAGAAGAAGAAGAAGAGGGGTAGGCGGGTCCCGGCAGGGGTCCCGCCGAGGCGAGGAGTATCCGTCGGAGGTGAGCTGATACACTCGCAATGCTCCGAACGATCTTCCACATCACGGCAGCTATATTTGCACCACGGGCGTTTTGATACAACACGCCGCAGACGTGGGGACCCAGCGTGTGGATAAAGGCGGTCGCGGTGAGCAGGTTATATGGAAGGTGGTACTGCAGTAGCAATGGCCAGCCGATGGATGCCCAATTGAGGCAGGCGACGCCCGAGGTGATCAGTAGATGGGTGGCGAAGGTGCCTAAGACGAGTTTGGGGGATTTGGGTCGGGGAAAACGCCCCCAAGGGGACGAAAGGTCAATGCAGGACGGAGGCTGCTGGAGAGATTGCAAGCGTGCATGACCGGGGTTCCGGTATATTACTTCTGGTACATCGTTGAAAAGGTTTCGGTTATTCATAACATTATATCTCGGATGCATTCGGTGCAACAGATTATAACACAAGGTGGGGCCCAGCGAGAGTCCGCAGCATGGCTTGCAACCAGGTCGTAGTTTCCAGATACTTAATAACCCCTTGCGTCCTAGCTCAGTGGGAGTGGCTGGCGTGTAAAGTGGATTTATGGCTGGAGTGGTGTGTAGTTCGGTCACCACTTTACCTAAAGAGCGGACAGGCACCGGGGGCGACCAGGACGGCAGGCCGCGAATCACACTCCAGTCCACCACAGCGCGAGCCAGTAGCTGGATGATGTGACGATGGCAATTATAGGCATGCCGGGGAAGCACATGGATGATCAGGCGGTTGACAAAACAGACAACAGGGTAAAAGATGTTCGTCCAATGGAAAGAGATGGATGGGAATAAGTAGGGCTGCAACAGGAAGAAACTCGCTGCCAATATTGTTTGGCCTGCAAGATAGTATGTGTCGAGCTCACGGAAGAAAGCGACCAGCCGGTAGGACTGGTACGCGCGCTCCAAAGCGCAGTCATAGAACCGAAGAGTCAGGGGGTGCGCGAACTGCTCCATTATGGACTTTGACAAGTTACGTATACAACTTCACTGCAAAAGTTCAAGTTCATTGTACCTAGTTTGCGACTTTGCTTGCCATAGACCTCGCACTTGCAACCATAACCCTTTGTCTATGCTTACTGGGATTTGTCAACTTCATGGCTTAATCCAAAATAACTTCATAGGTAGCCATGCCACGTGTACGGTATTGTTTGTCCCCGTGTGTCTCACTTACAGCCAGCTCGCAGTACGTCACATGCAAGTACAGCTCTGGGGACGTGGGCAGGAACCCCAAAGGCTTGCACGTCCCAACGTGAATGAATTACGAGATTTCCAGGATTTATTTTTGCTGTATTATAAGCCTAAGCCTGTGCCTAGTATTACAAATCTACAGGAAAGGGTCGACGCTAAACATCCCAAAGGTATGTTTTCCAGACTGGCCTGACTTGATACTTTCAATTTTGAGGTGTGCACGATCATGAACTTGCTAACACGAATTCCGATGCGTGGCGGTGCACGGGTGTCACGGTCACACGAAGCTCAATTGCAACTTTGAAAACGTTATTATGTTGTTCTAATTACATTCATCTTCCCTTGTTCCTCGTTAAATTTTGCATGCTTGAAGAAGATATGTGGGGCTGTACTCGTAGCGTACTGTAACTGTTTATCCAGCTAATTAGCTCCTGCTACGAGACTTTGCCATTTCTGTTACATATTGGCTGTGCTATAACGGCCTGACCGAAGAAAGGTCGTTCCGAACCAAAGAAAAGAAAATAACGTAGCAGAGCGACAGGCGGGTGACGCGACCTCCAGGAGGGAGGGCGGGGCGCGAGCTGAAAAACAAAAACGAGATAAGCAATAAAGCCAGCAAGCGCTACTTATAGCGATCCTGAGGACACGGATCGCCCGCCTCGAGTCGTACCACTCATCGGTCGTAAGGTCCTGCGCCGTAGCTAACCCGGCTTAAGCTACGCATAGCCCGTATTAGCTCCTGCTGCGAGACTTTGCCAAAGGAAGGGAAACCCCATCTCAGCGGTGGAAGTACTGCCCCGCCACTGGTGCGACGCGCCAGTTAGAGGGCTAAAACATGCGAACGCATATGGGCAGCCACGAACCCCCAAGTCGAGGTAGTCCTCCCGCAACGCTGAGGACCCAGCGGCCCAGCCGCCAAAGGCTTCAATGATATCCAGAGGCACCCTCGCCGCACGAGCAGTGGAAGCACCACCACGACACAGGCTGTACAGGGTATGCACAGGCCGTAGCCGCTCCAAACCGAACTGCGACAAAACACGACCGAACCAATGCTCCGCTCCTTGCGTCGTCTGGCGCGCTGGCCAGAGACGCGACGCATCCCGCGTGAACCACTGCAAAAGGGCCACCTGCAGGTGCGGCAGATTGCACAACAGAAACTGCAATACTGGGGCCAACTCGGGTGCAACTAAGTGGGAGGTCGATTCACCGTCCACAATGGACACACGCGCCCAAACGACGGAAAGCAGGGAGTCCGGCGGGAAAAACAGACAGAAACTAAGTACGACAAACAGGAGAGGGGATAAACAGATCGGACGAGACTGGCACCAACAGGAGCCGCTTGTATAAGGCCCACACGTCTAAGGTACTGAAGGCGAGAACCAGGGTGGAGGACGGGGTCAGCAAGACCTGTAGCCGTTCCCAACCCCTGCGAAATGCCGACAAAAGTACGTTGTCCCCATCACATGGCTTGGGAAAACCCAACAAATCATGCACCGTGTTAACTGCGCTAAAATAGGTTGCACGATGCGCGCCTGGACAGTCCCCAGGGCGGCCAGGAATCGCGCCCATAACAACCCAGTGTAACGGGAGGCAGGCAAGAAATCTACACCCTCCCTGATACAAAAACGCACGAACGCTGAAAACTGAGAGGCGTAAGACTGCCAAGTCTTGGCACCGACACGCGCCATAATGACTGTGGCGATCTGCTCCAGACGCAAGGAGTGATCCCGACCAGGAGCCACAGCTTGCAGATGCTCTACCAGTAACCTGGTGACCGCTGGGGGGGCAGCCGCCGTATGCAAGTCTAACGCATAGCGGGGCACAGGGGCTGCTGCTCCCCGTACACCGCGCGTGAACACCCAATCTACCACTGCACTTGTACCGCCACGACCTGCCACTGAGGGGGGGCAGGTAGCGGCTCAACAGTTCCGTATTGGAAGGCAGGAAGACCAGATCCACTGGTAGCTCCATCAGCAGCTGCCACCATGGTTGTGCCATCCAATAGGGCACCACCAACGTGACGCACGCCTGCTCCATCCGGACCTTCTGCACCACGGCCAACAAGAAGTCCGCGTCCAGGGGCGGGCAGCCGTAAGCATTGGACCCACCCCAGGTCTGCAGAAAGGCATTGACCCCAGCCGAGCCAGGGCAGTGAAAACGTGAAAAGAAGCGCGGCACATGCGTTTTGAGGTGCGTGGCAAACAGATCGACATTGAACGGACCAAACAGGCGCTCTAGTAAACGAAAGTAACAAGGGTGGAGTCGGTAGTCACCCCGATCAACCCAACAAGAGGCCACATCCGCCTCATTAGCCACACTGGCAACACGCTCAACTTGTAAAATGATGCTATGCTTCTGAAGAAACTCCCACAGGCACTGGAGCTCAGCGTGCATAGCGGGTGACCGTGAAGAAAGGTGGCCTATAACAGCCTGCGACACATGTTATCCTCCTGAATCAAAACGACTCACTGCTGCACGTAAGGCAAAAAGGACTCCGATACGCAGCGCACCACGTGCAGCTCCTTCCAATTGATGTGCGCTGGTACCTCAGCACACGACCAGTAACCGCACGCCGTGCGACCATGCAACACGGCGCCCCAAGGGTGACGGGATGCATCCACAGAGCTCTACAGCCACGGGGCCCAAGTGAATGGCCGCCAAACAGTGCTGGGTAGGCACCTCCGCCCACCAATCCATATCCTGCATAGAACCCCGAGACAGGCACACCCGGCCAGACCAGTCCACCGGCTGCTTGAGGTCGTCATAGAAATTGCGCAGGAAAAGGGGGGGTGGGGGTGAGGGCAAGCTTCACACTCTGAGCAAAACCACACAACTTAGCCAGCTCTCGCTTCTGAACCAGGCGGTGATCCTTCTTGGCCGTAATGCGCAGTCCGATCACCAACCGGCGCAACTTGGCTAACTTCTCCTTGGGTACCTCAAACAAACCATCCGCCATATTAACAGTGATACCTAAATGGTAAACGGACTGAGACGGCCTCCACTGACACTTCGTGGGACGGCATGACAGGCCCAAGAACTCAATGCTCTCCTTGACCCACTGGGCTCCGACATGGGCTTGCTGCTCGGAAGCAAAAACGAACAAAAAATCATCTAGGTACGGCAAGACATGTGCACCCAGCCGAGCGGGCTGACCACACCACGCAAGGGGATAAAACTGGTGCGGGGGAAGGGGGGGCTTCAGGTGAGGACCCCCACCACCAACAGTAGCCAGGGAATCACACCAGAAACGCACGACATTGTGCATGATTTTGGAAAACCAATAAGGGCTGTTGAGCCAGCCCATTGGTAGCACGTTCACCTGGTATAACTCACCATAGAAGCGAAAAACAAAGAAACGACAGTCAGCCCTTCGAATGGGAATGTGATAACGGCACTTGTAAGCCTTCTGCGTGACATTCATGCACTTAAGGTTGACAACCAACCGCCACAACCCACTACCCGGTTTGGGCACACAGAACGTGTTCACCATATGCTCGACTGCCTGAGAGGCCTCCACCCGAGAAATAGCACCAAGCGTGATCAACCGGGGCTCCTCCTGCTCTTACCACCATCGGGGCTGTTCAGTGCTGACCGGGAAACTGGGTAGATCAAACGCCAAGGGCGGACGGCCTCCCGAGAACTCCACCAGGACACCATGCTTCAACACATGCAACGTGCGTGTATCAGCACCAATAGCTTTCCACGCAGCCAACCTAGCAGTGACCCGCGCGTGCAGGGGTGTAGCGGAATGTGAGGTCATGATCTAATGGCCCTGCCCCGACCCCATCTGGGCCGAGGCACCAGCAGCCGCGACGGCGTGTGTAGGCTGAAAAGCACGACCACCGAAGCCACCTCCACGACCCCGGCGGCCACGGCCACCGTGCCCACGGAACTGCCCACTATTGCTACTCCGACGAACCTCCTGCTCAGCCAAAGACTTAAGGGTCACCTTTGCTCTAGCCTTCGCATACTCTGCATCGAACTCCCAAGTAACGTCATCAAGCAACGGACGTTCCGACTGGGTGAAGTAGCACTGATAGAGCACAACAAGACCATCACGACCCCTACGGCTAAATTCCACCAGGCAATTCATTTGGGTCGAAATGATGTTAAACATCCAGGCAACATCATAGAGCAGGGTGTCACAAGTGCAGGATAACGCAACCAACCAATCCTGCCAAAGGTTAGAGTGGCCTAAGAAACGCCGAACAATGGACAACCCGGAACACACTAACTCGACCACACTGAGCAGTGTGAGCAGTGTGAGCAGAATGCTCAACACATACACAAGAGACCCGGAACAATCCGGGTGACCTCTCTGAGCCTGCTCTAACTCCTGCCACTCGGGAATACCACAGTAGTTGTGTAACACCAAGTTATCAACAGATATGGTTCCTGGTAAATTATGCAGGATGAAGTCGGGAAATGGGAATGCACGCAGATAGGCCCGATGTCGCACCTTGACTGTTAAGTCGTGCATTGACACTGGCCAGATCCTGCTGCATTTGTGACAGCATAGCGACAATGTCTGGTCCGGCAGGCATGCCTTGTGTCGGCATGGGTCTGGGCACCGGGCCCGGATGTACAGCTCAGCGAGGCATATTACCGCCGCTCATCAGCCCAGAATGCTGAGAGAAGTATTGTTCAGGGGTCATGGCGGTTACTCCAACGAGCAAAACAGCCGACAACATGACGATGAGCAAACTGGGTGCCATAGTTGCCACCGATGATGGCAATGAAGATATAATGCCCCACAACGGGCACAGAACTCGAAGAGTCTTGCTGAAGAGCCGAAGGCACAGCGGCTACTAACAGAAAGCTCGCCGAGAAGGCGCGGGACCTGTCCAGTTTGTTCAATGTGAGCTGAACAACAAAAACAAGATAAGCAATAAAGCCAGCAAGTGCTACTTTTAGCAATCCTGAGGACACGGATCACCCGCCTCGAGTCATACCACTCATCGGTCATAAGGTCCTGCACCGTAGCTAACCCGGCTTAAGCTACGCATAGCCCGCAGTCTCCCAGTTAAGTGTCGGGCTCTACATGGGACTATACGATACGTGGGATCCCATGTATCGTCGGCATCACAAACTATGATAATCATACCAGAAGTCACAAACCTGATCTCACGGTATATCATCATACGTTGGACACTCCTTACCATACCATTCAGCCCTCCCTCCCATCCTCCACCCCTCCCCCCTCCGTCCGAGTACGAGATTGCCGACGTGAGAGCTGTTTGGAAAATGTCTGCTTACTTTCCTATGTTCTATGGGATCAACGACAGCGTCCGTCCACACACTGCCCTCATGGTGCAAATGCATGGTACTGAATGAACAAGTGTTTTCATACAACCCACATAACAGCTAGCAGCTTTGCTTTGGCTCAAGGACTCACATAACACAGCCTGCAACTCCAAAACCTGAACTCTGTCAGTAAGGCATAAGCGTAAATGTCAAATTGCACCTTCCGGTTGGCCGGCTAATTAAGGCTTCAATAGCAGAAGAAACACTATTTCAGCACCGGAGTATCAGAAATTGGGTACTTCAGACAGCCTCATCCTTTATTTCATCAGAGCTTAAAATTGGCCCCGGTATCGGTATCTGCGTGCCGTGTTTTGGTCCACTCCTCTCCTTTTCCCCCTAGCTCCGACCTTTACATGCCCCTCTTTCCCTGTCCCGTTGTCAGTGTCTTAGGGTGGTGGGGTCCTTCACCCAAGGCCCACTAACTTGTGTGTGGGATAGGGGGGTACATCACCCGTGGCCACTAACCTGGCAGTCCCTACCTTCCCCGGTATTTCGGGGCACCCTCATCCGGTCTCCCATGCCGACTCCGAAATCAGTGCTTTTCCCAGGTTCAGCACCCACCACCAGCATCCAGAGGAATCTGCCGAATCAACTAAGGCGTCAACTCCGCTCCTGGTCAGCTCGCAGGTCACTTTAATTGGGGTCGTCACCGTCCACCGACATGGGGGCACCCTGCCATCAACTTTGGGTCTTTGGCCCACTCTCGGTCGGGGTAGAACCTGGAACTCCAGGGGCATATTAGTCGTGCCATAACAGTCGTGCCTGAACACACTGTGTGTCTTATTGCCGCTGCTACTGCCGCTCTAATGTCAATCACTGACCCCCTCCTCAGCCACCCGCCGCTCCCACCCCGGCGTCCCCAAGAACTCCACCGCCTCCGCTTCAGAAAGGAATGGCTCCTGCTTCCGTGTCATGCCGGCGGTGTACATGCCATCCCCTCCCCCCCCTGCCACTGCTGCTGCTCCTGTCATTGGAACTGGTGCTCCTTCTGCACCTTTTGCAAGCTGCACCAGCCCAAGAGCGCCCGACGGCGACATCATTTGCTGCTGCTGCAAGTCCTTCCTGGACTGTAGCTGTAGTGACACTCCTGACTGCTGACACTTTTGCATCGCTGCTACTGTCGTTGGCGCCACGGCCGCTACCTGGGTCGTGGCCATCCGCTGCATTCGAGCCCACTCTGCTTCCAGCGCCACCACCTGTCTAGCCAGGTGGTGCGCAACGGTGATACCCTCGAAGTTTAGCCAGCGGCGAGTCACCTGAGTGAAATCAGAGGCAGCCGGGAAGGTGGTGGTGAGCGGCTGGGATTAGCCCGATGACAGACCCCACAGCCCGTGTATTGCCACCCATAGTCCTCCTCTTGGTTATTCGTTGTCCTTCGCTGCTTTATCCTTCAACTCGCAACTGCCAACTCCCTAGCTCCCTGCATTCACAGTTTTATGCCCTCATTGCCCCCCTAGCCCCCGACGCTGCTGCGCTCCACCTGGATGTTGTTATGGGCGAACCCCAACCTTGCCCCCTGGAATGATACGTCAATGCGCCGCCATGGCAGCCGCTGCAGCCGCCGCAACATCACCTCCGCAATTGCTGCCGTCGCTGCTGTCATGGCGACCGAAGACACCCCATCGCCGGCGGTGGCACCTTCCCCCCTTGCCTCCGTCCTATCACCGACGGTCCTTAGCACCTCCGCAGCACCAGCACTTCCATCGCCCATGTGAGCAGCGCCCTTCCTACCACCCTCTGTACCATTGCTGGTGCCAGCGGTGCTGGTACTGGTACTGGTGCTGTTCATGTTTTGCTTTTCACCTCTGGCAGCATCGACTTCTGCATCATCAACTGGCGTAAAGTCTATGGGCAGGTCACTGCAGTCGCTAGCACGCTGCGGTTCAGCTTCCGGTGTCCCCCGCACACTGAAAGCCGCCAGGAGGGGGTCCTGCGCAGCCGATTGGGCGGGATGAGGATGAGGATGAGGATGAACCAGTATAAAACGAAATAACCGAACACATAACCGGATAGATGGGGTTGGTTCAATGGTCTTCGGGAAGTCCAGGCAGAACACGGAAGGATCGATTGTGGCAACTGTGAGATGGAGGTTGCATATGGGCGTGACTGACTGTGTGTCCGTGTGTCTGTGTGTGTATCGAGGGGAGGTAACTGCATGCATACTCCCACCTGCATTACCACCCCCCGCGCCCGGGCGGTCTCGGGGGGCAGTCGGGGCAGCTGGTGCAGGAAGCGAAGAGAGGAGTTGGCCCACCCCACCAGGTGGTCACCGTCTGGCGGAGGAACGGGGAGGAAGAGGGTGTTGATTCGACCCCAACCAGCTTGCTCTTAACACCACACTGTGCGGCACATGCGAGCTTCTCCTTTGTCCCTCCCAAGTTCGGATGTACGATAACTTCTATCATCATCACCATGTCTCTATCTGCTGCTATTTCTCATCGCTGCACATGCACATTGAGCGGCCCCTTCCCTCCCCACCCCCGGCTGCCGTTGTTACTTTCCGACTCGCATCTCCGCATCCAAGCCATACCCGTGTTGGCGTACGCTGTACGACTGGCAAAGCTGGCCAATGCCGAGTAGAAATACAGCCCCCTCTCTGGCTCGTCATGCGTCATGCGGTACAGCAACGGCAATGCTGTATCGGTTGCGGGCACTGCAACGGCAGTCTGAGCCTTGGGATTGGTAGAAGCTGTAGTTTGAAGGTCGTTAGCAGAGGTGGTCGCTATACGTGACGGAGCCTGCGTCTGAGGCTGTAGCGTGACTGATGGCGGCCCCGTCACCGCCGCCGCATTCGCCACTAGAGCCGGACTGCTGGTGGGAGCCCTCAGGTCCCGAGCGACAGAGCCACTGCCTATCCTTCTGCCTCCCTTGACCATTCCGCTACTGCTGCGGGCAGCGATGCTACTCTTGCTGTTGGGATTGACATTGCTAGTGCTACTGCCGTCCGCCAGAAAGAACTGGCGGCCCGTACGTCGGAACATGAGGGTGGCAGTGGGTACCGACAAAGCCTGGCGGGCACGGGGGAGGAAGGGTTTGAGACTGGCGGCTCCGTCCACCAAAACCCACGGTGATGTAAAACCACGAAACCGAGGCGATGCAGGGGGAGACGTGTTTTCACGACATACGGATGCCAACGATGATCATGAGCGAATGCCCGTCTCCCCACCCCCACCCCCGCGGGGGAGAGGGGGTAAGAACGCAAAGAGGACCCACAGCGGTGGAACGAGCGGGAGGTGAAATGAGGATGTGAATGCCAACCCCCTAACCCCCAGCGCCGTCCTCCCTCTCAGGGCCTTACACCCCCCCTCCCCTTCACCTGCAGAATGTGCTGCACAGGCCTCGTGGAGATCCAGCCGATGAAGGGAACCTGCGGCGCGAGGAGCACGGAGGGGGAAGGGGGAAGGGGGAAGGGGGAAGGGGGATGAAAGCATAGACCCGACAACGAGAGAGGGAGAGAGAGAGACACGGCTAGGAAGCGAAATGTGAGGAGACTTCAGCTGACTGAAGTCCGATGAGCTGCTGCAATCTGAACTAACCAGCCATATGACGATGAGCTCAGCTGCAGTTTGCTCACCTTTTGCCTGGCCCCTCCCCCTTCCCCCCCCTGCTGCCCTCCCCCAGGCCAGCACCGTCCTTCCACACCCAGTGCCTGTACACCCAGTGACTGCTGTTATTGGTTAGTTGGTTAGTAGTTATTTAGTTGTTTCTGTCAACAGCAATAGTACCAGTACCAGTACCAGCACCAGTACCAGTACCAGCGAACTTGTCCATTCGCCCCTCCCTCCGGCCCTCCGCTCCTTACTGACCTGCGCCAACCCCTCCCCATCACAGCCCACGTGGGGAGTGGCCAGTGTGATGAAATGGCTGGCCTGCAACCCCGCGATCCGACCCGTGGAGGGGTTATACAGCACTCCGATGGCGTAGCGCAGCAGCAGCCCTCCCTGGACCACCCGGATCATCAGACATCGGGCGGGGATGGGCATTTGGGCAGCCGGCAGGAGCAGTCAGATTTAGGGAAGAACGGGGTGGGGTGAGGGGACAAAGGCAAATACACGAGACCTGATCCTGCTATGAAGAGGGAGGGAGGGGGCAATCTGCAGAGTGCGAATGACGCAAAGAAGTCATCGATTACGAAGCAGCAGCCAGTCATTGAATTGGCGACATAAGAGGTGTCGGCAGCTGTCGAACGAGAACGCTCTTCTCCAGACCGTCACAGTGTGACACTGGGAGAGAACGATGGAAGGTTTATAAGACTGTTAATCCAATGTGAGTTAATTCAGGTCAATTAATGAATTTAAATCATCAATAAAATCACAACTATTAGTTAATATGTTTATTTATTTAATTATCAAGCTGAGTAAATTAAAGAATTACCTAGATAGAGAAAGTAATAACTGATCACATTCCTGCGTAGTTACTTAAAAGATAGTGCTGCTACGCCTTTACAATGCAAGCGGGAGGGCGAGAGCTCTAAATACACACACGCAGACACCCTGCACACGCGGTTCTTCGTGTTTGCCCCTCATTTGCACCAGCAACAAGACCTCGCAAGTCCTACTGCCGCCGCAGCCACAGCTGCTGCTGCCGCAATGGGCGGGCGGGGGAACGAAGTCGCTGCGTAATGATTAATGAGATGATGTGACCACTGACATAACGACTCCGTTGTTACCATGGAGTGACCGATCACGGAGATCCGCTGCAGGGAGGGGTGCGCCGCCGCCACGGAACGAATTTCATCCGCCAGGCGCTGCCCGCACACATCGATGCCGTCGTACGTATCCGTCAGGCGGTTCACCTGCCAGAAGGCAGCGCAAGAAGCAGGCAGCCGGACGGGCTTGGTGGGGCGTGGGGGGATCACGGCGGGCGAGAAGTTGGTTATCGCTTATAAATAGACATTTTTTCAGTTTTCCAACGGAAATTCGTAACAAAGCGTCTGCTGGCAGGAAAGGAAGGGAGCGGTGCCGTTCTTCCTTTTCCACTTAAAGCGGTCCACGGACTCCGGCTTCCACTTGGGAAGTATCAGCGGCCGCATTTAGAGCTCTAGGTTTCCCTTTTTAAGCTAGACGTGTGACGGTGTATGGATGTAACAATCTACGTGATGAGATAGCTCCGGGACGCTGAGATTCTAATAAATCTGGAAACGTTGGAGGGATCCAGCCACGTCCTCAGCCAGTCATCCGAAACCATTTCATCCTGCCTTGGAGGGATGCAGTACGACAGTCGACATGTCCAGATGCTCCCCCAACTGCTCGCAGATGACGGACCAGTTGGAAGGGGAGCCGAACAGCCCGTTGGCCATCACGATTAAATGAGTAATGGTGGCAGAAGGACCGCTGCTGCTGCCGCTGCAGCCACCACGAGTTACGATGTTTGCTTCGGTTGATTCTAAGGTTACGGAGTTGACGGACGGCGGCGACGACGGCATTTCCCCGGCGGGTTTGGACGAGGTGGACCCCGACGCAAAAGCAGCCGCGGCGATCATGGCGAAGGCAGCGGACGAGGAGGAGGAGGATCCGGGGGGAGCCGACAACGGCACGGGGACGGCGACGGCGGTGGTAGGGCCGCCATCTGGGTCAACAATCCCGCCATTTTCCCGTTGGCGCGGTGAACTCAAACGCCGCCAGCAACTACCTCCGCTTCTGATTCCAATTTCATAGACACGCCCACGACAGGCGTGGTGGTGACCAACAGTGGTGTTATAGTCATCATTGTCGCCGCCGCCGCAGGTGAGATAGCAGTCTCCGGCACTGTCGTACTTTCTTAAAGCGACCTGGGGCGAAGCAGTAGTTGCGGCGGCGACAGCATTGACCGTGGCAGGGCCCCGCACGGGTTCGTACACCTCTGTTGCTGCCACCGCCTTTTTGACGGCGGCGCCATGCCTGAGAGCACAACCGCCACGGCTGCCACCAGCGGCGGCAGATAATGTACGGCAATTTATTGCAGATTTCAGGTGCACCATGAATGAGTCACGCAACGCATCGAGGCGCTCCACTTGGGCCGCCGACGCCACCCTGGCAGCGAAAAATGCAAACGCTGCATTAGAGGCGGGTGAAGCCGCGGTGATGGGTATCGGAACAGCATTGGAACCTGTAGTGGCAGCTATCCCGCAAGGCGGAGCGGGCGTGGTGTGGTCACTAGGGCGCATGGAACACGCCGTCAAAAGACGCTTTGTTGCGCGTGGAATGGGTAATGGACGGGGGTCGTCAAGGAGACGAATTCAAGACGGACCGGGAGGCAATCATTTAAGACTTAGCAAAAGTGACTATAAAGCTGTAGTGAAGGGCTCAGGGGGAGAAAACAGTGGAAGGCTCATGGAACTGACGGCAGAGCGCTCGGCCGTGAACTGTACAAAGGGCTCAGATTTACGAGGTTTGTGCTGTCCTAGGAAACTTTGGACGTGAAACGAGCCGCTAAGGCTTCGACACGGGAGTGTATGCATGGTGGCGTTACACCTGACACAAGCGAGGCTATTGGGCGTCGAGTACGGGCCGGCAAGAATGCCAAACAAAAGCGCGCCAAAACGGTCAAGGTCAGGACTGCGTCTCACAAGTACAGCTAGAATTCAAGGTTCCTAACTTGCCGTATGCATCTTGCCTTATGCACCAGCACCATCAGAAATCTGGACGGTAGTCACGTACCCTAGCTGTTAGATATTCCTCCAGGAAACGCAAAATCTCGATTGCAGAATGCAAGTACGTAAACATGACTAGGCTTGGTTTGCATAATGAGTAGACCTGTATTAACGTTTTCCTTGCTGCCGTACATGTCGGTAGGGCGCAAGAGAGGGAGAAGCTATGGATTGCCAAATCTTTCTGTAGCGAACTTAGATATCCCTTATATGTATAAACGAACTGTCTGTGCCTAATAAAAATTTTGTTACAGCCTTCAGCCGCGTCAGAGCCGCGCCTTAGAAACGACCACAGATAACAGCACCTTGTGCTAAGCAACCATCTCTATGGAGCTTTGGCGTGCATGAGGGGGCTGGTGGGTGCGAGGAGGCGGATGAAGACGGCTTGAAAGTCTTTCACGACATGTGTTGTCCGCTTGCACCGTAGGCCTAGCAGTGCGCTCTGCGCCGCGCCCTGCCCCTGCTGTTCGTCCGGATAAGCTGCTGATTACATAACAGCGACCGTCGTGGCAATGGAGGAGTCGGGGACGGAGGAGATTCGCATTCTTTTTAGCACGGCAAAGGGAGAACATTACACGCACAAGCAGGGCTATAAGCAGTTATTTCGACGTCTGAGATCAGCATATAGGCCAGATAAATTCGATAAGGATGACTTCACCCTGGACACACTGCGGTCAGCGCACATATTGGTCTTTGGTTGCCCAAAAGAAAAGTTTACCGCACCTGAGGTCAACGTACTTAAAAACTTCATCAAGGGTGGCGGATCCATCCTTGTGCTGCTGGCAGAGGGTGGCGAGGAGAAGGCAGGGACGAACATTAACTTCTTCCTCGAGCAGTTTGGGATGTCGGTAAACAATGACGCCGTCGTACGCACCACCCATTACAAATATCTCCACCCCAAAGAGGTACTGATTTCGGATGGTATCCTGAACCGCGCGGTGATTACGGGCGCGGGCAAGAGCCTCAGCAACAGTAACGACGACGACGAGTTCCGCATATCTAAGGGTCCCCAGGCGTTCGATGGGACGGGACTCGAATTCGTGTTCCCCTTTGGATCCACGCTATCTGTCCAGAAGCCAGCCGTGGCTATCTTGTCTAGCGGCAAGATTGCCTACCCCATGAACCGACCCGTGGGTGCGGTCTGGACGCAGCCGGGTTACGGGCGCCTCGCGGTGGTGGGGTCCGCAGCCATGTTTGACGATAAGTGGCTCGATAAGGAGGAGAATTCGAAGGTCATGGACTTCTTCTTCAAATTTCTCAAGCCGGTGAGGTCCGGCCAGGCAACGCAGCGTCGGGGTGTGCGAAAACATGAACCGAAATCGGAGGCCAACAAACTAGGCATACCAAGTTGCCATCCTAGATCTTCTCCATACGGGTGGAGAGGATTTACGGGGTACAGCTACCGCAGCCGCGGTTGGGATTGGGGGCTGGGGCGTCCATGGGACAACTGTTGCCGTGTGGAGGAGAGACTCACCGGTCATTTGGGTCCAACATTCGAGCTCGAAGTCCAGGGAGGATTTTGAGGTCTGGGAAAGAGTGCGATGGGACCCAGGCAGCTTGAGCCCGATCTGCTTTCTGGCGATATCTTGACGGGACATGCACCGCCAGGCAGCGGGCCGGTTGGTGGTCAAGGCGCACGTCGGGAACCGCTTACAGCGTCTTCATGCCCCCTTTGTCCATTGTGTCGTCTAATGTGACATTGTACCGCGGTTATCCTGTGGTTATCGTCCACACATGGGATGTTGAACCCCTGTCCCGCAATGCCTTGCGCCCAGGCGTTTACTTAACTGTGAATGTTCTGGTCCCCTATGGATGTTTGGGTGCGTAATCCATGCAGAACTCCAAAATATCGCTCAATGACATTGACGCGGAGGAGCCGGATGTGAGCGATCTGAAGCTGCTGCCGGACACGGCCAGTCTAGCGGACAAGCTGAAGGGTTGCTTGCAGGTGGGCCTAGGGAACCCAATAAGCAAGTGCCCCCCCCCGGCGCCTTTCCCGAGGGCACCAGGACTGAAGTACACTTCTACTGACGGACATTCATCCATTCCAGGTTGTACGGCTTCACTCTAGCATCTCGCCGCTAGAGTGAAGCCGTACAACGACCTGGAATGGATGAATGTCCGTCAGTAGAAGTGTACTTCAGTCCTGGTGCCCTCGGGAAAGGCGCCAGGGGGTGGTCATGCGCACACTGGGTTACTAGGTTGTGCACGGAACGACTGGATGTTCATCACGGCGATTTCATTTTCTTGGATGAGGCAAAAAAAGGAACATCGCCTGGTGGATTGATTGGGGAACGAACTAAATTAGGACAGGCTAGGTGGGCAGTCAACGATACCTGTATACGGCAAGTGAAACTGCTGCCGAGCGCCTGGCCGGGACCAACGACTGCCAGCAGTGGCGGCCCATCAGCTTGGTAGATATTACTGGTCGCCAGCCCATGCAGGACTTCATGTTTACTGGTTAATGCCCTCACTTGGTTCGCCTGCTCCGGAACTGCCGATTCGATCTTCTGCTGCTGGAGACTATTTGCAGAGTATTTTTCGGGACCTGTATCGGAAGCTTTTTCTGTAACTATTGTAGTCCCGAAGTCCGTAATCCGCCTCTGCTCTCCTTGCCCGATTTGCAGGAGATCGATGAAGTGCCCAGGGATTGGACCTCCTTGTTCGATGACCAGCTATTCAAGTTCGACATGTCCCTCATTCCGGAGGCGGTGGCATTATACGAAAAACTGGGCGTGAAGAAGGGCACGTTGAACCTCATTCCACCTTCCTTTGAGACTCCGCTGCCGCCGCTGCAGCCCGCGGTCTTCCCGCCCACTATTCGGGAACCACCGCCGCCCGCCTTGGAACTGTTTGATCTAGACGAGAGCTTCGCCAGCGAGACGGTGAGTTTTGAATGGGGCAGGACCCCGTTATGAGTTGTTTTGAAACAGGAGTCGTTGTGATATTTGCCGTGCATGGTTTCACTGACTGGATCCACTGTACTGTGCCGACCAATGTATTGTTGTAATGGCATATCGCAACAGCGGACTAACTTATTCCTTTTCCTTTTGCTGCGCTCCGTTCCCGCACCCTATCCTCCATCTTCATGCTGCAGAACCGGCTAGCTTCGCTTACCAACAAATGCCATGGGGATGAGGACTTGGAGTACTACATCATGGAGGCGGGCCACATCCTGGGGCTCAAGCTGCCAGAGAGTGCAAATGCAAAGGTACGCTTGCGGGGTAGTAGAAACGCGTCCATTGGGTAGGATCGGCTACATCGAGTGATGGAGTGCTGGATGACTTTACCGGGTGGCTATTGAGCAGCCTCTGCACCTGCCGCTGTTGGTCACAAGCGAGAGGCCAGGCGGGCCTCATCGGAGTGACCAAGTTATGCCCAAGGATTTGAGTACGCGGCGAAGAGGCCATGGGTCTAAAAGAATGCCTAATGTTCTACTTCTGAAATCTCGCATTACCATCACCAAACGCCTGGTGCTGTCTGAAAATATAGACACAGCGCGCTCTTTTTTATCTTAACTTGGATTCTTCTTGACGCGGCCATATCCTGCATTCCTGGCCCCATATTTGCTCCCCCGTAGCACGTGCTATCCGAGGTTTTCCGCAGGATTGCCCAGTACAAGATGGGCTCGCTGGGTCTGGGCCAGACGTTGGATGGCATGGGCCAGACGCTGCCATCCCACCAGTTTGGAGACCAGTTCGAGTTGTAAGTAGCGGCTGCAACCGGGGCGGCTTACGCAGTGGGCCAAATGCGATCGTGTGCGTTTTGGGACTGACGCCTCAATGGCGGCGCACCCGGCTGATGCTGCCGGGTGGCATGTAGCCGAACGCTGCGGTGGTGCTGTGGACATTGGTGGACAAGGGTGAAGTTGAGCGGCAGAAGCCCAGGTCTCGGCCTCTTAGCCGGCTGAAACGCAACTCTATGGAGGGCGTTACGCCGGGCCTCCGAGCAGGTGCGAGACTCGAGCAGTTGTGTTGTTGAGGTATGCCGCCAACAATGACGTCACGCCGTTACTGCAGCTTCGGCGGCACTTGACTGGCGATGCGGAACCTTAGTAGTTGTCCTTAGATGGGAGAGGCATGTTTAGAGATTGCCCCCTGAAAGGCAACGGCGGACGCAACAGAAAACAGGCAGCGGGGGCATACGCGCCCTCCTGCCACGTTACTGCTGTATGACGATTGGGGGTGTGGTGTGCATTGTTAAATAATGCCCGGGCGGGCGCGTGGGGACCTGACGGCATGGGATTTTGAGCAAACATGGTATACAAGAGTCCACCGGGCGACTAGAGCGGTCACGTGCCTCGAATCCCTATTTGCCTTGGAATTCACTTGGGGCATACTTGGTAGGGTGACAAGGACAAAGGCTCGCCGAGAAAGCCCTACCCCGCAAGCATGTGGGGCCCGCTCTCCCCGCCATGCTTTTCCTCTGCCAAGCCGCCACCCCTGGATGAGCGGGGTTGCCATGCGGACACCTAAGATGCATTTATGACGGAGGCGCCCGCGAGCGCTACTTAATTCAGTTATCCCATTGTCCCTCCTTAACACCTCCATGTTCTCAGCGTGCCCAATCACCGCAGGAATGCGGCCCACGAAGACGCGATGGCGTGTGTGTTTTGATGGTGTGGGTTTTGATTATGGCAGTGTCCGGCTGGGAGCAAGGAGGGGAGATGTGAATTGGAGACTGTGCGTGATTGGTGCGTGTGTGTGCGCGGTCAGACGCGGTCCTTTTTGTGCGAGACGCTCGTGGATTAGGCACGCGATAGGATGGCATGCGGCGGGTAAATAGTTTCGATACTGGGCGTGCTTGCATTAGGAGGACCCTTTTGCTGCGGGGCCGGCACCACGTAGCTGACGACTGGGTGCCGGGTCGAGATGGATATGCTAAATATGGTATGGAGATGGGCAGCGGCGCAAGTTAGCTTTTGTTTAAGCGGAGAGGATTGCAGGACAGCTGTTATGGAGCAGACAAAGCAAGATGGGAAGCCCAAGTTCTCAGGGCGTGGGGTATTAATGGTATGGAGGTCACTTACGAAAGTGTCCTGGGACATCATCTCAAGGGCCCAGGCCGCAGCATGGTGGGTCGCACCTAAAGGTCTGCTCGAACGGACCGAAATTCCTGAAAGTCAAATTCTGAGATGAATCTGGAAGTTTGACAAGATGGCTACTGCAAAAGTGAGGAGAAATTGACACTGACCGGGCAGAGGGCGAGTACTGCATGACGAGGTCACGAGCCAGCAACGCGAACCAACCGAGCACAGAATTCCAATTGAACTCTGGATCAATAATTAAAAAATAATAAATAGATCGATCAACAAGTGGACTTTTAACCGAGGACATAACCGCCACATAACCCCTCATAACCCGACCTGACAAAGACAGCTTATAACCAAAGGACTTGCACATTTAAAACTGCAAAACTTTAAGCCAGGTGATTTCTCGAGCTCAGCGTGGGTGCTACATCCTTCATGAATAGGGGCAGTCGCGAACGTGACAGGATGGCGGCGCCTGATTCGGCAACTAGCAGCAATAACGACCCAGATGAAAAGATTTATATGGTGAATACTATAAAGCTGTCCTCTAACTTCTATTAGGCTGGAAGCCAGAAACGTCACCTGCCCCTAACAAGCCGTACGGTACCTTAACGGCCACTAAAAGTAAATCCCGGCCAGCACCAGCAAGCCTAACAACTAAGGATGAAGATAGAGTATCGCACTACGTCGAAATGATGTTATGACCCTTACCATTTGGAAACACAACTTCCTTCCTAAAATCGGACCTTTCCGTTTGACCCGGAATGCCCGTTCATGGCACCTTTGCATCAATACGAACATGGCTTGATCACTCCTTTTCAGTTTTGATAAAATTCTGGCGGGAGTTATCTGCACGGACACGACCGCATTCACTTCTTGGCGCCCAGGCACGATGGCAACACTCGCCGCCACGCCATCAGCAAGGAAGGTTGCAGCAAATGGCACTTGGCGGCGTTCTGGCGATGTTCGTGCTCGCATTGCTGTATTTCGACAGCGGCTCGTCCAGGCGCCGGGCTTCTACGGCAGTTGTCCTTCCAAAATCTTCCCTTACAAGCGAGGGCCAGGTGCCACTTAACATATATCCTAAGAATTCGGCAGCGGATGACAAGGCGCTGTGTCGCGCACTGTCGCAGATGCAGGTGGGTGGTTATGGATGGGGATAGGGGGTTTTACCCCCAGGGGTAAGAACTGTGCAGAACGTTTCCATTTTGGGAGTGCCGTGATAATCTTACCATTATGATATTTTAGTTGAATATGATGTATTGTTTGTGCAATCTTGGCCCACTGCGCCAACGAGGATTGAACCAATCCTTATCCTCATTTTCTTGCTCCGTCGGTATGCTCCGTCCGAACCCCCACCCAATCCCCTCACTCCAGGTTTGCAGCCATCGCTCATCGTTGGGCCAGAGCGATAAGGTTGACGAGGCGCCCCTCCTGGAACGCATGGCCCGATTAGCAGCCAGCGGTATCGTTTGCTACGACATTGACGTCACCGCAACTGCCGACGGCCAGCTGGTTGTGGGTCACCCAAGCCATATTGTCACGGAGCTCCGGTCCGCGGGGCGGATGGTGGCACCGGGCCAGCTGGACACTATGCCCTGGAGCGAATACGTCTCAGCAGGTCTTGATAAGCGGCACCCATTGCTGCAGGAGGTGTTGGCTGTTTTTACGAAGATCGTGAAAAATAGTGATCTGGGGCAGGATGTGGGTTACAGTGGCGGCGTGGGCAGGGAAACCGCCGGCGCTGGTAATGATGCAGCGTCGGAGGTCGTAGGAGCAACGGCTGCGGGGACCACGGAGCGCGGGGAAGCTGATGGTGGCGTCGGCGGCGGTGAGGTTGGCAGTGAGGCTGCGCAGTCTGCAGAAGCGGTGGCGTTGACTGACATTTTGCATGGGGGAATCGAGGCGGTAGCCCAGGGGGTGCAGCAGGAGGAGGAACAGCTAAGGCAGCAGGAAGGAGAGGAGGGTGTGACTGTTGTCCCGACGCAGGGACAGGAGCAAAAGGACGGTTTGGATAAACACTCAGAACAGCAGAAGCAGAAGCAACGGCGGCAGGGACGGCGGCCGCCAGCGCTGGGCGCTCAGATGCAGCAGCAGCAACAGCAAGAACGGACGAAATCCACGGATGTTGTTGAAGAACACCAACAACAGCAAAAGCGAGATCAGCAGCAACGGCGGCAGCAAGTAGGCCAGGGCCAGGGCCGGAGAAGACTGCATGTGCTACAAGAACACGGCGGCGACAAGGCGGCAGCCCGACAACAGCACCAGCAAAAAGGGGCGGATGCCCAGGGCCAGGAGCAGGAGCAGGGGCAGGGGCAGGGCATCACAGCGGGTTGGGACCATCCCACTGCGCTGCTGCTTGTAGAGCTCAAGGACAGCGCTCTGCGGGTCTCGGTGGCGGAGGCGGTTCACAATGCGACGCAAGTTCTCGGCATCCAGAGCCGCGTGGGTCTTTGGCTGCCCCGTGTGGGCCGCGTGGAGGGGCCATCCGGGGAGCAGTCGGGTGGTCAGGGAGATCCAATCCAGACGCAGACGCAGGCGGTATTGGAGCGCCTGCAGCAGCTGGGCTCGGGGCTGCTCAAGGTGCTGGGCCTACCGGACATCAGGTATGTGCTGGATAGGAAACATGAATATATAATATATAATATATATGATATATGATATATGATATATATTCACACATACATATAACATTATGCATAGGGCGTGCTTATCAGTATATAATTAAAAATGTTAAGGGGAAAAGGTCCTCCTCTGAAAGGTCAGGTGCCCAATTCAAAAGGAAAAGCTCTCCGGTATAATATCCGCGGGGGCCCACTGGAGATTCGGGCAACCCCGGATGGATCGGGTGGTGTTGGTGTGGGTGTGGAGTGGACGGGAAGCCAGTGACGGGCGAGTCATCACATCCCGGAGGGGGTTGATGGATGGGCTGTGGGCGAATGGTAAGGAGGGATGATACGGCAGATCAGGAATCCTGTACGAAGTTACAAACTCCAAATCAATTGACATGACGTCAGCGTCAGATGGGAGTAAAAACAGGGAGTAAAAGGAGCGACACGTACGAATGGACGAAGCTATCAACTTTTCATAACAGCCACATCGATCGTTTCTGGATATCGCAAATGGGGCTTACCTGTCTTCCGCGTCAAAGTTAGTGGAAGTTCAGTATTGGTGAAAGGGTTTCTTCGCAATCGTAATCTCGTTACTTCTTCCTTTGCCCAAATGTCCCCTCCTTCATGTGCATTCAGCCGGTTAACGAACGGCACACGGCTACCATTGCCGCTGATGCTACAGCACGGCGACGCCACCACGTACGACATGTTTGGGCCCAGCATCATGCACTCAGACGCTGCGTTGGCGGAGGTGATTACGGCGGCGGAGGGACGGCCCGTCGTCACGTGGGTCGTGGATACGATAGATGAAGCCATGCGAGTGGCTAGGGCAGGCGGAGGCCTTATTGTTGCCAACGAACCACTGTTGATGAGAAGCAGGCTGCATGCAGCGTCAACAACATGTAGCGGGGCAGTGGACGGAGAGGCGGCAAGGGCCGAAAAAGGGAAGAAGGCGTGGGCGGTGGAGAGAGGTAACTGAATATCTTAATTGTCAGGCCTTAAGCATCTGGTGGCATCAGCAGCACAATGGCGGCTTTAGCAGATCTGGGTTCCTCCGTGAATTCCAGGAATGTGGTTGGAAAGGGAGTTGGAGGTGCACATGAAGCGAGGGAAGAGAGGTCAGAAAATGAAAGCCCCTATGGTGGTGGTGGTGGTGAGTTCATTTTGAATTACGCTGTTGACAGGGGGTTGCTGGATACTGAATGAAGCTTAAGACAAAAGGGGCGCAAAGGGACGCAAGGTAGTCCGACCTGTCCGAGTCCTGTCTACTGAGGGCCAACAAGTGGGCGGAGAGAGCGAGGGCCCCGCATTGCTAAGGTGGCGCTGTCTGTACCGCAGCGGTCATGCCTTTCCGGCTGATGGGAGGGGAGAGGAGGGGAGGGGAGGGGAGAGGGAGACTTCTTTGCTCACTTTGGCAGTATTTTTTCGATTACGGTGGTAGTGGCAGGGCCGGAGGTAAGCGGGTGATAACTCCTCGCTGCAGGGGGCACCGGGGGTGTCGGTGGTGGTGGTGGTTCAGTGGTGGTAATTATGGCAGTAATGGTGGGGAGCCGAGTTGCTTTATCCTGGTTAGGGTGTTTATGTAGGGGCTGTAGCTTCGGAAAGGTGGGGTTGAGTGGCGCTGGGACGTGTGGCGCAAGTGGCAGGTTGCTGCGTGTGCCTCCGGGGGGGCATGACCTCTAGCCACCCCGGCCCTCATTTGCCTTGACCTTCCGCTACAGCCTTTGTTTTTCTTTTCACCTCTCTTCCCCCCCCCGGCATCACCCCCCCCCATCACCACCGACCTGGCTCCGTTTAGCAAAACACAGTAACAGCAGAAAAAAAGTATTGGCACATATGTACGATACATGCTACAACACACACACACACATATATATATATATATGTATGTATACACCTATTGAGTTATGCTATGCTCTACGTCATCTTTTTCGCTTTCGCCGTACCAACACATGAAAAGCGCATAACAGTGGAGAGGCCGTGAGTCGTGGTGCCTGTGGTGCCGTCCTGTTTTCCACTTCGTATGTCGTACGTCTTACCTTGGATGTTGTCAATTGGTGGCGAGTGGCCCTGTTGACTGGTGGCCTCTGCCACGTCGTAACATATATATCGCATGTTACAACGAATGAACAAAGCAGCGATCAATGAAGGGGGTGGGGGCAACCAAACGCTCCAGCTTTCTTTCAGCATCCGTATCGGAATACATCCTCGATACCACGATGACGCACCGGTTGTGATCGCTGACACAAACCCGGGACTGTCCTTTTACAGAATGGCAGCACCGAGACATTGCACGCCAACGCAAAACACTTCCTCTCATTTTCGTGCAGGTATTTGACTACAGCACTACAGCCCAATGTCCGCACACATCCTTGTCACACGAGCCATGCCTGATCCGCCGGCCAGCTGAAAGAAAAAGAATAAAGAGGACGGGAAAACGCTCTCCTTCCTTCAATTTGATTACGGCCTCGGAGGAATACGGTCCGGTTACTCAACCACTAACCACCTCGGTAGATGTCCCCTTATTCACCAAACATGTTTGCCAAATCATTTTGAGACTGATAACCAGGCAAACCGATTAAAATTAATATCACACACACACACACTCAAGCACACGCAAAGTGGGAGGTAGACGAGTGTAGCTGGGTGAGGTCGCCCGCGCTCCACTTATCATGCACGATTTGCACTGTCATGACCTGACACCTTGTCTGTTGTCCACAATGTCCGCTCCCCGCTCTCCCGGCCCCCAGTCCCGCAATCCCACCAATCCAAACACACACACACACACACACACACACGTGACATATACCGCTGAAACTGACGCATACAGAGTGTCTTGTCCAAGACACGCGGCGCTGGACTCCGAAACCATGTCTGAAGCACCGCATCATGCAGTCCATCTAGCAGGCTATGCTAGCTCGCGCAGGAGGTCGACGATGGAGGTATCTTGACCGTCTTTTGACAAAACGTTCCGAACGGTGTACGGAGATTCGCCCGTGTCGTCGGTTGCAGTACGCAGAGCGGCTGTGCACAAACGTGTGAAGGCGCATGTTTATTACAATCCGTTTTAAATGTACAAATCGAATAATCCTCCGTTCCATCGAAATCGAAACCTTCGTCCGGGAACATACCCACATAAAACAACCCACATTCGTTGTACGTGTCGTACACGTCTTGCCCAATATATCGCATCAGGTTCAACGAAGACGTACACACACAGATGGACCCTTTCTCTCTCACCCCCTCCGCGGGGGCTAAACCCTTGGATTCACCACCATTACGAAACCTTGCGAGGGGCAATCATAAACACATGTAATTCTTCCCTGTCGTTCTGCGTGTTTGTAAGTGTAGTGTGTTCGTAAGTGTGTAAGTTTGTATGTGCGTATGTGTGTGCGTCTCCAGGTTTCTTCATGCCGTACACACGCATGCGTACACGGCGCATATGATATGGTATATGGCCATCCACGTTACCCACAACTACAACCGATCCAGACCAGACCTATATACGTGCCGACTTGCACGCTGGCGCTTCACCCCGCCCGGCGTCAGTGGACAAGACCAACCGTCGTCAAGAATCTCCCTTATTATGGCCACATGCAATGTACAGGTGTGTTCATTCCTCCACCGTGCGCACATCACCGGCAACTTCAACATAGGGCCCCACGTTTTCCACAGTGGCGGGCAACCCCCGGTGAAACAGATGCTGCAACTTTCAACTTCCAAACAGTTGGAAATTAAAACTACCAACTACCATTTCCCGATCCAAATCCAAGATACCAAAAAACAAGGTGAATGACTTGTTGGTCCTCGTCCTCGAGGAGAGACGTCAACTGAACGTAGGTTGCTTCCCCCTTGGGCCAATGACGGACCGCCTACATCGAAATGCGAACAGAGTGTGGGTCCCTCCATCTGGACATCTGGACATCTGGACTGACCGAATGTGTCGCGGGGGGTTGGCCAACAGCGCAACAGAAAAACTGAAAAACTCCTTTCTTCAAGGATTTTCCATACTGGAAAAAGCCGGTTATCGCCGTAGTCTGAGCTTAAAAAGGGAGCCCATCAGCTCCGGCGTAAGTAAGCTCAACGTACCCATCTGGGCTTCCACAAACCCTTCCTGGCATATCCCCCAACCCGCATAATTTTCCCCCGGGGGTGGGGGACCCGTCTTCTCTCCCTTCTCAACCCAACTGTGCTCAACTTATGGCAGCAGTTGAAGTGCCACCGTGCCGTTTGTTACCCAGCGCCACTCGAGCCCGCCGTAAATCGTACGCTCGGCGACTGGCGCTGTCCGACAACACTGCGTACGCCTCCGCCACCATTGGGAACACCGTACCCGCTGCCGCAACCACCGCCGCCCGTACTGGGGACGCCGCCGCCGCCCTTGCCTCCGCTGGCGACACTGACGCTGAGGCGGCGGCGGCCACCGCCGCCTTGTCCGGATGGTATCGCAGCGCCAGGCGACGGTACGCCGCCCGAATGTCCACCGCCGACGCCTGGTGGGCAACTCCAAGAACCGCATAATGGTCAATTGGCGGCGCCGCCGCCGACGGTGCACCCACCATCGCCGCCAGTAAGGCAGTGGCGGCGGGCGGTACCGGCGCCGCCGCCACCCGTGCAAGTTCCTGCAGGCGCTGCAGGATGTGGCGCAGCAGGGGCAGCTCCCGAGCATCCACATCGCCGTACTCGACCACCTCGACGGTGGCGGCGGCGCCGCCGCCGCCACCGCCAGCAGCAGCTCCGTCGGCAGCACCACCAATGGTAACGCTCCCGGAGCCCACGGCAGTCTTCGGGTTGCTTGTGGAGGACTTCGGCGCCGCCGCCGCCGCTGCGGTCAGCTGAATGCACCGCTCTAGGGCAACAGCGGCGGGTCCAAAGGCATTGACCGACGCCAGCGCCTCCGCACGGCACTGTAGCCAAGCATGTACGGCCAGCAGTAAACGCTAAGATTTGATTAGTGAAATACAATGTAAGAACATGCACATTGTAAGACACGCACAGAGAAAGAGAGAGAGCAGGCCAATGTCTGAGAGATCACTGTACGACCGAAGCCACATCAGGACGTATGGCAATAACAGGAATCAGCGGGACGTACGAAGGATTCGTGCAATTTCTTTTTTGTTATAATGAGTACATTTGCAAAAGACTTAAGTTTATTCAATGAAAACACGAAAGCGCATTACATGCATTTCTCTCTGACAACGGACTCTGATCACCTCGACGACCTGCATCAGATTGCAATTGATTGATGGATTGCCGGGACGCGCGTGAGCAATGCCGTACCTTCCAGGGCTTGGCGTACGTCTCATCATGGGCACTTGCAGCGCAGCAATCCGCCACTGCATCCGCGTACAGCCTCATGGCAACATGCGCCGCGGCCCGGCTGCAGTACAACGCCGAAACCATGCGCCGTTCGCCGGGAAAACGTCTGCGGCCGCCGGCGCCGCTGCAGCAGCCAATAATGCCACGGCCGCCACCGGCACGCTCACGCGCCGCCGCCACAGCCGCCGCGGTGGGGCGCTCCGCGCCGCCGCCGTCGCTGCTGACGCCCCTCACCGCCGCCTCTGCCGCCACCAACACCGCCGGTGACGATGCAGGCGAGAGCAGCAGCTCGAGGGCGCAGGTGTAGCAGTGTCGGGCCAGAGGGAGCTGATCGCTACGGTAGGCCCGGTTGCCAGCCTAATTAGGCAAGGGAGATGTGGGGAGCAATAGTAGGAACGAATGCCGTGACACGGACTCCGACGGTTTACCATGGGTATGGTCAGAAGAGATATACTTAAGTGTGGGTGCCAATAGTACGATAGTACGATAAAAGGAGCCAAACAGCCGGACTGCAGTGGCGACTCAGCGCATGAACGACAGTGACTAAGGTAAAAAAATGATCAGGACAAGAGAAATCGATGCGGAAACACAAGCCTGGTGTTATGCGAATAAATCTACGGATTTTGGATTTGGATTTGGATTTGGATTTGCGTTCAAGGTGCAGCGTTAGACTGTTTGATATAAATTTTATATCTTATTTTCATTATGCAAATTTGCAAATTACCTGCTTGAGGCGCTCCACCTCCGCCATCAGCAGCACCGCTGACGCCGCGTCACCGTTGCCGCCGGGAGACCCGTGGGCCGCTAACCCCGCTGGCTGCGCGCTGGACGACTGCAGTACAGCTGTGCCGTCAGCGCCCTCGGGAACGGCCGCCAGCGCGGCAATATCGGCCGGCAAGGCCCCTTTCGACGCCGGCTGGCCGCCAACCACGGCCCTGGTTTTGGAGCTGCCCCTGCCAGCGCCGATAGCATCCGTACCCGGTACGGTCGCTGAAGCTGCGGGCTCCAAACGTACCCCCCATTCACCACTTGCATCATCAGCCATGGCAGGAGCTACCATGTTGCTTGGGAGGGGTGGCACTGAGTACGACATTTGCACTTGCGTCATCTCGGCGACTCCGCTGCCCCCAGCGGCTGCGGCGTTGGCAGCCACGGCCCAGTTGCCCCAGCCGCCGCCGCCATCAGCAGATTCCGTACATGCGGCGTAACCGTCGTCGCCGCTGACGCCATACACAATACCATGCACCTTGCCCGCCTGTATTGAAAGGGGTTCGTACGACACAGTTCCGTTGTCGGTTACAGAGGTGCTGGCGACGGATCTGTCGCGGCCATCTGAGGCTGCGGCGGTCGATGCACGACAAGACGGGGACTGTGTCGCCGCCGCCGCCGCCGCCAGTGGTCGGGTGCTGCCGCCGCCCACCAATCCAGATGAGAAACTCGCTGCAGCGGCGACCGTCGCCGCCGCCGAGGCAAGGATTGGCGGGGAGCCCAGCGGCACTCCTCCGCCGCCGCCGCCGTCGCCGCTGCTGGAGTCGCCGTCTCCAGGGGCGCCGGCGGCCGCGGTATCAAGTGCGTCACTGCATCCATCGCCCTCTTCCCCGGGTGCACCACCGGAGGTCGATACGGCGCGTGGCGGCTTAGCGACCTCAATCCCTGACTCCAGACATAAGGCCTGGTAACTCAGGCTCCGCCGCAGCAGGGTCGCATCGAGCTCTGACGGTGATGAGCGAGATGAGCGTCGCGGAGGGCTAGGCGGCCCCGCGGGGGAGGATGGAAGATGTGTTCGTTCGGAGAGAACCCCCTCCTCATCCCCCTTCTCATCGTGATAGACAACGCTTTCCGCCGCCAACGCCGGTGGCGCTGTGGCAGCCAACATCGTCCCCGAAGAGCGCGGGGACTTCTGATCACACTGATCGGCGGCCACGACGGCGGTGGCAGCGGCAGCCATGCGGCCACCAGCGCTGTGCCAGGCCGGGCCGGCGGCGGCGGGGCTCCATTGCCCGGCGGCGGCTGCAGCGGCGGCTGCGGAGCGCAGGCATGCGAGTTGCGTGAGTGCGGTTTGCAGCTGTTCCTCGGCGGCGGCTGCTCTCGAGCGCCATCGTCGAATCTCCTCATCAGCATCGGCCTGTCCATGTCGTGATGGGAGTGATGGGAATGATGGGAGTGAGGAGATTGACGCATGTGTGTGGGGGGGAGGGGAGGACGGGGGGCGCATTGACGGATCTCTTCTAACAGGGATATTTTCGGATATTTCAATATTCGTGAAGACATACATTGGATGACGGCAGAGGGGAACCAATATCACAATGGTGGTCCAGGGAAGATGAAACCGGAGGGGGGAGAGGAAAGAGGGTGAGAGGGGCAAGGGACAAACAAACAGACGCACCCGCTCCTTCCGAAGCAGGCTCCGAAGCTCCAATGCAGTGGCGGCCTCCGCCGCCGCCGCCGTTGCCGCCGCTGCCGCCGCCTCCGCCTGCCGGGTCAGCTGGGAGCTCAGCTCCAGAACCTCCGCGCGAGCCCTGTGTGCGTGCATGTGTTTGTGAATTGGCTTAAGGAGGAGGCATCGCAGGAGGCCAGACGAATATCCGAATACGACGTTTGACAGAACGGGAGATAATCCAATTGTATGTGGAGAGCGGGTCGGTGGGGAAATGTGTGTATTGCCTTCGGAAGAGGCGCGGGGCCACCCCTGCATCCTGAGCAGCACCGCAGCAGTAAGCCGGTGAGGCATGGGTGGGAATTTCGTCGTCCCAGATGTCGTACGACGTCATTGAGTATGGCTTATGGGGCTTATGGGTTTGACTCCTATGACTCGTTGTTTCGTCCGCAACCCCACCTCCACCTCCGTGATACCACCCGACGAACGAGGGTTACTTGAGTGACCCGCGGGTCCGCTGTCTTCCATGCCGTACCCACCTGCCCAGCTGCTCGGCCAGCGCGAGCTCTCTCTTGTGCGCTGAGTGGAGCTCGTCCAGCAGCTGGGGGCGCTGAGTGGCCCGCGAGGAAGTGGAGCCGGCGGCAACAGATGCGGGCAGCGCGGCGATGGTGCCGCTGCCACTGTACGACGGTGGGACTGGCAGGCTGGCTGACGGAGGGAGTACCACGCCCCGGTACGAGCCGGGAGATAGCGGACCTGAGACTGCCGTACCGCCGCCGCTGCTACTGCTCTTGCCGTTACCACCGCCGCCGCTACTGCCATCCGTGCGCTCCAGGCAAGATAACGGCGGGGTACGGCAATTCTGCCTTGGTGACTGTTGCCCAAAGGTATTTTGGTACGAGGGACCAATGTTGACGGGTTTTGTGTATCTGGGTGCCGCCGCCGCCGCCGCCGCTGCCGACACCGCCTCCGTCAACATGTCGTCCTCGCAGGTGACAGCAGCCGCTCCCACAGAGACCGTGGCGGCAGTTGCCAGGCTAACGGCGCCGCTAACAGTTCGACCAAGGTTAGCTGGTTCGTTCGCCAAAGCACCTTCGTTGGCGGCGGCAGCACCGGTGCCATAACAGTCAATGTACCCGTTGACTTGGCCGTTGGTGGTAGTTACCGCGCCATTCACATTTGCTGTCAGAGAGCCCTTCAGACGTGAAATCTGTTGCTCCAGCGAAATCCTGAAATCAAAGGCGGATGGAGGAAGAGAGTGACGACCGGAGGTAGCTTCGTTCCGGGGTTCAGAGTGTGTTTCGGAGAGCGCGGGATCCAAATATTTAACTCGAAATGATCTGCTATGTGGAATACCCGGCAGAGCATATCTGGCTGGGATCCTCCGCAGAACCTTCGAAAGTGGATTGCGAATGATTCGTACCCCGTTACCATCTTTAGATCGCGTCACAAAACCAACAAAGTGAGTGCTATGACGTCATAATACTCCTCCTCCCCTTTCTCTTCTCCCTCTGCCCTTCTCCCTCCCTCTCCTCCTCGTCGTACTCCTCGTCGTATTCTCCGGAAGGAGGGTCCTCTTCTCCGTTGGCTTGTGATCCATTCTCGCCCACCTTCCTCCGTGTTCCGGAGAGGGGGGTGTTGACATAGGGCCCCCTTAAGATATCTGAATCCCCCACGCATACGGTATTTACAAACACACACACACACACACACACACCGGTGCCCCGAAACCACCAGCACCAGGAACGTACCTGCGTTGGCTAGCCAGGCCGCTGTCACCGGACATGGAGGGCCCTCCCTGAGGCTGCGGTCCAGACCGGCTAGGGGAAGATACCGCCGTCACCAGCACCCCCGGCGGCGGCGGCGCCGGCTCCCCGGGTGGACATGAGGCTTTGGGGGATCTTGACGGAATGGGCGGAGACTGGCGCCCGGGGACGGCGTCTGCAACATCCCGCGCTGCCTCCGCCGCAGCGACGGCAACTGCGGCAGCACTGCGGCCGCCGCTGGTGGCGGCAGCAGACGTTGCAGCCACAATAGCGCTGGCGGCAGCGAACGCCGTGGCGGCGACGCTGCCAAGGCGTAAGGACGGAGAAGCGCAATGGCTGCCGCCGACGCCGCTGCAACTGCTGCCGCCACCACTTTCCAGTCCGGCACCGCCACCGCCACTGGCGCTGCCGCGGTCGTCGCCAGCTAGGTTGCCTTTGCCGTCAGACCCCACGACGTCCGTCACCTGCCAGGTCGAGGACTGACCCCACACAGGGGTGTGGAGAGCGGCGGCGGCCTTTCCACTCCCTTCCATATTGCCGTACGACCTGGCGTTGACAGCTGCCTTGGAAAGGTGCGGTGGGTAGTAGGTTGTGGATGCAGCGTTGTCTCCGACGAGCAACACCGAGGATGAGATGGCTTTCAGCGGCAGTGAGATCGCGGGGCTCTTGCTGCTGCCCAACGGCGACAACGCAGCCACCAGGTGCGAGGGGGCGGGCGCTGAGGCGGAGGGAATCAGCATGGTCACCTCAGCTGTTGCGTCGACGTGTGTGGGTGCGGCCGAGAATCTGGAATCTTCATGAGCGATGCCGTAGAAGCCATTTAGGGGAGGTGGAGGTGGGAGCGGGAGAGAGGAGGGAGACGAAAGAAAGGACGTCCCTAAGGGAGGAGGGGGAGGATATACCGCGCTGGGAATACCCGAAGCCGGCAGCGAGGCGCTGAGGCTCCGTGCCCGCCCATCTGGGGGAAGAGAAGGAACGGTACTTACAGTCTTGCCGCAGGTGGGGTTTCCTGCGCCGCAACTGAAGTCGCTAAGGTGGTTCTCGTTAGAATGGTGGCCCGATGCGCCGGTTGCAGGCGGGGAAGTTGGATTTGTGTATGCGCTGTATTGACGGTAGCGCCGGCCCATAACGGTATCGGTTGCATCCGTACACGCCTCCTCGCTTGCTTCGTTTGCCACATTGGCTCCGCTGCTGAAAGCTGCTACTGGTTTCCCAAACGCTGTTACCGAACCAGGATCTGGCCTCGTCAGTGGTCGTGGCGGAATAGTCCGCGTCGTCGCCGGCAGGTTGTCGTCGTAGTCAGGACTGGCAAGTCCAAACGCCGCAATATTGGTGCAAGATTCACGACGAAGCTTGAGATTACGAATAATAGTGTTCACGTCTATGGAAGGATTTGTCGACGTCGCATTATACTCGCCCATCGTTCGTTGGAATGAAACCACTTCTACCGCTAGGGCCATTTTAAATATGGGGTATTTATTCCTTTCTTGAAACAATGCCGTGAGCTCGCCTAATACAGCTTTAAGGGGAGGTCCAACCACTGGCTACGACGCTCAACCAACAGTGCGGCACATTTAATCTCAATGACATTTTTCCCGAATACTGTGAGAAAGTGTATGGGTCCAGAGAGCTTGCTGCGCTGGTTTCGTTGGTGAAAAGATTTCCGACTGGTCGAACCGTCATACCTTGCATAGTCTGGATTGTGGTGCAGTCAAAATACATTCTTAAAAAGTATATAAAGGTATCGCACATGCCTAAGAAAGCGCATATGTCTACCTTGGTACGGTCAGAATTCCGGGCGTCAAAAAGCATCTCGGCTCCCGACGTTCGGCTGCGGGCCCACATTAGCCCTAACATAACAATGCGCATTACACTCATATACTTAAGAACATATGTCATATTATCATTTTGCTGAGTAGCGCTTTGTTTTGGAGATAGCATTCGCTACTGCCCTGGCGGGCACGCTTACGGCTGTCCTGAACGCATCGCTAAAGATGTTCGAACTTTTTAATGTTATCCGCATCCCGTTATGATTCAGTATATCTCTGTCTTGCTGGGCATCGTCAGCGTCCGACCCGATAGATGGTTTGCACCGGTAATAAAAGGGCGTTAAACAGTATACTGCTGAGGCTTATATTTTATTACTGCTGAGACCAGGTCACCATATGCACGCTGCTGGCAAGTTGTTCGCCTGGAACCATGATTACGGGAAGGCATGCGACTATTAGGCATATGATATCGAGGCTGCTGTAATGCCAATGTGTTGAGATTTAAAATATCTATTCAATCCTCGTAAATTACATAACGTAGCCGCCACAAGTTCAAGGGTTTTCAGCAGCTGATTTTTAAAAGCTGAGGAGAGCTCCGAGAAGGGCAACAGGTGTAAACGGCTAGCAGGAAGCGGGGCGCAGCCTCTTCAGCATTCCGCCACTCCTGCCGACAGCGAGGGACCCATATTTAAGCATTCCTTATTGGAGATCAGCTTGCGTTTTTTCCTTGTTCCTTTCCTGTACGGCTTAGGGCACGACGGGTTCCCGCAGTAGCAAGGTTAGGTGGCTACGGGTGCCTGTGCACCGCCTAATCCGGCACACAGTGCAAAGCGAGAGGGATCGCGACACAGTTCGCAAGGAGCTCCGACTTCTCAGACCGTCTGAAATGCTTGCAACAGCTTTAAGATACAAAGCGGTTCTAACAGGCTGTGACAGCTGCGGCACTTACACATCTTCTTCTAATGTCTATTGTCTTTCAGCAACCCTTAGCTGCGTTTGATTTTCAGAAACGGGTTTAAAAGTCAGCTGCATGTCTAACATATATGGTGTGCTGAGATTGTGTGAAAGGAGTTAAGTAAACAAGTACCGAAAGTCTCAAGCCGTATATCGACGATACTTACAATCGTCCTTCTGAACACTTCAAACTTCACAATGATTTACTCGCGGTATATATACAGGATATCCTTTCAGCTGTCCAGCCGGGGACGCACTGCGTCTTTTAACCCGCCTGCTTCCCTTCTCATGGTCGTCTGGAGCGGGAGATCCCTGGTTGACAACAGGCCGTGGGCACCTCTGCGCTTTGGATGAGCTGAGCGTTTAGTTGGAGCAGCTACCAGCCGATATGTACGATCAATGCACGACCCGACCCGACAAAGGCAATGTGATACAAGCTATCTGTGCTGGCAACTACCCTCAGTCCCACACGGTGGTCAAAGAGAGCTGCAATCGTAGCAACACCCATGCATGGGATTTTGCCCCTAGGTCCAATGTGGAAGTGGTGCCAACTTATTTGTGTTGGTGTGCGGGATATGGGGTCTTGCTTCACCCGTGGCCACTAGCTACCTGGCAGCAGTCCCTACCCTGTATTTCGGGGCACCCTCATCCGTTCACCACTAGGGATGTCGAATGCTCCGAAATACTCAGTGATGTACCCGGTGGTAGGTGGGGGTGGGTCAGCACCCACTACCACCAGCATCCAATCGAATCTGAAGGATCAACGGCGGCCTCGACTCCACTCCGGGTCAGCTCGCAAGTCACTATAACCGAGGTTCCTCACCGTCCATCAACATCGGGGGCACATCCACCCTCAGCCAGGGTAGGGACTTTTATCCTGACCTTAGTCGGGATCGATCAGGTAGAAATAAAAAGATCCCTCCACTTGTTTGTGCTGTTTGAGGAGCCTATGGCCCTAAGGAGGGACAACAGCCCTCTGAAGGGTCTGCGATTGGAATTTGGCGTTGGCATGACAGCACTGCACATTTGATTTTGGATCACCGGCTGCTCACGTGGGCCGAAAGATCTTTCCATACAGTACGGAAAGGTGCGGCGTTAAGTAGGTAGGTAGCTACGTAGCGGATACACATGAACTTGTGCCATGCGGCGATCCGTATCCATCTTTTCTCCTCTTAGATATCACATATTTCTGATTGTCATATCCTAATATCATCAAACCGCGTTCCCGTACAATGTCGTACTTTTGCTTCTCAACATGAAGGAATCGAGTGCAAGCGCTAGCACACGCGCTCATTACTCGCCAGCAAAGCAAGTTTGCACGACAAAAAGCTATACGGTACGGCACTATTAGCGATGATCCCCCCAAATACTCTTGTAACAAGCGGCACTTCATCAGGAAATGCATAAGGCAAAAATCAAATTAAGGGAGTGCATCCTCGTTTCTTGCAGACCCCGTAATGATACAGAGTTAGTTCGCATGAATTGCCACCCCACGCAGGATCCAACAAACAAAGCGCCAGTCTGGGGGAAAAACACACACGCCACTCTCCGCAGACGCTAAGCTTTCCCCCCAGCTTCCATTCTCGGGCGAGGAATTCCCAGCTCACGGTGCCGAGTACGACACTATGAGTATCAGATAATCCATATGCGCAGTGCATGTACAGTTGGGCGGGGGAGGGTGGCGCAGGGGCCTGGCGTTATGCCCGGGTGCAGCCGCAGCAAGGCGGCCTGGGCCACCACCATTCTCCAAGATCCGCGGGCGCAACCCGCGGAACGCCGTACCATGACGTGTGCCATTCCTTGGAGGATGAGATGATCCTCAGCGCTCCAGCCTCCGTGGCTTCATTCACACGGGGGTGGTGCATTCGTCATTCGTCATTTCCTCTTTTGCTCGGCAGTCTGGAGAAAAGCCACTTCTTCCACTACGACTCGGTCATTACTGGTCTCCCCCTACCCCCAACACACATACACCACCCCTCTACCACCCCACCACCACCACCACCTTGTATCACATCATATCACGACGTCCAAACTCAGCGCAAACCAACGTGTACAGTACGGCACATTCGGGCATCCGCCCGTACCGTATCAGGACGAGCCAAAACTCGAAAATGGAAAGCTGAAAAGCCTTCCGGCCAAAACCTTGCTTCGAAACCTTGCTAACCGTACAGTACGGCAGGTAAAGTCCACAGTCGTTTGTACATGTATGTGTTCGTGTGTTTCGGTGAGAGTTCGGTGAGAGGGGCGAGACCCCTCGCCTGCACCGCCCAGGGTCGCGGCCGGTGAGGAATGCACTAAATGAACAAACTGACGTGCAAGCAGACGGACGCACGAGTTATGACTTATGAGGCGAGTGAGTGCTGCTAAGGGACGCGACTAGACTCTGTGCCCTCTTTTCGCCACACAGACATTGGGGTCGCAAACGTACGACCCGTAATGTTTAAACTGACTGACATGGACAAGTTAGGGCAGCATGTCGCAATGTCGTGCCACTCCTTAAGGTTGTCGTACTTTATCGCAGAGCTCAACCAACATGGTAACAATTTTTTCAGCAACACAACAATTCAATTGGGAAAGCTAGTACCTAGTAGGCCGGGGGTAACTTCTAGCTTTCTATCACAAGGATCATGGCAACGGACTGCAACGGACAACCAACAACGGACGACGATTGCAGCACACGCCGGACAACTAGGGAAAGCTGCACAGCTGCCCGTACGACAAAGGGAACGACAAAGGGTAAACGTAAGATGTTCCGGGGCGACGTGCTACAGGTTTGACGTGCTGCATCCATCATTCGATTAATATCAGGACGATAGATTACTGTACGATAGTTTACGGTACCGTACGACAACTACAATTAATGCCTTAAAAATCGCGCGGAAATAAACATACCATATCATAGATGCCAACAAGATGCCGGAAATATGTCGGCCTTCAATCAACTGACGGACGCATCTCTGTTTTCCATGATGATCTGGATCCATCGGCATATGGGTGGGCCAAACCCCCTTTAACCCGTATCCCCTCCAGGGAGGGGTTCACAGATCTCCTGCACCGCTCGTACCGGCCCCTCTCCGCCTGCTCTTGCCTTCGGAAGTGCTGTACGACCGTGCGACCATGCTCGGCGGCTAAAGAGAGCACGTTGCGTTGATGGCATGCTTTACGAGGACGGAGGCGGTACGGTGCTCCTGTACTGCCCCCGCAGCACTTGACCTGGCAAGGGGCATCAGCGAATGGGAAGGAGGCCGACTGACGCTTGGGTGGGTTTGACTCGAATTGGGCCCTAACGGGGAGCGAGCTGTCCGAGCCAAACGGCACTCCCAAAACAAAAGCCGTACAGTACTTTGGCAAGGCAAGGCGGCTGATGTCAGTGTACGTGTACGTGCATCCGTACATCTGTCCGCACCTCGTGAGCGCGTGCAGTTTTGAAATCACGCCTTTCACACGCACGTGGACATAGGGGGAGGACTTCACATCACGTCTTCCCCCTGGCTCCCCTTGGCTGGGTCCCAAGCGGGGATTGTTTATGTGCTGTTGCTGAAGACTTTGTATTGTCGCCGCTACTGACGGGCCCCGCTGTCACAGCAGCTTACGTTGGGGTTGTATGTTGGGGTGGAGGAGGAGGATCTTTCTCTTAAAGACCTTCACGACTTCCACTAGGGCTACACGACACCAGATGGACTGCCAGACGGACAGACGGAGTCAGTGCAATAAAGGAGTTGACACACCGCCATCATCACCACCAATGTACTTATCATCATCATCATCATCATCATCATCATCCTTATCACCACAAACAGCATCATCTGCACCGTGCCGCTGCTGCACCCACTGCTTCACCCCGGATGCTGTCCTAACCATATGCGCGCAAAGAACCTGCCTGCCTGTCTGCCTGCCTTATCACGCTACAACCTGACCTCATTCTGCCTCTTCCTCTCTGCCCTCGCCCGCACCCCCCATCTCCCCCCCCACCTCGCCTCCAGCCGTCATCCAAGTCATCTAATTCGCTACCTCCCCCTCCTCCCCGCCATCTACACCCCTCCATTACTAGACCCCTCCACCACTACACCCCTCCACTATCTCAACCCTCGCTCACCCGCCGGCTTGCGTCCGTCCGCTCCCACCGTGTGCACCTTGGCACGGTTGGCGGAGGGTGGAGAGTTGAGAACCCGGTCGCCGCAGTGCGCGTCGAAGGCGTACGTGTCAGAGTCCACGCGGCTGGAGGGGTTGCACGCAGACGATTGACCTGGACAGCCCGGTAGCCCAACCGCTGTCGCCACCGTCTGCGCGTCGGGTTGCGTCGATAGCGTGACGTAGCTGCAGGGAGGGACGGGAGGACAGGGATACGAACGAGGACATGCATATCGTGTCATGTCGTGTCGGGGTTATTTGATAAGGGATTGGCCAAGGGGGGTCCCCGGGGGTCCGGAAACACACACAAAGATACACAACCCGACGTGGGCAGTTATGTGTCTGAGGGGTACATGGGCACCCAGCTTCAGCGCATCCGCGGTGCGACTCCCTGCGGATGAAGCCGCATACGCTCGCGGACATCCCAGTAGTTGCACATGTCTGTTGCAACACCGCCGTGTTGTCATCCCACGCCCAACCCTACCCTACCTCACCCCGGGCAAACCCCTGCTCGTTCTCACATTTTCCCTCCCTGCTCAATCACTGGATGGACTCGCTGTCGTACTCCGTTGCTGGGGCATCGAACAAGGAGGAGAGGAACATTACGGTGCAGTTAATGGAGCGTTATGGAGTTGGGGGGAGGCGGTATGGGGCTGGGAGTGTGTGGAGCACGATGGCACGCGGGCAGCAGCTCATTCCAGCTGATCCAGCTCTCCGGGGTCGGGAGGGAAGGGGCGGGAGGCAAGCCCCGACCGAACATTCACCACTGTCACTTGTGTACAGAATGAGATGAGGTTAAGATACATGGATAGCCTTATGTTTTCATACTATATGAAAATAAGAAGAGAGAGAGATGGACATGGAAAGAGAGATACGAAGACGGAGAAGGGATCGCACAAAAATAAAAGTTACGGACTCAATACATGTTTTCCTGCCCCGGGGCATCTCGTACCCAATACCCCGGGGGAACGCTGTTGTGGGGCACCCTCTCCCTGTCTCCCCCGTGTGAGGGTACCTCTTCCATTCCCCGCCCAGCATCTTGCCGTCCTTGAACTCGACCCCCTGGTAGTACTTGTCACCGGTCGCGACGTCGATCTGGCCCCACATGAGTGGGGTGTTGGGAGGGAGGGGAGACGGGGAGGGAAAGGGGCGAGGATGGTGGGACGGGAGAGGGAGGGAGATGGTGGAAGGAGGGAAGAGTCAAAGACAACTGCCGCTTAGCTGCGGAAGCACAGTTTCGGGATAAAGAAATAGCCAATGCGAATGCTTACAGCGCGTCAGCGGTAAGAATTCTGGTGTCTCCTCCTTCCTCGTATGGGAGGAGCTACGCGGGGGGTTGCGGGTTGGGCTTGCAAATCTGAATTTTGCAGGCGGCTGCCAGCGAGACGTGGCCTGGGTAGTACGACTAACCCCTCAGGCATCACATAAACACCAGGTATAAATTACTCGTACGGTGTCTACGGGCCTGTGAAATAAGATAAAGCATTGGACTTTTGGCTGAGCCCCGCTGCGACCCGGTATTCTCTTCACTTCAGCGCCTACCTTGTAGAAATGCCACGGGCAAACCAAGCATTTGTGGCCGTTGACATCTTCTATGTCACCGATGCCCTGACGTATGGCATGGAACGGCAACGGACTTAGGCGGCCGTAACCTCCGGAAGTATCCGGTATCGTTTCCATGCCCAGAAGAGCTCATAGATACTTACTAACGGTCCACCCGCATGAAAACAAATACTGTCGATGCAGTACAATTTTCCATCTATTCTTATTACTGTCACGTATCGTCCCTGCGGCAAAATGAACGCCATATGTAAAAGTATTCGCATGCTAGCCAGTTGCCCTGCAGCCTCTCGTGACCCACTTCAATCTTTGCATGCATCCGTGCTCCTTCGGGGCAAGATATTGACTCGCCAATGCATGTTCCCAAAGCTTTGCCCGGGACAGCATTTCGCTTAGCCTCGTTGGCTTGCGGCTCGGTATTTGAAGGATTGGATAAAAGTCTTTTTATTATCTGCATGATTCCCAAATGTTTAATGACAGAGACAGTAGGGTATACGTCGCAAAGTGAAGGTCACTAAGATGCCTTGCTGTCGGAGCACGTAAATCATAGTCACATTAGCAGCCTTAAGCGTGAAGCTGTCGCCAAAATCCAGTTTGCTATACGTTGACACGGCCCGGATTGCATTTGGCTGGCGAAGGGGGTTTTCAGTACGGTAAGTATGTCAATGAGTCCTAAGGAGTCGGGCGGCAGCATACAAATGTACATTTACGCTTGCATATTCTGTTTTCTTTAAGTTTACCTAAGTTTACGCGCAGGTCGGCAAGTTGGTCGCGTCGGCATCTTAAGGCTGCGAACAATCACATCGTGCAATGCACCAAAAAGCGCTGTGGGAAGATTCCTCCTGGTAGGCACAACCATAATGATCCCGCTCACTGTTACATAAGAGACAAAGCTTTTATGTGAGTTCTTCTGTCCAACATCTAAGTCAGCAAAGTTCCATTCGTTCCCGTACCGTACTTGTCGATGACCATCGAAGATGGAATCCAATCAAACGGATAGACAATTCCTACAATTCCTACAGGATTAACACCAAGGCTATGCTGAAAACACCAAATAACATCAAAATGGCGACGACTGGCTGACCCGAGAAGAACCGCCCTCTCGGTGCAGCTCCTCCGCGCAGTTTTCGCCGAGACGTGAACCCTGGTTAATTCCGTGTTCATCGCGGTTCTCAAAGGACGTCCTGATGCAGTGTCAGCGAGACCAAAGGTATTGGTGTCTACACGGATTTAGATGCGCGGATCCAGCCAGGAGCAGCCTCACCGACGCATCGCATGGGCAAGCCTGGATCTACGGACTTCATCGCGAAATCGCAATCAAACAGTGTTCCGTCCGCAAATGAATCCCGACATAAAGTTGACATGACAAGTAGTCCTCGGATTGACGTCCGGGATGCTTTGATAATTGAGAGGGGGATTGGGGAGGGTTTGCATCCCGGCAAGGAGCTATGGAACGAAGTCGGTGACGTAGCTCCATTCGTACACAGCTGAACGCTAGTCGCCCCGTGGAGGGGAATTTCGGCATGCAGGTGTAAAGCAGGCAGGGTTATACAGGTTGGATACCCTGACGTTCTTAATGCCAGTCTCTTGAAACGCGGGTTGCAAGCCTCGCTCCGATGCTCTTGTTGTCACAGCGGCGTCGCTGATTGGCCTAGGGCCTTCGTCCTAGTCAGTCGGGTCTCGAAGAATCATAAAAGACATTAACAACATGCGTCCACAAGCTTAATGGGTGTGGGGCTGTATTCAATCCAACACCGCCGTAACTTCGTTTCCAAACCGGGCTCGTGCTGTCGTACATAATAACCCTGATACACGCCTTGATATGCACCATGTCGATCACTCACACGGTATCATGGCAAGACGCCCTTCTCGTCCGACGATGGGTGAGGCCCCTGAGGGACCTGTCGGCAAAAGAAGCTGCTAAATAAACGAACAAAGCGCATGCACTCATCGCCCACGCACCCATTCCTCCGCCTCTACCGCCGCCTACCCTCCCCTTCAACCACTCCTTGTCGCAGCGGCAGCTCTCTAAACTTGCTTCGTAACCGTGACAGTGACCGCAACACATTTTGGGACAGCCTGCGGCCCATCAGGTGACTGGACGACGGACCCCACCACAAATACGACCACGTCTCTAGGGAAGGTTCCACGAAGGTTCGACGTCTACTCCAGTTAGCCGGGTGTGTGAGTTGTGCCACCAGTGATACCAGAGACATCTGAACCTCGTGCGGGGGGAGACGGCCCCTTTCATCTGGGCACTGCCCAACTTCTCCCTCACATGTGGGGTTGGGGCAGAAATCATGGAAGGACTAGGTGTCACGACCAATGAGGTTACCGCGCGACTGCAACATAGCGCCATCCTCTGCGACCTCCCAGGATGGGGACCTCGGGGCAAGGCTGTGGGAGTTCAGCGAGCAGGCGGTGCAAGCTGAGGAAGCAGCAGCTGCGTCGCCAGCATCGGGAAATGCATAATGTGGAGAGTTGTAATCAATATGCGTTGCTTAGGATTGTGTATCTTTATCGAGGATGTGATCATAGTGAAGGAGTTTCGTAGTGTTTCGGAGATAATGAAATGTGGATCGAAGTTATGGTCAGAACAATGAAATGGCTTTCTTGTCGGATATTGTGACGCGACTGGCAGCTACGGGAAATAAAATGCCAGTTTTAGGGCTGGGTCCGGGATAGATATTGGTGATGTGATCCGATTCATGGGTTTAACTGGAAGGACCCAGGCCGTATGTTTGGTAAGCATGAACTAACTGTGTTGTCGTACAAGGTCTTCAAGGCTGATATGTCCATGTGATCCACTTGTAAAGCATGGATATATGCAGAAGTGAAGCATTTATCCTGGGTAAGGAAGAGATGGGGAAGAAACGTGTTTCGCTGTAGGGGACTCAGGTACTCAGTTGGCTGGGGGTTTAGGCGCTGCACTCTTCCGGTACGAAACAACTTCAAATTGTTCTCAGCAACAGACTTCACAAGTGGGATCGTTCTCTGCTAAAACCTCTGCTCTCAAAGTATGACCCCATGAATATGCCCGGCACCAACCCTAGTAAGTGCATTCGATTTTTGAGTCTTACTTCGAATTATGATTCCCCTGATGGTGTGAAAGGGCAGGCGAGCATCGAGCAGCATTTGTATCACATCGAACCAGCTTGTCAGAACCACTTTCACGCGCTCCACAGATCCACAATACCGTGTGCATGAGACCTTACGGGGTTCTGATCCTTCAGCTGGGCGTTGCAGCCTGTCCGTTGTCCGTTGTCCGTTGCCAGTAGCTGCAAGTCTAGCACCACCGCCACCACCACCACCACCACCAAGAACAACACGAGTGTGTATGTTTGTGTGTGTGTGTCACGTGACATGTGACGTGTCGTACAAAAGGTGTTACCAGAACATACCAAGCACAGCAGATCACCAACCCCCATGCTATTTCTTAATTCACCTCCTCCCCGCTTTCCCCGCTTTCGTTCACGTACTCCCCTTTACATACCCTCATACCTTGCCTCCCCTGCCTTCCCGCCCCCATCACCGCCCCCATCCACTCCCAACCCCGCCAGGGCCTGGTACTCTCCACTCCCAGGGCTCATCGCACCGAAACCACCATCTGCCCACCCGCTGCTGCCTGGACTCAGCACTGGACCTGGCGAGCGACCTGTTGCCGCCGCGGAGTTTGTGCTGTCGCCGATGCCGTCCTCCTCCGAAACCACGGTCAATCCTGGAACGGCTGGCGCCACAGGTACGGCGTGGGGTACGTCCGCCAGAGAATAGTCCCGATAGAGGGGCCTCTGTCCGCCCAACGCGGTGTTGCCGCTGCCGACCACCTCCCCCGGGCTCAACAGCTTCATGCCCCGGGCCATGCGCTCCAGAACCAGGGAGATGTGTTTGCGGAGGCGCTGGGTATCCTTAGCTGCGGTTAGCGGCGTTACCTGTTGGGGTGGGGTGGGGTGGGGGGGGGAGGTGTGCGGGGGACAAAGGGGGGACGAGAGAGAGGAATAGAAGTTATTAACATACGGTTCGGGCATTTTGTTTCGCATTATGGGTGGGAGATAGGTGGAGGCGCGAAAGCGAAAGCTAGGGGGCGAATATCCGACATAACATACACTCACACACTTTTCGCCTTTCCATTTTTCGGATGTGAGCAATACATTAATAGCCCGCATGAAATATTTGATGCAACACAGAGCTGCTCAGCTGTATACGAACCCTGAAAGCCCAAAACGCTAAAAACTCTTCATTTCCCCAGGAAAACACACACGCACACATAATCCGCAATCTCCTCCCCCTTGCAGCTTCCCCCCCCTCCAGACTCTCGCACCTGTACGGCCTGCTCCTTTGCGCTCTTGGCCAGACACGTTCGCAGCAGGTGGGTCATTGCCGCCTCCGTGATTTCCTCCCAGCCGATCTCGCTACCATCAATGACCTGTTGGGCCGTACATAAAACTTAATATGTCGCACAGAAACCGTGCAGATTACGTAATGAGGAAACGGAGGTTGTGTAGCCTTTGTAGAAGAAGGGGCAGAAGGTGGAAGAATGCACCCAACCCCAACTCAGCGGCGGTCCCAGCTCCCCCACCTCCCCTCTTTTAGCTCCAATAAGCAAAACACCCAGACACGGTTCTGGCTAGCTGGTGTCGGACTGTCGCCAGTTCCGTGTGGAAAGATACTCATAACCCACACACACGCACGCACATACACACACACACACACCCCTACACAAACATATACACACTCCACCCCCACCCCTACCTCCCACCCCCTCCCCCACCCCACCTGCGGTGAGATACACGCCTTCAGCACCGCAAACTCCGCCTCGTTGAGTGCGAATCTCCACCGCACCAGTAGCAACAGCAACTGAACACAACCAGATAACCGACGTGAACGAATCGCCAGATCCGCCTGCGCGGCCTCCATGGAGGATCCAAGATCCATTATACTGCCATACGTCTCATCCATCAGAAGGTCGAGTTGATTCAGCGGTGCAGGGTTCTTATCCTACAGGGAAGAGATTACGAATGCGAAACACACACACACACATACATATATTATATGTACAGTCCGAGTACGAGTGCACAGAGAAGGGTCCTGCCAAGGAAAGCAAGTGGGGAGCAGGACATGGGGTAGGATTGAGCGCGGAGGGGGGTGGGGGCAGGACGGGGGACTTCGAAACAGCAAGTAACGGAAGTAGCAGTAGCGGTGTTGTACGATGTACCTTGAAGCGCATGAGCAACCGTTTTTCGATGTTACGGAACTGTACGGCACGGTCCTCCAGCTGAGTGCGCAGCTGCACTACCCGCTGACGTACAGCGAAGTGCTGCTCCACCACCTTCACATCGAAGCAGTGGGGGTTGGGGGCCAGTGTGTGTATGAGTACATGTAAGCGTGTGTGTGTGTGTGATTCACAGCTGTAGAACAGGTCAATCAAGATACGACGCGCAAGCCCCGAGCCGAACATAAAACCAGACACGTTGACAGGCCGTAGCATTTCCATTGGCAGTAGCAATGTCGTGGCTATATCATTGCGTCGCGGTATATAAAAGATGACCCGGATGAGCATTAACTCTTCCAACCCCCGGTTTTCACAACCACAACAGCATCATTACCATTACCTCAGTTTCATCTACACTACAATGAACAATGCCGTACCTCATAGAAATCGTCCAATGGCAGTGCGTCCTCGTACGACACCGTAAAAGGCCCCTCAGGGGCCGGCGGCAGCCCCGCCTCCGCCTCCGCGTAGTACTTAGCCAGGCGTGCAGTTAGCTCCTGTGAACCACGAGTAGGGCGGAGGGGGAGGGGAAGGGGGGTATCGTTCAAACGGACCCATGGGACACAGGGTATATGATATCGGGTTTCTTGATCCAGATCCTCCTTGCTGTTCACCCCCTCCCTCGTCCTCCTTGGCGCCCTCCCTCCCTACTTCAGTCAGGTCTCCGACTAATGCTTATCATCATCATCATCGGGCCATATATTTTCCTTATCTTTGTCGTATTTATCATTGCACACTCGGTACGACTCCACCGGCCCCCCCTTCTGGCCCCCGCCCAAGTTGTGTACGTATTGTTGCAATGCTCCCTCATCCCCGTCCGACCCGCGGAACCGCGCTTGGTTCGGTTGGTACGTGTGTGCGCACTTCGAGCTGGCCGGTTTGGGTGGATGGGTTGGTTGGGTTCAGGCGCTTGTAGGTTCTCTTTACAGGTGGGTCGGAAGGCGTGACAGCGCCAGCTTCGCCTCGGACTCAACACGGCTTTCACTTCGCCGCCAGCAATAAGGCAATAACGGTTTCCCTTCTTCGTTTCCCTGCTTTAATTCGCGGCCTTGGCGACTGCCTAGTCTTTACGTCACAGCTCGTTTCCACTTTTCCTGCTTGGGCCATCATTCCAACTTCACGGCTAGTACTCGTTTCTTGAGTATCAGCACCAGCTGGTTCGGTTTTCTCCGACTCCCCCCCTCCTCCTCACCGCCGCAATGAGCCACATCGCCTCGAGCACATCCGACTGAATGCGGTATCTCCCCCCGGCCTTGGACACCAAGATGGTCACGTCACCCGCACCGCCGTAGAACTGAAACGACAACACGGTGGCGGTCCCGCTGCCCCCGTTGCCGCCACCCAGGCCCAGGGCTGCGCCGGCGCCCATCGCCGCTGCGCCGCCGGAGAGCGCCTGCAGGGGAGGGTGAGTGGGACGGTGAGTGGGAGGGGGAGTGGGACGGTGAGTGGGAGGGTGAGTGGGAGGGTGAGGGGGAGGGTGAGTGGGAGGGTGAGTAGGAGGGTGAGTGGGAGGGTGAGGGTGAGGGTGAGGGGGAGGGTGAGTAGGAGGGTGAGTGGGAGGGTGAGTGGGAGGGTGAGTGGGAGGGTGAGTGGGAGGGTGAGTGGGAGGGTGAGTGGGAGGGTGAGTGGGAGGGTGAGTGGGAGGGTGAGTGGGAGGGTGAGTGGGAGGGTGAGTGGGAGGGTGAGTGGGAGGGTGAGTGGGAGGGTGAGTGGGAGGGTGAGTGGGAGGGTGAGTGGGAGGGTGAGTGGGAGGGTGAGTAGGAGGGTGAGTGGGAGGGTGAGTGGGAGGGTGAGTGGGAGGGTGAGGGGGAGGGTGAGTGGGACGGTGAGTGGGAGGGTGAGTGGGAGGGTGAGGGGGAGGGTGAGTGGGAGGGTGAGTGGGAGGGTGAGTGGGAGGGTGAGGGTGAGGGGGAGGGGGAGGGGGAGTGGGAGGGTGAGTGGGAGGGTGAGTGGGAGGGTGAGTGGGAGGGTGAGGGGGAGGGTGAGTGGGAGGGTGAGTGGGAGGGTGAGTGGGAGGGTGAGTGGGAGGGTGAGTGGGAGGGTGAGGGTGAGGGGGAGGGAGAGGGTGAGTGGGAGGGTGAGTGGGAGGGTGAGTGGGAGGGTGAGTGGGAGGGTGAGTGGGAGGGTGAGTGGGAGGGTGAGTGGGAGGGTGAGTGGGAGGGTGAGTGGGAGGGTGAGTGGGAGGGTGAGTGGGAGGGTGAGTGGGAGGGTGAGTGGGAGGGTGAGTGGGAGGGTGAGTGGGAGGGTGAGTGGGAGGGTGAGTGGGAGGCGCACCATCTGGTGCCCACTACCTGATGTTAGGGGGACTAAAAGCACACTGGACGAAATCGAGCAGGCCGCACAAACTGCACGCCAGCTGAGTGGGCTGTCCGAATGTGCAGCTTGATACAGGTCCTATCTAGCCTGAAAGTGCGACTGAAGGCAGGCTGCTGCTAAGTGTGATTTGACAAACCGCGATGGTGAAGGATGAGGGTGTGTGGGGAAGGAGCGTGAGGAGGGGGAAGGGGGCGGGGCGGCGAGCATCAGACATGCCGAGGCGCCATAACAAATGTGGCCACCAACGGGTGACATACGCAACGACACAAACTTCCCAATGACGTCGGGATATGAAGACAAACTTGGATTTGCTGCTGACCTGCCATGTTTAGCCGTTGATGTTATGATTACTCCTTGGCTGTTGCTGTCGGCCCCCCTCCCGCACAGCACAGCAGTTTGATCGATCTGGTGGGAATTGAACCAGGAGATAGTGGCCCCCTCCCCCTCCCCCTCCCCCTCCCCCCTCATCCCCACCCCAGGCACCCAACCCTCCACTACCGCATTGGGCAATATCACATATGCACATTCACAAACGCAGGGGCCCCGCCCCCCACCGCCCCCACCTGCGCTACCCCGGGAGGTGCGGCCGCCAGCATGTCCTCAAACAAGGAGCCCAGAGGGGGCGGCGCGCGGTTGGTTGAGAGCGTCACCTTGTACTCTGAGAGAACAGGGGGGGGACAGGGGGGGACAAGGGGGGGGGACAGGGGGGGACAAGGGGGGGGACAGGGGGGGACAAGGGTGGGGGACAGGGGGGGACAAGGGGGGGGACAAGGGGGGACAAGGGGGGGGGAAAGGGGGGGGAGGCGCGAGTGTGCAGTGCGATAAATCGACAAAACACCCGTATTAAGGAATGCAGCCACAGACCCCGTATCAGACCCCGTGGCAAAGTGGGGACGGTCATGCTTAGCTGATATCACGCACCAAGCGGCAAAGGCTGAGGAGTGGGCATATGACACATGCGTGTATGAGTTATGTAATGCTGCAGAGGGGCGAAAAGGCACACGCCACCGCTTCAGCCAATGCGTCATGACGGTCCCGAATCAAGGCCAGCGGCGGACTGCACCAGGGAGGGGAAGGGGGGAGGCGGAGTGGCGTTTCTAAACATGCACCGGTTGACGATTGGTGAGCGAGTAAGGGCGCGGGGGGGAGGGGTAAGGGGTTAGACGATGGCTTCATGTACCAGATGTCAACCGAATGTACGAATAAGAGAACAGAAGATGTCGGAATGCCCCTCCCTGGTGCGGCTGCGCTCCTGATGTTGCGGCCCCCTCCCCCCTTTTTCGCAGTCCCCCTCCTCCCACGCAATCACCCCCGCCCCAACCCGCACGCCACCGTCGCGCTCCCCCACCTGCGTTCTTGACCGGCGGTATGACCTGACAGAAGGCGCAGAGCGGCAGCGAGACGTCCAGCCGCTGGCTACGGGGTTCTCCAGCTGGGGGGAGGGGAAAGGGGGGGAGGAGGTGCTAGGAGAGGGGTGTGTGGGTCGTAGGGTTTTAGGTGGGGGGTACTTTGGGGGGATATGTTACGATGTCTCTCTCGCGGTTGCGGTTGCGGTTTCTTTGCGTTTCTCTCAACAGTCCCATTTCGTACATTCGTATTGCTCCCCAGTTCCCAGCCACCCCCACCTGCCCAACTGCCAACCCTTCCTCACCGAGCGTTCTAAACGTCGCAACCACCAAGGCAGTCGCGCTGGAGGGCAGTCCCGAGCCCGTGGCCAGGCTGATGAGCGCTACGGTGGGCTCCACGGCACTGGGGCTCACATTGGGGACGACGATCTCGGGCTGCGAGAAGAACAGACAGACGGACAGACGGACTCAGGGGAGGAAGGAAAGAAGCCATGCATGAATCAGATTTAAAGATGTACACGTGGGACATGGACGCAAGGGATAACAAGTTTGCAGGACCCCAGTCTCCTTCTCCCCCTCCCCCAACATCCAGTACCAGACTCTTTTCACCAATCATATCCCCATTTTTACGAAGAAATCTTATATATTCGTAGTGTTTTTTATTATCAGGTGGTGGTGGTGGTGGTTGGTTGGTAGTTAGTTGTTTCAACTGCAATAGCAACACATACCCGTACCCGTACCCGTACCAGTACCAGCGCTCTCGAGCATTCGCCCTCACCCCCTCCCTGCCTCTGCCCCTGCTCTTCCTCACCGCCACTGGCGTAAGGGGCTCAGGTGCCGTGATGGACAGGGTGAGGTTCTCCGCCGAGATGCCCCCCTGGAGCGCCAGGTAGAGCTTGACCGTGATGCGCTTGCCCCCAATCGCCGAGCTCAACGACGAGAGGTCCTCGAGACCCTCTCCCGTAATACTGTGACCCCGCGGCTGGTCCAGGCGGTGGGGGACCTGGGTGCGGTGGGTGAGAATTCACACACATTGAGGGGGAAGACGTGAGCGAATGAAGGGTGCGGTTATGTGATGGGGGCGGATAGGTATATAAATCTATCTATCTATCCACAAATCTATCTATATATTTATATATAGATAGATATAGATACAGATATATACAGATGTAAGTATAGAGATAGATGTAAATATGGATATATAGATATGTAGGTAGATAAATATATAGATACATGTTTTGGACTATGGGAAGGATAGGAGAAGAGTTCTAATTTTTGTGGTAGTGAGATGGCAGCACAGGCAGTAGGTATACGAGCAGTCCATTGCACCACCTCACTTCGGCCTCCTCCCTACCTCCCAAACCCCCCCTCCCGATCATTGACAATCCCTCCCTCGTAATCCCCCCAATCCCTCCCAGCCCCTCCCTTCTAGAGAGCTTTTATTATTTTTTTGCCCAACCATCACCCCAACCGACCCCCGCAAAAGGCGAGGTTATGCGAATGGGTTCACTCTGTCAAAATCTTGACCATCCCTCCCCCCTCCCCCCTCCCCCCGCACCTGCGCCCTCATGATAAGTTTCTCAGGTGGCTCCACGAGGCGGCCCCCTCCCGCCCCGCCCCCGTGATCCCGGATGACCTGGGCCAGCTGGCGGTGCTCCCGCGCTATGGCCTCGTAGTCCAGCTCCTTGCTCTGGGGAAACAGGTCGCGGGGACGGTGGCGGAGTACGGCTGTGATGTGAAGTGCCAAGAAATCAAGGGACAAAACCTCAGACCCATACATGTCATGACCCATACCCGTACTCGTACCCGTACACAAACCCACAAGCGTATTGAATACCAAGATGGAGAGGGCGTGAGGGGAAGGGGGAGGGGAAGGGGGAAACGTGCGGGATACTCACCTATACCCCCCCTTTTCCCCTCCTCCCCCGATATCCCTTTGAGACCCACCTCAGTGAAGCCCACCGGATTGAGCAGTGGCTCTGTGCCCAGGTAGCAGGCGGCCAGTCCGCCGCCATCGTCCAGCATCACCACCGCCCCGCGCATGGTCGGAAGGTCCGCCACCGCCACCGCCACGGGTTGCAGGTCGGCCTTGGCGGCCCAGGACAGCACCGAGGTGCGGTACACCAGGAGCGCCTTGGTATGTGTGGCCACGAGGAGGTTTTCTGGGGTAGACATCGCATAAGGGAGAGAGGGAAGGGGGGAGGGGGAAGGGAGGGAGGGGGAAGGGAGGGGATGGGGGAGACAAAAATGGGTAATTCTTCCACGTACGGGACTGCCCATCTCCAATTCTCCCGCCCCCGTACTCTCCCGTCGCGACATCTTCTCACCCGCGCCCCCCGGCGTCTTGGCCCCTGGCACTGGGTATGTCGTACAACAGGCCGGGTGGTACTCGAGCCTCTTCTGGAAAGTGATCTGGCCCGCAGAGCTGAGTACGAACAGGTTGTGCTCACCCAACACGACGATGTCCGCCTGGTGGGCTGTGTGCGGAGGGGGCGTGTGGTGTATGGGGCGGAGATGGGGGAGTGAGAGGGGCGGGGGGATAAGAGCGTGAATGCGAACAAACCTCCCCTTGTCTCCAGAACCCATCCCACTCCGTAAAATGGGGGCCCTCGCCCGTAAAGGCACACACCATCACTTAAATCGGCCCTTCCACACCCATTGAAAACCGATCCCTCGCCCGTTACCCCCGTCCTACAGGCTCTTCCCACTTACGGCTGAGCCCCTGCGAGAACCTTCCCACGCGGATGTCAATGGCGGCCTCGCCCAATACCACTCGCCAGTCGGCCTGTGTGTACGCATGTCGCACATGAGCATGTGCATATATAATTGTGAATACGTGTGTGTATAGGAGGGGAGGTCTATTGCGGGGAAAGGCACGCGGCCATGCACCCACATGCGACAGACATAACCAAGGTAGCGGGGTAGACGCAGCAACCAGGAAACCGACGAGCCTCCTGCTTCGGGCGACGAGTCGACTACCCTTCCAAGCGTCCCTCACCCCGTGTCCCGCACACGCACATACAAATACACACATCCGTACCCCTCAACCCCCCACTGCAGGGGAAGGGAGGGCGCTTGGGCGGTGTTTCCCAGAGGTGGGGAAAGGGTCACCTGTGCCCTCACTTGGCCACAGCGCCAGACGCGGATAGGCAAGCGGGAACACACACACACACTCCGTACAGGGCTGACCCACCCCACCTGCATCTTCTTGGTTCCGGAGGCGGAAGCGGTGGCGCTGGTGGCTGCGGGGCCGGCGGCTGAGGCCCCTGAGCTCACCAGGTCCTTGGTTGGAGCTGCGGGGGGGGGGGGTAAGGGGTGCATCGTGAGGGGTGCATCGTGAGGGGTGCATCGTGAGGGGTGCATGTGCCCCAGGCGTCCGTTGCTCATCATAGGCATCCTTCCCCCCACCCTGGCCTGCAGTCCACCAGTCCACCAGTCCGCCACTAACCCGCGACCTTCTCGGCACTGGCCGCTGCGATGACCTTGTACTTATACGCCTCCAGCTCCATTGCAGCGGTACATGTGATGAAGGTGTCGGACACATCCACGTAGGCGAGTGGCCCCGGAACCAAGAAGTTCGGCAGGTAGCGCGTGAAGGCCTGTGCCTCCGCCTCAAAGAAGTACAACTGACCGTCATAGGACTGCACGCAGATGTAGTCACAACCTGCGTATATATATATGTATACATTTGTATATATATATATATGTGTGTGTGTGTGTGTGTGTGTGTGTGCGGGGAGGGAGAGGGTTAACAGGTTTAGCATGGGTGGGGGGTTGGGAGGGGGGAGACGGGGAAATACGTTCAAATGGAGGGTTGACGCTATTGTGATCGGGTGAACCCTAAACACACACAGCGGGGTAATGGGCACCATGCAGCCTTCTGGAAAGCAGTCCTATTCCCTCCATCTGCCACCTGCCACCCCCAACTGTCATCAACTGGAACAACCGCAAATACCCATCTTCCCCCATCTGCACCTGCAGCGGGCGAGCTGCCAGCTGACACTCAACCCGCAGTCAGGTTTCACCGCACCATTAGCATCAGAATGTGACAATGCAGAAGATGGGGCGGAGGCCCCTTCTGTCGATACACATTCCTCTGGCCCCCAGCCCTGTGCGCCCACCCCAGCCCCAAACCCCACGTGCTGCACACGTGTTGCCCACCCTGCACTCCATTGAACGGTCCGTACGTCATGTTGGCAGCGGTATGCTCCAGCCAGTGGTCGTACAGTCGCGCGAGTTGCAGGTACGACCCGCCCCCTTGAGAGGCGACTGCGTACACGGAGAGCTTCCTTGGGTGGAGTACGGCAAGCTGGAGGCCGCCGGATCTGTGTGTGTATGTGTATGTCGGGGGGGGGGAGGTGGCGGTTGGAGTTTCAGGAAATGAAGGGATGAACGTAGATACCTGAATTTTCCAATCACTTAAAAAGATCTATGCACTTCTGAATAAATGCTGCCGCTGTTCTGAGTCCCCAACATTCTACTCCCTTCGCAGGTTACTTACTCCTTCGACATCATCGCATACCCGCCCTCCCCCTTCTTATCTTCCCAGGTTCCCATCATGCATTCAAATGCTTGTTTCCCCACCCCACCCCACCCCACCCCAGCTCCAACGCCCCGGGGTCCCGGGCACTTTGCGCACTGCGGTGAGCACCGCTCACAACATCTGTTACCGTTACCCTTACCGTTACATCTCACCGATGCCCCGTGTGTATTTTCCGCTAGATACATCATTGCTCCCCAGCCCGGGCCCCCTTTACCCCACCTCCACCCGACAAGATGGGGAGCCGGCACTTTATCACCCTTCCCAATGCTATCCCTCCACCACTTTCTTGAATCTCGGGGGGTTTTCTGACCGCATTCGCATTCACATTCGCATTCACATTTAATGTCCCGTCAGCCGTCCGGCTATCACACCCCCCTTTGCGGCCATCCTTACACCCCCCCCCCTTACCCGGTGAACCTCCCCGCAGCCAGCGCCAGCACAGGCCCTCCCTCGAGCTCCGTTTCCAGCAATAGGTCCTCCGCCTTGTAGCCCCGGTCGCGGGGGAGGTAGACGCGCAGGAAGCCGGAGAAGGAGCCCGTCATGATTTTAACTGCGTGTGGGGGTGCGGTGAGGGCGCAGTAAGGGTTTGATGAAGACTCAACAAGACACGTATGGATGGCACCGGGGTATGTGTGTGTAAGGGGTAAGGGGTAAGGATTGGGGTTGGTAGGGGAAAAACCAGATCCCAAGCCAGTATTCGGCTGTTCCTAGGGCGACGGTCGGCCTCTGATCGTCCAATCTAGGTCTTCCCATCCAGGAACGCCTCGTTTCAGTCCCGCTCAGTGGGCTCCTTCGCTATTCTGGGCCCCCCCCGTTTCTCCCCCGATTTTAACACACACATACACATACACACACACACAACAATATCACACACACACACACAGATACAAGCCTTATCGGTTGATGAGCAGGAGGGGTGGGACTTATTGGTCACAACCAGGCGGTCAAGGAAAGACCCAGGAAAGACTTTGTTGCCTGTCCGCAACGCGAGGAGCTCGGAGGAAACAACGGTCGCAAAAATCCCTCAAGAGCGCTAAGCACTAAGCAGCGTCTTGAGGGAGGGGGCGGAGTCAAGGGGCTTGGCAGTCCGCTGACCCAGGCCCATGCCTAAAGACCCCCCTTCTAAGGGCTCCTCCAGGCGCTTCCTCCTGCTTTCCTGTTGTGGAGCTGAGCAGGCCCCCATACCGCAAGCAGCACCTCAGCGCGAGGTGCACAACATGAAGGCTGGATTCAACTTCGGTGTAACGTATAACAACCCATGAGTTTGGTTGTTGCTATACCCGGCAGCTCAGGCTCCTCCAGAACGAACCCGCTCGCCGTAACCCAATACTAAGGTTTTGAGAACGACCACGTATAAGATATTGGGAGTATTGAGTTTATGTCTTTATTAGTCTAAGTTTTAGGAAAGCAAGGCGATGGGTTGTGGCCTGGGCGTGACCCCATCATCAGGGCTCCACTGATTTTCTTCTCTTCTTCTCTGATTTTCTTCTCGATTGAAAGCAGCAGAGTATTCTCCTGCTAGCCTCTCCCTAATCAGCTGCACCCACTCCTCTATGACTAGTATTTGCACGCGCCACCTAAGCGTACCTTGTCCCGTCGGGTCATTATCGATATTCGCCACGAGCAGACAGTACATATCGAACTCCTCGCCATGTCCGCATTGCGTCTGCCACCAGTCACGGGCTTTGAATAGCGACATCTATGAGCCTGCACTTTGGTGAGTATTTGACTGATTGGCGAAATCCGCTCAGCGCTGGACGGCAGATGGTTGCACTCCAGGGCCCCAGCAGGCAGCCGGCGCCCTGCTGCAACTGTCTGTCCTATATCATCTGATGCATCAACGGAACAAACTCTGGTAGTTAAAAACGATCTGGTGCTATGTACCGGTCAAAAGACAGATGCTGAATGGTTAAAGCAAAGATGCAATTTTTAGATTTCGGGTACAATTGCTTGCAATATTGTTTTGTCACTTGATGTTATAAAATAAAAGTAATCCAATAAGTCAGCGTCTCCTTCCACACTTCGAGGATTAACTTCTGTAGCCAAAGAAACCAGCCATTCAACCACCGTTAACATGCAACGCCAGACCTAATTGGTGTATGAGAGAACAGGTGCGCAAAGTGGAGTTTGCGCGCACATGCGTACGGATGGTACGAGCGTTTTCACGGTTGGAAACAAGCGTACGGGCCGAGGTCCACGGGTTTCCTTACTCAGTCGTGCAGAATCAGAATTCGAGGTCACCAGGCATCCGACTAAGTACTTGCGTATCTTGCAGCAGCTGTCCAATAGGCACACAAGCTACCGTGGCCTGCCCTATCACGCTGTCGCATTCGTGTTCTTCCCGTAGTTCTTTGTGGATGTGCCCCTCCAGTCTGGCCTCAAAAGGCGAAAAATGTTGCAGCTGTAAGTGCTCTTAGATCAGGTGTGCTGGCCAGCAAGTGGTTAATGGAAGAATAACCCAGTGATGACCCCTTCTTTGTAATCAAAGTATATGTACTCAACAATTGAGTTCTGGGTGAAGCAGTTATTCAATTGCTAGTCCATGTTTGTGCTTTACATATTGAAGTAACAATATTAAGTAGCATCGATGCTTAATACCGGGCGTAAAATCCCTGCCCCCACTGAGGATTGAACTCAGGACCTTTCCCTTACGAAGGGAACGCTCTACCGCTAAGCTATAGAGGCTTGAACAGTTTTCAAATTTACTCCAATATATAACTTCAAGGTAAACTCATAAAACGTTACACAAGTACGGTGAGGCCTTGTCGCGGTGTCGTACAATGCCATGATGTAAAAGAAGCGCACATCCCTAAAATACCTGCGGCGTAGTATACTTCATGAATTTATTTACACGGAGGTACATTGGTACATGGAATTCAGAGCACGTGGCAAATCCAGAGAACTATAGTCACAACCCAAACGCCAGATGGCATGTGCCGCCAGATTCTGTGATGGTTACATCCAACTCTCAACGCAATAAATGTCTCGCCTGCCATGGTTCTCGGGCCGCCCGAACCTCAGTCTCTCCTTATCTCCAATAACGACGTTGCATGCACCCACCTTTCCGTGGCTATCTCCAAACGATTTCCCACAAGCCCGTCCAAACCCTCCTCCAAGAACCGCTATCCGTGCCTGTACCGCGTATCACAGGTACCTCCCTGCTGCTGCCCACCTCATGCGTTGCTCCGTAACCTAGTTACGATTAAACTAATTTCATCCTTTACTAAGCGGTCGTGATGGGCGATCGCTCCGTTTTGTTCTCGCTTCTCCGCCAGACCCATCTGTTCGTTTTACCGAACCTCTTCAAGTATCACGGGGCGCCACCATCTCCAAAACCCCATTCGTTGCGCAGCCCGTATTCTATTGCGTGGTGCCATGAGCCAAACGCCATGAAAAGCCATGCAATGCGCTAAGATGCACTCAGCCATCACAAACACATCGAACATGCATGAAGCTGATTTTGGCAACACAGTGTGTTTCCACTTGCGCGCAAGTACTGTACACATACAGAACAGCCGTAAAGGGTGTTCGCCCAGGACCTGCCCCAACCCCAGCTCCCGTGGGTTACTGCGGGATACATGCACGGATCACACAGCGCGCGAGGGTGAGAGAAGGACACTCACATTCCGGCTTCCGGGCGGCTCCCCACCACCACAATGACGACCCGCATGGATGGCCTCACCGTGAGCCCCGTACCCTCCGTAACATCAATGAAGGTTGATGCTGCCACGCACGCCGCCGCCGCCGCCCGCATGGGAGCATCCATACCGCCACGCTGACGACATGATGCCATCACTCCTCCAGCACCCAGCTTCTAAATGGCCTCATCCGAGTCCTCACACCTCCAGCGCTGTTGGCTCCAGCCTGTTTTCAGCTGTCAACATCCCTTCCGGCATTCACCAAACCACCACAAGGGCGCAGTTCAAGATAATAATCCGCGACTATCTCCGTCACAATCACCATGTAGCCATGATACCACTGCACATTTCCCCTCTTCCGTCTCGAAGCCTCTTCTAGTCGCTGGTAACTATATGAATGCATTCTTATGCCTCACCATTATGCACCTCCTAAAAATGCCTCACCCCGAAAACTCCTGCCCTGTGCGCGTGGGGTTGCCTTGTCCACGCCATGCGGGAACAATGCACTTGAGAAGTTCACATGACATATTCATCTTCCCCGTGCGGCTCTAGCTCGGTCTTTTTGCATATGTGAAAATTTCATGCTAACCTCTCCATGAGAGCGTGCGAAATGACCACGCGCCAACGCGGCTCACGTAAGCTCTACCAGGGCTCAAGCGTGCACTGCCAGCAGCCGCGCCGCCGCCAAGCCCAGGCACAGACATAAACTATACAGGATATGCCATGTCACCGCGAAGCGCTTCAATGGCGCCACCCGCGCCGGAACCAGGTGATGCTCGTCCGCAAAGGCAACCATAGTGCGCGCCGCCGGGGCCGCCAGCAGGGTCGCAGCACCTGCAGCCCACGGCAGCGCGCCAGCTGCCGCTGCTGCTATCGCCGCCGCTTGAGTTGCGGTCGCTGCAGCTCGCAGCACCTTGCATCCTCGCTCTGTGCCAAGACGCACAAGGGGCGAATGCTTACCCGCTGCCATATCACCTGCGATTTGATGAAAGTGGCTGCAGAAGAGGATAGTTGTGGTGGTGAGGCCCACCACAATGGAACACGCCCATACGGCGGGCGGCACGCCTGCCGCTAGGGCTGCGGTGAAGCCGCCGCCGGCCGCCGCCATCGCCGTGGCGCCATCATGGGGCCGCAGAGCCAGGTAAAACGCCGTCAAGGCAGAGGGTCCGAAAGCAAAAAAACATAAAGGCTCCCCGAGGCCCTTGTAAGACAGCCGGAAAGGCGGGCCCTGGTAGATGTAGCCGCAGGCGATGGAGAAGGCTAAGAGACCCGCAGGTCGGAAGTCGCCACCCGGTGCCGAGGAGATCAGGTGCGCCAGCAGCGCTACCCCCCCTGCCAACAGAGAATTCGCGAGCAGCAGTACTGCGCGGTGGTTCTTGGGCCCACCACCTAGCAGGTTAACGACGGACTCCGGCTTTGAGGCATCGACACCGGTATGCGCGTCGAAAGCATCGTTGCTGTCGGGCAACGGGCGTAAGGAGATTGTGAAGGGGAGCAAACCGAGGTGATGATGTGGCGTGTGAGTTGGGAACTTACTTCTGGGCATCTAGGATAGACAAGCAAACAAGACAATAGAATAAAAGAGAGACGCCATGAGCAACGAGAAGACTTCCGCCGGGCTGGCGTACTGAATCTTTGAATTGGGGTCTGGGATGGCCACCGGGAAGCGAAGGGCGTATATTACTCCATCAAAAGATATGGATCACATATAAAGTATAGGGTCCTAAACCTGGCACATGGACATATGTCGCTCTTGTTCCTACGTCGAGCTCATCCCGGGTGAACCTTAACAAGTTAAGGACGCGATAGTTCTGGAAGAGCTCTTCACCATGCCGCCTGCATGGGGCACATGGTACTGCCTGTACAAGGCTTCTTCGCCCCACCGCTTCGGCCAACCTCGATATACGCCAACACCAACCCTTGCCCCGCCTAGTGTGGCATGGCATAGCCAGCACAGGGTTCTGCCATGGTAACGGAAAGGTTAGCCTTGCAAGTTGTCGCAGTGCCTATACAGAATCTTCGCCAGGATCTCCGTGTTGTACATCCAGCTCTGCGTATTGGTCAGCCGGCGACACGCGCAGAGCCCCCACCCTGACATGGATCCCTGGCATGGCGTCCCATGTGGTGGCGCTCGCTCCGTTCTGTTACCTCCTTCGCTGAACCAGACATGGTATGACGAAAGGAGGAGGGCGCTCACCTGAGGTTCAGCCAGGCGATAACCAGGATGGCGGCGAGGACAAATCCCGCCACACGGCCCCACGGCAAGACTCCAAATTCAAAGAACACGCAGGATGCTGCCACCTACGAAGGAAATGCGAATGTATTTTTAGCAGCGTAGCGGGGTTGTCAGGCAGGTCGCAAGGTACCGCCAGCATACGGGTTTGGGTTGGTGGGGCGGAGTGGAACCCAACCGAGCACGAATCCGAGATTGCGAGGCAGTATCCGGGTTTGGGGGAAGTTGGAGAGGCTATTTCGATTGAAATGATTTGGCATGAGTATGGGTATGACTAAGCCGATTCCTACGGGTACGATGTGGCTTACCAGGACGGGGATGAAACCGACAGAGTACATGGGTGGCTTAATGGCCGCGAACCAAAGCTTCCGATGATCATGTCGTGCACTTTCAGGCCCTCCTGACTGAATACCTGAAACTTCTGCCGGTGCTTGCGTCTGAGTTGAATCAGAATCTGCAACTGATGGATGTCCTCTCGCCGGGTCGATGACGGTTGTTGTCGTCACGTCAGCTTCTCGAGAAAGGTTTGGATATATTTCAACGACGAGGCCCGATGCTGGTGGTGCGGCGCAAGTATAGATTCTTCGTGCTGCGAAGCCCGTCAACCATATCGCACAATTCGCCTGCCGCCGCGGGGCCAAAATAGATGGTTGCAATAACGCTGTGTAAACTGATGCTGACTTCCCACCGCATAATGCGGATTGTGACCGTTGTGCAAGGACATGAGACATTCCTTACTATAAGGTCGCTGTATCACAAAGGTGATACTACAATACAACAAATGTGTAGCTACCCAAATCCTAAGCTTTTCTGACTTCGTTTTTGCCAATAAATCCACTAATAGGTTAATCTACTGCATGTGCATAGGGATGCTGGATCATTCTAACAAAAGTCACTTCCAGCGGCGATCAACCACCCGGCGAGATCCTTTGATCGGAGGTTTTAACTTACGATAACATAATGCTTGCATAATCATACCTAACTATTGAGGTTAAGTATTTAGGTAGTGCGTGTACGAACGTGTTGATCGTTTCGGAGCCAAAAAGGATAATCACCTCGCATGTTCGCATGTATGGTCATCAACTAATAAACCATGTAGACATATGTAATGTACATCAAATTTTCCACGATCCACTCTGATTGACGCGGTCCCCTTTTGGCTTTCCATCGCAAAGCCAAGGTTAATTGACGCATAATGTGGGCGCGAACGCACTTGTAGGAACTCTTCATTTATGGAACGTAAATAAAGATGTGCAATAAAATTGATGTGCTATTGAAGGGCTAGCAAGTGCACGTCTGATGGCGCAGGTCTGCGAAATTATGCAAAAGCCATACGTGCCCCTGCCTACAACAACGGACGGGCCGCACCGATCAAAGAAAATACATCAGCTTGGCCGCGGGTGCTGAGGGCCTACCCGGGCACAATGAATTAATCAAAACTTTTCGAAGGGGACAAGAACCCGTACTACATCACGTCTTAAGTCCCTAAGCCGTGAGCACAATTCAACCTAAACCCTCTCACCACAATGTGACAGCTTAGCAATGACCCAGATGTGCTTCGAATCCCGTTGTTTTTTTCTTCCTATTTAACACTTACCCTCACTCTCGACATATGTGCAGTACACATTTCATGCACCACGCGCCGTAGCATTTACGCAAAATTCGTGTTAGTCATAGCAACATGTCACCGTGTAACGGCTGTTCCGTATAGTCCTGGGTAATAATAGTCCGGTACCGCCGGCGCCTGCCCTTCTGTGTGTTCATTTGTACCCATACATATTAGCATATCTATGCATATGTAACTAAAAATGCAAACGCGTTCAGCTGCATCTGTATTATATTTGATGTCGTCACTGCGGTTACCCCGCACCAGAACTCTCACACGAACCCCGCCTGCAGCTGCTGATGCTCCTTTTCCCCCACCCACCCACAATGTCCCTCCATCGGCGGCTGACTTGAGCTACCAGATAGGGGCAGCCGACTGAGGTGTGGTCTGCGTACCACCATCATGGTCTCCTCCATCAGCCTCTCCAGCCTTCGTGTGGGCCGCTCTCCGCCGCCCGCGTCTGCTTCCGTTCTTCCTGCTAAGCTGCCTGTCAAGTTAGCAGCCACATCCTCCCGCGGGAACCTCAACACCGGGGGGGCTGAAGCAACAGTGCTGGTGACGGCAGCCTTGGGGGCGGGCGCCCTCGGCTTGTTTGCCCCTGCTGCCACCGCCCCATACATGATTGCGTCCAGCCTTGCCACCAACACCCCAAGCCGGTACAGCTCCACATCCAGCTGGTTCAGCTCCCACAGCGCCTCCAAGTCCTTGGGCACCGGCTCCCCACCCACTGATTTGCGTTCGGAGTTGGAGTTCACGTGTCGCTCGTGTACGTCCCACCCCAGACCATAACGCATCCCCTCCTTGAACTGCAGCTGATCCTCCAGAACCAGTACAACATCGTACTGTTCGGCCAAGAAATTCATAGCCAGGGCCAAGTGATCCCGGGTGATCCCACCTTGGGGCAGTCGGAAAACCTTCTCCCCTAGCAGCGACCTGACCAAGTAGTTGTTGGTGGGGGCGGGCATGAGGGCGGTCCACCAGCGTGTGGTGTTGTGACCGGATTTAGCAAAGTAGACGTTCTCTCGGTCGGGTCCGCAGTAGATCCGATACCATTCCCAGGCGTGCTTGATGTGGGACAGGGTGCGGCTGTAGGGGTGGCGGATCTGGGGGCCCCGGCGCGGGAGCAGCATACAGGGTACGGGCGTAGATGGGTGGCGGGCAGGACAGCACGACAGCGGGCGAATGTAAATAAAAAAGCATTGACTAGGAAGTGTTAAAATAACAAAAAGCTTAGTACCGAAACCGCCCGAATAATATTCATTTGTACTGGATTAGTATTTGGGGCTGGTTGGCCACCAAGCCGTGAAGAGTAAGCGGCGGTGCTCATTTTAGAAGGGACGGTACTCCAAAATGTCTCAAGAGCAGCAGGGGGTGCCGTGGGGGCCGCATCGCGATAAGATCAGCAAAACAACAGCGAGATGAAGAGCCATCAGCAGTGGACGATAGCAGTGTAGCAGACTGGCAGTAGCAGACTAGCAGTAGCAACAATAGAAATGCTGTCAACCAATCACCAACCCCCTCCACAGACACTGACACTGACCTCCAGCACTGTGAGCATATTCGGACAGGCGTGAGCCAGGGCGGGATCCATTCGGCCCCCAAGGGCCGTGTACTCGTTGGCGTACATGGTGAACCCCTTCTTCTGTAGCCTTATGCGGCGGTCGTGGCAGATCAGCTCTTTCGAGCGGTAAGTGATGGTCTTCAGACCCTTGGAGCACCGAGTTTTCGCGCCACCAGCAAGCTGCTTGTGAACCTTGGCGTCGAAATATCGGGGCTGAAAGACCGACACCGTCAAGGAAGAGGGCATTGGGGGCCCCCCGTGCGTGGGGAAAAAAGGAAACAGGGGCGGGTGCATCGGAAGAAGCGAGGGAGGGAGGGGCCGCGTACGTATGCGTGTTTTTATATGCTTGTATCGGGCCTTATGAGTTAACACTTTATGATGTGCTAATCCGGTAATCCGCTGTCACATGCGGTGCCAAAGCCCCTCCCACGAAAGCAAAAGAGGGAAGGGAGTAGATGCGTGACCCCTTGGGAAGGGAATGCTCGATTGCGCCGGGGGCCCCCCCTAGTGTGGGAGAGGGGAAACACGTGTAAGTGCTACAATAATACACATGAGGGGGAGCCACGTTGGGCTTCAGTGCGGGCTTGCCTGCCACCAACTGCGGGGCTTGAACACTCCAAATTACAACCCTGGGAGTAAACCTTCCATCGGTTGGGAGGCGGTCGGGAAACAGACCTTCGGTGTCGATCTACGAAATGTGAAATGTATCGGGACATGTCGTGACACACTCCCCTATACCAAGTGGTTTCGGAGGGTGGTATGGCTGATGGGGGCCTGCGTGACTTTACGTGGGCCGCTAGGTTGCCTTGGAGGCGCCCATACAAACCCCACCCACGGGTAAGACCGGGTGGGGTGATTGAGGGCGCAAAGGGGGGCTCAGCCCCGCACATGCATGGCTGTGGCGGCACGAGCCTTGCGCATGCAGGCCACACACAAAAATTTCCTTCGACGAAGTGATAGAGGATGGATTACCCACCTCGTCATTGAAATCCGTAATGAGACAGTTTTTCCGGTAGAAGTTCTGCGAGCGGCAACCGTTGTCTTTGGCCAGTCGACAGAAGCTTGACCCACCCGACTTGCTCACGTGCATAAACTCTATCGCGCCCTTCCATTGGGCGGATTGCTTATGCTGGATGAAAAGCTGCGAAGCCGGAGATATACAACAAGGAACATTTACTTAATCGACAATCTTAAGAAGATATACAGATTGCCGTGCGTGTAGCGACGTACAACGCACGACAGGACTGCGGTACGTGCCGTACAGACACAAGTGGCAAGCCATAGCAAGAGTGTATAATGCATGCCTTTGTCATACATCATACCTACATTCATCAATATTGTATGCACAGCCCCTTCGTGAGCTTCCAGATTCAGGGCACCATGCTTCTGATGGTGGAGCGCTAAAGCAGCCACCAGCAACCGGCGAATCAAAGGCCATTTATCCAAGTATATGGAGATGTCGTTCAAAAGCTCCTCTAGTTTGGACAACTCAGCGCCAAAGGCGCTTCCGGTCAGATCCACTAGCTTGCACGCACCCGTGACAACTTCCGCGACCAAACCTTTCTGGTGATCGTCTTTTGTGGAGATTGTGAAGCGTTTGAGACTTTGTTGATTAATGAAGGCTTCCAGAGTCTGTTGGAGCTTCATATCAAATTGTTCACTCTGGCCGCTCGGCTGGACAGATTCAATGTCCAATGGTCGCAGTAACCATGATTGGAGCACGTCATTAAGGTTGGCTAGAATTGGCTGGCCTAGGGGAAATATGTAAAGTAGTGCAACTACAATGGCGAGCTTGGTTTGGTGCATTCTTGTACTTTATTTCATTCACAGGATAAGGAATAAAAATCAACGTTCTATGCAGGGACTTTCACTGTCAAGGCTGAAAAATCGGAGTGCTGCGGGCAGGACTAAGCTGTCATATTACGGCGAGTATGGGATATGGCTAATCATTAAATGGTCACATGTTACTTCACTTGATGATGATGAGGTAAAGGGTATGTATTGTAAGTTTGTAATATGTGTTTTTTGCGAACCGTTAACTAACTCCTTGAGCTCGCTCGCACGGCCCAAGAACTACTAGTAACCACATCAAGAACTCCGGAATAAACGAAAACAAAGAAAGAAGATTTTATTATACGAAATCAGGTGTAGAAATAATTTTGATCTTAGTGCCTGTAGAAAAGCATAGATTGTGCTCACGTCAGCGCTCCGTCTTTAGAGCATGTTTTGGATTGGCCGCGGACGCTTCGTGAACGTCGCGCCTGTTTGTACAAATCCATTTTCAGGTCAGGCTGATGCTCAAACCTGTGGCAGATCCGTACATACCCAAAGCGAGGGTATGACTAATAACCTAGGGTCGTGTACTTCCTTTTATACGCTAGGCTGCCGTGCGTACCATTCATCAGCCCAGCGCCTATAATCAGGTCATAGGGCAAGGTAGCCAAGGTGTAATCCAATCAAGGAAACCTGCGGCCAAGCGCTAAGCTTGCAGGATTATCATATCAGCTTTCGCAAGGATGCAGTTAAATCTTTGTCACGCCAAAGTACCGTCCTGCTGACACATAAGCCATGCTGATGATGACCTAGTTTGGTTATGACACCTTGTTACTGCTCCTTATGGTTGCATTCCCTTGCACTGGCTGCCCACAGCGATACATGTTGGGTCTTAGGATGGCCATGGGTTCTCTCTGACCAACATGTACATAGGGTAGCTTCCTAGAGGCATGAAACAACTTCGCTGAACAGATCAAATGTCACCACCATCCGTCCTGACCTCATACCTCCTGACCTCATACCTCCTGGCGTCGGGAAACAGCTGACATCTACCGCTCAGGGGACCCATACGTTATTGGACTCAATAGGTAGGGGTGTCCCATCTACATCCCCATCTACATCCCCATCCCCATCCCCATCCCCATCTTAATCCCCATCCCCATCCCCATCCCCATCTTAATCCCCATCCCCATCTTAATCCCCATCCCCATCTTAATCCCAAGTTGGGGCAACAGCTGCCTGCAAGAAGCAAAAACATACATCGCCTGCGGCCCTAGCCTTCTTATTCTCCACCACCACCACCCCGTTATGTTGTCCTTCCCTCTTCTGCAGCTATCTCCCATCAGGCTGTAAGGATCACTTGGGTGTTTGCACGGCCTGATCCTGCAGCCGGGATAGCCCGCCAGCACGCACACCGCTCATCGCATCGTAAGTATCCAATCATCCATCGTAAATCACGCAGCCCGCTCTGACCTGGAGGACATGCAGAGTAGCCTGCCTGCCTGCCTGCCTGCCTGCCTGCCTGCCTGCCTGCCTGCCTGCCTTACATAGATACTTACATATATACCTACGTACATCGCTGCTTCTTACAAATAGCAAGGTGGTGGTGGCGCTGCTTGGTGGCCATTGAGTACTGCGTGACCCCGAGAGTAGTGGCGGCAGCAACTGTGCAAGCAAGCCCGAGCTACTGGGTACTGCATACCGCTAACGTGGGATTTATTACACAGGACACAACAAACACCTGACATGCGGTCCTCGTGCGTGTCGTTATCTCGTCTAGTTCTTATTCTTGACCGTTGGGCCGACCGTATGCATGTATCCGACCTCGATGCAGATCTAGGTGACCCTTTCCTCCAGATCATTTTATATCTTTACTTGAATGGGGTTCCACCACCACCAGGACGACCACCATCTCCACCACCACCACCAGGACCATCATCATCATCATCATCACCACCAGCAATGAATACTTGTGTCTGCTATACAGCTGCTTCAGCCATGCTCTGGTGCACCTTTCCGAGAAACAGCAGCGCGGCAAGACTCCGTTAACAGTCCTGCGTAGAGCACTGTTGCTTGATCATTCGCTTTCCTGCGCGCCTCCAGCACACCTTGCCTCACCGCCAGAAGGTCCCTCTTCGCCATCACCATTACCCGCAACATCACATCTAGTTCCCGCTCCCCCTCCTCCTGGACGAACACGCTGCGTTCGTCCAGCATGCCGTACGCCGCCAACACACCACGGCTCGCAATCAAGGGCGTGCCAGAGATGAGAGAGGAAATGACGGAGGATGAGAACTTATGCGTAAGGTAGCGAGAGCTGCCGAACAGCGGCACGATTGCAAAGCTATGGTGAAGTTTGTTGTAAAAGTCCCGGAAAGGTAGTCGTCGGTGCAGCTGCACCAGCGGCTGAAGCTCCCCGGGAAGACTCAGCCGCTGCTCGGCGCCCTTGCCCAGCATGTTGACGTGGAAACGTGCGTCCGTGCGGCCGGCAGTGAGCTCAGAGCGGCGTGAGGCTATTTGCTGCCAGAGGGTGCTGTAGTTGCGGCGCTGGCTTGAGAACCGTCCCTAGGGGGTTGGTACGGTGGGTGACGCAGGGGCGGGTGTGTGTGTATGTGTGTTTGTGTGTATGTGTGTGTGTGTGTGATGCGACGGGCGATAAGAAAAGATAGATGTGAAGGTGGACTTTGAGGAGTTTGGTTGGGGGAGAAGTAAGGAAGTGGAGAGTGTTGATGCGGGAAACGGGGAGGGACCCCGTGGAGGGACATTCACAGTCCGCCGTTCAGTCTGCATCCCGATACTGCTGACCCACATGCCCCGGTAGGACCGAAGGCAACCATTTCCAAACCCCACCGCCGCGCATCATGCATTTCCTGATTTCCCTCTTCCGATTCTTCCGATTCTTTCCATCGGAGGTTCGCAGCCTTCTTTTTTGCTTGCTAGGACAACGATATGCCTCTTTGCTAGGCCGTCAGTCACGCCCACAGCAGCACCATGGATTCACGCAGCCTCTTGCTAGAGCCACCCAGACGCATAGCCACGCAAATAATAAACCAGCCGTACAAACCTCCGGGGATTCTCCCATCAGAATTCATTCGCCATCAACAGGTTGACGTCAGCCGCACGGCAACCGCACACACAAACCTGAATGCTGAATCCACGTAGACAAGTATGAAGCGAGTGCATCCCGGAGGCGCTCAAACAGTCCATATCTGGTTTGAAGGGATACACTGGCAGCGCCCACTTTACATTCCGGCCCACCCTGGCCGCTAAGGAAGCTGCAGTGTGCGGCGACAGGGTGACCAGCTGCATGGAGCTGCAGCCGTCCTCAGCCACCCGAATCAGGCGCTGCATATCCTCGAAGTCGCTGTTGTGCACGATTGTGACGGTGAGGTGGCGGCGAATGTTTGGAAGCAGGTTTTCCAGTTCAGGTAGTTCGTACTCGGGACTAACCAGGATAACGACATCATAAAAGGGTTTGTCTCGTGCCAAGGCTTCGAAACGCGTACGGGTAAGCAGGTGGTACTTAATGCGAAAGCGGCGGAGGGCGTCCCAGGAGCCTTCACCAGCCTCTCGTTGCGTGAAGCGGTGGACGTAGACATCGGTTCGGTGCCGGTAGCGTCTGAAGAGGTGAGCTAGGCCGGCAAGAACTTCATAATGATATGGGACGCCGTTGAAGATGGCGATGCGGAGATTGGGGCAGGCGGTAAGGTTGGCGCGTTTGGGGGGGAGAGCAGAGGTCCGTCGATTTAATGAGTGAACGACAGTGGAGGAGGGCGCAGGCGCCAAGCTGTCATGAGTCGTTGGAGTCGCTGCAGCGTAGGTCCCGAGTGAGAAAGTGGTGAGGGACACCAGCGGCAGCAGCAGCAGGACGAGGAGGTGGATGGGAAGGAGGGGGACGGCGAAGGGGAGGAGGAGGGTATTCGGCTGGGTAACGCACAGCAGTGCACGGCAGCTGTTAGTCCGCCTTGCTTGCATGCTGGCATGAATACAATCGCAGCTGGGATAACGTTGATTCGATGGGCGGGGAACAAAATCGTCTTGGGTGGGGCTTTATAAAGAAAATGAAATTTTCAAGACGCTGCTTTTGAAGGCAGGAGCGAGCAGCGAGATGTTCGGGGTCTCGTCCGGTGCCTTAACGCGTGCGTGACTCACCTGTTAGTTCTGCAATCCAGATTGGTTTACCCTCCGCGACTTAAAGGTTACGAGAGTAGATTCCTGGGAAAAGAAATGTTACTGGCTAATTCGTTTCCGCAGAAGATACATTCGCATGGCCAGGAATCGATTTTGACTAACAGTTGCGGCTTCGCATAAACCAAGTGGAAATTACTACAATCATTTCACTTCGCAAATATACAGCGCGTTTCTGATGATTCTTGCAATTTTATAATTATGCAAACATACAGGTATCTGGCATATAACAGGTATGCGTACAACATATGTGTGTGTGTGAGACCGCGTGTGACGGACGGCGTCGGACTTACAGTCGTCGCTAACGACCTCTGACTAAAGTTGACCTGTCTATAATTCACATTGTAAAACCCAAATTTGGAATAAGAACGTCCGTGTGCTAGCTTTGTACTATTTACATGCTAAGCGAGCGAGTATGCATGCGGTTTGCCAAACCCCTGTCATCAACCGCGCCCAGGCGGCGCCAGCGGCCCACGACTCAATGGACGCTGAACGGAACTCAAAACAAGACACTAAAACTGTAAAACACAAGCTTCACATTTTCGTTCTGTAAATGGGCTCGTTGAGAGCTACAGGAAATTTGTGGATTTGTGCATTATTACAAAAGAGCTCGTAAGGCCCGGGCGAGCCAGCGCGATACAAGGGCCGCGCGATACAAGGATGAGATGATAAAGTGATATCAGATAGCATGAAAAACTTCCACCGAAAAAAACAAGGGAAACGGTAAGAGAGAAGTCTAGCAGTGCAAAGGTTAGGTCCTGCCCATATTCAATGAACGCCTCATGCATGCATACAAATGCTTTGGATAATCGGGCAAGACCGATTTGGTCTTGCATTGACATGATTTGAAGCATATTACAGCTCTGTCCCATCCCTAAATTAGCAAAACCGGCACGCATTTCGGTATAGGCCAGGATCATTTCATCACCACATGGTATTCATCCTCCACGAAACAAGCTAGCGTTATTGCAAACACGACACCAACGTTGCTCTCTTGGGCGGCCGTTAGGACGGTTGCCCTCTAGGGCCCAAGCACCAAGTTTCAGATGCTAACGAAGTAAAGATGTGTACTGACATTGGAATATAGCGGGTACAGCAAATCTAGATGTCATGATGATTGGTTTTTGTACGGTTAATACGAACCCGAAGGTTTAGTAACCGCTTCTGATAAGCCGGAAAAACTATTATTATTGGTAAAGAGAATGTCCGGATATCGTAAATAACCAAAGTCTGTGCAACGCGATTAAGACAATCTCCATGTGTCTCGATTGCAACCTCCAAGTGTCTCCATCACAATCAGAATTATCATCATGCCTTCATTGTTTTCCAGCGTGAAACACTTCATAATATACTAATTATTCCTAGACTTTCGGCTCGTCCACCTACATCACGTCCAGCATGTGGGGTTCCAGGCGTTCTCTCGCATCGGAAGTTTTGGTGCCCTCAGAGTCTTTGCTTAACTCATTTCAGCCATCACAGAAGGACGCCAATGCCAAAAGCATGCGCTTGAAATATTTCGCAGAGCGAGTCCTCAACGCCTCAACAGCTAGATCAAATAATGTTGCTGCCCGGTACGGTCAGACAAAACAGATATGGTGCACCTCAATGCACCTACATGTCATCGTCGCAGCTCCTGCTCAACTAGATGAACACAACGCAGAGCTGAGCGGACGACGCGATCATGGGGGCGCATGAAAGGGCGTGAACAATACATAAGAGGATAGCCCCCGGGCTCCCTTCGAATGGCTCTGATAGGACGTTATTGGAAGCTGAATGGAGGGAAAAAGCGCTAGTCCCATGCGTGCTCCCGCCCCTCCTGATTTCGAGTGCCGTTAATCAGCGACTGGGAAAGTGGGGGGAAGTGGTACTTTAAGTGTGCGCGTGCTTGAGATGGCGGGCGAGCTGTTAAGCTTGTCGCATTACAGCGAGGGATGAAGCAAGAGTTTGATGTCCTCTAAAGTTACCCGGCGCCTTATCTCTCTACGCCACGATAGATCCCCGCAAATTGCAGCTTCGGCTAACGTTTTGCCGAAGGAGAGTTGCCAGTACTGACTGATGCTAATTTTTAAATTAATTATGCTGTCTATATATAAGGATTCTAACATCTATATATGTATTAGCAATATATGATATATATATATATATTAGCAATATTATATATATGTATATTCATAACCTAAAAGTACGTACATATATTTGTTTTCCTCTGGCGGCACCTCCTCGCTCATGAACCCGCTGAGGTAAGTTAACTATTCGATATATTTTGATATGTTACAGGGTCGGAGAGCTGCCCCCATCCTGCTGCCTAGGATGGCTGGTGATGGGATGGGGCTACTCGAGCAGTGGCCCACCGCTCCCCACTTGTGACTTATGTCAATGTGAGGAACGAAGCTGAAGGAAGACGTACATCACCTACACACAAAGGCCTAACGCAAAATCCTCAATTCCCCCTCTCACCCCCCCCAATACTGAGCAACAACCCTCAACGTCGGAAGCTCAGAAACCCGGGAGTCCCCTGCCTCGGCTTTTGGCTCCCCCCTCCTTCCAAATCCATTCCCGCCCCCGACCCCACCCCTCCCTGGCTCCGTCTCGTCAGCGATAAGCGACTGATGCCGGCTGCCCTGCCGCCACCCCCACCCTGTGTGCACTCCACGCCCAGCACACTACCGTCCCCACATCCTCCCCCACCCCCTCCTCCACTCCAGCCTGGCCCCGCTGTCCGCGGCGCCGAACCGGCCCCGCTGCCGCCCCCGCCGTTGCCTCCAGCCATCCACCCAGCTCCGCTGCTGTTAGTACCCGCAGCAGGCCCGCTGCTCCCGCCACACCAGGACTCGGTCCCCACGCCGCCGCCCCTAATGCCCCCGCTACCCGCGGTACCTCCGCCAACTCCCTGATCCGCGTGCGGAATGTTGCCAGTGCCTGCACCGCGGTTTCTTTGTGCCTGATTAGGCAACCAGCCTCCGACCTACGAATAACAGCCATGAGCACGTACGAAGGCATGGAACAACTCAGTTTGTGTTTTGGGGGCTACTCCCTCCCAATCCCTCCCCTCCTAATCCCTCCCTCCCAATCCCTTACCCCCAGTCCTATATTATGGCCCGCAACCGCCACCGTTCCCTCCGAGACTATCCCTACTGGGCAAGCTAGGAGCCACCGGAATGCTCTTGTCTTGCCTGCTGCTGGTGCTGCTGTTGAGGGTGTTGCTGCATGGCCAGTAGAGGCGGACGTTGTGCGGCCGGAAGTGCGCAACCTCCCGTCGGCAGCGGCACCCCACCCCCGCTGTGAAGACCCTGTTGCTGCGGCTGCCCCTGCGGTTGCTGCCATTGCATCTGCTGCTGTGACTGCTGCTGAGGGTATGAGCCCGGTGCAGCAGCCGGGGCCCGCAGTTGCACCCAGGGCTGCTCGTGCACTGCGTCGCCGCCGCCACCTTGACCACCACTCGGGTAGCTGCCAGCGCCCCTGCCAGACCCGTAGCCCACAACAGCGCCGCCGTTCTGAGCCGTCCCCCCCTCCGCTGAGCCGCATCGGAACATCTGAAACGCGTTTTGGGCACCACCGCCAACATTAATGCCACTCCTGCTGCTGCCGCTATTGTTGTTGTTGCTATCCATTGCTCCATTGGTGGTAACAATGGCTGCAGCGGCCCCCGTGTTCTGGCGCTTGGTTGCGGCACCGGCGGCATCGCTGTCGGCCGCCTCCGCCGCCCCGGCGAATCTGCTCCGGGCTCTAGCAGGTTGCACTGCCGGCACCACCCCTCCAAGCTCCGCGTCCATAACTCCGCCCAGCCGCCCAGGGGCAGTCTCCCGCGCGCGCTTGGACCCTGACCCTCCTCCCCCTCTTCCCCCTCCCCCCCGCGGGGTCACACCGCCGCCACACTCTCCTGAGCAGGTGGGAAAAAGGCGGACTTGGATTTGGACATCAGTTATGTTAAAGAAAGAGAGAAGATAACGTAACATCAGGGCGGCAGGTGAACTCCAACAGATAAGCCTGGGACCTGGGACAATTCAGATCCAGATCCAGATCAGATCCAGACCCCACCTTGCGTCCCTGCTGCGTCCCTTGCCACTCCTCCTCCTCCTCCTCCGAGCCCGGCGTTTCTGCCTCCCCCTACACTGTCGTGCAGCTTCTCCTCCAGGAGCACGAATGACATGTTAGCCACCTCCTGGCCCGCAGTGACCGCCTCCATGTACTGCAGTCTGGCCTGGGAGGGAAGTAACGCCAATACGGCAATATACGGCAAGCCTTGAAAATCGACAAATCATTGCAAAAATGGCTGATTGGCTGAAAATCAACTTAAGGAGTTGAGGAACTCAGACACAAACGCACACATGTACACACACACACACGCACGTTCTTACATCTGGCCTTGCAAGCCCTCCTCGCCCATGCCCTCACCCCCTACCCACACACCCACTTCCACCACACACCCGACGCAGTTGACTCGTAACTTCCCAACCCCTTACCCCTTACCCCTTACCTGATCGATGACCGCGATGATGTTTTGTCCGTGTGTACGTTTCCGCAGCTCCGAAAACCCAGTCAAAGTCATCGCCATGAGCTCGTCAAGCTTGCGGGGCCGGGCTCTGGATTCCAGATCCGATTGTGATCCCAATCGCGATCCGGATCCCAATCCCGATTCGGATTCGGATTTGGATTCGGATGTGGCAAACAATTAGAAACGATGCCGATAAGGATCAGGACCACGAGGACAGTGCCCTTTCGGTGACGTGGCTCTCACCAGATGCGGCATACCCCAACATCATGTTCCGCCCCGAGCACCTTACCAAAAGATATACCTAAAATATGAATATACGAATGCAAAATATGAATTGTACGGCAGTGGTACAAGTAAAGATATCTTCCAATGCATTTACACAGTCTCCGGGAATTGACCGGGAGCACACCCTTCTTGCTGCCTATAAACTTAGATGGGGTTTCGGAGCCGAAAGGGATGAGGCTGTCCGTACAGCCGTACCTGGCCAGCTGATTCACCACAGGAGCTGGCAAAATGGATTCACCCTTCTTGCCTCTGTCGCTGCCATTGCGCGCCAACCAGCCACGCAATTGTACGAGCGCGTCGTACACCAAATGCGCCAGGGGCTCATCCTTAACGGTGAGGGCGACGCTGCTGGGAGCTGCGGAAACGGTTGCGCCGCCGCCGCCGCCAGACCCTGCCGGGGCAGCGACGCCGCCGGCGCCGGCGCTGGCGTTCGGAGGCCCTGGCCGGGACAGGGGCGGCATCGCCAAATTGGAACCGCGGATCGCCGCTCGGGAGCCACCGGCCTTGAGGATAGGCAGGCAGGCAGACAGAAGGACAGATATAAATCGCTTTTCAAAGTACAGGTATATGATAATGGGTATGATGGATATCGCATGTGGGAGTGGGAATCTTTTAAAGCGTGTTTGCAGTTTACCGGGTGGCAGCACTTCACTGCACCACATCAAAAGAAATCGCGAACTGATGACGATAACAATAATGATAATAAGGTAAATCTGATGATGTAAAACCAGATGAAAATAAATATTAAAAGTATTAAAGAATAGGAGACAGACATCGGGCACACACACACACACATACATACACAGCATACACACACACACACACATACACACAGCACACGCCTTGCTTAACGGTACAGACTCGTACAACGTACGGATACGGCTACAGGGAGGGAGCGGTGAGGAGGTGCATACAAGTGTGCCTCGGGACCCTTAGCAAAAGAAGTTAATGACGAACGTTAGGGCAAAACAGGGTGACAAGAACTGCCGTACGGGGCAGTACGGCATTCCGCGAGACAGGCTGAGGGACACCAAGTGCAACACGTGAACATTGGCGGCGCTGACCTCAACGATCTCCACGTCGCTGTCGCCGCCAGCTGGTGCATCGTCGTACGTAATGTCGTACACCACACCAACGTCGTTGTCGTCACCCCAATCCGCGTCCCATGTGTCACGCCCCACGCCGCTGCCAGCCCGAGCGCGGCCACCTCCGCCGCCGCCGCCGCTGCCACGTCCTCGAGATAAATTGGTGCCCCCTGCGCCAACCGCTGCCCCGTCGCCCGCCCCGCCAGCGGCGGCAGCACGGCCCCCACGTGCACGACCGCTGCCCTTGGTCTTCCCGCCAGGCCCGGCCCCCACTGCAAATCTTAGCTCCACCTGGAGTGACCCATGGGCCAGTTGCTGTGCGACGGACTCATTCACCTGCGATCAGCCCCGTACGACACCCAAGCCAAACCAGATCTGCCGTAACCGGGTGTATGTGGTGGCGACATGCGAAGAGGAGCAGCAGGAGCGACTATTTCGACACCTTCCTACCTCCCATCCCCTTCACACACACACACACACACACACGGGCCCCTCACACTAACACACTATCACACACGCCCCATGGAAGAATCCCCCCCACCCCCCTGGACCTGCTCTTCCCCGATTCATTTACTGACTTGGATGGGATCGAAGCGAAGCTTGCACGTAATGGCTATAATTTGCAGGCTTTATGCGAAATATTAAATAGCAGACCTAGTGAAGTAAAGTCTTATCTTGCATAAATAAAATACCCTGCTCATACTTTGCTTCAGCACGAGATAATTCTATCTCTGTTGGGAGCTCGATGCTACGTGATATCTGGCCATAATAGCGCTCACTGTGGATGACTTGCTCGCCTTCCACTCTAATAAATGGTCCTCCAAAAAGTAATGCTGCCGTACCCAATCCTTCAGTACATCGCTTCAGCGTAAATTGCATTTACTGGGCATTCTGGAACGCACAGCGTGCAATCGATGCACTCGTCGGGGTCAATGACGAGGAAGTTTGGCCCTTCCCGAAAGCAATCCACCGGACAGACATCTACACAAGGAATATTACCTGGTTGCTTGCTGCGCATTCTTGTCATCGGAGCCATGAAAATACGATTTTGTAGGGTAATATCAAAAAGTTGAAGAGGGGTGAATAATGTTGTCCTACCTACCTGACACACAGGGCCACTACGCCCCGGTCTCCTCTCTCCCCCCTGGCCCCCTCTCCCCGCAACCCCCTCTCCCCCCGACACCCTCTCCCCCAAGCGGGGCCCCCTCACACCGTGATCGCAGAGGACATGGTCTGATAGGCGTTCTCCTGCGGGGCGGGCGGACGCCACCAGAGGAGTGACATCCGGTACCAGATAGATTTGACAAACAATATTTAGCATCCGCGAGGGGCTTCTTGATACCATTCTTGGTCCATTGTCCGTTGTTTTTTGTTGGGTTGTTGTGGCCGTTAGTGGTCCATTATGTTCATTAGTGCCCATCTCCCACGTGCAAGCTCAACTGCCCACCCTCCCCCTTCCCCTACCTGGCGAAACGTCTGCTCGTTCAATACGTTCATTGTGAGGAGTTTACGAAGCAGACGCTGGGCGTCTCCCTGGAGTGATGGAGTGAAAACCAAAAAAGTGAAACCAAAAAGGGATTCATTGGGGGAGAAGGGAAAAGTGATCGGGTTGGTTACAGGTACACATATTGATATTCGTATGGTTTTAAACGGACAATATTTTCGGGAGTTATGGGGGGAGGACAAAGGACCCGTGGGTCTCAGGAGATTTCAGCCAACCTACTAGAGGCTGGAGGGCCAGGGGGAGGTGGGAAAGGGGGGGAAGTGCCGGGGGAGATGTTGCTTCACGTGGGTGTATTGGCGTCGGTTCCTCCTCTCGTCCTTCATTGCCGAATAAGAGACTCGTTTAAGAAGGGCCAATCAGTGTCCCCCCCTTCACCTTTTGCAGAGATTTGCCCACGCCGTGGAGTGGCAGATCTGCGTGACCAGCAGCCTTCACCTGCACACACGCATAGCAGCCGGTCGGGGGACGGGGAGGTGGGAGGTGGAGGTGGCGGCTAAGATAAACAAAACAGGAGGTGTGTATATGTGTACATTTGTGTATGTGTACGAGCCGTCGCAGGTGCGGCCACGGCAGACACAGAGCTGTAGTACCGCAGTAAAACCCTTAAGCCCCCCGACTCTCAACTTAACCCCCGACCCCAAACAAGTCCGCGGGAAAGGAGAGGGCGGGTTAGGGTTATTCTTGTGCCTGCCGTACTCCTGGGATCCGTAGCCCAGGGTTTGCCGCCGGCTCGCGCGTACCCACGCATTCCATCCCCACCCGACTCCACACTCCTGGAGGAGAGGGGTTTCGGACACATCGGGGATGAAATGCGCTTCGTACGCGTACTGTTGGCACCTTAAAATACCGGCAGCCTGAGTCTCTGAGGCGCCGAGGAAAAATAGGTGCCGTACCATGACTGTTTCCTGATTTAAGGAACTCTGTTGGCATGGAAAGCAATGCAACCAGGGACAGGAACACCTCACACACACACATACACACGCACGATGTAAAGGTTCAGGGAGGATAATCCTGAATCGCGGGATTGACCACCTCTCCCCAACCCTGTTCTCCCAATACCACTGAGCTTCAGTATTCGCCTTTGCGTTCCCCTCTCCTCCACCACACCGCCCCTCCGCTCCTCCCCCTCTCCCCCACCTCCTTGGCTTGCGAGCCCCGGAATACGTCCACCACGTGCGAGGCGCTCCACCTCTGACCCATGCATCGAATCAGATCCACCAATTGGACCGCTAGGGGAGTCAGGTCTCGGCTCTCGTACTGCAACCCCTGGGCCTTAACACCACAACCATCAATATCGCCATCACCAGCAGCATCGCCAGGGCGACAGCGACAGCCGCAGAGCGCATGACCAGGTGCGGTGATGTTAAGGGAAAAGGAACCGGGGGAGCAGGAACCGGGGATGAGGTCAGGGGGAGAGGCCTCAGCGCCTCAGGGGGCAGCGTAGGGACATGAGCATCAGCATCAGTGGGAGCGGGAGCGGTGATCGCGGAGCGCTGGTTGATGTCCGCATGTCGTCCATCACGACGCCCCTCCCTTTACCCTCTTCCCTCGCACTTACCCTCTACCCTCTTCCCTCGCACTCTTATACTATTACTACTATATTTTATAATTATATAATATTATTTGATTTTTATAAGAAAATAAGTATTATTTAATGATAATAATATTTATTATTATCTCACATACAAATACACTCTCGTACGGCCGCACCTGGCGCTGGCGGCAGTTGTCGCAGGTGCCCCTGCAGTGTGTGGGGTCAAAGGCCTCACCGAAGTGCTGCATCAGCAACACGCGGCGGCACTCCACCTGCTCCTCCGCGAACATGATCTAGAGAAGTAGCCGGAAGAGAAGGGAGTGCACAGAGCCGCGCGCGCAGGGCCCAGGGGGTGGCAGGGGACATGGGGGCATCTCGTAAGCATATGCTGAGGTGGTGAGGGACCAAAGGACTGCCTTCACGCCCGTCAGCCTGTTGCTCTGCACTGATAACGAACTGCCCCATGTCGCTCCCTGGGCCCTCTACAGGGTCTCCCTAGACTCTTTTCCCCCACGTTTCCCTTTCCCCCCACTAAAACACACCCACACACGCAACCCTTCTTCCCTGCGTCGCATGGTACCGTACTCCTCTCCCCCTCACCTCAACCCCACCCAATCAACCCCAACCCCTCAACCCCACCATGGAGTTGAGTGAATCCATATTGCAACGGAGCACCTCGGGCGGGGTGTTGTTTTCCTGGGGGATGTAAATGAGTCCGTGTGTGTATGTGTGTGTGTGTGTATGCATGGCGGGTTTGGCCCAGGGTGAGAAAAGAACATCCCGCTCAACAAGGAAGGGAGGAGCCATTGAAAATGTGCGCCCGGACCGACTACATTCGACAGAAGGCGAGGTGGGAGCGCGAAGTGGATAATAATTTTAATAATAGGTAATATTAAATTAAATTAAATTAAATTAAATTAAATTAAATTAAATTAAATTAAGTAAATAAATTATAAGGGTAACAAAACCCCAAGTATGGAAACCCGCATCCTCAACATCTGGATGGGTGAATGAAAAAGGGGCCCCAATGATGACATGACATAATGTGTTTGTGGTATGCCCCTCTCCTCAGATGCGGAGGTGCGGGCTGCTGCTTCTTTCAGCGGTCTCGCTCCCCGTCATGAAGGTGATGGAGGCGATAACCTCATGAGCGCCGCATGAGGTAAGGGTGGGGTGTGATGCTGACAAATCGCCCCCGCTAGTGTCATCGGGCCGGGAGAGAGAGACATGTAACACACATACACATGCTTGTGACATCCCTCTTTGGTACACTTGGACAGCTCGGATCACCACGTCCAACACTGCAGTGCCGTAGTGTCCCACGTAGTGTCATCGTACCTGCGCCGAGGTTGTTAGCATGTGGCGCGCCTTCTGCGCGTCACCGTAGTTGTAGTACAACAGACATGCCGCCTCAGCGCCATCGCGACCACCGCGACCCGTCTCCTGAAAGAACAAAAACAGAGACCCGTTGGTCTGTTTGTCTGTCCTTGTTTGTCTGTCTGTCTGTCTGTCTGTTGTGAGTGTGTATATCTCTGTGTAGGATATTGAGGTGTCCTGGTAGCATGGCGGCGGTAGCTCAGATGTGGCTGTAGTGATTTTTAATGAGCGGGTTGTAGCTGCGGCCGTGTTTTAGTTGGGCTCGGTGCATTTGGCGACGAGGGCAGTGGCGGCAGTAGCACTGGCAATGGCAGTAGCAGTAGCAGTAGCAGTGGCAGTAGCAGTGGCAGTATCAGTGCGAGTGCATTAGCACTCTTTTCTTCTTTCCTCACCATCTTGGCGACTACATACTCAACTCTTGCTACTTAGCGTCACCTTGTCAACTATGTGATGATGCTGACCCTGGAACGAAGGCATCAACTGACACCCGTCACCATAACTATCTTCAACAATAGCATCACTCAGGTGGTGATTGATTGGCTGGCTGGTTGATAGTTATTTAGTTGATTCTCTCAACTGTAATAGCAACAGATACCTCTACCAGCACCCGTACCAGTACCCGTACCAGTACCCGTACCAGCACCCGTACCAGCACCCGTACCAGCACCCGTACCAGCACCCGTACCAGTACCCGTACCAGTACCCGTACCAGTACCCGTACCAGCACCCGTACCAGCACCCGTACCAGCACCCGTACCAGTACCCGTACCAGTACCCGTACCAGCACCCGTACCAGCACCCGTACCAGCACCCGTACCAGTACCCGTACCAGCACCCGTACCAGTACCCGTACCAGCTCTCTTGTCCATTCGCCTTCACCTCCTCCTTGCCTCTGCCCCACCTGGTGGTACCCCTCCAGGCTTTTGGGTAGAGAGAAGTGGATGACGAAGCGCACGTCGGGTTTGTTGATGCCCATCCCAAACGCAATCGTGGCCACGATCACCTGACGGAAAAGTAGGTGTACGGCCGTTACGCCGTACAAGAGGCACGCAGACCCATTGAAGGTCAGTTGGGGGTAAGATTCATAAAACAGAAAAATGCACATGACATTATCAAGGTACGAATCCTAAGCTATCCTGCAAAGATAAGTTTGGTGAGGGCGGTGGCGGTATGAATGGCAACATTCCAATAGAAGTAAAAGCCGAGGAGTCGAGGAGAAGGACGAGGGTGCAGGGGGGGAAGGAATAGCGAGAATACAAAGAAATCCGCAGTTCAAGGACGGAGCTGTTTATGCACAGGTGTGGGGTTAAGCGGTTGGGAATTGAGAGGTTGGCAGGTGAGGATTTGTGGGATATCTCGGAAAGGAAACGGGGGGAAAAGGGCGGTGTCATCATGTACTTATAAAAACACACACGCACACAGACTCATTCCGCCTCCAAAACCTGGCCGCATACTATCCGCACCTGCACCTCATCGTTGCTCCAGCTTGTCTGAACCTGCTCGCGCTCCTCGTGACTCAAGTTGGCGTGGTAATGGCTGAGGGTGGAACACGTATGTTTGTGTGTGTGTTGGAGGTGGGGGGGGGGTCAGGGGGAAGAAGGGGGCCGGAGGGAATAAGATGAAATTTCCACCGCGTGTGTGTATTTCGTCGGGCATTATCAGGAACCCAGGACCACTCTTTCCCCCGTCTCGGCCGAGCGGGGAACTCCTGTACGGAAATTAGACACACACGTATACACGTTAGGCACGCGCCTGCGTACGGAGACGCACGGACACATACCCATATACCGCCACGCAACGCCACCTGCACACGTCCCAACGTACGCTGCGTTGAGCATCCGGCCATTGGGCTGCCTCAGCTTCCTCAGCTCCTCTGCCACGCGCTCACACTCGCCTCGGCTCTGGCAGTACACGATGCCGCACTGCAGACGCTTTTTGACCGGGTGCACGAATCGCTCCAGCAGCAGCGTCTTGAGGTCCTCAACAATAGCCTTGCCCTTGCGAATCACCTCGTACCTGTCGTGCGTAGTACGTACATGTAAACGGACGTTTTGGGGGTTACGATCTGGTCTACAGGGTGTCAGCACCCCTCGTTATTCCTCGCCGATAAACAGTGTCGGGTCGACCATTCCTCGCAGGAGGCAGGAGTTCGCAGGAGGGCATGGCATTCCCTTGGTCAGTCCCTAGGGCGAAACCAGGACGTCGACGGGGCTGCCTTGCGAGCGTACGATACGAACCACCTTGTTCCGTTGCGGGTTGTGTCGTACTCTCAAACCTCACGCACCCGCCGATCGACAATATACACGTAGACCAGACACGAAGACGAGACAGACACTGGCAGGTGCTGCACAACTCACCGGAGGTTGGGCCGGTTGAAGGAGCTCTTGAAGACGACGCAGGTCGGAATGCGGAGCTGCAGTCGTACGTCAGCCTGGGGGGGGTTCGCCGTACGAGAGGGCCATATCATTAATATATATGTATATAACACACATGAACACAAAAAACAATCACCATTGTAACAGAAAATGCTTCAACCATTCATTTTTTTATACAACTTGCCAGAAATATATTTGAGATGGAAAAGAAGGGGTAAGGTCGTAAAGTGGCCATCACACACAGGTAGTCAGGGCCAGAGTCCCACATCCGGCAACAAACCCCCGACCCTCTCCCCTGCCCAGTCCCTCGTTTGCCCTGCAGCCCCCTCCCCCCTGATTCCCCCGAAAAAGAAATCAGACATCCTCGCGCAGCCCTTCCGTCAGCACCTGCACCCTGGGCGTGGCGGTGGCAGTGAGCGCCAGCAGCGGCACCTTGGGCCACTTTTTCTTGAACAGCGCCAGCTCCTTGTAGTCGGGCCGAAAGTCGTGACCCCATTGGCTGACGCAATGCGCCTGAGGACACGAGGGGGCAGGAGGGGGCAGGAGAAAAAGAGAGATGATGGTAACAATGAAATGAATATAAATGCATACACCACCAGCCCCAGCCCCAGCCCCAGCCCCAGCCCCAGCACTAGCGCCCATTGTTGTGGGGGATCGACCGTCTGACCCTGCCTCCCAATACACTCACACGCATACCCCCGCAGCCCTTACCCACCTCATCCACCACACAGCGGTCTAGCCTCCCCGCCGCCTCCAGTGTATCCAGCAGCCTGACGAGGGCGTCGCTCTTGGCGATCTTCTCCGGAGTCACAAACAGCAGCCTTACATCGCTGGTTCCGGAGCGGATGCTGCAGCAGCGGTAGACACGTAAGGGGGGATAAAAATCATTAAACCCAAAAGCCAAATAGATTCAATATCCAATTATGACACGGATAAAGATCGGGTTACCCCAATGCCAAGATTTCAGCCCCACATCGACCGATCGACAACACATCCGCCAAAGGAATTAGAACATCAACAAAATATGAAACCGATAGCGCACGGATCGCTGAAGCTGAAAACGCACTGTGGCCGTTACGATGATTGCGATGGTGGCTGCGACCACCATGCATAGAATATGCAGGCCAGGGAGGGATAGCATCGCTCATTGCTCACTGAGAGGGGTCTCCAGCCTCACAAGTATCCACACGGGTATGCTTCGGACATTAAACGTATATTGGTGCTGATATCGACTCATTGGTATTTGGGGACTATTTCAAATCCTGCCACCTCCTCGGGGGGGCTATGCCCACCTCACCGAGACATTGCGATAAGCCGCCTGGTTCATGACATGCGGTGAGTGGAGGCTCCCCCCAGGTTTCGGAGCTCGGGGGCTCACAGCCCGCACCTGTCCATGATACCCCTGGCCTCGTTCCAATCCTGGTTGCCCCCGAAGTGCGCTGCTCCAATACCCGCCTCCCGCAGGTGGTGGATCTGATCCTGAGGGATGATGACTCGAGGGTGCGAGTGTGAGTGCGAGGACGCGCGCGCGGAAGGTACGCAGTTAGGAAACGACAGCAGCAGCGGCGGCAGCGGCATAGATGTGTGTGCATGTATGCATTTGTATGTCTGTTCTGTGTGTGCGTGCATTTGTCGGTGTATATGTATCTGTCTGTGCATGCTTCTGTGTACTAGAAGCCCGCGGGGAGGCGGGGAGGAAGGGAATGTGGATTTCCAACATCACAAGGGGCGAAGTCGGGAAATTCTCAGTGGTTTATGCAGTATGTTTGAGGGGAGGGAAGGGGCCATATCATGGAGAACAGTGCACACAACCGAAAACGGACGATTTCCGAAAATACAAACCGAAAGTACAAATGTTTGTGTGACCCCAAGTGCTCTTCGTACTGACAGTTCCACGGGATGTCGTGGTGAGGTGAGGACTCCTCCCCCTCCCCCTCCCCCTCCTACCCTCCCCACCTGGATGAGCGACACCAGCGGCGACACCACCACCGTGACCCCGTTCTCGGTCAGCAGCGCGGGCAGCTGGTAGCACAAGCTCTTTCCGCCCCCGGTGGGCATCAGCACAAACACGTCGCGGCCGTCCAGAGTGGCGTTGATGATGGCCTCCTGGGAGGAGCCGCCGCAGGACCTGAAAAGGGGAGGGATTGCACAAGGGGGTGGGGTCGGGTGGAGAGAAGAAGAATACACAGAGATGATGGTACAGCTGTTGTGTTTCAGGTAAACAACGGACCCATGGATCACAGAAAGCCATATGGATGCGGGGATTGATCCGAAAGTGTGCGATCCAATGAAGAGATGGAGAGTATGAGTATATCGATGAGAGGAATGCCGACACGTTGAAGATGTACGGAACTGGATTCAGTCTCGATCCGAAATTCCAGCCCCGCGGCCCCAACCCACCTGAAGCCCTTGTTTCCAAACACCCGAAGGTTAGTGGCCCGCAGCTTGGCTGTCCAGGGAAAGGTGCCACGCCATTTCCGATCTGCCGTACCGTCATGTACGTCGTACTTGCCGGGGCTGGGAGGGGCACCAGGGCCCCGGGCACGCAACGCAGGATCTGGCGGGCGGGGGCCCAGGTCGTCACTTAAGTAAGTTCCCGTACATCCGCGGCGCGCGTCGAAACCACCACTGGCGGGACCGTTGCCGCCCCCAAAGCCGGCATTGCCGAAGCCTCCGCCTCCTCCACCGCCGTGCGGGTGGCCACCCCCCCAGCCACCCTCAGCTCCGCTTGCACCGCCGTTATAGGCGGAACTCCCCGTGCTGCATGGGCATAGAAGACGAGGGCTTTGCTGCAGTTGATGCATTCGCTTAGGAAACATCTCCGTGATGTTAAGTGTTTACACAGATACCCACGTGCGTTAACATGTCTTTGCAATGTTGTTTTGTGTCATGTGTATATGTGTGTATGTGCCGGCCGGGGTCGTGAATCAAATAAATGCGTTTCACTGATGTAACTGATCTGATTTTGATTCTGATCGGATCGTGTGGATCTCATCTGATACGGACGTGATCCAGCCGCACTTCAGATCAGGTCAGTCGACACAGTATCATGACCCGCTCATCGGGTTCGGAGTCACCGAGACATGAAGCAATCCCCGTACAGAACTGACCCGACAACGCCGCCGCCGAAGCTGCCACCGCCTCCGCCACTGAAGCCACCGGCCCCGCCAGCGCCGTCCCCTCCATTACCGTACGACAGATTGACGGCGCCACCAGGCAACCGCCACGCTGGAACCCCGTTTCCAATGCCTCCGCCTCCGGTGCCGTACGCACCGGCGCCAACATGCTGCCCACGGCCGCTGCTTCCCCCGGTGCGAGTTTGATGTGAGGCGACGATGGCGTCGACGTCGATGTCCGAAATGTCAATGTCGTCATCTTCCGGGTCATCATCGCCCCCTCCCCCTCCCCCTCCCCCTCCCCCTCCAGCAGTGGCGACGGCTGCGGCCGGTGGCCTCTGGGCTGTTTGCTGCTGGCTGTAATTCAATGCGACGGCGCTGCCGCCGCCGCCACCGCCAGGCCCAGCGCCTCCTGCGGGCTCCGCTTGAGCGCCGCGACTCTGATGCTGTACCTGCTGCTGTTGCTGTTGTCGGGGATAGGGACGCGCCTGCGTCTGGGCCTGCTGGTGCTGGTGCTGGTGCTGCTGTTGGCTAACATTGCTGTCGTTGTTATTGTGCGGGTAAGTTTGTCGTTGATAGAGCGGTTGGGTTTGAGTGCTATCCCCGACGGATGGCCCCTGCCAGGGCCGGCCGGAGCCGGGCCCGACCCCGGCCGCGACGGACCCCGGAGGCGCCGACCTGCCAGCCAGAGACACCCGTTGCAGCGGATTGAGAGCCAATGATTGTGTGAGCAGGGAGGGGGAGCAGAGGGGCGGGCTTGTGCAATCGCACACATTCTTACATACATACATACATAAATATACACATAGACACATACATAGGTACGTACGTGTGGATTTGCATCGATCTATGAAAGGCACGAACGGAATCAAATGTACGACACACCAGCGAAGCAACCTTGGAGGCGCCGGGGAGAGGCTCAAGGGGACTGACCGCCAGGGGAGGCAGAGGGACGGGGGAGAGAGGCCATTTCCAGTCACCGCCTCCTGCGCTCTCGTCCCCTACCTCTCCCCCAAACCCTCCCACACGCTTCCCAATCCGGCGGGGAGATAATCAGCCCACTACGTCGCGGTGATTAAAGAGGAATGTAAAGGCGTACGAACATGCGACGAGGCGCATGATGGGGTGGGGTGAAACCCGAACTGGGTTGGGTTTGGTGTTGCTTTCTTGTCGTTCCTGGATCTGTTGACGCAGACTATTATAGGGTTTAACAGAGAGAAGAGCAGGAATCCCTTTTGGGGGATGCTCGCAGGGATTGCTACTGGTTTTGAGTTCTTCACGGAATTTATGGCAGGACGCGTGGATGGATGTCCAGGTGCAATTCAGCTGGGAAAACAGCCGAACAGTACGTCCCTGGGTTGAAGGGACCGAAGGGGTTGATGGAAACCCACCCAGCCGGCTGCGGTGCGGATGGAGCGCTGGTGGGTGGAGGCACGTAGGTGATGGGTGGGATGGGTGAGCGGCCCGTGTTCCGAAACTTGGTAAGCACATCAAGGGCCTGGCGGGGTGCAAGGTGGGGGGGGCCCCGAGGGTCCGAGGTTGGGGTTTGGGGGAAAGAGCGGCTGAGGCCGGAAAGTTTGTCATGATGAGAACCGCTCTCGACTCCAAGTAAGAAGAAGGTCGACATTCAGACCTATACTCCAATGGCCATGCTTGGGTCGGGATCAATTGTTCCTGACCCTATGTGTATTTCAGTCCAAAGGTTGAAAAGGATAAGATCCCGAATCGGATTGACTTTGATTTTAAAGTCTGATGGATGGTGGCTTACGGGAAAATGCGCAAAGGCATTTTTTGGAGGTTGGCACTGTTGTCCTTATGGAAGTGGGTATTAAACACGGGTGGGGACCACGGAGCGCAGGTACTTGCCTTCTTAATGTAGGAGGGATGGGTTCCAGTACCCAACGGTGCGTCAATCCTGTCGAGCGAAAGAGGAAATGGAAATTGTCGATCGGCAGCGTACGATAGGGCAGAGCGGGGGCCCGGGGACCCTTACCGAGGACCCCGACGAAGGGCGTGTGCGTTTTGGCTTGGTAAGCAGTACAGGAAGCCCCAGTCGCTGGAAGGGGGCGGCCGCTGCTGGCCTGCTGCTGGTGCAGCAGGCATCATGACACGCGAGGGGCAAGAGAGGGAGGGGAGCGCTGCCGTGCAGCTCTTTAGATTTATTCATACAAATCTGCAACTATGACGCTAACGTGCTCAAGGCAGCATTGTGGCGGCAATTGGCGTTGGGTACGGGGCTAGTTTTGCGAAACAGAAATCATTCATGGCGAGATTTTGTAAAACAGACGTTTTATTTGAGCATTATACAAAAATGCGTTAGATTTACAGGAGGGTCTTTGTCTGCCAACCTTGTAAGTTGGTAGTTTGACTCCCGCCCATTCTGGGGCTAATTTGTCCGTCGATTTCGCTTGCATGAGCACCTAACATAAATGAAACAGAGTTTTCAACGACAACAGCATGAATAAGTTTTACGTTGTGCTCTGCAATCTTTCCTCATGAGAAAGGTTTGGTCAGCGAAACCGCGGCCTCGGCTTCATCTATTTTATTACGCAGAAGCTGTCGATGACAATGTAGGTCAATTTTCCGTTTTGTAATCCTACTTTTGGACTATTCGGAAGCACGTGGCTGATAGTTAGAGTGCGGGCCCCAACTTTTCCGTTCTCCGCGGCCTGCCGTCCTTCAGCATGCTCAGCACGACAAGACTTCTTTGTTGAAATGCGGTTAAATACAGTGCCCGAGCAGCAGTCCCTCGAGCTGTCTGACCTTCGCGTTCGGCCTCACGCTGACGTCCCCTCCGGTGTACGCACCTACGCGAGAGGGCTCTCCTCTCGGGGCCTTACTCCACTACGATCACTCAGCACATCAGAAACTCAAGACGACTCCACCCCCAAGTATTCAAGCCCACCGTTCGGCCTCCTAGTTCCGGCACCTCCGCCTGGCTTTCTGCCCAGTCCGAGGGCATCTTCCCCTGGAAAAGCGGCGGCACATCAGCAACACCGCGCTAGCCAGGAGACAACTCCAGGATCGAAATTAGCTTCAGCGTCAGCAACAGGAGAACCAGCTGCTTCGGGAATACAGTCTAGCGACGTTGTAGGGAGATGTGGCCCGCAGCACAGCCTGTCAGCGTGCACCATGGAGCAGTACCTTGGCGAGCCTTTCACTCTCACTTTCAAGGAATTGGAAATTGCATTGAAAACCGAAATGGGACCCCGAAAGCTGTTGACCCGGTCTTGCACGGCTGCTGCTGCTGCCACCGCCACCGCCCGCACTTCACCAGTCTCGCTGACGAATCGTTACTCATTGCGCGACGGGAAGGAAATAGAATCACTGCCCGTCCCCGTTGTGGAGAGTACGGTTAGGACGGACGGCCTCGGTGCCGGGGCGGGCATCTCCAGCTGCGAACCCGGTGGGGACCAACTCCACAACTGGAAGGCCGGGACCACCGGTGTCAGCTCCGTCTACACCTCCCATTTCAGCTCTGCGCAACCGTACATTAGCGGCGACGGTAGTAGCAGTAGAAACAGCAGCAGCAGCGTAGCCTGTGATGGCACAACTGGCAGATGTAATGTTTCGGAAAGCTCCATCCCCGGCACCAGCCCTAGCACCGCCAGTGCCTGCCCTAGTAAAGCACGCAGCCTTGGGCTTCGTGGCTTGGGCCAGGGAAAAGGGAGGCTCAGGGAGGAGGAGGAGGAGGCGGAGGCGGAGGGTGATTTCATAGCCAGTTACTGTGCAGCATTACACAAGAGTTTGATGGAGGAGCAGGAACGCTGCAGGCGGGTGGCGCAGGTGGCGGGGAGGCGCCTGGAGAGACAGCAAAACGAGGCGAGGGAGCGGGTAAGGCGAGGGCGCATGCTGCTGCACGCTAGGTATTGGTGGTGTCAAGTTGGGCGGACGTTGCACTGCTGCTTTAGAACTGGTCAGTATGTACACGCCTGATTGCGTGTATGTGGCCAAACACCTGCTCCTCCACTTAATGCGCTTGTGCCTACTGACCTGTGACTCTTGTGCTAGCTTGTCTTCATTTCCCGCTGTCATTTTGGTGAGTTATGCTTTTAAAATGCAAGGCACCTATCTCATCGACTCCATAATCCTCTGCTCCCATGGCACCGTTGTGTGCAGCGCTGAGCTATCGGTTTTGTTGCTCAAACCCAACCTATGTAAAAGTTAAAGAACTTACCCCAAACAAATTGACAAACCCCCCAAGCCTTAAATCCAAGCTTTAATGCAGTTCCTTCGATTCTAAACCACCATTTTGTGCTGCTGCTGCTGCTGCTGCTGCTGCTGCGGTATGCCCCGATGTAATGCATGTGCCATACGTTACAGGCCACCGCCCAGATGCAGCAAAAGGATGAGGGATAGCAGCACGGTGACGGGGAACAGGTGGACGAACAAAAGACCTTTGGGCGCACACGAACCCTTCATAAGTGGCATTTACTCGTGATGTTCTGTGCGATAGGTGTATCTTATAGCTAGCTGTGATCTGGTATAGTTAGCTGACTCATGAGGGGTCGGTTGTGGTAAGGCAAGAGGCCCACCTCGAAATCTTCTTGTGTATGATCTGATAGCCGCCACCACCGTGGTACTTGATATGTGTGACATGGTGCACAGATTCTGATTTCACTTATCCAACGTGCAGAGCGCATGGATCCATAGAGGGGCTAGGTGTTCGGGCCCCGTGCGCTTGCCAGCCACCAGCCACCGGCACATTATACATGAAGTGTCAGGTGGCCGATAGCTGAACTGGCGTGACAGGTGTTTACGCAAGAGCAGGCAGGTAGGAGGAAGCTCTCAGGCTGTGGAGAAGGATACTTCTCGGTCAGAAGGAGATGCAGCAGCCTGTTCGGACTGCCTCATGCTTGCCGACTCGTTCTCAGGGCTGATTCTCATATGCATCTGGAAATGGGGGTATAAATGTTGCAGGAATTGTTCAGTATATTGTGTGCGATCATGTACCTGATGTGTCGCGCATGGATAGGATAGCAGGGTGTATGCTTTACGTGGGATTGAGAAGTAAACCACTTGCGCGTATGCCTTGCTTTATGAACAGCGACAAGAACAAGAACAACTCAACGCTATCAACAACCAATAGCTCAAATGTGTAGCTCCAAATTTCTCTCCTGATGGTTCGATCCGTTTGGTCTGGCTCGGTGAGGGGTAAAGGAAGGAAAGAGTATTCTTTGCTGCTTCAGGCACCTGCTTCACTAGCTTCAACAATTACAGACCCATCATACACTTACAGACACCTCTATATCATACATACGTACATGCATTGTGCCATCCCTGTCTGGTGGACGGGTTCAGGTAGCCATTTAACTATCCAGATGAAGCTACATACTAGTTTTAGGTCTTTTAACGGATTCTGTAGAAAATACAGAACAACGCACGTCAGGATAATCTGTTCAGCTCAGATGCGGTCTGCCCAGACCGGACGACTGATCTGGACCTCGTGCCAATCCAGACTTCACCATCTATCAGGTTTCAATGCCAAATAGTGGCTGTTTTCTCCGAAAGGGCCTCTCAACTGTTGAGTGAGTGTTTTTAGCACAGCATTTTGAGTTTGTGTTTGCCATATACTGTAGTGTTAGCAGTGTTGAAGCTGAAAAATAGTGATGGTGGTGGTGATGTGTTAACCTACATGTATACAAAGTTTTTCGGACATGTAAGCGTTGTGCATTGTTGAAAGAGAGAGGAGAGCCTCCTGGACCTTGAGGTTCGAATGTTACGTACATTGTAATGTGCCTTGTGTGTGCCTTGCTTGTGGTGGCAGTACTGCTGGCGGCAGTGATGGTTATAGGCAGTGTTACTACGGAGCATGGTTGCTGGAGCGGGAGGATGAAAGTGTGTTTGAGTATAAGTCCATGTTGGCAGTTGTGGAAGAGCTTTTTATTACAATGTATAAGTATCAGGTCGTAAAGATGACTTGTTGACCGATGATGGCCATGCAATTCGTCAGTAGAATACATATACTCGTACATGTCATTCGTACACACACTTTCCTAAGAAGCTACAGTAGGCAGCGCCATGCGGTGCTTGAATACAGGTGTGCGTGATTCATATTGCCCTGCAACTGACCTTAATCTATACCACCACAGGATCAAAAAACCATCTTTTGGGAGATCTCGACATAACTATCTGGACTATCTGGATACAGATAAATTTGAACCAGCCCAACCGACAGGTCTCTCCCTCTCTTAACCCGATCTCAGTTTTATGTGCTTTGGAACCATGCACGCGTTCTTTCTTCTCTTCCCTCACGGGATCGCGCCGTCGTTGGAGGCCAAGCTACATCCGAAGGCCAACATGGAGTTACTGGCACACCGTTTACCGGAGAGCTGGGCATGCGAAAGGGGGCAAGGGGAGGGAAAGAGCTGAGATCCTAACCTGCCTCCAGTGTGTTACTTTTGCCCTTTAAAGGTGCAATGAGGATCACAAAAGGGCTGCAAACATCCTTCAGGGATTCGACATTTCGGAGCCATTGTCTGACAATAACATGTAACATGTTTTGAACGACACACGTGGAAGTATCAGCACGGACCTTGAACCGCAGCTCTTGGAGCTTCGTGGCCTGGGGAAACCTTCCCCCCGTGATTGTCAGGTATCGCTTCACAGCCTTCGAGTTGAAGTCACCCTTGTTAACGACTGCAGCGCATACAGAGGAGGAGCGGGGTCGGGGCGGGGAAGAATGGGATTTGCACGGCAATAGACAGGTGAGGGGAAGGCAGGGGATATGAAAGGGACTTGCGTGTGACACTGGAGACGGGAAATTGGGGAAATCAAATGGTTGTATGTTGGCGACCGTGATGGAACCATGTGCCATCATGGAACCATGTTCTGAACCTCGTGCAACATACACACAAACACAGCCTCTGGTTATTAGGTAATGCTCGTAACAGCAGCCTCCTTTTTTAGTGGACTTCAGGACGCACCTCTCAGATCCAATCCTCCTCCCCTTATTCCTTCCCCCACCGAATCCGCAATTGCAGCCAACTGTAGCAACCATTATAGTGATGCAGCTGGTTTTAGCAAGCACCTGGGAAGCTGGGCGGCAATGGGCGAGTGCCAGTTCCACCGCACCCACCCCCACCCGCGGCTTCGTGGGCCGCATGCATGGGATAAAACCTCCTCTAAAGGCCCCTCTATGGCGCGACAAACACGCTGCCGATAAATACATCGCTACATAAATCACCTTGGGTAGCGGAGGGGATATAGAACGGGGTAGAGGAGACCCTAGCTGAGATGTACCACGCGTTTGGTAGCCAGGGAAGCTTTTTCTCCTGAAATCTCTGCGGTTCAAGAGGAGTGAGGTAGGGTTTGGAGATGGTAACATGTGGAGATGCCGCCGGTAACTAAAAGCCAGGCCAGTTCTGTATGGGCCACATCCAATCTCTACAACCTCCACGCGCTGTCATCTACTTCGCAAATCGCCTGCGTGTATGTTCCGCGGCCTTTGACCTACTGGTTATCTATATTACTTTGATGTGTACATCCCCATCTTCATCAGCATCATTATTATTGCTGCTTGATCAAGGTAGTCTATTTCAGTGGGCAGGCTAGGGCGCATCATCATCATCATCATCATCGTGGGTCAACACTGGACCAGTTGCGGAAACCGATACGCCTCACTTGATTATTTGAGTCAAATCATCCATTTAATCTTCTCCCGGAAAGACCCGCTCCTTCCCTGGTGCAGGTAACTCGCCCACGATTATGTCCGTATACGCATCCCCTATGTGTATGTGTACGGACGTACACTCCCGTCCGCCCCAACCCACCCCAGACCCAGCATCATCCAGGTGTCCCCGACATGATGATCAATCACCTGCTCACAAGCCAACTTCGCCACATTATACGCCAGAAGAGGATCCGTGATGTTGCACGCGGGCGCCCAGATCACTTCCGTTGTGTTTTTCTTGTCGTATGGAACCTGGAATTTCCAAATAAATGAGGCGACGCCAGTGTATAAACGCATGCATTGATTCAGGAAGGCACTAATTGGGTCCCAGTAAGAGGATTGAACTAGGAGGGCAATCTGTCTCTGCCTCGCCACGGCGACGTGGCTGCTGTCCCCGACCCACACGCAGTAGTCGTGTCGGCATTAGGACCACCCGCGGTATTACCTGCATGAGGTGATGCAGGTAGCTGGTGCAGGTGATACAAGTGCTGCTACTGCTGCCGTTGATGTTCGTGTTGCCGTTGCTCGCATTATTGACAGGTTCGGGCCCCAGCCTCCTCTTCCTTCTTCTTATTCTTCTGATACCCTTAATTGCCAGCCACAGTGCCCCAACCTCCGACCACTGTGCCCCACACGGCCACTTCCGCGCCAACGACAAACGGATCTCGGCCCTCTTGAAAGGGCGGGCATTTATTTGTTGAGTTGGTGGGGTTAATCCCGTGTGTGACGTGCCCCGCTGTCCCACCTCAATCTCAACGCGGCCGTAGCTGGTGCAGACAGAGGAGGTGTTGGGGTTGTTGCACAAGTTTGGCTCCAGCGGGCCGTCACTCCAGCTCGTGTAGCTGGTGAAGATGCGAATACTGTTGGCGATGGACGGGGGAGCTGCACGGGGAGTGAAACAAGAACATGAACGCATTGTTGGGAGTGAGCAACACTCATATACAGAAGAAAGTCAGATTGGTCAATACGGCCCAGGGAGTGGCCGGGTGCTTTGCTGACTTTAACACGCATATCACACTGATGTATCTATACCTATATAGATATAGATATTTACTTAGGGTTTATATACATCTACTGGAAAGCTGTTGTATGAGAAACATGAGGAACCTCGCGGGGTTGTACACGCTTACGACACCGTACAGGAGCACGGGGGGAGAAACATCGCCTTTCATACAGAGATTGCGGGAGGTTTGAGTAGTGGAGGTCGAACGCAATCTTTAAGAGGAAAAGGCATCGAAGTACTCAGAAGGCGTACGCCTTCGCGGGAGACCGAATCCAAAGTTTACAACCACCCACTTACGAGGTGGAGAGGTGGGCGGCGACGGCGGCGGTGGCGGTGCAGGTGCCAGAGTTTTGTCTGTAGTAATCGAATCAGACGGGTTTCATTCAAGACCAAACAAACAAGGCAAAAAGGCGGAAACGGTGTAACGTCAGTGCACAGAAACATGCTCCGCTTCTCAGCAGCAGCGAGCCAAGACCGGAAGCGGGCGGGGTAGCCTGTGCAAATCACTCTAAATCAGGCAGACGCAGACACAGACGCAGACGCAGGCACAGACAGAGGTACAGACAGAGGCACAGACAGAGGCACAGACACAGGGACAGACACAGGCACAACATGCATAACGCGGCTGCTCAGGCGCATATCTCTCATAGAGACATCAAGAAGAAGACCCGCACATTCTCAGCACGGCATTGTGCAGCTTCCACTAACCTAAGCATCGACGGATTCACAGACGGAGCACACATTCCAAAAGAAGTGATAGTGATGGTGATACTCACTGGAGCATTGCAACCCAGCGACAGGGCCCTTGGGGTTACAGGTGCCAATTCGGAACTGACAGGTGTACGGCAATAGATCTGGGGCGTCGATATACCCCCACAAAGGAGAGAGCAGCTTCCTGCCCTGATGGTAAAGATCGGGATCGACATCCTGATGAGTCACGGCGTCGTCATCGGCGCTGATAAGGCCCTCTCCATGAAGCTGACGCCGGTAACCGGAGGAGCTGGTGAAGCATGTGATGCCAGACGCTTTGATAGAACTGAGTTGGGTTGGGTTTTAGGGTTTCGGGTTTTAGTAGGTCCAAGATGCAGGCGGTGCGTCTGCTCGGGGGGACGAGGTGCTGAATAACCCAGACCACTTCATCGACGAGGTGAGAGTGAAAATGAAAGACTTGCTGCTGCAAAGCTATTTTGTACTGAAGTACTGTCAAGTAGGTATTAGGGTTTCGTTTACACAAATCCCCACAAATTCTAATGCGCGAGGTTCAAGTGACGACCAATTAAACCCTAATTACCAGTGTATACTGATATTATGAGGACGTACGGATCCAGCCTAGGATTTGCATCCAAGGTCAGGATGGTGTACTTTCTCCCTGACGAGACGGCATCCAGCCATGCATGTGGCTGAGTAACTGTTTTTGTCGTGCATATACGCATGCGTGGGTAAAAAGGTGCAGGCAGACGGAATGTCACCCCCAGTGGCGGATGTCAAAAAGAACGGATGCTGGTAGCTCAAAACGTGTCATGCACGCATGCGAAATCTACCTGGAAGGGGGGGAGGTCAGCGGTGGCTAAGCAAGCCGGATATCACCGACCGCAATCATCATCATGATCTGGACACACACAATGCGGATATACTCACGTAACATTGGAACCAGGGAAGGCAATCTCCGCGGTATAGTACTTTCGGCCGAATCTGTACTCCAGCAATTTGCAAAGGTCCTGTATCGTGTGTGAATAGGTGTACGAACACAACACAGAGCGAAGACAGCAGAGGGGGACGTGTGCAGGGATTGATTGCTTGATGCACGTGACGTAGACACGTATGTAGCAACGCAAGTGGAGCAATGGTCGGGTGTATCCATCTGCAGCAAGTTAATTGATAGATCGATGCATCGGACATGTGCGCAAGAGAGAGAGAGAGAAACATTTGGTGGCACTGACAGCAATGAAACTCGCTCTAAATACACAGCGTATGTTGTGTTTTGGCATAATGTTAATATACACGCAGCACTTGCCGTTCACCGTACTGGGGCCGAACATGCAACTACCTGACAAATATATTTCCAATAGCCACCTGTAAAGAATCAATGACCGTTATTCTGTAACTACCGATGGTGCAATGTAGCAGGCTTCCTTTCTCGCAACTCTGCTCTACATCCATCAGGGGCGGGCATAATGCCTACTTGGGCCATCGAGTCGGTTAAGCTGTCATCGCAGACTTGTACCCAGTCCTTCGTTGCCCAGGGTTGCCGGGGCAGCACTTCCACGCGACCACGAGTTTTATCTCCACCGTATAGACGGACGCCATTTCTCTCATCTACGAATGTCGGGGAACGAACGTTCGACCTCAACGTTGACAGCAGCCTTATTGTGGGCCAGCGATTGGAGGGCGGTTCAGTGCTACATACACTTGTAGGTAAGGAAAATTACAATTCGTGCATGAATATATCCTAAATGGGTGTCCCCGCGCTTCGATCGCCAGTTTGGCCTTTGGAACATCTCAATTGTGTCGACATTTGATGCGATGTCCAGACAAGTGCTGAACAACACTCGCATACGCGTTGCAATCTATGACCAGACGAGATTTCAAGAAACGAACAGAGCCAGGCGAGGGCTTCCTATGGCAGCGGACGTACACTGATCCGCCTTTCCAAATAAGAGGACTCAAATCTTTTCTACAAACTTACAAACAAAATTTTTCAACGCCTCCACGCATCCACCTGCTAGGGCCACAAGCAGAAACTGACTTAATAGGTCATCGAACTAAACGTGCAAGTGCGGACCACAGTTGTTGAACTTGGTATATCAATACATTGCTGTGACTGCGGCGTGAATATGAATGTATGACATAAATTCTAAATGCAAGCTTACCAAGAAATTGCAGGGACAAAACGACAATGATAGCCGAATATAACAGCCGTTGATGTAACGGCCTCATCTTGAAATAATTCCATTGCAATCGTAGGAAGATTGAACCGGTTTTCGGGATTATCGTTGTACCGTCATGAATGACCGTCGTACCGCCTGGGAGGCAGATCCCAACCCTGGACCGACCGAAGTGGATTGTTGGATGTAACTCCCCTCATGAACTGAATTTATCTTGTCGCTGCAGAGTGGAATTGTTGTTTCTAGCGCTTGATGGTTATTGGACATCAAATAAATTTTTACTTGCGGTCCCTTGCGCCTTCCTGCTGTCTCATTCGGGCCTTGCGAACTCTAAGGACTATGTAATCAATCATTACCCTAAGTTAATTGATATAATCTAGCCTGTGACGTGATTTCATTGTGAGATTACTGCCTTAATGTCTTTGATACTTCTCCAACGGGCGGATGACGGGCAGGCACAACCGGCCGTATCAGCTCGCAAGCGGGAGAATGTCAGCACCTGAAGCAATTAGAAATCAAAACTGAAGCAACTTAAAAGCGAAATGAAAACCTTACGCGTCGTAATAAATCTGATTGAATGAAAATTGAAATGCAGGCTTGCGGAGGTTGCGATAGGAAGCCGGTTTAGTTCGACTTAAGGCCCTTGGTAAGACAGGCGTACGATTGCCTTGCCTCAACTCGTGTCCCCAGGGCTGCCAAGGCGTTACGACATATCCGCAAACTCATGGGAAGCAGAACTGACACCATTACCTGGAGGGCCTACCTTTTGCAAATCTTTTCTTGTTTCTCGTTGTTTTACCTTTGCTTTTAATTGTATGCTATTCTTTTGTAGTTCTCCAGTTCTCGCGGTCCTTTGAGCCTCCTGGTTCAGTTCAGCCCTACGAGCTCATGCCGCTTGAAACAAATGACGAATCGTGAATCAGGGCAGGAATTATTATCGTTCAATTTCTATCTTTGGTTGTTGCGTTTGTAGTTCAGCACGCACCCCCTCTCGTCTCTAGTTGGATCGCCCGCAATGTTGCTCGCATCTCATTTTGGTCTATCAGGCGTTAAATATCCATCTACAGGCCTCAAAGCACAGAATTTGTAAACAGGAATGGCAGTTGACTGTCCTTCCATGATCAACAACTAGCACTATGAAGGGACCTGAGTATGTACTGCAAGTATCTTTTCAATAGATATAATCTCGCATTTTTAATCCTGTATTGACGATCAATCGTCCTCACATTTAAATAGTTTGGACGAGTTAAAAAGTGGACGTGACATTAATTTGGAGACAGTCGCTTGTGCAAACTGCTGTATTCGACCATTTCACTAACGTAGAGTTGTGTAATAAGGGACTGATGATGGGTTCAAGCGATATTGACTGGACTCCGGGGAAGATATTATCTTTGGTGGCTCCCCCTAGTCGTGGAGGCGGCGGTCGTTTGACAGCGCTTGGACATGGACGAGGCGCGATGGATCAAATGTTGACATCCTCCGCAAGGATGTCGACCGGGACGGCCTTGCCGCCAAAATGCTGTTGACTGCTGTCGGTACGGAGACCTGTACTATAATAAAGGCATGCTATTTTTATCACCATTAAGGACAAAACCCCAGCTTGTCCAGCTCCGCTACTAGTCTCACATGCCAGCAGCGTGGGGCCTGTTTCAGCCCTTAGATTGATCGTAGAACCTTGCATGCCTGTTCAGGGTCCGCTGACTCATAACCAGGTGGCTGCTGCATCCAGAGCTCCTCCTCTAGCTCCCCATTCAGGAAAGCTGTCGAAACGTCTAGCTGGTGGATTAGCATCCCTTTTGCCGCAGCCACCGCCAGGAGCATACAAAGCAAAGCAAAGCACTAGGTCAGAGTGAATAGCTCCACATAATCAATCCCCGCCCGCTGCTCATAGCCCTTTGCCACCAAACGTGCCTTGATCCCACCATCCTCTGCACGCTTGACCTTACATACCCACTGGCACGGCAATATCTAGGCTCCAGCCAGTGGCTTCACCAGCTTCCAGGTTCCGTTGGTGAGCTGCGCCATGATCTCCTCATCCATGTCATGTCTCCACTCTTCAGCCTTGGGGCCGTTAATGGCCTCCTGATATGTAGCTGGCTCCGGGATTTCTTCCATGATGGCTGCATTGATCCGCCCGAACGTGACCCTGCCGTGGGGCTCATGCCTCCATTCATTCAGTCACTTTTGCTCATGTAGCAGATAGCGACGATCCTGCATGTTTGCATCTGCACCGCCATTGTTGTGGTCCTGCTGCTGCACCAGCACTCCATCACTCATAGAAGCTCCTCCATTGCCTCTACAGGACTGTTCTGTTTCCACCTGGTTATATGAAAAGATAAGTGTACGCTCAGTTGTGAGTAGTGCTTGTAATAGAGTAGCCGCGACTTAAGTAGCGACTACCGTGCGAGAAAGGACGGCGCAATAAAAAAGCTTCGCGATACTTTTTCCATATACTCACCAAAATGCTATCTGAAGACCTTAACATGAATAAAAATATCAGATTCTGCTGAATAACATCAGAATTACATTACAAAACAGTCCTTCAGAATGCAAGCGTAATCAATCAAAGCAAGTTAAAGCGAGTTAAAGCAAGCTGTGTGGACCGAGTCAGCTATGTGAACGGCAAAACTGTATGATCGTGACGACAGCGTACAGTAAGGATGTCACTACTGACAGATTGGTTCGGTTAGCGGTTCTCGTAACGCTTAATTGCCGATTGTGTACTGCTTTCACACTTATTGCCATGGACAAAATCGTACTTTGTTCTAAAGGACGCAAGTCAGACATAGCAAATAAAACAGGTTATAAAGAAGTTTCCAAAGTTGGCAATGAGTGCGAAAAGGGTTACGAAATCGGCAATCAAACATTACAAGAACCACTAACCGAACCAATCAATTAGTAGTGTCATCCTTACTGCACGAAAGCGACCATGGATGCTTCCGTCGCGATCATACAAACATGCCGTTGACATGGCTGATTCGTTCCACATAGCTTGCTATGTGTTGAAATTTCTGCCATTAACCGGCATGATTGTTCGGTCAGTTCGTCGCTGCTCCTGTGAAGGTCGGTGGTGGTGGTGTTATATTCGGTCAGACTTCCTCTACCTTCCTAACAATTGGCATTCTCGATGGAATCTAGGTCTTGCTTATTTAGGCTGTTTCTGTCATGAAGTTTCTGTCATGGAGTAAGACTGGCGTTTGGTCTTCTGACGCTGAGCCAGCAATCTCTTTCCTAATCAGTGCGTTCGACGATCTAGACGGAGGGTACGACACTTAACACTTAAACTGTATATTTGGCGAGGTTCTCATACCTCATTAGCTGTTCGTAACAACTATTGCTCGCCCAGACTTTGGTGTGTCTTAGTGGCTTGAGGCATAGTGGCAGCTCGCTTGTCCAGCATTGTGCTGAACTGGACCTTTACTCAGCTATTACAACGACAGTTTTCACAACACTATGCATATTAAAAATCTATTAAATACCTTTAATCAAATCGCTGCAGGATGTCCAAAACCGCTCTATGGTAAGACACGGATAGCACCAAACGCGCTCGGCAAAGGTTAGAAATTAAAGAAAAAATTTCGTAATCAAAATCATTCCAAGCTCGTGTTAATAAGTATTATTGCCCGTGCGTCATGCATGGACATTTTGAGGTACGAAATGTACGGTGAGGACGTTCCACTGGATTCGTAAATTCCCCAACGCTATTCCTAACATACCTCTATCTGCAATGACGTTAAATGTTACAACATATTATTTTAAAATGGCTCCCATACTTCAACAGCTCTTGCATCTGGGTTTCATTGCCGTTCTATCCCTGCAATGTCTTGGTAAGATTGCAATTAGTATTTATATCCATGCCGTGGACATATGAATGGGCTTATTCAACAAGGTCAATAGTCGCGGTCTGCTCGTGCGTGCACGGGCATGCTCGCTTCGCATGGATACCTATTTAACTAGGTCACTCGCGCCTATGTGAGCGCTCTCAAAAGTTACGGCAAAATACCTAAACTGGAGAGAGCACGAAGGAAAAGCTCAGGGCAGCTGTGCGAAAAACTCCGCCAACTCCCTACGGTCGCTACTGTTGTGAAACTCGCATATCACAACAGCTACGCACCTTCGGGACTAATCGTCAGTTTCTGCTTGTCACCCTAGCAGGTGGAAGCGTGGAGGCGCTGACAAAGATTGTTTGTAAGTTCATAGCTAAGCTTATGAGTCTTCTTATTGGGGAAGGTGGATTAGGGTATGCAACCCAGCTGGCTCAGCCTTCGTTACTTGCTCGGCTTTATTCGTTGATTGAGGTTCTGATCACGGCTAGCGAGCTTATTCAGTTTGTGTTCCGCACTCATCGTTTCGCTTTCAGCCGTACGTCACACAATCAAAGTATCATTGCAGCCGCGCGCGATACCATAGCTAGGAGATTTTCTCAAATGAAAACTGGCGACCAGAGCGCGCGGACATCAGGTTAACTTTATATTCCCTGGCGCACATAGACCAGAAGAACGGCGTCCGTCTGGTCGGCGGAACCAAAAGTCAAGGCCGCGTGGAAGTGCTGCCCCGGCAACCCTGGGCACCGAATGGCTGGTTGCAAGTCTGCGATGACAGCTTAACCGACTCGACGGCCCAGGTATGTATGCACTACACACACCTGCCATTGTTGCTTGGAGGTGTGTACAATATATAAGAGTTGCGAGATGGGAAGCCCCTTGGGATCGGATCATGCATCAGTCGGATTCTAATTGCATGTACGGGATCAGCAGTACATTGCCTGACAATTTTGCAAATATTGCCCAAACCATTATGATGTAATGAGACTACATACATGTACATACGTACGATGTCGATGTATCAAGTCAGTGCCACCAAATGTTTCTCTCTCTCTCTCTTGCGCACATGTTCGATGCATCGATCTATCAATTAACTTGCTGCAGATGGATACACCCGACCATTGCTCCACTTGCGTTGCTACATACGTGTCTACGTCACGTGCATCAAGCAATCAATCCCTGCACACGTCCCCCTCTGCTGTCTTCGCTCTGTGTTGTGTTCGTACACCCATTCACACACGATACAGGACCTTTGCAACATGCTGGGGTACAGATTCGGTCGGAAGTACTATACCGCGGAGATTGCCTTCCCTGTAAATGTTACGTGAGTATATATCCGCATTGTGTGCGTCCTGCTTTCTGAGTCCTTCTCATAGATGATGAGCTTGAGTTTGCCTACCCTAGTTGTGTGTGGGGTAGGGGGCTTCGCTTCACCCGTGGCCACTACCTGGCAGTCCCCCCTTTCCCCTGTATTTCGGGGCACCCTCATCCGTTCACCCCTAAGGATGTTGACTTCTCCGAAAGTGATTTTTCTGGGCTGAGCAACCCCCCACCAGCATTGGCTGGAACCTTGCGTATCAACTATACTGTGGCCTCAACTCCACTCCTGGTCGGCTTGCATGCAAAGGGTGCGGGGTTGCTCCTCACCGTCCATGAACATCAGGGGCACATCCAACCTCTGACAATCGAGGATTTTTTATCAGGTCCTAAGTCCTTGAACTTCCTTGCACTGTGCAACAATATTGCACTGGCACTTCGGCGCCTGCCATTGTTCGTTCGGGCCTTATACCCTAACTCAATCCTCACTCGCTCGCCCAGTAACAGAGCACCGCAGGTTTTTCATATGAGGAATATATACTGCGAATAGTGAGAAAGGTACGGTGCTCTGTTACTGGGCGAGCGAGTGAGGATTGAGTTAGGGCTTAAGGCCCGAACGAACAATGGGCAGGCGCCGAAGTGCCAGTGCAATATTGTTGCACAGTGCACAGATATATCGAAATGCATCACACTTTCACTCATTACACGTCTCACACTAACTGATATGCAATATAATTCATCGAATATCCGGGTACTGAGTGTAGTATCCTGGGGTATCTAGCGCAAACCCTAAAGATCCAAGATGATCAGGAAACTGGACATCTTCCGATCGGGCCTAACCAGTTTGGCGGATATTAACACAAAGATACAACACTGAGGTGCCGCCAGAGGAATATATATATATAGATAATCGTTGATAACCAGTGTTCCTTCAATAGTAATCAGTTGCTTATCCGTAATCCAAAACATCCAGAAGCAGTAACCAGGGAAACTGGTCTGGTGTTTGGCTGGTTTGTTGTTATTACATGTGATGGTACAGGGCAGGACAATTAGTGGATTTATCAAAGGGGGTCATTATTTGCCTGTAGTGTATGTATAAGAAGTTTAACAGCAGGTTGTTGCTATTCAAATCCGATGAAGATAGACAGAAGGACAATAATCAAGCATTTTCATCACACACATGGGCAATCCTACAGGGCAGGGCCCCATGAAGCGCCTCACGCTGGGGCCCCGGTAGGTACAACAGGTACAACAAATAACGATGTAACTTCGGAGCACCACACAACAATAACGGACTCTGATCTCCCCCATATCGGAGGTCTGGAGGTTGAAGGCATTCAAGGGAGCTCACACACTCTCTCAACTTTTAATTTTGAAGTACTGAAAATGCCGCAGTAGGTGACATAGTATAGGAGTGGCATTAGCTACATTGATGAAGGTGGCACGTGGAGATCATCCATATGTAAGGGCAATGCAGGAAACAGCACCTTGGAGGCAAGATGCATGCCTTCCCCATACAACACAGTGCTGTGGCGCGGCCAGATAACTGTTGTACCTCTTCTTCGAGTTTGCTCATAAGTATCTGCGCGTCTGGGGACTTGAGATACCGATGCGCGAGCACTTGCAAGTACAGCAAGGCACACGAGAGCAAACAGACACAGCGGAAGACTTCAAGGCAAGAAGAGATATAACTTACAATCTTACAGACAGAAGCGATGCAATGGATGTAATCGCCGTCAGCGCCGGAAGCAAGCAGTCATCACGCGGCGGTGATAAGCGAAGTTCAGGCTTAGCTCGGGCTAAGTAGGATAGCGATTAGCAAGAAGAGTGTTGAACACACGAGTGTTCTCTGGTATTGGAATCTCTCTTTTACTCAGCCGTCCTCGCATCTGTTATACTCGCAGCATCGTTACGCCGTACAATTCACACTAGGAGGCCGATCCTAAGTGTGACAACCCTACTGCGTAGAGGCGATGTTCATGTATAACAACCGATCAGCCTTTCCGGCATTCGCATGATGCAAGGGTCCGAATAACGATATTCGGTTGCAAGGCTTGTATCGCGACGAGTGCGGCGCTCTCAACGTGTGCTGTAATGAAGTAATATTATATCAAATAATATTACTTATCGTTTCATAGCACGAGCATAATGCACTTCTCGATCGTTCGGAATTTCATGCATGCTAGGCGGATCAGCCATGATGCGATGTCGCGATGTATAATGATAACATGCCAAAACGTATATAAATGTATGCAAATACATTTATGTCATGCAAGTTCATTCATATGCATAAGTCATTCATGCGTTCATCCAGACAGCACTTCGCCTCGTAGCGTCGCATCGACCTACGCATCGGCGGGAAACGAACCGTAGCACAACAATAACAAACTCAGCTGGGGTGGAGATGGATGGGCCGTTCAGAGTTTGTTAAGCTGGACCTTTTTGTTTTGTCATGGTCCCCGGTTCATCAGTGGAGTGTATGGGTGCGTGGCGGTTCTGAGTACTATCTGTCTATCATCGACTATCTATCTGAGAACCTGGGCCCCTGCATGCACATGTATGCCAAGGCAGGACTTCTTCAGGGTAGTTTCAGCAAGCATGCATGTTCACCTATAGCAGGGTTACGCAATTGCTACCTGCTGTTGCCCCTGCCAATTGCTGGCTGGGCTGATTAGGTCTAACAGGCCAGTCAGACCTAAATAAGGCTTTATTAGACTTAATCCGACATAATTTGCCCTTAATTAACCTACCCAATGGTTGGCGGGGAAGGAAGCAACTACATGTGAACAATAAATGCAGCTCAATGTTGTGTGTGTGGGATAGGGGGTTACAGCTTCACCCGTGGCCACTAACCTGGCAGTCCCTACCTTCCCCGGTATTTCGGGGCACCCTCATCCGGTCTCCCATGCCGACTTCTCCGAATTCAGTGCTCTCCCCGAGTTCAGCACCCACCACCGGCATCCAGCGGAATCTGCCGAATCTACTTAGGCGTCAACCCCACTCCTGGTCAGCTCGCAGGTCACTATAATCGGGTCCTTCACCGTCCATCGACATGGGGGCACCCATACCCTCTACCTGTTGTATGTTGTATCTCTGCGATAATACCTATTTTACTAAACAATGGAGGCCTGATCACAAGTTATCCAGTTTCCTTGTCACCCCAGATATTAGTTATAGATACCCCCAAGATACTACTCACAAATAGTAAAACCCTAAGACCCTAATGTGTATTTACTTGCCCCAATGTACGTAAGACCCGTACAATTTGTATCCTTATTACGCTGCACATTTAGCATTTTGTTTACATGTTTATTGTGCTCGTATGTTAACATGTCCAATATCCATCCACACGCAGTACTCTGGCACGAATCAAACCCGCTATTGCCCAACCCGCTTCCTAAACCAATAAGCCCCATACATACCCTCATGCATCTCTGTCGACACAGTAACATAAAAGCTGGCTTTATGAGCTGCTCCCGACGAACAAACGACCGTCGTCTTGATGAAGAGGACATCACAAGCTATGATGACCTCACAGCAGAGGACCCCAATGTTGTTCGTCAGGGCAGAAAGCTCCTCTCACCCTCAGTGGGCTATATCAATGCCACAAGCCAGGCGCCATTTACTTGCCGGTTCCGAGTGGGCACATGTAATCCCGTGGGTCCCGTCGCTGGGCTGCAGTGCACCAACATCCGTAAGTCATATTTTCAACGGACCCGATTTTAGAGCGAAAAGGACAGCGACCGGCTAAGTGTGGTCTAGTGACCGTATGGTGAACGTACATTGCAAAGCCTCGTATATAAAAGAGCTGTACACTCGCTACTAACAACATAGCTGGATTGCCATATATCTGTTATGTTATTCTTATTGTTCTAATCATTGTTAGGGTTGTTTTATTGATTATTAGTTTAATATTATTAAAATCATAACTGTATGATTTTTGTTTTAGGGTTTAGGGTTTAGGTTTAGGGTTGAGGGTTTTGTTTTAGGATTTTTGTTTTACGAAAGTGTGTACAGCAACCCTGATAAGATGCATGATTGACATAAAATGAAAGTGGCGCGTGGTGACGCATGAGGGGTCATTACCCCTCCTATATCACCACATGAGGGGTAATGCCTGGGGAGGGCAACACATCCTTCATAAAAAACAAGCCGTGTCATACGACGTTGTGTGCTAACAATGTCCGCGGTGGTGTTCGAATCTTTCTTGCTTCCCCGCCTCCCTGATCCCCACTGCTGTGATGCTGCAGGAAAGAGTCTGCAACCTGCATCACCACCACCACCTTCACCGCCCAACCCTCCACCTTGTAAGTAGTAAGCAGCGGCCAGGTCCATGGCAGTTTTGCCATCTATTTATCATCACCCTTCATTTGTAGTATCCTGGGGTTATCTACATCTGATATCCGGGATGGCACGGAATCTGCTGGACATCTTCCGATTGGACCTTGACTGTTAGGAGGATATTATACTAGAGATAAAATTATTCCATGGAAGTTTGATTTTATAACTGTGACATGGACACAGAATCCTCATAAAACGGATCACCAATCCTGTATCAGTGTGATATGTGTAGTGTCCTATGTGGGATATCTATGGATGGACTATGGACAGGATGGACTATGGACAGGATGGACTATGGACAGGATGGACTATGGACAGGATGGACTATGGACAGGATGGACTATGGACAGGATGGACTATATCTGAACATTTTCCGATTGGGTGCAGAGATACAATAATAATATGCATTCGTGTTCCTTTTTTATTTCCCACACAGCTCCCCCAGCCGTTGCCAACTACATTCGCATCATCAAGAATACCTTCCCGGGCCTGGATGGGTCCCTAGAACCAAACTTGTGCAACTACACCGACACCTTTTCTGTCTGCCAGGATAATGGCCGCGTTGAGATTGAGGTGGGACGGCGTATAGTTTGAGAGCCGCAAACGCGTCTTGAGATGCTGATTGGATGCTTCTGCACCTCTATATCATGGAAGTGTGTTACTGGGGGGCGGGCACGGCTACTACACGGCGGGGCACGGCACACACGCACTGGGTTGATCTTGCTTGTCTTCTCTCATTCCTGCCTAGTAAGTGTTTGTGCTCCAGGAATAATGGAGGATCAAATAGAACCCATACTCTCTTTCCATATGTATTACACGAGATTGCTGCATGAGCCATGCAAGGCAGGGCTTTGGAGGCAGGCGTAGATAGTTCATCAGGCCCTGCTCTAGGGCTCGATGGCAGCATGCATGGAGATGTTCACTCGCCAGATGGAAAGATCAGCATCCCCAGCAGCAGAAACGGGATGGAGTAGTATGCCGTACATGCGATAATGATGATGAATGCATTTCAGCTGATATAGATGCCACCCGGCAGGCTAGGGCAGCCGGACTGCATAGGGCAACACAGGGTGCATGATGAAGGGGTGCGAGTTACCCCCCAACAATCCCCCCCACCCTGCAGCGAACGTCCTCGGGCGCCCCTGCCTGGCACCCCGTAGGGCAGCTTGGGTCTTGCACCCCCGGCACCATCGTCCAATTTCTTTCTTTTGGGCATCCGTCATAGAGCAGGCCAGATTCATGCGCATCCTGTTGCGTTTGCATCAACCTGTGTGCGCTAGGCTAACCTTGATCCAGGGACCTTAGGACTGTCTTGGCAAATCGCACCACTGTAACACGGGGTGCAATAACGTGTGATGGTGGCGTGCGAGTTCCCCCGTTACACTGCCGACATACACATCAGAATCTAACCGAATACATTCAACATACGTTTTTGGAAATGTCAGGTTGACAGCCCAGGCACTACCAACCCTGAGAAGATCTGGGCGCCCGCGTGCAACATCACGGATCCTCTTCTGGCGTATAATGTGGCGAAGTTGGCTTGTGAGCAGGTGAGCATATATATACAAGTATTACCGCAAAATATATTATTATTGGATATACAGTAACTTAAACTGAAGGTTTGGACTTCAAGTAAAAAACAGCAGTGTGTGAGAGAGGGAAAAACTTACCAACACCAACAGGGTCAAATTTTGTCCAGGCATGATGCATGCATTAGGCCGCGTGCCAGACTGTACATAATATATCACAAAAAAAATAAAACATCTGGCGTCTCCATCCATTTTCTCCAGGCGTGCCATCTTGGTGTATTCCTTATGATGCTTGGTAAAATCGTGCCAACACCTCCCCCTATGGACTCCCGGCCTGCGCCCCCTCCACGTGGATCTGAATGAAGCCCTTGGCAAGGCCTAAGTACCTAGCAGTATTTATAACATACATAGACGGAGGGATGGCAGAGGAACGAAAGGGTCTGCTGATGAGAGGGTGGACAATCGGGACGACAGGGTTGGGAAAGTGGTCCGCGATCGATGTCATCAGAGACACCTTATTAGACGTCCGAGCAGCCAAGATGGGGAAGCAGGGAAGGGGAAAGGGAAGGCACGCAATCCGTGGAGAAACGTGGCACGGAAATGGAGAAACGTGCCACATCCGTGGCACGGATGCCGCAATCCGTGGAGAAACGGACAGAAACAGCAGAGCGGTGCATACACACATATATATGCGCGCACGTTAGAGTAAAAGTGGCGGGATTGATGTTCTCCTACGTACACACACACTGGAGTGATAATGTTACCTGCTGTGGCTACGTCTGAATTTATGGGTGTAGCATGCGTGTAGTGGTACAGCTTACGGCACACACCAACACAACTTAAGGTGCGAAAGGCGACTACCCAGTTTTAGGGGCGGGGCCCCAGCGCGAAGCGCTTCAGAGGGCCTTGCCCTGTAGGATTGCCCATGTCCGTGCACGCGTGTGCGTGTGTGTGTGTAACTACCAAACAAACTGATTCGCTAATATGAAATAAGCAACATTTATAGCCTTGTATAAACTTTTCATGGCATCTCGTTCGTGCTCAATCAAACATAATTTGATTGAGCACAAACAGGTTCGGCGAGGTCAAGGTGCTATCATCGCTTCTTCCAGCCATACTTGCTTCCAAAAGGTGGCGCGTTTCGCCATAACTCAATATGAGCTAATGATATCTGATCAATTAACCATTCAACCATTTCCTTTGACAAAGCTTCCCGCCATTTAACAAGGACAAATCCTAAAACAAATATAATTTAAATATTATAGTTAAACCTCCTTTCTTCATTTCAAAATATAAGGCTTTGCTGTAGTGGAATGAGTACAAATAGTAAAAGATTGTCCTTGAGCTCACTAAATTGCGCGCGTGGTGTGGTGCAACGTGACGCGGCACGACGCGTGAACGCGAACACAAACGCGGCGCGGCGTGAACGGGGGACCCTGCACGGACGTGGTTTGCTGGCGGGACGGGGCGGGACACAGGACGCGGACTGTGTGTGTGCACTGCCCACTACATTTGTGTGTGTGCACGCGCCTGTAAATAAACCCCTCAATAACTAAACTGTATCCAAATTATCATACAGTACAGATATTGGGAGCCCTGCCTATTTTCCCGCTTCATGGAAGCTGACACCAACTCTAGTTGAGAGGCTTTTTTGACACCCAACTACCGCTCTAACTATTATTACCTTGACCCTTCACTTTCACGCTGTTTCATGCTCTTGTCAGTGTCCATTTCCCATCCATCTATCTATCCCGCCGAGAGGCTCCCCTGCCTCCCAACTAACAAACCCCCAGCAGAACCTTGATTGGTTCACGATTGCTGCCCTGCCTCCGTGACTCCGCAGAGATATCAGGAGAAAAAGCGTCCCTGGCTGCCAGACGTGTGGTACATCTGGGCATATGCCTCCTCAACTCCCTTCTACATCCCCAATAATGGTGAGATGTTCGGTGTCGAATGGCTGGGCGGTGACCCAGAGTGGCAACTAACGGTGCCCCCTCCCTCAAATGGTGCTCATTCTAACACTGTTTATGCAGATTTATAATGACGACAGTGAAATGCAACATTTTGAGTCACTCACGTGGTTTGACGATTGTTTCTGCAGCAGTCATCTTCACTGATGACTTTCTTTCCCACGGCCATTTGCACCCTCCCCCCCAACCGGCTTTCTTACCCTTACGCGCTCACCTCCGCCGAATCACCCATGGCCGCCACTCGGCTGCTGCTGCAGCTGTTAACCCAGGTGACTTCAATCCAGCGGCTGTGAAGGGCTATGTGAGCATCACGGGAGGAGACTTCGATAATGCCAAGAAGCTACAAGACCTAGAGTACCAGGTTCGTTTCGATTTCTTGTGACTTAAATGTCTATATGATAATTATTATAATTATACATAAATATTATTATTATTATTCAGAATCCAGCAGAATTGTTATGGTGAAGCAGTACGTACGTAAAGAAGTGCCTTCGCTTGCATGCCTTGCTTGCTTACTGCCAAGCTTCTGGATATATGCAAGCATACCTTTTTGCCTACCCTTTGAATTGAAACCATCACCGATTGACCTGTTGCCCACCCTATCCATGTAAAGATCCCGTCTCCAGCGTGCTGAAATTTCGCCATCCTTTGCCCTGATAATATGTTTTCTCCTAGAAATAAATATCTTTTGTTATGTAGCATTTTTACAGTATCCAAAGGACTGCCATCACCGAGCTACAAGCTGTGCGTGCAAATCCTTGAGTTTCACAGCTTTTCAGTTTAAGCAGCACATGTTTAATATGTATTCATAAGCTGTGCTAATATGTCGGTTCACCTAGGTTAAAGTATGAGACGCAAAGGATTGACTGTGGGACGATGGAGACAATGACCATTATTGTATGTAATAATCGTATTTTGGCCGGGTTGCAGAGTTTAGGGTTGATTAGAGGATGTTATTTAATCTATTGTTTTAGCTTTAAATATTTTCTTTGTTTGCCCCGTCATCGTCAGCCCTTTCCCCCTTCACTGGGTCCACATTGGTCCCCATATCACAAACGGGCCCATTCTCCCCACCAACTTACAGGGGTAATTATAGCGGCTAACAGGCTTGCCTGTTGAAAACTGTTAGTGTTACAGAAATTTTTAACTATGCTAGAGATCTGGGCTTACCAGATGTGGGGGTACGGATCTGGGGGTACCACATTGCAAGGGGCGGGGTAAATATATCTAGGCTGCTGGACTGAAGAGCATGAGTGGGCAACATGTCAATCGGTGACGATTTTAAATAGACTAATCAGACTTATTTTGCCCTAACTTATCCCGGCCAATTGTTGGGTTCCTCATATGGCTTGCACGTATTGTTGGAATATATGAAATAGGTGTTATGAGGATGTTCATTGATTGTACAGCAGGATCATTCACCCCTCATGACTGCCTGCTTGGCCTGCTGCCCCTCCCCATCCAGGTCTCCACTAAACGATGTGATCAGAACGCCATGTTTGCCTTCGTTTGCATGTTGGCATCAAATGACGACGCGATCCCATGAGGGAAGTGTAACACAGGGTGCAATAGCGCATGATGACGGGGTGCGAGTTACCCCCCAACAATCCCCCCACCCTGCAGCGCACGTCCTCGGGCGCCCCTGCCTGGCACCCCGTAGGGCAGCTTGGGTCTTGCACCAGACAGATGGGGCTTTGCTTCCACGGCACCATCGTCCATTTTCTTTCTTTTGGGCATCTATCATAGAGCAGGCGGGATTCATGCGCATCCTGTTGCGTTTGCATCAACCTGTGTGCGCTAGGCTAACCTTGATCCAGGGACCTTAGGACTGTCTTGGCAAATCGCACCACTGTAACACGGGGTGCAATAACGTGTGTTGCTGGCGTGCGAATGTCGTACAGCAACTAAGAGGCGAAATGGGGACCTACTACACAGTAACATTTGAGCTTGAGCGTACTTAATTAATTTCAAGGAGCCCTTGGGATTGGAGAGGGAGGAGACTGTAGTGACAACGTAGGTATGCGGCAGGGCACCATAGCTGCTGGAGGTCATGGTGGCAACTTATGTTATGGTTTATTTGTACTGCGGGGGTTCCTCGTCATGATGACGCACAACACCTACCTACTGGTTAGGGTTTTGCACCTGTACGTGGTGATGAATGATGGGAGGGCAACGTGATCATGCTGGCGGCAGGAACTCAGAAGCCTGCCCAGCAGTACGGCTACTGCGCTGCTTCCTCAGGAGGCAGCTGGAGGTCAGAGCCCTTGTTGTGTTATTGGAACAGACGCCCAGAAATATTATTCTTATGAATAATATTCGCGGGGTGGTGTCATGCACCGTTGACGGCGTGACAATTCTGGTAAAAGAGCGGTTAGGAAGCGACAGTTGCGACAGCTGCTGATTCGCGTGAATGACAGTTGGTCGTTGTTGGAACCAAGAGCCGTACATTTCAGTGATCTTTTGCTGTTACCTAAGGTGAAGACTTCCCATTGGAAGCGCTTCGTGTGGTTGATATAGACTGTTCAGAATTGAGCCATTGTAACAATATTATACAGACTCTTACAGTAGTTCACATTCCGCGCATCTGCCCAGGCCGCCAATAGATCAGCCTAATAAAGGCGCTATCAGGACTGATCACCCTGATTGGTGCCAATAGAGCTCCGCGATGGAGCTTGGAGGAGTAGGTGACTGTGCGGCGCGACGCCCCATCAACGACAGAGCTAGGAACAGGTAGCACAGTCTCACCCCAGGGTCGGGCTGTAAGGCCAGTGTCTAGTGTAGTTGCCCGAGCTACAGCTAGCGCACTGCTGTGCCAGCCTCACATACACCCACTACCAGGTGAAGCCAAGCCATTGTGTCCTCACGCAAACGGGCTCGGGCTTCAGGCGTTTGTGTGGAGCTTCAGATCCACACATTCCGCTTCTTTCTTCGGACAGCATCTACACCGCGACGGTAGGAGTGCGTGACGCCTCCGGGTGCTTCCGATATTAAGGGACTTGGCCAGTCTCATCACCGCAACGGCAAGCACGCCTCTACGGTGTCGCTATCCTTGGGTCATCATCCCGAAGAGTTCTTGTCTTCAACACCTAGTAACGAAGTTCCCTGCGCATGGACACGAGACCGACATCTCCGCGGACGAGTGAGGACGGTTTCGGCTCCACACGCATGGAGCGAGAGCCGCCACCCACGGACCCATGACAGTGGCATCTCACACAAGGACCTTGGCGCAGCAACGCCCTAGCCGCCGGGGCCCGTCTGGAAGCCGGCCTCTACACTCCCTGTGGGACGGCATCGACTGGAGCCCCAACAGCCTCGGGGGGATCCATCTCTTTTCGGCGCCCTGGCTCCAACACGGAGGCCTCGCCCAGCCCACGCCTGGACGGCCCGCCGGCGTGCCTTTTCCTCTCGGGGCTGCAGGGAGCTGGCATCCCCGGTAGCCTCGCCCCTTCCTCGGGCAGATCCGTCTCTCCCGTGCTCTCCGAAGGTGGGTAGTGAGGCGTGTCAAGCTCTGGTCGGGATGCTCACTCTGGGCCCCAGGGGCTACCTCCCCCCCCCCCAGGGGGGGCGACCGCGCCGTCTCCGCAGGCGGTCATGGCAGCGGTGGCGGTGACGGCACGGAAGCAGCGCTCGCCAAGGGCGCGGCAACTGGCGCCCCAGCGGCCATGGGCCCGCACTTGCCCGCGGCTGCAGACCCCGACACACCTGTGGCCGCTACACCAATGGCCACTGCGCCGGCTACGGCACACGAGCAGACGTGGCCGTCTGACCCAGGCGGCAGAGAGGCCAGGAGCCCGCGCGGCGCTGACGCCCCAAGCTGGGACCCATGGGGCGGTTTCTGGGGTGCTCCCCCTGCGGAGCACCCTGCCTGGGACTATGATGGACGCCGAGGCCTCCGTTATGTAACATTGGGCAGTGGAGATGATGGAGTGCTGACGCCCGCCACTGAGTATCACTCCGCGTTGGGGTATGGACCGGGAGGATCTGGGCCACCAATGCGCTCACTTAGGTGGGGTGTGCGAACTGAGGGGGTTCCTGAGGAGGTTCTTCCTGGCGGGCCTGTTGCGGCGTCCCACCCGCTTTACTCGCCATGGGAGGGGGACGTAGGCCGTCGCCCGCGGGCTGCAGCGCCCCACCGAGAGGGGGTCCTATCAGGGAGACAAGGCTTAGGGGTTGCTTCGCAGATGGGAGCTGTCCCACCGCCAGCCAAGGCGGCGAATCAGCGCCAGCCTAGGGCACCTGCACCACTAGAGGCCCCGTGCTGGGAATCCATGCACTTCACCACTGACGCATTTGCCCCGCCAGACCCGCTTCCGCCCCCTGTGCTTTGGTTGCTCGCACAAGTGGACTATGTCGCTAGGGCCGTTGAGCGCCGGTACTCCCTCCGTGGCATACTAGCGCACTCTCTCCTGTCTCAGATAGGGAAGACACCAGACTCGGGCACGCTGCGGTGCGCTCCCAGCAGCTCCGATGCAGACCCGCCTGTCTGGACCGCCACCCATCTCATGTCGTTCCTCCCCGCCGTTGCCCGCTTCCTTGGCTGCCCCGTCCAGATGTTCCGCTGGGAGGAGCTTTATGCGAGCCTGGAGGGCAGGCTGCAGCCGCGGCCGCCGCCCGCCCCACTGCAGCCCGGCAGGCCGCCCCTGCAGCCACGAACGCCCCGCTACCCGGCCCCTGCACCGCCCTCAGCAGGTCCAGCGGCGGTCGTTCCTGCCGCGCCGGCGGCCTCCGCCTCATATGTCCCAGGCACGCCCCTGCCTGATCCTCCTCAGCCTCCATGCGGGCCTCCCAGGTACCCGCCGGGCAAGCCGCCCGCTCTGCCGCCGCCCCACTCCACTCCACCACCTCCGATCCACCCGGCTCTGGGCTCGCCTGATAAGTGCTCCACGCCCCGTGCCACTGGCGTCGTGGATCTTGTGGGCGACCCGCAGCCCCGCCAGCCCGGCTGCATTGTGGCGCCCATCTCGCCACAGTGGACACCCATGAAAGGCACTAAGGACTACGCATGGGCCTACGATGGGGCATCCGACGGCTTCACGGCCTTCAAGTCCCACGCGCTGGGCTATGCTGAATGCGCCCTATACCCGCTGACCCACGAGAAGCGAACGGGTGCTGACTACTCCGAGGTCTTGCGCAAGTTGGTCTGTCACTTTCTTCCTGTCAACACGCCCAGTGTCGTGGACGCAGCGATGCCGTTCGCTGCACATGACAGTGGTGCTGAAATTGGAGAAGTTTTCGGTTGCCAGCGGTGGCAGCCAAGGCACGTTCGGGGTTGCAAAAGTTTAGGTCAGGAGGCACCACAGTGGTGGCCACGGCAGTGCTCCCAAGTCATTTCAAAGCTAATGAAGTAACCTGAAGGCCATGTACATCGGAATTTCAATTTCAGTGAACATAGTGCGGCATAACCTTGCACCGGCCAAGGGTCAAGTGATTTCAAAGCTTCATTCACTGGCAGCGAGCTCTCCCCACTCCCAAGCAACTGCCGAAGCGCACCTCAGCGGTGTTTATTGCTCCGCTAGATGCACATGCGTACCCAAGCTATCATCTCCCATTCGCAACCGCCAAACCGCCAACCGCCAACGCATATACCCCCTTCCTGACGATTAAATATAGCAGGGCCCTCAGCGCTGCACATCGTGTTAACCCATCTTTACCGCCCTTGGACGTGAACAGCAACACGGAGCTTTGTGGACAACATGACGGCAGATACACATAGTCGAAGACGAACATACCAACGCACCCATCCACACACGTGTGGGAAGACTCAAAACCAGTTTGGCCACATATGCCAGTAAACGAAGACAAAGCATTCAGGTTTGAATGGAAAACAAAAGATAGATGCGCCCAAAACCCAAAACACATTGCCTTAATTAAACACTTCTCAGACAGAACGGATCAACAACTTGCAAAGTCGCAATCAGCGGTGGTTTCGGCCGTTTCCGAAATTCACCGCTCTTCGCTATTAACAACAATAATTTGTGTCATGCGACTGGCGACTCCAGAACAAATTTGTTATTTCATGGCCAAGGCGGCATTTAACAGACTGCAGTACAATCCTGTGCCACGCTCACCCCCACCACTACATACACCTAATATGTAGCAGCCCTGCCACATTTCCTTGAAGCAGAGCTCTATGCGGCCGACTCAACTCCCTCTCCTCTTCTCGTGCCGACCTCCCAACACATCCCACCCTCCCCCTCCTCCTCTTCCTCCTACCACCATTTCAGGTACGTTCATAGGGACCGCGAGTTCCTGGACCGCATGGGCCGTTGTTTGATACGCCTCCCCCCTCCTCCTCCTCCTCCTCCCCCTCCTCCTCCCCTTCCTCCTCCCACAGCGCAACGTCCAACCCAAAGTCCCAGATTTCTCACCGGCCCCCACCTACGCTCCACTACCCCCCAGCCGGATCGAGCTAAACTCAACCTCCTCTCCACTTCATCAGTTTCTAGTTACGCACTCGGCTCGCCGCAATATCCGCGGCCGCTATCCAGAAGCGACCCCCTAAACGGCTTCTCAGGATTTGCCCCCCTCCCCCTCCCCCACCACCCGAGGCTGCGATAACTCCGGATGCGGTCATCGTAACCCCAGGCACCCCCACCCGGGCACCGCACACGTCCTCCCCCTTACCCCCCTCCCCCTGTCAGTGTAGGCTAGTAGCCTCAGGGAGCGGCAGTGGGCCACATCCCTCCTCCAGGCTGCTGCCCACGGATCTACAGGCCGTCCAAGCCAATCGTCCAAGTATACCACCACCACCAGCGCCGGCAGCAGACCTGTTAGTGCCCCACCCCAACTGCCGACCCGAATGACCAACCATCCCGTAATCTGGATTTTGAATTGTGGATTGCGGATTCCGATATTTAACACTTCATCAGGCCTGTAATGATGTTAATGGAACGTTAAGTCAAAGCGAAGGAGGAGGGGCTTCAACTCAATAATTATCCAAACCGTTAGAAGAGGTCCCGACAATTCACCTCCACCACTACCACCTTCACCTTCACATTCTACGTTACCAGCACCAGCACCAGCACCAGCACCAGCACCAGCACCAGCACCAGCACCAGCACCAGCACCAGCACCAGCACCAGCACCAGCACCAGCACCAGCACCAGCACCAGCACCAGCACCAGCACCACCAGCACCATCAGCACGAGCACCAGCACCAGCACAGCTCATTAGTACTCCAGGTCCTGTTCCAGCCCCAGTCTTGCGCGCTTCCATTGGGATCCCAGCTCTGCGGGCGGCGCACAGCATACCCAGGCGCGCTGCACCGCCGCCAGAAGGGGAGGCAGATTGCGGCGCGAGGCGGCCGCGCCCACTCCGGGCCCCATCTGCGTGGTGACGGCGCCCACGGCCGCGGCGCCCTCCAGGCTCCAGGAAGTCCCCGGAGGTATCGGTACGGAGGTCAAGCAGTCCACCAACGGCCCTGAAGAGGGAGAAAGGGGAGGGGGAGGGGGAGGGGGAAAACACTTCACAAGGTCGGAGGGGACGATAGAAGAGGCGGCGGAGAAGGGGGGGAGCGAGGCAGAGGGGGACAGGCGTAGGACTACAGGTGTGAAGATTAAGTAACCAATATTGTGCGGGGAGGAGGTATGGGTTGGGGGAGGGGGAGGGGCGATAAGAGCAGGTACAGGGAACGGGGAAGAGGCCATGCGTGAGTCGGATAAATTTCGCAACGCTCAACTCCTAACACACACACACAGGCACACAGAAACATACAGCAACACAACACCGTGCCCTACTCCTTGCCCCGCCTCCCTTTGTCTCCCGTCCGTGTCCCCCTCCCCAGCTCGAATCTGTGACTGCAGCCTTCACGTCGCCTCCCAATCCTCTCACCTTGGGCGTTGGTCCACAGCGGCGCTGAGCTCCCCAGGGCCAGCGCCGCCCCCCGCTGCCGCCGCCAGCGCTGCCGCCGCCGGCTGCTCACCTGCTGAGCGAGGATGTGGCTGTGTAGCTCGGGTGGAGGCGCGGGGCCCCTGCAGTTAAAACAGTTTGGTAGTTACGCAATTTAATCAGTTGGGGCAACGGAACATTTGATTGGACGACTGGACGGGCTTGAGCTTGCGATAAATAATCAGATATGGTATTTGTTTGTTTGTTTGGTTGGTTGGTTAATTGGTTGGCGACGAGGGAGAAAGGACTGTGTATGGTGTTTACAACCCTCCCCTCTTCCACAACGGATTGTGAGAGACGAACTCAAACCTCTCCACATGACATGACATCGGTGTCGGGACGTACGAGTTATGAATCAAAAAGCTGCTGGTGCTCCTCCACGAGCGCGTCCAAAAGTGTGAAATCCATTTACGTGTACGGAAAACCAGGTCGGTGTAAAACACGGTAAGATGGCGACTGACTGCTCGCGAAACTGACGTGGAGTTATTACCGGGTTTTAAGTTACCATGGCAAACACATTAAAACATCTTTTCCGTAACTCTTGCAATATTATTCATATCATTATATTGAGAAAGAGAGAAAGTTAAGACTTTCAAAATCCTGAAATACAGCAAAAGCCGTCTGGTGGTAGCATCAGGGGCCAGAACTGGAACAGGAATGCCTCCCCAGCAAATGCCTCCTCGCAGGCCCAGGCCCTCACCTGAAGCTCATCCACATCTTCCTGGCAGCTGCGTGCGGGGCTTGACGCGGGTCCAGCAACTGAGCCTGCAGCCCTAGGGCTCGGTAGCGCTCCAGGAGGGTCTCCCGACTCATGGCGAAGTGGGGAGTCAGCTTGGTGAGCTCGTCGCTCCGAAAACACTGGACAGTGCCGTGCAGGACCGGCGACAGGGCGAGGGTGAGGAAAACGGGTGGCGGAGGGCACATTGCTGGGGTTGGGGTTTTGAGGAGAGGGAGGAAGGTGCTGGTACTGGAGGGACGAGGACTAACCGGAAGGGTCGAATGACGGCTGACGCCGTCCCAAGCAGGAAGAGTGGAAACGAGCTGTGACGTAAACTGACTAAGTAGTCGCCAAGGCCGCGAATTAAAGCAGGGAAACGAAGAAGGGAAACCGTTATTGCCTTATTGCTGGCGGCGAAGTGAAAGCCGTGTTGAGTCCGAGGCGAAGCTGGCAAACCAACCCATCCACCCAACCCAGCCAGCTCGAAGTGCGCGCGCGTGTACCAACCGAACCAAGCGCGGTTCAGCGCGAACCCACTCACCTGGGGCAACGGAGGCGGTAGCAGTCGTAATAGCAAGGACGTGCACACGCGAGGGGAAGAAGAAGAGTAAGCGCAGAGACAGAGGAGGACAGAAAAGGGCGAGTACAAGTCCAAGGCAGTACGTACCGGCATTCGTACCAGTACCAGTACCAGAACAAGTATCTCTATCATGATCAGAAATTTCGGTAAACTTGCCATACATGCTCATCTGTATGTGCCGTACCTGCGCCAGGAGGCTGGGTGTGATAAGTCCCTTAGACCTGCAGTAATGGAGGTGGAAGGGTCCGGGAAAGGCGCCGGGGAGCGTTTGCTGCATGAGCACCTGCAGCCGGGGGTGGGAGTGAAGGGGGGGGAAGAGGGCGGGAAATGAGCAACTCTGTACGTGTGTGTATGTGAGCACGTGCGTGTATGCGTGTAAGTACAAAGAACCCCCGTAATTTCGAGAGACCCATGACTGGTTGCCGTGAATGTGTGACCCCATGTGAAATAAACCAATGATACGGCATGAGGGGAGGTACGAGAGAAACCGAATGGTTTCGACAGGCTTCACGTCCACGTCTTCACTTCCTCCTTCCTCACCCCACTGCCCCTTCCTCACCCCACTTCCTCCTTCCTCGCCCCACTGCCCCTTCCTCACCCCACTGCCCCTTTCTCACCCCACTGCCCCTTCCTCACCCCACTTCCTCCTTCCTCACCCCACTTCCTCCTTCCTCACCCCACTTCCTCCTTCCTCACCCCACTTCCTCCTTCCTCACCCCACTTCCTCCTTCCTCACCCCACTTCCTCCTTCCTCACCCCACTTCCTCCTTCCTCACCCCACTTCCTCCTTCCTCACCCCACTTCCTCCTTCCTCACCCCACTGCCCCTTCCTCACCCCACTGCCCCTTCCTCACCCCACTGCCCCTTTCTCACCCCACTGCCCCCTCCTCACCCCACTACCCCCTCCTCACCCCACTACCCCCTCCTCACCCAACTGCCCCTTCCTCACCCCACTTCCTCACCCCACTGCCCCCTCCTCACCCCACTACCCCCTCCTCACCCCACTGCCCCTTCCTCACCCCACTTCCTCACCCCACTGCCCCTTCCTCACCCCACTGCCCCTTCCTCACCCCACTGCCCCTTCCTCACCCCACTGCCCCTTCCTCACCCCACTGCCCCTTCCTCACCCCACTGCCCCTTCCTCACCCCACTACCCCCTCCTCACCCCACTACCCCTTCCTCACCCCACTGCCCCTTCCTCACCCCACTGCCCCTTTCTCACCCCACTGCCCCCTCCTCACCCCACTACCCCCTCCTCACCCCACTACCCCCTCCTCACCCAACTGCCCCTTCCTCACCCCACTTCCTCACCCCACTGCCCCCTCCTCACCCCACTACCCCCTCCTCACCCCACTGCCCCTTCCTCACCCCACTTCCTCACCCCACTGCCCCTTCCTCACCCCACTGCCCCTTCCTCACCCCACTGCCCCTTCCTCACCCCACTGCCCCTTCCTCACCCCACTGCCCCTTCCTCACCCCACTACCCCCTCCTCACCCCACTACCCCTTCCTCACCCCACTGCCCCTTCCTCACCCCACTGCCCCTTCCTCACCCCACTTCCTCCTTCCTCGCCCCACTGCCCCTTCCTCACCCCACTGCCCCTTTCTCACCCCACTGCCCCTTCCTCACCCCACTTCCTCCTTCCTCACCCCACTTCCTCCTTCCTCACCCCACTTCCTCCTTCCTCACCCCACTTCCTCCTTCCTCACCCCACTTCCTCCTTCCTCACCCCACTTCCTCCTTCCTCACCCCACTTCCTCCTTCCTCACCCCACTTCCTCCTTCCTCACCCCACTGCCCCTTCCTCACCCCACTGCCCCTTCCTCACCCCACTGCCCCTTTCTCACCCCACTGCCCCCTCCTCACCCCACTACCCCCTCCTCACCCCACTACCCCCTCCTCACCCAACTGCCCCTTCCTCACCCCACTTCCTCACCCCACTGCCCCCTCCTCACCCCACTACCCCCTCCTCACCCCACTGCCCCTTCCTCACCCCACTTCCTCACCCCACTGCCCCTTCCTCACCCCACTGCCCCTTCCTCACCCCACTGCCCCTTCCTCACCCCACTGCCCCTTCCTCACCCCACTGCCCCTTCCTCACCCCACTACCCCCTCCTCACCCCACTACCCCTTCCTCACCCCACTGCCCCTTCCTCACCCCACTGCCCCTTTCTCACCCCACTGCCCCCTCCTCACCCCACTACCCCCTCCTCACCCCACTACCCCCTCCTCACCCAACTGCCCCTTCCTCACCCCACTTCCTCACCCCACTGCCCCCTCCTCACCCCACTACCCCCTCCTCACCCCACTGCCCCTTCCTCACCCCACTTCCTCACCCCACTGCCCCTTCCTCACCCCACTGCCCCTTCCTCACCCCACTGCCCCTTCCTCACCCCACTGCCCCTTCCTCACCCCACTGCCCCTTCCTCACCCCACTACCCCCTCCTCACCCCACTACCCCTTCCTCACCCCACTGCCCCTTCCTCACCCCACTGCCCCTTCCTCACCCCACTTCCTCTTCCTCACCCCACTTCCTCCTTCCTCACCCCACTTCCTCCTTCCTCACCCCACTTCCTCCTTCCTCACCCCACTTCCTCCTTCCTCACCCCACTTCCTCCTTCCTCACCCCACTTCCTCCTTCCTCACCCCACTTCCTCCTTCCTCACCCCACTTCCTCCTTCCTCACCCCACTTCCTCCTTCCTCACCCCACTTCCTCCTTCCTCACCCCACTTCCTCCTTCCTCACCCCACTGCCCCTTCCTCACCCCACTGCCCCTTCCTCACCCCACTGCCCCTTTCTCACCCCACTGCCCCCTCCTCACCCCACTACCCCCTCCTCACCCCACTACCCCCTCCTCACCCAACTGCCCCTTCCTCACCCCACTTCCTCACCCCACTGCCCCCTCCTCACCCCACTACCCCCTCCTCACCCCACTGCCCCTTCCTCACCCCACTTCCTCACCCCACTGCCCCTTCCTCACCCCACTGCCCCTTCCTCACCCCACTGCCCCTTCCTCACCCCACTGCCCCTTCCTCACCCCACTACCCCCTCCTCACCCCACTACCCCTTCCTCACCCCACTGCCCCTTCCTCACCCCACTGCCCCTTCCTCACCCCACTTCCTCTTCCTCACCCCACTTCCTCCTTCCTCACCCCACTTCCTCCTTCCTCACCCCACTTCCTCCTTCCTCACCCCACTTCCTCCTTCCTCACCCCACTGCCCCTTCCTCACCCCACTGCCCCTTCCTCACCCCACTGCCCCTTCCTCACCCCACTGCCCCCTCCTCACCCCACTACCCCCTTCCTCACCCCACTGCCCCTTCCTCACCCCACTTCCTCACCCCACTGCCCCTTCCTCACCCCACTGCCCCTTCCTCACCCCACTGCCCCTTCCTCACCCCACTACCCCCTCCTCACCCTGGGCAGCTCCCCCGCCTTAGAAGCCGTCTCCACATCGGCGACCGTCAGCGGCACCACCGGGGCACCAGGGACGAGAGCTCCGGATCCATGACCCGCCGCCCCTCCCGGACCACCACCACCACCACCGCCAGATGCGCCGCCGTTTTGCTGTTGAACCAGCGCCTGGAGCAAATACACACACGCACACGTTACGTTCGGAGTAGGGAAAAAACAGCGGTAAGGGCTATCCTTGGGGTCATTATGCGAGTCATTTGCTGGTCACCTGGGTTGGGGCGGAAGCTTAAAGTCCGTGGTCCGGCTTGGGTAGGTACGGAAATGTTGCAGCATACCCATTACCGTACCTACCAATAGGTGCGATATCCAGCTCCGTACTAACCACCGTACCCGTACCCACCTCCACGTGCTTGCATAGTTTCTTCTGCAAGTTCTTATTGACCTGGGTGAGAGTGAACACCAGGATACGGGCTCGGCTGCTGACTTCCGGGCCGCCCAAAACCTCCTGCGGTTTTGAACCGGGGAAGGTCCGGGAAGAAAAGGTTTGGAAGGTTTTGAGGGGCTTATGGGCGTGTGCGGCTTTACCCGGGTTGACCTCATTTGCCAAGCTTTGTTCAGAAGGGGTTGCCTCTTCAAAAAGAGAGGCAGGGAGGCATAGGGGGAGCTCGAGATGCTGGCGTGCCGTACCTGTATAGCGGGATGCAGCCCCTGTACGGAAGACCTCGCCGCGCCGTCTCCTCCGGATTTGGAGCTCGTGGCGCCGGTCTGCTCGAGGGGGGGAAGGTCACGGCAATACGCAGGTTCTGGCTCGAATCAGATAGGGCGGGGTCACCCTTGGAGCGGGGGAGGGGTTGTAAGATGTTGGACTCCGGCAACGCAGGGGGGATCGTTGTCAGCGACGTCAATATGAATGGGGTGACTTGGCACGGTGTATGCACAGAGCAGCGTATAGAGGGGCGCACACAAGACAAGACAAGCGGGGGGTTCAAGGAAAACGGGGGCGGGAGGGGAGGGAGACGAAGGGGAGGGGGACTGGAGGGGGTGGAGGGCGAATGAAACGAGCCAGCTGGTGGTGGTGATGGTGGTGGTGGTGAAGAAATGAGAACTAGCTAACCGTGAAGAAGTGGAGAGGATGATGGCTAAAGTCGTCCAGAAGAAAGGAAGTGGGGGAAGACGGAAAGTCCTACACACGGACTAAAGAAGGGAACCACGCGCACATCCATACACACGGCACGCGGACAGGGCCGGGTTAGCCGCCCCTCCCAGCCCCTACATTCCTTACTCACCCCCAACAAAACCTGCTGCATATGTTTATGCAGATTATAGTCGGGGTAGAGGCGGATCAACGGAAGCCAGCCAGCCGCCTCCGCACCCAAGCCCCTGGTCGGCCCCGTCGCCCCAGCCGCCGCCGCAGCCCCGCCAGGTCCGCTACCGGTGCCGCCGCCGCCAGCCCCAGAGCCCTCCTCTCCTTGGCCGCCCTGCGGCGCCGCCGCCCTGGCAGCCTTCTCCGCCGCCACTGCATCCGCCCACAGCTTGAGACCGGCCAGCATGAGCGTGAGCACCTCCAGCACAAACCACACCATGTGGGCAGCCACCGTGCGGGTTTCCGGGTGCGACCTGTGCCGTACATGAGGGAGAGGACGGGGAGTCGGAGAGGGAATACGGCATCTAACGCCGCTGAGCTGTACGTTTGGTTTGTAAGTGAGGAAGGACTCCAGGTTAGGTTAGTGGTTAGTGGTTAGTTGGCCCGTTGGCCCCTGGCGCTTGAGGAGTGTCACCACTCTTGAACGCTTACGCACACATACACAGTGGTTGCCCGGGGGTTACTCACAGTGCCTCCGACTGTGCGCCGTACACGGGTGCCAATGTGTCACTGTACTGTAGTACCCGCGCCCCTGCCAGCATGTCCGCTGCCAGTACGGCAGCCTGGGGGTGTGGCAACCGCCGCAGTACTTCTAACTTAGCCCTGGTGGAGTGGGAGTAAGACCGGGGCGTGGACCGGACCAGGTTAGACCGAAGGGTTGCAACCAACTAACGAACTAACGGTTAACTCTAGTTGGTGTTGTGCTCGAAACGCCCAATCCTGGAGGAACATGAATCCATTCGGCCGAAGTACGGACAAGAAAGGTGACGATACCTGGAGGACAAAGCAGAAAAAGAATCACCGAGAGAAGGAAGACGGCTGCGCCCCCGGCGTGCGTGTTTCATGGTTCAGGGTTTAGGGTTTTAAACCCTGAAGTAACATTCTTAGGGTTTACTCCCAACCCCCACCAACACCTCCTTCATGCCGCGAAATCAATGGCGCTGGCGCTTGGCCGTAATGAGGCTATCCGTTGATCGGAGTAACCGCCAACCGTTCTTACCTGGTCACATGCTGCGACAGTGCAATTCGCCATGCTGAGTCATCTGTGCCGTACAGCAGTGCATCGAGTTGATCCAAGCTTCGGCATACGTGCTCTGTACGGCCTGACAGCCAGGTGCAGCGCAGCCGCTCGGCCACGTCCCAAACACTGCGGGTGGTGGTGGTGGTGGATGGAGCTAGGTTAAGCCGAGGTAGGCGGGGTAAAACACATGTTCGTGCGGCACGGTTCCCGGGGAAGGTACTTTTCAGCAGGCGATGATACTTTTCGTGTCTGTGTTCCGAAACGCCAACCCTGAGATGATGAACACCCGCCCCTTAACCCCGCCACTCCTACCCTCCCTCCTTCCTTCCCCTCCCCCCCACACACACGGACAGCCCTAACGTCCGTTCGTGAACTTAGCACACCTGTGGCGGTGAAGTGCTCCCCAGGCCAGCCTCATCGTGTCCATATTGCACGCGATTGTGTCCTCTATTCGTTCGAGGGCGGCGACATCCCCGCCGCCGGCGGCGGCGGCGGCCCCCGATGGCGGCGGCACCACATCCGGCACCGTACAGATGTGCAACATCACAACGTCGCCGCCGCCACCGTTGGCGTCATCGCCACCATAATAGCCGTCAGGCCAAAACGCCAGCTCCCCCAAACATACCGCGGGATCCGAGTCAAGGTGCCGTACTCGTACGACAGAGCAGAGGCAACAGCTGTTGGGAGATAAGCAGCCCTTTAGTGCCAGTACTTCCGGCTGCGCAGCCGCTGCCGTCACCTCCGACAGCGTGCCGATACTGTTGCCATTGCCGTACGAGTTGTTGCCGTACGCGCTCCCCGGGGATACGGCAGAAGCCGCGTAACCAGCGCCTCCATGATTTTGGGCTGCAGTAAGGCCAGCGGACAAAAATCCGGAACAAATTGCGGCAACATGTGAATATTAATATGAATAGGACCTTTCAAAAGGCATATGGCGCATGTGAAAGCTCGAGAAGTCGACGACACCATATTCTTGAAGGGCAAAGACACAAGAGCACAAAGCACATCTACGACATGCCGGATCTGCTGCGTACAACATTGCGTGGGTCATCTCTAGATTTAAGCTGGTTCCCTCAACCGCACCCCTCACGGGGGGCTGGGCAGACAGGTCGGACGTACCGACGTCTTTGGCCAACAGCACGGTCAACGTCTCGGCATCCAGAGTGTACAGCAGAGATCCGTACGCAACCACCAGCTTGGAACCGTCGCTTGATATCCCGAGATCTAAGGATAACTCCGTCGCCGCTGCCGCCGCCGGTACCGCTGCGGCGGAGGCGGCGCCGCTGCCGCCATACGACTCCAGAAGTTGCGGCGAGGACCGTTCAACTCGCCAACCCGCTCCCCCACCCTTCTCATCCAGCACCTCGCAAAAGCAGAGCACCAAAACCGGCTGCTGCTGCAAATGGGCGCCCCGGGCCGCCTTCCCCTGGTGAGCGGCGCCCAGCGAAACCGGCTTGCGAGCCAGGACGTATAACCGTTTGGCGCCGCCTCCGTACAGGTGCATCCGGCATTGCTGTACGGCAAGTCCCTGGGGTACCGCCAGCCGGCCCTAAAGTGCATGCGGGAATCGGGGGGAAACGAGGATCACACAAACACACACGCACAGAGTCCCCGCACCAGCACACACTGCCCATGTCCTTCCCCGGCCACGTGGGCGGTCACATACAATCCGGGATGAAGCCGTACACCAGATCATGAGGGGAGCCGCGCGACGTGATGCACGATGAGGAGATGAGACGTTTCGGACCCATCTCCACCGCCCCCCACCCCCCTCCTTCATCCCCGCCTCAGTGAGGTTACGAGACCCCACCGCCTACACACCGTCATCGCCACCGTCGGCGGCGGCATCAATGGCGCATCCCGTGCCGTACCACCTCGTTCACCGCCGCCGCCGCCGCCACCAGCAGTCGCCGCTGTCAAGGCCCCGGTCTGTGCCACGAGCTGCCCGCTCAGCGTCGGGTTGCCGCGCATGCTGAACAGGTATGTAACGTCACGCCTCCTGCCGTACACAACTGCCAGTGAAAGACTGCCGTCGTGTACGGCACATATGGAGACGCGCGCGATACGGCACTCGGTCGAGCCCGCTTCCCCCCCACCGGCAGCGGCGCTGCCGCCACTGTCACTTGCCACTTCCGTCGCCACTTCCGGCGGCGGCGGTATCCGCACAGTCTTAGAGCGGTACCAAGACAGCGTGTTGGGAAGCTTAGAGGCCATGACCCATAGGATGGTCAACGAACCGGTCGTGGTCAACACCGCGGCAGTTAGTTGGTTTGGACGAGCCCAGTGCGGAACCGCCTGTTTGCAACCGATTTTCGGGAGGGACATCAGAGGAAAAGGACAGCTTACGCACATGCCGTACATAATCGCAGCGTCGATGAATGCCCCGAAACCCACCTCACTTACCCCCGGCACCACCGCCTCCTCGCAAAACAGCGAGTCCAGACTCTCCTGCGTCCCTCCTGGACCTGCACCATGCGACTGGCCCTGGCTCTGTGCGCTTCCTCCTCCTCCTCCTCCTCCTCCTCCGCCCTCCGCCCCCCCCTCCAGCCGCTTCATCGCCAGAGAGGACGTACTCCAGGTCCGACCGCCCGCCGGTTGTCGCAGCCAGCTTACCCCCGCTAGCGCGGGCTGCATTCTTTGCTGCGGTTGCCCTAACTTCGTCGCATCCTCACCGGATGTCCTGCCGTACCCTTCGGGCGGCTCATGGCCTGAGGGTTCTTGCTTTATGTGCACCACGCCCGTGGCGGAGGCAAAGCCTACGGGTCGGAGCCCCTGCTCCTGCTTCACCAGCTGCTGCTGATCGGTCGTGCTCGGGCCTCCGCCGCTGGGACCAACATCCAGCAGTAGCTGTCCGTGCCAGTCATCTATGCAGCGCGGGAACACCGCGTCGTCGTGGCCCTGAATCGTGAATCGTGAATCGCGGGGTCCGGGTTGAATTTAATGGGCCCTTCATGTGAAAAGCCTTAAGAAGGGACATTTATGTGGAAAGCTATGGTTGAGTTTTGCGCGCGTAGACGTCGCGGCCTCTGTTTAACCTGCTGACGTAAGGCCCTTGATGCGGAGACACGGTCATGATGACAACAGACCAGAAGAAACTCACAAATACACACACGGACTCACATATGTATGTACTAAGCGAGCAAGCAAGCAAGCAATCACGGCACAACTCCAATGCGGAGGCAGCGTCATCAAGCTCCATTGACCTCCTCCCCTTAAGCCTCCCTTCTGTCATAAAGGCCCCCCGTAACCCCACCCCTATCTAGTTCTTCATCCCCCACCCGTGTCAGGTGTTTTTGACGGGTCTCTACAACCTCGTTTAGAATTCTGGATTAGGGATTGACCAGGGGTTGGGTTTTAAATTTGATAATTGTTCGACTTTTCGACTCCACTGATCTCGCCGCGGCTTCGTCTTACACCGCTAGCACACCCCCACGCTTACCTGTTGTGAAGGTTGTGTCCAGACCACCACGCGGCCAGATGCCGTGGCAGTCAGGAGTGCACGCCGCTGGCCAGGCCATGACCATTCCAGGGAGGTGATCCAGTCGCCCGGCTCTATGAAATGTAGGAGCGAACGTACAGTACGAGTGAAAAAGAGTGGAACTTGCATGAGATGTACGAGTGAAAGGGCGAGGGGGATGAGACTGAAAGTTAGATGAAAATCTGCGTGGGTTGGGAAATGAAACCCGAAACATCGGCACGATGTCCTGTCCTGTCGCGTCATGTCATGTAGTACGGTATTGAGGGGGGAAACAGCGATGTGGTGAGCGTGGGAGGAGGACCTGTGGCTGTCAGCGATGGGAGCAGCGGTGCGTAAATCAAAGGCCAGACGGGAGGTACGTGTAGAGCAGGGGGAGAAGGGAGGGAGAGGAGGGAAGGAGAGGGGTGACTCAGAAGCCCACACCGGTGTATGCATCAGATGAGACTCGACCACCCGATAAGGAGTTATGGCGACAGCAGCATTAGTTGGCTACACGCATGGAAACATGGGGCATGGCTAAGAGCGACCTAACCAGCTCATTTAGGGCCATTATCAAGTCGTGCAGGAATGTGACGAAGGCAGGGCCCGCGCCTATCAGCACTCGGCGGAATGGTAGGGGACGCCCAAAAGGATGGAGAAGGGATTTGAAGGAGAGACCCGCACTCGCACTTACCGCCGCCGTTTGCGGCAGCAGCAGCAGCAGCAGGGGTTCTTAGTTTTCATCACTATGTTCCCCACTCGGAGCCTGAAGCATCACGCCCGGCTGCCGCTCAGCTACCCATCCAAGATACTTTACACACGCACCCGCCATGGGCAGTTCCAGTTGCGTTACATCCTCTGAATTCGATGGCTCTATTATCAGGATCTGTGCCGTGCTGCTATCTGGCTCGGGGGTGAAGGCCACTGCCAGCAGATTGCTAGCACTGCACCATGCTGATTGCGTCGGCGAAGCGGAGCCAACCGGCAGCTGCACTGAGCAAAGCTGACCTGAAGCCTCTGCCTCGGCGGAGAGGGAAATGTCGTCACGGATGGTCGGGGTATGCGCCACAGGTGTCGGCTGGGGGAACTGCTGCCCGCCGATCGAAGTTTGTGGGACGGGCGGACCTGGCTGCGGCGAGTTTGCGACTGCGACGAAAGCCAAACCTGAGGCCACGTAATCTGTTCCATAGTTTGATGCATTGCTCTGCATGGCGAGCGTCCTAAGAACTCGGCCAGGCTCGAAACAAACTCCGCCGGATTTTAAACTTCGTCACATCTGCCATGCAGGTAATGCTCGATCAATTCTACAACTGACATGATGTTCTCGACAATACTGCGCAATAAGTCAGCGAAGGTAGAAAATAAATGCTACTGAGGAAACTCGGCACCTGGTCCTTCGTAACAAGTAAAGACTTGATATGATAGGTTCCACGTATAAGAATAAGGCTACTGATTGGGGGGTCTTTCCAAATTGCTCCGGAAACATGTACGGATGCCTCCTTGATGAAAGCCACGCAGCCATAGACAAATAGGCCTACTACGGGAAGGCCCAAAAGGATCTACACGTTGGGCCGGGGTCTCCCCGTAGACCCAAGAAGCCTTTTTAAGACTGTCTCGCTTATCCTCAGGGAATACATAGTCAAAGCTTCTTTACTGCTCGCTCTGCTTTTGAATTTCTCGTGGTCTTGGAACGGGCTCCATTATCATTCGTTTAGGAGCCTACGGTGTGATCTTAAGAGACTGTAAACTTACGGCTAGGTAAGCGTCGCCTCAGGGCCACTTCCTTTGGTCATTCACCAGTGCTAGCTCTGTTATACGAGATAAATTATAGTGTTTTAATAAAAAAATGCTTTTCCATTCATTTGTATGGTCACGCCATAACTGTCTCTTTCCACCACCAGTCTGCCGCACAGTAAAGGCCATCGTTTTCTGACCCCCTTGCAGAGCTCGCTGGAGGTATGGGTGTGGCTTATGTAGCCTCCCATATTGTTTTCGGTGCTCTTTATTGGCAGTTTCCAAGTAACAGAAATCCATCACTGTTTCTCCGACGACAATATGCTAGAGTGCGGGTGAACTGCGCGTCGGTTGGCGCATCGCTTCCGTCTGGGCGCGCTGTTATTGCAGCAGACCGACCTCAGCAACAGCCTGTGCGGATTGGTGCGGCGAATGGGAGCAGTGCAGGAGCGGGCGTTAGCGATACGCGGAGCTCTAATGGTGTGGTTGCGTCTGCGGCAGTGGCGACATCTGTGCCCAGCACACAGGATCCCTCAAACGGTGTTATCTCGCAGCCTACGAAGCCGGCTGTGAAGGGAATCTCCCCGACACCGACGTTCACTCCCGTGCCCGAGGATGTGATTGCCGACTTCGAGCACAAATTGGAGGCGGACCTCCAGACCGTGGGTGTCACATTGACCGCTATCTTGGGCGTCATCATCTTTTGGAGAGGCGTCTGGGCGTTGCTGGACCATCTTTTCGGCGATTCGGTTGTGGGTGACATCTGTTGTATAATAGTGGGCCTTACGATTGTCCTGTACATTCGCCTCTCCGGTATGAAGATTGCCAGCTTCTGGCCGCCCAGCTAGGATTCGTATAACGTGGATATTTTTGCGGCGGCCTTGTGCACGGCCACGTTTTAATATTGTTCACTCGTGGGTTTGACGCCGGCGTTTCGACCGTTATTGGCTGACATTTAGTAACTAGAATCCAAATAGTGAGAGGGGAGCCTATCATAGATGCAGGTATGGGGGGTAGTGCAGGTCCGGCGCTGAATCGAATGTGCGCAGGGCTTCGGTGAGTACCATCGAGCGACCGTGTTTAGCTCGAGAGGCTACTTGTGCAGGCATAGTCACAGTTGCAGGCTTCGTTCCAGTGATGCGGTACTATTGGACAATCTTGTGCAGAGATGCCAAGTTGTGTTTAAGATTGGTTTTATTCCGTGCACGAGCAGCAGCTCGGTACTCTGGACTGCGTATTTCATTTCATGAGACATGGGCAACAAGACCCTATGCATGTATGCTTGAAATTCTCCGGACATGTGCGATGTCCAGGCCGATGTCCTTGCATTTAAGGCTAACTATTCGCGTGCTTGATCACTTAAATTTACACAACATGGGTCGTACAAGTTATTATTAGACGCGCAATGCCTGTCTTGAGCGGCGCATGCTGTAAATACTGCCGGGAAATGGTCCAATAGACGCATGCGTTCAAAATTGACGGTTCCACACAATTTTTGACTGAAGACGTGTCTTGATACCTTTCATACCAAACACGATATAATAACTACATGCATTCGTCACAGCGGCGGGATTGGTCACTCCGCGTAATATGTGAACATTTGACCTCGCCTCTACTTCAACGGCTGGCACTTCAACAGTTCAGGATCGGCATTGGCTCGGATCCAGGGGTCATTATCCACTTCAGGCAGTGGCAACCGCCGGCTCGCATCCTTGACCAGCAGCTGCGCTCAGGATCCCACACGGAAATGTGCGGCCACATCATAACAGATGCAGCAGACGTGAGAAGAACAGGGGATGCCAATCTGGATGACGTGTAGCTGAACTCAGGGTTAGATACCAAGTCGGCATATATCAATGACAGCGCGTTACGGGTGGAGATGAGCAGCTTATAACATACGCATACCTTGCGAATGAATGCCTTCGCCTCAGCTGAAACCTCAGGGACATTAGGAAAGCGCAGATCCACCCGAACAATCCTGTTTGGGTCCGGATGTGCAGCAAACATTATCCATGGAATCAGAAGCACGTCGTACCTTGCGTGGCCACTGACAGCACTACGAACCGTCAGGCGCAGGTCATGTCGTACATTGAAAACGGGACAGTCCACAGCCTTACCGCTTGTAAGTGTCCTGATGGTCCGGAGCCTCGAATGGCGGGCCGCCGAACAGGAATTCGTATGTGAGAACGCCCAGACTCCAGTTGTCCACCGCCGTACTGTGCTCCTTGCCCTCCACCATCTCCGGCGGAAGATAATCCAGGGTTCCACAAAGCGTCTTGCGCCTAGCAAGGTATTAAAGAGGACGGATTTCAACATGAAGCACAACATGCTGCTAATTATGGCTGGAAACTCTCTGCCGCAAACCACGTCCTGTAGGTTATCTTATGCAAAGGTTTCTTCTTTAATGCGCATGTCATATATATTCAGAGGGGTGCATCATGGAAACACAAGCAGAAGCGGCTCACCGATTGCTAGGCGCGTGCACGGACCAGCCAAAGTCGCTGATCTTCAACTCGCCGTTCAGTCCAACGAGCAAGTTCTCCGGTTTGATGTCACGGTGGATGACATGCTTGGTGTGACAGTAATGAAGCGCTCGTGCCAGCGACAGAATGTAGCTGTTTGAAAGATGGAAGGTGTTGGTAATTACAGGTAAGCGCATGCGAAGATGACGGGGCTGTCCAAACACGTTGGCATAGTACGTTGACATGTAACGTAGTACGGGGAGTCCCCACCTAATCCTAACGACATAAACATGTTGCAAGCACTCAGTCACTCCTCGGCTCAAGGTGATGGGGGCTATTGCGTGATCCAACACAGACCCAACACAGAAGAGCTAACCTGGCCGAGGTGCGCTCGTCGAAATGAGAGCTGGCAACAAGCTCTTTGTACAGCTCACCCCGCGCGGCGTACTCCAGGATTAGGTACACTTTCTCCTGCGCGGCGTGTCAAACAGGATGTAGCAAGCTTTACCATCACAAGGTAGCTTCTGCTTCGCAGGCCGTGACTATCTTCGTAATCCCGTTGGTGGGAAAACAGATCTCGTGCCTTGACGGAAGCATATCTTACTTCGCTTTCATACGTTACTACCACAGCCGCACGCATGCCCATACGTTGTCAAAGAGCTTATATCACGACAAGATTCCGCAAAGCCGGTGCGACGAGGAGGTCATACCTTGTCGTAGAAAAATCCGTACAGCCTCAGTATGTTCGGGTGGCGCAGGTGAGCCTGAATTTCAATCTCGCGACGTAGCTGGTGCTCGACATTCGAGTGCTGGAGTTGGCTCTTGAACAGAACCTGTCCAGACATGCAGTTTATAAAGCTGCTATGCGTTCAGCCCATTCCATGAAGGCACATGCTCCTCTGCGTGTGGCAGCCCCCCACCTTCAAGGCAACCACAAACTTGCTTTGCTTCTCCCTCGCAAGGTAGACGTTGCCGAACTTGCCCTTCCCAAGAGGCTTCCCGATTTCGAAGTCATTGATTGTCCACTGACGACTGGCGTTATCATCGCTAGTTCCTGCTAACTGTCCAGCATCTTGTCGTGACGTTTTCTGGTCTCCTTGTTCCTCCTGCTGACGGCTTTTGGCATTGGCTTGCACCGGCTTTCCTAGCCCTTGAATGGCAGCCTTGACCACGTTGGACGGTTTCAAAGCTTGCTGCATTCTCTCAGCCTAGAATTCAAAGATATAATGACCTTATACAGGAAACGAAAACATGGACTGCATACCGTGAAAGTAGAATCCGAAGATAGAACGTGGACAGATGTTATCCTTATCGCTTATAAAGATATCATCTTGTCCTCTCAAAAGTTGCAGAACGTTGTGAATAAAATCTCATGAGCAAATTGGTAATGCAACACATACGCGTTCAAGTCCTATGTTGTCGTACAGTATGGTTAGAGATGCATGCCCTTAACGTCCGAGGATATCATATCATGCTCTAAACGGAATGCGTCACGCTTTTGCATCATGAGCAAAAAGTTTAGTCGACAATTTTTTATTCATTCCCCACAAGTGATCACACAGAAAGGAGTCAACTGCCAAGGGTCATGCAATTCACAAGCCTGCTCGCCCAGTTTAAGTCACTTTAAGCGATTAAATCACGCACGCATGTCACTGCTGGTAAATCGGCTTTCAGGGGGATGTCAGTTCATGAGCACGAATCGGGCCAATTAGCTATAGTGAGGACTCCAATGAGGTGTGGTGATCAGATGGTGATCCTCTTGAGTTAAACCCGCTCTCGTTGCGACAACTGATAAGAAATGACTCCGGCTTGCCCAGCCGTGCCGTTGGACAGTTAACACACCACAGGACCGGCAGTACTGTGACGGTGCTTGCGCAGCATTACGCACAGCCACACAAGCAATAACGGGAACGGACTTGCAAAAGCTAGTATGTTACCTTAGTATGGCCCGGATAAGAGAGTCAAACAAGTTATAGCGGATTGTGTGCAACGATGACCGGGTACCCAAACTTCGTGAGCATGGCAAAGGGGAGATAATGCATGGATGGAGATCACGTTTATGTACGATGTTTCATTGGGGTATCTCGACACCGAAGATGCCTGCTAGGTATCTCTTGCAATATCACAGAGCATTGAGGGAACGGGGCAGGAGGCGGGCGGCGGTAAATCCGTATGAATCCGCACACTTAGGCTTGACGTCCATGGAGGTGAATGTAGGTAATGGTGGTCGTACCCTGTCCGATAACGGCCGGGCTCCCAACCCGGAAGAGATGAGAAGGAACCCAGGGCCACCGACAACTTCATGGAGCTCGTTACAACATTATACAAATTTTACAACATTTTTTCAGCCATCTGCCCCGCTGTCATACGGTACGCACGCTCAGATGGCCCAGGAGCGGCCCAAGCGCCAGCGCAAGGGTTCATCAGCTCAAGCACGAGAAATTCAAGCATCACCATCTCAAGCCCCAAGCAACAGCATGCACTCTGCCAATCCGCCGGCTCATGCATACTTCGGCTTTCGTGCAGGTATTCACACACACGCGTGGAAACCCCTTGGAGTAATGCAAACTCAGTTCTTAAAGACTGTTGAATTGTGCGGGACAAGACTTATCCCGCACAATTCACCAAAGACAAACCTAGGAAACTTAGACACATAGACGTCGCTAGGCGTGCATCAGCACGCAGTTGGAAACATTACCACATCCTAGTGCGGTTCAGGCCGCAAAAATGTAAATCATACTCTCATGACCGTATCATGAAATGCTAAAATCTAAAATAACCGCGAAAAGTTAATTGTTGGTGGAGAGCCCACAAGTTGATTGCGGAATCTACACAACATATGCGCATGCACGAGCATTCCATGGCCGTTGCCCTAATAGAATTGGTGCACCCGGCGACGCCTAAGCACCCTATCATCACTATGCCGCAAAACATAATAATCATGAACTAGCATTATGTACGAGCACATTCCCGTACAACAACATCCGTCTTGCATTTGACATAGTCGTGGTTTGGACCACCGTACTCATTTGCCGTTTTTAAATCGCAGGTAACTACCCCGTCCTTCCATAGCCAAGCATCGTCACCCTCAGCACGCTGTCGTTTGTGATATTAATTGACGCATAAGTGAGTAAAACAACCCCGTTATCTCGGGCCGCTACGTTAAGACTCGCGGAATCGTAGAAAACGCAACGACGCCGGAATTGGACGACACAGACACACATAGGGGTGATGTGGAAAAAATCGCGCGTACTCGCACGGGAACGTTAGACCAGTGTACCAGCCTGAAAAGGAGTTGGAAGGTCTCTTGTGCTCCCACGCAAATCCATTCCTGACTGCAGGCCCGGCATGGGTCTGCATTTTCGCCGTTCGAGCATTCTCACACAAGGTGTGGCCTGCTGGCAAATACCCTTTTCAGTGCTTGCTGCGATATGTCTGTGATGAGCCATCTCTGAAAGTCCGACGCTTCCTGGACTCGGAGCGCCAGCCCACGCTTACGGTCTGCCTCCGCCCGAGCCTCCGCGCAAAGGCTACTCCAAGTCAAATCCACAGATTTTGAGGTGGCTTTGTTATTCACGCGATCGGCAAACTGGGTCATCGGGCCCTTGTGCACTTTCTCAGGCGACCCCACAGCTGTTGCAGCTGCAGCATCGCCGGGTTGTGACGATCCAAAAGAATTGCTTATCCGCTTATCACGGTATTTTATAAGACCTGCTCGCAAAGGTCCCAGTTGCGATAGGTCCGACATCTTTTATCGTGGAGGGTCAGAAGAGCTTTCTGGGATAAATTTGTGTACAAAGAAACTATTTCGCTGCCTGTGTTAGCTTGTATGTGTTGAATGAGTTACAAACTGCGGGGATAGGACGGGAACCAGTAAGATTCTATTTAGCCTGAGCGAAAAAATTTCCACCGCATTATTATCCTATGATACCACTTGTTTAAAATGCATTATCAACTTTTACAAGATTAAATTTCTATTCAGTTTCAGCGAATAAACGAATTGGCCGTCGTACAACCAGTAGCTTCCTGGAAAATGTAACATGCCATGCTGATGTATGGAGCTACTTAATGTGCTTTTATATGGAAATCTTAGGAAGTAAAAATGTTAGTTCAACCATTAGGGCACGTCCGTTTTTGAACCGCCGCCCACGCCCGTCGTTGTGCGGACGTACGCTATCACCGCCCCTGCCGCCGTGATAGGCGCGGACAGGCGCATGCTAATCAGGAAACCACCCATTGCGTGCAGGATCCAACCTTGGGATGGTGAGATTCAAAGCATTTGCATCCGAAAGGGGAGTTCGTGAACAGTCCCTTGGCCCCGTCAATCCCGTGCAATTGTCTTGTATACGTGAGGGGTTGCCGGTTAACGTATATCAGGCAAAAACTGTCGAAAACAAGTAGATGCTGTTGTGACAAAGGACAGCAGGCTTGATGAACAGTATCAACGAACAACCTGGTAAGAAAGAAACAACGGACTTACTGCGGACGGTGGGTTGCGAAAGGACTGACTTCTTCCCTGAATAAAAGGGTCTATATAAAGGGATGAGGTGATGGTGGGCCATAACAAGGTGACGTTGCAACCTTACAAAGCGCTTACAAGATAGTGACAGTGTTTGTCGCGGCATAAACGCAAACTTGAAAGCATATACCACAGCACAAAGTTTGTTAGGTGCGGTTGCAGGTCCTGAAAGAAGTTTATTAAACCCTATGCATATTAGTTGAGATTTACCTAAAGTATTTACCAACAGACTTTTTCAATGTGCAGTACAATGCCTTCTTTATTTCAAAGAACATCTTATAATTTGGTGACACGAGACCGCCGGTAACCTGAAAGGTTACGTCGTACGTGTATATATGTCTGCTAAGGCAGGGCATCACAGAGACAACGAACTTACCCCAGCTGGCCATATCGCCCTGGCCGCCGCACGCCATCACATAATTCAATTCACCCGGCATCACATGCCGCGCACATCACATGCCGCGCACATCACATCTACATTAGTTTCGATCTCTACACCATAAGGCCCGTACGCGCTAGCGGACTCCGCATACAACTTAATGAGGGAAAGAAGCTCCATCAGCTCATCAGGATTTCGGATGCCTTCAAGACTTCTGGTGCCACTGCGTAAACTGACCTCACGCGCCGGAGGGATCTAAGCACGTTTGGTTCGTTACTGAACGTCAGGACCCCCATCCATGACAAGGCGGAAAAGAGGAGTGGTGGATTGGACCAAAGGGCGATGGCCGGACATTGGACAGAGGTTGAAGCAGGTTGGACAGCTTAATTATCTTCATTGTGCGTCACTGCCTCCGTCCCCCAGCCGCCGTGCTGACATTTTGCTTCCGTACAGAGCCTCTATGTCCGAGGATCTTTCCACAGCCGCATTGTGGTTAATGGTTTGATACAATCAACAGGATGGCAGTATTTATTTCCGGTCAGATTCCTGGACGAATCTAATTTGGCAACGTCTGGACGACCAATGTTTAACATTCTTATTTGAGGCCACTAAATTACTAGGTGTGGTATTCCTGGACCTCCTATCCTTTGGCGAACTTTGCCGTTCAAAGTCTTCGACAACCGCAAGTATTATATCGCTCAATGCAAAATGTTTGATAGCTGATTGTAACAGTCGTCACGGTAAGGCTTGAGACTTGGATCGATTGTCTCTTCAGGCTTCTTGGACGTTTCAACTCGTTCATCGGGTCAGGCCCGCAACCGGCCCGCGCCTTTTTCACAGGTTATGTGCCCCTCTTATTATTGCGGTGTCTGTGTTTATTTTTAAGTTTCCAAATTTCCTGCATTTTCCCCGAGGAGCTGCTAGGATGGATGGATCTGGTAGACAACCCCACTCGTGAAGCGAACAGCTCAAGACAACGAACTCCGACATCTGGTTCATGGAGATGCTCGCTTTGCTCCAGTACAAAGCTATGGATGCGGTAGTCGAGTCTACTTCGAGCTACCCGCAATTGATGATGCAGGGTACGCGTCGGCGCTAAAGAAGGTGAAGAAAGCCCGCGCCATTTTGATCATAAGGCTCGAGGCGAACGACCAAAAGGCCATTATCGACTCGACAAAGGAAGCTAAGAACTTACGAGAAGGCCTGAAAGCTTGGTGGGTCGATTGAATTTGTGGCGAGTTAAGTGCTGCATCGAAGTCGTTCCAGTCACTCGAACAGTTGCCGAATGAAAAGACGCATGTTTACGTAACTTGTGCATTGATTCTGTTCGATCCGACCTCGCACGCGAATGTCCAGCAGCATGTCGAAGGACAGTGTGACGAACACGTCGGGCTCAGGTCGCTCGTCCGGTGAGTCTCGAGGAGGAAGTGGTGATTCGAAGCCTCGTTGTGAGTGGTATGGGAAGGTTGGGCATATTGAGGAGCGATGTTTTAAGAAGAGGCAGGGAAAGCCCAAGAGTGTTGACTTGAAGACTGATGTCGTCGCGCTTACCCTGGTCGCATATGAAGAGAATTTGGTCTCAGCCCGTACCCTATAAACCAGTCGGGCGGAGGAAAAGCTGGAGCTCTACAAAGCTTAAAGTATTGTGTCTCTTGAGATATGCCCTGGCCCTTGCTTTCCTCTTATGAGGGGAATAAAAATTGAAGAGGAAATCGTTAACTCGTGTGGTTGGATTCTGGTAGTAAATACCATATCACAGGTGATCGAACAGTCTTGCACAACTACTGCCCGAATAAGAAGGGAGTGGATATCACGATTGAGCTAGGCAACGGTAACCTGTTGCGGGCTGAAGGCTATGGAAATGTCGTACCTGCTGTAACGCCTGGCATCGTAACGCCTGGTATTCAAGGCGTTTCCTACGTACCTGGTGTCAAGCACAATCTCACTTTTGTTTCGGTTCAGACGAATAATTCGACTCCCCCAAATCACGCATCCCAAAGGCGCTCCTCAATGGTGATTTTGTTTCGTCCACCATAGCACTTGACTTGCAGACGATGAGCAGGTCATCCACATGTGCTAGGATATACACCCGATTCTCATTCTCTACTCTTCACAAATAATCCGGGATCTGAAACGGATGGCTGAAATCCCGTGTTCGGCTTCATACGGTCCTGGCTCAGATGGTTTTCCAGCCATCCGTTTCAGATCCCGGATTATTTGTGAAGAGCAGAGAATGAGAATCGGGTGTATATCCTAGCACATGTGGATGACCTGCTCATCGTCTGCAAGTCAAGTGCTATGGTGGACGAAACAAAATCACCATTGAGGAGCGCCTTTGGGATGCGTGATTTGGGGGAGTCGAATTTCTATTTCTCGATACCAGGTACGAACGGCCTGCGGTAGGCCTTACAGGGCACGGTTGAGGTCACACATGAAGTTTGCACCTCCCTGCTCACATCCCCGGGTTTGCTCTGTGAACACCTCTTCCTCCAAACCACCATTAAGAAAGGCAGTCATGACGTCGAGCTGATGTAGCTCAAGATCCCGCTCAGCAACAATAACTCGAAGTGCAAGTAAAGTGGTGTACTAGCCCAACAGCGCAAAAAATTCCCCATGAGAGAGATGCGTGATTTGGGGGAGTCGAATTTCTATTTGGGCTTTGAGATCAAACGTAATAGGTCCGCGCATACCTTGCAAATTCCCCAGAAATGGTACGTGCAACAGGAAATCCTTACTAAGCCCAATATGGATGGTGATAATGGGCGCCTTTGGTCCACCCCTTTGGACGCCAACACACGATTCTCTTTGAATGGAGAACCACTCGACACATTGAGCTTCCCGTACAGTGAGTTGATTGGTAGCCTACTGTATCTGTATCTGTATCTGTCTGTCTGACGTCCAGACATATTTTTTTTATTCCCAGGGAGCTTTGGCGAGGCACATGCGTGTCGAAGCCTACATCTGTGCGCTGGAATGCTGCAAAGGGGATTCTTAGATATATAGCTTGATATCACACCAAACGTCAGAATCACCGTTGGGGGAGATCTTGATGTTGTAGGTTGCTGCGATTGTGACTTAGCTGGATTGAAGGGTCGCCGTTCAACTACTGGCTTCGTTTTCTTACTCGACAGCAGAGCTATAAGGTCATACAAATTGCAGCCTAGGGTCGTTCCTTCAACTGCTGAGGCGGAGTACAGTCTGTTATCGCCTCAGTAGCAGATAAAAGAAACATAACCTAAATGTGTGTGTGGGTGCTGTCCCAAATAACTGTGATAATATCGTCTGCATCTCAATGTTGGAGAGTCCTGTACTTAAAGCGCGCACAAAACACGTTGACGTGTGCCACCACGCCTTTGCTCGCGAGAGGATTGAAAGAGGTGAAGTAAGAATGGTGCAATGTGGCTCTAAGGAGCAATTGGCTCCTTAAATAACACTCGTCACTTTAAGGATTGAGACTTGGATCAATTTCTTCTTCGTTCAGGCTTCGTGGATCCTTCAGCGCGTCGGTCATGTCGGGTTACACAAACCCTTTTCCACAAACAGAACCTCGGTGAGGGTGAGAGGAGTCGCGAAGGTAGTATGTTCCACAGGCGACAGCTGCCAGGCAGACATCCCTCGTGCGCTCAGAAGCACTAGCACTCCCCCCCCCTCACGTCAGCAGCACATCGCCCAGTGGTCTGGGCATAGTGGTCTGTAGCCAATGCACTGAAAGTTATTTCCCTGCTACATCCCAGGCGCTTTATTTCGCCACCACATGACTGGGATTCTGGGTCGAGTGCCGGTACGTAGCAAACGCGACGAGCCGGACTCAGATGGACTTTCCTTACGTGACAGAAGCAGGCTGTTTTGGAGTATATCCCGCCTGTAAACATGGCATATCTTTATCAAGCAGAAGAGCAACTTGCTGCGACTGGTTCGAAGGTTTCTTCTTTGAACCTTTTCCTCCGGAACTTAAGCTGGCAAAATGGTTTATTAGGATTTAAATTATCTTTCTTCTAAATCATTAAAAAAACTGCGGGGATAATTGAAAGATTGTATTCGGATCGCGTCACATTGTACCGCTCTCCAACAATTTGGCAAGTTCTTTGTAATTCATTGTTTTACCTTCCCCAGTGGTCAGTACCTTCTTGACTCCTTACAAAATTGTAACTAACATAGGATGCGTCAGCATTTTGCACGTACGATCAAGAAGGCAAAGCGTCTGCAATCTGCCATGTCCAGGTAGAGTTGCACATTCATCATTTTACAATATACCATGCAGCCCGAAGCTTTTGTCTTATCCATCGCGTGCTAAAGTGCGCCCGCCTTCTTTTGAACTCCGTACGCAAAAGCCTTTGGGCAGTTTACCATTTGAACAGACCGAAGCGCGGTCGATGTACTTTGAACAAAACCCTAACCTATTTACTTTCGCCAGCTTTCTTCGTGGCCTCGTCGTGAATCGACCTCTTTTACCTAGGCATTTACAGCGGACGTATGGACAGCTGTTATCACGACGCTGGTCGGCTCTTGGTGGTCATAGCACTGCTATGGTGTCCGCGACTTTCGGGTACGTTGTCGCCATCACCTCGCGCGTTCTCAAATATTCATGGCGAAGGGAGGAAACTAAACATTTAAATAAAGTTACCATTTTGTTTGTGGGCACCTTCATCAGTTCCTCGATCAAGCAGACTTCCAAAACTATTTTGTTAGAGTAGTTGCTAGTAGCCGACATAAGGAACACGCAATCAAGTCAACTTTCAGATAACGATATTTTGATAATTCACTTGTTGTTGTGGCAATACGTTGTCCGTCTTGCGATTCATCTTTGGAGAATTCTTGGCAGTTCGTGACCTCCTCGTAGCTGCCAAACACGGCACCACCCTATCCCACTTCACCGATCGCAACATCTTTACGTGGCCACAGGGTGTACGATCTACAATCCTGCCCCGGAGACAGCAGATGGGGCTGAAGACTCGACGGCAGAAGTCTGGACAGCAGTTGACCAGCGCAGCCTCTCCAATTACAGGGTCCCTCGTTCTCCTTCACGTCCCCAGCGCCCACCTCCTTCTCCCCGGCCCCCACCTCGTCTTCCCCGCCCGCCTCCATCGCCCCGGCCTCCATCACCCCTCCGCTCGCCTCCATTGCCCCGGCCGCCTCCATCACCACCGAAGCCGCCCAGACGTCCCCCAAGCCCCCCGTCGCTCCCCTCTCCCTCCTCGCCACCTCCTCCACGCATCAGCTTCTACGCCGGCCTAAATTTAAACATAAACCAGTCCGACCCTTCCGCAGAAACCTCCCCGCAACTTGGACGCGACGTCGACTGCTCCATGCTGGGCGAGTTGATTCTTGACAGCCTCAGCACCATAGCACAGCAGACCCAGATCTTCACCTTCGCCCCCCCCCACCAGGTACTCATCTGTCAGGGTGTCGAGTTCGCATTGAAAGCCTCCCTGTACTTGAACTCAACGCTCCAACAGTCAGCGTGCGAACTCTTCAGCTACCAGATGATGTCGAAATGGACGTTTTCGTCCAGGCCGGACGATCTGGAGTGCGCTCCCTTCCCCTCAGGCATCGGGGTGTATGTTTGGGTGGCGCTTATGGACGGAACGCCCGACACGCCGCAGCAGTTCTGTTACAGGGGCTTGAAGTTCGCCTGGTGTGAACGTCAGCCTTAACGAACCGAGCTAGTAGCGCGTCGATGCCCCCCTTGATTGATACACAAAAAACACCTTGACATGACCGATATCCACGACAGCTATCATTCCTAGGTAGCACCAAGTTGGACACACCATTGCGTCGTGTGCATTTTCGTAGCGACCCGTCAAGTGGCTGGAGCTGCGTGCTCAGCTCAGCAGCGAGCTGATTCCCGCCTGCGGAACGGCCGCTTCCTTCGTTCGGTCCGTGTGGGAGGGGTTTCCGTCCGCTGGGGATGGACGCCGACACACGGACGGCGGCCGACAGCGACATGGAGCCGGGAGCCCACTGCTTATAAGGCGGGCGGCTATACACCTGCGGCACGCGCTTGGTAACTCCATCGGAGATAGAGGGTGATCACCTCACCACCATTACCACCGCCACTCACCGGTGCGGCTCTGCGCCCCTGCTGCACGATTTGCGTCAGTTGGAGCTTCCTGATGGTACCATCATCATCATCATCATCATCATCATCATCATCATCACCATCATCATCATCATCATCCTCATCACCATCATCATCATCACCGCCGCCACACCATTGCAGCATCCACGCACAACTGCTTCTCCTAAACAACGCCGCCATCATGCATGGTTTTCATCAGCATGACCACCAGTAATAGCCATACCCACTAGTCGCGGTTGCACTAAAATGTGGGTCGTTGTGTTGATCTAGCCGCGGATAGAGCTGTCGAATGCAAACTGATTAGCGGAGTAAGGGACCGAGTACCTCATTAACCATCGCACTCAGATGTGTACCACTGCCATTGCAACAAACATAACCACAACCGGGACAATCGATTACATGTCGCGTCCCCGGATTGAAACCGCGCGTCCTGCTCTCTGGTCATTAGTACAACGCTTCTTCAGGCATTGTAATTTGCCACAGACAGCTGCACCCACGAGTCCTGCCGCCCCTTCCAGTCAATATCCCAGGGATACTGGAGTGTCTGAGGATTGAGGATTAATGCGACTGCTGTGGATAATTTTAATTGCTATTTATTATTCGCGAAGACAATTCGCACATTCGTACCTGCATATGTCGTGTATGCCATGTGTATGTACTGCATAATGAGCGGGCGGGTGGGTCTCTTCGGCTAGGTGTCGTATTCTCTGCTGAGCGCTCAGTCGGTCGGTCGGTCGGTCGATCCTGTCATTCCATGTACCACAAGTAAGCTGAGCGTGCATTCCCGCTAATTACATCGCCCACACGGTCAACCTTGTTCTCCATCTGCTAGTCAAGGTGTCAGTCTCTCTCCTTAGCCGTACTCTCGCACCTTTGTGCAGTTACGTAGTGCTTGTATATATAACCTTCGAGCTGACGATTGAATGTGCTCCACTAGCTTCTGCTCTATCGACCGGAAGATCGGTATTCATCCATAATGGGTTGAACGAAAACGCAGTGTTCCAAAGTTCACTGCTTGCTTGGTCTTGGCCTTGGCCTGAACGCTTCCTGCGAAGAGCCCATGTGCTGCTGCCGTAAGTCAGGCCACCTATGTAGGTGATGTGTAGGTGATACATACCTCCCGCAATAATGCAAATCATAGCTTAGGTTGTCCAAACATTCAGAGTCCATGCATGTGGCAGCAGCCCGGGGACCCGAGGACCCCTTATTTTAATGTTTGAGTTTTCATTGCGCGCTGGATGGCTAGCAACTGGCAATTAGAATGGCTGCAATGAAGGTAGAAGGCTTGAGGGGCCAAGTAAGGATGACCCAGGATGAGTCAGCGCCACCACTGTCGCTGTGTCTGGCACAGCGTGGCTCGGGTTGGGCTGAGCTCTTTCTGAAATCCGGTCATTGATATCAGGGGATGATGGTTCGTTGGTCTATGCGTGTGCCCGACGTGTCGTCTCGTCAAAAAGCAACTGAATATTGGTTAGATACCGTTCGCTTTTTTCTTCCCAAGAGCACGCCAGCAGCTGCCTTGTTTATGTTAGAGGGCTGAGATGCGGGACTGGCCTATCCTATGGTCAACTGATCAAACAATCAGAGTTGTGTATTTTTGGGGGGAGGGAGGAGGAAGCCGAGTGTGTGGAGATTCCAACTGAATATCCAGGAAAGGACAAGTGGGGTTTTCTCGATAGGGGTTGTTGTAGCTACACGGGGGCTGTCAGTGTGGGTCCAGCAGACCCTGCAGGTTTTTGTTGTTGGTGGTCGAAGATGCATGGAGTAAATCAGGCTTTCTTTGCAGCAGTCGCAGTAACAGTTGCTGTTTTAGGTATATCATTCCGCCAAAGGGTTCTTCATTTGAGCGTTAGCTCAACAGATATGTTGATACTCAATCACTACAGTACTTTAGCACGTCTGGACCGATTATGGAATAGTAGTTGCTTTAATAGGAGGGGTACTGTTGCTACTCCGTTTTGGCCCGTATTTGTTGTTGAACACTTAGTCCGCTGTGCAACCATGTTTTGGGATTTTTTCTTTTTTCATCCGCATCAAGCTGATGCCTTCATGCGTAAGACACCGTAAGCAAATCTTACGCGTCGTCCAGCACCAGAACCAGGTCAGAGCCACTTAACTGGTGGATGCCATTCATTATGCGCTTTAAGTACGCACCGCTGGTGAAATGGTACCCACGACACTCTTAGCGAAGACATTCAGGAATGCTGTGAGGAGCCTTTTAGAATTTGTGTGTTCCTGCTTCTGGCTTAAGCCAGGGATTGGAGCAATGGGCGGGACAGACGGACGGACGGACAAAGCCGTGAGCCCCCCTTCTGCTGCCCCCTGGTTTGATGGGCCGCCCGGTCATCAGGCCACCAGGAGCTCGTCTTCACACGGCGATCGCTTCACAAAAGTGTAATATGACTTCACACTTTTTTGTCCATTCGCCTCTCAGTGAATTTGCGCTGAAGGCGAGAATGTTATCCGGCTATCTCAGCCCCCACATGCACGGCGGTGAGGGAGTACTTCCCCATCAGCTTCACCAGCCCGTCATAATGTTGATGTTCAAGTGCCCCAGGGGATACAGCACTTCAGTACAACAGATTTCAGGCATCGCGAGGAGTGCACCAAGGTGGATTTGGCGTCCTGCTGGCGAGAAGGTATGGATGGATGGATGGGTGAGTGTTGTGCGTGTAGTAGTCGTACACGTACGGCCAATACACCAGCACAATACAAAGGTGCAGGAACACCATACCAGCACCTTTGCGGCTCTCAACTACTACAGTGTGTGAGGGGGCCCGCCTGACCTCACGAGCTAATCTAATCTTTTCCGCCTTCCGCTTGCTTGCTACTGCCCACCATATACACCACGAAATGCACCACAGCCTTCGGATTCTGATTAGATAGATAGATAGATAGATAGATAGATAGATAGATAGATAGATAGATAGATAGATAGATAGGTAGATGTGTAATATGCGCAAGCAATACAGGTAATTATAGACACATAAATTAGGTAAAGATTACATTACGTTCAGCAGTTCGTTTTGAGTAGAGGAGTACTATTATTCGCCACTCCACACTCCCTTCCCATCCCCATTCCCATCTTCCAAAATGAACTTGTTCACTTGATGGTTTCAACTGCTGCTGTTGCTGCTGCCCTTGAGTCCATCTTTGCTTGGCACGTGCTCATGCTGTCATGTAGGGGACAGATTTCTTCAAGATGGATAGAGCGCCGTTGGTTTGCGCCGTTGTACTCCCTGCTTAAGCTCATGTAAGTTGTCTCGGCACACACACACACACACACACATAAACACCGCCTCTATGAAGCCACAATCCTAAAGAAGGTGTTGTATAACCAAGCAACATCTGCTGGGAGTGCTAGCGGGGAGTGCTGCGTCCTCCTGGCAACTAAACGGGGTCGTTTACGAGCGTTATCAGGGACCTGCTGCTAGACAGTCCTCCTGCTGCGGCCATGTGGACTCAGATCTTGCAACCTTTTAGATGTCCAATCACGCACCTCACCGTTGCGATTTGTGGATTACGTGGGGTGTAGGGGGCATGGCGGCGGCGGGTAAGCCTTTCCGAAAACCCTCGCTCACCGTCGTTTGTGTGGCACGCACCCCGTCACAGTCCCCAATATTTGCATATCAGTCTGACCCGCCGTAACGTGCTCGCCTTGTGGCATGAACGGACCTAAGGCACTGGCCGTAGCATTCCGTGACAGGTGGGCGAGAAGAGCTAACGATTGGAAGCGAAGAAGTTAGTGTATCGCCAGTTAAAATACAGAGGGTTGACCAAAATAATCTGCGCATCCTTATAAGCACATTTTCCGAGTTGATACGGCGTGCTGTTTCCAGAGCTAGATGGGATTCGCAAGTATTGACGTATTCCTTCGCTCATTGAGGTCATATCATATGCCCTTTGAGTCCCGCTGATCAAGTTACTTAATCCGTGACTGGGCAATCTACAGTCTACATCGAGATAAATAGCAGAGAGTCGGCTCTTGAGAACTCAAGTCGAAGGATAGCAACGAAAACTTTCGGTGCTGTTGAAACACCTTCATTGCCAGATGAAATGTCTGTTGTCCCCGGGTACCACATACCCCCGCTTTGCTAATTGGACGCAGCCCAAAGGTTACGACAGCAGGGCATCGAGATATCAAGCCTCGGTATTCATGTTTAAGGGTAACAGGAATGTGCACTAAGATAGTGCATGTCCAAAGCATATGTTTGTCCTGAAATATTTGGAAGATCGCCGTGCTTGTACGGCTACACAGGGGTCATAGGTAGACAGTAAAACGTGGCAAGAGGGCGAATGAACTTTATTTCATTATTAAGACCTTCGATTACGATTAATCTGTTTATTTCCGTAGCAGGCCTAGTTGGCCTGCGATAACCCGAGTGGGGCAAGGCGTGGAAAATGGCGGGACGCTTTTTAGACCTTGGTAATATAGAGCTATGGAGAAGCGAAGAAATGCAGCTGGTGCAGGTAGGCAAGCCTACTGGGAGTTGCTCGACGCTGTTGCGATGTACCTGTGCTGCCGAGTTGCGGTGCCTGGAACCGAAAGCACGGAGTGCTAGCTATGCAAAGTTAATGCAATTAGTTCTTGACTTGATCTGTACCATCGCGATCTGGGTGGGGCCGTGCGGCGAGGCCTTCCGGCATGCCAATATCGCCTGCCCAGCAGCTCTCGGTTGCACTGCTTGTTGAGAAAGTCGAATATTAATAATGATATTACTTGTATGGTTCTTGCCCTGCGCTTGGATGACTGGAATCGGTGCAGCTAATGATCCCAGCGGACGCTGCGCACGACACGGTGGAGGCGCTAGGCGAAATTGGATTGCTGCAGTTTAAAGATCTAAACGTTGACAAGTCGGCTTTCCAAAGGACATATGCTAACCAGGTCCGTCGCTCTCGTGCACTTTTTTCCGGGATGCTGGTGTCAGGTTCCACTCTACCTACGGCTTCGGGACGTTTTGGAAATCCAATAGTCACACAGCGTTTTCCGCTAAACCTGGTAACGCCTTGCGTCGCAATGCCCTGTTGCATGACGCATTCGGTAGCCATATAATGTAGGCCCCAAAGCTCTCCCGCCTGGAGTTTGCTTTATCGTGATATTTTTGGAATCGCAAAACGTGTACGTAACAAGCAAAGCTGGCGTAGGCTGGAAGGGAAAGGCTGAATGTGGAAGCTAGGGCCGGGTTCGATGTTTTCAGGCATGGCGGCCCGCAGCTGGGGGATATTGGGGAAGTTGAAGCTTCAAACCTCAGCAGATGGTGCCGCACTGCGCCCGACCTCCTTCTACTTCCTTTTGACACACCCGCCGTCACCGTGTTCCGCACCTTCCATTCCGTCGCTTCTCTCACCCGTCCCCTGCTTCCTCTCAAAGAAGCCGCTCGCCTCACAACACCAGCAGCACCAGTCCCAGTACCAAGCTCTCTCGTCCATTCGCCTTCACGCCCTACATCCCTGGTCCACATTCCTTTCCCTGTACGGCCATGTGGAATGATGTTCGTTGCAACAGGTTCGTCGCTGTGATGAACTCGCTCGGCAGCTGCGGTTCTTCCGGGAACAGGTCAGCAGCGTCCGGTTGCGGCAGAGGGGGTTGAGGTAGGGAGGAGGAGTGAGGGGAGGTTGAGCTAATAACACAGAAGGGAATGCGTGCGAGTGTGCCATGGGGAGGGAAGATGGGGAGGAGTTGAAAGTTACCGGCCTCACATACCTGAAAACGTGTATCCGCAGTGTAAGTGTCAATGTGTGTGTATGTGTATGTGTATGTGTATGTACGGGAATTATATTGTTGTCCATAACCCGCTTCCGGCACAACACCCTCCCACCATCATCTTTCTCCTTTCATGAGCCATCTCCCCCCCCCTCTTTGCTCTCTCCTCTCCCTTTTTCTCTTTTCTCTCTGACATCAGATCGACAAGGCCGGGGTGCCGGTGGCCACGCGCTCGATTCTCGAATCGCCCAATGTCACATTGGACGAGCTTGAGGTGCGTACGTTCGTACATCCCTTCTGGGGCCTATGGGAATGTTTGTGTGTGTGTGTATTGTGTGTATTGCGAGGTGATTGGTTGGTTAAGGTCACAGGGCGGTTGGAATAGACGTACGAAGGGAATGACACGAAGCCCGGCAGCAAAGCCTACGAATCCTCAGCAGCAAGTTGACGAGACCCCCTCTCTGTCGCCTCCACGTCTCTCGAGAAGACCTCAACCGCTGCGACCTCCCTCCCACCCCTTCCCCCAACCCCCAGGGTCTGCTGGAGCAGTTGGAGCGGGAGTTGGTGGAGATGAACGCCAACCACGACCGTCTTCAGCGGGCGGCGGCGGAGCTCGCGGAGCTGTCGCTACTACTGGACTGTGCTGGTGAGGAAGTGGGGGAAAGGCGAGTGAAACGAATCCTGGTGCTGATGGGAAGAGGGGGGAGGGAAAGAGAGGGGGCGGGGGAGTGTGTGTATGTGTGTTATTGTGTGAGGTCACGAGGATGTTTAGTTAGGGTGAGGATGCTGGGGGCGGTTGCGGATGGGGACGCGCAAAGTGACTTCTAATGTGTGCACACGCGTGTTTCTCCCCCCCTTCCCCCCTTCCCCCTCTCCCACAGGCAAGTTCTTCGATTCCGCTCGCCGCGCTGCGACGGGCGCAGGTACCGGGGCGGGCGGCCTGGGGCCGGGTGGCAGCACTGTGGACGTGAGCGCCCCTCTGCTGGGAGGGCCGCGGGGAGCGGGGAGCGGTCTCGGGGCTATGGAGGCCAGCAGCTCGGCGGTGAGAGGGGGGAGGGGAGAAGATTGATTGGCGCCAATGTGCAGGGGGCAGCTTGCCGGGGGAAGAAGGGGGTAAAGAGACACCATCAGGACTGGGGCTGGGGAAAATAAGTACGGCATATAATATGACGAGGGCTATTGTCATTACTTTCGTCCATCGCGCTCACTTGCCAGTGGCGAGTACGATGCGACGTAGGGTACGAATGTACTGCAGGGAAATGGGGGAAGTGGTGTATGTGCAGGCCGTGTGTGATGGGGGAGGAGGAATAGGGGGGAGAGGCGGGGGAGCACTGGGTGAATACACAAGCAAAGACACGTGTTTACTGGTGTGCAGGTGTGGAGGGAGGGGAGGGGGGGAAGGGGAATTCCGCTGAGTTGCCGTACCCGCAATCCACTAGATGCAGATCGACAAAGGAAATTAATAACCACTCGGCTCCTCCCGTCCCCTCTCCTCTCCCCCGCTTACTCCCCCCCTTCATTTTACTGCAGTACGAACCCAAAATCGGGCGCCTGGGCTCCATCGCGGGCCTTATTGCCCGGGAGCGTCTTGCTGGGTTCGAGCGGTTGCTGTTCCGCGCGACACGGGGAAATAACTACTTTCGGTCAAAGTCGGTTGGTCAAGTGCTGGATCCAGCCACCGGTGAGGCGATTGGGAGGGAAGGAGATTTGGGGAAGGGGGAAGGGGGGAAAAGGGAGGGATCCTGGCGCCTGTGGGCGGGTCGTTTATGTAAGTGTGTGTGTGTATGTGTGTTTTATCGGAGGTCACTATTACTCGGGGGGAGGAGGGGAGTCATTTAGGGGGAGACACGCTCCGTTTTGGTTACCGTGTTGCGATCTCGTCTTTGATGGAGGGAGAGGGGGAGGGGGAGGGGGAGGGGGAGGGGGACTTCGTCTCCACACCCGGTCACTTTCCTCTACCCTCTTCCTTCACTGCGGCGTACCGTGCCGTACACAGGCGAGATGGTGGATAAGGTGGTGTTCGTTGTATTCTTTGCTGGCGAGAGGGCCCGGGTGAAGATTGGAAAGGTGAGATTGTCCCCTTCAATTGTAGTGATTATTCTCATTTCCCCCTTTCCCAGTAACCGGGGACATTACACATAGTCTGTCACATTCTCGGTCCCTCTTGCCCGCACTGCCCTCGGGTTCGGTTACCTAACTACTTTCCTGATAACTGCCTAACTACCTAACTACTTTTGCTGCTCCCTTGCGTTTCAGATTTGCGAGGCCTTCGGGGCTAACCGCTACCCGCTCCCCGAGGAGCCCAACCGCCAGCGGGCCATGGCGGCCGAGGTGGGGGGGCGGCTGTCGGAGATGCGCACCACCCTGGAAGTGGGGGACCTGCAGCGCGGTCGGTTGATGAACCGAGTGGCGGCAGGTGAGAGCCGAGGGGTGGGGGAAGGGGAGGGGGAGAGTGTGCATGTGTATTGATATTGATGTATGTATGTGTATGTGTGTAGGATAGGGGGGTACATCACCCGTGGCCACTAACCTGGCAGTCCCTACCTTCCCCGGTGTTTCGGGGCACCCTCATCCAGTCTCCCATGCCGACTTCTCCGAAATCAGTGGTTTTCCCAGGTTCAGCACCCACCACCAGCATCCAGCGGAATCTGCCGAATCAACTAAGGCGTCAACTCCGCTACTGGTCAGCTCGCAGGTCACTTTAATTGGGGTCGTCACCGTCCATCGACATGGGGGCACCCTGCCCTTAACTTTAGGGTCTTTGGCCCGCTCTCGGTCGGGGTAGAACCTGGAACTCCAGGGGCATATTAGTCGTGCCATAACAGTCGTGCCTGAACACGATGTATGTGTATGTATGCGCGGGTTGCAAGAGATGAGGAGGGGGAGGCAGGGGACACTGCAGAGGGTGGATTCCTCTGATTCCTCTGAACTCCCAACCAGCTTCTGATGAGTCATTCCATTTCGCTCCACTGACACACGACGTCATGAGGCATCCGCAGTACCGTACTCCATATACCCAGAGGCTGTTTCGACCAGGTGGTGGTTGGTTGGTTGGTAGTTAATTAGTTGTTTATCTCAACAGCAGCACTCCCTACCCGGCCTTCGCCCTTCAGATATTGACGCCTGGATGATGCTGGTTCGCAAAGAGAAGGCGGTGTACCACACACTCAACAAATGCAATGTGGACGTGACTCGCAAGGTGCTGGTGGCGGAGGCCTGGGTGCCCTCCTCGGCCAGACAGAGGGTGCAGGACGCGCTGAGAGCGGTGGCGGATACCGCAAACCAGGTCGGTGTATGGTTGGTTGGTTGGTTGGTAGTTGGATAGTCGGTTGGTCTGGTGGTTAGGTTGTCGCGCACACGCGTCGCATTGCACCTGATCATGTAATGATCTGCTCACATGCGTGAAGTGTGTCTTTCATATCTCGCTTCCCTATGTGTGTGTGTGTTTGTCGTACCCCCTCTCCCCCCAGGTCGGTGCCATTCTGCAGCCCCTGGCCTCCCATGAGAATCCGCCCACATACTTCAAAACAAATAAGTTCACGAGCTGCTTCCAGGTGGGCTGGGGGGTGGGGAGGTTGGCAGGGAGGGAGGGATACCTGGCTGACACTCAAACCCTGACTGGTACGGCTGGCTGCCCTGTTGCCCAGGGCAACATACATCCACAAACCCCTCTCCTCACCGTTGGAGCCCCCTCCCCCTTCGTCTCTTTTCTCTCCGGGGTTTTAGGGTTTTCGGCAAGAAGGAGCTTCTTTACGGAGGCTCGTCACGTACACACACGCATATTCCCCCTCCCCCGCTTCTCTCTATGTCACCCCTCCCATTTGTGGTATTTGGCCGTTGGTGCCGCGTTAATCGTGACCCTCTCTCCCCCGCTGTCTCCTCCCCAGTCAATTGTCGACGCGTACGGAATTGCCCGATACCGTGAGGTGAACCCTGCCGTATTCACCATCGCCACCTTCCCCTTCCTATTCGCGGTGATGTTCGGGGACCTCGGGCACGGTCTGCTCATGACACTCTTCGCCGCCTGGCTCCTGATCAACGAGAAGAAGTTCGACAAACAGCAGGTACGTCCTGCGGGAGGGACCGGGGGGAGGGGGAGAGGCAGGAGGGACGAGGAGGGGGAGGGGGGGAGGGGAAGGGGGGACGAGGAGAGGGAGGGGGAGGGGGAGGGGGGGGGAGGGGAAGTGTGTGCATAGATGTGTATTCGTCTGTCTGTACGTCCCTGTCGAGGAATGTGTGTTTTATGTGGAGATCAAGTGTTTGTGTTTGTGTTCGTTATATATATATGGGGGGTGCATTTTTGCATGCAGATTTGAATACGATCGATCTGGAAATAAAAAGGAGGATCCAACTGACAACCGCTACCATGGGGAGATTTGTTTTCGTTTGACTATGTCTGACTTTTACCTTGATCCTCCCCCTCTACCCGGGGCCGGATAATGGCTGGACGACTTCAGCCATCATCCTCTCCTTCACGGTTAGCTCTTGATCTCGTTTCTTCACCACCACCACCAGCTGGCTCGGTTCATTCACCCCCCTCCCCTTCCTCCCCCCACCCCCCACCCTCGTTACCGCTTCCCAGTTGAACGACATGTTCCAAATGTTGTACGGCGGTCGGTACTGTATTTTGCTCATGGGGCTGTTTTCCATGTACGTCGGCGTGCTGTACAACGAGTTTTTCTCCATGCCTATGGCGCTGGCCGGGAGGACGGCATTTGTGTGAGTGGGCACCAGCTGGTGAAACGTGTGTGTATGCGCGCTATGTATATATGGGTGTATATGAATATGGGTGTATGTGAGGTGTGTGTGTGTGGGGGGGAAAGTCGAATAAACGAGACGCGATACCGCTGTAGAGGCGCTACTGTAAAGCCTGGCTGACCGCGATATGGTGGAGGCGAGGTGTAGCTCCATCCAAAAAGGTAGGGAAGGTGAAAACGTTTGAACGTGAACCAGGTAGCCGCCAAGGCCGCAGAGAGTAGCAGAAATTAAGGCAATAGAATTCGTCCTAAAGATTACTATTGGCCTTGCTGCTGCTGGTGGCGAAAAGGTACCGCGTGTGTGAGGGGGGGGGAAGGGTGTGGGGTGGGGAGGGGGGGGGAAGAGGGTGTGTGTGAGGAGTGGGGGGGGAGAGGATGTGTGTTAGGGGTGCGTTTGGAGGAGAGGAGCCTTCAGAGGAGGAGGGGGGAAAGGTCTACATCCATGAAGCCTCTCAGGGTCACTGAAACGTACTTTTCCTTCAACTTGTACGGCAAATACCCTGGCCAGATCTCTGCGTCAATAAATCGACTAATTTTAAGTGGCTGTGTTTTTCTTGCGGCTGACCCCTGTGCCGCCGCCGTGTCGTGCCGAGAACCCCCAGCTGCCTGGGATCCGACAACCAGATTGTGACAGTGAGTGGCACCAACATACCCATCGACAACCGAGATTGCTCGTACAATAACGGAACAGTGAAAATGCGTCCCGGCGCACGTGAGCAGGGGGAGGGGGAAGGGGAAGGGGGGCGTGTGTATATGTGTATGAGTATGAGGAGGAAGATCAGGGAGTTTGGCTGATTTGTTGTTTATATGGGGGGGTGCGTTGTACGTGGTACGGAGTGCAGGACTATGCCCTGAATGCTGTGTTGTGTGTATTCTGTACGGCCGTGCAGGTCCGTACCCGTTCGGCCTTGACCCCATATGGCACGGCACCAAAACGGAGCTGCCGTTCCTCAACTCGATGAAGATGAAGATGTCCATTTTGTTGGGTGTGGCTCACATGAACCTGGGCATTATCATGTCGCTGCTCAACAACAACTACTTCAGGTGGGAGCTGGGCGGGGGCTGCAGGGAGGGGGGAGCTGGGCGGGGGCTGCAGGAAGGGGGGAGCTGGGCGGGGGCTGCAGGAAGGGGGGAGCTGGGCGGGGGCTGCAGGAAGGGGGGAGCTGGGCGGGGGCTGCAGGAAGGGGGGAGCTGGGCGGGGGCTGCAGGAAGGGGGGAGGGGGGTCGAAAAAGGGGAGGGGGGGAAAGGAGGCCAGGAAACAGAGCTAGTCAAACCCGCCATGAGGGGGCTTGCATCGTCATGAAAAGGGGGGAATAGGGTGTTTTGCGGTCCATCCACTGAAGCTTTTGGACGGAAGCAAAGAAACAGTTGTGGTGACTCGTCCTTCCTCCCGACTGAGCCCCAGCCGCTACCTCTTTCACTCATCTTTTACCCCCCCTCCCCCACTCTAAACCCTCATGCATGTAAACCCCCTCCCATTCCTTTGCAGCAGTATCTACATCTACAGCGGTATCGTGTCTCGTTTATCCGTCATATTCCCTCCCCCTCGCTTCCTCTTCCCTCCCCTACTCTTCCTCTTGCCCTCTCCCTCACCCCTCTTCTCCTGTCCTGCTCAACAGGGACCGGTTATCAACATTGTGCGAGTTCGTGCCGCAAATGATTTTCCTGAACGGTCTGTTCGGTTACCTGTCGGCCCTCATCGTGGGCAAGTGGGTCAGCGGCTCTAAGGTGGACCTTTACCACGTGATGATCTACATGTTCCTCAGCCCTGGTGAGCCACGGAGATGTTCTGATGTTGTGATGCCATGATGTTATGGGGGGCCGGGTGGGGGGAATCTATCCACAGGTATATGGTGGTGGTGGCGGTGGTGATGATGATCGTGGGGGTGGGGGTGATGGTTTGTGTAATTCGTTATGCCGTACAAGTGTACCCTCCGGTGCTGCTCCCCTTCTGTGTGTGTGTTTGTGTTTGGTCGCCACTTCCCCGCAGGAACTGTCGACCAGGCGGGGTTTCTGTTTCCAAGTCAGGATGTGGTGCAGGTGATTCTCCTGCTGGTGTCGCTGGTGGCGGTGCCCTGGATGCTGCTGCCCAAACCTCTCATTCTGAAGAAGCGGGCGGAAGCGGCAGCCAAGGTGAGGGCATCCCGACCGTCCCCACCCCACCCCCACTCCCAGGCCCCCCGACCCCCCATTTGGGGGAGAGTGGGACATCGGTTTGCATCTGGGTGGGGGTGATACTAGGTGCGGCTGAATGACGTCGCACCACTCCCCTCCCCGAGCAACACCCGTTAACACGGTGACAAGGATGCCACCTGCGGTGTCTGGCTGCTCTGTCATGCCGCTAGCCTTTGGGTGAAGGCAGTGTTGGGTCCTGCAGGGGATAAAGGGCTCCGTCGGGCTCTCCCCGCAATACGTTTTACGTCTTTCGTCTTTCCCAAACCGTATATCTATGCGCATGTGTGTGTGTACGTGCCTGAATCATTCTGAACAGGCATCAACTGACACCCGTCACCATAACTATCTTTAACAATAGCATCACTCAGGTGGTGATTGATTGGCTGGCTGGTTGATAGTTATTTAGTTGATTCTCTCAACTGTAATAGCAACAGATACCTCTACCAGCACCCGTACCAGCACCCGTACCAGTACCCGTACCAGTACCCGTACCAGTACCCGTACCAGTACCAGTACCCGTACCAGCACCCGTACCAGCACCCGTACCAGTACCAGTACCCGTACCAGTACCCGTACCAGTACCCGTACCAGCACCCGTACCAGTACCCGTACCAGTACCCGTACCAGCTCTCTTGTCCATTCGCCTTCACCTCCTCAAGTGGTTCTGTGCTGTGCTTTGCCATGCTGTGTTGTGTCGTACTGTCCAGACCCGTGGCGAGTACCGACGGTTGGAGCGAGATCACGAAGCAGTACACGGCGGTGACGGTCACGGGGAGCATTTCGACTTTGGTGAGGTGATGGTTCATCAGATGATCCACACCATCGAATTCGTATTGGGTGCGGTTTCCAACACTGCTTCGTACTTGCGCCTGTGGGCCTTATCTCTGGCTCACTCACAGCTATCCGCCGTCTTCTACGACCGGGTGCTGATGATGACCGTTGAGGTGAGGAGAGGGGGTGTGGTGAGGAGGGGTTGTGTGGGGTGAGGAGAGGGGGTGGGCTGAGGAGGGGTGAGGAGGGGGGGTGGGGTGAGGAGGGGTGAGAGACGTGGGGGGGTGGGCCCGAGGGGGGCAAACATGTTCTACGTAGACTGAAAAGAGGGGGACGCAAGGTCGTACAAAGTCAAGTGGTCTCTGCTCGCACCTCCCACCCGCGGCGGTCCGAAATTGCTGTTACTTCACATCGGACGTTACACATTGGTCAACACCCACGTCGTTTGAAAAAACAGTGTTTTGATTTCCATCGGGGCTTCCAGGTGCATGCCCACCCGTGTGCACACCTAACTCCCTTCCCCCACCCCTCGCGGGGTCGTCTTTTAGCCCATAGCTCTGTCCTTTTGTGCGTTACCACACCCTGCCTACCTGCCCCATACCTTCGTCCTGCCCTCTCCCGCCCACAGCTGGACACCCCCGTTGCAATGTTCATTGGTTTCTTCATCTTCGCGGTGGCGACGCTTGGCGTGCTGATGGTCATGGAGTCACTATCGGCCTTCCTACACGCGCTGCGCCTCCACTGGGTTGAGTTCCAGAACAAGTTCTATCGAGGTGATGGTTACTCGTTTGTGCCCTTCGCCTTCACCTTCACACAACATCATGTTGACGAGTAAACGATCTGTAGGGAATACGGTGCGGGGGGGAGGAGGAGAAGGGGGGGGCGGTGCGGCCGGCCCCACTTCGTGTCCCACTGCCGGCCTGGCGCCCTCGCCTACCTCTCCCGAGAGGGAGGGTAAAGAATCCTCTGGATCTCAGGGGCCTTGTGTAGCGAAAGCCGGAGGCGGTAGCGGTGGTGATACTGGGATTTGATGAACATGCTGGGGAGCGAATACCGTAGTTGTAATCGGTGTGATGGTGATGGTGATTGTGATTGTGATAGTGATAGTGAGCTCCAGAATGAGGATGAGGATGGTGGTGGGAGTCTGCGCCGTGTCAGTCAAGAGTATTTAGTCAGCGTGGACTTTTGGGACAGCATGTTGCGTTTATGGGAGAGGTGAAGGGAGGTGGGGTAAAGAAGTGGTATAAACAAAGCCATGTCCCCTTCTTGGCTATCCCCACTCCCACCCACCCCCACTCCCACCCCCACACCACCAAGCACAGCAGCGGGGAGGGGCCGGACACTGACAGTGCGTCTGACGGGATGGAGTGAAGAAGCAGAGAAGGCGCGGGGCCGTGGATGCGTAAAATGTTGATTACAGTCTTCAAGAAGACTTCTGCGTTGGTTGTCGACTTATGAAGGATTTGCTTAGGAGCACATCTTGATATGTATGGAAGACAAAGCCGCGGTGTGTAATTGTGTATAGGTATGTGTGTATATGTATGTGTGAGGATGGGCGGGTGAGGGGTGCGACCTAAATTATGGAGGATTGCTCTCCTGCCCGAGTTGGGGTCAGAAATCCTCTCTTCAAAGGAGGAGATGGTGCAGTTGGTTGGAGGAAAGGAGGGGGGGAGGGGTGCAGTCTATAGTGCGGTCGTTCCTATGTTAACGAAAGTCTCATGCCCGCTTCGCAACCCTCCCTGCTGCTCGAGCAAGATACGGACGAATCACGTAGTATCACGTAGTACACGAGCATCGACTTGTCGACTTAAGCTATAAGCGATAAGCTATAAGCGATAAGCTATAAGCGAACGCACAAAGGCATTCACTACACGCGCGCATCCACAACACGCAGCTGTCACCTAGTCAGGTCAGAGCAGCTCGCAACAGCGACAGTACAAGATAATTTAAATACTTCATTTAATCGTGTTCACAAGCCACCTTCGAATCACACAATACCACAATCACCATGGCGAGTTCTCAAACCCCCCCCTTTTTCTGAGAAGGGAAGGGCGCGAGTTGAGGCCACGGGCCTTTTGCCATCTGGCCATGTAGCTTCCAGCTAGGCGCAACCTCACCTGCTGGACCGCACAGAGGACAGCACGTGGTTGAACCCTCTCCCGCTTTCCCTGCTCCCTCTGCCTCCCGCGCCTCTTCCTCCTACCTCCTCCACACGCACTTCATTCCCTAGCTCTTCTAGCCAAATACGAGCATTTCCAAAATAAATACCCCCTAAATGCCCACTACTACTAGCACCACCGCCACCACCATCATTACCATCATAATCATCATCATCATCATCATCACGACTCCACTACTGAGCGCGGTACACAAACAACGGCGCCCGACTTCGTCCCGAAAGCGCAGTCCCGGCCGCTACTGCCGGTGCAGCAGTAGCAGTAGCAGTAGCAGCAGGATACCCCAACACCCGATGGTTTTCGGCCGCCCGTTCGGAGTCCGCACCATCCGCCGTTTCCATGTCCGCCTCATGCCCCACCTGCCCCGCACTCGTCCTCTGCGGCTGCCGCTGTTGGCCATGCCGCTCCGCTGAGGGAAGGTGGACCGGTAGACTCGGGTCGGGGGTTTCCTCCTCCTCCCCCTCCATGGCCACATCTTCACCCCTCACCCCGGATGCGGACCGCGACTGAGGAGGTGCCAAGGCACCGGCCTCCTTCAAGCTCATCGCCGCCAAATCGCTCATCATGGTGTCCTAGGGGTGGCGGCCCGAATGGAGGGCAGGGGAGGTGCGCAGATCGGTGCTGCTCAGGGAAAGCGGGAAAGAAAGGTAAGAGAAAAAGCCGGATATCAAGGAGTACATGACTGACAGAGTGCCCACCTCATCAAAACATCGCATCGCCTTTAAAGGTGCCCTCCGAAGTGTGTGTCCGTCCACCTGTCTGTCCGTTCGTCCGCCTACCCTCAATCGGGCTAAGAGATCATCTAAACGATGTGTTGTACGGAAATACCAGGCAGGCCCAGGCTCCCCCGCGCTAACCCCCATCCGGAGCTCACCGCCACGCAATCACCACCACCTTCAACCCCTCTCATCCACGGCCGCTGCTCATCGACGTTCGCTGAGCCGCCGTCGCCGCCGTCGCCGCCACCGGCCTTGCCGTCGCGGACGTCCGCTCCCCCCTTCTCCCGCCCATCCTGTCCCTCATTCAACGCTGACATAGGGCCCTGTGTTGCCATGACGGATCCCGCCACCACCACACGCCCCGCCCGGGCCCCTCTTCGTCGGGCGGGTGCGGCCACCGCCGCTCTCACTGCGCCGGACGCAGCCGCCGGAGCCGTTCTTGCACAAGAAGTCTGCGGCTGCTGCTGTTGCTGCTGCTGTTGCGTGCGGGCGCCGCTGGTGGCGATACCGCCACTGCGCGTCTCAGTGGAAGATGAGGAAAATGCGGTGGTGGTGGTGGTGGTGGGTGCCGGGGTGCGGGAGGACTGTGGGTGTATGGGCGGCAGCAAGGACACGTCCTGATGTCGGACGGGAGCGAAGCGGGGGACGAGGGAGGGGGTAGGCAAGCCAGCATGGGTGGCGAGTTAGCATGGGTGGCGATATGGGGGTTGCGGCAACATGGGGGCATCCACATGACCGCCATTACAACCAACAATCACTATCACCGCCGCCACCACAACCACCATCAACACGCTCAGGCCTTCACCATGCAACCTCCAAACCAACCACCGCAAGACGAGGCCGCTCCGAAGCTGCAAAAGCTGCAAAACTTCAACCACCCCGAAACCAGCCTCCGCCGTTACCCGAAGGCACTGTTCCGAAACCCATCGCGCACCTGCGGCTCACCCCCCAGAGCCACCGCGGAGCCCCCTGGAGCGACCGCCAGCGCCAGCACCGCCACACCCGTACCGCCGGGAGGCCGCACCTCCCAGCAGGACCCACCGCCTGCGCAGAGTAAGTCCAGGGAGGGACAGGTCGTGAGAACAGCACGGCGAAGGAAAGCGGCTCCGGGAGGAAGAGATCTCGCGGGGGGTGATCCCGAATCATGCGGCGAGCCGGCCGGGGAGAGGGTTATTGAGAGAGACCCCCCGTGCCCATATGAAGATATGGTATATGGGGTTGCCCGGAGCCGCCGTGGGTAGCAGGGCAACTGAGCATGTGTTTTGCGTCCGTACCGGGAGCTTCCTCGTGCCTCATATGTAACCCTAGGTCATACAGCAATGCTATCATCCAACAACGAGATACGTATTACTGCAATAATACTGCTGTACAGTACGGCACCATACCCTAACTAAATAACCCCCGTATAATCCACAGTGCCAAACCGCCGTACCTTGTTGCCACGGCGCGTATCCGTACACGGCACCATCCCGACATGCCACGAGCCAGACGGGCCCCTGCTGCTGCTGCTGCTGCTGCTGCTGTCCGCACGTCTCAGTGCAGTCATTTGCTACTGCTACGCCTGTCCTTGCTACTGCTGCCGCCCCGCTGCTGCCGGCAGGCAAGTAGGCGAGTGTGAGGGGCGACGCGGGCAGCACGCGAGAGCTCAGTACCTCAAGTGTTCGTACATCCTGAAAGGGGGGGGAGTTTGGGAGGGGGTTATGAACAAACCCCCCGTGGCTGACGAACCCACAGGGTACGGAAACCCCCGATCGACCGACCGACCGACTGGCCGTACATTCACGTTACTCCATTACCCTCCGTAGTCCTCATATACCCACCAGCTCTATGAGCCGGCCCTCCCGGGAGCATACTCCGAGCAACGAGCCGTCGTCCGCAAACGCACACCCAGTGAGCATCGGCTGACCGGGAAGACTCAGCTGCCCCGCCCACTCGAGGTGACCCGTGGGTCGCAGACTCCACAGCCGTACCACCCCGTCGCAGCACGCCGTGGCCACAAATGAGCCACCCGGCTGACGGGCGACGCCGAATATATAGGCGGGGCGGGCACCCGACCTGAAGGCCTCTGCGGAGGGGCGCGTGCCAGTGGGGCGGGCGGGAGGAGGCGGGCGGGAGGAGGGCGGACAGGGGCCGTTGGATTGAGACATTTTACAGATGGGAAGAGACAACCCTCCCCTCCACCCCTTGTGGGCTGCTTTGACCCATGGGTCCGTTTTGCTTCCTATATGAGAGCCTGCGAGATTTCTTTAAGAGTTGTACGACATGTTACCTGGTCGCCAGACCCCCCACTTCTTACTCCGCTACTCTCCCCGCCCCCTCCGTTGCAGGCACTTTTCTTCTTCCTGTAGCGCAACGGTCAACGACCCACCTGGTGCGATGGTGCTCCCACTGGTCCCTGGTGCGTTCGCCTGCTGCAGTACAGCCCCCTCCTGGAGTGACCAGATGAAGATGGATTCGGAGCTCGCAACCATCACGTGTGTCTCGAACGGCGGCAGGGGGAGCTCCGGAACCTCAACCCGGCCGCCACCGCCTCTGGCAAAAGCTCGCCGTACGGCGGCGAGGTTCCGCGGCGGCGACGCCGGGTCCACGAACTCCGCATGATATACTTCTTCGGGATGACCGTCTAGTACGGCAAGTTGACGGCCTAATACGTCAGATATACGGCAAATGGGGACGCTTTTCCCATATACATAAGATGCCGAAAAACATTCAAATGGCGAAGCGGCTCATGTTGACCAGGTCCAAAATGTATTTTAGCATATGACATAATTTAATACTTAGTAATTGACAATTTTTCATATTAATTATTTAAATTATAAATATTATTACTTCAAATATAACATATCAATAACTTTTTAGCTTAGAACCTAAAACATTTCAAGTTATAAAAAACCTTTAGACCTCCAACAACAGTTGGAGGTCTGTCATGAGCAGCCAGAAGCTGATACAGTGTACGGCATCCATGTTGCGGCCCCTCTGTATACACGATCAACTCATAGCCCTCGAGGGCTGTAAAGTCGCTGTTGACCCCAACCCTCACAAGCAAGCCAACTCTGCAGCGATTGAAATCGCCGCACAGGCCTCATGCCCACAGTCGGCTTTCAAAACGATCTCGGAACTCCGCTATGCCGTACAGTACGGAGGGATTTGGGCGAAGGAAAATCCCATGAGAGACTGTACTGATGAGCTCGCCAGGACGAGTACGGCGATGAGTCACATTCGTCATGCCACGTACCGCCATGTCATGCCACACTCGACATATGTCGTACACGCCGCCAGATTACCTGTGTAGCCGTGATCGCCAGGATCCGCTGCCCATAGCCGTACGGTACGATCCGCGGATCCTGCGTGGGGACAACACGTGGATTCTGATTCCGCATTCGGATGGACGCACACATCCTCATGCCCAGTGGCACACAGGAACGCGGTCAGGATATGTAAGCGCGCCTGTCCTCTTCCTGGTTATTAGCGGTATGCCTTGGGCAATACTCCCGGGAGGGCATCCCGGGCCGTCGTGACCCAAATCCCTGCTCGTGCCCATTGACAGGGACCCCAGCCGGGCTCCTACCCGAAGCAATCAAAAGTCCGTTAGACGACCATGACGCCCGCAGCGCCTCAGCGCTGTGACCCAGATAGGCACGGACCTGCGTCAGGCATATGAGAACGTTTTGGGTTAAGATGCTCCGAAGCCGGTATTGGCGGGCAGGCCGATAGGGTTGACAGTCCTGATTGGGGGTACGGACAGTCCTGATATGGCCGCGGCCCAGTAGGAAGAGAGCCATAAAGTATATTTACCCTGATCACATGGAGTATTATCAAAACTGAGAATAAAAGCTTTTATGGTGTGGAGTTAAGGCACTTACCTGTTTGTACCCGGTCGATCCATCCGGACGCTGCCACAAACGCACGCTGGAGTCCTCCGAAGCCGTCAGGACAAGATCATCGTTTAAAGGATGAAATGAAATATCAAAAATTCGTTCACCGTGGCCATATCCCTGGTTCAGCTGCCAGGTCGAACCGCATGGGAACCGAACTGAGTGCATTTGAAGGTAGCGCTAACTAACCCTCACCGTATTCCTTCATAACAGTATTATTAATCACATATCATTACATGAATCCATATATCTTGCATTGGCTCAGTCAAGAATTACTTTTTCTCGCCGGAAGGCGCGAAATGCAGTTACCTGCCGGCGCCTGCTTCCGACAATATACCAAAAACCAGGGAATCTTATTTCAGTGCCTTTACTTTTTATGTGCCGCAGTAGTTCTTGGTGGCATTCCAAAGCGGGTCGAAAACAGGGGGCTGTTATAACCGTTGTACGTAGTACAAGCCGGGTGGACTTTTTTGGGCACCAAGTGATAGGATTTTTCTATTCACAAACACATGACAATTGGTGCAGTGGTGAGAGTTACACCTTTCAGTAATACGTGAAAGTTCAAGTGGAACGGTCTGCCGGCCTGGCAGATTCATCATCGATTAAAATCAGATTACAATGCATGGCTCACGTGGTCTATGATACCCCGAAATCACCTGGCAATACATTCCACCACCAATCCCACCCCCACCAACCCTTCCATCGCAACCATCACGCGACATATCGACACGTGTACATCTGTCAGCAATGGACGGCTCCTCCCACGAATGGCGGCGCTCACTCAGATCACTTTGCGACTGACCCGCGCTGACCCTCCTTCACGTGCGTGAGTCCAGACTACTTCCCCCAGTGTCCCGCCAGAACTCGTGACCAACCTGGTCCTTATGTCCAACCACCGATTCCCAACCAACTAAACCGCCCAACTAACAAACAAATATATAAGATGTGCTCACAGCGCCCTCGATGCTCTTAGTGCTTTGCAGCTTTGTCAAGAACAAAATCAATTTAGGTGTGTTGCTCATTTTGTTAACAAATGGGCAAACCAACATGATAATCCCAAATTGGGATCTGTCTCTCTTCCACCTAGGTCAAGTTCACAAAAGATTCGATGCACAGATGCTTCAGAATGGATGGACACGCTGCGAGCTTTCATAATTTACTTTAATTCAAGCAAGGACAATTAATTCTATACTATGCACTCATCATCATCAGCAACAGCAACAGCATCATCAGCAACAGCATCAGCAACAGGAACATAACCAGCGTTGTTATTATTGTTATCATTCCTCTTAAGAATTATTTCGCTAGCATGGAAAGACATTCAGCACGGGAAACCAAGACCGTCACGAACTGTCCTGCATTTGTATCGCGATATTTGTAAAACATGGACATGGATTACAGGTCCAAGTCCGGTCCCCCACTCAAGTCCCACGTCGCCAGGTGCCATCATGATCAAAAGCTCCGCCTCTTTGATGTCCCTCAACGGTTTCTTAAAACTCCCGTCGCGCCAACCCACTCTGCTTCTTACTCAGTATGGCGTTTGATCAGCCTGATGAAGTCACACACACCACCAGAAGCTCACCCACTCTCCTCCCAGTCTCCGCTCTGTCAGCATTCCTCAGCGGAGAGAAATAAGTTTGTTTGTCTGTGTGTCTGTGCGTGTGTTCGTGTGCGTTCGTACAATGCATAGGCCACATACATGCCCAAACATTGGAACAAATATTGCATTGCCTTCAAATTTGCAGCTCCAATACACATGTCTTTAGATAGCTTTGCTTTCTTTGATGGCCCTGGCGAAATATGCTCCAAACCTGTTGCCAGAGCTGCAGGCTTAGAGCTGACCCTGCCAACTCCACGGCAAATGGGACGGCGCCGTACCAGAGCTCGGTCCCACGGTCCCATGTCAGAACGAAGTAGTGGCCACCCAGAAGCATCTGTGTTTCACCTCATATGAACGGGCTTCACGGACCCTAACAGATGACGCAACACCTCGGCTGCTGTGACGACAACAGCCGCAACAGCCATTTCCGATGCGTTTTCGCGGTTTCCCGTAGTCACGTGGGAAGTTAGTGGCGGCGGCAGCGGCAGCGGTAGCAGCCGCACGTTGCATCCAGTGAATGGGCCAGCATTGGTGGCGGCGGCGGCGGCGGCGGCGCGGCCAGGCCCAGAAATGGCGGCGACGACGCAGCGGGGCTCTGCCAAGGACATGGTTTCCTGTTCATCAGGCCTGACGGCTCGTGCATTTGGCGATGCAGTTCCACCGCCGCTGGCGGAGGCGGCGGCAGCGGCAGCGGCACTGTCAATGCACACCGGCACAGCAACGTAAGTGTCTTTAGCGGCGGCAGCGGCAGCGGCAGCGGCAGCGACCGCCGCGATGGCGGCGGCAGCAGCTTGCCTTCCACTGTCCACCCGACAACCTACTTGCAACCGGGAAGCAGGATTACAGCGTTCGTGACAGGCCGCCGCCGCCGCCACTGACCTATGGCTCGCCGGGCCGGCGCCTCCGGCGGCGACACTGCCGCCACCGTCGGTGCTGTCTTCTCCTAGCTGTCCCACGTGCTCCTCCCATAAGACCCCATGCTCTCTTGCGCTATGAGCCACCGTGCCGTACAGCGATGACGAAACAGGGCGAGGACGGACCTTGTGCAGCTCCGCTGGCTCCAGCTGCGGCCGCTGCGGGCCCCTATCCAACACCGACAGGTGCCGCCGTGTAAAAGTGCCGTACGAAACGCCGCCGCCGGCGCTCGCTCCGATGAAAGGTTGGTAAGCCGGTAAATCGTCGAAATCGCCGCCATTGCCATCGCCGCCGCCGGCCGTGTTGAAGCAGGTGGTCACCCCCATCGACATGAAACTGGGGAAACTTAGATTTATCTGGGGTTGGTGAGGTGAGGCAGAGAGATCCAGGGAATTTTGCTCCCCGTACGTCCGCAAGCTTTGCAGAGCAGCGGCGGTGGCGGCGGTGGCAGCGGCAGCGGCGACCAGGCGGGATCCGCCGCCGCCGCCGCCACCATCCCCAACCTCGCCCAGTGTACGGCCCTGTAGTACCATGCTGCCCGATTCTTCCTTATTACCGACGCAGAAGAGACTGCCACTTGTCGTCCCTGACGAAGAGTGAGCAGTCCTGAGACCCCCTTGGCGTGGCGTTGCGACGGTGGCGTGTGTATTGTCGCCGTACAACACGTCCTGTAGTACGCTGACAACCTGCGGATCGAGATGGCCGTAGTGAATGGCGTGTTCAGTACTGACGGTTTACAATCTTGCCTTCGACGACCCGATGTACGACGGTTCGTAATGGAAAGCGAGTGAGCTGCCAGTGGCGGTTGCAGTCTGGTGCGCCACATCGCGCCTCCACCCGCGATCTGGGCCCTTTTTGAAGAAAAGTTTGTTTATTTGTTTGAGGTGGGTTGGGAGGTTGAGTCCTCAGATCAAAGGGAGAGAGTGAAGGGTGTGGAAAGTTCATACACCATTTCCTTTGCTCCACCAAAATCCATCATTCTCCCATTCCAGGGCCACCGGGGCAACCTAGCCTCATGTATTACCGACAACAATCTGGAATACGTATCCGTATAGCATCCATCTTACGATGTTTCGTTCGGTACGTCATTCAATGTGTACCGTACGGCATTATAAATCCGTGAACGAATAAATCCAGACGCACTCACGATGCATGGATGGTAAATTATACTGAACATCTGTACGACGTACGGATTGCGGGTGAGCCATGGGATGCCTCACACGAGTCACGGCCCCTGTACGGAGCTCGTACTCACTTGTTGCATGGCCGGTCGCTCGAGGGGATCCGAGTGCCAGCACGCGCCAATGAGGGATGCGACCCGTGGGTTCCATGCGGGCGGAAAAGCCGGCCGCCGGCCCTCGACCATCATCCTGAGAAAGTGTGAATGGAACGCATTCCATAGGTTCTGTTGATTCCGTTGGATTGGTTGTTTCACTTGGAGGAACGTTTCCCCCCAGCCACTTCTTCCTCTTCCCAATTGTATATTGCCCCGGCTCGTCCACAATCGAATATCTATCTTCCGTACATAAAGAAATCAGGAACAGAAGTTATGGTGTTCAACAGAAAGACACAGGTCCAAAGATGCCCTTCGGTTCCAGCTTTTCCTGGGTTCCTTACTTTGCAACGGCTACAACCAGAAGACCACTAACGGTTAAGTACCATGCAAAACACTTCTCATCACTGCATCAGTGATCATTCCCCCCTCACCCCTCCACCCCTCACCCCTCACCCCTCACCCCTCACCCCTCACCCCTCACCCCTCACCCCTCACCCCTCACCCCTCACCCCTCACCCCTCACCCCTCACCTGGTAAACGCGTGTCCATCCCGACCTTCCCGCGTAATGCCTATGAGCTTACGACTGAGCACCTCATAACACATCACGCCAAAGCTGAACACGTCGGCCTGCGTGTAAGGAAACGGACTCGTTGGAGGTACTGCTTAACACCCCCTCCTGCTGTTGTACCACTTCGGAAGTGCGATGGAGAGAAAACACAAAAACAGTTTTCAAGTCAAGAGCCACGAGCTGTAGCTGATAACAGAGGGGCACATCTGACAAGAAGTCAAAAGGACAAAACGCATAAACTCGCCAGCCAAGGGCCGAAAGGCAAGGACAAAAAGAACCAAAAGCGTACGCCCTAGATAGCCAATTATCACGTTGGTAATCGTCGTACCTTTTCGTTGTACGGCTGTTCCATAGCTACCTCAGGACTCATGTAGATGCTGGAGCCGCACTGACCTGCAGTACAGTGTAAGGTACATGCAAACATAAACCCAGATACAAGGGTTGTATCAGAGTCGTACACCACATAACCCACTCACAGCAGCAACCTCAGGAAACGCAACGACCTTAACCACCAACTCCCAACCGATTAGAACTTCCAACACTCACCCATGCCACTCCGCCTCCCTCCTCCCTCCTCCCTCCTCCCTCCTCCCTCCTCCCTCCTCCCTCCTCCCTCCTCCCTCCTCCCTCCTCCCTCCTCCCTCCTCCCTCCTCCCTCCTCCCTCCTCCCTCCTCCCTCCTCCCTCCTCCCTCCTCCCTCCTCCCTCCTCCCTCCTCCCTCCTCCCTCCTCCCTCCTCCCTCCTCCCTCCTCCCTCCTCCCTCCTCCCTCCTCCCTCCTCCCTCCTCCCCTGTAACACCCACCACTGAAGTGGAACACGCGCTCCAACAGCGACGTTTCCGCCCCCATATCCGTACTTCTTGGTTGCAGCGACCGGGCTGTCCCTAGGCTGCCTCTGCCGCCGCGAGCGTAGACGCCGAATGAGTATGTCCGAAGGTGCTGGTCCAGGGAAGGTCTGCGCCGGATATCGGCCCCCGCGCCAGTGGCGGCGGCGGCAGTGCCGCCACCACCGTATAGTAGCGCCCTGGCGGTCCTGTCCGATGAAAAGACTAGGCCGCCGCCAGCTGTGACGTGCCGTCTGACGTCGACGGTGGCGATTGAGGCGGTGGCGATTGAGGCGGTGGCGATTGAGGCGGTGGCGATTGAGGCGGCTCCGCTTGCAGCGGTCAAGGCGGCAGCGTCACCACCGCAAGCTAAGGTTTCGATATGTACGGAATCGGAAGTGACGGACTCTGGCCAATGGCATGAGTCGCTGTCAAGCGTGGGTGACTCTTGTCGACTGAGTGATCCCTGACGATTGAGGCAACGCATTGGCCAGCTGACGGACACCGCCCTCGCCGCCCCCGCCGCCGTCGCATTCACCTGCCCGTCCACCACTGCTGCTGTTGGCGTCTGCTGCGCACCGCCGTCGACTTCTCCTCCTCCTCCTGCCCCCTTTGCTACTCCACAAATTGTTGGATTCAAATGCGCTGGCACTCCTCCTCCGCTGCCGCCGCAGCCACCACCGCCGCCGTCGTCGTCATCGTTGTCGTCGTCGTAATCTTTCGTGCTCTGACACTGACAAAGCGGCAGCTTCTCAGCAAGGGAGGAACCCGCCATCCGGTGTTCATGAAACCTTCGTCCAGCGAACGGGCCGGATGTAGCAGAGCCCGCCAGCGCCGCCGCCATTTGCCGCGCTCGTTGTGACGGCGTGCCATACAATAACATCGCCGCGACTGTCAACGCGCCCTAAGATAATGTACTGGCAACTGTGCCAGCAGCTGGTACATCCGCTGCCGCCGCGACTGCACCCAACACACTATTAGCCAGAGCTCCACTGGTTGCAGTGGCGGCGGCGGCGGCGGGATCAGCAGCGGCAGCGACAGCTCCGAGACCTCCAGCCAGCGACCGCTTACACGAATGCCGCATCCGTGGCAGCGTCGGCTGTGGCGTTGGCGGAAGCTCCGTCACGTAACGGCTCGTAGGCGTCACCAACGCCGTAAACGACCCTGGCGGCGGCGCCGTATGTCGTACACTATCATGCCTGGTGCTGATATCCTCGCAGCTCAGTACGGCGCCATCGTATGAATCAACATCGCACCGACCCATGGACCCGTCACCGTGGCCGTAAGGCGCCGTTGTCGCCGACGCCGCCGCCGGCGACGGCGCCGTCGCTGTGGGACCCAGGATCACTCTCTCGCATGTCCTCAGCAAGGCGGCCGGCAGCACCAGACTACCCTCCTCTGAGAGGCGCGGGTTTTGAAAGAGGCCGGATGCTGATGCGCGGGCGATGGCGGAGTGCACTCGAATAAGTGGGCGATGGTCTGCTGGCTTGACGACCATTGATTGGTGGTAATTCGGACAGGCGCGATAGTACCGTAACGAATCTAACGAATCTTAACTTTCAACGAAGCGAACGTGCTAGATTTGTTAAGTTAGTTGTGGTTAGATGAAGCCGCCTTGATGTACGGTGAAGGGTCAGGGTGGTGGTGATGATGTTACTGACGGGCCGAGGACCCCAATGCACTTTTGCCTGCGCAGCCCCACAAGGCCCACAAGGCCCACCTGGTGAAGTCCAAAGTCACAGAGTTTGGCGACCAGGCGGGCCTTGTGGTAACCTGAAACCTGCGTTCCGGCCATGCCCTGATTAGGGGCCGTGGCGGGCGCCAGCAGCACGTTGGCGGGTTTGACATCTGCGCAGGGACAGGGGGGAGAGAGAGGGGAGGGGAAGAGCAAGGAGATGAAAAAAAGGGGAAGGAGGAAGTCGGAAAATACCGAACCAGCTGGTGCTGGTACTGGAGGAACGAGGACTAACCGGCAGGGTCGAATGACGGCTGACGTCGTAAGTAGGTAAATGGAAACGAGCTGTGACGTAAAGACTAGGTAGTCGCCAAGGCCGCGAATTAAAGCAGTAAAAAGATCAAGAGGAACCGTATTTACGTGTACTATCGGCCTTATTGCTGGCGGCGAAGTGAAAGCCGCGCTGAGTCCGAGGCGAAGCTGACCTGACCGCCGGCGCTGGCGCTGTCACTCGAGTGCTCCTCCCAACCCCCCCCCCCCGTATAGACGCGCCTGAACCCAACCAACCCATCCACCCAACCCGGCCAGCTCGAAGTGCGCACACACGTACCAACCGAACCAAGTGCGGTTCCGCGCGAACCCACTCACCTGGGGCAACGGAGGCGGTAGCAGTCGTAATGGCAAGGACGTGCGCGTGCGAGGGGAAGAAGAGGAGTAAGCGCAGAGACAGAGGAGGACAGAGGAAGGCGAGTAAGCACAAGTTCGGAGGGATGGGGAGGAAGAGGAGGGCATATGTGTGTATGTGTGTGTTTGCGTGTCTCCCATCACCTCGCACCTCTGTGAATGATTGCCGGGTCCTGCCGGTGCAAGTACGACAGCGCGTCGGCGATCTGAATGGCAACAAGATCAGAACAAATTACATTAAAATTTTGTTTGACAACAAGTCTCATCACAATAGTTGGTATCGATTATGATGATGTTGGTGATGTTGATGTTGATGATGATGATGATGATGATAATGATGATGATGATGATGGTGATGATGATGGTGATGATGATGATGATCAATCAGGCAAACAGCTCTAATCTACAGCGTGTCCGGAAATGAAGTACCGTTTGAAAATTGCGGTACTTTCGGTGCCCGACAGTCCGTGCGTGGTTCATCATTTCCCAGCTGTCCCATCCAACCTGCAAAAGCCATAAAAGGCCCTCGGTATCTGTGTATAGCTGCTCCCTTTGCTGCTTCATTTGTTTGCAAAGCAGATCCGCCAGCGAGCTGGACTGGGAGGGGAGGAGCGGGGCCGCAAGGAGAAGGGCAAACATCTGGAGCTGATCAATCAGGTGGTAGTAGCGTGTATGTGTATGTGTATGTGTATGTGTATGTGTATGTGTATGTGTATGTGTATGTGTATGTGTATGTGTATGTGTATGTGTATGTGTATGTGTATGTGTATGTGTATGTGTATGTGTATGTGTATGTGTATGTGTATGTGTATGTGTATGTGTATGTGTATGTGTATGTGTATGTGTATGTGTATGTGTATGTGCATGTGCATGTGCATGTGTATGTGCATGTGCATGTGTATGTGCATGTGCATGTGCATGTATAGAATGCTTGGAATGTGTGAGTACGTGGTTATAAGGTGTGTATGGGAATGGGGCAGGGGAGGGTCCAGGGGAGGGCATCATGTGTGACACGTGGTGTCTGGGCATCAGCGATCCAACAGCAATAAGCGGGAGCTTCCTCTCTCCCTTTACCTCTCCCCTCCCTTCAGCATACCTACCTCCATGTACTCCATAACTAAGCCATATGTGGTTGAGTGTGGGCCCAGAGCCACCCGACACGCAGCCCGGCATCGTACAATGTTTCTGATATATATGTGTGTGTAGTGAAAAGAAGTGGTCAGTCCGTTAACACGCACAGCCAGGAGGTGTGTGTTGGCCAAGGAAACGGGAGCCCCAGCGGGCGAGACGGAAGCCCCAGCGGCGAAGGTGCAAGGAGCAGGATGTGTGTTTGTGTGGAGGGGTGCGAGGGTGAGGTTGGAGGGTGAGGTGGAAAGTGAATGCTAGGCAAGGTGGGGTTGGACGACCCAAAATACGTACACACACATAAACCCACACCAGTACGCCCGCACCTACGCCTTCGTTCACCTATCACCCAAGTACAACACCCTAACGTTAGCACACGGCTTATGTATCTCTTGGCACCTGCTGTGGGCACGTATATACCAGATTGGTAGTGTGGTAGGTAAAGTGTAATTTCCACCGGGAACGTTAATTTCTACAAGACGTGAGTGAATCGTACGGAGCCCCTTGAAATCTTACAACCACCGTTTCCGTACGTACGGATGGGACAGGGAGGAAGCCAATGCGGCTTCCCTCAGTAGCAGCCGGATCGCGACCTGGTTGTTGGAGCGCTCAGGCCGCAACACCTGCACTAGCAATTGCAGTAGCAACAGTAGCACTAGTATTAGTGAAGTGTTATTAGCAGTAGCAAAAGCAGTAGTAGCAGCACTAGCAAAACTCCCCCGGTCCGGGTGCGCTTGAAGTACAGCTTTATCTCAGGGAGTCACGGCAAAACGAAGATGAACGTGGACGAGTCTGGGAAAAATAAATCTTATAAAAAATAAATCTTATAACATCTCAACAAATCTTGTTTCCAAGCACCAATTTACAATTGCGCATGAGGCGAGGGAGCTACGTGCCGTTTTACAATACCATACATGACCATGTAGTACGGTACAGTACGGTACCTTTAGGTGCGTCTGGAAAGAAAAGGACGAGATTCCGGATATGAAGGAAGGGCTAGGAAGACATGGCGCGTCCCATACCATAAGTCTCCAGACAAATGCACCCAAATAAACGAAACCGCAAGTTTGTAGGTTTTCGCAATCAGGTCTCACCTTCACAGCAACCACGCTGGAGTTATGGTGCGCCTTATGGACGGTGGCGAAGGCGCCCTGGCCCAGCAGCCGCCCGACCTTCAGTTTTAGCGCATCGCTGTCCATACTTAGCTGAAAATTTGGCTTTGTGTGATGCAGTTATCGGGTATTTAAAAGGTTCAAAGCTTGGCCCACAATACATCTCCCGAAGAAAAGGCGCTACGTGATCGCGACAATACTGCCAGACTGTTAAGTTAAACACAGTCCCCTATAAGCTTTTATTCTTGCCCAGAGGATTAGAGAATTAAGTCCTTCGCTGTGGCCTTTAAACAACGCCTACCAAGAACTTCACACCAAATTCATCACCTAATGATATTAAGTGTGCATTATTTGAACATATAAAATTAGAGTTCACTGAATAATATAATTCAGACTGGTGTTGTGGTGTCGCAATTGAGTTTGTTGAACAGATGAACACGGAACAGGCTCAATCTGGCGTGTTACATTAATTCCCGTGTAGAAAGCTCGTAATATTTACACATGTTACGAAACCGCATGCTTATGAAATCAAATTCCAAGCGTACCTATGGCGTATTGACGACATCACGACGAGGCCGGACGAGTTTCAGTGACGACATTCAGGGCGTTCCCATTTTTTCAAGCGGGTGTAGTAAAACATAGATAGAAATTATCATTGAGTATATCATTACTTTTGAGTTACGTGCATGACAAGAAGCCGCGGCAGTTGTTGTAGCTCCACGCTAACCCTCGGTCTTTACTAAGGCCCGGCACTAGTCAGAGGCTTTAACCGGACGTTGTCGCGCATGATGATTAACAAATAAATTTAGCACTAGTTAATAAATTTACATCATTGCTGCTTGAATTTCTCATATCTCTTATGGTGCTGAAACTTGCGTTAAGACGTATATCGTCGTTGTTCACAGGTTAGTCGCAGCCAACATAATAAAGCGACAAATAAATTTATTATGTTGAACCCAGATATTGCACATTTGAGGAAAAAGCATGCATTTAATGTATCGTTGGTCACGTGCGGATTCGTGCGGCGAAGTGCTGAGTCGTTTGTCTGTTTTGAAGACAGTGATGCTTGCCAGCAACATCAAGATGCACCGGATCTGACCATATGCAATCATTTCGTATCGTCCCTATCATTTCATCATGAGACGTACCACTTGAACTTTCCCTAAGTACCGGGACAGGAGAGCCGTTGGGATATCAGTATATCTGTGACATTACATGGAAGAGGCATACCGAGTTAATGGAGACTGTCCTAGTAACGGCGTTGCAGTTCCTTAGCTCCGGAACCCAGATGTTCTGGTCGTTAGATTAACACTCCCCCGCGAACAGAACATCACCGAAAAACAAAACCTCTCAGCAAACGCCCATGCACAAACGAAACTTCTCAAATTCCGCCTGCGGCAAGGGCTTGGTCAGCATATCCGCGACCATGTCCTCCGTGCGGCAGTATTCAAAAACCACATATCCGTGATTCTCCTTTTCCCGAACGAAGTGGTGCATTACGTCGATATGTTTGCTCCGATCGGACTTGATGGGGTTTCGAATTAGGCTGATCGCGCCTAGGCTGTCATCGAAAATGCGTACTGCCTCTGTTGACTGCCCCAGATCCGCCATTAAATTGCGTAGCCACATTGCCTCCCGCGTTGCAAATGACGCTGACATGTACTCTGACTCCACTGTTGACGCGGCTGTAGTCGACTGCAATCGGCTCTTCCAGCTGATAGCTCCACCGTGCAGCAGGAAGACGTAGCCAGTGGTTGAGCGACGATCGTCCCTATCATTAGCCCAGTCGGCATCCGCATACCCATGCAAAACATCGCTGCGGCCATATACAATACCGTACGCCGCTGTACCTTTCACATACCGCAAAACCGACTTTGCTGCTTCCCAGTGGGCCTGTACTGGTTTGGACATATATCGCGCTAGCCGATACACTGACTGGGCAATGTCCGGCCTACTTATTACCGCCAAATACATCAGGCTCCCCACCAGTGCGCGATATTTGGTGGCATCCCTTCAGGAAATCGTCGCCGACCATAGTGCACAGCGCCGTCTTCGCATCTTCGGCTTTATCACCGGCCGAAATGGGTCTGTCGGTATTCTCGCTCCACAGCTTCTCCTCCTTCAGGTGCAGCTTAGCTCGCCGCGACCATCGGATGTAGTCCTTGATATCCTTGAGCGAGTCGCCCTTCCACTTTCCCATGTTAGTCAGGCCCTAAAACAAGGTGCCACTCAAAACCTGAGTCTGCTAAACCGCAGTGACTACTCGCGCTATGACTGCGCGGGGCTCATAACCACTTGAACTTTCCCTAAGTACCGGGACAGGAGAGCCGTTGGGATATCAGTATATCTGTGACATTACATGGAAGAGGCATACCGAGTTAATGGAGACTGTCCTAGTAACGGCGTTGTAGTTCCTTAGCTCCGGAACCCAGATGTTCTGGTCGTTAGATTAACAGTACCGGTTTTCTGTGAGTTTCGGTTATTGCAAGATACCATGGACGAGCGAGTCTGTGGTTCTGGAGCCAGGCATCTCCTGTTCTGTGTGTGGTCTGGCTGGAGGCCGTGAGCGCTTCACACTTGGAACGCCTAATGTGGTTTCGTGAGGGTCATGACTCCGCGTCTGCTGCCGCTGACTCCTCGCCGTCATGAACAGGCCTGCTAGCGCCTGGCTGGCGCTATCCTTCGGGTTTCGGTCAGCTGCTTGATTCGTTCCTCATGCGGCGTCAGGTTCCAACAGGCTGGGCCACGACCCTCTCGCTGACCCTCGCTGACCGATCTTCCCTTTCACTTCACGGGGCGAGGTGACGCATTAGATAGGTTACCGCCAGTTCATTAGATAGGTTACCGCAAGTGGACAGTCGCTTACCAGAAGGATTTTTGAACGCCTCGCTGCATCAAATTGGACGCCCCTGCTGGCGCTGGGGCTCACTGCTTGCATATATATATCCCTATTACAGGACACCGTCAAGGCACCGAGACGGTGTGCCGCATCCGCAGCACTTCCGGTTAGAACATTATAACAAAAAAACCATGTCGAGAACAAAACCTTAGCCCTAGCCCATGACGTTTGCGAAGTAATGTGTGATATTGTAAGATTTCATCGGCCTACATACGGCCAGGGTTGTACCGCTGTATGTGGCCCTAAGTGGCACGGCAGCATCACGTAGGCAAATAAAACAGCGCCTATCACATAGAAAGATGTAAGGCCCAACCGACATGCGCAAGCGAGGCCTAGTCCCTGCTGTGGTAGTTCAGATAAAACATAACCCTAGCTAGCCCTTTCCGCGACACATGCTACGAAGCAAGGTGCAGTACTAACCTGTACGACAAGGTGCTACTGCCAGATAGATTCTGCCAAATAGTTACTGCCAGATGGCGCGGCGTCCACACTCACTTGCGGGACTAGGTCCAGAAAGGCGAAAAGGAAATCAAGGCTAGCAGATGGTCCCACACGCACGCACGCGTGCTGCTGCTCAACCTGTCGATGCATGCGTGCATGATGGTACGTACCTAAGCACGCACGAAGTGATAAGCCTGAAGAAGTTCTCCCAGACATATGTAACGGAAATAAATATACATAACAATCAACTACCTAATATCGACGTACTTGCGGGCGCATGGTGACGGGTGATGTTGGTTGACATCTTGGGCACAACTCCTTCCTGGACTCCATATAGGCGTTGCAAAGACCATCTTCGTCTCCATCCATAAAACCTATCCATACCTTCTGGGTGGTCAGAGGATAGTCCTTGCGTATCATGTTGGAATAAATCTCATAATACTTCTGGAACGCCCAAGCCATCTATTTGTACAATCTGTTCGTCGTTGAATACGAACGAAGCGCCGTACATTCCGGCAAGCTAAGACCGTGCAGTACATTCTGCAAATACAATTCGGTACTGGTGCACTTAACCACAACTAATGGTGAAGTGAAGTTGTATCTCGGATTTGCATTTGCAAGGTCGGTAGAAATCATGCCGGCCAGTCCACTGCAGTTGAGGGGATCAATCAGATATCTAGGTTTTGGAGCGCTGGGGTTATAGAGATCAAGATTCAGGGAGATAAGTACGATGATGTCGGATCGGGATCTAGGAAGGGGGTTCTAGTGGCGATGGGGGCTGGGAGGTGTAGTATCCTGGGGTATCTACGGGTAGTGTCAAAGATGGAGCCAAGATGGTCATCTTTCGATCGAGCCTTTGCAAGGTTGACATAACAGAGATACAACAGGAGGGCGGGGGTAGTGAGGGTGGTTTGGGGGAAAGCTTGAATGGCCTAGGCGGCGATGGGGGCCGCCGCGGGGAGGGAGGTGAGCGCAGGGGTGATGGAGGACGGGGCGATGGAGGCGGGCGCGGGGGCCGTGGAGGAGGCCGGGACGGCCTGGTGGAGGGTGGGACTACTGCCTTGAGGCTGCGGAGATGCGCGCTGGTGTGGTGAGATAGTGATGACGGTACGGATGCGGCAGCCGAATCATCACCTGCAGCCGAATCCTCCAGTGCTGCTGCAGAGACCAGGGACACTGCGGTATAGCGTGCGCACACATACACACGCATATACATATACATATACATATACACATACACATATTGGTTATAAAGCTGCGTGCACACGCTACAGCAGTCCCTCTGAATGCTGAGGGCGATCTGTTTCCCGCATCTGAGACGCAATGAATTTTGGAGGCGAAGTCAGATTTTGAAAGCTGCGTGCCGGTAGGTGGAGCCCATGCATGCATGTACACAAAAAAGCCGAAATTGGCCATTATGCATTATCAAGAGGATATTGGAATATTTGAACAATTGACCGGATTGCTTGGGATGATTCCATTGCTGTTGAGCAAATCTCGGATGTCACCCGAGCTGGGCCATTTCCGTCCTCATCATTTCGTTGAATGTTCGCTCTCTCCCAAGTAAGGGTGGGTGGCAGGTACGATTATGCCGGGTACATTTATTATATCATAAATAAAATACGATCTCATGAATATAACATATTGTATTACATTCTAATCATTATAGATTATTATACACGGCGGCTGCTTGCCTGGGAAAAGCAGACAATAAGAAACTGCTGCTAGTAAAACGACGATTACTGGCCTGCGGGCCCTACGACAGCAGCTGCCCATTTTCCCCCCAGCGGGATGCAAAGAAGCAAATATTTGATTATCACCACCAAGCAAGCAAGTCGTCGGGAGCCGCTACAGACGACGTACTACGCCGTACGACAACCGCAAGCGAACGAGCGGCCTCGCAAGTTATTGCGCAAATATTATTCTACTGTGGATTAATCCAACAAACTAATATTTGAAGAAATTGCTTGACAAGTAGTTAACTCTCATCAATCAACGTAGATCGTCGAATGCACCAAGCAAGCGTACGGCGTTTCGTATAATACGGAAGCAGAGGCATGCGCGCAATCTACTTAGCAGAATATGTTCATCCAGGGGATGAACGAACTGCATTGGTCACATATTCTGCTGGTCAGACATTGACTAACATTAACACTAAAATTAATGCATTATGACACAATTTGCCCCGGGGCTTAAGCCAGAAAATTCCCGTTTAATTCTCTAAATTTTAAGCCGCCGTCGTAATAATTTCAGCCACATCATCAACCGAGCAATCCATCCATCCAACCAAGCAATCCAAGCGATCATCCAACATACACTTGCTTGTCAGGCTTACTTCATTATCTAGCCATATATACGAATCTACTCAAGCATATCTGGTACGCGCTGCGATGGATAATGGATTTTATTCATCTATTTTGCAGCGTCCTTCGCTAGAGAGCCTTCAAGCCAGCAACGCATGATGACTCGATATTATTTGTACGGCAGTCGGTCCTTAACTGCCTTAACAAGCTCATGCATGCGTGCATCATCAGCACGACATGCACACACGGTACGGCAACTATTGAAGATGACCTTGCTTATTATGCATCCCGAGGTAAACTATAATGTCAGATGTGTGCTCAATAGGCTGGCTCGCCTGTCTGTGGCGGGAATCGCTTCATTGGGTTCGTTTGTTAATCGGATCATCATTCGGAACATTGATCGATGCATAATTATATACTAAAGTAAATAAGCTCTCAGCATCAGGTATTATTTGTAAACACGCAGCATCCTTTCATTCGTTTTCCATTTTAAGGATTTTGGAATACCTACGGATCGCGATTTACGTACGTACATATCGGCGGGTGCGGGCACTTTTCATTCGGCGCCAACCTCGCCCGGCATTATTATAAAGGCGGCAGCAGCCCCTCACTGTCCTTCACACTATTCGGGATAGACATTGTCCGAATTCCATATATAGATATCCTGAGCAGGAAACGCACATCGGGCTAGCTTGCAAGTGCGTAACCCTTTATCCATTACCAGTCGATCAAGTCAGCTAGCAGCGGCCGGTCAGCCATCAGCCATCAGCGTAATGCCCCACGAGTCTCTTAAACCGGTCACTCCAACCGAAACACGTTACTTGTACGGACGGAGCAAGCAATGACGCATGTACCGCACAGTGCAGATACATATATATGTATGTATAGATATGCATATATGTCAATGTGTAGACATCTATCGGATCAATCGAACCATCGATCTCCGAATTGCGGCAGGCAGGGACGACATATCAGACATGCATGTCGCGTACGAAGGATGTGCACTGGAGTGCAGTGCAGGGCGGTATCAGTGTGTACATACATGCACATGTTGATGGTGCGTAGACGCTCTGATCAGGTGGGCAACTAGGGGGCCCTGTAGGCAGCTAGGGTGTCCTTGTGTATGTGTATGTGTATGTGTATGTGTATGTGTATGTGTTTGTGTATGTGTATGCGTATGCGTATGTGTATGTGTATGTGTATGCGTATGTGTATGTGTATGTGTATGTGTATGTGTATGTATATGTGTATGTGTATGTGTATGTGTATGTGTATGTGTATGTGTAGAATGCTTAGAATGTGTGGGTACGTGGTTATAAGGTGTGTATGGGAATTGGACACGGTCCAGGGGAGGGCATCATATGTGACACGTGGTGTCTGGGCACCCGAATACCTGTACACGCCCTTCCTTTCCTAACTATATATCCACTTCTTTTTACACTACCTTGTTCCATCAAAAGCTAGGAGGCTAAAACACCGCTGAGCGATTGAGGGCTAACTTCTATCCAACTTAATGAGATTTCAGGCAAATGAAATCACTGTAATGATTTACAGGCCGACAAGCTACTATCTTCTTTCTCGTTAAGGACATTTCATGGACAATAAGAAGCTTGTAATAGTCATCATTACTAGCTATATGTACGCAGTATTTGATCAAAGTTGGATTGATAGGTTATTTTCCTGCTGGCCATCCAGCAGCATGAACTCTTTATACCCATGCTGCCTTCGTGGAGCATGCACCTTGCTTGCTGGCGGTGGCTGTATCATATGCACACTCACGGTACATGAACATCTATATATATATATATGTATATATATATATGAATACGTATGTATATATATATATATATATACGAATACGTATGTATCAGCAGCTGTATTCTCAGGTGAACAGCCGCTTTTACTTTCCGGGAATGCATGTGTCTGCATGTCACAACGCCGTCCGCCGCCTCTAGCTTAAGGAAATACGACAAGGACCCTTCGGTTGGTGGAGCGAGCAACGAAAAAGTCCAACCAGACACCTCCACCTGATTACCAACAGGCTGTGCTGAGCATCCCCGGCGGCACCGGCATACCTTCCCCCATAAATGACTGTACCTCCAGCTGCATTTAGCTTGCTGACTGGCGGGTTCGCCACCTAGATAGTGAATCATCAGCGTCTATCTATCTATCTATCTATCCAGAGGACCGTACCACTACCGTACCAAGCCCCCATCACATACACAAGCACGTCTAGATTCCAGACACGGAAGCGCAGATCCCCACCTCATGGACACTCATCACCAAGATCCCCACCAACCAGCCATGCGGGGTATATAGCAATGCGGGGGAGGTACACCCGAGTACATAGATCCTCGTCAGCCGTATCCGGCCTAAGCTACTTGATACCACCACCCTGCTGCAGATACGACTACTGCTGCTGCCGACGACATTTCAAACCGTTAGGCTGGCTGCTGGAGGCAAGACACGTTATGGGTCTTGGTTAATGAGGTATGGCGTCGATGCTTTAGCCATAGCCCGTGATGCTGCTGTGACAGAGATAACATGCCGATGCACCCTTATAACAAGTCTTCCTGAATAATAATCATAACGCTAATTTAATGCAATTTGTGGATGTACAGCAAATAAGTACGGATTCTAGCTATATCGATGGGCGTGTGCGAACGCACGTATGCACGCATGCGCAGGTACAAACCTCTTTATAAAAGTGACCGAGACAGTGACAGACAGACAGACAGACAGACAATTAAAGCCCAAACCAATGTTATGATGCGGATATGCATTATGATCATCGTAAATTTCGAATTGACAACGAAATACAGCAAAGTGGTAATGGACGCGTCACCAGGGAAGGAGGCGGAGGCGGAGACACAAACGGCCGGCGGTGTGTACGTACCCAGCGGCACTATGCCAACATGTTAAGCAACTATGAAAGCAACGTTGGCGCTTATGCATCTGCCATGCTATCCTGACGCCGGTGCTCGCACGCACGCACGCCCATCCGTGCCAATATATATGATAGGATGCACATATATCTAGATTCATGATTATTCCAAAGGTATGTAGAACGAAACGATATCAGAAAGATCAAAAAAGATTATCCTTCGCACGTTAATTGATGCTGCCAATTGGAACCACTCGCGCAAGGAACAACGACACTTGCTTTACTACAATTATGATCATCGTCATGTATCATCATCCTGCAGCACTCAACTCCACTCCTCCCCTCCATCTCCCGCAAAACACACACGCTTGAGTGTTGTACACCTACCCAGCGTGACCTCCGGGACCAGGTCCGAACGCCGTTGCTTACAAAGGCCAAACAATGGTATGGGGCCGTCAACGCACCCGGCACCCATTTGTCTTCGAATAAGAAGCACCAGTAGGTATACCTTTCCGGACAGACAAGGCATTGCGTAGCACGCAGCATTCTTCAACGGTACGTTGCAGCAATCCTCCTTTGCTTTGAGGACTAACTAAAATGAGTGCTGAATGTCAGGTAGTCCTAGGCAATATTCTCTTGTGAATGCTGGAGTAGCGGTGGTGCGCTTCGTGGCAGCAGTGGGGGCGATGGTGGTGATGGTGGTGGTGATGATGGCGATGGTGGCGGTGGTGGCGGTAGTGGTGGTGGCAGTGGTGGTGGTAATCAATCTCATATCAGACATAGTCTCGGCCTTCTCCTCCTCCTTCTCATTCTCCTCCTCCTCCTCCTCCTCATTCTCATCTAGCTAGGTTGCCACATCGTTTACTCATTTCTTCGCGCATGCCCCGAAACCATCACAGCACCATCACCACCATCACACTGCTGAAATATGGAACTCAAACAATCCAATCCCCCTGAGCGCGTGCCGCAGGTGTATAGCCGCCCGCCTTATAAGCAGTGGACTCCCGGCTGCATGTCGCTGTCGGCCGCCGTCCGTGTGTCGGCGTCCATCCCCAGCGGACGGAAACCCCTCCCACACGGACCGAACGAAGGAAGCGGCCGTTCCGCAGGCGGGAATCAGCTCGCTGCTGTACTGAGCCCGCAGCTCCAGCCACTTGACGGGTCGCTACGAAAATGCACACGACGCAATGGTGTGTCCAACTTGGTGTGTGTAGCACCTGGTATGCGTACGATGAATAACGTGCATGTTTGCCCGCACACACTCGCCGTACTTAGGGCTTCACCGTGCTGTTAATAGTAATAAGTGCTGGCTATTCGAGATGGAGTCAGAGAGGCGGGGGAGGTAAGGCGGGGGCCATCCAGAGTTGAGGTCGGAAACTCAGCCGGGCTTGCTTCTCCACCTCTATTATGATCACCAACTTGGGGTCGCTGGAATCACAACAGACTGGCAAATCATGAGTCAACTGAGTGCTATTCCGACCGCAGGCACCATTCCTTTCCGCTGCCCATATACGCGCAAGGCGCCGCATCTGTTGTTGCCATCGGATCTACGAGCATTGCGAATACGCTCACAGAGGTTTTCGGGTACACATTGCAGTCCAGGTTTTCTGGTTTGGCCCAACCCATCCATTGGAACTGATGCACGGTTGTAATCAAGCTCATCATCTCCTTGCATTTCGACGGGCTTTGGTTCAAGATGCCCTCCACTTCAAAGACAGTGCTGCTGCATTTGGTGATCTGGAATGGCGAAAGGAACTCGAACAGGGAGCTGGTGTCGGTTAGCTGAGTGGAAATCATATCGGCTAGCCTGGTGCAGTTGATGGGACCAAACGGGTCTCCTGATTCCGGAGTGCTGGGGTCATTCAAGTTGAAAACTATTCCGATGTAAAATAGGATGCCGCGGGAAGGGGGCTCTAGTGGCGATGGGGGCTGGGAGGGAGGGGGTAGTGAGGGTGGTTTGGGGGAAAGCTTGACTGGCCTAGGCGGCGATGGGGGCCGCCGCGGGGAGGGAGGTGAGCGGAGGGGTGATGGAGGACGGGGCGATGGAGGCGGGCGCGGGGGCCGTGGAGGAGACCGGGACGGCCTGGTGGAGGTTGGGACTACTGCCTTGAGGCTGCGGAGATGCGCGCTGGTGTGGTGAGATAGTGATGACGCTACGGATGCGGCAGCCGAAGTATCAACTGCAGCCGAATCCTCCAGTGCTGCTGCAGAGACCAGGGACACTGCGAGAAAATATTTAAGTGTTGATTTATGTAAACAAATAAGACTGTGACAGTAATTTGTTTGATGAGTTCAGTAAAGTCGGGAATAATAAGGCCTAATATATCCTGTCGTCCTGATGATCAGGAACAATGAACACGTACCTGTTGCGAGCGCTAGGACACAGTAGACGCAGACCCTGGAAGCTCTGCTCATTTCCTTACGATTCATTCGGCCAAGCAGAAAAAACAAAGAAAATGCGATGATCGCTAAAAGGTAGAATGGACAAGTTAGTGACTTACGTATTTGTGTGTAGTATCGGAAAAATGACACCATTATTAAATGATGTGATGTATATCGAGTGACGTATATCGAGTAATGACTCCATGAGAAGGCGGGCGTGCCCTCTCGCGCCCTCACTCCTCATGTATACATTCACGCATGCCTTTCGCCCAATTAAAATTTTTAATATAATACATGCATCAAATGATGATATTGCATAACTCATTTGAGAGTCATCGGCACGAACTATGGTATAGCTTCCATGTCACCTGGCTCTGACAGGCGCAGACGTGAGGAAGCCCTGGGGCGATCCCCGCCGATCATGCCGGATCCTCTCTAACCCGCTTCTAAAGTAGCATGTTATCATGAAGCTCTTCGTTAGTTTACTGTCTCCACAGATGTTGTAATAAGCGGAATTCTGAAGTTATATGGCTTCACGCTGGAGGTCGCGACAGCATGACAAACGTGACCTAGTCAAGGTCAAGTTCCTCCGCATATTTCAGCGGCTACAGAGACCGTACCTGAAGCTTCATGATAACTTACTACCCGAGAAGAAGATTGTTGAGATTACGGACACGATCGCCCCAGGTCGGTTTCAAGTGGGGCAGATGGCCAACCGGGAAAGGAAACCTGTACAAATCAATCAGACTCCAATCTCTTCTCTTATTGCTATATATCATTAGAATGATTAGGATGACCCTGAAACAATCGGAAACTTCTGGCAAACAATTTAAGCACTTATTGTGGACGAGTTTTGTTTGGTAACACGACCTGCATTATTCGTTTGACCAGCTGCCCACTTGTGTACTCCTGCCAACCCCGACCCCATACCCCCTCTATCTCTCTCTGGAGCTCTTCACAACTCATGACAAGCTCGCACTCGCTCCGATACTTTTCCGTTGGTCCTTCCCACACTCGCTTGCTACTCACACCCTTAGGTCGCACCTCGTCACACTGCCTGCAGAGTTACTTCGTACCGAGAAGTACGGTTACGCACGCCAGCCCACGATACATGAAATTGACGGACACTCAAGTGTTGAAAATACCGCCATCTCGCTGAAGGACGCAGGAAATTGGTAGAGGGTGGACGCTCGCTGCGGCCCGCCGTGTCGCAACTCGCAAGGTACCTCAAGGCATTGGATGCCGACCTCAACCGAATATTCCCCAAAACCCTACCTCCTGGGTTTCTTCCATTGCATCTACATTCTACTTATTATGGGCATCATGTGGTGCCTTCGTATGCATGTGCTTGGTGTAGGACTTCTTGGACTGAATACATGACGAGTGATAAGTGTGTCGTCCATACCGAGCTCGTCGGGTGCTGTCAGACTAAAGGTGTGGCGCACGATTATGTTTGAGGTCACGTCGGAGCTACACATCGATGTGTGCATGATTACAGACCTTGTAATGAAGACACCAAATTATGATTACTGATAACATCAGAAAAGGCACAAAATAAGGATACGGGAAGTACGATATGGTTTAGCTTTATGCGTTGCCATGAAATAAATTTGACAATTGTTGGACTAAAGTCGATGCCGCCTTTGCTCTTTGCGTTCGCAATGTCCACTTCGCGGTGTGGTGGCACAGTTGGTGGTCAAATGCCGCATCTGGCACAGACATTCGTAAGTCGAGGGTTTGTATTCGTATGCCTGAAATATACAACTGTTGGTCAAAATCTGCCAAACACCTTTACAGCCCACTAAATATCACTCAGGTCCGGCGGTACACTGCCGTATAGACTGTACAGCGTCGAAAATCACCATGTAATAATTGCCCAGGCCGACATGTTAATATGGCTGAATCACACTTAGGTATATTCAGTCAGTGTACTCTGTGCTTCTGTCAACACTTTCGCACTGGTCAACCTGCGCGGCGGTTGCTTGTCGTTAAGGTGGTTGCATACGCATAAAGGCCTCGCCTTGAGCCTACACAAAAAGACAGTGGCACCACATCACATTGCACAGGAATGATCAACCACAATTTACAGCACATTCGTTCATTCAAAATGCATAATCTGCGGGAGATTGGAGAAATTATATACTGGTGTTTAACCATCTGCCAGTAAAAACACTTTGAATTATTTATTGTTTCTGCTTTCCTTCTCATGCTTTTCTTTGTCTTTCAACTAATACCTTTAATTGTTGCATCTCGATTACAACGACGCAAATGAAGGCGGCTGACTCCCGATGAGGATTTTCTAATCACTTGCATTATGGACCAAAAAATAGTATGTTGCCACAAAGTGCATATCAGGTCAGTGCGCAGTACTGTGTTATTTTCTGTGAGTGGGCTGTCTTGCAGCAAGCCACGTACCGACGGCCGTCACAAGCTTTGCATGCTGTTGCAAGTATTGAAAACAATAATAAATTTAATCATCAAAATAATTTAAAAAATCGCACTCCTTTTTGCCGCCTGCTCCACAAAACCGTCAATGTCAGCACCATACCATGTCAAGCCCTAAAGTCCTATTCGAGCACCCTTCCCAACGAATATCCAAATGCAGTGTGGCTCGAAGGTCTGGTGCGTGGGCCCCGCAATCCTCGGTTTTCAGCTCTGCAGCGTCCGCCTACCCTCAGGCCACCCTGTGTGTGTTGGTCAGCAGTTCAACTCGCCCTTGCTCCGCCAATCAGCCCGCATCTCTACGGCGGCCGCAGTGCTACGGCCCCAAACGTATCAGATACATTGACACGAGCCATCGCTTAATTCTTGCGCTTGCCAGCAGCGGCAGCGCCAGTGGCAGCAGGAGCACCGGTGATCCTGATGCTGATGCCACCAATGCCGATGGAGACTTAGATTTGAATGCGCCTTCCCCAGGTGCACCCCCAGCTGCAGCCGCAGCATCAGGTCTCAGGCAGCGAGGCAGAGCCAAAGTGGATTATGCCGCGGATAGGGCCCTCGAGGAGCGAGACACTTCGGTGGTCGTGCGGCATAGGAGGGGTGCGGCATTTCGCCGCAAGCCAGTCACCCTCCCTGGCGCTGCCGCTCTGGAGCAGGGAGTCTCTGCGTCCGGCTCAAACGAAGACAGCCGCCGGGATGTTGCTGCCAGCGCCAAGTACAGAGCCACAGGAGATAAGAGCCCAACGCTGGATCCCGACGTCAAAGCAGCAGCAGAAGCAGCAACAGATGGGTCGACGCATACTGTACCGCCGCCACCGCGGCCAGTTGTGATGGACCAAACTGGGGCCGGTAGCAGCAGCGGAGGAGGAGGCTTGCTATCCCGACTGGCTCGAGGGAAGAGAGCATCAATGCTGCCGCCAAGGCGCAGCAGAGGCCGCGGCGATAGCGCCAGCATTGGTAGAGGCGACGATAGTGGCGGCAACAGCCGCAGAAGTACCATTCGCCGTCCATCAGGCGGCAGTAGCAATCCGTTGAGCCCAGATCTCTCGGATGTTTCTCAAGTCAGTAATACGGCAATAGTTGCAAGCACAGACAACGAAGCCGGAATTCATCTGGATGCAGCCTCTGATGAGTTTCTCAATGGCTCTGATACGCTGCCGGTGGCCCCGACTGCGGCAGCAGTAGCAGCAGCACCTGCGGTGGAAGTAGATGCTATGGCAGCCACGACGCCACTGCTGACGCCAGCTGCACCTCCGCCGTCGGCGTCATCTGACGGGTTCATGGCTGGGGAGGACTGCCCCTCATCATCGTCAACCATCTTGGCTGGCACTAGCAGTAATAGTAGCGGCAGTAGCAGTGGCGGCAGTACGAGCACCCGTGGTGCTGGTGGCAGCGGCAGTAGCAGTGGCGGCAGTACCAGCACCCGTGGTGCTGGTGGCAGTGGCAGTAGCAGTGGCGGCTTAAGGGTAGAGGGCGGTGTTATTGACCCTCTGGTAGCTCGGTTGGCACGTGTGGTAAGTCGTGTTTAGTGAATGTGCACACCAAAGCATTAGGCCCACAGGGACCGCCGGGAGCCCGACTGTGGGAGCCAAAGCCGTCTTCTTGGTTGCATCATTCTGTCTGTCGAGTACCCGCATGTCTGTCGAGTATCCACCCGACATCGGTAGTCTTGGTGTCGGGGATGGTCGGCGACCTTGTGCTCGGGCATTTGCACCGTGCCTTTGCAATAGGTAGATGGGAAAAAACGTGATGCCGTACCCGATCTATCCCGTACCTGTACCAGACGTTTGATACACACACACACACACATGTGTGTGTGTGTGCCAGCACCCCGATGTATGCGTCCCCCCCCCGTCATGTTCTCTTCTTGTCTTTTAAGCACACATGCCTCCAGCGTCGATTTCATTTGGTTTCCCCCTTGGCCTCCTCCTTGTCCTCAATGAAGCATCAAAATCGCCAGGTATATTGGTTCTTTCCCTTCCCTTCCTTTCATTTCTTTCCCATCCCATCCTTTCTTTTCCTTTCTTATCCTTTCTCTTTCCTCTTCTTGACCATATTCAGCAACAGCATGATACATCCCCGTCGTTGCCGCTACAGGTTGCTTACGTCGAGCGCAAGCTGCTGGGCGATACTCAGGCTGTCGCCGCCGCCACCGCGGTCGCTACGGTACACCCCGACGTGTCCCGACTACCGCTTCCGTCACCGCCTGCTGGCGCCATGCAGCCCCTGGAGCTATTCGCTGAGGCGCCCATGACGGGACGACTGCTGGCGAAGGCAGCGGCGGAGGCCGCACCTCAACGAGAGGTGCGTCACCGCCCTAGTGACGTCATCAGTTGAGGGCCCGATCAGTGGGCCCTTACCTACTTCCCAACCTGCCTACCTCGGCAGGCTGTGGAAGAGGGAAAGCCGAGGGGGAAAATCTGCACCGCTTTCTGTACCCGTATACAACATGCCGTGAATTGCAATTGGATTGAGAAGGAGTATTATAAAGTAATCGAAATCAGGTGGAGGCACCTGAGGGAGTTTCGTCAAGTGGTCTATGATTCTTGCTTTGGTTGCGAGAGGCCGCAAAATTAAATTGCCCGGGATCTCCTCAGCTGGTGCGGCTGCCTGGCATTGGTTGCGGACCAATGCCGGGCAGCTCCACCAGCTGAGGAGATCACGGGCAATTTAAGTCGGCATGCCCTGGCGCACAGCGTGGTAGGGAAATGGACAGACTGATGTGTAAGGACGGGTTGGGTGAGTTCAGGTGCGCGATGCTGAGGCAAAGCTTCGCGGTCAGGGAATACCCAACCTACATATCTTGATCTAGCAGCTGAGAGATGTCCGAAACAGCAGCAGCCTTCCAGTCACCGTTCTTCATGGCCACAGAAGTTTTCAAGGTAATTAACCCGTGAACGGGTGTCCTCCGAACAACCACCACAACCACCCTTGCTGACCCACATGGCGATCAGTGTCATACTGCCATCCGTAATCCCGTCGTACAGGTCTCCTCTGCGCCAGGAGCGGATGAATGGAGGCTCCTGGGGGACCCTATACCTCCACCCCTGCTGCAAGTGGCAGCAGAGACACGTGACGCCGTACCCAGCCACCTTTCTGGCATCGGTAATGAAAATGATATCGATAGCTCTGGCGCTGGGCACGGGGGCGACGGTCAAAGTGGCGGCGATAGTGACAGCCACAGCAGTACCAGTTCCGCAGCGTTTGTCGCCGATGAGCTCTTTCGCGCCCGGGAGCAGGAACAGTTGCGGTATAAATCTTACCTTAAGCAGTTTGTGCTGCGCGCAGCGCCGGCAGGTAGTGCCGGGCGGGCCAGCAGCGGCCGGGCAGATGGGGTTGGTGATAACAGCGGCGAGCAGATGCGAAAGCGGAAGCAGCAACGACGACAACAGCAGCCGCAGAGGGACCAGCGCCCGCAGATAAAGTTACAAGAGATGGCGGACTTGATTGATGGGAATTTGTCGCCGACTCCTGAGGATGGCAGTGCAATCTTGGAGCCTCAAAGGGCTTTTTTGGGCGAGGTAGGCATGCACAGTTGCTGCTTGTCATGCTTGAGCGGATAAACTACATTCGGAAATGGATTGCATATTGATAACAATAAGCCTGACTACGTAGTCGGTGCCATGGCAGCAAGAAAGCGTGTCGCTGGAGCAAGAAATGACTCAAGACGCAATTTTACAGTCACAGAATAGGGAACCATTAATTTGGAGCGGTGTACATCGATATGTGTGTCTCTCGACCAAGGTCAACAAACATCTTGTTCGCGCGTGGTTTGCTGACATCTAAGCGAGTAAAAGGGATATCATGAGAACAAATAGAAAGCGTGAAATGAAAAGGTCACACGGTCTGGTAACGCGATCGACCGAATTGCTAGTGTTGAGGCTCGATCCCGCGACCTTGGAAAAAAATTTGGAACCATTTCTCGATTTGTGCGTGTCATCCTTGCGCAGGGGCCATGCTAATCTTCTCTGTATTTTTCCAATTTTAACAGTTGTGCCGAAGCACGTCAAAGATCGAAATTATTCCATATATATAGCATTAGTACGGCAATATCATCCGGCCCCCTTTGCCCTTCGCGTGTTACACCTCATATCCCGTGAAGCATACGACATGCAGCGCCAGCAGCACAATCGCTTCAACCACTTTCCCACCTCGCAGATCGCATCCACGAGTGACTGGCTGCAGCTTCGCACCTTATTAAGCGTTGCAAGAGAGGCCAACCATCTTGATTCGCGTATTGTCGCCGCTGTGTTCAAACAGGCCGCAGGTAATCTCCACCCCACTTACTCCAACTCACCTGCAACGTGACCACATTTAACCGCATTTGGACTGTCAATTTTACTTGTCCGCAAACCGCCTATTGGCTAGTCCCCCCATGTGTGTACCCCACCTCTCGCCCAACGCGCGACTTGCCGAGCTCCGAGGCTCCTTTCTTTTCCTCGGTGTTGGCAGGTATTCTTGCAATCTAGCTAGGCATCTAGCTATACATCAACCCGCACACCTTCCTAAATGTCTAGCTAAATGTCTAGCTCTAAACCTGGGTGGGCTTGAAAACTGGTGAATTTGTGGGAAGGGAGCTTTCCAAAGCTTTGGTACACATTGGGGGCACCCGCACATACCTGCAACCAACATTACTAGTACTGCTGTCTTCTTCCCTTCAATTGGGTCCCCTGTGTATCAAAGAACGTCTGTCTGTCCATTCGTAATTCCATATCTGTATCCGTATCCGTACCTTCAAACCCACATAAGATTATATCCCCCCCCCTTCATGTCTACTTCGCCTTACGGCACATGTCCCCTTTCCTCCTGTCGCTGCTTCTCAACTACCAAAATGTACCTCTCAATTAAGACCAACCCCTCATCCCACAAACCCGCCAACCCGCCAACCCGCCATCGCCCCCATAAGGGTTGTTCGCGGAAGTTGCAGGTTGTGGCTCTCAGCTCGAGTGCTCGGGGCGACTATCAGTGGGGTCCCTTGATCGCAGCAGGGGAGTGATAGGAACATCTGTCGGCGGTGGCGGTGGCGGTGGCGGCGGCGGCGGCACTGTGGACGCTGGCGGCTCACCGCTGATTACCCGGTCGCCACCGGTCGTCACGACGATGTTCGGGCCGGCGGAGGTTGAGGCGTACGCCAGCTTCTGCAATGGGTTGACAGCGGCAGCGATGAGGGCTCTTCGGCGGCGTCGAGCATCCCACCGCGAGAAGTCCGCAGGTGTTGGCGCGCATGCTGGTGGTGGCGATCATGCTGGTAGTGGACATGACGTAGCGCAAGTACGGCGCGTAAACACATTGCCTTACAGGAAAAGTACAGAAAAAGTACATGGCCGTACGAAACAAGTGATACAGTGTTCTAGGGTTAAGAAGGAAAGCAGGCTGGGTCGACGGGCTCAGATGAACTCCAGCGGGACGACATTTCGGGTAGTTAGATACCTTGGGGTTTTAGACCTCAATATTTAGATCTTGATACCTTTCGAAGGATCGTGCGTTCCTGATGCAGAGAATAAAAAGCTTGTTATGTGTAGAGCAGCTCTAGGATTACGTGTTGTACCTCTATCTTCTTTGACCGAATTTTGTTTACTTTTATTTCGCATAACAATGATTTACACACTTTTTCGCCCTTTTAAGTGTAAAGGTTATTTTGAGAAGCCCGGGCAATCGTGTTGAGGCTTAATGGCTCCCGTGCAGATTGCGTACGGCATGGGTATGCTTCAGCTCGGATCCAGGACGTTGTACGACACGGTGCTGCGAGTGTCGGGTGAGCAGCTTCTTGCGTTGACGGCCGGACGGACTGCGGCCGCCGCCACCACTGCCGCCGCAGCAGCAGTGCTTGCTCGCGGTGGCAGTACCGCCAGTGGTCGGGCATCTCGAAAGGAAAGGGCTGCCGCCACCGCCACCTTCGTCAACGGTGGCGGAGCCGCTAGTACGGAGACTGCTGGTCTGCTGCAGTCACGGCAGCACAGCAACAGTATGGCGGCACAGCCGCCGCCGCCGCCAAAACAATGGACACCATCTGATCTTGCGGACCTTGCCTGGGGCATTGCATTGTCGTACGGCGGCAGTAGCGCCGCGGAGGCGGCGTCTAAAGCTACCATCGACACATCAGCGGCGGAAGGGGGGGAGGCGGCGCCGACGTCATCTCTTCCGATTCCTGACAAGGCATGGCTGAGGGCCTTATGCGATGCCAGTATTGATTCGTTGACAACATGCGCCCCGACGCTAATGTGTCGGCTGTTGTGGTCAATGGCACGGTTGTCGTACGTTCCGCGGGAGGTACGGCAGCCGTCCGGCTCAGTAGGAGAAAGCTATAGGAACGGATCACGCAGCGCATCAGTGCTGGGATGCCGAAGTCGTGCAGTTTAGAAGTTAACGGCGGAGGATATCGTACCTAGCTACTACCTCCGGACTTTTCTGGGCCTTATTTAACGTCCTCTCCCCTCTAAATCCCGATTTATCACATCGGATGAGTGACATCTTTCTTCTGACGGTTTTAAGACATACAGTAGAAACCACAGACCAAGAATTTCCTATTACCTATTTTCATAGTCGGACATTCCACACGGGCTCTACATCATTATACCCTTATTCCCCTGCTCGTCCACGCGTCCACGTACGGCGTGACCAATGTCGTACATTCGCCGTACCCCTTTTCCCACCCGCTCCCGCCTTTGTCGCGATCTCCCCTCAGGAATGGATGCGGCTCTTTCTGGAACGGGTGCGAAATTCTTTGGCGGATTTTGAGTCGCAGGTGAGTGCCGTACTTTCGACATGCTGTGCCTCTCTCTTTGGTGCGCGAGGTTCGAGGAGATCCGTGGTTTCGGAGCACCGTTATGCATACGGCTCCTGCTTTTGGTGCAGCTCCCCCCTTCCTCCCACACACAAACACACAAAACACATCTCCCCTTGCTTTCCCCCCTGCTCACTCACACATACACGCTCGTATTGGCCCCAGCTTCTGACCTTAATTGTCCCCCTTCCTGGGCTAATCCCGCGGGGCACACATGCTTTCATGGATTCCAGATCCTGTTGCTGAACTCCTAACTCCTAACTTCTAACTTCTAACATCCCTTGCGCTGTAAGTCCTAACTCGCAACTCCCCATCGTGCATATCGGTTTCTTTTCGGTGATTTGATACCCCACCCAGCCGTACCAGGGGCCCACCCAGCATTCTCAAATGAACGCATGTCTGTCTGTCTGTCTGTCTGAAGGAGTTGTGCCGTATCGCCTGGTCTCTCGGGGCCATGGAGGTCGTACCGGATAAGCTGTGGATGCGGGCGCTGGTGGGGCAGGTTAGCTGCGCGGACCGCGGACGGGGGACGGGGGAGGAGGGACGGGGGACGGGGAAGGGGGGACGGGGGAGGAGGGACGGGGAAGGGGGGAGGGGCAACCCCTGGCTAGGGTCCCTCGTGACGTACTGTATCGCTTGTCGGTTGTTCTTCGTCCTTTGTCGTACCTTGCATGTGGCATCGTCATCGTCATCGCTCCCAAGCACTATCACGCCGTGCGGGTTGCTGATCCCTGTCAGGCAATACTGCTGGCCCCTCATCATGAGCCTTTTATAACGATAGCAGTGCCGTACTCATCAGGTGCAAACTCTATTTGTAACGACGTGTCATTTTATACAACCGTACAACGCAGCTACATAACCGGTCCCGAGACCTGAATCCCGACCAGCTGGTGTCATTGTACGGCGCCCTGACACGCCTCGGTTACGCCCCACGACCCGAGGTGGGGTCTGGGTTTCACGCCGCTGCCGTACGACTCATGCCTCTGATGTCTGGGAGCCAACTGGCGGCGTTGGCGTACTATGCTGCGTGTTTTGACAGGTGTGACCTCGCTTCGCGTTTCGTACCACTAGAAATGTTTCGCTTGCCGTACTTTAACAGACTTTGTACAACCGTATGAACACCGTAATCTCTACGTCAGGGGATCCTCTTCCTCCATTGGGTTGATGCAGGAGTGGATGAAAGGTATCGATTCTTGAGGCAGTTTCACCGGCTCCTCCAAAACAATAAAAAAGGAAAATATGTGCGTGTATGTGTAATATGCTTCTTACGTTCCAGAAAAAACATATCATGTCCCAATCAGCGATCACACCCTTATATCCCCCTCCTCCCTTCCCCCTCCTCCCTTCCCCCTCCTCCCTTTCCCCTCCTCCCTTCCCCCTCCTCCCTTCCCCCTCCTCCCTGCCTCCCTCCCTCAGATGGCGACCCAGCGCTTCTTTCCTGGCAGCACTGGCTCGCGCAGCTCGGCCCCACGCCGCCTCCCTCTCACCCGCTGAAGCGAGTCGGTTGCTCTGGGCTTGGTCTCGGAGCGCACCTCAAAAGCAGCAGGTTCTAGCTGCTTCGCCATCACAGCAGGAGCTTAGTTCGCAGCAGCAGCCACAGCTACAGCCACATTTGCAGCCCCGGCAGCAGGGAGCGGAAGGGGAGATGCTTCCGCCGAAGTTCATGGACGTCCTCCTTAGTCGAGTGAGTCTTTGCCATCTGTCGGAGGCGGGGATGAATCGAGAACAGAAATGACCTCGCTAGTGGAAAGAGCGAACTGACAAACATCAGGATGCCGTGCGTTGGTCATTTTGCGTGCCAGTGTACTGTGTTTTCCTCACACTAGTACCGGTATGACGTGACCCCTTCTTACAGGTCCTATACGGCATGCGCACCGGAACCACGGACGGTAACGATCTCAGCATGACGCTGTGGGCACTTGCTGTACTGCGCCGGCTCCCGGGTACCGAGTGGATGGCGGCGTGGTGGCGGGCCGCGGCGGACCCACGGGTCGCTGCTTCCTTCGACGATACGTGCGTGGCGCAGTCCCTGTGGGCGGCAGCGCAGTTACGGATGCTCGCAGGACCCGTCGAGGAAGCCTCGGTGTACGGCACCATCGACCGTGATGGTGGCGACGGCGGCGATGGCGAGTCATCTCAGCCTCCGCCGCAGGCAGCGGCAGCGGCAGCAGTGGCGACAATGCTGAGCCGCATGAGCGGTCTGCTGCGCAGGACGAGTACGGCAAACCTGTCAACTACTATTGCCGCGCTAGCGGATCTGCAGTACAGGTATTTTATTCGTGTTACTTGGCATGGGTATTGGTGAGCCAAGCCTTCCCCCCCAGCTCCCTTTTTCTGTCGAGTTGGTATCGATTGCCAAATCTCCTGGGCCCAATCCCCAATCCCCTCAGGCCTTCTGATGCCTGGATGACCCTCTTTGCGGCTGAGGCTCGGAAGCGACTAGGCTCCGAAACCGCAGTAAACGAGGACCATGGCCTCATGGCGTACGGCCTTGCTGTACTGGGCTGGCCACTGGAAGAGCCGTGGGTCAGGGTGAGTGAGTACAGGCAGACAATCTGACAGACCATGCTCCTCTTCCCCGGTGTAGCCAATCTGAGTCAGGTAACCTATTTTTTTTACAGACCCGTCTCTTTTTTTCCGACGTTGACCCGTCCCATCCTCCCCTTTTCCCCGTGTGCGCGCACACACAAATACACACACATACACATGGACACACGGCCGCAGGAGCTCGCCGCTGGCGGCTACCGTCGAATGACAGGGATGAGCGGGGAGGCGCTGGGGTTGCTCCTTTGGGGCTTGTCACAGTACGGCTGGAGTACGGACAGCAAGCGTTTCTGGGACACGGTGTTCAGGTGGGCCCGATCCCTGGAGAGCATATTTCATATAAATATCTCATTCCTTTACACTGTCTTTTGAGGTAACCGTTTCTATCTTCCCCGCTTTACCATCTCACCCGTCTGCCACTGCCACTGCCACTGCGACACCTTCCATTCCTACTGCTACACCACTTCCACTGCCACTGCCGCTCCTCATATGGCCGAGGCTCCAGGGAAACGGGAGCGAAATGGGACAGTTGCTCAGCCCGCAGTGTCGTACTGCTGTACTGCGCTGTGGCAGACATGTTGCCTCCGAATACGGTGAGGTTTTTTAGTTAAGCCCAGTAAGGGCACTAACCTAGGTACCCTTACACGCATGTGTTAGTGCGCCTGGCAATTAAAAAACTACAATCTCTGCTCTAGCAATCTGTCCAGTAGCGACAACAGATATATCATCGTCGCAGCCATTTAAGCCGAGATTTCCTATATCGCATAAGGCCCCGTTTTTCATTTCCCGCCTACAGGAGCCTCCATTGCAATGGCAGCGCCAACTTGCAAGATCGCTGCGACTGCGTGTGCCACGACCGCCAGCGGCGGCTTTGATTCCCGCAGCACTTCGCGCCGCCGCGGGCGGTTGCCTCGGGCCCTCCCTGCTGTGCCTTCGCGGCGCCGCCGCCGTAGCGGCATCGACGCCCGGCGGATTGCACGTCAACCTGTCCCCGGCTGCCGCCGCCGGCCCATCTGGGGGTCAGCGGACGAGACGCAGTGCGCTGGACGAATCCCTCTGGTCATCCTTGGTTTATGGCGCAAATTTGTACGGCGATCTCGGAATCTTGACAGGGTTGGACGGGGAGGGGAGGGGAGAAAGGAAGGGGGTGGTGGAAGGAAGGGCAATGGTGGCGGGGAGAGAGAAGGAAGCGGAGGACGAATGGGAGGAGGAGGAGGTTCTGGGGCCGGATTTTCCGGAGGAAGGTTTTACCGGTGAGGATGACCCATGGGATGGTGAGGCCGGGTGGGGAGGAGATCCTTCGGTCTGGGAGATCCCGGGAGAAAGCGGCGATCTCAGTGAGGGCGATGAGGATGCGGATGCCGAGTCGGATGAGGACTATTACGAGAGGCTTCTTCAGGAAATGTACGACGACGGCGCTGAGGAATGGGCTGGCGGTGTTGACGGCAGCGGCCGCAGCGCCGACAACTCGGATGCTCAGCAGCAGCAGACGCGGCAGCAGCAACAATCATCACCTGTGTCGTCATCAACATCGCCGTACGTTTTCGATCCAAGGATGCGCGGTCCAGATCCAGCGGATCCGTACGGACTGCTTAGTGGCGGGCGTGGCAGTACCGCATCTCGACACCGTAACACAGCAAAGCGAGTGTCCGATAACACTGCCAGCGGTGACGAGGACGGTGATGACGATAGCACCCCGGAGGACGAAGCAGCCGTGTTCGAGCTGCCCTTGCCGCCGGAGCTCACTGACCCACGGGACCATCCAGGATTGGCAGCTGCCGTTTCGGAGCTACGGGTTTGGTGGGCGCACGATATTGCGGATGAGTTACGTTGGCTTTGGGGCTTCCCCGGTGCCTTGCGGCAGCTCCCACCGTGGGTACGGCAAGCCAGCCTCTCACGACTTCGAAAAATGATGATGACACGGCGGCGGCTATAGGTTATGATGATGACACGGTGGGGAGGACTCCAGGGATGGAACGTACGGAACTTCACGGCTCTATTTGCCAGCAGTTTTCGGATGGGGGAAAGGGCTGTGCCAGGGGGAGGTATTGTACGGAAGGAGGGGCACCTGAACTCGCTCGCCGTACTTTGTTAGCTGTGGAAATATTGCTGTCTGCACTCGTCGTCACATTCGTTGTAATTGTGCATGTTACATACTTCCCTTAGTCGCAAGCCTAGATGAAATCAAAGTGCATGAATATCAGAATCCGAATGTTGGGTTCAGTAAAAAGGATACGACAGCGTCCGAAGGGCCCATAGAAGTTGCTCTTCCCGTGACCGAAACTAAACAGCAGGGGCAAAACCCTCTTCCCTCCCACGTTCCGTCCCTCTTTTCCCTGTTGAAAAGGCCCTTCTAGCCGCACCAACCGCGCGCACACACAGCCTCTTCCAATCCTCCCTTCAACAGCGCTCCAGTTCCTGCAGAGCATCCTGCATGACTGCACGGCATCCCCCCCTTACCGCGCCTTTTACCTCTTCAACTCACACACCACGCTCTCTATTTGCAAAGATGCGTAAAAAATACACATCTTTGCGACAACTTCGAGAGTGTTGCTATTGTTGGCATTGTCTCCAAACCGTGCGGCTCCATCTGCTTTGTGTCAGTCGGTCTTGTCTGTCCGTGTTTGCACCCCCTCCTCCCGGAAGCCCCGCCGGCACCTGAAGTGGCCGCCTCTCCTCTCGCTGCGTCGTCGGGTTCACACCGGACGTGGGCCCTTCCCTCATGGAGCAGCCTCACCCCGAAATAACAAATCTTAATCAGGCACACATATGCACAGTCCTATCTCCTTACCCCGCTCCACGCGCAAAAGTTCGCATCTTAAGCAGCCTGTTGTGAGTCCGCCTCTCCATTTTAGTATTAATCCTATGAGCACCACTGCGCACTGGCATGAAACCATCCAGAGCAATCTTTCCTGTCCCCCTTAACGATATTATCTCCATAGCAATCCAATAAGTGTACGCCCTTCCGACCTTTCTCCCGCGAAATGCTGCCGGTAGTTATGGTTCTGTAGCAGACCTTTACTAAGTCCGTCCCCCTTAATGGGCCCTTTCCTCGCCCTCAAATCGTCAATCGCAATCTCCTTGTCCCTTAACAGCAAGCAGTTCATAAATTAACTATTGGACACGAGGTCTTGTCTTTTTTACTTAAGGTCCTAATGGCCCTGAGTGCATGTGACTGCAACGATGCCCAGCAACCCCCTAACACGACCCAACACGGCCCATGGTCACGTCCGACACCTTAAAAGGTTATGTAACCCCACAGCCATACATATTGGTAAAAACCATTTCTGGGTACTTCATGTCCATCAGGCGCCGCGTCTACGTGTGTGCATATGTCCAGAGGTGTCCTTGAACAATCCCCTCCGAAAAGCGGCATCCCGCATTCTCTTCGTACGCACATACAAACCCGAGTGTGCACACGCATCAAACCGCCTCCATTTATTCCTTGCACAGCACACACACATTCACGTCCGAACCTCCCATCCACACACGAACACATATAGACACAAACAAATTCAACATTACAAGCCGCAGTCCGAAGGAGCTTGCGGGGGGCAATATCCCATGGGCCCATTGCAATGAAACTTGTATTCAGTTAGTCTTGCACACTCCAAAGTCGGAATGAAACGAAGTCGATTGGGGTGGAGTGGACCACAACCCGTAGCGGGTAGCAGACGCCCCAATGTCAGCATCCGCCTGCCGGCCATTTGGCGGGAAAAGCAGGATAGACCGTCCCTGGATGTGCTGATGGAGTGGTGCTCGCGAGTACTGGCATTCCCAGCACTCGATGTATGTGTGTGTGAGAGAGATGTGGGGCTTGCGGGTCAAGAGCCCCCAGGTGCTGGTGCTGGTGCTGGTCGGACTGACTTACTGCTGTTCACGTAAGAATCGTGCGTGACGCAGGAGGTCTCCTCAACCCTAGGCCCGAGGCCCTAGCAATACCAGGCACAGAGTCTATCCAAGTACCACCCTACGATGCACGTCCCCACAGCAAACGGTGCCATCTCGTGTCTAGACCTGCTTAACCAGTACGCGCTCGGCGGCCCTACGTGCTGTGATAACGGCATCATGTAGATATGTTGTCACAGACACACACAGAGACAAACAGTCGGGCCGACAAGTAAAAGGACGGGTGAGACTGCCAGGCAAGTCAGATCAGCCAGGGAGACGGCTAACCAAGCAGAATCACAAGACGGTGTCCGAGGACAAGGACCCGTTCCGTGTACTTAAAGAACACTCCGCTGAAGCGTTACCCAAATCCCCATTCGTCTCAGCGCCATGGCAGCCTCATAGTGTGCGAGCCGCACAGGGCACTCACAAAGACGCCAACAACCATCACAACCAGCGTTCTAGTCTTCTCGTGAACCCCCTCTGACGACAAAACCTGGACCTCACTGCCCGATGCTCAACCCGAGCGCACCCCACATACACCGTCAAATATCATCTCCCTTATTAGCCAGCCACGCATAATGAACATACCATTAATACTTAATCTACCAGGCAATTAATGAAGGTGTGGCGTAAGCGGGCATACGAATACGGTGAAATACCCAATGCATGTCGTGTCGCTTCATTATGATGCGACTGATCCGACGACCCGGGTATTGAAACGCACCTCCGCTACCGCAACATCGCCATTACCCCTCGGGAGATGGGGTAGAGAGATATCAGCCCAATCAGGCAGCCCAACACATGCGCCGCGGAATGGAGGCTTGGGAGCACATGTACAAGTGCCATTCCAACACCGGTGCCCGCTACTAAGGAGGCCCATGGTTCCCAGGGGAGTGTCACCTGGCCATTTTCCCAGGGGACTGATGCCGTGCGCTCTTAACAGCCCGAGCAAATTTGTTTTTAAATTAATAGATATTCGTTAACCTTCGTTTATCGTCCGTTTTGAATGGATACAGGAGTACAAGCGCTAGGACTTCGGTAGAGGTGCATAATCTCACGGACAGAGCTCTCTTTTGTTCATTCATGGAAAATTCACCCGGGCAGCGGCACTCCCCCTTCCCCCTCGTGGAAGATCAGTTATGTTACCTGCAACGTGGCATTTTTGAAGCAGACGTCAACTTGATGCAAACGAAACAAGTTTTGCTTCCCCAGAATAGAAGCACCTACAGTGACACATAAGCATACACGGACACGCACTTGAGTTGTATGGCTTTAGCAGCATCATTATGGCGGTGTATGCCAAACCAACATCAGGTTTTCCTCACAGTGCAGGTCACACCGGGTTCTTGAAGGCCTTTTTTACCTCAAAAGCAGCAAATGTGCGCGACATGCAAACAAACATACACACGCACACAGACAACTAACTTAAGGCAATGACAAAGGCAGCTCGACCGGGTAGATTACTTCCTTTCAACCCCGCTCGACGGTCCTATACATCCCCCCCGTGCGGGGCTTTCCGTGAACTCCGCACCACCTCCCCACCTCCCCCTTCCCCTTCAACGCAAGGATACACATACACGTAAAGTACCCGTACGCATACACACACATACAGACATGCCTACGCGTCACTGAAGGACGCGTGTAAACGAAGGCATTTGGCAGTTCAATGTCCCTTGAGAGCATTTTAAGTCGTAACACTCAGTTCGTCATCATTTCATAAACCCAGCATCTGCCCTGTTACCTTGTTGCTTTCTGCTCATGCTCATGCTTATGCGCGATCCACATATTCAATTAACCACCAAAATCAGACCGTTAGTTAGGCTAAAGCCGATCTCTCACTGGGCACGGGCTGGCATGCCCATGCGGGAGATGTCTCTTACTATGCACCAGAAGAAAGGACGAGGAGGAAAGAAACGCAGCTACGGTTGGGTAACGAGATGGTGTGCGATGATCAGTGGGTTGGGTGTTCGGACCACCACCATCACCACAATTCCACCAGCCAGCAAGACATGTATCAGTCAACTAGTACCCATCGAAGGGTCTCTGAATAGCCCTGCACACCCAGGAGCCGGCCAGGGCCCTCAAGAGGATCCGCGTCCCGCCCAGGAACCCGGAATCCTGCCCCGTCGAAAGCATTGGGGCGATGACACCGGGACGATGAGGGATTGAGATCACCAATACCCAACATCCCATGTGGTGCTGCTCTGCTGTAATAGCAAATCCGGTTGCTTGCTTCATTTCCCCCACACCCCGTCCCCCCCCCTATCCTTGCGTTCCTCTCTTCCCCCCCTCCCCTCTCTCTTCCCAACCCATTTCCATTTGCCTAGACTCTTACAGATTCTCCGCAACGCAACAATACATGCCGTTGAGCGGGTTGCCGCAGCCGAAATACCCCACCCCGCGGCTACCCGGAGAGCTGACCGGGTTCCCGTACCTCTCTTTACCCGGCCCAAGTAGACCAGGGATCAACGAGGTATGCCGAAGTTAGGGTGACTTTGGAGAAAGATGTGGTGAGGTGAGATGCAAATAGGCGAGGAGATTCTTTTCATGCGATCTGCGGACCTCTCACTTCTAAGCTCTACTACTTTGCCATGTTATGCCATCTACGAAGTATACAGTTTCTCCGCGCCCTTAGCGCGAATCCATTCGCTCCCTCCTCTTCAACCCGGAATAAAATGCAAATTTCAATCCAGTGCGATAAATCAAGAGCCAAAAGGTGCGCCGCAAGACATACACCTGTGCCCCACCGCAGTTGTGTTATCCTTCCGTGCCCTTCCGTGCCCAACTGCAGGCAAGACTGGGGGCAGGACTGGGCTATTGGCTGTGCTGTGGGGGTCAGTAGCGACCAACTACTGGGCGCTCCCTAGGTCCTGGTGACAAAACGAGGTCGCGTTTGCAACGCGCTGGCTCGAGGGGCCCCTAGGGCTAGCCGCCAACCGGCAGAAAAAAACATTTATCCCGCAGCCACCCACCGACTATAGAGGCCCGGGTCGGCAATGTGACCCATGGGTCATTACGACGGGCGGAGATGTTCGATTGGTGCTCTCCGATTGAAGGTGGGAGTGAGTGACGGACCCATGGGTCACCGGGGGGTTGTCTCAGCAGATTACACATGGACACCGCGGCTCGTGGAGGCCGTCGGACACGATAGAGTCCCGACCCGTGGGTCCGGTACTGGCGGTAGTCGAAGCCGCCAACCCACGGGTCGCTGCCGACGGCAAGCCGCTACCGGCGCTCGGCGAGCGTGGGGACTCCAGTGAGCCGCCGCCTGCGCCATCGGCTCCGGCCTGGAAGAGCTGGCCGGGTGGGTTGACTGGCGTGGGGGCCGGTCGGCCAGGAGTAGGAGCGGTGGGCTGTGGCGGACTCCGCGGATGTGGTCCACGGCGGCGGAAGGAGAGGCCGCCCTTGGACTTCCTGCCGAGGGAGCCCCTGCAGCGAGGTTGCCAGTCAGGACAAGCAACAAAAAAGCACCCATCGGAGGCAGTCTCACTCAGCGTAGCCCTCCGCCACCCAGGAAAACAGCATGACGCCAGGGAGGGCCACGACCACGACAAGACGCATGCTTGATGTGCCTGTGGTCGGAGATCTGCACCTTTCATATCCGAGTTAGAGCCATCCCACCCACCCATTGTGCAAATCCAACGCGCAGTACCTGCCCCACCTACCCTAGAGACAGCAGGCTCGTGCAGCTGGCGAGGCTCCGCCCACTGCTGCGCTCCTTTCCCATAGTCGCTGCGCTGCCAGGCCCGGTGCCGGGCCCTGTCAGCATCGGCGGCAACGGTGGCAGCACAGTGCCGCTTCCGCCGGCGACAAGGTCCACATACAGCGAGCCGATGCGGTTTTGCGTGCCCGAGTGGGTGGCGGCGGCCGCCGCTTCCGCCTCGTCCATCGCTTCCAACGCAAGCTCCAATTGCCGCACTACCAACGGCATGGTGGGCCGGTCGGCAGGGTTCTGTGAAGGTGGAATGGAGGGGCAAGAGGGGTGAAAGAGAGGGGGGACACGAAAACCCACATTCTCAATGGAGGTCTCGAGGCAAAAAGCAAAGCAAGCTGTGTGTTCGTCCACGCGCTGGTGGAAGTGGAAATAGTGCGGGGAAGACGTCGGGAGGGGAGGGGAAGGAAAGAGGACTTTGAGGGAAGATCATCGTGGCGTATTCCAAATAATAAAGCAATTAAAACATGGACTCGAACACAAAAGTACATGATATAGGATGGATACTTCCGGCTTCTATAAATCTCCCGTCATGGCTTCATTGTATCGACCACACACTAGTCAATTACAAAATCGTAATAGGCATGGGCACGGGCAATATATGTATACCTGCGCCCAACACTGCTGCACGATATCCCATATGCCTCGCGGCATGCAATCCGGACGACTATGCCGAAAGCCCTCCGCGATGCGGCTGCTGAGCGCCTCAAGCTCGTCCTTACTGTACAGCTCCAACAGCAGTACACGGCCAAACACCTCGTACAGTACGACGCCGAAGCTAAACACGTCCACCTTCTCGTTGTACGGTTCGTGACGAATAACTGGCGGGTTGAATACAAATTCAGTTTGTATGGAGGATTAGGTCAGATCGTGTTACCACAAATGTCGGACATGGTCGACGAAACAATCCACAGGCAACCCACATTCATTCCCGCTTCAGAGTGGCCAGTGCATTTGCAACCAGCTATTGCTACCGCTGCTCTCTTCTTAGGCCATCTTTGGCCCATTCCTCTCCGCCAGCCCTAATCCCTATCTCCTCTCCTGTCACGGCAGCCAGGCAATCCAGACAATGCCGTTTTCGCATGTGCTGTAGTTGGCTTTGGTATCCAGGTATACATATGGGACAAAAGATCGCGGAGACCGCTTTCCCCCTCCTGCCCCCCCCTCCTGCTCCCCTCCTGCCCCCTGCCCCGAAGCCGAGCACTCTACCGAATGGGTCCTTCCCTGTACGCGACGACCGAATCCGAACTGGCCACCCAAGGCCCCTCAAGGAAGCATGAACCCACCCTCAGGCGCCATGTAGAGCAGGGTGCCCGCCCGGCCGGTGAGGGCGTACGCCGGATCGCCCTGCAGCGGCATGTCATCGCGTCCCGTCCAGCCGCCCAGTGTGCTGCTTGGCGCGCTATCCGAAACTGCGCGTTGCTGCAAGATGGAGACGAAGCAAGGTAAGGAGCTATACCTTGTTTCGTGTAATATGGAGCAGACACGTTCTAAGCTTAATTACATTATCAGCTTTTCCAGCAGCTAAACGTAAGTTCTTTTTATGGCATCCGCAATGGATGCCGGACCTTAGTAAAACCTCAAGGTACTCACTGGCCCTATGGATGTCGCCGTCGAGCCAGCCTGGCTGCCGGCGCCGGTGACGTGGGCCAACATGGGCGACGCAAGTGCGCTGGGTGATGCGCCGCTGACGGCGGCACTGGCGCCCACCACGCTTGCGCCGCTAGGGACCACTTGCCCAAATGTCCGCATGCTGCCGCCATTGTTGGCGTGAGACGGCGACGCTGCGCCACTGGCTGTGCCACCAGTGAGAACATGCGCTACCACAGCGGCGGTGTTGCCGGCGCCGGTGGTCCCATAATCCCCCCAAGAGTGCGTGCTGCTGCTTTGACGGACGAGGCTCGACTGACGGGCGCTTCGCTCTCCCGCACTGCTTTGCCTGCCGCTGTTGCCGCTGGCCGACACGCCACCGCTCGTGGTGCGGGGCATGGTCTGTCCGGACGCAGCGGCGGTGGCGCTGGTGCAGCCGGCCATAGGGCCTAGCAGGGAGCCCACAGGGACCATGGGATGATGCCGTAACGCCCCGACGGCAGATCTTCCCAGGAAGCTACCGGAGCCAGCGGCAGGACCGTAGCTGCTGACGGGGGAGTTCGGGTCGCTCGTTAAGGCGCCTGACAGCACTGGGCCGCTATGCCCGAGGCTGCCGATGCCGCCGCCGGCGCCGCTACCACTGATACCGAAGGCGGTGCCAGCGACACCGGCACTGCTCTGGCCCGCGCTGCTTGTACTGGGTGCCAAACCACCACGACCTGATAACAGCTTCTCGCGGTATAGCATCGGTAAAGCGCTAGGGATTCCGACGCTGCCATGGAGAACTCCGGAACCACCGGCGGGCTGAAGCGCCGCCGTTGCACTCCTTGCAGACCCAATGCTCTGGTATGACGGCACATGAGAGTCCATGGACGAGCGACGGCTGTAGGAAAAGGAACCGGCTTCGCCGGCGGCGGCTGCACCGCCGCTGCTGGCGACGGCACCGCCGCCGCTACCGCCACCGCCATGGTGCACAGGCACCGTTGGCGGCAGACCCAGCGGCGAGTTCCCAGAGCCAGTGAAGGAGGTTCCGCCGCCGTCGGGCCGCAGCCTTTTCACCACTTTATGGAGCTCCCGATTCAACACCACACCAGCTGCGCTGTGGGCATGTGAGATTGGGGGCATAGGCAAAATGCTGCCGTCGACGCCGCCAGAATTGATGCTGACGAGCTGTTGCCCAGTTGGGGGAGCGGAGCCGCTGCCACCGGGGCTATGTGTCCGCGGCGACGCCGCAGCGGTTACTGTGGCAACCCAATGGCGTCCGGCCGTTGCCACAGCGGCGGCGCCGCCGCCGCTGTGCGTCCCATCCCCTCCGGCGCTGCCGCCGCGAGATCCCCCAGGTGGTGAAAATAACCGTGCCGGCAGCGTGCTGCCGCTGGCAGATGACGCCAGCTCGCCTCCCTCGGTGCCGTCGACTGGCACGGCCACCTCCAACTGTTGTCGATTGCGGCGCGCTGCCAGTGCGGCGCTATTGCCAATATTGGAGAGTGCCGAGCCACTGCTCTCTCGCTGTAGCAGGTAAGCGTACGAACTTTCAAGGCCAGCAGCCGCCGCTGCCATACTTGAGCCGCCCGTGGGCGTTGTGGCCACCGTTCCATGTAGCTGGCCTTGCCCCATTCTTGTTGACCTCACTCTGCAGACAGGCCCACATCATGTCTTCAAACTAAAAACATATTTTAATTCCCAAACTCTACATTGAACCCAAAATACCAGCATTGGGGCAAAATCCTGGCCGCCGTAAGGGCAGAGTGACTTTCAAGCCACCCAACGTGGCCGACACACCTGGCAACAGGAGGACTGAGGTCCATTGCGTGCACGCTCCCAGTAGGCGAAGACGGCGCTACCGCCATGCTGCCGGCCGCCATGCTCAGGTGGTTCATCGCTCGGCCGCCATGCGATGTCGTACGGACTAGTCCGGGGGAGACGTTTGCGGTGCTGATGTCCCGGGGCTGGCTAGACGAGCCGGGGCGTGCGGATGCACATGCGGCCATCGCTGCTATTGTCGTTACGGAAATGGTCGGCTGGCTGCTACTCTTCACCGGATTGGGAGCCCTGGGAGGTGAATGCCCTACTACGCCGCCGCCAGCGGCTGCGATGGTAGATGGTGCACCGCCGCCGCTGCCGCCACCGGCGCTACCGCCGCCGCCACTGCGCATCGGCAGTTGGGCAGTGTTCATGGCCATCGGCCGGGCTGGCAGTTGCGCCGCCGCCTTGTTCTTCGCAGTACTACCGATTGCCGTTGCGGCGGGTCCTGAAACAGACATGGCCGGCTGGCTGCTCGCCTTCATCGGGTTTGGCCTCCACCCTTGCGAAGGCACACCAGCGTGCGAGTAGACACTCGCATTGGCAGAGCTGGAAACCGACATTGCAGGCTGACTGCTGCTCTTCATTGGGTTGGGGCCGCGGGCGAGCATGGCCGTGCCGCGCAGCACAGCGGCGGCGGCGCCACCGCTGCCACCGCCACCGGCCGCAGCAGCTGGAGCTGCCGGCGGCCCACTTCCTCCGCTACCGGCCTGGTCCCCGAACCCGCTGCAGCTGACACCAGTCAAAACAATAATCCCCTGCTCACTGCGCGTGGAAGTATTGCTCGCAACGCGTGCGTTAGGGCTGCTGGGACTGTTCGGCTCCACGCTGGAGATACGTCCGGCGGTGCCGGGCGCTGCCGTCATGGCGCCGCTGCCGCTGCCACTTCCACTACCGCTGGCTTGCAACCGACCCGCCACGGCCCCAAACACGGGAGCAGCACCTCTGGGTCCGTGGGACGCCGGGACGGATGTTTTGGGTGAAAGGTTGGCGTGGTGGCTGCTGCCAGTTGGAGACAAGACGCCACCCTACCAGGTGGGAGTGATTTTTGAGGCATTGATGGGAGTTGGGAGTTGGACTTGTGGAGGCCATCCAGAACTCCCGAACACGGAAATCCACGGAACACCATATGGAGGACATATCTCAAAAACTGGTTCAATGGGAAGGTAGAAGGCAGTTGACTAAAATCCATTATACATTATAAATACATGCGCTCGAGTTGATTTTATTTTAATACAAATGGTAACTTGGCAAATGCCAGATGGCGTACGACAGGAATATACCATGCGCACCTAAGGCGGTTGCAGCTAGGCCAGCAGCACAGGCCGTCAGGTGAGCTGTTGGACGTTGTTATATTCCCAACACACGCTATAACGAGACCCGGGCAAAGATCGTTGATGTGTTGACCCAGAAAGACAGATCCTTTGGGCTATGTACTACATCGAGCGTAAAATTTGGGGTACTTGGGATAGCGGACAACGAATAACGGATAACGTGCAGTTGTTTTCCTGATATCCTGAAACGAGCTTACACGCTTCTCAATATTATAGGAATGTATAGGACTTCAGTGACCCCAAAAGCAGCTCCGAAGCATCGAGAGGGTTCCGCAACACCGGCAGGAATCCTGACAACTACATGTCCGTCTATAGTAACGATTACTTATCTGCATTAAAAGCAAACTGATACATCATATTAAGCTTTTTAATGTCCTTATTGCCCTCGAGGCAACGCAGAACGTTAAAAACGGGGTTTTGACTTATAGCGTCTTATAGTCTTCTAGAACTTGGGGTCTCGGGGCCCGAACCCCAACCCAGAACAGCCCAACGTGCCACCTGTTTTTGTTGCTGATGCTGCGACGACGACGATAGCTGCTGTCCGGTTTGGGAAGCTCCCACAATGCTACCGTGGCTCGGCCCCGACGACAGCATACTCCGGTTAGATGGAGTGCCTTGACCGAGTCCCAAGCCATTACCAACACCAACACCCGGTAAGCGCGGGTTGTTGGCAGCAGCAGTTTGGGATCCAGCGCGAGATGCGGGCCCGTACAGAGGGTCCATATCGACCTGGACTCTGCATGCGGGGAGGGGAATCATGGTTTCGCAGAGGGGTTTCGGAGGTTATGACTACGTGGCGACGTTCTCACCACGAAGGTAGATAGGGCTCCCCATCACCCCCTGCACTTATGGGAATATAGCATGGGTGTCATGACTGTCGTTTCCAGTGGTGGCGCTCAACGGGTTTTGTCCTCTCCCCCTCTGTGCTTTTTCATTTCCTCGACCGGACTCCAAGGCCGTCGGAGAGGCCTAAGCTGAGCTCCTTCCTCAAGTAGCTTCCATACCAATGACCTTCTGGACTTCTCAGCCGGGTGCATTGATTGCACAGATAGACGCGGTCCTGGCGATCCTTCGTTCCTTCCGCCAGGGTTATTACCTATTGCGCTTAAACTACCTCCATCCCCCTGCCCCAAGGCACCGGGCCAGGTCAGAGTTAGATCATGTGCCTGGGGACCCGTTGGTATCATGCCGCTGATAACCAACAGCACGAGCCCTTTCCCCACCAATATTGCAGCTCTGGCCTTCCCCTGCAGTTTTCTTTTAGTCTTATTTTTGCCTCCTCCCTCAACCCTCCCCCGCCAGCGGTGGGAGTTCCTCCTATGATTATATTCCTTTCTCAACCCCTGCCCCGTCTCTGTGTTTCCAACACTCACTTTGAGCAGGACCGCGAGGCAATGTCAAGTTGCAGATCTTCTTCCATCATGGCCAGGTACTGCGAAGCGGAGGAGCAAGCAAAGAACAGAGAAACGGAGGGGAAGGGAAAGGGGCTCCACTTGTTCGAAAATTCGGAAAGTTCGGAAAGAAGAAACCCCGTGACGCCACAATGTCCCAAGCCTAATTAAGACCTCTTTTTAAGGGCATTCCTGGGGAGGAAAGAGTGCAGCAGGAGAAGTGGAGTCCTAAACGAGCTGCAGCGAGTTGCAACCTTCGGCCTTAAACGCAAATCCGCCCCTTGACAACTGAAATACAATCCCGACGCAGACGGTAAAGTGTAAGGCCCCGGCCGGTATAGTCCTATGGCAAGTACGGCACAGTCCTGCGGACAGATACGATTCCGGGATACAATCCCCACCCGGCCTGGGCCTTTCCCGCGCCTACCTTCTCGACCTGTGCAGGGTTGCTGCGTAACCGGGTACCTCCCCGTGAACTTGTCGCCGGGGAGCCGCCGCTTGGCCGGGGAAGCCGCACAGCACCACTGCCAGTTCCACTGACGAACCGCTCACCAACTGCGCCGGTGCTTCCATACATCCCCGTCTCCGTCCCTACCTGGCTGCTGCCTGCAGCGAGCAGGGCCGCCGCTGTGGCGGCGCTGGGTCTGCCGCTGCTCGAGCGGTTGCCGATACGTAGCGCGGACTCCAAAGACATTCCGCCGCCGAGTCCAAGGTCACCAGTTCCAGGACCCGCGTGTGATTGGCGCAACCGGGACACTCTATCCAACATGCCAGTAGCACTGGCCGCCTGCCAGCCAGGAAGAGGAAGAGAGAGTCGTGTGTGTGTGCGTGTGTGTGTGTGTATGTGTGTGTGTGCATGTGTATTGTAAACCTCAGGATAGAAGAAAATGGGAACGCCCGAAACGACATACAGGTAAAGGAGTGTATACAAGTGTGTATGTGTATGTATATCCGAGTTTGACAGATAAACTTCTTAACTCGCCAGCACTCCATGATAACTCAGGAACATTTCATACATTCAATGTAAATTGGAAATTGCGCTAGCGCCTTAGTTGTGCACTCAAACACGATCCGAATCAATGAAGCCCATATGGCGAAGAGAGGCACGCAAACCCCACGCCCTTCAAGCCCTAAAACCCCATACACACATTGAGCTGTAGCATCATCTGGCCAGCACTCAGAGTCTCAAAACTGCCGCCGCTAGCTGCCGCATGTGACGCCGGTAGCAGTGGCGCCGTCGAGCCGCCGCCACCACCCGTGCCGCCGCCTGTCACGCCCGGTACCGAGCCGCCACCCCCTGTGGCAATCATTACGCTGTGCGTCGAGGCACCGGACTGCGACGCCACCGGCCCCACCATCGTCGCCGACGTCCGCCCCTGGAGCAACAAGTCTAAAGACGCCCTGGTCGCGGCGAAGCTTGATAGTCCGGCGTGCTGCGTCGCCGCAGCAACGGCGCTCCCGCCAGACCACTTTGGACGACCAGGGCTGTTGCCGGGACCGCTGGACTTTGGGCTATTGTACGTCCCGCCGCCGCCACTGCCCCGCAGCCCCACTACAGGCGCCATGGCGCCGGAGGACAGACGACCGATGTGCCCCACAACACTGGTGCTGGAGCCGAGCGCCGCCGCGGCGGCTGCCACTGCCGCGGCGGCGCTTCCGGCGAAGGGCCCTGGCTTCGGCGGACTGGAGGAAAACATCCCGGTGACGGCCCCGCCACTGCCGGCCGCAGCGGTGGAGAGCGATGAGCCCCGCATGGTGCTGCTGCCGCTGCCGCTGGTGATTGACGCAAGAACCCGGCCGCTGCTAGGGATAGCTGGCGGCACGGCGTGCTCCAGAGAGTCAGCGTAACTAACGTTGGAGCCCTTACGATGCACTCCTGCCTGGGTACGCGAGAAAGAATCCCCATCGCGGGACACGGCTCGGCGGAACAGGCCCTGTAAGTGACAATTTGAACTTGCGTGTTAGGAGAGGATGAAAGTCACCTCGACTTCAAACACTTCACCTGTCCTTGCAAGACTCGGTCATGCAGATTAAGGAGGAAGGGACTGATTGTAACCATCTAACTCGTCATGGGAAAATAGGAGGAGCCTTCCGACGAGAAAGGGCTGCAACACGCACATGCACACCTTTCTCCTCGTCCTCCCACTTCATCGAGCCCCTCTTCAAGGTACCCTTCGACCCCACCCCGTCCCTATTGCCCCTCCATCAGGGCTCGGCCTCCCTTCCACTTCCATCCCTCTGCCCTCGCTCTCCCTCTGCCCTCCCGTCCTTTCGCTATGTCTGTGCTTTTTCCCTGTCCAGACAGTTAGCAAGCAACTTCCAACTTGTTGGCCAGTGCGCCGTTCTCACAGCGGGTATCGCTGTTTTCCCTCCCCTTTCTCTCACATTCTCATCCATCGGGCGATTACAAATCATGCTGCTCCTTCGCGACCTTGCCTCGTAGCGACCGCCTATTCCCATCCCCAGTCCATGTCCCGTCAGATGGCCGCTTTGTGTGTGGACAATGCCGACGCCAGCGTGTACAGATGCGAGTGGAGACGGGGGACCCATGGCTCCGCCGGCGACGGCACCGATGCTAGCGGAGGGAGACAGTATGCCGGGACCGCCGGTAGGGAGGCCGGCGGGCGAGTGGCGCGTGGAGCGCCGCGTTAAAGAATTGAAGTACGGTATCCCCGACCCGGCGCCGCCACCACCAGCCATGTCGGCGCCGTATGTATGTTCGTAGCTGCTGCGGCGGACGGTGACAACCGGCCGACCCAAGCCGAGAACCTGGACGTGTGAACAGAAATTGGTAGTAGGGTGTTGGGGGGTGGGGATGCAAGGACAAGCTAGCGGGTGCCCCTGAACGCGTTTCGCACTGAGGCAACCCGAAAAAGGAGGGGAAGGAAGAAATTACAAAGGACTGCAGCTGACGACCGGAGTTGTGCTAATGTAAAGGGGAGAGGAACAGGAACCTTAAGTGTAGGAGAAAGCAGCATCACAGAGCAAGTGGAGAACAGAGGATATGCGATATGGGTTCAGAACACCGCAGGCTACAACCCACTCGCGCGACGCAGGAGCGATTAGCTTTACTCACCACATGCAACCCAAAGTCACACAGCTTGGCAGTCAAGGGGCGCCCACCACCCGGGCGAACCGTAAACCCCTTCAGGGAGCCCTGACGGGACGGCAAGCCATCCGCCAGCGCCGCCGCTGCCCGTATCGACAACACTCGGCGAGCCAGGCTGCCGTGGGAGCTGAACACTGCGCTGCCTCCGGCAGCAGCGGTGAAGCTCGTGCCTGACGCGGTCGCGGGCCCACCGGCCGCACTGGCGCCCGTCTCTGTTGCAGTGCTGCGTAGCCCTGGCCCCTCCGCATTTTGCCTCACCCCTTGCAGAAGAGGGTTCGAAAGCTGCGGCGGTCCCAACGGCGACATAAGGACGTTGTCCGTCTTGACGTCACGGTGAACGATAGGCGGCGTCTGGGCGTGAAGGAACTGAAGCGCTAAAGCCACCTCCATGCACCATTGCAGCGCCTCCCGATCGGTGTACGGTAGGGAAGGCATCTCATGCGTGATGGAGTCCAGCCGTGGTGCGGAGTTACCGCCGCCGCCACCTGTGGCAACGGCAGCAGCGCTGGGGGACGCTGGGACGGCCCCGCTAGCGACGGGGGCGATGCCACCACGGTTGCGTGGCGATGAGGGCGCAGCGGTGTCGGCCGCCGACGTCAGCGAACGCCGGCGAAGGAAGGACAAGTTGGGTCGGAGGTTACGCAATGATTGCGAGCGCTCCGGAGCGATGGATGATGCTCCTCCCACCGACTGGGTTGCTGCAATCGCTAGCTGCTGTTTAATCTGCTGCTGTTGTTTGTAAACCTTCGCTGCCTCCTCTACCAGTTTCGTGAGGGGCCCAGCCTGCAACGTAAGGAGAGACGTGGATACTACCAGTACTGATTATACCTAGGAGAATGGAATTCACTTAGTAACTGACGGATTACACGATGTGCGGTGTGCTGCCCGTGCGTGCGTTTATTGGCTTACCAAACCCCTCTGTCCCCACCGTGTATCCCTGTAAAGTGTGTCCCTGGTGCGTTCCTGTCCACCACCGCACCTCCATGTACTCCGTGATGATTCCCCAAGTAAACCTCCGCGTCGGCAGGCCCGCGTAATTCGGTGGCAGGTGCGAAAGGGCGTGCAATCGCACGATGTACCTGTTGCCGGCGAAGGCGGGAAAAAAGACTCGAGGAATAATAAAGCGTGTAACCAGCGTTTGGAAACCGCATAAGAATTGGGATAAAAGGGATAAAGCAGGACACCGCACGCACGCACGCGAGTGCATAGACATTCAGAGAGACACACACAAGCACACAAACGCGCAAGGAGACGCCCCTGCAGCACCTGATTCCGCATGCCCAAGGAACCACCTCCAAACCTCCTGGTCCCTGAAGGTCTACGCCCAAACCATTAATGGTAATTTCCCCTTACAGAAAAACGCTGTGGTAATGCCCCATGCGGTCCAACGCACTTATTTTGAAGACGGGCCAGCACCTGTGCCTCGCGAAGGAACTCCTGCGGGCGGTAAAGGTAGAGGTAGGAGGGCAGCGGGATCTTCACGACCAACGCCAACTTGGGCCGAGGGCTCTGACTGCAGAGCCCTCAAGCTACGAAGTCACAAAGCCATCGGAGCAGGTCCTCATATAGTTTTCCATCCCGGCTGCGTGTCCCCGCGATAAGCCTCCTAGCTCCCGCTGTAACACACATTAAACGCAACACCCAGGACACACTTATGTTTGGCCCCGACACATCTAAAGTTAGCGTAGCACAAAGCGCGATGTGGGTTTGTGGTCCGCTCCCACACCTGCAATGTCGATTCACGTTGTGCAGCGTGTGGGTGTAGAATTTTTACCGCAACGGATGTGGTGCCGTCCAAAGTGCCGCGGTAAACGCGAGCACTGGAGCCCCCGCCAATTCGCTCGTGGATCTGCGGGCCACAGATCTGCGTGAACATGTTTCCCGCCAATCGTGTGCAACCGACGGCAATGGCGATTGCGTGCGGGTACAGAGATGTCTACCATCTGCTGTGCCTCCCGTTAAACGTTCCAAACAGAGCTTTTTCAACTATCTCGGGGAGCAATTCTCCATTGCAACCCAGCCATGAACAGGCTGGTCTGTTGCCTCCAGCGGGCAGCCGCACCTGGAGCCGTGCTTCAAGTTCCTCACCCGCAAGCAACTGCATGGATACAAACGCTGGTATTCAGTAACGTGCTTCAAGGGCTATGAGGCCCATATATACGCGAACTAGCACACCTGAAGGTCCCCAACAAAGCCAGGAGTGCTCCCCACCATGCCTGCTGGCTGAGCCGCATCTCCACTGTTTCGGACGCTAAAGCTTAGCTCCTTAGATCGCTCCATAGGACCTTAATTCAAGAATCACATAGCTCGTCCTGTTGAATCTTCCCTGGACGAAATTCGCCTTTATCATAAGTCCAGACTAGCACTTCTGACACGCATGCAGAAACAGGTTTCTCTTGTGGGCGGAATGAGAAGTATTCAAGGGTATTAGATTATGTGATGCAAGTGGTTGGCTGGTAAACAGCGCACCCCATACTCATATGGCAACTTCATCACAGTGTTTATCTCCATTTTAAGAAAACAAGGCACATTAGAAAGCACATCAGCCGTCATCCCACAGCATTCAGGATAAAGAACAGTTGTTTGCACGCAGTAAACCTAGGTTCTCCTACAAGAAAAAGCTCCAATGCATTCAGGATGCCTAGTAGAGCCGCTGGTTGTATACATCTTGGTGTACTGCAGATGCTGTACACGCTGTGCGTGCATACCCAGAGTTCCGCGCATCCGCAAGACCGCAACTAGTTCTTTGTCGAGGATATTGTTGCGCATGGTCTGTGAAACTTATGTAATTGGTAATCGTATATTATGTTATTGTAGCGACTAACGAATACCTTCACACTTGCTTGTGCGGGTTACACTGAGATATGTAATTTAGTATCATTAATAACCTGATTTAAAAGAAATCACCAGATTTTAAACCTTGGCACCTAAAGTCAGAGGTTGCCAATGGGTGGGTGGCCTAAACCGTTCTACGATGAAGGCGTAAACACCCTCTAGGCGATCAGAGCTTGTTTTTTACTGAAGTTGAAGCCACGGTATATTTCTTGGTAGGAGCTGCCTGCAGCCATGGCCTTTCGATCCAATTGTCCTATGGTAGGCCAGCAAGCGCAACCTGCGGCCGTTTCGTGCTGTGTCATCGCGCATTGTTATGGCAATCCAATATATTTGACATGCCTTACTGTAAACTTTTCATGAAATGTTCCATTTTCTTTGGCTCTCTTTGGCTATGCAAGCGTCACCATCAAGACGAGGTCAACCTGATGGAACTGTAACAATCAATACGCGTAACCTACTGAATAATCCTAACCCACATTTCTGCTATAAGACGCCTGTAAGCGTCTGAGATTGGACCGCACTGGACGAGCACGTCGAAGCAGCAAATCAGCTCGCAGAACACCGGCGTCAGGTATTCAGATAGAGGCTAAATCGAATAACAAAAACCAAACGGCACTAGTGTCTGTCAACGCTCCGAATCCTGTGTGAAACTGATGATCTTGTGCGCGGTCAGGACCTATGTGGACAATCCTTCCTTTTAACATAGACTTCGGAAAATGCTCCGCAACCAACCTAGCGTGAAGTAATGAACAGAATGTAGTGTCTTGAACCTATTCAACACGCCTCCTATGTGTGCCGTGACACCCGACTAGGCGTACGGACTTGCTACCAGTAACTTCCGGACTCTCGAACTTCCACTCCTATGAAGACAATGATAACCCAGGAGATTATTGCATGACCATCTGCAAATTTGATGCGTCTTGACTGGATAATTCAATCAGGGTGATGCTCTATGGGCTCGTGCCACCGAGCAGTTCATGCGTCGGAGGGAAGGTATTTCTCAATTCCTGCGGCATGTAATACCTAAATAAAGAAGCGCATTTGATGAGGTATAGTCTTACTGTTAAGAACTTGCAGCGACCGAGTTCACAGTGACGTACAGTCTGAACTCTTTGCGTCCTTCACATGTGTGCATAGCTTCGTAATTTGATCATATGGCACATGGAAGGGACATTATTATGCATACTTACGTTGTGTGTAGCATTCTGAAGCTGGTTACCACAGCTCTCTGAGGCACGTATTCTATCCTCTTCCCTGGGCTTTGCCATATTTTAAGTTCAAGTTCTACTTTCTAAACCTTGTCCCCTTACTGCTTGACCAGCGTACGAGGCAACCGTACACAGGCTGTCTAGGCCAGTTGAAGGAGCAAGGGCTTAACTAGCAGTTAGGGGTCACAGTGTTCGTAAAACGTCGGTATTATGGACCCGCTCGGCGCCACCCAGACCGACCTTGCCGCTGCTCAGGCGGTGGGAACTGGCACGAACAGTTTCCCGGGCGCGGCACCGGAGGTGGCCCGGCAGCGTCAAGCGGACCAGAGCTCGGCAATCCTAAAACTCAAGTAGGTCCAATTGAATAGGATGCATAGGATTGTTGCTATATGCCTTTCACTGGCGGTTTCCAAAGCCGAATGCTGCTGTTCTGCAGGGGTCTGCCATACTCGGCCACGGAGGACGACATCCGTCATTTCTTTGCACCCTATGAATTGAAGGGTGTGAGCTTTGTTTACGAGCCAGACGGTCGGCCCAGCGGCTTGGTGCGTCATGCTGTCGAACACCTCAACTCTAGACTTCCCTAGTAAAATGCTTAAAAGTGCCCTTTTACATGTTATTTGTTGATTAAAAATATAGTTTGGCCTTGCCAGGATGGCTTCTTAGGTTGTCGGCTTCCGCTGCCAGGCTTTCTTGCTGGAAACTCCGCTGATGCCCTACCTTGTCCGAACCGTTTCAAGCAGGCATTTGCTGAGTTTGTGAGCAAAGAGGAGGCGTTAAAGGTGATCGATGAAGAAATTCGTTAATTTAGCCATACTGTAGTAGCACAAGCCGACGAAATATCTTTTTGCAGGCTCTTTCCAAGAATGGAGAGTACATTGGACAGCGCTATGTTCGTCTGCTGCACGTTCCACGCGCGGAAATGGAGGAGCAAGTGCGGCTCGGCACTCTGGCCATTCCGGGTGCAGCAGCAAAGCTTCGGTCCCGGATGATGCGCTCACAGCAACGGAATAATGCGGTTTACATGCCCACTGGACCTGTACAGCTCATGCCTACAGTTATGCCAGGCGGAAGGCCGGTCATGGCCGCAATGGGCCCACCAGGTGTACCAGGGCCGAGTCCAGCCATAAATGCATCATATGGCCAGTCTGCTGGTCATGGACAGTTGCCTGTCGAGTCACGACTATGGTGGGTTCCCCTTGCCTCGTTGAAATTTTTGGCGGTCGGGCCGAAGCGAGCTGAGAAGGTGAAACGGCCGTATCACATGCTAAATTGTGTAAATTTATATATTGTTCTAGGGGTTTTAATGCGACTATCCAGATGGGTCGTCTGCGTCCACTACCTTTCCAGACTCAAAAGTTCCTTATGTCATTCCCGCACGTGCGGCAAGCTCGTGCATACTCTGTTTTTTTAATTTGTACTGCCGAAAAGTCCAGAGACCTAGGGCAGCAAGGCCTTCCTGCGTATCGCGTTGCCGGCTTGGCTCGGCTGACTGGGAACACTGCACTCCATTGTCGCGACTCGCAAAGAAGTACTTTGACGAGCACTTGCAGGACTCCAAACACGTCTGCTCCTCCCTCTGTCACCCATTAACCTTTGTTGACGTTACATTTGTCTTTCTTCTTTTCTATAAAATTACACGCAAATTCGCCTACATCGAATGATGGTCGAATCTTCAGGCAACCCGCCTACCAGCCGTCCTACCAGCAGCAGGCAGGTGCTCAGCAGCAGGTTCCTGGCCAGCAGCTGCAAACTCAACAGGCTGGCGGCATTCCATACCAGTCACCGGCACAGCTCGCTGCACAGTTTTCTGGTCTCAGCATCGGTGGGCCTCAGCACCAGGCCGCTGCCGCCGCTGCAGCGGCGGCAGCCGCAGCTGGCATGCCCCAGGTTGGCGGCCCACAGGTCATCGGGCCCCGCGGCGGTGGTGCTACCGCGGCCGCGGCGGCGGTGCTGCCACAGCAGCTCGCTGCACAGTCGCTGCACATGCCGCCATCTCAGGGACACTTTGTAACAGCCGGCACGCGTGTTGTTCAGGCTGCTACATCGCCTACAATCAAGATCCGCGGCCTGCCGTACGGTAGCAGCCCAACGGAAATTCTCGCGTTCTTCCAAACTTATCAGTACTTGCCGGATACTCTCCAAATTGGCCTTGACCAGTTGGGGCGTCCCTCAGGGGAGGCCTGGCTCAGCTTCAGCAGCCCTCAAGAAGCGCTCCGTGCCGTGAGAGATCTCAACCGCCATTACCTGGGAAACCGCTACCTGGAGCTCAGTATTTGTTAAGCAGCTGCAGCTGTAGCCTCGCCATGCGGATGCTGTTCCCAGGTAGCTCACCAGGTTGCATCCCAGGATGATGCTGTTGCATGGTCGCCGATGTCAGCACTGGCGGCGAGGTGATGGTTTTGGCGATGGCGGTGGCGGTGAGGTGACAGGGTTGTTCGGCAACTACACTGCAGCGCCCGCGGACCCTGCATAGGTGAGCTGTTGCGGAGGTTGCGTTCATACGCCGTCGGCATTACGGCGCATGCAGACTTACATACAAGGCCGAACTTGCGAATGAGTTCAAGGAGGTCAAGGGACACACCGAAGGCGGTGCTAAACCAGGCCTTAGTTAACTTCCTCGGTTGGAATCGCCAGTTCTTGGTTTCTCAGCCAGGTCAGCGCAGGCGGGCGTCTTGCGGAGCGCTTTCCTTGTGGACGAGGAAGTACTGGGCCCCCGGAGGAGCCAGCCGGTTTTGGCAGTAGTGGATGGCAGCGATGGTGGGTCCAAACCCCCCTGATGTTGGAAGCTCTCCCTTCCAGAACATATGCGTCGCCCCTCAATGGAATCAAGCACCCACATAGACTCGCGAGTTGATTCCAAAAGGAGACGGAACCCGAAGGTACCGAATTGCCTGATGAGGACATCATTAGAATATAAAATGCTCTGTATTGGGGGTTTCAAAGAAAGCCCCGCAGCGGATGCTTGTAGGACAAGGAACAGAATCGACGACTACAGAACAGTTCTCTCAACGGACTTAACGACTGGGACCATTTATGTTGGAACCCTGGATTGAAGGCGACTTTGCCAGAATGGTAAATGCGAGGCGTCCGGCCGTTGGACTTGTTTGGTTACTTTGGGACTTCGGGTCTCGTCTTGTCTCTCAGGAACGGCTGCCGGTGCAGCAGCATTGTCGTCATCGCCGCGCGTCGTGGTCCTCAACTTGTTAGCGAGGGCGGCAGCGGCGGTTGGCTGGCGAGCTGGTGCGGCTTGCTGTGCTTCGCAACGCGCCAAGCAGGAACGCGCGGGCCACGTGCATTCCTGCCATTTGGTACGCAGGCATCACACAATTTGTCCCTGTTGCACAACAAGAGCTCGAATTTATTTTACAGCACAGCAAGGCACGGCACGGCTTCGATTTTAAAAGCAACAGTTCCTTGTACTTGTGGCTTTTGTGGCCGTTATCATTTCCGTATTGGCCCAGTAGTGTCTGGAAAACATGGAATGGCCAGCCTTGAAAGGGGTGCTAACTTTAACCGGGGCGGGGAGATGGGGGGGGTAACGCCAGCCTTCAAAAAGGGTGCCACTTTCATTGTGATGGTGAGGGTCGCCGTAGGAGGCTGGTCATCCCGAGGGGAGGAGTTACGGACAAGCGGATAAACCGACGGACAAGCGCGGCAGACGGATGAATGGTCAAGAGTGTACGTACATGTCTCTGTTCGTAGTCTTCATTCGCAAAGCCATGCTTGAGGATTGTTGTGCCTTTGCTCAAGGGATGCGTATGCGTGGTACTGGTGATGATGGAGTGGTGTGGGGATCAGGCGTCGGCCAAGATTACATCAGGGAGGGGCAGTTCACAATGCGGCATGAGGCATGAGTGGCGAGGATTTGCTCTCGTTGGGTTTGATGGCGGCCGATGAGAGTGTGATGGAGCAGCCCCACCCGGCTGAGGCCGCGCGTCTTCTTTTTCATTTGCTTTCCAGCGCGCAGTCGGAGTCCTGATACCCTTGTCTTGAATGAAGACTGTGAGAATGGGATAACGGCCTGCTGCCCAGCAGTGGAAGGAAGAGGCTTAAAGTTTTTTATTCGTTTTGCAGTCCACTTTGGTGGGGCAATGGAGTGCCCTTCATCTGAATGTTTGCTTTTTGTTGCCGGGAAGAGGACACGAGGGAGGTGGCGTGGGGCGTTTAGATGGTCGGCAGCATTCAGCCACACCTCTGCTACCAGGCAGCTTGCAAGGCCGCCTTTTTCGCAGACCCAAGTAAGGCATCGGCAAGCAGCTACATCGATTTTGGTCTCGGAGCTGTGATTCCGGAGGGACATTAAAAGGGTGGGAGGGTAGGGAAAGGAAGGGACGAGCGCAAGTCCACCTTTGCAGCACGTGCACAACGGCTTGGCTGTCCCCTTTTTGAACCGTCACACAGACACACAAAACGCACTCATCCACAGGTGCCTTTCAAAACGAACCGGGGTCAGGAGGACCTCTATTCATATGCTGCTATAGCTCCGGTCTTGTGAGTTTCCTCCCTTTTCTCTTCTGCCGATGGCCTCTTGCATTTCACCTGTTGCATCGTGGAGTGCACACACACATACGCGCGCGCTCGCACACACTCATGAATTCGTAATCGGCGGTGTCCTAAGCTTGGCATCAACAGAGCTGGGGTAATGAAGGGGCTTTTAACATTCCAATTGAGGTCAAGGCAAAAAGGCAGGGACGACGAGGAGCAGAAGGAAGGATTTGGGACGGGTGAGTAAAACTGCTTGCTGCTTTGAGCGTATGGGTACGTATGCGGTGCGTTGTGCGGCCATTTCCGGTCATTGAGTTGCCTGTCACTCGATCTCCCGATCGCAACCCGCGAATTATACCGGGGGCAGTCAAAGTAACCAGCCTCGTGGGGCTTGGCTTTGCGCGGCGCGCTGTCTTGTTTACTACGTTTGGGGTTCACATAACCTACTCGGATGTTATGGGGCGGGACGGGGACCTGGTCAGGGTTCCGGTCATTGGCCGCTCCAGAACATGGCGGTGCTTTTTTCTATTCGTTCCCATCCTTGATGGTGAAAGGGGGAGGGAATTCTGTGCCCGGCGCCGGGCCTTCTATGGGGCCTAGACGGGTCCGCTGTGCGTGAGTACAGTACTGCATGACACTGTCCCCCGCCCTTTGGGTCGCACACATCGTAGTTGAGCAGCGGTTGGCTGTTAACTCTGGCGGGTTAATTAGGCCGCGGCCCTCGTTATAAGCTATCACACCGTATCTGCATAAAAAACATTGAGACATCTGAGGCTTGTTGGTTCCGGGGTGGCTTGGGTGGGTCTGGATGGTGGTGATGGGTTTCTGCTATAAATGGAAAAGTCTGATGAGCCCGAGCTAGCGGACGAATCGGCAAATCAATTGATCGGCCGGAGTGGCGCAGCTCAAAATCATTGTGTTTGGTTTGATGCTCGGCGCTGGGGTTATGATAACGCAATTGTCGAAATGTGCTGTGCGGTCGTACGGTCGTCGGGAGAACGTCCGCCGGTAGCATAGGGTTTAGCATTTTCACGATGCGGAGGAACGCACTGCACGCTTGCTATGTGCACTTTATTGTTGGTCATGTTTCTGGAGGTATTTTCCATCGTTACGTAGTGTACCGTAATGCGCCTCTTAAAAATGACGTTTAGCGGTAACGGAGCTCCCAGCTGCCGTCGCCGAATCGCACAGTGGGTGTTGGGGATGTGCGAACTATACGGCACTGCGCTGTACAGTTTTGTTCCGAATTTGTCACCGAACGTGCGTTTTGTCGTGGTGGTGGCTTTGCTGGCATCTTCTTCTCCGTATGATGTGCTGGGGTGTGGTGTTGCATTGCTTTTTTCAACGCACGTAAGTGCGGCTGACTCATAAGCATATGGTTACTTCTCATGATGCCGCGGAGGGCCCTGCAATTGGCGGCCGCCTTTGCCGCCGTATGCCACTACTGCCACCGTCGCTATTGCATACCGGCCCTGTGTATCGAGCAAGCAGCACGCATGTGTGCGCACGCTGCACCGCGACTTACAAGGACCTCCTCTCTGGGGTCGAAGTATGAACGTTCGTCCAGCATTTTACATGGATGTTTACCGTCAGCTGGACTTGAATCAAACCGGCTCGGCCCAGCTCTGTCTTGTTCTGTAAAGTACCCCCTAACGTCTCCCCTGGCGTGCCGAGCCGCCCAACCACCATTCTTTCCGAGGGAGTACCGGGGAAAGGAGGTCACGCTGTAATCCATGTTACAGCTTTAGGGCAAGTCGAGTTCATGAGAGCTATTTGAAGATGGGAGGATGGAGGTCCAGGGTTCATCTACATGTCGTTAAGCTTAGCCCTAGGGAATAGCGGGCGGGGAGGGCACTGTCAATTTTCCGAAGCTGGGTCTGGAGGCATCGCAGCAGCAACAGCGGTGGTCCCAGACGTCGCCGCTGCCACTGTTGGCGGGTGTGAGCCCTTTGACGGCTCCTTGATGAAATCCTGCAGCGATGTGTACGTTGCACGCACGTGTGAGGGTGGATCTACCCCCGCAGTGGTCCAGCGAGCCACCCAAAACTCCTCCACGCGACGAGCCTGGAACGAAAGAACAGATCAGAGCAGCGCAGCGCATGGTGGAGCCGATGAGCACCATGAGCCGATGATGTATGTTAGTGGGCTAACAGACAAAAAAACTAAAAAGTGTAGGCGTGCCACGGTTCCACTCGTTTTCAGCCTTTGCACTAATTACTTCTTCCCTTGGGTTCAGTTGCAGACGTTCCGTTGGATACATGAAGCACAAAATAAACATAACGTAATGTACAAGGCAGAAAGCAAAGCGCGCAAAAGTGCTCTGCTGCTCTCACCCCACTGCCCACCCAGCCCCAGTCCCCACTGCCTACTGCCCACCAAGAGGACTCCGAAGGGCTCTCCTTGAGACGTCAGTGGCTGTACGTGAATAGTCAGCATGCCATGTCGGTTGCCGAACGCCACGTCTGTCAGGTATCTACATTTTGCATTAAGCGGCAATAATATATAACGACAATAGCAGCGGCGTAAACAGTGAGGGTACGTAAATAGGCAAGAAATGATAGGCCGCGCGTCCCTTAATACCCAGCCAGCCATGCACAGAACCACGACTATCACCATCGCCTTCCCAGTACTTGCCACACACTTAGTCATGCTCATGTCTCTCTGCCTGCCCTTCCCCAACCCCTTTGAACCTACCTACCTACCTACCTTACCATCCATCCATCCACCCATCCATCCATTCATCCATCCATCTTACCTATTTATATTACTGCGAGGGGAGAGAGGGGACTTGCTCCTTAATGTTTGTACGAATCTCGTTCTTTTCTTCCTCCCTTTCTGTGTCATAAGTTAGTAGCCCCTGTAAAGTGCGGGTAGCTGCGTCCCTGCACGCTCTAAGCACTAACACTTCCCAGTGCAGCTTCTCCGCGTACGACCAAAGCCCAATCACCCTACCTGTCCCCCACCATAATCAGGTCTGAGGCCGGGCAGCCGAAGTGAGCCTCCAGCTCCGTGCAGCCCCCTCCTGGCTTCTTATCCTCGTGGCGCAGTACCGGAATACCTAATGCGGCCTCCAGCTGCCTCGCCTCCGCCCCTACGAACGGAGAAAGGAAACAACACGACAGCTGCGTGACCTGATTGTACGAGGCAAGGGGTCGCCTGACATGACGTGAAAAAACACATTAGGCGTGGAGCTCCAGGAGCAAATACCAGAATTTTGATATCACTTTGATAACCAGCTGAAAGCATTGCGTGGCAACACACGCGTGCGTGCGTGGCTCAAAATACGTAAGCATCGGTTTCTTTATTTCGAATGCTGTATGTACGAACTTAGCCGACTCCACGAAGATGACGCAGCTGAGGGGAGGTGAAGCGAAGAGATGCGACGGCAGTTCACATCAGCTGCTTCAAAGCAAGGAGCACCAGAAAGGAGCACCAGAAAGGAGCACCAGAAAGACCGAAAGCTGTACAAGTACTGACGGAAGATTTCACAATACGTAATACGTTCTATTCGTGCATTTATAGCACAGCTCCGACTACCTGCCATCTTTCCGGGGGTCCGTCCGCGACTCCCTTCCCCACATTCGGAGTTTACCCGGACGAAATGGAGGTTCTGGAGAGAGTTTCTCACCGTCCGGGTCGTACTGCTTCAAACCCGCGCTGTTGCTGTACAACACTGCACGTCCTTCGAATGCAGCCAGGCAGTGGACGAGTGCACCGCGCAGCCGGGGCTCAACTTCGAGGGCGAAGGGTCGAGAGAGCGTGTTGTCCTAACGGAGTGTACGGCGTAGGCGAGGAGCAGTTACTGTGTTAGGTTGGCGACGGCAGCCGTGAGGAGCAGTACCGTGGTACCAGTATCGCGGTACCGCGCGTTTGGCATTCTCTTTCTCCACAACATACCAACATACAACAGAACTACGAAATAAGTAATTGTTTTCATGGAGCCGAATTTCACTACGTGATGGTGATGGGGTTTACGGGTTATGGCTGCGGCGACGACATCACATCATCAGAGGGTCCTGGACGAGCGCAGCAAACTCGCTAATGCAACGGAAGACAACTAACTAACGAATCGCTAAAACCTGCTCAAAACTTACCTTATCAAAAACCAAGCCCCGAAACCCCGCCGCGCGCAGCTTGTTCCAGTCCACGAAGCGAATATCAGGTACAGCCAGGTGGGGTAGCGCCAAGCTCTGACCTCCCTGCGGTCAATTGGGTCGTACATGTGGGAGCGGGAGCATTTTCCTCACCACGAGTACCGCCCTGCACCTACTTCTCACAACGTCGGAGTCGAGTGAGAGTGGGAGGGGGGAGGGAAGCAAAAAGTCCATGGCGTGCTGCCGACTGCCGACTGCCTAACGCTGATGGTCATCCTACTGAAACTGCCGTCTTCCAATGCGGGCGGGGTGTGGGTTCGGCGTGGGGGGTTGAGAGCGAATGGGATGGAGGGATGGAGGGATGGAGGGATGGAGGAAGGATCATTAGCACCACCACCGGTGCTAAGGTAAAAGGGACAGTAACCCTAAGAAATATCAACTTGAACTTATGCTGATATGCCATGTAGGAGTATGATGTGGTTACGCGGGACGATGGATGAGACGAAACAAATGGGCGGTGTGAGGTTGTGCGGGCGGGAAGGAGTCACGTCATGTGATGCTGAGGAGCACTTCGTCTGTTTAGACATCTACACTCCTTTCCCGTCCCTCCTCCACCCTTTACTCCTCCTCCCCCTGCCTCCCGTCCCCCTCCACTCACCCCACCACCGCTCACATCTCACCCCGAAGAGTCTGAAGAAGAGACCAACACCCGCCGAGTTGAAGTTCTGTTGCACCCGAGCCATCCCAGTTGCCTACCGAAACGTAGGGTCACGTCGAGGGGGCCCACATGGTCAACAGTATGTCATGCCCTGGAGGACTGAACCTCGCAAATACAAAATAGCGTCTTGGGATACAGAACACATTTAAGGGAACGTGCCATGCGGGTCACCGGGCGGCTTGCAGTCGAAAGTGTAGCTAAGGATCTGGCTATGCAGTATCTCCGCTGCAGCAGGGTTGCATGAGCTCCTGATGCGCACCTGAACAACGCTACGAGTTGATTGTATCGAAATGTTTCTTAAAAACCGGAGTTTAACTGTTCGACCGGAAAAGCGCACTCGAGGGCAGGTTGGTCGTACAGCTTGCGGGGGCTGCCCTACAGGCATGCGCATTCGGGAACCTTCGCAGCGGCCAAGATCTGCACCTTATTATTTTCTAATCCGTAATTTAATATTGCAACATAAGGCACGCAACGTTCACACGCACGGCTCCATGAAAGCAGATGTGCAGGTGTAATCTGCAATCTGAGAGAATGAATGAAGACGAATATATGTTTTCACTTTATTTTTATAATCTATTTTCGTTCAAGCGTAAAATGCCTTCAGGTGTGCCAGGTTTGCAAACCCAGACGAACTAACGAACTTTATTGACGTATGGCTCCGAAGGCAACAAAGTGCATGGTCAGCAACTCAGAGCGGCAGGATGTGATTCCTTTTTACATTAGAGGATCCGAAGCTGAGACTTTTGATTTCAATACTTATTGTTAAAAAATCAAATCTTGCTTGGTGAACTTCTAGGTTTTGGCCGGATTGGTATACAGGAAAGGGGTATTCTTGTTTCTTGTGTGCTTATGACACTGTCATACATCAGTCTTTTTTAGCGTGCATTTTAAGATATACGCTAATTTTGGCCACCGGTACACAGAACCACAGGGTCGCAAATGCTCATGTTCCAACGCCAGTTAGGTGCGTCCCAAAATGGTCTTGCAAGGCAATCCTCCTCCGAGCTTGCTGCATCGCCCTGTGGTAAGGCTCTTGCCAATGCCCACGGACGCCAGGCGTGCGCCGCTTTCTCACTAATAGACTCCTTTCTTCGCACTGTAGCGCTATCAAGAGGCGGTTCACGCAACAACAGTTTTTCGCGCAGAGCGCCGGGAGGTGCGTTGGGGACAGCACTTGGCCACGTCAGGACCCGTCGCTCACTTTAGTGCTTCTTAGCCGCAGGACACTCCAGCCTTCCGCATTCGCGGTCGCGCACGTCGCTTCTTGTAGCATGCAATACTTATAATGGTCAGAATGGGGACATCAGCGCCAACGACGCGAACACCCCCAAGGAGGTGGGTTATGTCTAACGACTTTCTCGCTCATAACGATTCGTCAACTCACCACAATACTTATGCATTTATGCAGATACAATCTCAAGCTTATGGAGAGCCGAAAGCGCAGTCCTACCCGCAGCAGCAACCTAAAGCGCACTCTGGCAATTCGAACAGCAGCATGCGTTCGCCACGAGACGCCGAACCCAACGCACACCCGCCCTTGTCCTCCTCAGCATTCAGCAACTATCCTACTCGACCGTTAAACTCAGAGCAGAGCTGGGACTTTACGCCCGAGCCGTTCGTTCCAAGTCCGGCCAATTTACCGACGAATGAGGATGAGCCGCTACTTTACCCGCCTCGACCCCTGTTCACTTGGACCTCCCAGCCAGGCATGGACTTATTCCGTGTATGCTCTCGAACTTGGAACCGACTACTTCAGGTCTTTGTGATTTTGTTTGGCGTTGGGGAGCGCGAGACGGAGGGCATCTACTCGCTGCGGGCTTTCGGCAGTGACGGCACCCCCCACGAGACGATTATTGCCTTCGAGTGTGAAGAGGAAGCTCAACGGTGCGGCTTTACGGCGCACGCGGATGCAACATTTGAGGCCAAAAAATAATTTAGATGACATGATATGAAAACTTCAGTCTGTAATAAATAGTGCCACATGTTTTTTCGAAGCATTTTGAATTGCACAGACCTGTTTGCATCAAGCGATGTGTTCAAAAGTCAGGCCAGGGGTGGCCATTACCTGCGCACATATGCGCACTTATCATGTTAATTCCACAAAGCATCCTTTTATTGACAGCAATTTCTAGAAATTCAATTTCTTTCCGCGCCTTTCCTGCCCCCTCTTAAGGTACGCCGGCCTGCTGGAAGCGTCCATGGACCACAAGCCCCACGTGTGCTCCATCCCACCCTTGGAGCTGCTATCCTTCTGCATGGACCAAACATACGCCTGCCGTCTGGAGCCCAAAGGCTCTCTCCTAATTCCACCAGATTTCAACGTCGCCATCACGGATTGGGAGAGGTCATTGCGACTTCGGGACGGCAAGTTTGCTGTGCTGGACGTAGAGCCAGACCGACGCAGCGGCGGCAGCTCCGCCGCCGCCGCCACGGTGACGGCGACCGCGCCACCGCCTCCGGCGCCGACTGGCAGTGGCGGAAGCAACCCTCACCCTCCCTCCAGCGCCTATCCGCAGCAGCACCAGTCTGGCTTCCCTAACTTGCAGGAAGTTGGCGGGCGGGACCCCTCAACGTTGGCCCGGTACTCGGGACTCAGCAAGTCGGAGCTGGAGGAGATTCGCGCCCGGCTGGAGGCTCTCCTGCCGTAAGCACGACGTGTGTCATGTATGTATCTAAATACTTTCGAGTGGTATTCCAGTTATGTGGGAATGGACGGGACGTGTGTCCGCTACTGCCACTTCTTCTCACTGGAAAAGGCGCACGCCAAAAGCCAAGCTCGCTCGTCAGTGGCAGCAGTTATACTGAGCTTTCACGCTGACGGCCGGCCCTCGGTGCTGGGTAAGCCGAGATGGATGGGCGGGGGAATGGGCGGAGACCCCCGGGTCGGCCGTTCCTGTGCGCCCTTGTGCATGTGGGCCAGGAAGAGTGGGGGCCAGGAATGGTAGGGAGGGGATGTGTGAAGGGCGCCCTGATGGTCGCGTGGCGGCGCATCCATCTGGGGGCCCTGCAGCTCTCTGGGCCGGGTGTATAGGTTTGTGAAATGAGTGACTTATCCACTTGAGCGATGTGAAATGCCGTAGAGAGAGAGTGCGTGGCATATACACACACACACAGACGCTCGAGGAAACACAGATGCATCGCACGAATGATGTGTACGTTAGGGTATGTGTGTACCAAAGTTCCAAACGTTGCCTTGGAACGAGCTGGCATCTGGCGACGTCCGGCTGGTTGCACATCTGGATGAGGTGGACGCAGGCCGGAAGGGGGGGGTGAGGTAGTGCCGTGGGCCGGCGCGCACATTGTGAGTTGCCGCGGGGCGCACTGCCACACCCCCGCAGCTCTCCCCCCAGCTCCATAGAATTTTGGATGAAGGTCGGCTCATCTGGATTTCCGGTGGCTGAATTCATCCTCACACCAATGAGCCCGTGGGTGAGTTCTTTGGAAATTGAATGGAGTTCATTCTGCCTATTGAGTAAAGCTTCTTTCATGGCTTGAGAGATGGAGTGCCGTGGGGATTATGCAGGGTGCAGGAGGGAGAGGGGACGGGGAGGGGGGCAACGGCCGTTGGGGAAGGCAACCCCCATCGGGAGCTTCTGGATGGCGGTGAGGTGAGGGCGCGAGGGAAAGGCGTCTGGAGTCATAGGGTGCGTCGTCCTGTCAGAGCGTCCATCTGCTCCAGGAGGAGCTCAAGTGGAAACCTCGGTGAGTAAGGCGAGGATGGTTAGTGTGGAGCTCGTGGGAGGGTCCCGTGCGAGCGTGTCACGTGTTGCGCGTCTGTCACATACACACACACACATGCCCACAATCAGGGTTATTATCCTAACAACACATGCAACTGGCCTACGTGTCCTTGATACGCATACAGAGAAGCTGTCTAGATGGCGTGCCTGAGTTTATTGTTCGCGGGCGCGTCCTGATCCAGATTGTGGAGAAGAGGAAGGTGGGATGCGTATGAGTGTGTGTACTTTGTGGGAGAGTGTATGCTATCCTTTTGCCGTACGGTCGCCTCAGCCAATCCTGGCTGTTAAGGTTTTTCACCTTCACCTTTAAAGGGGGCCCTACGCTGTAACCCAATGGCGCCTCCAAAGGCACTGTAACCCGCTTGACGGGTTTTTTAATTCTTGTGGTGCTTCTGCTGATATTGCTGTTGCTCGAGTTGGTCGGGTGTGGCATTTGAACTCCGCATTGCCATGGACAGGGAGCAAGGGTCTCTCAACAGACAAGGATGTTTTGCCGTCCAGGCATGCTCTGGGATGAACATCCCCAATCATCCTGATGCTACATCCGTACTTTTCCTCGTTGAGGTTGAGGGAAACACAGAGGCTCGGTTTTGGTGTTCGCTTTTGGAGAGAAGTGGAAAACAAATTTTTCATTTAACGTTGGAGGGCTTTTTTTGGAGCAGGGAGCGTGTCGGGCAGCATGGCACGGCCTGGCCAAGAGAGGCGCCCGAGAGGCCCTGGAACATACGATTGTAGGGTTTTGCTTTATGCATACAAACAGACAGACAGACAGACGGACAGAAGAACCTTGGCGAGGCCCGTGTCGGGCTCCCCTACGCCATAGCAGCAAAGGGAGATGATGGAACGCAAACGCCATATGCAGTGTACGCGTATGTGGGCCTTTTTGCATTTTGATCCAGGTGTGGCAGTCTTACCATAACGAGAGTTGAGGCAGCGTTGTGCCTTTGCATATGCGAGGCTGGTTGTTGTGAGGCTGGGAGAGATTGAAAGGCATTTTGGGGGGCCTTATCCTTGCCCAGACTGCCCGGACCGAACGTCTGTGGAGAGAAATCGAACCCTCATGAGGTGTTAGGATCGCGGTCGCGGAATGGGAAGCGTCCACTTCGGCAACTAGCGGAGGAGCGGCATGTTGTAGGGATAAAGAGTGACATCGATGTTACTCAGAGAGGCTCTGATTGCGGAGAGGGGAGAGCCCGCTGGTGTGGGAGACAGGACCCCACCCAGAGCCAGAGCCTATCGCCTATCAGACTGTCGCAGGCGGCCTGGGCGCGGCAATGGAGGTAACTGTCTGGCTTTGGTATGTACTGCCATGTCGCGTTCTCAAGGACGCTTTTACTACTGGTTTCGTGTTTGGGCTCATTATGCCCCCCCCCCACGTAACACGCAAATGCATGTCTGGAGTGGCTGAAGAGTTCTGACTTTCTGGTGTGCTTTCATGCGAGGGGGGTTTGTGATCGGCCCTGTTGGGCCCGAAGCGAGCGGATCATCAGTAGCTATACTTCCAAAAAATACCTTCGCCTGCTGATATTTTTTCAATTGCTCTCCCGGTCACGTCGTGTGTAGAGGGTATAGCAATGACGATGGAGCGAAAGCAGCAGCGGTGTCAGAAAACTGAATCCGGTCGCATGAGAGTGAATTTGATGGCCGACATCTGGTGGGCGGTGCTAGGGTATGCATGTCTTATGGAGACGGTGGTACTCAGTGCCCAATTAGAGGATGACGGACGTGGTAGGGAGGCGAGGTGCGCTCCGCCTGGAAGCGGTGCGCTGTGTCTGATAGACGCATATGCTTTGATGCGGCGCGAATATGTGCCTTTCACGAAACTGGGAGGCGGTGTCTGTGTGTGTGTGTGTGTACGATGCATGCACATATGGTGGTGTTCCGTGTTTACGATTCGGCATTGGCGATATGGCGCTGGCGATACGGCACTGGCGTTGTAAGTTAAGATGGCAGGATGGCAAACGTGGGGGAACGAAGGGTGTTTGAGGCTTAATATGCTTAGGTAAGGTTCGCTGCGACGGGCAGTTTCCACACGTGGTGAAGGAAATGGCATGTGGATACATGCCTTTACCTCCGAAACACGAAGCATTTAAGCGCCGTGCGCCATGCAAAGCCTCCGAAACGCCGCTGCCTCCCGTATCCTTTCCATCGCTGCAACCATGGATATTTCTTCTGGAAGATGTAAAGTAATATGGTTTTCCGGACTAAGTTCAGGCCCGGGGAATAGTTTCTGCTGGGAATCTTCGAGCTTCGAACTCAATCGCTGACAAGACACACGAAAGCGTCTCCGGAAGGGCGCAAGCGATGCTATGCGTTCCCAGCTGGCCGTGGTGACGCCACCCCGCCTGCGCTTTACAAAGTATTTAGCAAGACCGCCATAAGCTGACGTTCTCCTGGAAGCACGCACGTTTTCTTGGGCTCACGACAACCTAGCTGCGACGCCCTTCGTGGGTAGTCAATCTGACCAAACGCGAATCACCGCATACAAAATGCGTTATGCAATTAGAATAAGAAGGTTCCTGAAAGCATTAGCGTGCCCAGCTCTCGTCAACTTGCGCCTTCCTCGGAATTATTGTAGCTCAGAGTTGGAGAAACCCGATTGCCAGGGAAAGGTTTCTGGTGATTTCAAAAATATGTTCACATAAAGTCTTGAAGTTATATGTTTTTCGACGACAAGGTCCATGGGGTTGTTACGAATTGCAAAAGCACAAGGCCCCACGTCGGGTTCGGACTCCAGCAGCCAAGACGCCTTTTCGCTCCAATCCAACAAATAATTCCGTGTCTTATGTCTTGTAGTAATCTGTTTAAGTTCACCTGGTCGCTGCACAGAACACTTCCCTTGGCGGCGCTCCCGACTTGCTGCCACGTGCAACTTGCCTGGCATTGCCGGCATTACTTTTCCAGTCACCCTAATCCTGGCTTCAGTGCCGACTTTGAGGATCAAGGGCTTTTAGCAGCATTCTTGCCTGCTAGGTCGGTATAATATATTGGTGACACATTGACGAACATCTGTTGAGGATTGGGCCGCATTTCACTCGCTTCTAGGTATGTAAGTAAACCACTTGATTTATTTTTAGCGGGATTACCTGCGCAAATTTTCAGCACGCCATAGTTGTGTATCGGAAATTAATGCTAGCATCCCGTCTGGCTAAGCCCTAGTGATATATATCCTATTTGCTGAAATCCACTTGCAGATTTAAGCGCGAACCAGGCCCCAATGGCCTCTCACCTCCAAAGGCCTGCCGGCTTGTTATCTATGGGCACGGTGCGTCGGCACGGCGCCTTACATACCTTTACCGCGGTCCCCAACCGATCCGGCCGATCCTGGCTGATGCCGGGAATGCCCACAAGCCGGCCTGGCCCTCGCCTAAGCCTACTGACCAGCGTTACTGCTGACCTCAATGGCGGCCCCTCGACTATGCCGAACCCTGCCCAAAGCATCGGCAGCATGCCTCCCACCCCACTCTCCACTGTGGACATAACGGACAAGCTAGGCAGCACCAATCCTCTTATTCAGGCGCTCAACAGTTCCCGGGCGAGCCTGTATGAGGCGCAGCGTGTGCGTGAGGCACTGGAGGCGGAGGCGCAGGAAGTTGCGCAGGTATGCCTGGATGATGCCTTTTGGTGGGTGAAGGGCAATGGGAAAATGTGTCTCTAGAATACTAAGTGCAAAGGTCCTGGGGCTTTGCCACTGCACGGCTTCAAAGCATGTGCATGTGTTTAGCCCTCTGGTTCTGGAGGAGAGGTTGGGAATGGGAACTGGGTCGGGAGTAGGGATCAGAGGGTTGAGGATGTTGCGCTGTTGGACCCCAGGGCTCGGAAGGAAACGGATAGGGACCTATGCTGGAGGGGCTTGGGGTGATCATCGGCGATATGGGTCCGATACGGTGGTCCTTCATCACGATAGTGATGGTGGTTGTTTTAATTGATATTCCCCCTGAACTTTTCCGCATCGCCGGGGGCCGTAGACCTTTCCTTCGGGACTGGCTTACAGCCGGGATAGTTGGGGCCTTTTACGCATTCGGGGGGAACAGTCCCCAGCCGACGAAGCGCATTTGCGAGGCACCTCCGTTGAGAGAAGCCTTAGGGCACGTCCCCTCTGTCATCTCCATCCGGACCCTAGCGGTGACAGTGCCTACACGAGCCGAGCCACCACTAGTGATCGAGATACGGTCGCGGTCCTGGACGTTTTGGCCTACACCCCATTCCTACCCTCTCTGCCTCCTTTCCAATAAACGAGCTGCCTCCTGTACCCTTTCCTAATCCCCTGTGTGTATATACTGTCAAGCTGTGCCTCGATCCAGCTCTAGAGCGAGCTATTCTTCTGGGGCCTGTCTTAGGTTTAGGGTTTTTTTCTTCCCTGCTCCGAATCCGCCCTTCTGTTCCGTTCCTCTCTCCTCCTCGCAGCTTGCTGTGGGCGCAGCTGAGGCCAAGAACAAAGCCAAAGCGGAGGTGTTTGCTTTGGTATCGCAAATTGAGGAGGCAACTCGACAGCAACAGGTGAGCTGAAATGTAATCGGGATTTGTGGGCGGGGGATGCACTTGCTTACATACTAAATCTGAAGCCAAATAAGGCCAAAGCGGAGACGTTGGCATTACGGATAATGAGCGGGAGACAACTGGCCGTTACAGGCTCAACAAGGGAATGTGGTAAGTAGAATGCTGACAGCTAGCGTAAATAGGGATTTTTTTGTTTGTGTTTCTTTCCATACCTGTGTTGTCCTCCTTCACGCCCCCTTCCCCGTCCCCTTCCTCTCTGAGCCCAACCCAGATTATTCCTCACCAGCTCGGACGGGTCTCCAGCCGCACTTTTCATATTTCGCCTGACCTTCCATCTCCGGCTTCCCCGTGCCCGGGTCCCCAGGGTTGGGTTGACAAGGTGACTTCTCTGCGGCAGACCAAGGACGCATTGGATGCGCAGAAGCCCGCCGCTGAATCGGGCCCGGAGGTGGGTGCGCGACTTAGCGAGCTGTGTGACACGTGGTCGTTGCACGAAGTCGCCTGAAAGGGGGCAGCGGCAGGGCGGGCTGGGGTGGGATGGGATAGGGTCGAGTGAGTGAGATGTAAAAGTTCGAATCAGACGCGTTAGTTGATTATGATTACTGGAAACGGCACCATGGGTGGCTTGTGCGGACATTGAGGAGTGGGAAGGCCAAATACCGAACGATGCGGAGCCCAGTCCCGCGACCCTTCACTTGAACTGCCAGTTGAGCCTTGACCCCGAAGTGAGCTATCGCCTACGGGGAACAACGGGAGCAAGTAGGGGGCCAGGCCGCTGTATATCGGATATCTCTTATGGATTTGTATGTCTCTGTAGGCCAGCCGTGCTGTGGTTAAATTCCCAATTCAGCTCCTTATCCTCGCAGCGACATAAAAAAAGCATACGTGCATGCATGGTGATCCTACCCCGGTGCATGCACCCGCGCACACACATAGGCTCGCTCTCTTTTCCCCCTTCGTTTAAATACTGTCGCAAGTGTGCTCCAAAAGGCACCGGCCCCAACTGCGCGGGGCTGATCCTCCTGGTTATCAGGTGGACGAGTTCAACATCGCATCCAACGCTCTTTCGTCGGAGCTGTCGGAAGCTGAGGTCCGGGCGGCGGAGGTGTCGGAGGCCATCCTAACGCTGAGGGTAACCATGGAGGACCTGTATGCCAAGGTGGGTGATGAACATTGAGCACGTAAGGGTCCTGGAGTGACAGCATGCATACATACCGCTTGATAGGGTCGGTCATGATACCGCCAATGCGCATGCACGAGCCTCTTTCAACCGCTACAGCGCAAAGCTTGGCTTCGTCCTTCCATTTCTGACCTTCGTGTTTCTTCTCATTCGTCTGCTGCAACCCTCGGCTTTGGTGTTCCTTAGGCTGTTATGGCAGAGGCCGCAGCCGCCAAGGCTGAGGAGGTGGCGGCCGCAGCCATGAAGGCCGCTGAAACGGCGGTTAAGGACGAGATGCACGCGGCAGCTGTCGTCAAAGAAACTCAAACTGCTCTGGAGAAGACATTGTCCGCTCTTAAAGACCTAGGGAATCAGGATGCAGTGGCCGACAACGGCGCTGTGGCGGCTGCCGCCGCCGCCGCGCCTGTGGCTGCCGCGGCCACGCCTGCAGCGGCAGCGCCTGCTGGCAGCGCGGCGGCCGCGGCCGCCGCGGCCGCTGGCACGGCAGCGGCCGCAATCGGCGCCAAGGAGGTGCCGGCAGCGCCTGGCGCCGCCGCTGCTCCTGCTGCGGCAGCTGCTGGTGCTGCATCCGCCATGACTGCCCAGCTGGTGGAGCCTGGTAACCTGTACCCCAGCGTACCCTCATCAAAGCCGGTGGACTGGGTGAAGATCGGCATTTTGGCACTGGGTGCGGTGGCGGGCTACTACTTTTTCAACAATACCGACCCGGGCCGCGCTGTGGTGGCGACGGCCTTGTCGATGATATCGTTCGTCAAGGCAAGTGCTAAACCCCGTAGAGGTGAAGGTGAAGGGCACGGGCGCGCCTGCCGCCCACTGCCTCTGTCTCTTATGACCTTGCGGCCCCCTATCCCTGTCGCGATGCTCCCTCAATCCCCCTTCCTCTCAGGACCAACTGGGTCACATCCACATCCACGAGGCGGAGCGGGGGCTGTTGGAGACCATCTGCCTGCTCTTCACCTCCATAGTGTGTGTGCCGCTGGTGGTGAAGGGCGTACCAGGTGGGTGGGCTGGCGGGGGTGGCTGTCTTGCCGGTGCCGGTTGGCTGGCTGGTCACTCAGACGCACGCGGGTGCCCCGAGCTTACACACTCATGGCTCTATTGTTTCTGATCAGCTGGCTGTTGGAATGATGTCAGGTGGGGGTGAGCATTTAAGGTAGCGGTAACGACATGTGTTGGTCGAGAGATTGGTAGGCGCGCGTGAGGGGATGGAGATTATGACGTTAGCCCGGGTACACAGCTGACCGGCTCCGCCTGACAGTCCTAACAGAATGGACTCGAGACACCATTCATCCAGTGTACTGCGGCTGCATTTCCGGGCCTTTCCTTCCCCTCTTCGGGTTGTCGCCCTACAGCTTGCGCCCTGGGCCCCTCCACTCACACACAACTCAATAAACATATCGCCACTCACACAGGCGGAAATGCGGTTCTGGGCTACCTGCTTGGCGGCGCCATTGTGGGGCCTTATGCGCTGGGCCTTATCAGCGACGTGAACAATATTAAGCACCTTGCGGAAATTGGAGTGGTGCTGCTGCTGTTCAACATCGGACTGGAGCTCTCCCTGGACCGCCTCCAGTCTATGGCCAAGTTCGTTTTCGGCATGGGCACGGCGCAGGTAGAGAGAGGCTGACAAGATAGGAAAGCGTAGCGTAACGAACCCAAGCCTCTCATGACATGACGTGTCGGGACGTTCGAGGTATGAAACAAAAGCTGTTGCTGCTCCTCCACGTGCGCGTCAAAGAAGCCATTTCACATACCCCGATGCCCCAAGTCACCGGACCCCGTACCAATCCTGTCACGGTTAGTACTTGGCATTCCTCAAGAGCAGTATCAGGTCGCGTCTATTTGTTTCCCCCATGATGCACTTCACCGTTTTGCCGTGCCCCTTCATCGCGCTGTCCCACCTGTCTCGTTTCCTTTCCCGCCGCCTGTTTGGCAGGTGGTGTTTACGCTTCTGGGCGTGGCAGGTGTGGCAATGGCGGTGGCGGGGCTTCCTGGTCCCGGAGCCATCATTCTCGGAGGCTCTCTGGCCATGAGCTCAACTGCAGTGGCCATTCAGGTAGGCGGTTAAAGGGGAGTGAAAGGATGAGGGGGAGGGGTGGGGGTGAGTTAGGAAAACATCGGACACAGCCAGGTGAAGGTAAAGTTGGTAAGTAGGATATCCTCCAACATGTGAAAGGCAGGAGGATGGGGATCAGGACGAGGAGAGGGACGAGGACAGGGCTGGGGGAGGAGGAAGACGAGGAGGAGGAGAAGGGGCGTTCTTCTGTATCCTCTCGCTATCATCGCACCCACCCTTAAGATGCCCCATCTCCATTCGCCAATGCATCGGTAATACATCCGCAGGTCCTTGAAGAGCGTGGGGAGATGGGCAGCCGCCACGGTCGCGCCATATTTTCCGTGTTGCTCCTTCAGGATCTTGCGGTCGTGGTGCTGCTCATGCTCATCCCGCTGCTGGCGCCCTCGCCAGACGGCTCCAGTGGCGGCTTTGCGCGCATCGCTCAGGCGTTGGCACTGGCGGCCGTGAAAGCGGTGGCCGCTATCGTCGGCATTATCGCAGGTGTGTGTGGGTCACTGGTGAACTTGGTCGGGTGTCCTGTTGGAGCGGTGGGCCTCCCCAGGTGAGACCTTGGTGCAAGATAAGGTCCTGCTTGGCTGTCAGTAGGGGACGGGTTGGCAAAGGTATCTGAAGACCAAATGGCGGTCATCGTGATTTCGTAACAGGGATGATTTCCCCATACTCCCCTGAAGTAATCGGAGCTCACCTGGTCGTCATGGAGACGCCGCGGTGGGGTAGGGGGTGGGGAGACGCGGGGCTGTAGACGTGGGGTGCTTTCCTTGGGGCGAGTGAAGACACGACCTCCGAGTGTGCAATACCGATGAGCGTGACTATTTTTCCTTGGGGCGTCCGGGAAGTTGGATCAGGATCTCCGAGTTTTGTTTCCTCCGACTCCGACTCCTTTCAGCCGTGTGGGCCAGGCACACATACACCACATACACCACATGTGCACGCAGGTGGCCGCATTCTGGTCCGGCCTCTGTATAAGAAGATCTCGGAGTTCGCCAACGCGGAGATTTTCGCCGCCACCACGTTGCTGATGGTGCTGGGCACTTCCTTCCTTACACAGCTGGCAGGACTGTCGCTGGCGTTGGGGGCCTTCTTGGCGGGGCTCCTCATCGCTGAGACAGAGTATGCGCTGCAGGTAACGGAGTAATCTCTATGAGCTTTGCTGCTTGTTACATTAAACCCGTACAAACGTACTGCTGCTGGTACTGTGTATGGGTGCGGTATCGGCCTGGAGTGCTGATAGATGGTAGGGGCTGCCGCTCCACCCCTCTCCGCCTCTCCGCCGCTCTCCGCTTGTTTGCCTGAGGAGCTCAAACCTTTATTTAGTCAACCTCTTGTCTTCCTCTCCCAACAGGTTGAGTCCGACATCGCCCCATACAAGGGCCTGCTGATGGGGCTCTTCTTCATGTCTGTGGGCATGGAGATCTCTGTGCAGCTGTTCCTGCAGAAGTGGAAGGAGGTGCTGGCTGCGATTGTGGTGCTCATCGTGGGCAAGGTGTGTGTATGTGTATCCGTGTGAGGTGGTGAGCGTGCAAGTGTGGTGGTGGGTGACACTGGATGCAGTGAAGCTAAAGTTTCTGGTGACAAGGGGAAAGACAAAACTTGAGTGCGTGATGCATCTATGTAATGTAAGAAATGGAACTAGATGAGTGGCTTGATGATTATATAAATTGTGGGGAGAAGGTCACCAAACACATTCAGGAGGGTGGATCGAAGGAAAAGGTGGGAAGAGCAGCACCAGCAACGACGGGAGCCCCAGGGGCGGTACGTGGAAGGCGACGTTTCACATCGTCGGTCAGGGTAGGGTAGGCGTCTGGCCCTGTTGTTATTTAAGTAGTGCTGCAACACCGCACACGGCACCCACATCCTCATCTACACCCATGCCCACATGCACACGCACATGCTCCCATCCCAAAGGTGGCGGTTATGGCTGCTGTGGGCCCTCTGTTCGGTCTGCCCCGTCTGGCCTCCCTGCGTTCGGGACTGCTGCTGGCTCCCGGTGGAGAGTTTGCATTTGTGGCGTTCGGGGAGGCGGTGTCACGGGGAGTGCTGCCAGCCAATGTCTGCAACCTGCTGTATGTGGTGAGTCCTTTCGCCAAGGAGTGGGGGCTCCAGGGGGACTTGAGGGTGTCAGGGGTGTTTAAGGGGTTTAAGAGATTTCCATCAGATGCTTTGTATCTTCATGTGACATCACCTGCAAATTGACATAACTCAAGTCAAGTCCAAGCTTAATTGAACACAACGGCCAGACTTTAGAGAACACTTCTCGGCTTGGACAGTTCGAATTACATTAGATATAAAAACATGTTTGTCCAATTAATTGGTTATGTCATTTCAACATTATGTTTTCACAACTAGTTTAGTTTGGACTGTCCAAGTGCGAACACGCTTTGCATCTGTCCTCTTGAGTCTGACCATTTCTTTTAACAAAGCACTCCAGAATTTTTACTGTGGACTTACAGCCCCTGTCCCAGACAATGTCATACTGTTTCGTTACAGCAGGTGTAGGCCATATTCTTGCTACTTGAAATCTGTTCTTTAATTACACAAAAACTTGTGTTACATGTTAGAAACAAAGCTCTCTGCGAAAGAGAGTAAGGGCCGTGGACGCATCCCAGAAATGCCCTCTTCCCCTCCTGGGAATGCTTATCCCTGGGAACAGGATGCGAGCAACTGACTAATGTGAGGCCATTATAGCAGAAGAAGTTTTCTGTCAACGTAAAATGCTTTTCTAAAAAGACTAAACACATCAATTACCAAAGACCGGCAGTGGGGAAGCCCCCGTCATATCTGTCAAGATGGAATTGTCAAAGCCTCATCAGGATCAACAATGCGGCGTGGTGCGCTCAAACAGATATGGCAAGGTGAAGCCTGTACACTTTGTAGGCGAAAGACAAGGTAGGCGTCAGATCAAGGCGGCATCCGCACCACACCATGCACAACCTAGCAAGGAATTGCGAGCGGAAAGGACAAGAGGAGGCAAGGTGGAGAAAGGACAAGAAAAACTACACGCCAAACCCAGAGATTTTGGGGTACGAGTCTATCTAAGGGCTTGCGGACCTTGCTGTTGCCTTACCTTATGTGGACTCCATGAACACGCATGGTGGTGACCTTTCGTGCTTTTGGATGAAATATCAGAAGGTAAAAAGAGTCAGGCCAATAAAATGCAAGAACCGCGTACTGTGATCAGCTATTCGGTTACACGTTCTTGCCTGTATTTTTGTCCTACGTCATGTTTCTCCCCTTCACCTTCAGGTGGTCGCGCTGTCCATGGCTTTGACACCCTACCTGGCTGAGCTCGGCAGCCGGTTGGGTTCCGTTCTGGAGAGCTCCGACCTGAAGACACTGCAACCTCAGGTGGGTGCGTGAGAGTGTATTTTTGTGTATGTGTGTACGATAGGGGGGTACATCACCCGTGGCCACTAACCTGGCAGTCCCTACCTTCCCCGGTGTTTCGGGGCACCCTCATCCAGTTTCCCATGCCGACTTCTCCGAAACCTGGGTTCAGCACCCACCACCAGCATCCAGCGGAATCTGCCGAATCAACTAAGGCGTCAACTCCGCTACTGGTCAGCTCGCAGGTCACTTTAATTGGGGTCGTCACCGTCCATCGACATGGGGGCACCCTGCCCTTAACGTTAGGGTCTTTGGCCCGCTGTCGGTCGGGGTAGAACCTGGAACCTGGAACTCCTGTATATGTCTGTCTTTGTCTGTGTCGTCTATTTTATGGTCTTACCCTGCAGTTACAGACGCTCCTTCCTCCCCTCCACTGCCCTCACCCAACCTTTCCTCGCCTCCCCTTGACCACCCCGCATACAGGAGGAAGAAATGAAGGAGCTGAAGGACCACGTCATAATTGCGGGTGGGTGCAGAGTTTGTCTTCACGGGTCTCTTACTCCCTCCTTCCTTTAGGCAGCCCTCTCGCCTAGCTGCACCTGCTGGCGTGCTGTGTACTGCTGCTGTCTGTAGCAGCCCACCTTGATTGCGAGTTGACCGCCACTTCCTCCTCACGCCCCTCATGTCCCCTCCCCGGCCCCTAAAATACATACCTACACACGCGCACACGCCTGCACTGCTGCTGCCCAGGTTATGGCCGCGTGGGCCAGATCATCGCGCAGATGCTCTCTGAGCAGCTGATCCCCTTCGTGGCACTGGACGTTAGCAGCGCTCGTGTGTCTGTGGGCAAGAAGAAGGATGTGCCCGTGTATTTCGGAGACGCAGGTAGGTTGCCGGGGAGCAGGTGGTGATGTCTATGCATAGCATTCAAAGGCACAAAAACGTACAGCATGTACAAATGCTATGATGATGACCTGAAAAGGAAACTAGACTACAACCCCCCAGGCGGCGCCTGTCGTGTCCAAGTCAGTAATCTATCCTAATGACGTGGGCTTCGCCGCGGCATTCATGCACGACACCTTCACACCTGCCCACCGCATGCCTTCTCGAACTTTCAGCAACTTTAGCTCTCCAATTCCCCACCTGGCCCCATCGACCACCGGGGCATCTGGCAACCAATTCTTCCACCTCCTCCACCATTCCCACTCATTACCGCCATTCATTTCTTCCTCCCTCCTCACCCAGGCTCCTACTCAGTGATGCACCTGGTGGGGGCGGAGCGGGCCGCCTGCGCCATCATCGCGCTGGATACCCCTGGAGCCAACTACCGCGCCGTGTACACCATGTCGAAGCACTTCCCACACGTCAAGACTTACGTCCGTGCACACGATATTACCAATGCGGGTAAGAGCTCCAGGGAGGGCGTTTGAAAGCTCAGGATCCGGTCGCAGGAACGCCCTTCTAATAGGGGTGATAAATCCTTATTGGAAGCTGGGAGGCCAGGGAGGGCAGTTTCTGAAGGTGAAGTGACGTAAGAGGCAAGGGGGCAAAGGGCAAGTAAAAAGGAGAGAGGTAGGGCTCAACTTGGGGAAGGTGGAGAGAGGGAGTGGGGGCGGGTGTGGGTAGGTTTGCCGGACTGCATGGGCCGGCACGCAGCGGCACCAAATACACCGTAGTGATGGCACCACGGTCGTGTCACACACATCGTGAGTGGTCGTTGGAGGGGAGGTGTGGATGTGTTAAGAAGTGCGATATAGCGACAACAACGATATGTTTTGGGCGAAGCTTCGGAGAAGCTTGAGGAATGAGCATCATTTTGTTGTCAGACGTTGTGTTGGTGGTGCGAGCCTGTGGTGGCGCACGCGGAGTGCAACAGGCCGGGCAAGGTCTGATGGGCCTGAGGGCTTCATCTGAGCTTGCCTCATCTCATTCCCCGTCCCCGGGCCCCCTCCGGTGTGCGCTTGCAGTGAACCTGGAGCGGGCGGGCGCCACGGCTGTCGTTCCGGAAACCTTGGAGCCGTCGCTGCAGCTGGCAGCCGCCGTACTTCGGGAAATGGAGTTCAACACGGAGGAGGTCAGTAGTCAGGGCTATTGCCAGGGGGCAGAGTGGCAGAAATAGCTGTGGAATAGTAGCGATAAAACGCTCATAGCAAGGAGGGTTACTAAATAAATTACCCCTGAGGACCATATACTGATAAAAAATCTTAAAATGTTTGAATTGGCTAAAATGGTAAAATATCATTATTGATATTGATTCACTCAAAGTTAGCTTACCTTGCCTATTTCTTTGTTTACTGACTGGGAGGGACACGGGTAACAAGACGGAGGAGGGAGCGACAAGGGGAGCAGGAGCAGGAGCAGGGAGACCAAGGGACCCGGTTATTGTAATACTGCAATTGCCATGACTGCGAAACATAAACAGGCTAGCAAGGTACGCTCATCCGCACCGTTTGATCCATTTCTCGTGACCGTCTACGTCGTTTTCCCATACCCGCACCACCCTATCTCGACCAGGTGAGCTCCATTGTGGACGAGTTCCGCCGGAAGCACCTGGCGGACCTGCAGCTGCTGTCGGCCAGCTCCGGAACCAGCCTTGGGTACGGATTCGAGAAGCAGAAAAAGGAAGGCGGGACGGCGGGCGCTGGCTCCGGCTCTGGCATCAGCAGCGGTGAAGGCACATCCATCTTGACACCGGCACCCGCATAAGTCCTGTTATGCTGTTGACACGCTTAACGTATAGTCGCGGCATGTGGTAGTGGCGGTATTGCGATCGTGGGGTTGGGGGCCAGCCGATTGGGGTAAAAAGCCCAGTGAAGAGGGATGACCAACTGCTTTGACGCATTGCTTGATGAGGAGCGCTGCTGTATATTGAGGCACGGGGTGCCAGTAGCTGTAGCGTGCACTATCCGGATACTCCCATATGTGCCGATTGATTTACCGGCAGTCAGTCCATTCCACTTGACGTCTGTTTGGTCCGCCTTTCCTTCATCTCGTCGGGCCATACGCACACCTACACCGCGTGGATTAAAAAAGGGGGGCACGCACATGCACACTCGCACTAGCGGATTTAGGTGCAAATGCGAATGCGAATGCGACCCCTGCGTTGTGGGTACGGGGGTTGCGGATCCTTTAGTTAATCGAATGATCTTGTACAAGTTCTGATGACCATCTCAGGGGATGCTGCTCACATGCAGCGTCAGGGGGTTAGTGTGATGCGGAGGTTATGGAAGGGTTGTTGACGGGGACCCATTGCAACGTCTTGCCCATGGCGAAAGTATTGGCCCACGATCTGGTGGCGGAGTTGGGGAGGGCACTCGTGAGGATGTGGGTGGGTAGGTTTGGTTAAACGGTGATGTTGGTAAGTTAACGGTGCTGCTAAGAGAAGATCTCGTTGTCTGTGTATTGTGTTATTGCTTGTTCGTACTTTGTCGCTGCTTCGCTGCTTACTGTCTGCCAAGTGTCTGTTCAATGGAACCCGGCATGCTACTGCTACTACTGCTGCTGCCGTCACGATGTCCACTGGTGAAGTGGTGGGTGGTCATGGGGGAAGATGACTGTATGTGCGGTACCGGCTGGTAGACAGACAGGGAAGCAGCGGAGGGGGCGAATTTGGAAAGCCTGTTGGCTGAGGCTTAACTCTGTGTCAGCCCCACTGCGAGCCTCTGTCCGGAATTGAGAGGCGGGTTTGAAAACCTCCGCACAGGGACTGTGCTTGCGTGTGTGAAGCGGGCAGATTCGTCGACATCTGGGTCGCTATCTCACTCTTTTATCTCCTCGTGTTCGCTTGAGCTTGACAGTATAGAGGCCGCCATGCACATTGCTGTGACGGCCGTACGTGTGGTAATGGTAATAATAATCATCAGCTGCTCAGCTGCAAGTCGGTAGGCGACCTACCGGTCTGCCAGCTTGTCCAGGTTTTCTTTATCACAATAATGTGAAACCACATAACGAAGGGTTGCTTGGGGGCGTACATGCTGCCGTACTTTGTGCCGGCGTATGTATTTTGTGTAATGCGCGCGTATGTGTATACGTCGCTATGGCTTTGTGTGCCACAGCGGCGGATGGACACCTGCCTGAAGGAGGCTAAGGAAAGGCGGATTACACAGGGGGCGGAGCTTTGATTACGCGTATCGATATATTGGCCAGGGCCAGGGCGCCAGTCAAGTATGTTGTCGCCTCCATCCCTCCCTGTAGACAACCCTGCCCCCGAGTGGTCCACGTCAAGGCTCTTCTACCTTTTACTATGCACGGTATGGTACGGTGCGGTACGGTATGCAGCTAATGTAGGTAGCTACAGGCAGAAAACTGGTTTGGCCCTGGGGATGAGAGACGAATGGCGTTTTGCCGGTTTGCTCTGTGCCCTTAGCAGTGTTATCTGGAGAAAGGAGAGGGTGAGGATCAGAATCACAGCTGCACAAGGGGGAGATATATAATGGATATCACACGCAGCGTGGTGTGCATCTATCCGATGTCGTGCCAGTATTGTCGACCGAATAAGCACAAGCTGTTGCGGTATATGTTTGCGGGGGCAGGTGGTGCCGCATTCCATGTGTCTGTGTCAGTCAGGGGGCAGGGAGACAGCAGACTCGTTGATGGATACGGTGGCGGGGATTCAAGCCAGGCCAATGAGAGTCAGTCCGAGCCCCGTCGCCGATGGTCCTGCCTTCTTTGCGCTCTGCGCGCCCTCTCGATGTCCTGGTCCCAACAGCATGGAGGTCGCTCTTTGTGGAGCATATGTATGGCTCATGGGTTCCAGTCTCTTAGGCTTATGAGGATTATGCGTACGACATCTCTCTTCTTGCTTCTCGTCCTACCTCAGCTCTTCGTACTGGTAATTGGACGATATCGCTCAGCAGGGCGTAAGGGTGAAATCGGTTTTCATATTTGGATGTGCGCGGGTTCTCAGTTGTTGGTGGTGGCTGATCGATCGTCGGTCGTCATCATTATGATTGTCATCTCGCGCGTGTACGTTTTTCGCGTCCCTTCGTGTTGTACTTTTGTATTTGTGGGACTTGTGCACGGGAAAGTCCGTTCTTGGTAATCGTACGTGCCTTGACGCCAAATGAAGGCACACCGTACGGTAGTGACGTATTTTCACGGCTTTTCACGAGCTCACGGTAGTGAACTGTGGATGGACATGAACGGGCTCTTCAAGGGTTTGGCTCTTGGATTCGGCATTTCCTTGATAGCTTAGCTGTGGTGGCACCGATGATATCGATGCCAAATAGTTATATACAGCAGTAATCTTGATAATGATGGTGAAAGGGTGCTTTTTAGGCGAGGTGATATCACTGGTGATCATTGCCCGAATGCTATGTACGGCCGTCGAATATGTACCTTCTGCCCGGGCCTTTGCCTTTGCCGCAAGCAAGCAAGGAAATCTACCGTGTAGAGGGCTGGATCTCCCCATCAAAATCGAAAATGAGGAGTCGCGTGTGAGGAGTTACGACAATATAGGGACGAGGAGAAAACGCGGAGCTTGCTCACTCTTGTGTGGCACTGACTGATAATGCGCCGCCAAATGGAAACCATGCTGATCTAGCTTTCCATTGGGGTTTGGTCCTTTCACTTCGGAGCACTTACAAAGGATGATGCAACCCACACAGAAATCGTTCGGTTAACAGAAAATAACAAACCGCGTGTAGATAACTAAAGATGTAGACAGCTCGCAAACCTTCTCCTTTGCCGTCAACTATGCAACTGTCAACAATATTTCCTGCCGTCCCGTATCCTGACTTACGAGATCTGAATCATCCACACGCTATTCCACCATCCGTCCTATTACCGAAGACTGTTGAAAGCGTTCATATTTCCACATGCATTATTCCCAGATACGTTCTATTGCAGGTACGGTGTGACGTACTCCCGACTCCCGACGATCCGCGCTTTTCCATTCCAAGCGTGAACACAAAAACACACGCCTCCATACCATCATACCAGTGTGCCAAAGCTAAGCTATGTGACAAGCAAAAGCACACTGCTCTCTGTCTCTCACCCACTTCATTTTCGTATTACTGACACACCTATACATGTGTGTCGATTATGCTCAACAAAGTGATGGATAAGCCGCGAAACAATCTCAGCTTATCTCGCTACATGAGGATGACGTAATGTAATGGATCGTACATGTGGTGGGCCTCACGTCATCGGCGGCGGCGCTGCAGTGTCGGCGGGGGTGGCGGCGGCCCGAGCATCGCCGCCGCCTGGCGCCGCTGGTACTCCCGTGCCACTGCCCGGAGCCCAATCTTGCGCACGCCTGTACATGTGGGCACCGTGCATATACATACACTTACACATACACACATTGGAGGAGCTGACGCAGAAGTTATGTTGTGACAAATGCCCAAAAGATTCTAAGCTCAAATCCTCGTAACAATCCCCTTAGTGAGCTGGACGACGAGGACGACTATGCTGGTGGCGGTGAGCTCTGAATGAACACACATGCATTTTGAATGAAGTCGATTGGGGGTTTGATGAAAGGATGAGGGCGCTCTTCTAGAACGGAGTCCCCCCAGTACGCCCATCAGGTAAAGTGGGCAAAAATAAGCCACCCTGTAACGCTTTCTCACATGGGGTGTGTCACGTGTGTGTATTGTATGCACCGACCAAGGCACCCGACCAAGGCACCGACCAAGGCACCGACCAAGGCACCGGAAGGCCCGGAGGTCCAAACCAAAGCAATTTACGAAGAATAGAAACTTACACCCAATGGAAGAGAACACATGCAATAAGACATGTCAACAACACATAAAAAAACATGTAACATGTAAAAAATGCATATTATTCAAATTAATTCATTTAATTCTTAATGAAACAAGGAAAAAGCCTCCAGACGCTGAGAGAGGGAGCGTGAGAGCGGGGAAAGATATATTCTCCTCATATGGACGAGGTCGGAATGATTTCGTTATCTTTTGACCTTTTACTTTCCTCACCCGTGATAGCATCAATTGCATAGCCGATCGCCTCCAGTGACCCACGGGTCAGTCCCGCCGCTTCCGGTCCACCAGCGTGCTCCGCCAGCTGGCTGGCCGCGTCCGCCAACGCCCGCAGGAGCACTCGGGCTCCCTCCTCCAGGCTGGCGTGGAACTCGCCTGCACGACGACGGTACGGTACGACACAGACAAATACCAGTTAACGTTGTTCCTTGGGGAAAGGGAGATCGGGTCTGGTTGGCCCATACTGGAAGAAAATGCATCATTCATTTCGTATGTCGTCCGTCGCAACTTAACAGATGGTATATATACATACATATACATGTACATATATAGATGTATACATATATACATCTATAAATATACATGTAAACATATAAACATATATATATGCGCAAACATTGGCCGTTAAATACTTCCTTACACCTACAATTAAATTCCGGTGCTTTACTCGAGGAATCCTGGCCTAACGGTTATCGTACTTACCATACACAAGCAATGCCGTACCCGCCATCGTACTGGCCAGATGTCTAGGAAGCGCCATCGCCGCCAGCACCCCAGGCAACAAGCCCCAGCCGCCGCCGCCGCTGCTGCCGCCATAAAGTCCGGTTCGTGCTAAAACGGCGCTTCGTAGACCCATGGGTCGCTTCTGCCTTCGTCCCGAGCTCACCATAGAAGGAATCCATCGCGCAAACAGCGCTCCGCTGAACAACACGAATTCAGCTGCCAAAGCGCCCGTGGCTGTGTCGTACAAGAGTTAGCAAAGCACACCGAAAACAGATGATAGCTCGCGGGCACATTGTAAGATGGTTGTAGGGCATAAACCAGTCCCATGCATCAGATGTCGTACATTCGATTTAGGATGCAGCCGGGATGAGGCTATGGAGCTGCATGAGAGCGAATAGCATAAACATGGTTACATGCATTGGAAGGGGCGCTTTCAATGGCAGCGTGGCGGCCAAGCTCCGCCAAAATGCCGTCGTCCAATGCCGCCGTCCAAGTTCAAGGATGCATCCATGTGCCAGTGTGTGTACGGACTCGCCTGCAAGGACCTCCGTCATCACCCCCACCGCCACCGCTGCCGCACGAGCCAACAGCCACACCGTGACAACTGCTGTCCGCAGCGGCAGCAGCGTGGCGGCTCGGCCTCGGCCGCTGGTACGGCCGGCGCCGACAGCACCCCTCATCACCCGCTGTCTTGCAATCTCGTCCGCCTGCCACCGCCGCCGCCGGGGTGGCGTACACGAAATCACAATAATTAGAAATCTAAATTGAAATTATTTGATACGAATTAGCCAGTGATTATAGATGAAGTGATATTTCCCATCCCTTGCCAGTACGGCTGCTACTGCCGCTGCTGCAGCGGTTTGGAATTTCTGAAATTTGGAAGGTTGATGTGAAATATATTGGTGGCTGAGTGTTTGTGCGTGTGTATGTACATGTGCATGTATACACACATTCACAATGCACACGCGGGTTGCGGCGGTAGGAACATTCCGCTAAAAGAAAAGATGCATATGAAGCTGGGGAAACAATAGGAAAGATGTGTTACATCATGCGTTGCGCCGTGGTGTCGTACAGAAACAGTGTCGTACATCACGCGCGCCCATGCTTCATGCTGAAAAAGCTAGCTCCGTTTTTCGTTGGCACTGCACGTACCCGTCGCCTGATGTCATACGCCAGCGAATGCGCCGCCGCCACCACCGCCTCACCCACTGACCGGGCCGCCCCCACTACTCGGGTCGCCAACCTGGCGGTGCCGTCAGGTGCAGCGGCAGCAGACGCCACCGCCTCCCACGCTGCTGCTGCCAATGCAGCACCAGCGGCACCGCCTACCGGTGGCGCCGCCAGCTCCGCCACAGTCCCTTCGTCGCCGTCAATGACACCCACTTCCTCGGCACGCCCGGGGAAAAATGGCACATCGGCTGACGGTCCCGTCGGTACGACAGGGTACGGCAATGCCGTACCGTACGACGGCCACCGTACGTACGGCATATAGCGGGCAGCGCCAGCAGGCGCAGCGGCAATGGCAGAGCTGGAATTGGCGGCTTCGACACCTTGTACGACAACATCTGGCTTAACGGCGGTGCCGTCGGTTGGCGAGGCATAAGGCTTCTCTGGCTGTGACAGGCGGCTGCGGGCGGCCAGGGCATTAAAAGGATGAATGCACATGATTACACATAACAAACACACACAACGTTAGCTTAACAATAAAAAAGGCTCAAAATATACACAAATTTCATCCATTATTACTTTTAAGATAATGAATGGGAAGTTGATCGTACGGAATGACTCTTTGGCAGGCGTGTCGCCGATGACGCACAGACGTTACATTTTTTATTAATATTTATAACTACACATATTTATGTATGAATATATACAACATAGGTAGCATGTATTGTCCCGCACATCCACATATACATGCTATGGAAGAGGGCGTCGACGTCCCTGAGGAGAGTGCTCCTCCTTGACCACCACCACCACCACATTCGTACATTTGAATATCGTTACAATATCATCATCATTATTTTTATCATTATTATCATTCAATATCACAAATAAAAACCGGATTAAGATTGCGGGTTGAACTTCCTTTCATCTGAACAGGAGCAGGGGGTACCGCCCGCCCTCCAGATGCAGCCAACTCCCCCCATTTCCAGATGTTAGTGAAACACAAACAAACACAAAAAGAGCACGACAAGAGCAGACACCATGAATCACATCTCCGCCTCTTTTATGCCGTACCTGAAGCTGGTGTACGACGCTAGCACGGCATCCAGCTGCGCCAAATTACAGCTGTCACATACTGATGGTGAAACCGTCAGACAATAGTAGTACGACACCTTATCGCCGCCGTCGGGCTCCAGCTCCTGACCGCCGCCTCCGTCAACTGCGCGCTTGGGCCAAGTTGCAACGCCAGCGGCGGTTGGGGCGGCGGCGGTGGCGGCGCCGCTGCCGCCACGTTGGCGACGTGCCCGGTCCAAGCCCCGCTGCCCTGGAGGGTTACGGAAGGTGTAGATACCCGGCGCGGCGTGTAGGAAGAGCAGCGGCTCCTCCCCAACCTGTTTCAGTTCCAGGGGGGGAAGATCTCCCACCTGGACAAATGAATCGTCACGCAATCGGTGGCGATCAGAAGACGAGGAGTCGGAGAGGGAAAGGAGGGGCTGTGAAGGGAAAGAAGGGAAGTCGGATTATCATTAGTAATGACCACGGGGAAGAGGCAGACGTATGGATGCAAGAATCCAAATGTCGTACAGATCAAAACCCCCAAAATGAAAACGGTTTCAACCCTCAAATGTGTGATGTACGGAATAGAGGTTGAACTCCAGCATGAAAGGGGGGAGGGATGAATGAAACGAATCCTGGTGATGAAGGGGGGAAGGTCCGAGGAAGTCGGAAAACAGACTTTGTGTCACGAATCACGAATCACGAATCAGACCGGATTACTGCTTCGATTGCGAAATCCCATTATGGGACGAGAGGACGGATCCATTTGGATCTTTTCCCACCGGACCTCGGAACTGCTGCACGAGCCATTTGGTTAGGAGAGGTGCTCGGGTGCAAACGACGGTAACGTATATATGTGTCTGTATTTGTGTGTGTATATTTGTGTGTGTATATTTGTGTGTGTATATTTGTGTGTGTATATTTGTGTGTGTGTATTTGTGTGTGTGTATTTGTGTGCCTAATGCCAAATATCAAATCAATCACATAGAAATCTATGCGATTGATTTTGCAAGCCTGGCCTATCGTCCTACCTGCATCTCTAAGACGCCGTCGCTATCGTACGACATGTCGTCGTCGCCAGTGCCGTACTCCTGTTGGGAGCTGCCTTGCATCTGCATCTCCTGCTTGCGAAGTCTCAGCCTTAGCGCGCCGCCTTCAGACAACAAAATCACTCTCCCGGTTCCCTCTTCCACCTGGCCTCATGGAACCACACACGCAGACACACAGACACACAGACATATCGATATATCGATTACATAATATCGATTATTCAAAATATCCAGGATATCCAGGATATCCAAAATGTCCAAATATCGCAATAATTCAAAGACGCCAATTCTTCAAGACACACACATGGGTCCGTTGTTATCCCTTCCCCCCCTCCCTTTCCGCATCAAACCCCTACGTTTTGATATCCTACATCCTGTGTGTGTGTGTGTCTCTCTCCTCGAGTAATCGTAATTTAGCCCTATCAACCCACAAGTGCGTGCGGTCTTTTCACACGTATACACACATACACACACACATCTAGTCCCCTGCTTCCCCTCTCCCCTGCCGTATGCACTCGCCTTGAAGAGGGACGCATCCGCAAAAAGGATGTCCTGATCAGGAAACACACACATCGCGGCGTGTCAGCACTCAACAAGTGGAAAAAAGGACCCTAGCACCGTACGACAGGGAAATAGCGAAATAAGTTATTTAGGCGGCCGACAGACCATTAATTATTTTATTTCAGTTAGTAATTAACCGACTCATGTAGCTGTTGGCAATTTTGGCAACATTACTTGCCATCACCGGCCCGAATACGAGGACCATAATTATTAGTAGAACCGCCAGTATCATTTTGTTTAACATCTCACACACACACGGCGTAGGTACCGTTGGTTGCAGAGGCGGAGAACGACGAAATACATAATAATACATAAAGTGAAGCCTGGAGCTGCTGCAATGAGATCGTTGATTTGAAATGGGACCGTATGTATTACGACGTAGTACGAATATTACCAAAATCCAAGATGAAGCCACGTATTCCGTACTATTCTCACCCGCATCCGTTGCATGATCTCTCGTCCGTCATCCATTGGCGGCGGCATCGCGACCGCTGCCTGCGCCGTACCGCCTGCCCCGGTAATTGCGCCAGGAGTACTAGCGGTATCACCGCGCATGTAAACACCGCCCCACTGATCTCCCACAGCGCCGCCGACCCCGCCATTGGCACCTCCACTTATACCTCTTCTGCTCCTAATAAGGCCCTTTAACGCGCCCACCAAACGCCCCAACAGGCCTGACACCTCCGCCGGCGGTGCCGCCGCGTCGGATGTCAGAAGAATACTGGCTCCATAGCCGCCGCCGGTGATGCCACTACAGGCTACAGCACCGCCGCGTCGTGGTATTGAACCTAATGTTATCGTCTCAATGACCCATGGGTCACTGGACCCATGGGACCCTTGTATCGGTGCTCGCGTTGCACCTGGTGTTGCTCTTCCTGCAGGCCACGAATCGACCCCCGCTATGTTGTTATACTTGGCAGCATTTTGCTGGGCCTTATCATGGAGCATTTCGAAGGTGCGGAAGCTGGCGGCGGGCAGCGGGGGTGCGGAGGGCTCCACGGCGCGTCGTGATGGAGCCGACACTGCGCGTCCGTCCTTGGCATCGTTCCGGGCTCCGGGCCATGACGTCATGCCGCCACCGCCGCCGCCGCCGCCGCCGCCATCCCCACCATCACCGGTGGCGACGGCAGCACGCCGCCGTCCAGTAGTTGTCGTCATAACTTGGCCGGGAGCGCTGTCAAGTGAGATGGACCACGTAGGAGCGTGATAATGTAGGTGTATGTATGTATATATATATATATATATGTGTGTGTGTATATAGATGTGAGAATGTATATGTGTATATGTGTGTATGCATATATAACAAAAATTAATAACTGATGTGTTAACCCATGTATGCTTTGACGGCGCGCACGCAATCTAGAAAATGTGCTGCTCAGAACCGGAAGCGCGCACCGCACCTGCTGTCGGCGGCATCCTCGGTTTCGGAGATAAGGGCTTCGCGCCACGTTGCGTGCAGTTGTCGTTGTTGTTGGCTGCTGCCCTGTTCGCGCAGCGGCGGAGGCTGCGGAGATTTGCTATTGCGGTTTTTTTGTGCCTTTGATTGGCTTTTACTTTTGTTGGGTGCATTACCGTCACCGGGGTAAGGACTGCCGCCAAAGGGCCTTGGAATAAGCAAAGGCATCAAAGCGTTTCAAGAGAAAATAAGCGAGCTAGCGAGCGCCAGATAGAAGTCGTGCGTCAGTTCAGCAAAATAATTATAAGCCAATAATGGTATTATAATGATCTGCTGGTTGGTTGCTTACGTAGACATATCTTCTTGTTAATTGGTGCTGTTAATTGGCAGCAGAATGAAGGAAATGGAATGAACAATGCCTTCGCGCGTATAAGCATGGATGCAAGCCTTGTCGTCTCGTCTCATCTCGTGGCAGGCGGCGGTCATCAACTTCATTATTACTTTCTTTGCAGGTTTACTTCGTATATAAGTCATCAGGATAGCTCTAGTTTTTTTTAGGCAAAATGCATGTCGGTTATCATCACGGGCTTCGGTTTGGACGCCGCGTCATCATACATGCATGGCTCACCAACAATTATATTATTTGTGAATCCGGCATGCATGCATCCATCCACATGCGCATGCATCTGACTTTACCGTAGTTTTTTGACGGCCATCTATCCCGAGACCTGATAATGATGGTGGTGAGCAGGAACGAGCGACAGGGAACTAACCACGTTGTTGTTTGGGTTAGGGTTATAGGGTTATAGGGTTTGAGCTGTAGGGTTTTAGGGTTTGGGTTTGAGTCTTTGCATTATTATTATACATTAAAGGCGAACATGCATGGGGCGGGATTGACCTCTGACCAAGGTCCACGCGCCCTGCCTGCTGACTGACCGGACAGCCGCCGCCGCCGCCGGCCCCGGTCAATCCGTATATTGGATTTACCATTTGTTTTGAACAGTAATGTAGTGCGAGCGTGCGTGTATGTGACATACAAATAAACTACCGTTAAAGCCAAAAACAAACAGCATAATTTATTTTTCACTTGCTTTATTGATTTTTTGGGCGAGGACGAAGATTCGCATGCATGTACATATCCAAGGCCAGCCCGGCCCAGGGGGTCCGGGGACGGATCGATAGATTGACTGAAATCGAGCCACTGAATGGATGCCTGGATGCGTGCGGCGCCGCGCGAGCTAGTTACCGATAAATAGACCCTCATGTACTAGATAGCTAGCTACTGCACTCATCACCCACATTATTCTATCTATCTATATCAGGGGTGACCTACTGACCTAAAAGACATAAAAACCATATAAACCCTAAAAGCCCTAAACCAAATCCACGCAAACCCCAGATCTAAACCCCAATCACCCCCTTATCTGTATCGTAACATGGATAGGCCTTATCGTTGTCCACTGGGCCACGAAGCCCATACGTACATCGCCTCGCTCAGGTTAATTTCGGCATTCGGTTTACAGTTCTGTCGTGTCGCATCTAATATAAAAAATAAGTGCCATGCCTTTCCACACGTCCAAAAAGGACGTGAACGGCGAGGTAGATACTACACATAGGCCCGAAAGAGCAAGAAAATCTGGAATGAACTAATAACCAGCAGGTGACACTAGTAATATACAACCAAGCCTTAACCCGCATATATACGAGCAAGCGAGCCGGCTCGGTGGAACCATGCAGCCACGCACCCTCGGCTAACTGTCAATCAACTAGCGCACCCCATATACAGCTTCACGAGTAATCAGTTGCTTGATTGGCACGCAGCACATAGAAACCCGGTTCGTCGGATATCGCGTTGCTTGTTGGTTATTAGCTGTGCAGCCCTTGCTCCGTCTTCGTCAATCTATCTGCCTGTAAGTGCGTGCGTGGCTGGATGGCTGGTGGATGGACGGGACCAGCTACGTCGTTCGGATGTTAGAAGTCCTTAGCACCCCGCTTCAGCGCATCCACATGCAAGTCCGGCACCCCGTAACGATGCCAGAACTCTGCCAGTGTGGCTGTTGTCACTCGGCGACCTGTTCCCGTGGGTCCCGTGGAGAGAGACAGGTAGCTGCCACCGCCATCGGGGCACACAGCCCGGCACACCTAAGCACGAATAAAGTAAGACGTAGGGCGGCGGTGGCGGCGGCGGCGGCGATGAACACACCATACATGTAGACACTGTTTCGTTAGTATGTAGTATATATTTTGGTATGGTATACATATACATACATATATATGTATATATACCTCCCACTTTGTTCTTTATCTTTCTGACGTAAATATACACTATATATATGTGTGTGTGTGTTCGTACTTGGCTTACTTGGCCAGCAGCAAGCAAAACGCACCGCAAAACAAACGGAATACATACATACATGCTTGCAAACCTAATGTCACCTGCCTAGCTAGCTATTATATCATCTATTTTCAGCAATAAAGCAAGCAAATAAAAGCGGGTAACAACTTGCATTAAGGAGTAGGCGCTAGTTGCTGGCTGGGAGATGCATCTATCGCACGTATATACATACGTACTACATATATACGTGCGTAAGCATTAGATAGGTTATGCAGCAATTAAACAAGCATCATTACTATTAGAGCACATATGCTGATCAGTGTCGTCATTCCTTCATGCAGATTTATGAATGCATGTGAACAGTAATAGCTGGGACACATACACATACACATACACATACACGCAGACAGACACACGAACACAGACACAGACACAGATACACAGACACATACGCACACATAAATGCATATTCATTGAATCACCCAGAACCCTAAAACCCAAAACCAATCGTTACCTGGTTCAGTTCTCGAGGGACGTCTGCCTGCCAGCACAGCCGCGTGTCTGATACCGACAAGAAATATTGTACGGAAGGCCCGTCATATCCGTAAGACACCACCATCGGACCTTGGTCCAGCTTGTGGTGCACGGGAGCATCGCTCTGCGCGCACGGCATGCCGGCATGGAGGGTCCCATCCGAATCGAGGTCGATATTTAGTTACGTACGGCCACAATCGATCTCCCTGGGAAAGCTAAGCACGATGCATTATTGATAGATGGTACATATACAGAAAGCAAGTAAGGCAGCGAATGAAAGGCAAGCCCGTAAATCTTGAAGCAGCAGTCAACTTCGATCGATCGCGCATACATAGCCGGTGGTGCACGTGGCGCACGTGGCACATGCACGCCCCTCGGAGTGGCATATACATACAGCTCGGCACACCAAGTGTGGGGGTGCATGTAATCCCCTAAGATGGTCCTATGAGTTAGGGCGCAATGATAGCTTGTCTGCAATCGCACATTCGAACTGGATCACCAATGGCATGTTCCTTATTGAGAACTTAGATGGTAAAGGATCTGCTGGGGCCATGAGCTGCGGGTTCGCCTAGAAAGCCACCTAAAGGCCAGTAGGTGGTCCAATCGGGGCTAACACATGGAAAGGGGCCGCGGAGAGCAAGAGAATCTACAAAACCAAACAACCTAGTGAACCCTATCTATTGGCCCCAACAATGGTTACACGTGCCCGATGGTGTAAAGTTACCCCCCGGGGCTCCCTGTAATACACGCCAGCCTTTGGGGCGGCGTAATCATAATAAAAAAATAATGCTTATATATACACACACATTACCGTGCGTTCCGTTGTATCTCTGTTGTGTCCGCCTACAAAGGCCCAATCGGAAGATGACCGTCTGTGGTCCGATCCTGGACACTACCCGTAGATACCCCAGGATACGGCACGTTCATTACTACCCCTCGCTCGAGTCAGGGCACACAAACCTCACCTCATGTATATGCGTATATATATGTATATACATGTATATGTATATATGGATATATATGGATATATGTACAAATATATGGATGGAGCGAGTGATGAGCCCGCATGCTGCTCGCTGGTGGGAAGCTGCGTGCTTGGGTAAAGTCATATTGAATGATAGGCAGGATTAATGTGAGTCCGGATGGAGAGCTGTCCAGCCAGGATGACCGGCGGATTGCGCCTGCCAGTGGGTTGGTTATTTGGGTTGGCAGCACTGCTCGTGATGAGTCGATAGAGGCAGCAGCCTTTCTGTTTTGGGCTCCCTGCTGCTGCCTCTATCTCTCTATCTTACTTGACCCTACATACAGCAATCCTTCCCATCCATCCGTGCATGCAAAATATAATCATGTATTAATTACGAAGTATCCATCCCTCCGTGTAGTAGTTGAGAGCCGCAAAGGCCTCTCGAAATGCTAAGAAGGTGTTTCTTGCGGTGCTTTGCACCTTATATTATGTGTGAAGCGTATTCCTTACGCATACGACTATTACAATCCCCCTGGTTCGCCGAGACAGCTAGCCACGCACATACAACATACAGATGATAGATGTTTGAGGACAGAACCCTTGCTTGCACGCTTACAATACCTCCGCAGCTGCCTTAGGCGGAAGAGTCCGGATGTGCACCACAGGATGCGCATACGGGTCGCTCTGATGATGCATGGTTCCGTTGTTTGAGGACATGTAGCAGCACGTTTGGCATGCAAATGTATGTATGTAGGCCAATTCATTCACGCACAGCCCATGCAACTCCTTTCCTGATATCTTTTCGCTTAAGGAGCAACCGAACGAACGACCTGCGGGTCGCGACTGAAATTCAGAAGCATTTAAGGGGAAAGGTGCCAAATTTTCCAACACTTGCTCAATTGTATGTGGAAATGACGCACCTTGTTTAGGACAGGACACATATTAGAGGTTCCGACATTATTGGGAAGAGGTTACGGTAATCCGAAGCTCAAAGCTTTCCTTCCTTCGGACGGAAGGGGCCAGCAGGGAGATTAAATTCAGCGACGTAGGATAGAGAATCAAGCAAGCTCAACACAAACCTCGCTCGAGGGTGAGGGACAACATATGAATAATTTCCATTAATAAATCTTACGGCATGTATGTGCGAATTCACAGCGACGGATGGAACGCTGAAACGTTACAGAAATTTTAATCGTATTTTCCGCAATGTTAATTAACAGCAATGTTGAGGAAGAAAAGATGTAAAGCATGTTACAGAATTGCATAGCCGCGATAGAAATCGCGATTCCGGAGCCTCGCGGAGCGACTTCAGACCTTGTAAATTGCCTGCTGACAGCAAATACACGTCCGCTACCGATTTGTCCAAGGAGTTTAACAAAGGAGCTTAATCAGCGGTAGCTAAATGCCGATACGCACGTCCAGCACGAGACGACGTGTCCCGAACGTCTAAACTAATCACGTGCTCGTTTTACACCGTAGCCCCGGTTACGGCAACGCGAGGACGATTTTGCAAAAAACAAATGCAGCTCATCCTCGTTTAGTCCCAGCCATGTCCATCACGGCCACGCGTCCATGGGTCATGCCGCCGTGCTCTCCATCGCCCGCCTCTTCACCCTTCCCTCGTCGCCATCTTCTGACAGGCTGCTTGTTTCTTTTTTTCCGCTGTTCCACTCATCACCACCAGCAGGGTCCGCAACATCCCCGTAGCCAGCTTCCAAGCCGCGCGCTGCATTGGCTGGCTGCTTCGCCGCCCCATGGCCCTCGCCGTCTTCAGACCGTTTCCCGGTCTCCAAGTCCTCCGTAAACTGCTGATCCGGGCTCCCTTGCATAGGCAACGGGCTCCCCTCAATTTTGTTTGCTGCACAACCCTTCACAGCCAGCTGGGTACACGTCGCAGCTGCTATTGACTTGACGGACCCTTGTCCCCGCGCGCGACCTTGGCTCGTCGCTGAAAGTTGCTTCATCTTCGTCCAGCCCCGGAAGCCGTACGCCGCCTCTGTGAGGCCGCATAGGAAGCTCCATACCTCCAAAGGTCCAGTGCCTTATAATGCATCCAGGCGAGGGGGCGAGTGGGACGGAGTGCAGTTATGCGCGTGTAAGGGCGTGTAAGGGCGTGAAAGGGCGTGAAAGGGCGTGAAAGGGCGTGAAAGGGCGTGAAAGGGCGAGAAGAGGAAGTCAAAGTTAGAAAAAGCTGCTTGCAGCGTAGGAAGGCTGGTGGCTGGTAGACAGCTGATTGCTGCCATGCACGTACTCCTCCCGCCTCCCTGTCCCCTTCAACACGCGCCGACTCGAGCAACCCGGATACATCCGGTTAATGAAGCACGATCCGAACCAACAAAAAAAGCGGGAAAGGGAAATAGTATTAGAGGCAGACTTGGCACCATAACGGGCAACAGGGGACAAATAGATCGAAAAGAAAAGTGATCGACACGTTCATTTTAAGGGGTGTATGATAGTGTCAGTTAGCCAAACCTCTGTACGCTGTGACGTCGCGCCTGCCACACGTACACACCTTGTATCGCCGGGTAGAGCCTGTCGCGCTTGAACGCCTCCCTGGCACATATAGCAACCTCAAGCTGGGCCTGCCACGGGGTATCACTGGCGCTTTGGCTCGTCATGCCACTGCTGTTGCCATCGCCGCTACTAGCACCGCCGGCTGGCAGCAGGTCCAACGGCTGAGTCAAGCAGGCCAGGCGGTAAGACTCCGCACTGAAGAAGGCCCGATCCTGCAGGTGCGAAGTCATTCACTTATCAAGGATACGGCGCCATGCGCTTGCGACAATCGAAAGCAGGTACTCACGAAGCAAAAGGCCCAGGACCCTAGTAGCCCAGTGCCCTGCCCCCCGGTCCGGACAACATGGACTCACACACCGTCTCAATAATGATCAATAATAAAAGTTAATAAATTTAATATAATGTAAACTGAAAATATGAAAAAATAATATATATATAATGAGAATAAATATAATAGCACCAGAAATTCATGTGAGACTTGCAACGGCCATGGGACCCGTAAACCATTCCAAAAGGACAGGCATGCCAAAACACGAGGGGGCCCCCCCACACACGTAAACACGTCAATGCACGTCACTATACGTACACGCTACTTTCTTTCTCCCCCCCCCTTTCCCCCCCCCCCACACACATAGAGTTCATTCACCATAAGGAGCCCGGTGGGTGGTGCAGTGGGCACAGTGATGAAGGCCCTCCCCGGGTACAGAGCGGCGCGGATGCAATCCGGCGGCGCTGCCCGCCTCGCCACTGCCAGCGCCAATCCCACCATGCGACGGATCTGGTGCATCAGGAACCCGCAGCCCAAGAAGACGATGCGCACGTACGGGGTTGGCGCCGCTGAGCGACTGGACGCGAGAGCATCGGCGGTAGGGCTAGGGGATGCAGGCAAGGCAGAGTTACGGGACACGGCCGGAGGCCGCTGCGCTTCCTGCTGGTTGCCTGCCTGCCCCTGCGCCGGTGCGTTTCTGTGTTCATGCTGAGCCCCCCATTTGTCGTCCGGTTTATTAGCCTGAGGATCCACACTGGCACGTGCGGAGCTGAGGGGTAGGCCCTCGGAACTGGGACAGTGCGGCTGGAGCTGTGTCTGGGTTTGTGGCAGGAGGACGGTTTCGGGGCTGGGCTCGGCCTGACGCAGGGATGAGGCATTGGGCTGAAGAGTGTGATCGGCCCGGAAGCATCGGCTCGCATCAGCTGGTGCCGCGGGTTGAGCGCAGGTGGAGGCGACGGAGGCGGTTGAGGTGAGGTAAATAGGGCCCTCGGCGTAGGCCCTGTGAATCGTGCGCCGGAGTTCCTGAGGATCCTCTGCGGGCTGAGGATGACCGGCAGGTGGGGATGAGGACTCGCAGTAATATGAGGGTAGGATGAAAGGCTTAATGCTTTGGAGACAGCGAGACTCAACCGCACATCAAGAACCTGCTTGTTAGGTGAGACGTGGAAAGGAAAGGCATGGGGTTGCAACAGTTTGCAGGTGCGGGATGTTTCGAACAGGAGCGAGTTGCCAGGCGCGCCTCCCGTGGCCTCACGGAAGGACAATGTCCTCGCCAGTTTTGGAGCAAGAAAGCTGCCATGGCTATGGCATTCCGTCTTGAACAGGTTTGGGAATGGTAAGGGCTACGAAAGGGCGGAAAGGTGCAAGAACTAAAAGCAACGAACTAACCCTGCGTCGCAAAACCAACCGATTATGCTCACGCCATTTGCCATTCACCCCCCTCGCCCGCCCGCAACGCCCGCCTGCCCCGCCGCTCCCCTTCACCCCACCCGATTTCACCTGGCTCGTGAAGTTATGGAAGCAGTGCGACCCCACGAACACGCCCAATATCAGATTTAGGCGCTTAATTTCCAGAGGGGTCAGCTGGTACGTGGAGGCGTTGATCTCGGACTCCGCACGGCGGCGGCTGCGCTCTGCTGTTGTGCTGCTTGTCTCTGCCACCGTGACATGCTGCTGCTGCTGGGAGTGCTTTTGGCTTTGTTCGTTTTGGGACTGTGGCTCCATGTGACCGGGGTGACCTCGCCGCTTTCCGACCTCGGCGTCCAATGCCCAGGCGGGCAATAGATATTCGTACCTGAGCGGCCAGGGCGTCAAGGAGGCTTTGGGTTAAGTGAGCTTTAAGTCGGGCGGGACAGCTCCAGTTGGTATATGAAATAACGATAATGAAAGCTCTGGGAGGTCCAAGTGAAAAAGACGAGGGTTACTTGCCGCGACGCGATAGGTATTGGAGCCCTTCTTTGGGGTAACCGTTGAGAAGGACGAGGTCAAGGAAAAGGAAACAGCGAATGCATGCGCACCACATGGCAGCTATTGAGCTGCCAAATCGTTGATGGGATGTGCCCGACCGCTTTTCCCCCAACCGAAGCGCTGATGACACGGGCTGACAGGACCTTCTTTTCCTTCAGACCAAAGTTTCCTTCAGTTCCCTTCTTTAGATGCACCTGCATCTGCAGCTGCAACAACTATGCAACGTATTCTCTCATCAGGGGAGCGTACCCTACCGCCGCAGCCATACTACCATACCGGTAGCCACCGGAAGCTAGAACCAAGTTCCTCTCGGCACACAGTGACGTGTTGGGTATGACGTTTACAAAGCTTCAACAAACAAAGCTCCCAGCGTACGGCTTTCACGTGTGCTATTTTGACGCTGGAGGCCGTACCTGCGGCCGTGTGCGGCCCAGCGCGCATCGAACGTAAGGCCCGGTCGTACAGCCCCCAACACACGCATTGCGGGGGGCAGAGCTTCATTCAGACGCTGAACCAATGGCCCCAGGTCGTTCGCAACGGTGTCACCTCCACTTGTGGCTCTTAACCCGCCGCCACTGCTGTTGGCAGCTGTTGTAACAAGCTCGGACAGCAAACCCGCGGGAAGGTCCATGGCAACCAGGTTTGCTGCTGCGCTGACACCCTTATCCGTGCGCGAGGTGCGGCTCCAGTTCACCTGCAGCAGCAGCGAAGCAATTGTTTGTTAAACCGATGCAGCCCTCGTGGGACAGCCCTTTTTGAGAACACACGTTGCAGCAGCTCTTTAGGCCACGAAAGGGAATTGCGCATCACAAGCCCAGGTTGAACGAGCAAGCCAAGGTTCGGGCCCTCGTATCGTACCATGTATTACTAAATCGTTTGTCATTCCTACAGCGGGTGTCGGCGTGCGCTGCACAAACTTGACTATGCTGTTTGGGGCATTGCGGCTGCTTCATAACGACCAGTAAGGATCACCTGATACTGAAGTGTGGAAAGTACTTTCCCACTGACACACCCGCACACGAACCGCTGTCCCACTGAGTGTATGAGATGCACACAACCACATGCGTATCCGTATTCAAATATACCTTGTGGAGCGCCCCTGCGTCCCTGACTCGCAATGCGCCGACCGCTACCAGGGCCATCTCAAGTTCGTGTTCCAAGGTGGGACGCCCGGTGCTGTCGCTCTGGCGCTGGAGGCCCTGCCGGGATGCGAAATGGGGTAAATGCTAGGATGGCCATTAACGGTGGAGGTGTTCATGCGGAGGGTTGAAAGCGGAAAAATGGAATACTGAAACTGCATCTTGCAATCGGTGGCAGAGCCGGGTAATGCGTGATTAAAGTACAATTTGGAGTAGCTGGAGTGCATGTACTGGGCAAGTGTAGGAGTAACCCAGATGAAGTCGCGTGTCGGGTATAGTGCAGGGGTGCATTGCTGCGGACTGTCCGACATTTCCGCTTCCTTTGGCAGATCGCAAAACACCATGGCAAATGAGATATTCCAGACAGGGCAAAGCACCCAATCGGGTTTGTGTGAAGTTTTCACTTACGAAATAACCGGCGCCGTCATATCCGCATACCAAGGCTACTCTTTCCATCGCACCCAAGTCGTCGTCTTGATCTCCATGTAGGCACTTCGGCGCTTCACGGTAAAAATGCGTCACCTGGCGATAGGCCATTGCTGTACGAAGCCACCAGCGGGCTGACCCGATCGCTGGTTATCATCTTCTTAGGTATTTTCCTAAAGATTTGCGTGGCCTGGGACAACGTTCGTGTGTAATCCTTTCCTGGATTTGCTGTCAGTGTCGCTAAGAGAACATGGATTGGCAGGTCTACCACAAGAAGAGGATGCCTTTCTTAACAATTATTTTTAGTTTGTTTGCGATAATAGGCACAGTTGCTGGCGACGACGAGTTCACCCCAGCCATGGCGGATGAGCGCGTGGTATTCCAAACTGAGTATGGCGACATCACATTCGGGTTTTGGCCAGAGGTAGGTATACAAGAATGGTCAAAATGTCAAGGAATAACAATGGGTCTTTGTCACAATGATTCTTTGCCTTGCGCGCTGTCAGGTGGCGCCTGTGACATCCGCGCATATCTTCAAGCTGGCTCGCATGGGTTGCTACACAAGGTAGTTTTGAAGAAGATAGCAATTTCTTACCTCGTTATCTCTGTAGATGTTAACCATGGCACGCCTGATTCTCTGGCTCAATGTCCCTTGGGCCAACTCGACCGCCAACTAAAACATCTGCAGCAACCACTTTTTCCGCGTGGACAAAGGCTTCGTTGCACAGATTTCAGATGTTTTGGGTGGCCGCACCATCCCTATGAACGACGAGCAGCAGAATGAGGCCTCCAAGACAGTGCCTCTGGAGGTAGTGCAGGGTGTTAAGCACCATGCTGGTGAGTAGAAGACCAATAAACTCTTACCAATTGCAGAATTCAAAGCTCCCTGCGTCCCATTTTATTATTGAGCTTACACCCTCTATCGTTACCCGCATCTGCTTGTCGTGGGCGGGGAGTGAACTATTCGCGTGCTCCCCTGACTGAGTTCGCCGTAATCTACTGAAGCCGACATGGATTTCATTGTCTTTGCCAGCTGATTAGCAGTTCCACATTGTGTCTCCATTCATCAATCAGGTTGCAGGCAAAGAACCCACTGGATGTGCATCTCTTCGTAGAGATTTGTTTTTGAAGGGGAATCCCACTTTGCATGACCAGCTACAGCGAGTGATGATGAGGTTCGGTGTCTGTCAGCCGGATCCGTCAGCTGTCACTTGCAATTTTATTTGCAACTGCAGCAGCTCGCTGCCGTCGCCGCCCACGTCGAATCATTGCCGCCACCGCCGCCCTATGATGGTGGTTGTTTGTATATTGGTGGTTCAGGCGTGCTTTCTATGGCGCGTGGAGGAAATAAGAATGGCGCACGGAGCAGTTTCTCGGTGCTACTGGGCGACGCGCCACACCTGAATATGGAGTATGCGATCTTTGGGTGGGTGGGTGATACGGAGGTTGCATGGCGCTGAAGTGTTGGATGTGGTGATGATGTGATTTGGAGAGGCTTGACGCGGCATGCCCTTCTTCATGCAATGGGGTTTTCCGAGCCCACGTTGATTTGTATGTTGGGAAGTGGTACCTCCTGCGCAAAGTGGTCGCTTCGATTTTGGCGTCGCGAGCTGCCCCGTGTGAGGCAGCAGCTGCTTATGGTGTGGGAGTCTGGAGAAAACATTGGCACAGAGATGTATGTGCACAGTCTAGGCACAGACGAGATCCTCTTTGGCAGAGGTGTTCGTTCCCGACCTGTGGTGGTAGCTTTCATGGTGCAGGTCGCTGGGTGCACCCGAGGAGTACAGACGTTTTTGCGACTTGGGGTTTTACGTATTTGCGATCCAGAGGAGATGATGCTGGTTGCTGGATTTAGCATTGGCCAGCAGTGCTGTGATGAGCGCTTGAGGCGGCGGCGGCAGTGGCAGTGGCAGTGGCAGTGGCAGTGGCAGTGGCAGTGGCAGTTGCAGCTGAGGCAGAGCCGACGTTAGGAACAGTTCGCAACGCGTCAGCAGCGCTCCCCGAACCTCCCAATGCACAAAAGGTCATGAACTTCGTCGAGGTTCCTCATGCAATGTCAGCGTTCTGATATGTATAGCTCGCACGCCAAACAGGGGCTGCATTTGCTCCCCCTGGACCCCTTATTCGGCCTAGGCTGCTTATCCTTTGCACTCTTAGTCCAGATGCTCCGCTCCGCTCCACAGGTGTGCTGTCGATGGGCCGCTATGATGACCCAAATTCGGGTGCCTCTAGCTTCAGCGTCCTGTTAGGAGATGCGCCGCACCTTGATATGCAGTACACCGCATTCGCGTTGAGTGGCAAGGCGGGATGGGATGGGTGGTTTGGGGGGTCCCGCTACCGAAGCACAGTGGCATCACAGGGTCAGTCACTAGCCGTACACATTCACATGTGCTGTCTTGGGGGCTAAAACTATTGAATTGATGTCTAGCCCCTGAAGCCCAAGCTCCTCCTTGACGCAGCTGGGTGCGATAAATTGTGGTAGTTTGCGCGCACTGCCAGCACTTCTGGTTGTCATATTTTAGGGATGAAATATCCAGGCTGGGTTTGATGACATCAGGAGGATGTAGTTTTGTTGCGTATCATCCAGCTGATGTTTCCACAGGACGGCTTTGTCGGTTAATAACCAATAGCTGGGCGGTTTCATGGCACCGAAACCAGGCGTTGTGGCCGCTTCATGCGGGTTTACTTGGGTGAGGACTATGTGATGGGACTTAAGTGGTTTGGGTTGCGACGGGTGAGCTTCCTTGATGGACTTGTGCGCACGTTGGTGCGAGCTTTGTCCCTGGCGAAGCCCGTACAGACGTGCGTAGCGAGGTAGGCGTATCAGCAGGATGCTCTACGCGTGTGTAGGTCAGTTGTGAGACCCGTTTGCGGGAAAATACAAGGAGGAAAGACACTTAAGCAGCGAGCATGGAGGAAGTTGGTGCTGCCGGGTTCTGACATGTCCGCGGTGGCAAGGTGAACGCAGTGCCGGGTGGATGAGTCTGTTGTGCTGGCCTGTCGTTCCCTGCCTTGGCACCTTTGGCGCAGCGTTGCATTGCGCATTGCATCTTGTGCATTTATAGGTAATTGGTAACGTTTGTGATGCACCGTCTACGGTCAAACCTGTCTTGTTCTGATACCGTCCGCATCCCCTCTGATTCTCCATCCGAGCATCAGGGATATTCCGGGTTGTTCAAGGCGAAGTCTATTGCCTCCCACATGTTGTCTCCTCCTTTCCGGACCTCCCGCATTGTGCCCGCAGGAAGGTAACTGAGGGCATGGAAACCCTGAGGAAGATGGAGGATCTGCCAACTAAGCGAGAGGGCATTTTCGGTGGGTGCACTTATCCAGCAACGCATTGTGAGGTCGAAAGTCTTTTGCCATAATTATGCCTGTAGAGAGCATTAACTGGATGTGGGCTGCCTCCTTACCGTGGGAGTGTCCATTTGACGGCCCTTGATGTCATCGTCGTATGCAGCCTATTGTCACATGAACCACCTCGGAAGTTGGCTTCTTCCTGGCGATCATGTCTTGGCGCTATAGTTGGCAACTTGTTACCCCGGTCACACTATCAATGTTGTTTTTAAGCAATTTGATGCGTGCTGTCTTTTACCGGTTGCCAGACAGATTGGCCCGCCGTTACTCTTATAATAGGGAATAGGGAAGCTATGCCTGTTCTCTAGGCGAATGTCCTCCTTAAATCCAAGTTTTTGTATGTTTTCGCTGAAGCTTGTTACCCCGCACACGGGTGCCCTTTCCTACACACGATTGTGCTTATGCCCCTTGCACCCGATTACAGTGATGCCGTTGAAGCGCGTCACAATCCTCGCGACATACTGGTACAGAATCAATCACCCAGAACCCTCATTGACGATGCCCGGTAAGAGCTAAGGTGGTGGTTGGGAAGGCATTTCACAAAATGGCTGGGTGAGGTTGTTTGCTTGCATGGGTGATTGGGCGGTCGATTAAACATTATCAGGCAAGCAGATTCGGGTCCTTCTCCCCTACGGTGGGCGTGCGGATAAGGGTGCGTTATATGATAGACGAGGCCGTCCCCTTTCCACGGGAATTGTCATGAACTGGTGCGTCCATATGGTACATGGAGGTACGACACGGCACTCATATCCAACCTTTATGGCCTTGTTGCAGATTCCCACAAGTGCGAGGACGACCTTGCAGAGCTGGTGCTGCGCTTCACGAGTCAGGCTGAAGAATTGCAGCGTGTGCGCAAAAAGTGCCTGCCAGTGTAAACGGGATGACATGTTTTTTCCCTCCTGTTTCACATACCACTCCAATTTAGAACCGGTGCGGCAAAAGTGTGCGGTGAAACGGAAACTTATGCCAAGTGTTTTTATTGTTCTTTCAGTAATTGAGAACGCTCATTGCGTAATTCTGCCGTGCAGTCTAAGATAGTCGAAGGTACAGCGGTTTTCGCCATGTGGAAATGGAGGCAAGTTTGACCAACATTAGTATATGGTTGTTTTAACTGTAGTTGATATGGTCACAACAGACTTTCATGTGTGTAATCATGTACATGCACTGCACACCGCTACCATCATAAATTTGATGATACGGAAGTTTGCATCGCGTGGCGCGGGCACATTAGTTGTAATTTGTTCATTTGCTTAAATTTGTGTAAACGTCTGTCCAGTTAATTTAAGCCTTCTAATTGGACTCAGCAAGTGCAACACAGCTCAGCAAAAGAATGCCGAAAGAAGGGGTCATGTACAATTTGAACCAGAAGCCCCCGACGTGAGCCACCCTGCATTTCATGAAGTCGATTGTACAGTCAGTTTGTCGTTATCTCCGCTTGACACCTTTCTTGAGACGGTCTGCATCTCTCGCTCGGCATACACATGCTGTGTGACTGCTGCAGGTTGTGACTCCATCCCTCAATCTGCAGCCGCTTGTTCCACCCAATGCGGGCATCGATGGGTTCGACAACTGTAAGCCGGCACCACACTGACGCTCCCCAAATATCGCTCCAGCTACAGCAGCACGCCAGGCAATCACTCCATAACACCAAGTGCCCCCGCTGCTCTACAGCTATGTCTGGAACGCCTCGACGTGGTCCTGACCTGCATTAGACGACCATGCAGGACCGCCGCTGCGTGCACGCCCCCTAGTAATAAGCCCAATCCCAGTGAAGTTAGCTAACCTACTCGCTGTTCACTGCAAGAAAGCTGGTAGCATCAGCGAGGAACGAAACCGCAGCTGCTGTTCGGCCCACGGCACGAGACGCGTAACAAGCAGCGCTGGAAGGGTCTGCAACTGGCGACCCTTCTTCTACGTCCCTGGCGACGGTGCTGCAGCTCTGGATTACATTATTGTACGGTGAAATCGAACGTTTGGCGCTGTTACAACCCACGCTGCCCCACCCTCGGTAAGACGCCCACGCTGCCCGACGCCAGCTGTCTTGTAAACCGCCAACACGCTGCGCAACTCCTCCTGCCGTTGCCCAGCACACACAAGACATCGCCTCACGAGAGACCTGGCCACGCCAATGTCCCGAACGGTAGCTAAAGCATTTGTCGTGCAAGTCCTCCCATAGAGAGTTGGTTAGCAGCGCCGTCCTTTCTGCTTTGTCTCCGCTGGCTTCAGGATCTGCGCGGCAAACAGGTTTCCACACCCACCAGCGCGACCAAACTGGTGACGACAGGGACAGCCATAAATTGCACTACGTCTCAGAATATTCGGCCAGAGGCATACCTGGAAGGAGCACATGAGAGTCTCGTCGACACTCATCATAGCACCGGCATTCTCAAATTCGCCACAGTAATTAGGTGCTGAGAAGATAGTCACGAGCTGCCTTTTTGCAAAGAATTCGTACCCTTCCTCCACGACCTGCAATGTTAAGCGCAGGTAAGTGTCATTCAGCGAAATGGTGCCTTAAGCGCCTGACCGATGCCTGCCCTATTGATCACCTGGTGCGCGCGGCAAACGAGGTCGAGATCATGCTTTTGCAGGAATTCTGTCACGCAGTCCGGCCCGAACGTGTAGGATACGCCGCGGTCGTTCTCGCCCCAACCCTGAATATCCTTATCGGGGTCGGCCCAGAGCAGATCGCACAGCAAGCCGGAGTCCGGCACGTCTGTCGGCCGCGTAATCCGCTTAATTTGTTCCAAGGACTTGAGCTCGGGAGAGAGGCCACCGTGCATGCAAAGGATCTGCGCGGCAGGTGGGGACAGCTATCCTTATGCCCGCTACCAAAGCCATGACATGAACCCGTTCCCAAGCCCACCTTCTCATCTATGAGGGCTGCAACAGGCAGGCAGTTGAAGCAGTCCGTGAACGTGCGCCACAGGCGGATGTTGTATCTCCGCTTGCACTCATCATAGAAACCGTAAATACGGTTAATAGACGCGCACTCATGGTTTCCCCGCAACAAGAAGAAGTTTTCAGGATATTTGATCTGCATATGAAGGCATCCGATTACTTGTCGTTATGCGTCAGAAAAAGAACCGGCGGCATGTCCGCCCTGATGCCATGGCCATGTCGACTAGCTGAGTGAAGGTTTCATAATTTGCAACATCATCCCATCAAACGTGTCATATGCCAACAGACATGGGACAAACATCTACCTTGAAAGATAGCAGCAAGCAGATGGTCTCCAGGCTCTGCTTGCCGCGGTCCACATAGTCCCCAAGAAAAAGATAATTCGCCTCAGGGGGAAAACCACCATATTCAAACAGCCGTAATAGGTCAGAATACTGGCCGTGGATGTCGCCTGCAGCCCGGAGAACTGGTAAGCCTCTGATGCCACGAAAAGCCGTTTGGGACAAGTCCTTTCACGGCCGACCGGCGGCTTCCAATCACAGCCATTTATTACGTTGGTCGACGCACCGCAAATCTTAATAGGCGCCTCCAGCTCAAGAAGGTTTGGCTGGCTCATAAAGATCTCCTTGGCCGTCAGGCAAAGCAAACGAATCTCGTTTTCCGCCAGCTGTACCTGCTTGCCTGGCCGACCATTCCGCACGTCCAACAGCTTTTCGATAATTTCGTCGACTTGAGTAGTGTCCATTGCTGCACCCTTGCAGAACAAGTACACTAAATAGCTTCCTAAGTCTGACCCGACCAGGGAGCTTCCGAGTTGGGGCCACCGCGGGCCGGGATGAAACTACTGTGCAGTCGTCTCCATAAGCCTGGAGGCCTGTGCTCGCAGAGATGATGAAGGCGTCCAAGGGCCGAAGCCCGCTTTAAGGCGGCGTCAAGCGTTTAGCCGGAAGCCAAACAAAAATAATATCGTGTGACAGAACGGCTCTGAAAACCTATTACACGGGTGCAAATTCGGATTAAGTTTTTTCTTTGTACTTTTCCTTCGAAGTTAGCTCCAGGATGGGACCCCAGGTTCTTTGAGGTGTTTTCGCGAAATAATGTTACTCAAGTAATACTTCATGTCTTGCTGAGGCTGCAAGTGCGCTTTTGTGTGCGCTCGTAGAAGTCCGGTGACTCTCGGACTTATCTCCGTGCTCAGCTACAAAAGCGGTTATTGCATATAATTGCCCTATAAGGTAATCTCCATGATTATTTATGACAAACCTCAGCAATTTGGTACTAGAAGTGCTGGGGCCCACGTACGAAGTTCAGTGACTCCGTGGCACTGCAGCGTAATAATTGGATGAAAACATCTTTCACAAAATCATAACCCTGACACGGACGAAGCCACCTGGACCTGAGACCGCCCTGTGCTAGCCAAACGTCGGCAGAAGAAGGGAAATATCAAGCTTGGTGAAAGAGGGAGGGCAGCACTAAAGTTACTGGGACGTCTGCGTCGTCCTCAAATGCGGAGGCCATAGGGCCTGGGTAAAGGCTTGACTCGTACAATTTTTCCCACTACGTTTGCGCACCAAGAGATTGTTGTCGGAAGTCCTTGGACTTCCAGGCAGCGCATCAAGGTGCGCCATGGTGGTTTCCTTACTAGTAGGCTGGTCAGCGTAGAAGGACCGCTTGATGTGGCTGGGGGTAAGTTGTTCAGCTAGGATGAGTTTCGGTGATGTCAAGTCGATACCACCACTTCCTGTATGTCACCTGCTTGAGAATGGCCACGAACCCTCTGCAGATTCGGACATCGCATCAATCTTAAATGCTGTACAGTTCCGGCAGTAACGGTATTAGATAGACCAGACGCAGCCAAAAGGGTCTCGATGGAAGGTTCATAGATGGTCCTGTGGACCTGGCCTTTACAGAAACAGTACAAAAACCCATATGTGAAAGGTATGCATAACGGGCGCCAATGCGGTTAACCACTTGTAATCAATGCCGTTTTTGTTCATAACAGCATGGGCATACAGACTGCCGACGTGGAAACACTCACACGGACCGGTCCGAGTGATTGTCATCCCTCCAGTTGCAGCCTAGACATCGCCAACATTATTTATTTGCATGGATATACAACCCCAATGCCTCTCAGCGCCTACATTGCGCCTTTCAGAGTACCACCCTGGGCTGACGCATTTACTCCCTCGCCATCACTTTGCCCCATGCTGATGCCATATGATTTCTAAACATCTTCTACAGCGTTCCAAGTGATTGCTAGTTGGTCTGCACACCCATGCTGCTGTTAGCCTCCTAAGTGTGCAAACCCCAATCAATCAGTGCTGCATATGCAGCCATAAACCCTCTGCACGGTTCACAGCGGTTACCCACGCCACAGCGTGGCGCCCAGGGATGCATCAAGTAAAAGATTTGGGAAGGAACGCCGGACCCACAGCATGTGGGCAAGGCTCCGGAGACGTGCCGTCTAGAAGGCCCGAAAAACCTGTGATCATGATTCCCCCAGCTGCCCTGCCCCGCCTTCTCTCATGCCCACCGTCAATGCAGCCCAAACGCATAGATTTGGTGTTTTCCGGGTTTTAACTACCTGGAAAACCGGAAGCGTGAGAAGCAAGGACCCTGATAACTACTCGACATGTTAAAATGTGCAGCTTGGGTCTGGAATCGCCCTTGTCTTGGCTGCTACAGCTTTCCAGTGTTTGAAACTGGATCAACCAAGACTGACGGCAGTTACGTCGCCCAATTAGCATTTTTACCCTGACCATCATGCCCAGCATGCCAGATTAACCCTGCATAATGCTCATATACTTACCGAACTCTTGCCCGCCTGCTACCCCAACGCCCCAAAACCGATGAAGAAGAAACTCTTGAGCTCACACAAATGCAATTTTTGTCTTCGATTTGGAATGTTAAGAAACGCCCGTTCCAGTCGTTCTTGTTTTCAGCGATCCGTCTGCGTTATAACCACAGAGTCGGGTCTGTCTGCTCAGCATTACCAGACATTTGAACCCCAACACAACTCGGTGAGCAGAACTCCCCCCAGCCGCCTCGCGCCGGCCTGCCACCCTATGACCTGTCGGGCCTCCACCTCCACCTCCACCTACACGTGGCCATTCCCAGGGGCACCCAACGCTGATGGCGGACGCGCCACTTGCGCCGCTATCGCCACCGCTGGCCGCGCCGCTGCCGCATTCGTTGGCCCTGCAGAGCGCTGGTTGGCCATTTCATCGTCAATGGCCGCGTCTAAATCCTCGTAATTGTCGTCATACCCCGCAGCACCGAAAGCAAACCTGCGGAACGCAGACGTCACCAAGGAAGAGTACAAACGAAGGCGACAGTGCCTTACCATTATACCGTGTATTTTCCAAACGATGACAAGCATATGGTGGGAGCGCGCTGCACCACATAACATCCCAGGCAATCCAATTATCAGCATTTGTGTTTGATATAATGCGGGACGTAAGGCCCCGCGAAAGGCTTACCTCGCTTGTGAAGAGCCTACGTCCCTTCCCGAGGGCCCCTTCCGCCCGCGTCCCCCTACAGCCCACAATTTCTATTGAACCTTCATGCAAAAAGTATATTGCCTGAATTGCTCGTGGCGGGCCGCACGACGTGCATATTCCTCAACCTTCTAAATGCAAAATCAGGGCAACTTCTTCCCAGCGTTGAACCGGAGGATAAGCAGCAAGCCGTAGTATTAATACTGTCTCTTCTCCCCCAACCGCGTATGAAACACAGCCGTCTCGTGACCTTAACGTAGCAATCTAGGTAGACACGGACGAGAGGCCCACCCGGATAAGAACTCTGTCATCCCTACCGAGGCTCCGATCTCATCCTCCATAGCGCAACATACTACTGCAAACTAACCCTTGTGCTAACTCGCACCTAGACGTGGGCGCAGGGATAGCTGCCGATGCGAGAACCCTCTTGATGTCGTCCTCGCTTTGCACCCCAGTGTAGTCCGTGTGTGCCAGGAAATTATCATTCATGGCCGAGGCGTCCGGCGGAATGTTGGTCAAGAACCAAGGGTGGGACTGCGGTAGAGATCACGAATGCACGGGAACGATAGGTCGATAGGTTTCAAACTAGCGGGCGTGAAAGACGAGAAACGGTTACACTAACGATGTAAGGCCATTGCGCATGTAGACGCGGTGGGCGGACGCGATGGTCGGCCGTGGGGACAGCCCAAACAAAGAGGGAAGCCGTGGTAGGCCGAAGGTGCGGGATGTGGGTACAGAATGAAGGTACAAATAGCCGGCATCGGAAATGATTATTTAGTGTCCGTTCTCCTTAACCCAGAATATCCGCGTAGCAGTTTCTTTCCATATCTGAGAGCACGTTCTGGGTCCAGGAGGGAACATTGGCGCTGCACCCTTGGCTGTCCACCGAAAGTGGGTCCCACCACTTCGTTCATATCCTCTGCGCCGCTGTGCGGAGTCTTGATCACCTGGATCTGGCTCATGGTGAGGCGGTGTCGCGGGTCCCCAACCAGCAGCTTGCAAAGCAAGTCCCGGCATTCTGGCGTCACCTCCACGTCCGCCGGGATGCTCCACTCCATGCGCAGGATGCGCTGCATCATACTGTCCATGCGGGCCTTACCCTGGGATTCGGAGATGGAATGGACGACCAAGGGTTTACAGGGGAGGCAACCCTAGACCGATGGAGCTGGTGGTATGATGACTTCCCAACGTTAGCCAAGAATGAAAGGCAATGCAGGACTGCCAGTCTGACCCGGCCAACAACCTGCAAGCGCGGGTCGGCACACTGCCCTCCGAGGGTTATTGTGACTGATGAGCCACATCGCGCCATCTACTTCTTAGGTGGCCTCCATGCCCGATGCCCGTCTACCTGCTCAGCACACAGCACCGTAGGCTGCGGCTTCTTCACCTTATCCAAAATGCGGCCCCACCGCGTAAGGCGTCCCTACTTTTCTGGTTCTTGCACATCATAACTACGCCTTCACAGATACACTGCAGCAGCCCTTGCCAAGGCCTCAAGCGCACAGCCTCATGTCCTCATCTCTCCTTTGCATTTCGACCGCATTCGTCCCATCACCGCACCCCAATGATCGCTGGTTGGTCACAACAAACCCTATGCCCCTCTCTCATCCCTAACTCACACTCCATGGTTCCATTCTATTTAAGAACCGGTAACTAATTAACCAATACGTGGGCCCCGTCCCCCCCGATAATTGGACATACATACCTCCCCCACGACCCGCACCTGCTGGTTCCTGCTTTGCGGACTCTCGAAGGGGTACGCCCCAAACAGCATCACGTACAACATGACGCCGCAACTCCAGATATCAGCCGCCTGTCCCGCATACTGGTCTGTGGCACGAATGACCTCCGGGGCCATGTATGCCAACTAAGGAGGATATGGAATCACAGATGGAAGAGGGAAATGGGCGGGTGGGACGGTCAGTGACGCCAGAGCGGGTGGGATGTGGAAATCACGGCAAGGCTGCCAAAGCAGGAGGAAGGCTTCAAAAATAACCATAAATGGAGATGAGCCCATGTAGGAAAAGGGCCAGTTCTGTACTTTGCTATGGGCGTACCGATCATATTGTGGTCCGCCTGGTGTCAAGAAACGAGCATTTCCCGCAACCAGCGGGGAGAGATGCCTCCTCCCATGTCCGTTCTCCCCGCCTCTTGAGGCTTCCTTTTAAAAAAGAAATGTATCAGTGATATTTGAGATTGAGGAGCAGAAATCATTTCCCTAACTCCCTGTGCCCTAGACCCTAACCCCTCACCTTACAGCCCTTGCAGCCCTCTTGCCGGAGAGGTCTCACCGGGTACTGTCATCCCACCCGATTTCCACGACAGCGCACCAGGCCCTTCGCATGCCATGCCGCGGCCCATCGTTGCCCACAACCAAGTCAAATTCGTAATCGTTCTTAATGCATTGTTAGACGATTATTACACACCGTGCCAACTTTGGACTTGGGCGCCGACATGAAGTGCGCCTTGCTGTAGCCGAAATCGCAGATCTTCAGCAGCGGAAGCGGTAGCCCCGGCACCATGGTCAGTAGCGTGTTCTCCAGCTTGATGTCCCGGTTCACCACGCCACGTCGGTGGCAATAGTCCAGTCCGATGCAGAGCTGTGTGAGCGGGAAAGTCAGGTATGGGAACGAAGGAAACGGCGGGTGGGTGGGTGATGAAGGTAACCTCCGAAGAGACTAATCCGGGAGATCGGGACAGACTCAATCTAAAAGCATTTCGACGAGGATAATAGACCAGCCGACTTGCGGGATGATGTATTGTCAGTTCAGCGCCTGTGGCTTGCATCATGCGTAGAAGTTCGCCAGTCGGGGCCTCGAGTGACATGTCTCGCAGACTTCCCGTCCCGTTTCTTTAATAAGTGAAAGAGCTAAGGCAGCCTAAGCCTAGATCGTCGGTCAATCCGAGTATATTTGTGGAAAACAAATCTCCCTGCCCCGAAACACATCCAGGGCCGTCCTTATCAGAGCATCTCTTGTTTGTGTGGCTCTGTAACATAACCTCCTCCCGGTCAAATGATGCTCCTCCATTGTGACCCACCTGCTGGAAAAACCAACGAGCTGCCGGTTCCTTGAGCCGAACTGCACGCTGTACGTAGCCGAACAGATTTCCTCCCGATGCATACTCCATGCAAATGCAGATGTATTCGGGCGTGAGGAATACTTCTTTGAACTGCGGTAGCAAACAGAAGGTGAGGTAGCTATGCGCACCTTCGGTTTTTACACCTAGGAACTGTTTCCAGGAGTCATGCAAGCATACGCCTTCAGTGAAACACCTTTATAACCCGTGATACTTCGCATGGATGCGGCGCGCGACCCACCTCTATAACGTGCGGATGTCGGAGCATTCGATGGTTCAAGACTTCCGTCTCAACATACTTGTTCACACGCTCTCCACGCTCCAGGAATTTGATGGCCTGTCAAAGGTTCGGTGTAACGAAAAATGTCTACAGCTCTGACGTGAGGACCTTTGTCACTTACCACAAGCTCTCCGGTCACCAGATCCCTACATAAGTGGACGAAGCCAAAAGACCCGCTACTAAGGGGTTGCACCTTGGCGTAGCGGGGGTTATCTTTAAGGGGTTCAGGATTCTGCCTAGCGTTCATTGTCCGGGCCTGAGTCTGTCCACCTACTTTTTTGCGCCGATCAATCTAGTAGCTACAACAAAAGTTTACTGAGGGCTGCGATATAGCCTTCACTGGTACGGAATGGTTCTGCAAGAAGGTGAACTACGCCTCAACGCGCGTCTCGCTCGAGGCAAGGATCGAAATATTGGCCACCTGAAGACTTTGGTAATTCGAAGGTGCTTACGCAGTCCTGTGCTTACTGCGATCCGTTCGAACTGTACAGGTTGTATTCAAGTCTACCTTGATTATAGCAGCTATACGATTAATATGGAAATTTACTAGGCTAAACTCAAGGCAAAGTATACAATAGCATATGAGTACATTGCGGACTCAATCGCCGTTATGGTAAGCTGCGGGACGTTACCGTGGGACGAGACTGGTGTCGCTTCTTTCCCAGATACAACTACCCCATGTTGAAACTCGCTCTAAAATCTCTTTTTTCTTCCTAAAACATTTTATGCACGCCCGCTCTAAAAGCCGCTCTTCTGTGCCACCTAACTGTCTTTCGGCTAACAAGCCAAATAAAACAAATGCCGCTCCTCAACCGACAGCAACATCCCTTTTCGGCATGCAGGCCGCTCACTCGGGATCAGCTGCTATTGACCCTCCTGCACAACAATGCCTGTCCACAACTCTATACTGCCTGTATCGGGTGTAAACGCCCGCAGCGCATTTACTCGTCTTTGAAAGCGTACTAACACCTGCGTAAGGCACCAGAGCTATTGAAGCCCCTCCCTCCGGATTTAACGCCCGGTCTCAGGGCACCGCACTGACAATGGTGCCCGTGCTATGCCTGAGGTGTACCAACGCCGGTGGCGACCGTCTTGCGACACAGGCCCCACGTAACTGGGGGGTAGCGGCCCCCGAGCGCGCGACAAGCGGTTGAGTAGCAAGTCCAACTCAATCTATCACTGCCATGTGATGCTGAGCCTTAGCGTTCCACAGCTACAGCGCGCCCTTTCTAGACCTCGCTAGGCCAGTCCGGACAAGGCCGTTCGGCACCACCGCACCCATGCGCAGTTTCGCTTATGAGCACCCGCTACATCATGCCGAGGCGGCATATTGTGAAGCTGGACATCATCCTCGCCAGCCCTTAAATAGCGTGACTCAGTCCACGGACCGAGTAAGTGCCCTCGTAATGTGAGGTGGCCAGAGGTCAGCGTACTATCGAATAGTCACACCGCTAGCGCCGTTCCTGGTACCTGCTCCTAATTCTCTGGGCCACGCTACCCGTTTCAGTGCAAATGAAGTGGTCAGCACCTCCTAGACCGCCGCGACCCTCCGTGTTCGTTTCACGGCATGAGTTGATGCAGCCGCCAGAGCACGCTGCCCGCGTCACTCGCTTTCTAGCAAACCCAGCCGCAAAACCTTTGGCGCACAGGGCTAGCCGCATAATGCGCAATTGTTGTCCGCGCTTTGCAATCACCGCCTGCCAAACTTTTTAAACCCTACATGGCAGCTCATGTGGCAATATCCTGGATCAAAGTCACTGCCAGGCTTTCCGCAGATTTCAGCCACGACCTGCAGCACTCGGCATGTGACGGTGCATCGTTATCCCCTGGCCTGGCAGCTGGTGCTATCTTCGCGAAATCTCTCAGGCCCAAAAGTCAGCCCCGTCCACGAATCACTGCTCCCAATTAGCTGCTAGCCTAACCAGCAGCAATGATACGCAAAAATTGTTCATCCCAGTTAACAAATTGCAGAGTACCAGTGTCAACATCATCTTCGCCTCAAGCCTCCCGGCAACCCTGGAGGTGGTCCACCTCCCGGTCTACCCAAACCCATGCCGCCACGCCCCGGCCCAGGGTAGGGCCCATTGTCATACAAAGGACCCCCGTCTTGGGGGAAGACGTGAAGGAAGCGACAGTTGTCGCCGTTCCGACAGCCTCCCGGGGTGTTAAAATATACGCATACCTTACTGCTTGGTGGGCCATGAAAGCCCGGCGGTGGCATGCCTTGGTTTGATGGGGGGGCCACGCTAGGACCTCCGGGCCCACCGGGGGGCCCCCATCCTCCTGGGCCCGAGCCCTGGCCCGCACCGCTTCCAGGAGGACCCATAACATGCGGTACCTGGCCACCACCGCTCTGCATATGTTGCGGTGGCGCGTGTCGACCTCCCCGCCCTGGGCCCATGATGTGTGGATGCGGAGGGGGGTGCGGCGGAGGACCAAGTGGAATGCCTCCTGGACCCGGACCAGGAGGCTCATCCGCCCGCCGCGGTCGCATTAATGTCGGCTGGCCGTCTTTGCGAGGTGGCGGCAGGGGCGGCCCCGCTGGGCCTTGACCCTGGCCTAGACCCATACTGGGCGTCATCCCAGGGCCCGACTCAAACCGGCCCCCGGGCCGTCCCGGGCTTGGTACAGCAGCGGGTCCCATGCCAGTGTGAGGAGGCTGTGATTGCATGCCAAATTCCAGTGAACGCACCTGAGGGGCGCCTGGAGGTCCTGCTAAAGGGGCCCCAGCCGACGACGGCAGGCCAGGTTGTGACTGCTGCTGCGGCGGCGGAGGCACGGAGCTGCCGTGCGGACCGCGTGCGTGTGGATGCGGCAATGTATGCGGGTGCTGATGGGACGGCGGTAGCACTCCTTGCGGCTGTGGCCCAGATTGTCCCGGCGGTCCCGGTGCTACTGATCCCTGGCCCGGGCCTAGCCCACCCTGCGGTGCCGTTTGCGGACCAGGCCCTGGCGGCTGCTGTGCCAGCGTGTTGATGAGCGCCGGCAAAGATGCCACCAGGTCTGGGGGAAGCGTCAACGAAGCCCCTGGTCCTTGCTGCTTGCCATGCTGTCCCGCAGGACCCTGTGATGGCGGCGGTTGATGCGGTGCTGAAGGCGCCCCGGGCAGCAGTTGCGGAGGCATTTGCCCTGGCTGCAGCTGGCTGACGTAAGGCAAAGGGAGGGGCAAGCCCGGATGTGCTTGCTGCGCCGGCGGTACCCCACCGTACATCCCAGGCTGAATCATTCCTGGTGGCGGTGGGAGAAGCGCCGGCTGACCCCCAGGCCCTGGCCCGCCCATCGGCAGCTGCGGACCGCTGGGTACGTTCAACGGGATAATGCGCACCCTGTAGAAGTCGGGCTCCGGCTCCGGCGGCGGTTCCGAAGGCGAGGCGGGCACATGCGAGGGCGAATAGTACATAATACGTGGCGTGTGCTGGCGCAGCCGGCCCTGCACTTCCCGCTCCGTGCTGTCCTCCCCAAGAGCTGGCAGCTGCTGCGGCGAGACAGCACCCAAGTATAGCTCTGGCGGCTCGACCCACGGGACAGTGGGCCGCATGGCCGCCCAACGCTCCTGCCCCAGCGAATGTAGCACGCGACAAGATGAGGGAGAAGCGAACCGTAAGTGCAAATACCTAGCAAGGTGCTTTCCGATACGCCTACGGTCCACACGGCTGGCCTCATTGCCAAACATTCTGCATGCATACTTATATGTGTCGAACAGAACGTAGATGTAAATGCGCTAACTTCCCATGTTCCTCAGTGACGGCCCACCCTGCTAAAAGCCCTTGCATACCAATTCCTGCTGCTTTCCGATACGCCTACGGTCCACACGGCTGGCCTCATTGCCAAACATTCTGCATGCATACTTATATGTGTCGAACAGAACGTAGATGTAAATGCGCTAACTTCCCATGTTCCTCAGTGACGGCCCACCCTGCTAAAAGCCCTTGCATACCAATTCCTGCTGCCGTTCCTGCTCCTCCTGCTGGTGCTGAGCAATGAGAGCCATTCGCTCGGATGCATGTTCTCGCCGCGCGGCGGACTGAAAGCCGGGTGGAGGCAGCAAGCCGCCAACGCCGCCCCCTGAACCAGCAACAATGCTGGCATCACCTGCCGCGGCAGCGGCTTCGTCCTCAGCAGTCAAGACCGCGTCACTGGATGCAGCCTGAGGTGGATCATCCCTCTTGAAAAGCCTGTGGGTAAACACCGGCCACAAGAAGATTATTGGCGTCGTGCAGACGTCGCAAAATACACTTTTAAGAACCGCACTTGCGGCGCACCTGAATCGCGATCTCATTACCTATAGCCATGCCATGGATCGCGGCCTCCACCAGGCAGGTCACGTTCATCATCAATGCGACCCGTTCGAGAAAGATGTGGCTCACCTGTAGGAAGCAAGAGCTTCGTCCCCAGCCCAGCTAACCGCTTTTTTCTTCTCCTTGCGCGGGGCAGGCTCCGGTGAAGGTGCGCGGGCTCTGGCTGCCATGGCTCGCGCGTGCGCGCTCTGCGGTCCTCCAGGGGCCACTGCCGCCGGCAGGGATGCCGCCGTGCCCGTGCGACCGCTAACGCTGCCGGATCCAATACCAGCGGCGGCGCCTAGCCTTGCAATACCGGATGTTGGCAGGCTGCCATCACGAAGGCTACCAAGCCGCACCGTTGGGTTGCTAGGTCCCGCCAAGGTGCCAAGACGCGGTAATGTCATTGTCTTGGGCGCCGCGCTGCCGCCACCGCTTGCTGCCAGGGATGCTGTACTGGACGTTCCGTCGCCACCAGAAAGAGGCAATAGCGACGGCGTGCTATTACCACTGTTGCCCGATGCCGTAGTCCCGTCGCCGCCATGCTTCGGCGAGTCGGGGTTCAATGCAGCAGCGTCACCACTCACAGCTTCAGGTAGGGCCCCAGTTGTGTCTCCGCGAGGTGATGTGGGTGATGGCAGCGCCCCGCTGCCATCTTCCGACACAGCGTCAACAGCACCAGGCGTCCTAGCTGCCCCCGATCCAGCCGCGCATACCGCACTGCTGCCACCATACGCCCCACCAAGCGATCCCGCCCGGCTGGGAACCACGTTTTCAAGCTTAACTGAGTGAACCTGATTCATTGGAATTGGCAAGATACGATAACCCAGTGCAGTTCATCGCTTCTAGACACCGATATACAGTCCTGTAAATACGCATTCAAACCTACAGGCTGTGTTGAGCTCTTCGACGTAACCGCTATGATGATTACATGCGAGCACGATGCCAGGATGTGTCGCCAGGCAAGATCTCACCCATAGCCCCCGTTGAATAAGAACTAAGCAAAAAACCATGGGCATGTACAGCTATGCCTGCCAGAACCTGTTATCTTTTGACATTAAATATTGCTTTAATTTTTACTATTACGAACGTGTGTGCATCCCCTCAAATCCTTCACACAATGCCAAACCAGATATTACGCAGGCGATTGGTCTCCTTTCGGGGCAACCCATCCCCACCTTTTTAGGTCCTGTTATGAAGCTGGTGAGGCCCAGCGGCCGGTGCTGACCCGTCGGGTGCAACGATGACCCTCCAGACACAGGTCCCCCTGTGGACTCCGACACAAATAGGTCATCGTCCATCACCGCCAGTTTGCTGGTCGCAGTGGTGGTCGGCATGGGGGCACCATCGCCACCAGTACCTGAATGCACTTTGCTAGCCGGACCTGCCCCTCCAGCTGCTGCTGCTGCTGCTGCTGCCCCTGCCGCTGCTGCTCCAGGCTGCTCGATCAGCTTTCGTGGCCGCTTGTTGGGCCCGTCCTGGGACGATGAATCAGCCCTGGTTGGAAAGGAGCACACAGATAAGGGTCTAGAATGACATGTATACGGTAAAAGCAACAGTATGGGCGCACGCGCGCGCTCGAGAGAGAGAGAGAAAGAGAGAGGGAGGCAAAACGATGGAGCGCGGACTTTACGAGCACACACACAAGCACTGTATACCGCAACTGGCTCAATCCCCAACGGACCTGTAGGTCGTTCCGCACAATTCCTCCCAACCGAATCCCTAGGTATATTCCATATCCCAAGAATGGTAACATGACGGGCACATCTTAACTGATGCCCTGCGCATGCCCTCCTCACTTGGATTTGACGCTGTGGCGCGCCTCCCCTTTGCCTACGGAGCGATCAACGACGCCTTTCCACTGCTCCACGAGCTCAGCGGCTGCAGAGCGAACGCCTTGGTTTGTGTGCTTCCGCAGCTTGCCAACGGTCTAAGGCGGATTGACCAATGGGGAAAGGGCATGTCAACAGAGACAGCTTCACTACATGACCGTAAATCAAGGCAGGAAGCTAGGAAGCTAGGCAGCAACCCTCTCGATGTACACCTTTTGCCCACCTGACCGATGCTGCTGCCTTTGAGCGCAGTTAGATCTATAGGCAGCATCTTAAGACAGCCGATGACCTTCACGAGTGCGGGATGACGCCCCTCGTCACGGAATTGAATCACCCACCGCTCCAGGGAGCGCAAACCGGTGCCCTGAAGGAAATGGCATCAAATGCATAGCAAGACGGTGAGTTCCACGATCTATAACAGCAAGATTACTTAGGATATTCCAGGAGTATCGGTGATTACTTCGTGAAGCGAGCAGTCAGGGGCGAGCTGCTTGCCGATGCTAAACAGTCGGTAGCGGATATTGGCAGCTCCTGTGGAACACGACGTCCGCCTGCCTAACAGGATGTCTACGCAAGGGCTCAGCCGGATTCAGGTGCACCCCAGCTCCTGGCAGCGCTGAGTGAGCCGGACCCCTACCTGCACAAACAGCCGCAGCACCTCCTGCGCAGACTGCTGAACCACGGTCAGCAGCGTCAGCCGCCCACCCAACCGCTCCTCGCCTTCCACCAGCGCCGCCAGACGCATGGCATGGCGTGTGTCCGACACGCCGCCGCACCGCGCCATGATAGGCCCTAGCTCTTTTGCTAACGTGTCCATCACCGCCACACCTCCTCCAGAACCCGCTCCAATACCAGAAGACCCACTTAAATCAGCATCAGCGCCGTTTCCACTGGTGGCACAGCTGCCTGGCCCCATGGCTCCTCCCTTATCCGTAGTATTCTGCGTAAGACTGCTGGAGTTGATTGCCGTGGCCGCTGTCATAGAGGCCGTCACGCTGGTTCCAAGATACGCACAGACCGGCTCGGCCGGTGTGGCATCGGTAGCAGTCGCCATAGACAATCCAGCGCCATCTGCAGCCATCCAAGCTCTCGCCTCTTCGTGAGGTGCAGCAACCAAGAAGTCTGTGGCAGCAATGCCTCCACCAGAACTCGGCAAAATACTACTAATGTGGTCGTTGCCAGTGGTTTTATTGCTGCCAATGTTGCCAACAGGAGCTCCGAATATCTCTGGACAGGGCCGCTCGTCCCCTTGGCAGTCGTGACAGTTGCCACTAGGTAGCAATTCCTGTCCGGCAGCACACGCAACAAGGCCTGGCAAATGGCCGGCGAGGCATGTTTCAAGGCCAACACCGGCTCCCGACTGCATTTCAGCAGCCGACCGCTTTCTACTGCAGGAGCTCTCGCTGCCATTTGTGGCGTCCGTAAGTCCTTTCTCCATTGGCATTTGCACCGTTAAACCGTTGACTGTGGGCAAGATGCTGATGCCGCTACCACAGCTTCCATCTGAGGGTGGGATACTTGAAGCTACCTGAAGCTGGGTTTCTCTGGCCATGACCTGATTGGTGGTTTCTGAATTTGATTGCAGGGTGGCAGCGACTAGTGTTGCCCCGCCCACTGCACAGTCCTGATGTTGGCTCCAGCCCGTTGGCCAGTCCGCCACGCGCCCTGTCGGCCCGGCTGGGATCGCAGCACAAGGGTCCTGCCGTAAGACCACGTCCGAGTCTATGTCTGCAGAGCCTTGCGTATAAGTAATGACGTGTCCCTCCAGGTGCGCGCGGGGGTTATGATACACAGAGCCGGGCTGCAGGACTTGTGAGATGGGCGCCGTGGATCCAATCAAGTCCATTGCCAGCCCGGCAGACCCTACAGAACAAATTCAATGAAAGGCGTGTTATTTCACTGATGCTCGTCATTCAGCAACGAGTATAAGGTGTTCGTATACAAAAGGTGGCCTTCTTGCGGGTGCATTGAAGGCGAGCGGCAGCGTTCCGAAAAGAAGATAATTGCAATCAAATGTACGTGGGCATTCTCCCCGGAATATGAGACAAGGTGCTCAACAACGCGCTCGCACTCGTTGAGTGGCTCAGCCTGCGTACCCGCAGCACCGGCCTCCAAAAGGATAGGCGTAGTCAAGCAGGTAGCATTCTTACTGACAAGAAGAGGCTCAACTTGCATTGGGCGCCGCCCGACAGGGCGCTCTACCCGCTAACCCGGTTCTCCCCGGGAGTCTTCTTGATACCCTTTCTACTGCCCCTGTATTTTATCCACACATCAATAAATTGATGCGCGCTTAGCTTACGCAATGCCAATGGTATTCAACCACTTTCCCCGAAGCTCGCAAAATGCTAGGGTAAGCAAATTCTCGAGTGCTGGTGGTGATCACAGGCCACTCTGATTCCAAAGTACAAAGATTTTCGGTGAAAACACGGTCAGGGGGCGGCAGCCAGGGATCGCAACCCGAGACACTTTTTGCGGACCCCGTTAACGGACTAGTGCAGATGTCCTGACCGGTTATCTTTCCAAGAATTGATTAACTGTGCCCGTCTACGAGGCCGCCGATCAGCAGTACCATAATCGTGTACGGCATTCCCATATTGTAAATCGTTCCCATATTGTAAACGACACTTCCTCAATGCCCTGACATTTTTGTTGAGGACGCTAAGCTTGTTTTGGGCACATGTAATGTGGTTATATTGCATATGCTGGGTCCCCTACATTGGTGGTACCGTAGTAACGAAGAAGCGGCGCTCAGCCAAGACAGCCTTGCCAGGATAGCCCAGTACTTAACATCGGGTGAAAGGTCCCATTTCGGATTCGGATACGGCCCTGATACAAGGTATGTACTGATGGCACGGTCCACAACTAGGCGAGGTGCCGACGCTAGGCTTGTCAACCTTGGCCAACGTGGAACCGTGCCGTACCATGATGTGCAACCGGTGCAGGTCATGATCTTTCGGCATTAGGCTTTGGCGTCGCGGGGCAACTGATACCGGTCTCTGCATGGGACCAACAGCAATATGGTGGCAATTCGGTCACACATTTTCTCTTCTGGCATCGAAACTTAAACATGTGGGGATGTTGGTCTCTTCCTGTCGTCTTGTTCGCTCCAACTGCTCAGAGTCGGCTTAGGCCGAAGCTGCCAGTGGTGGTCACAGCAAGCACTGGTGCGAAGCCGATATTCAAAATAGGACTCTGGGAGATATCATCTTATGGCAACAAGGGGATGGCAATTGGCAAGCCGTCAATCCCACTGAGGCGTGTTATTACGCCGCTGATGCTGCCGCCATGCAAATGTACTTCCCCTGGCAATGACCATGTATTACCCGCGCGCAATATGCTGTCTAACGATGTGTGCGGCGCTCAACAGCATTTACTGGTTGGACCTAGGCAGGAGAACTCAGGTGAGCGTGGCGCGGCAGTCAGCAGTACTCTGACCGACATATGGCAGCGTGGCGCGGCGCACGACGAATGGCTGGATGGTGCCGCCGTCATTGCTTCAGCCGGCCGTCGTCACTCTCACCATACAGGTCGTGCGGCGACCTTTCTCGTTCGGAGTATACGCACCTGGCGGGAGGCTGCGCAGTTACTGGACGTCGCGGGTGGCCAGGAAGGTTGCCCTCCGCCGCGATTACAGCTGGGCTTGCTGCTTCAGTCTCGCTTATTCCGTAATAGTGTCGGTGTTGTCACTGAGGGTCGACAGAGAAACATGGGGCGCAGCGAACCAGCTGCCAGTGGCGAAACACAAGCGCATGGCAAGCAGAAAAAGAAGCAGAGGGTGCAGGGCAAAAACCTGTCGGCCGTTTCTGCTTCAAGGGCGCAGTTCGATCCGCAAGATTTATCGTTGTGGCCCTCAGAATATGGAAGTTCGGAGGACTTAATCTACTACAGTGCTGAGGACAATTCCACATCCCTGCATGCCGCACCGCTGCTTGCAACCTGTGATGGGCGAAGAGCCATGGCCTCGGGGTCTCCCTCTACATGCGGAGCGGCAGGTGCGATTGCTGCTACTGCGGCGGCGGATGATGCGAGTTGGCAAGCCCATTGGGAGCTAGAATGGGAGGTTCAGGTGCAGAGACATGCAACATGGCTACGGGAGCCCCCGCCATCATGGGCTCTGCCAACGTCACTTGTGTCCTGGCAGCCATGTTCGGGCGCTTTGTCTCAAGAAGTGCCACAGGCTGCCATGCGGACGTGTGCGGCAGTGATGCTTCCTGGGCATAGAGCAGCGGCTTTAGAATCCGCTCCATCAGATCAGGTGATGCCTTCAGTGGCGCAGTTGAATCAATATTGCCCTATTCCGCCGATGCGGACATTGACCCCGGGAGTGGCACCACAGACAGGGACGACCGCAAACGAACATATGCGAACGAACGACAGTAACCAGAAGCAGCTAAAGAATCAACAGCAGCGGCCCCCAAAGCAGAAGCCGCGGAAGGCATTGACCGAGCCGGTGCCAGAGCAGCACGTTGGCTCCAGAGAAAAGCTCGATTTTAATGGTGTCAGCTCCATCTTGAGTGCTGATGACAAATCGCTGGTAGAGAAGGTCTTGCTACGGGTCGTACATGACGCCGCGGTCAAACAGCCTCTTGCTTGGACGAACGACGAAGTGGCGACGCTGTTGTGGCGTGTAACCAAGATAGCGTATCGCTATCCATGCCTGCTGTCCGTCCAGACCGACCGCCAGGTGTCCACAGATTACAAGTTACCGCAGGTGGCAGCCGCACCGGCACCACTGCCAATGCAGCGGCCGTCCTACAGGCGCAACATTGCCGTCGGCATCTCATCCGGGCAGTCTCCAGGTGTTCTTCGATTCCCAGCACAAATGAGCACATCTGATTCATTTGTCCGGATCCCCATGTCGGATTCCGGTAGTGGTTCGGTTCGTGAAAGCACTGTAAGCGCTGTTGGTCTTGGGCGCGCTGCAGTTGGCACAGAGCTGCGGGTATGGCTGCAGCAGCTGCTGTTACGGGTCGACGGTATGTTGATGCCCACATGGTCGGGACTCCAGAATGACGTTGGGGATCGAAATGCAACGCCAGGTGCATTAGCCGCCGGACCGGGTAGTGATGGCAGCCAATTTGCTTCCGCCAAGGCTGCAGCAATTAGGTCAGACGTAACGGACCCTGTGCTAGCTATGTCGGCAGATGAAGCAGTGACGTCTCTGGCCGTTTCCTCGGCCTTGTGGGCGGTGCGGGCGGCAGCAGCGCTGCAGCTCCGCCTCAGCCCAGAAGGGGTTGTCAGACGGCGCCTTTTGGTTGAGCTGCGGACTCGACGGTCGAGCCGCAAGGCGCGCAGGCAGCAGTCGCAGCTATGGGTAGAGACAACACGGGTGCAAAACCCGGAAGAGCCACAGCTGCAACTGCGGCCATACGTTGAGCAGCCGCTGGGGCGACAAGGGTCCCAGCCGCTCCGCGGAGAGTTGCCAGGTCATAGGCTTGGGGCATTTGGACGCGCGCGGGTAGCTGGACGGCGGAAGCTGCGAGGTGTCAGCTTACATACACGTCTAGATCCGAGCAATGCGGCGGACATGCTGTGGGCCTTCGCAATGCTAGGCTGGCAGGTATAGGCGGGCAGCAGCAGCGGGCATGGGGGCCAGTATCGCGGGACTGGTGCTGGATGTGGATTCCAGATTCTAGGGTGCAGTAAAATGTTGGAGAAGAAGTTTGAGAATCATTAGCAAATTTGCGTGACTGTGTTAAGGGGGTAAACGCGACCTTGCGCGGTATGCACCAAGCGGTACTCTTCCGGTGGGAAGGCACCTTAGCAGGGCATCCATCGGACACCGGTAAGACTCGATTAAGTGCCCTGTTTCAGCCGTATTACTTCTTTCCCATTTCTGACACATGTAACGTGTAATATTCAACACCGGAATATGCTGAAGAAAGAGATAGCTGCGGAGTTCTTGTACGGTGCCGGCTCCACTCCGCTCCCTCCACACTGTGACCTGTCAGAAAAAATGAAATGGACGTTTGCCTCCCTGGCGTAGATGCCGCGATTTGAGCTGGATCGAGCGCTGCGCGTTGTCTCTGAGTCCAGCCCTCGCCGGCTACTCCTCCGGCCCACTCGGCTGGTTGTGAGCCCAGCCAAACCAGACTCGGCCAACCCTGACGCGCCTACGACGGATTCTGTCTCTCGTACCAGAACCTGCCCTGCCCGCCCTGCGCCGGAAGCAGCACGTGACGAGGACTCACGCGCCACTGGCGGCAGGGACAGCATCACCGATGGCCGTGGTGGCCGTAGTTATGGTATTGCAGGCTGCGGTGGCGTCCATTTCGGCGGTGGCAGGTCGAAACACTGTGGCTTATCCGAGCTAAAGCCGTCGCAGCTGACTGGTGTTGCGTGGGCTGCTGTGCAGCTGAATGAGGCATTGGGGCAGGAGGGCGTCACGGCCGTGTGGGCAGCGCAGCTGTTCGCTGCCACGCAGACGAAGCTGTGCCGTTTCAGGTAGAGTGAGATGAGGAGGTGTCGCGCATGTACTAAGGATCGACAAATTGACACGATGGCGTTTGTATTCAGGAGGGCTTTCCGGGTCTTTGTGCGGGCGCAGCTGTCTTAACTTGTTTGTCAATGTCTTGCTTTTTACCTTGACCCACAGCCCCTCGCAGCTGGTGGACCTGATGTGGAGCATCGGCCGTGGCCGCCGTGTGCCCACTGGACCCTGGCGTCGCGAGATGGCAGCTGCACTGTTGGCGGCGGCACCACGGCTAGTGCCCTGGCAGGCCGCACGAGCCGCGGCGGCCCTTGCGAAGTTGCGTGTTACAGTGCCATACAAGGTAATATACCCTTTACAAAGTACACATCGATGCATAAGTGAAATTGGTTTAGTATCATTTCCTCAACTATGCTAGGCCAGGTATGGTGCATTGGATATCCAGATTGGATATCAAGATTTTTTCTTTGTCCCATGTAAGTCTTGACAACCCGCCATGCATGTATAGTAGGCTCCGCCTATTTGTGTCTGGCCGCTTCCAATTCAGGTGGCGAGTGCAATGCTTGCTGCGCTATATGGAAATCTTACAGCGGCGCAGGCGTCTGACGTGGCGGCAATGGTTTGGGCGCTGCCGTACATCACGTACCCGTACACTGAGCTATTCGTGCGCAGGCACAGGAGGTACGACGGCTGCTGCAGCACTGCAGCAAAGATAAAGGTGCAGTATACAGCTGCACGCTGCGGGGCGATTACCTGTGGGATATAATCCACGTTGTGGGGTTGAATGGGAATCACAGCTTCATTGCCACATGCCTTCAGCGTGTTTGAGTATGGCTTATTTGGCTTATTCTGCCCAGTCTTCAATATTACATGTACCCACTGCATTCATCCTTGCCCTGCCACCGTTCCTTATTACTGTTTTCGTTCAGATTGCTGCTGGATTTTGCTATTGTCACGCAAGCGTCATTACCGTCCCTGAACCCGTCTCAGTTAGTGCAGCTCGTGGACGGGTTTGCACGATTGCAGCAATTGCCAGGGGCGGAATGGATGCGGCAACACAGGTGTGTCGCAGATTAGGGGCCGTGGGCATTGCGCCTATTGGAAATTCGTCAACTTTGTTATACGTGATCCGAGTGAATAAATGTATCTTGCAATATGATGCATGGCCTCTGGCTCGGTTATCAAGACAGACGTTCGTGACGCTTGGTTTTCCATACTTGCCGCTGCGAACATGTTTATCCCGGATCGTCACCTTGATCTGTAATCTTGCTTCATATCCAGGGAGGCCTGCATTCGCCTGAAGTCCCGCTTCTCGGAGGTCAATCGACGCAAGATTCGACAGGCTTACGCGTTAATGCTCAACCTCTAGCTCTGCCCTGCTGCACAGCCCTTGGGGATTCACGCGTACCGAAGACTGCCATCATATCATTCAATCCAATATTCCCATGATGGCTGCTGCAATTTGCCAGCAGCTGGCTTACAAGGCATGGATACAATTGTAAATGCTTCACCGGGTGGTATTGACAAATGCAAGCTAACAACAGTTTTCAGTAGAACCTAGTACGTCACGTAGCGTTTTTTGCGCACGCAGTGATAACATGGTTCGTCAACAACAAGGATGCTCGAAACGCCATATGCCAATACGCCCAATGTATACATGTACGTCAATACAGGTATATCAGGCCGTCATATGAACAGCCAGTACCCCCTGTTGATGATAATCGTAAACATCGCAGTGACATGGATGTGCAGGTAACGAGTGTGAGCGTAGTAATTTGGAACCTGCTTACAGACTGCAGAGATGTATCGATTGATTTTAAACACACCATGTACGGCAAATAAGCAATACTACCTCAGACTCCCAGGGAGCCCACTTGCTGGACGTTTAATGCCTCGACCACCTGGCTGATCACCAACGCCACCTGCTCCAGCTGTGCCGCCCGGCTGCTCTCCAATATCGGTCCCCTCTGCTGCACCGCCAGTAGCAGCCATTGTTCCTGCACTGGTCAAGTCGCGCTCGGTGCAGATGCGGCGGCTCTCTGCATCAGAGGGCAAACATTGGCACCCGCTCATGTTGCAGGCGATGGGTATTTATCGTTATTCAACCTTAGATCCGGTCATTGAATTTGAACCTTCTTAGCGCAATTAAGGTCTGCGTTACAGGCTGCAGGTGCCTGTCCACTCCCGGAGTTTGCAACCCGCCACACCCAGCTCAAAACGTCTTTTGGCGAAAACGTTTTCAAAACGGCCACCGTGCTAAAACCATAAGCCTGATAAGATGCGACAATCCGACCCATCCAATAACCCTTCGCACGGGGCTGCCCCACCTACCCGCGTAGTATTGCAGCGGCGCAGAAATGCCTACGTCCAGTTCGGGTACCCGGTGAATCCCCTCGAAGGCGGCCGCACATGCAAGCTGGTAGTGGCCGTCGCGCGCCTTGGACACCGCCTCCTCTACTTTGCTGCAACAGGGCAACCACATACCAACATGTTTCTAGGAGAACAATATGGGAAAGAGCCGCAGGGAGCATTGTTAAGAGCGCTATCGTGCGACCACCAGTGATATCGTTTGGCGGGTAGAGCAGAGGGTGGGATAACCTATGTACTTGGAAAGCACTTGTCGATGCTACATAAGAAAGCGGTGACTAACATCCTCACTCACGACAAGGGCAATAGGTCGAACCCTACGGCCGCCTACCCACCCGTCGTCGCAATGCAAGCGGCTCAGCGCCGCCCGCAAAGATGTCTCATCCAGGCGACGGTAGGGGCAGCCGTGGTGGTCACCCAAGCCGCCACTGAAGCCAACAATAGTGGTGCAGCTGTGGGAGTATGGCAGCAGCGAGGCCGCAGACCCATGGTTGGTTGAAAGCACCAGGGTCATCCACGAATTAGCATTCAAAATCTCCCTAGACAACAGGATGACCGGTGCAACAAGCAAGCTGCGGCAGGCACCTAGCCAGCGACAAAAGGATAAGTCGGATCACTATGCGATGAGGAGCCCAACAGGAAGGACTGGCATAGAGGACGCGAGGCAGTAATTATTTCCTTTGCATCTGTTCTCGCGGCTAGCTGTCCGCACCAACCTGTTCGCGGAGAAAAGAGGTCCGTACTGTCTGTACTGCCAAGTTGAGAAGGAATAACTCGAACCTTACACAGCAACTGAGCACTCAGGTAGCCGAAGTCAACACGGCGTTGCGGATATGGCAAGCATCCGGGGCGTAAGCGCGCCCAGAGGTTAAGAGGTGCATCCCCCAAATCCTTCCGCATCCCGGCCCCGAGCCCTTCCCATCCCAAGTTCCAGACCATACTTATGAGCCGTGTAGTCCGTACGCTTGCCCTCCCTGCCGTAGTTATGCCGTATATTGTATGCATACTGCTTGTCAAACTGGTCCGATGGAGTCCGGGGTGCGAACTCGGAGCGCCAAAAAAGCAGCGCTTCCTCCATGGGCAGCCCAATGGCCTGAGGCCATGGAATCCGGGATAGGGTGGGTGCTGATGGGCCTAAGTTATGGACGTTCAAAACGGCAAACAGGCTGCATAGAAGCTGAAGGCATCCCCGGTCTGATGAGGAGCTATTCAAAGAAGGATATATTGTAGCCCACATCCTTCGCCGCAAACTTTGCGTTGCACAGTAAGACAGTATAGTAGCGCTCCCTTCGAAACCGCCGCATGCTCACCTTCAGGAAGAGCCCCAGCTGCTGCCTGCCGCCGTGGCGCAAGTGCCTTTCGGAGTGAAGCGTCCCCATCAGGTGAGACATACACAGCGGAAAATGGCGTACTGCCAGGTGGTGAAGGTTGGCCGCGGACACATCGCCGTATTTGGTCGTAACGCCGCTGTAGTCCGCAGTCAGAGATCTTGGTTTGGGAGGGCGACGCGCAGGGGCAGAAAAGCAAAAGAATAATAATAATAATAATAATAATAATAATAATAATAATAATAATAATAATAATAATAATAATAATAATAATAATAATAATAATAATAATAATAATAATAATAATAATAATAATAACAACAACAACAACATTATTATTATTAATAATGACAACAACAATAATACGTGGAGTGAAGGGGGAAGGGCTAGCGCAAGCACGATGCTGGGTATGTAGCGTGACGTTTAGAGAATAAAGCCCGCAAGAAACATGATGAGGGGTAAGTAATGACCTCTTGGACATCTTTCAACGGTTTCGTTCACCAAACTCGCGAGCCATGAACTTTTTCCGTCCGTCTTCCCAATCAGTCAGGATCAACCTGCTTCTGCCACCCCTTACATCCGATAGATAGAAACCACCAACAACAACAATTCCTAGAAGACACAACTACCTGCTAGTCAACGAGGCGACAAGTGGCTGTAGACGCTGTTCCTCTTCCACGGGAAACATCTGCCGCCACCTCCTCGCCATGTCGGAAAGGCCCTTCATTGTCGGATGGGTTATAGAATTGGGGATTGCGAAGGCGCGGTGCGTGCATCTGGCAAGCCAAGGGGGATACTAGCCATGCATGCTGCTCGAAATGATTGTGTATCCCGATGCCATCACCACCATCATCGTTGGTGGCGGCAGGTCTCTTTCGCCGACAAGGTTCGGGTCGCCGTCCGAGGAGTTACCATCACGTTTATTCGGGTCTACTATATATAGCGATCCAAAACCCCATCTACCTCCGCTATTGTCTACTGCCCTGTAGACCTCTGGGAAGCAGGTGCATGTTCAACCATGTGGGCGAACCTCATCGACCGGGCAGCGCCATGATAGAACGAAGTTCATCCGGAGAAAACGAAGCGTAAGGCCACGCCGTTTCGGGGCAGTTTCACAAACCAAAGTACCTGGATATGAGCATAGTCCCACCTTCCAATCCCATGTCCCTCACCTACAAATCGGACCCACAGCCGTGTAAGCCGGCCGGCCTTCCCTCATTCCTCGGCATACCCTCGGCCTTCCCTCCATTCCCAGGGCTCTTCACCCTGCCCAAGGCGTACCTTGCTGACCCCAGCCCGGAACTCCGCCACAACCAGCGGTGCGAGCGCGTCTCGGCTCACATACGCCCAGCCCCCGCGCAGCAACACCTTCCGCTGGGCTACCAACTCCGGCACACGCGTCCAGGACACCTTTTGAGGTACAGGTGCAAGGAAAACGCTTGGCAACAAAGTTTCACAAGACAACGAGAGTCACACTGCAGCCATTCTTGCAAAGAGCCGATGCGTTGGCAGAGCCTATGGGCTGGGACGCATCGTGTGACAGGCGCAGCAGGGGCCCAACTTGCCATACATACCCGTAAAGGAAATTGGATGCGAAGCGCGAAAACATACACTCCAAGCTCAGCCAATTTAAGGATCTGGCTCCTTAGAGCGGCGGCTCCGTGTGTGTGTGTACACTTAATTGGATAGTCCCACAATGGTTTGCTTTTGAACGTATGATCGCATGATCGTATGATAAACCTTTAGGCCGTCGTTGTTGTCGTTGTAAGTCGTTAAACAGATACTCACAGATCAGAGTCAACAAGGCATGAGATTACCTCACCTTATAAAAACGTTTGTCCTGCTGCGCTCGCATGAGGGTCTCCTTCGTCTCCAAGTTCGACTTCATCACCTGCGCGGGGTTTCAGCAAGGTCTGGTGGAGCGCACTCGCAGATCCCTTTCCTTTAAAAATCCGTTCGCAACCGTATGGCACTCCTAGAAAGATTATCGCTTCCGTGTGATGACACACGTGAGCAATGCCCTACATTAGCACTGTCCGCAGTAAACAGCTAGAAGCAACCCAGCTTCCTGCGTGTCACCCACCTTCACAATATCGTCCATCACCTCCAGCAACTCCTTCTCTGCCACAGGACGGTACTGGGGCGCGTGGGCAGCCAGAAATGCCTCCTACGGTAGCGCGCGGGTCGGCGTACTTGGCGGAGGAAGGGTTGGTTCCCATTTTTACGCATGCAGACTGGGAACGGATTGCGTCATCGTGTACTCCAAAATGGGGAGCACTCTCGTGTTGAGGCCCACTGACAGGATTGAAAAAACATTGCGCGGCGAATCAAATCCATTCTGGGAACTATTTCAGGCAGGTATCCGAAGAGACAAGTACGCCAAGTCCATTCTGCCCTCTGGTGGTTGTTGGCAAAACTTTTAGCAATAATCCAACGGCGGGTCTATTGAGAGCCATGCAACGCGATGTGCGTGTGCGCTCGTAGGAATAAGTTGGCTGATCCACGCACCCGTTCATTATAGAAGGCCCTCTGCTATTTCGTTACCCCCTCAACCTTCAGAATACAAAGAAGAATGCACAGGCACTTACATGCTCAGCTGGATTGTATGTCCCAAACTTAAGTCGGAACATATCACACTCCTGCGCCAGGAACCATTTCCTCAGCTCCGCCGTACGGCAGTAGGCCAAGCGAAGGACGTAATGGGAAATGAGGTCGTTGCGAACCTCCTCCTCGTGATTGGATGCGGATACGCCCGCCAAGCCCTTCATGTGCTTTTGCTTGAGCTGTTTCAGCTTATCCTGGAGCGCCAAGATTTGGGATGGGGCATGTAATTAGATCAACTGGATTCCAGAGTCGCAGCAAGAGCAACTTTTAAGACTGAAATCAGGAAGCTGCTGTCCCATGCGCACCCAAACTTCCAGTCTGATAACGTCAATGGTGCTCACGGCCACAAGCGGGCCTCCGGCCTAAGTGCGTTACCGTTGTGCTGGCCCCAGGTTACCCCGGCTCGCCCATGTCCCGGCTTCACACGCACCATCAACTCCTTCTCGCTTTTATTGGGATGCCTTAGCTTGAACGCCTCCATGTCTTTTAACACTGAAACACAGTTTCGCGAAGCACACATCACACCAGGGGTGAATCAAGTTAAAGAAGTTTATTCGGGTGTAGGCAACGTGTTAAGATATATTTCTAGTACAGAATCCCAGAGCCACAAGCACTCCTTTAGGCACCTCTGTTTCGATCGCCAGTCCAAAATTAAGGGACGACCTCAGTTCACGGACAAACCTGACAAGCGCGCCAGTGCCAGACGTTCAAATTCTTCCAAAGTTATGTTTTCAGAAGGCGGATATGTGTACATGCTTAGATCAGTTAGCATCCTGTCGCCATCTTTAGACGCCTTCGCAGCCGCGCCTGCCCCCGCCAAGGGCGTGAAGCCCGCAGGTCCAACTTTTCCAGACGTGAGAACCTGCATCCCTGATACAAGTCAAACAGTATCGTGTCGAACAGTAAGTTCCTAGTCAGCTGTCGTCGCTCCTTTATTTCTCTGGCATGTAGGGCGACCTAATATGGATGGTAGCTTGATCGGTGCTGTAGAAAGAGGATCTACAACTTGAGTAAAACATTACAGACCAAAGGATCAGTACGGAAAGCTTCATTTCGCGCCTTTATACCTGTCCGTATAAACCGAAAGTACAATGACAGTTTGCTCTCGCAGCCTTGACGCTGCTTACGCTTGTATTGATCATGCGCTATATGACGGCATTACATTAAAAATTGATATTTTAAAAAATTCTTGAGAACGGCGAAATTAAACATATTGTGCTTGGAAGTACTAGCCGCATTCTGCTCTGGCCGGATTGAAGGGCAATGGCTGCGCTGTCGTGTCATATTGGCACAGTGGATCTGCAAAAAAAAGTATCTTGTTCGAGCTCTTTGAAGTCCAAAGGTTGACATGCAGCGCTAACGGTGACCACCCAGTGATGTTCTCTTTCGGGACACGATCGTACACGGCTCTTCCCTTCCCGGCCGCTTTGATGCCAATTAAATACGAAACGGACCATGACTCAGATTAGCCCATCTATATTGAACACGGTCTCTCGCCCCACAAGTTTAGCTGTTACAAGAGCGGCAGCTGCATACCTGACATTCACCCCATCTTCGCATCTACAGCCATTACCTATCATACCCTAGGCGGCACAGGACTGGGGTTTCTCCTAAAATAGGGACAGTACGGGGTCACGAAGCCAGGTCAGCAGGTCCAGACGCCTTGAATGAAAACAACCGCCCAGCATGAACGCCAATGATTACCTTATCCTTACTCAGTGCGATCTTAAGTTATCATAAAGTGACATGCCTCTAGGGAAACTCGTTATACGGCACCTTTCATCGCAAGAAGTTGGGTGAGGCGTCTAAGGAAGATAACAGTTTTCTGTACATGGGATAAAATACCATGCTTTTGATTGTGCTAACAATCCTGTCCGCATCTTGGCAAGAGTACGGTCAGAATGGACCATACTCTTTGACTAAGCAGTATTCCATTCAACAAATATAATGAGTGAGCCTTCATGTTAAAAGCATACCTTAGCTTATGCAGGCATGGAACAAGAACTTGATGGGGACTCTCCAAATGACAGCAAGTCTGCAGTTTCCCAGGATTTCAATGTTCCAAATACGCATCTGCTGAGAAGTTCATTTTCAATGAAGCCCAGGCCACCTTCGGGCTCACCAGAAGACGTAAAACGGAAGTTGCCCAGGCCTCCAAAGGTTTTACCCCGGCTCTTGCGTCAGGCACCTGTGGGCCTTAATGCGAACTTGAGAGGATTTCGAGAATCTGAAACAGATGGCGATTATGGAGAAGCAGCGGACGCGAGTTACGGCATTAGTCCAACCGCCAAGCGCACCACAACCCCTGGTCAGACTGCGCCGCATCTAACATCAGAGCAACAGGTAACGCTCATACTTTTGAACTTTGGAAGGGATATAGCTGATACAGATGATGCTTTCAGGAAGGCTCGAGACTTGAACCGTCTGCGTCTGGGTAACGGACGTCCACCCGTTTCGTATGGGCCACCGGAATTTCTGTTTTTTTGGCTATAAAACTCGCTTTGAACTTTTCCTTGCTTGGGGATAGCCGCGATGCAAGGCCCACCGCAAGGTTCCATGACGCCGTCTACGACCACACGACTTTCCTTCGCGCAAACCTAAGATGTGATCACGTTTGCCGATTTTGTTTGGTAGGTAAGGACGCCCCCTGCCACCCGCCCTGCAGGCTCTTATCTTCCGTTGCAAGCCGAAGCCGTCACGCCCATCCATTTCAGACTCAGATGCCTCACTTCCGGCGGCCGCGAGTCCCACTGCCATGCCTCCAAAGTGCCAGGAAGGCCTGTGCTCAGTGTACAGCGTCACACGTACGTCGTCATGCCACTTGAGCGACGGCATGCGGACACCTGGGCCAGAGCTGCAGCAGTCTCCTCAGCTGCGACAGCAACTTTCCATCCAGCAGCAACAGCAGCAGCAGTCATTGACACCGCAGCGTCAGTCATTGGTGCTACCACGGCAGGCTTCTATGTTGCAGCAGCAGCATTTGATGCTGCAGCGGCAGACGCAGGGTTCTCCCCATCTGATCCGCCAGGGGCAAGCTCTTATCCCCTCTGGTGCACTCATACACTTGGTGGACTCGGATGGGTCTAGCGACACACAGTATGGTTGCTCCAAAGCAAGCGCCGGTTCATATGACGTGCGCTCGCTGCCGAGCAGATCGACTACTCCCACCGGCCGCAGTGTGTCGATTTTTCATTCGCGCCGGGACTCCCAGGGATGGGTGGGTTTACATCCGGCCACTGGCATGGGCAGTGGTGGTTGCGGAAACACAGTTTTTAACGCGACGAGCGGCTTAGCAACCGCCAGCGCTGAGGCATCTGGTGCCACCACAGTTGCTGGGAGCAGTGTCGATGTAGGCATAGCTGTCTCGGCGCCGATCGTTAGTACAAGTTTTCCAGCAGCGTATATTGTTGGGGACGGCAGTGGCAGCAGCCTGCCCGGCGGCAGCAGCATCCGTAGCCCACTGGCGTCGCCTCTATCGGCACCATCATTACATGGAACTCAAAGGCTAAGCATTTGCCGTTCCGCCTTCTTCCAGAGTCCCTGCGTTCATGCGCCGGTGGCACCGGGCTCACCCCAAGCGCCCCCAGCGCCAGTGTCACCCGGCACTCCCTCGCCCCCGCCCCAGCACAGCCCAAGCCTCAATCATCACAAGCAACATGCGACAGTGATATCAGCGAACGTTACTACGCAAGGAGAACTCGCCAGCAGCTACGGAAGAGCTCGAAGCCCGTCCCGGCGCCTCCTGGGTCCGGTGGGGTTCAGTGGGAGGGGTGCAGGCGCCGGAGGCAGCGGAGCACCCTCCGGTGCAGTCGTGGCGCAAATCCTCGAGCGCAGTGGTGGCGGCAGCAGTCCACTACCAAAGCTGTTTTCATCGTTTACATCTGGACAATCTTTTTCAGGTCCAATAGCGCCGGCGACGGGTTTGTGGCCCCAAAGTACCGCTGCCAGTGGTGGCAATGAGATCGGCCCTGAAGACGGTGAACTTATTGTGACGCGGCGTTCCTGCAGCGCCATTGCTGCAGTCATGGGAGGTGGCCTTCCCGCGCGAGGGGCGCCGGACAGAAGTGAAAGCTCTGGGAGAACCAGTACCGTCCTGACGAACGGAAACGAAAATGATTACGAGTGTAGACAAGGTGGGGTTGTCAGGGCAGCCGCCGCCCCCGCAGGGCAAGGGGCCAGTGCCGACACCCACAGGGACGAAGGAGGTCGTCAGTCGTTCAACCTTGGCGAGTTGTTGAAGGAATATGAGTACGAGGGACCCTTGAGTGCGGCCGCACGGCAGCTAGCCGCGCTTCATCGTGCCCACGAAAAATCCAAGGCTCAAAGAGGCCTAATAAGTAAGAGACGCATGTGTGAGCGAGGACGTTGCTGCCTTTGAATTTTGCTCCAGGTTTCGTTTGCGGCCACTAACACGGCGACGGCACAGCTCCAGACGTTCCCACGAAGGACGCGCCAAACGTTCATGCAGCTAAACATTAGGTCTCTCCCCCCAACTTTGCTGTGCTCCTTCTTTCGTGATTCGCACCTTCGCCGCATTCCCGATCGCTGAGATATGCCGCCGCAATCGCTCAATGTTAAGTGGGCCAGATTTCCGCCTGCTCTGCTTCCCCCCCGGTCGCACCGTGATTGCACAGAGGGGCAGCCAAGCGAACGCCAAGGCCCCAGCAGCCGCTGGCGATCAGCCCGGACCGGCCGCGGATAAATCCTGACTGAACCCTCTTCAACCCCCACGCCGCACTGCGAAGAGGACCTCGTCAGCTGCCAAACCAGAAACATTCCCGATCCGGAGGTCTTTCCTATGCGCACTTAAAAGCCAAGGATCTGGCGTTGTAGCAGTAGCAGTACGAGCAGCGATTGCTGCTGCTGCAGGGCTTGCACCGAAAAGGGTCGCAGCTAGTTAGCAGAAAATATGTGCTTTCCATGGGACTACCTATCCTGCGCGCTAGGAGCTTGGGCTGTTGCCGTTGTGTTCGGGTATGAAGGACAAGTTGCTCACCTTGCTGCCACAGTGGGGAACTGACCTGTACAGTAACATGATTGCCTGCTGACACGTCTGCATAACAATAACCAGCGCTTACTAGGCCACGGTCCCTGGCCCCATCAAATTAATCATCACAGTGGCTGCCGCTACCATTAATATCACACCCTCTCGCCACCGCCTTAACCCTCGTGTAGTGGGACCCAACGATCCGTCGGTGGGTGTGTTGCACGGAACGAAATGCCAGAAATGAAACATTTCAAAGTTGATACTCGCTGCATTGACTGCTTCTGATTGATTCAGAAACATCGATGGGAGTGTGAGGGCCAGGGTGACTCGATTCGTGCTCATGCATCCATGGGTAAGAAAATTTGCAAGCAATGCACCGAATTTATAAATAATCATATAATTAGAGGCCAGTGGTTCAGGTTGTGGCAGGCCCACGGGGAAGGCGCACAGGGTGGAGCATAACGGGTGGGGATAACGACATGCACAAGCCATATGCTCATATGCTTGCTGGATTGTTGTAGGCAATACAACCGCGTATGTTAATGCAGCACTGTTGAAATAAGGGTGCTGCACAGAGCGAGGAGAGCACTATTGATTGGAGGATTGGGAGGAACGTTGACTATGGTAGGTCCGGGACTTGGTCTGGGCACTTGTTGGGGAATCATCGGTGGTTTTCCATGGCTGGCTGGACTACTGGCCATGAAATCCCGGGTAACCCTGTATGATGGCAGTACCTGACTGTGCTGGTGACTGTCCTCATCCTGCACTCTTCCTTACTGGGTAATGGCTGCCGTTTTCGAACATACTATTTGCTGTGTCCTTGCTTGTCCTGGGTTCTCTTTCTCGGATTTGCAGTACTGCGTAATTCTGTCACAAACGGGATTGTGATGTGACTGCAATAAACAATTGCTCGCGTACATGATTGTATTACCATATAAGTACCCGGATGCACTGAGCGCCATGAAAAGGCATCTACTATGGAGGCCGAAGCAGCCCTGGAACGGTTGATGGCCAAACATTCTCTATGTTGTGCGTGGTGTGGTGTGGATGCTGCCTCGATCTGACGTGACGCCTACCTTGTCTCTTGCCGGCATATAATACATGCTTCATGATGCAACAATGATTATTCGGTGCTTCTGTTTTAAGTATACCAGACCGAATTGCAGGTCCTGATTATTAGGCTTCGATAATTGCATCTTGACAGATATGACGGGGGCATCCCCACTGCCGGTCCTTGCTAACTAATGCTCAGCTCTCACCCATGTTGCTTTCCAAGTTAGCTGTGTGGGGAGAGGAACACTCGTGAGGGCTGCACATTCTGCCTTCCTCGCACCACTGGATATCGCTCTAGCACCCGTAACTGAATCCTGGGGCTCAGGTGGTGACATAGACATAGCTAACATAGCTGCAGCGGTGTGGTGTGATGGACGTGCAGCGTGGTGGGCACCATTCGATGTCACCAGGCATTCCATGGTGGTGGGAACCAAGGAAAACAGGAGTGGCAACAAATTACATGGCAGCCATCAGTGGGAGATTTGTAGAAATTCTAAAGGAAGAGGCAAATTTTGATCAGGGGGGAATCGGGAAATAGGAGGTATGCACATGGTTCCAGTAGCAGCCAGCATTAGCTGTGATTAGCATGCAGGAGGACTGTGCCAAGTCAAGGGCCTGTAAACTGTTTCATATTGGCTGCGTCATTGGAATGTTCAAAGGGATATTGTTGTGAAGCTGTATCATGTTTAAATTTCAATGACGCAGCCAATGTGTAACAGGTTATAGGCCCTTGGCACAATCCTGCTACTGGCCACATACAGCCAGTGCTGACCTCCCCAGGAACCACAAGCATATCCTAATAACCTGGTCAGTTACTTTAATTCATATCATTTTGAGGCAAACAGAGGCGGAACACCCGCAATCAGGTTAGACAACAAACTGTGAAGACTAGCTAGTGGGTTGCCACATTGCGGCTGCCGTCTGGGAGTGAGGAAAAGGTTATCAAATTCTGATGTATAAACTGGTAAAGCACGACTCAAACGTACGACTGCAGACATCCCCGTACTATACACAGAGACATTGTCAAGCTGTTCACGTTGGCACATCCACCCTGGTGCTTGTCGAATAAATTGCTTATACCACTTGCAGTAATATCTTCGGATACAGATGTTTTCATATCCAGTTCAGCTACGACCGTCAAGGTGAGGACACACTTATCAACGTTTTTCTTGAGTCTGGCAATTGCCTTTAACGAACCACTCCAAACATTTTGGTGGGAACCGACAGCCCCTGGTTACCACATAGCTTCGTTTCTGGAACGACTCTTCTGTTACTGCGGGCGCAGCCCCTCTTCCCGCTACTTGAAATCTGTTCTTAAGCTATATAATAGCTTGTATTTGGCCTTAGTATAGATGCATAACAAAAGTTTACATTTTCCCAAGCTCTATGCGAAAAAGGGTAAGGGTTGTGGACGCCTCCTGAAATTCTTAATAGTATGCACAGGTCTGGATGTACCGGATGCAGCCCGAGGGCCTAGCTGAGGTACACATAAGAATATGGCCATTGCTTTGACAACCGTGGACCAGTCCTTACTATTATTTTATACACTGCAGGGGATTCGTAGGGCAGCGCCTATGGAGCAACTCAAGACAAAAAACCCACCGGTGGCCAAGCAACACCTATGTACGAGGAGGTTCCTTATGAATCCGGCCGAACAAATACATGGATTCTTCAGCAGCCGTCTCGCCGTGCATTAGAGACATCACACCAAATACAATCTGCACCCAGGGCAAAGGCCAGTATGCAGTCCTACCAAAGTGCAGCGCACTGTAGCACTCGGCGGCATGCTGCGGCATGCGGATGTGCAGTTGTGAACACAGCTGCTTATATGCGCTCATGCCAAATGCAGCAGTCCGCCGAGGATCCGGCACCTCCCAGCGCCATGATGATGTCACGGATCTCCATGGGCGGGTTGAGACCAAACTTCTTGGCTCGCTCCCATCTGCGCCCCGTGTGACCCCCAGCCCACATCCACGCGGACATGTACCGCAGGCCACCGAGGAAGCAGACAGGAGGGGGACACGGGCCAAAGCGGATCATGGTCAAGTATTTTAGTGCGGATAAGGCATTCTATGATGATGCAGTACCGATACCGACAGCAGTCATATCATGCCTCCAATCTTCCAAAGCAGCTGCAGGATTGGAGACAAGTGGGGGACTGATCAAAGCCGCTTGGATGGACTGGCTTTAATAGAGGTTTGTGGAATGGTCTATATTCCCTGCACTGTAGCTTCAAAAACCAGGATTCGTTGGGAATAGCTGCCTTCATGTCCATTATTCAAGCTCCCCATGGCAACCCACCGCTCAAGCCGGGTAATTCCAGCACATGGACCGAATTTGGATTGCAGGTCGAACCTCCTCAGTTTCTGCTCATCCTCGCTCAAGTCCGCTGCACGAGTACAGCAGAGGTAACCAGTCACGCAACGCAACATGCAACAGGTTCATTATACATATATAAAGCTCTAGTAACCTGATGCAATTTATTGGAATGATGATATAGATGTCGCAGAGACAGGCAGACAAACACCCACAAAGTTCAGAAGCTCCCTTGCTAACCTCTTGAGATTGCACCATCACCTTTGCTCCTAGCAACAACTTCTGGGGCCGGTACCTCGCACTCTTCACGTCGGCGTTTTTTTTGCTTGGTCTTATCGTAGCTTGGTGCCGATGTTGCCTTTACCGACCGATAAAGGGTTGAAAGCTTAGTATTTTTTTTGCTGCTCATCATATTGACTTAACGCCAGTGCTTTTACCCAAATCTAAAAAAAGCATAATGCAGCAACCGAATGTCTGCCTGGTAGTATTCCAGGCAGCTTCAAGGATACCGAAATATTTGGATGGTTTGAGGAGTTAATTATTACTACTATTATTACTTTAAAAGGTCAGTTTTTGGATAAACTGTCCAAATGCCCACGTAGCCACGTTAGTGTGACGGGCGGTAGACAGTTGGTTCGGTTACAGAACGGCGCTTTGCGTATTCAAGGACCCAAATGAACCATGCACCCATCTTGTCCCGCCACCCTTTCATCATCGCGATCATAATTATAAATTCGTGAAACGTTTTACAAGGCACGCTTAGCTATGCATGTACCGCGTCAACCTGCGCCCACGTCGCTAGCGGCTCAGCATGCCCCTATATTCGCCATTCATACTCCCGTGCAAAGCATTCACCTATTTCGTTCAACAAGGATATAAAATGTTTGGGTATAGATGGGTGGATCTGGGGATAGGTTACATTGGACTTGGGCGTCACCTTGGAGACCGGCAGAGTATCTTGCTCTGGAGCCCGGTGACAAAGTTCGTAAACTGACTCACGGGTCACTTACAAAGCTTGTCCCTGAAGCGATTCGTTTCATGCGCACAACTTTAAGGGGTATGAAGCACGTTAGTATTCAGTGAGTTGATGTGCAATCTATCAGCGTATTATGGTGAGACACAAGTCCGGACTGAATTCTAAAACGGCAAGGCGCCAATACGTCCCACTACCTGCCAACCCGAGAAAGGCGCGAACGTTGCAATACGAGCCACCAGGAGCAACATGACTCTTTCGGCCCAGCATTAATCTCATCGTTGTTTTCGGGGCTCCGGCTCCTCGGCTGCCCGAATGATCAAGGCGGATATCAAGTATTGGCTTCGGAATCACCTCTCACACGACACCGCTTCTGCTGATTGCCACAGATCGGAGGCCGGGAAAGGCAGCTAGAAAACACCTTACCAGGCTTGCCTGATGACTCAAAATTGGCATTTCTACAGAGTGACTCTTGGGCACGTGACATACAGCCCCACGGCCCACGCCTCAGGTTAATGGCCACAAACGAGGCGAGACAAGATTGGCATGGACAATCACCCTAAAGCCTGAACAAAGTCGCCAGCTACTCCCCAGACTACTTCAGTTTTGCAGGATAGGCTGCTGCGCTCATCATGACCGGCTTTGGGCGGCGTTTTTATATCTATCCGTATTTTGATTTCTAAGATCGGCACTTCCCAAAACATAAAGGCTGGCGGGGAAGCTCACCCTAGGCGTACCCCATCATCTGGAGGATGACACTGTAGTTCAATACTCCTCATCCTCCAATCCACGTCCCACATCATAGCGGCCGAAGCTATGCCTATCATGATGAACGCTCAAACCCCTCAAAATGCTCTTGTCCTTACAGGCTCTCTCTAATTCTGCAAGGGGCGGCCCGGCAAGGGTTGCGGCATCAGCACCCTAATGTGCATGTGCCAACCCCCAGCCAGTGCACAAGGGATAACATAATTTCGCCATGAGGCTGATGACACCGCAACTTAAAAAAAGCCTTTTCACATGTCCTGACGGCATGTGTACCCCCATCCTATCCGTCTGGCTAGCATCGCTGATGCCATGGAGCATGATGCTGACATAATAAAAATCCTTCCCTTTCAAATTGTTGCATTCATCCGTTCCATTCGTCCCTTGTGCCTTCACCGCGCGCAGCATGGCCAAAGGCCGCCAATCCATTTCTAGACCACCACAACTGCCGGCACATCAGTGACCGGTTAACCCAACCCAAACGGCCACTTGCACATTCCGCTTCCACGCTTAATTAGCTCAATGGCTGCAATAACCATCCAGCCTCTCTCGTAAAAGAGGCCTGACGACGTGAGCTTTGTGCCAATGTCGCGATTCGGTGATGCTGCGAGGTGTGGAGCTGCCACAGCTTTCCGATAAGCCCTTTCGGATTTCCTTCGGACTCCAACCCCATGTACGAGTTGTCATTGTGTCTTTTCCTTCTCCGCTGCAATGACGGATATTTGCGCTTGCCGCTCTCGCAGGAACATGGCGCGTGCGCGCATATCTGTAACCGCCGACATGAAGGCCCCCGCACCACTGACCGCCGCAGCCCGCAGCAGCGCAGCACCGTAAGTGTTGCGCACGCCGAGAACTTGGAAGAATGCGGCCATGATGGGCCATTCCAGCAGCAGGCGTGCTGTGAACGCCTGCGGAACACGGGTCTGAGGGGGGGCCAGGGAGGGATGGTCGAGGACGTCCTTCAAGAATAGGGAGGGAACGACCCCAAAAGCAAAGCGAGGGTGCACCCTTTAACAGCGTCAGAGAAATAACTTGAAAGGAGAGAACAAAGCATAATTGCACTTCCGTGCGGCTGTGGGCTCAAGGCACAGATACGCATAAAGCGTTGAAGCCACTGTGAGGACACAGATGAGAACACTAACACAAGTGACGACCGCGGAGATGTCAGGCGAGGGCATACAACATGTCAGGAGAGGTTGCGACGATGGCCCTATAAAGCTGGCTGGTCCTACAGAACCCATGGCTTCATGTGCGCTCTTGCAGGTTCCTTACCCCCTTATTCTTTACTCTTACCCCTTACCCGCTCAAAGGTGCCCTCCATGAAGCCATCAAGCAGCACGTCGACACCGTATCGAATGTATTTTTGTACGGCGTCGGACATGTGCAGGAGATCGGGCAGGACGGTCATCAGCAACCGGCATAGCGTACGGCCAAGCATGCAAGTCAACATCAGCGATTCTCGGCTCTTTGTGTAGACACGCGGGGCTAGCACCATTAAACTCAGCGACACCAAATACGCAGAGCCCCCGACCAAAGCCTGCATGAAATGAAGTGGGGTATTAGGAAACGAAATCCAATGTGTAAGACCTGACCGGCATGAGAATGAAAAAGGACAGCAGCAAAAGATCGATGGTACGAAAGCGCAGAAGAGGCTGATGGTTACGGTTACGGTTTGTGTGCGAGGTGAGACATGCATGCAGGAATGTCGGGAACATGTCACCGCACGCGCGCCCATGTAGGTGACTTTTGTGGGCTCCCCTGATCGGGGGGAGCTCTTCCAAAGTGCACGCCTCTCTCCCTGAAAGCCGGCTCGGGGCCCCATGCGGCCCCTCTAACACACCCTTAACACTCCCTCACGATGACCTCAATCGGACCTGATGAGCCTCGGACCGCTCCCCACCTGACGACCCTCCTCCATGTTGGGGCTCTTGTTGAAGGCCGTGTAGTGCGTGAGCACCATGATGACCAACCATATCAGCGTGGACGGCGCTGTACTGTGCGTGACGTAATCAACATACTCGCGCTCCACGGATCGCTGAGGAAAGCCACGAAGCGACAGCTGTAAGAGCTCGGTCATGCGCGGCGGCCGCGCCGATCCGGACGGTAGTAGGTGCTCTACATCCGCCGCCGCCGCCTTCGCCTTTGGCGCCCTCTGGCAATGGGCACTGCTGCCAGTGGCAGTGCACGGTGTCTTCGCAGAAACATGGACGGGTTCAAAAGCGATGGTACCACCGCTGAGATGACCCGCATTAGGTGCGACGTCGTTGTCTGCGTTGAAGCTAAATTCGGAGGCGCAGGCAGCAGCGTTAGGAACCTGGTGGTCAAGGAAGAGGTGGAAGGCATTGAGAGATGTACCGGGTGCTGAAGCTGGTCTGGGGTGTTCGACTCGGGGCCTGTACGTAACCCTAAGTAACACAAAAGCCGCCGCCACAGCGTCGATGTTGCACGGCTTTGCGACAATACTGGTATTTTCTGGGTCAACCATAGTCAGGGTCAAAGCAGGTTTCCATAAAACCCTATAAACCCTAAGATCTCCAAAGCAGGTCTTCAAAGCTCAAGTCACGACAACGTGGTCCTTGCTTAGTCGGCCGTCGACCGCCGCATCTGTCCCAGCCTAGTCGCTGCCACAGCCTTTTACGTTTTGACGGTCCCAAACCTCCTTGACGCCTCATATCAGTACACACGCACATACACCGCACAAGCACCCACTTGCACAGCCAGGACGGCCGCCGCCGTCTGCACTTGCACGTCCTGGCCGCCCAGCGCTGCCCATAGCATCGCTGGAGTGTTTCCACGCACGTCACGTGCTGTATTCCACACTGTCACGGCGGCCGGCCACGTAGCCAGAATCCATCGCAGCAGCGCAATGAATTCCATTGAGGTTGCCATCCGGTCCGGGGAGTCGTGCATTGCGGCCTTGGTCGCGCCACCGCAGCGAGCGTCCACTGCCAGCAAGTGCAGCGGTGTGATGCCCGAGCGGTTACAAACCCCCCACACTGCCACACCTGGCGCCGTTGCGCTGTCGGGCCCACACAGCCAGGTGAGCACCATCTCCACCATCTCCCTCCGGTCGCTGCGCACCGCCCGGTGCAGAAGTGGAAGATGCTCCCCGTACTTGTCGAGGCTCATGCCAGCTGCAGCTGCCCTCGGCGCCAGGTCAGTGTAAACAGCACGCGCCAGAGCAGTGTGCCCCTGACAGACAAAGTACTGCAATAGGTGCCGCCCGGCCTCCAACATCGGCTGCTGCAAGGCGGGGCTCCGCAAGAGCGCCGCGACCTGACTTGATATGTCCAGGGGGTCCTGCGGTGACAGCTGCGCGGCAGGGGGAGCCGGTGCCAAAGACGCCATTTCTGACAGCCCAACGACGGCGGGAGTGGGGCACATCGCCGCAAAGTCTAGCCAGACGCAAAGATCGCCGAGCAGCTGCTGCATCTCCATCACTTGCTGCTCCGGGCTCGTGTATGCCTCGTCTTCAGCGTCCAGGCGGCTAGCGGCTGCCAGGTCGCGCTGCACGGCCAGCAGCTCCGAAACCGCACACTCGTCAACCAGGCAGGCCAGGGATGTGATATCCAGGATGCGGGCGCCGTACCATAGCTCCAGCCGCACAACAAGGCCGGGTGAGGCCTCTGATCGACCTGCAGCCAAGCGTGCCAAGTCGAGCTCCAGTTCCACCACCGATGGCGTCAGTGGCGGCAGCAGCGGCGGCGCTAGCGTTACATCAGTGGCCCCAATAGAGCGCCAGGAACCTGAGAGCACCTGCGCGGTGACTGTTCGTCCGTTTGCTTTCGCAATCACTGTCAGGAGTGTCGGGTCGATGTCAGCGTCCACCCGCGTCTCCATTCGTAGGTCCACCACCACGCGTAGTGCACCACAACCCGTCGCCGCGGCCCCGGGCGCCAGCTGCGTCACCGCGTGTACAGCCACCGGCGCCGACATCGCCAACACCATGCCATCAGCACAATTGCGCGTGGCCATCGTGCTGTCCGTGCTGCGAGCCTGCCACCTCTGCGCGTCTGCGTTCCATCCCATACTCCAGCAAGCGCCTACTCGTTGAACGAGGATGTCATCATCATCCCGCTGCTGCTGTTGGCCGCTATCAGCAACGGCAAGCGGTGCCACTGCCGGCGCGGCCTGTGGTCGCACCCGCAATGCCGAAAGTACCAGCGCGGCTATTTCAATCTCATCGCGGGCTGAATCGCCACAGCCAGAGCTGACCCCGACCCGCCCCAGCGCGGCGCCGCAGTCAAGCAGGTCCAAGGTCAGCTCCACACACCTGCAAAAGGCGTAGCAGGTGACAGAAGTAAAATGCGACGAGCAACATGTGCCAAGGTCAGGTAACAGCAAAGCATTTGGGTTCAGTTAAAAATCACTATCTTCTAAACTTCTAGACAGATGAAATGAGGCGGCATGCCGAACCGCGTTCAACCGGGTTCAAGGCAGTAAGTAATGCCCCCATATATTGAGACGAAAGGCCAAAACTGAGGTTGCCGTGGCGCCAGAAAATCCCGCACCTGCAATCGCCTGCAAGGAGATCCCCCCCTTACATTGTCCGGGCGCAAAGGAGACATATGAAATGACAACCTGCCAGTTAAGAAATCCGTCCCGGCATTCCTTCTACGCGCGTGTTATTTCCTCCGGGGCCCCATAACATCAGGTATGGATTCCAGAGCCATCCGCGTCCTGCCGCTAGCATGGTAACACTCTGAACCCCCTCTTTCGATGCCGTAACTACTTAGCGAACATTGGCACCTGGAAGCCATCCAATATCAGTAGAATTCAAATAACTTCCCCTTCTCCTGAACACAACACCCTTCCCTGTCTACATGTTGAGTTTACCCACCCGCGCCTTGCGTAGGCCCCAACAAGCTGCAGTCCGCTGTCATACGCCCTCAGAGACTCGCCCACGACAAACACCAGGTCCGGCCGCAAGTCCCGCGGATCCATGTGGGGGATCTTAATTTGAAACCGAATGCGGTCCACACCAGCACCGTCACCGTCACTAATGCCGGTAGCCGTGTTGACACGAGCAGACGATGCATAAGGGCTGCGATAGCGCATGTAATTTCGTCGCAAGTTTGCGATGGAGCGGACGCTTTCCACTAAAGTCTGCGGTGCACTGGTTAATTGGCCGCTATCACAAGCACTGCCAGCCCGGCTGGTTTCAGCGCTATGTGCTGCTGCAGCCGAAAGTGTACACGGCGGGGAGGCCACAGAGTGTGGCCCAATATAGATTGAGTCAACTGCGCCAGTGCGTGGCGCTCCATGTGCCGGGGCTGTTGGGGATGTCGAACCCGGCGATGCGTTGGCGACAAGGTAGCAGGCCCTGCCGTGCGGCGTGACGTTGCCTTGCCGTTTTGTGGTGCAGTCGTCCGTCGCCGGGGCAGAGTCCGCGACTGAATCACGCTTAATCTGGTGCACGCAACCTATAAGGCGGGACAGGAGAGCAAAAGTATGAACTGCAATAGTGAGTGGCCACAGCGGTTCGACCCCGATTTTCCATTACACGTTCATAATCATGCTGCTAATCGCACCTTTCGATTTAACAAATACCCCAAGATATGAGAAAAGCGGTAGTGCTGCAGTTGTTAGGGCCCATATGCGAACGACCCCGTCCGGAAAACAGTGCCTGAAGAGGAGAGGAAGCCCTGCTGCAAGCGCCCAAGCAAACGCAATGACGGCTTGAAGGTTAAACTTGCTAGCTACAGAAACCTGCACACAGAGAGAAAAAAGGAACGCTTACGTATAGTAGGCTGACACCAGCACCCGCCGTTCCGGAATGCTGATGCTGTAGGTATTTGGGATCTGGTGAGCCCGTAAAGGCACGAGTCCTTAGGCCGACGGCCGGCTTACCATGGCATATGTAGGTGACGTTGTGGAGGTCGTCACCCTTAAGTGCCTCCTCACAAATTCTTGCGCCTACTGTTATAAAAGACTTCCTTTTGTAACATAAATTTTCATGTTCCAGGTGCACGCTTCAAACCTTCAGGACTTGTTTGAACGTCTTCATTCCCGGTTCGGATGTCCAGCATGACAGTTAGGAACTCGGATTTGCTTAAGGTGACCGTTTCCTAGTTAGTGGAGTGTTCCAACTCACCTTTCGCAAACGAATAGCGCATCGCATGCACAAGGCGGCGAAATACGCAAGCCAGCCGGAACCGCCTAGCTCCGATGAAGCTTTCCCTGGAGTTACCGCCGCGTCATACAGCAATACTTGATTCCGTCAACAAATTGGAGATGCGGACAACAAACTTAACAACTAATTGTGCCAACAATTATGGCCTGTATAGTTAACCAGGTGGATACATCCCATTTGCAAAACGTGAACATAAGCTTTTTTAGTATAGGTTTTTTGCATGGAATTATCTTTATGGTTTTTCAATTTTTATTCAGTTTCCCCAATCACATACGAGCAGCGTAGCTGTGAATGCAGGCATTGCATTTATGGCATGCGTAATGAAGGGTATACCAGCTGCAGTGCTCATACCTCAATCATCATTGATGCAAAGACTAGTTTATTTGACAGAGACTATCCATTGCTTCGTAAACCTTGCATTCCTGGGCAGTTGCAAAAATGTCACACAGACGTAAGGCAGCGATGGCAGAGACAAGCAACGCTATATGAGCGTAATAACCAGCAGTGATTTCATGGCGTCCTTGAAGGAGGATTAGGTGCAAGTATGGGCACTTGGGCGATGGCCATGACGACTTGGCAGTTGGAATCCTGGGAAAGGTGTAGCCGGTGTAGGCATTCCAGCGGGATCACCATCACTTTACCAAGGAAAAGAAAACCTCTTGGACCTCCAGATGCCCCACTGCTTCCATCGTGCTCACTCCCCGAACTTGCGCGGGGGAAGTGCGTTCCAACAATTCACGAAAGCCGTATCCACCAGAAGTGGAAGAGGTAGCAGTGGCATTATTGGTGGCCGCGTAGTCACCTTTTCTCAGTACGCCTTTCCTGACTAGAAACTCTAGAATACCCTGATATCTTAAGCTATTCTGCGTGGGCATGGTGACCGCTGATTGTTAAGGTAGCGCAAAGGCACGAATCGCGCTGCTGGACTGGGTCGCATGGCATCAAACGGAGGACGACATAGATTACAATGCGGAGCGCTTGCATCCGTGGGGCTCTGGTGCACCCGTGCTGGGCTTACTGGCAAGTGAACAGCTATATCCACCAGCACCAGCAACGTAGCGATGCACAGTTGCAGCGATGCTCAAGATACACAGCTGCATGCAGCCGTGGTGGATGCTACCCAGCCAGGAAAAGGACCTTCGCCCGACCAAACAAGTGGGGTGTATGCCTACGGGGTAATTAAATCCATTCTATTGAACAATCACCACGTTTTTTCGCGGATCGATTATACCCGGAGCAAGTTTTCAGATTGTGAAAAGGTTGAAGCCCCAACCCAACACTGACGATAGTGGAAGTTGGCCTGCGTGACCCCTTCGCATTCCAGCCCGCCAAGTTTACAGCTCCAAAAGGCGTCGTGCCTCGAATGCCAACATGGCATAACCTGCTGCGTGCCCATGAATTACTGCAGCTGATGCTTAGACCCACATGCTTCAGCAGGTTTTCTCGTCCAGGACAGGTGTACCTTATCTACGGACATGTCCCTACTCCGCGGTAGCCCAGCCCAGCTCAACATCAACCTCGCGAGATCTTCAACAATTTGCAAAATCTTTCAAGTAATGTGTAGGCATCCGCATCTGGATGTGGAATCCCAACGCGTACATTCCAGAGAAAGCAGGAAAAAGACGGGCATTCCTTTGCAGAAGACCCGAAGCAAGTGAACGGTTTGTCAGGATAAATGCCGACAAGGCGTAACCATGCATGCGGCAGCTGTGAATACATCAAATTTGTTCCATTAACTAGTCCAAGCACCCCGATTCCCCCAAATTGCAGAGGCAAATCCACATTTAGCAACATGGGAAACCGCTGCATTGTTTCACGAGGTGCTTGCTGGTGGCACTGGAGGTGCTGCAGGGGAATGCAACCGGGCTACAGTTCGTCATCCTCAATACCCAGCCACCTGTGCATGCTTACACAAGCAACCCACCGAAGCCAAACCGCAACATGGGGCAATAATGCCTGGCCCACTGTATGCGACCGCACATCATCCAGGGCCACCTGCCAGAACTATACAATAACAGGCCGGAATTCCGTCAAGCCACAACAGTTGGGCATGAGGGCCGTCATACTGACACTTGTAGCTCGCGGTACATTTGGTTCTCCGGGCGTTCAAGACAGCTGATTTCATCAGCTTTGCTGGATCGCGGGAATCAGCGCACCCACATCCTCCCCACACACATTCTCACATCCACATCGGAGATAAACAAATTACTACATTAGCGGTAACCCGCCCCTCAAGCTTCATCTTGACCTCACTCTTGCGCCGTAGTTGCCGTTATTGAATTGTGTCATGCCGTGACGGGTTGATGATGTCAAAAGGCGCTGCACGCGAGAGAGTTTCCCGAGGTCTGGTGGCAATCCGGTCTGCACGTGGGATTGCACCATTGGCTGGGACTCCCAAGGAGATGACAAAGACAATGAACATGCGCTTTAGCAAAGGGCACGGCAACTCAACAGTACTGCAAATCAATACACAATTTCGCAATACCAAACATCAGTACCACACAGCAATGGGTAGCTGTGTACCGGCCGTGACCAGCGCCAAATACCTCGCTGTGCCAATGCTTGTACACATAAATACTTACATACATACATATATACATACATACATGCATGCATGCATGTGCACGCTGACTTCGGCACGTGCATTTCAACCCGAGATCGATAAATCCAGCATCTGCAATCCAATCTGCACGACCTGTGTGCTCCCCTCTTTCACTGTTTGACACCGCGCGCATGACTGAGAAGGCTCTGGCCAGCACGGCATCTCAAAACCTTTCACGAGGTAGATGATGGCGGCTGTACTTTAAGGGAGCGGTGCGAGGTTCCGCGGTGAGATACGCGGGAGAACGTCTTGCGCACTGTGGTGGTACGGCTGAGGGCGCCATGAGCGCCCGTCACCGCCCCGCCTCCCGCTGTCCCTCCGCCTCCCGCCAAATCCGCCCACAGAACACCACCACCACCATGCCGGAGGTCCAGCCAATGCGTACTTCGTCCCGCGGCAGCCTCTGCCGCTTCCTGTTGCCTGCGCTCTTCCGCCGCCGCCAGACGGGCCTGGTTGATCTCAACAGCGCGGCGGAGCAGCTCCTTGAGCTTAGCGCGCGGATACACGAGGCGCATGTGGGGCATGACAGGGGGCTTCGTGTCGGGCTCGATCGTCAGGCCTGGAGAGGGAGAAATTGACCGGGTAACGAAAGGCTCAAAACGCAAAAAGGTAGAAACCAGTAGTAGGGGTTACTAAAGGAACGCCGCAAGGAAAGGGATGACGTGACGTGCTTGGTCGGACGGTCTGGAAAACCGACAGGCGGAAGAAAATTCAGGGAGCCAAAAAAAGGACAGGATGGAAGCACGCAGGGCTGCTTGTTTCTGGTAGATGCTTTCTGGTGGAGCTTTCGGAAGTGAGTCAAACGCATGCATGCATTGAATACACTGGAATAAAATAGATCAGCATAAAATAGTATAGTTTTGAAGGGCGCACGCTTTTGCTGATCCGCGGCAGGGAGGCCCATGGATGCCCTTCTGGGCAGCAGACTTCCACTAGATCTTTAAACCTCCCATCCAGAATATAGCCTACAGGCCCTGCCCGGGTGTCAATCCTCCGCCCGTCCGTCCGTCCGTCCTCCAAAAAAGGTAACCCGGAGTCCCGATCCTCCCAACATATTACAAAAAAACGACGAAACCCAAACGACGGTAAGACTCAGGGTTTAGGAACTAAGAAATTCTCTAAACCCAAATCAGAAGAATGGATCACACAATCATGCCTGCATTCAAGAATGGATCCATACCTAGGATTACCTGCAGCCATCCACGCACTCCGTCTCCAATACTATCCCAGAATGCCCATCTAACTCCCCCACGCAAGGCGCTAGCGTCACTTGCCTGCTCTTCGTGAGCAAGCACTGTTCGTAACCTGTGGGCCTTTGGTGATGTAAGCACGCGCTAGTGGAACACTAGTATGCCGCATTTCCAGTGCCGTGGCGCTGGGTTTAAGCGTGTAAGACCAACCTGACCCAAATCCCGTGCACACCTCCGCACCGGCCGTCTTTGCGCCACTCAGTAACCCCAACCTACCCGCATCTCGCAGCATCTTCTGCCTCAGCTCCTCGATGGGCTTTCTCGCCTGATACAACATTTTTTCGGTGCTATACTGCTCCAGTAGCTTACGGTGCTCGCGGCGGGCATCCAGAAGAAAGGCATTAACCACCTGCTCTCGGACCTGGTGGAGTGGTGTGAGCAAAATCCTTCAATTGTTATTTAGTTACCTAAAGCAGAAACATCATAAGTGAGTTTCTGACGCGCAGTGTGTTCAGGCATTAGTGCACGGCCGTCCTCTCTCCCAGGTAAGAGAGACGAACACTGTTTTCGCGATTACCATCACAACGTGCAGCAGGATTGACATGACATAAGTACCGACATAAAAAATTAGCTATAAACAATATCTCAAGCAAATCCACTACTGTGCTTTATCGACGGACCCACGGAACGAGGAAGACTCAGCGTTGCCTTAGTGCCCGCAAAATCACACAAAATACGAACACAGAAGTTGTTCAAGCCCTCTTAGAGATATTGTCTGAAACCCCTGGTAGGAGCCAGACAGCTGAACACCTAGAAAGTTGAACTTTATGTAGGAGCCTATAGTTGGTGCCTGCTTTACTTTCCCTTTGCTTCTCAAATGTGCCAGCCCGGTTTCCCCATCGTCCACTCACCTCCCGGGGCACCAATTCCATGTGTCCTCGCAGCACCTCATCCTCCTCTTCTACGCCACCTTCATGCAACAACACCCCGCGGTAAGGCTGCCGCATCCTGCAACATCAAACAAAACAGCACCAATAATACAATTGCCGGTTGCAGCTATGTGTATATTGTGTAATGGAATTCCGTTAATGCAGTCGACATGACGCTGGAATAGGATGTTGCAGACCGCAGTGCAATATTACAGCAGCGTAATCCCACTTCAGCGCGGCACGCAGCAAGAGATGAGAGAGAGACAGGGGAGATGAGCGTCCGGAGACTCCAAATTTTGACATTTCGAATATCGCCTCCGTTAGTGCCAAACGTGACCAAGGTTACACACCATATACGGTTTGACCCTGCCCACCTTCGCCCATGCCGCATCAAGGCATCGTACCTATCATATTTGCCGCGCGCAGTTAGGGGGTTCGCATCCTGGGCTGCTGGAATGATCGCCAAGGCGTCATACGTGGTGTACCCGGGCTGCTGTTGCTGATGCGTTTGATGCTGTGTCTGTGTCTGGTGTTGGTGGTGCTGCTGCTGGGGTGCAAGCCGAGCGCTCGCAGCTCCAAGCGTGCGGTAGGAGCGGCCGGTGAGGCCGGCGGGCACAAGGGGTCCCTCCGGCTCCAGGATGTTGACTGACTTGCCAAGTCGGAACATCTGAGGGTGAGGGAGTTCGCGGACCCGTGAAGAAGGCGGGAACATGTAACAGGGACGGCCAGTTAATGTGATGAAGGAATTCCATGCGCACACAGCTGGTGATGGTTCAGGGAAGGGGGATGCAACAAGCAGGCAGGCAGATACAGGCAGTCCACCCTTACCATGCCGACATGTAACACGCAGGGAAATGAATTAGGACAGATTATAGAATAGCTGAAATGAGTTCAAGAATGCAGAGACGAAGGGCCACCCCACGCCCGTCATCTTACCTAAGCAGCGCATGCAACCCAGGCTAAACCCAGGCCCCACTGAACACCTGACTTGCATGTAGGTTTGGGTAGCAATGCGCTTCTCTTCGACTCACATACAACACAAGATCGGTAAGCGCATTGGACGTGCCGCTTCCTACCTGCCCTGCAAAAGTCCTCTCCGCCCGCTTGTTTGCGGAGACGATCTCCCGTTCCAGCCGGGTAAGCTGGTTATACAGAATCTGCCGCTGCATGTTTCGAACCAGCAGTGCATTTCGCCACGCACTGGAAGGGGGAGAGAGAGAGAGAGGGAAGGCGGAAATGAGACTGTGGAAGCGGGAAACCGTCCTGCCGAAGGGTACGGGACCATATGCACCGGTAGCTGTATCCGCTATCCAGCAGCGTTATGAACATTCCCGGCAGCTCACGCGGGCAACGAAAAGAACGAGGTTGTGACTTCCTGTCCCCTGAGCATAAGTCCCACAGGACTAATACACGCTAACAAAAAAGGCTTTACGAAATCCCGATGGGTGATAATTGGAAAATTATGTTCCATGTACATATCAAGTCCAACCTTTTCACTCGCGTTAGCGGCAACGTTCAGCCTGGCTCAGCTTAAAGGGAACTGCTGATTAAAATCGTCATCCCCATCCCCAAATCACGTCTAGCTCTTCACCTCCTTAACCCCTGTGAGCATGAGCCAGGATGCCCCCAACCGCACCCAATAGATTGTTGATGAATGGATTTCTTGGTAGGGTTGCTGTCGTTGTACATTCCCTACCAGTAATCAATCGCACAAGCCTGCCAGTGCTGCTGACCACCTTGGATACATGTTAACACCAACATGTGTACCTTGAGGGTATGTGGAGCACGATCCCTTTTTTCTCGAATAATGCCTTACCTCTGCAACACCTCCACCTCCGCTTTGAGTCTCCGCACCCCCACGACGGCCATATTTGACGTCCGGGTGTACTCGAGAAACGACACGATGCGCGCGGCGCACCGCTGCCGCACCAGGAGCCGTTGCCTGGCGAGGTAGGGTCGCAGCAGGCCCCGCAACCGCCGAATGAGAGAAACCAGCTCTACCTGCCGACGTCTGCAGCAGGAATGGTAACGGTGGCAGCAGCAGTTGCAGCAGAGGCAGTGGAGGGAAAATGTTAAGCAACGGACATGTCCCTTGTAAGTCGTGATATTCACAAGACAGTTTTAGTTCGTGACCGTCCTATCAGAAACCCGTGGTGGTACGGCGGCAGAGCCATAGCCGTCAGCCGGCGAGTTGGCAATCCCACGAAAAAGGCACGCACAAGGCAAATTGGACGATATTATCGCACCACGCATTCAACATCGATTGCCCGATCTCTATTGCCTGCTAGTCAAGCGATACGCTATGCGCGCTCTCTAATTGTCCCTTAGACTCTACCTGAAGAGCCATTAGGAGGGTTTCCAAAGCTCTGCGCCGTCGCACTGCTGTATCATGTGACAGACAAGAATGTCCACAGATCTGCACATCCTTAACACTTCCTCTCATACACTTTTTACAGTGTCCCTGGTTGAGTCAACGCAGACGCTGCTTGCAAGGGTACTTAATTACATGAACCATACGAATTCAGTCCCGACTGGTAGGCTCCCGACTCGCGCCACATCTCACCTTAGTAAAATCCCCTTGTACCAGGTGGCGATCTTGACTGCCGCCGACTTCCGCAGGGCACGAAGCGCCCGGACCCGCCGATCCTCCATGATCTGCGACAGCAATGCTTATACGAGTAAAGCTAACATCCCCGCATAACAACACGTTACACAGTACCGAGAGCACACCGCAACAGCATACCATTTGCCCCTCCCCGTATTCCTCCAGCCCCAGTGTCGAAGGTTTTCTTGCACCATTTCCTCCACTGTCGCGCTTGTCCTTGTTTACTGAACCCTTAGCGACGAGGTCCTCGCGTCCGCTTTTCCTTAGGGTCCACTCTACGCCATAACATACTACTAGTTTCTTAACGTCTCCTGCCTTGCGTTAGCCGTTGTCCTCTCAAGGACCATAACCATCCTTGCCCCTTCTCTGTTGCTGCCCTTTTTATGCGATTGAGGCCGCATCATGTTCTATATCATTAGATGCAAGGGGTCAGGCCCCAATTTCCGTTCGGAGCAAGCACGACAAGTCTTGGTTAGGTTATGCATGTTATCTTGGCCGCTTTCTGCCGCACAATTGGCGTTACGTATCTCTGGTAAGAAATACAAGGGCGAAAGTAAAGGTTGCTGTTTCCTAAAGCTCGTCCATCATTACTGGATCCACACTTCTGCCCTCTCTTTCGGTTGTGCCCAACCAACTTCATAGCTGGCTGCATGCACTTCACATGTCCCTATGTTGCTTGCTGCTCTAGCATTTCATTTCCATGCCTTGTAAGCGGTACCCGAACAACCCACCCTCTCTGCCACGAATGAAAGTTTGGAGCACAGCCCCACGATGGCGGTCCATTGGCGTTGCCTACGCCCGGGGCGGGGAAGTTAACAGGTAGGGATGGGGCGGTGATAAGCTGATGCTGATAAGCGGGTAAAAGCACGCAAGAAGGCATATGTGATATATCATGAACGCTTAGGTGTAAACGCGGTCAAGACGTGTTAAGGTACAGACAAGCGGAAACAAAATAAAGGGAACCCAAAAAGAGGGGAAAAATCCGATACTGTGCCCTTGTCTTGTGGCCTCCTTATAATCGTCATACTGCACTTAGTACTGTCCGCGACCCTCTTTCTCCCGTCTCAAACCCCGTCCATTTGCTCTGCGACGCACCTTTCCTGCTTTTCCGCGAGTGCACGCGCTTGCACCTGCCTCGCCTCCTCCTCCCGCCGCAGCGCTGCCCTCTGCTCCGAAGCTGCAACGATATTGCGCCGACGCTCCGCGTCAATAGCTGCAGCCCGTTCGCGGACCTCCGCCGCGTAGATGGCTCTTTCCACCCGGCGGGCTGCCTGCTCCGCAATGTATTCCATCCTGCAGGAGATTTCGAGCTTCTCAAAAGAGGACGTTCTGCACTAGCCTAATGCCTACAGCGAGGAGAGCGTCCTGTGTCATCTTGTCGCCGCATTGTAACATTACAAAAGGCCCCACTCCTTTTCTCCTGGGATAACTTCCCAAAAATGACCTTGTTCTCAGGACAGCAATGCTGCCATACGCAACAAATGAACCGCCATCGTGGGGCACCAAACCAGCATTGAGGGGCATCATAAAGTTAAAGATGAAAATCAAGCTGCCATCAGATATCAAGCACAAACATACCTTCATCGATACACGCGACGAGCCGAAGCTGGAAAAATGTTCATGATGTGCGGGTGCTGCATGCTCAATGGAAGCAGCAAAAAATGCCCAACCAACAAGCATGCATTCCCAATGGTGATATGCAAAATGCTTTCTTGTCTCTCCCAGCAAGCTATGATCTGTACACCTTCGTCCCGATTCAGTTGCGCAGCCCCCCATCCAACCTGCTCGTAGGGGAGCCGCCGCTTGCTGGTCGCGCGCTCAGCGCCAGTCGCAACCGCCGGGTGTCCACGGCGTTGCCGCTTGTGCCGTAGAACAGGCTTCCCTCACCGGTGCCCGAACCTGTTCCCGTGCCAGGAGAGTTGGCGCTCGCTCGAAGCATCATGACGCCGTTGACGCCGTACGTGTACGTGCCATGAGTACTGCTAATGCTGTTGGCCGTGACGGGTCGCTGCCTGGTAACAACAGCGACCCCACCCCCAGCGGCAGCTGGCGACTGGCTGCGGGCCCCCGGGGAGCCCTCGCGGCTGCTGACGGGTGACGTCGCTCCAGTCGAGATTCCTTGCTCGTTAGCATTTGCGGCCGGTAAATCAACACCCGTCAGGAACACCGAGGGATGGCTGCGGCCGTTGCGGCCGTCCGCGACACAGCTGGCGTTGGCACCATCACCGCCTCCATCCCACGAAGTCGACGTGTGGCGGGCCCCCGCCGACGGCCTCGCTCCAACCCCCTGCACCGCCTCTGACGCCTCCCACTCCATCCCAGGCTGCACCCAACCTGCACCAGTTGCGGCACCGCCGCCGCCGATTCCGGTCGCAATTCCAATTGCACGACTCGAGTAATGGCCACTAACGCTGGCAGTGCCGTTGGTCCAGGGAGCGACAACGGAGCTGGCGGCGGCAGAACAGAGCCCGCCGCCGGCACCTCCACGTGTAGAAGACGGCGTCGCCCCTACCCCGGACCATGGCCTAGAAGAGCGGTTGCTATCCTGCACAACGCTGGTTCCGGAGCCGGTGCTGCGGCCGGTGGCGCCACGGCGGCGGCTGCAGGCGGCAAGGCTTGAAAGGCCTTGATCCCGTATTGAGTCGATGGTCATTTGAATGCTGAGCGGCAACGCGTTAGGCACAATGCTACGGCGGTTTGCCTCAATGAAGTTAACTGTAGGTCCAGCAAGGCCGCCCACGAAGCCGTTGGTATTTTCACGCTGTGCCAATAGCTGCTCCTCACGCGCCTTTTCAGCTTTTTCCTGTGGATAGGTTATAATACAAACAAGCGGACGTGTCCTCCTAGAAGGGTATACCGTGTGAAAGCCAGTAGAAAGAGAAGATGTCACGAGCGTAAGGGAATATCGACGGTGAAGGTTTACGAGAGTCTTCCCTGACAAGTCGCCATCGTTCCCAAATAGCTTGTTCCCCGACTGCTCACGGTTCCCTCCCCAAGTCCCCTATGTCAAAGTATTCAGGAAAGCCAAGCACCTTAACCTGGCTAATCTATCCCAGCCTCGATGACCTGGCCTCCAAGACTATGAATGCTGTGAACGCGTACATGTCTTACATGCAATTACCAACATTACCTTAAGGTAGAAACGGAGGCGGAGGGTATGGTGCGACGGACACCCCCAGAGGTGTTCTGGACCCAAATTTTCCTACCAGCCCTTAAGCTGTTAGAGGGTTGATGATTGAGTGGGCACCCCTTAGTCGTTTTTTGTGCGTAGGACGTGACTATATTGGCTTGCAAGCTGTGACTGTGGGCAGTTGGTTGCATTATTAGTCCGCTAGATAGGTTCTGCTGGGCGCTGGTGGTGAGCGCTGACCCCATCAAATACGTGACGCTGAAGTAGGTTGGGGTGAATGGATGAGGCCGTCCTTCTCAAAACGGGGAGAAGCAGGACCTTTGGTGAAGAATACCACCACCCAGTAACACCGACAGCTGCAACTGCAAGGCGCCTACGACCTCCCTTTCCTTCTCATCACCGCGCTCACCTCCGCCTTGTCTCGGTGAGTGCGATAATAATCGATGCGGGCGGATAACGCGCGGGAAGCCCCCGGGACAGCCGACTTGACACGGCGGGGGGAAGCCAGCACATGCTGCATGGACGGGACCGGACAGCGGGGCGCAAGGGACAAAGGCTCAGCCGCGTCAAGCAGAACTTTGCGGACATACGAGCAGTAGGAAACGAGGTAATGATCCGGCGGGATCTAGGGTTGAGATAGCCATTCAGCATGCAAGCGGGGAAACATATAACATTGGTAATAATAATAATAATAATAAAATAATAATAATAATAATAATAGTAATAATAATAGTAATAGTAATAATAATAATAATAATAATAGTAATAATAATAATAATAATAGTAATAATAATAATAATAGTAATAATAATAGTAATAATAATAATAAAATTGGGGTGGTATTCCGGGGTGGGTAGGTTCATCTAGGGACGCACTCTGCCTGCCGCTGCGCATCTTTGCATTCGGGAGGCCTTTTCATTGTTGGGAACAGGCAATCCCGTGATGTCTCGGTACGCATTTTTGCGCTGATCCTGACTCTACATCAGGACCAGCAGGACCAAACACAACCTGGCTTAGGCTCGGCCTGAAAGCCACGTTCACTCCTTGTAGAAGCTCCCCTGACCTAGTGACCAACTTTCCTCCAATACCTGTCACGCCCACACCCGTCATCACTGCCATTAACCGCAGCCTAAATTTCATGTGCACCAGTTCAACCTGCAGCACCGCTCATGCAGAATATCTACTTGGTGGAGCCTGCAACGGCAAAGCCCTAACACGTCCATGCAACTCCGCAGATAGCTCCGTTGGTAAAGGGCTTTCCAAGAACCTGCTATGTCATACTAACGCTGACAGCTTAGGGCCGTCGTTTACCCTAAACCCTCACGAATTTCTTCGCATGGTGGTCACGTATTTCCAATATTGGTACTCGGTTTGACCCACAACGATGTGACCATACCGTCACGTACAGCGGCTCCTGAGTGTTTTCCTAGTATTTTGCAAATAGGTTCCACTAACTAGGTCCTTTGTTTTCAGTCCATGCCCTCACCCGCACAAACACCTCCTCGTCCATGATCGCGCCAGGGTCTAAGGACTGTTTCTGCTTCTGCTGCTGCTGTTGTTGTTGCTGCTGCTGCTGCGATTGCCACCGCCGGTTTGAGCTAGGAGCCGAGCTAGAGCCCGACACGGGGCGGTCGTGACTGTGAGGGTGAAAGTGGTCATTGGCAACTAGGGCCCAAGTGCCACTGGCATTGACTGCTGCTGAACCTCCTGCAACGGTGCCACTAGCTCCGGCGCCACCGCGTGCTTGAGTGGTTTTCTCCACCTGGTACCTGGTGAGCACTTCCTGAATGGACTGCAGCTTGGCATCGAAGCTGAAAAATTGGAAGAACAGCAAGCACATACAGCCGAAGTTGGACGGCCATTGCAGCAAGCAGCAAAGCCTTGCTCAAGGGCCGCCATGAATCATCAAACCAAAGACAAGGAACAGTGACCACGGAAGATTATGTACGTAATACGTATTGGCGGGTAATCAGGCTAACAAGGCGGAATGCCAAGCCCAGAACAGGGTGAGGCCGATATGTGATGTACACGCCCCCCTCCAACCCCTCCCTCTCCAAGACACTATTTGATATGCCAGGGTTCCGCTGCCACCTATCATGCACGGCGTCTCCGGACATCTGCCTAAGGGCGGCCCAGCGCGCCCAGAGGCTCCAGAAGGTGCCCACCTGCGTTTGGGCTCCTACTAAGGAGAAGCCAGGAGACCCCGTAAGGATGGGGCACATGCCTTCCCACTCCATACCTAGGACAGATACCGCAGTACCCTGCTGCGTTTTGTTAAGAACCAGGGAATCCCGTCACAGACCGCCAAGTCCAGCTGCACCCTGCTGCTGTGAGCCGATGCCCTACTTAAGCAGCCTATTTAGAACCTCACACCCAGTCCGGCCCTGCAACTTCGAATCGTACTGGCCAACTCACTCTTTTAGCAAGCTGGTGGCATCATCCCGGCCAGAGTCGCTAGGAATAGGAATCCGGTAGCGGTTATTGCGGGGCAGCTCTCCAGACATCCTAGGGATACGCTGTTGAAAGGAAAGGAGGAAGCTGATTACAAATGCACTGCTGTAGATAAGAGGCAGGGCGTGCCGGGGGGAGAGGGAAAATATGTAGAAGGGCGGCAGCACGCGCCTGGTTCTCCTTAAATTAGCCAGGTCATCCAGACGACAAAGCACACATAAAACCAGCGCACTACTAGGTGGCTTCAGGTGATTCCACGCCGTTTGATATTGAACTAACGCAGCAGAGGCAGTGCCCAAGAGCAGTGACCACGAAGCGCAGTAAGGGTTTCGCACACACCTCGTTGAAGGCAACGGACCGTGCAGACCGAAGGGGAGTAATAGGTACAGCATCTGCCGGCTCTGAAGCCCGCCTCATGTAGCACAGCTTGGCCCTGCGCCAACGTCAAGCTGTGCCAGCTGCCAACGCTCCGGCTGAAACCGGGCTATCCAAGCCGCGGCAGGGCGTCGATAAATATGAAACGCCTATAGTTGCTCCACTTCTCCCGATACAGCCGCGGCAATGTGCAAGCGCGTTGGGAATGCGTGGACTTAAGCAAGCGGGTCACAATAGTGCCGTCAAGTTGCTGAAGTCGAGCTAAATACCACTTAACATTTAATATATATGAAGAACTGACATCGGTCGTAGTTAAGTAACAGCAAAACATTCAGCCCAGACGAAGGCCGTGAAGAAAGATGTCCATGGGTTCTCAGGAACAAGCCTACCGATTATCAGTCCACACAAGCCGGTCTATATTCCGGCGTTAATTAAATCCAAGTAGCAAGTTAAGCACATACACTGTGCATTGAGTTCCGCGGATGGAGGTGGCCGAGGAAATTGGAATGTTGTACAAAGTTGTGCTAGTTCGCGCACCTTTGTAAGCGTTAGCTTATAAGACTTTTGGTCTATGTATATATGAAAGTATTATCTAAATTTGTTCTGTCCTGAAGAAGTCGTAAATTGCATTCTGTTCATTTGCATTTTGCTGTCACAGTCTTCGAACGCATTTAGAACCTACCCTTTGGATATTTTGCAAACCAAATGGAGGCAGCTGACCCAAGCATAGAGGAGGTGAATAGAATTGGCGGGAGCGCTCCGCGTGTTTTGCATGTATTGACCTCTGCGCCACCTCACAGGCGGCCTTCGTTGCTGATGATGTTAGCAACATTATCAAGGAATCGATAGACGCTGTATTACAGAACCAACAGTATAGTGAAGCCAAGGTGAGCTGCATGGCGCTAAGTTCCGAGGGAGAGCTTCACCCAAAATACTGCTATGCGGAACAGGTTAGCCAGTGGACATCCAGCTGTTTGGAGCATTGCATTAAGCGGTTGACAGCGCTCAACAAACCATTCAAGTACGTGGTTACCTGCGTCATCATGCAGAAGAATGGTAAGATCCCACAAGCTTTACTTGCATAACTGATTTACAGATTGCATGACAAGAGGCCTGTCCAGGTGCTGGTCTTCATACGGCGGCATCATGTTGGTGGGATAGCACGACAGATGGGAGCCGCACCGTGCGTTGGGAGAACAAGAGCCTGTACTGCATATGCACAGTTTTTGGGTTGGCTATTTGAGGGTGGGGCGACAGAAGAGGCGGGCAAGCGCGGCTGTGTATCTCAACGGGACGTTGGGTACTAGGGTTTTTGTGTGCCCAGGGGAAAGCTATCAGCCACCTGCGCTTGACAAAGAAGGCCTGTGGACACAATCCCAACATGTCTTCCTGTGAATACAGCTCTTGCTCGTCGGTCGGTGTATATTTGGCATTCGTAGATTGTATCGGATTGGTGTAAATGCAGTGGCAGAGGAGCACGGGTTTGAGGGCCGCCTCGTCTCGGGATTGGACAGGGCGGAGCATCCTCCGACTTGAAACGCTCAGTCTTGGCATCCCCTGACTTATACCACTTACTCTTGCGCCAAGTTTATCCCAGTGCGATGTTAGGAAATTCTGTCGACTATTCAATCGAAAGTGGTAAGGTTTTTGCTCCGATAGCAGGATGCAAGCGTGTCTCCTTAGGCTGTCGCTGCTTCCCTGCGTCATCGCTGATGCGGCGAGGCAGGCAGCTTGCAGCCGGTATGTGGCACACTCCAGGGTGAGAAGCAACTGGCGGGCAGCTTCGGGAGATGGAGGAAAAAGGGATTTATGCGGGGTGTGCGTACAGCAGGGGCCTGGATGTGGATGTGAGGTGTGTCGGCGTCCGCCATCTGTCAGCGGTGTAATTGTGTGATCGACAAGGCCGACGGCCTGTGTGCGGCCGGCTCGCTCTTTGCATGGATGCCGCAAAACAATCCCAAACAATTGGAGATTTTTTACTAACTGTCGCGGGCACGTGGGGCGTGACCCCTTGTGAAAATGTTCACGCGATGTATTTAGGTCACCTTAAGCCCTTGGAGACGGCGACCGTGCGCTGCGTGTGCGCGCTGCTGCCCTATCCTTGATCCTCTTGCTCCGTGGTAGATGGAGCAGCTGGCGGTGTGGAACGTACGCGAAATCGCTTCGATGCTTGGCTTAAGTTCCGTCATTTCACTGTCTCAGTAGTTGCAAAGCACTGTGGCCTTACGATGTGGATTTCGGCGCTGACTTGTTCTGTGCGTGACATAAAACTCCATTGCATTTGTCAACCGTGGTTGCTATGATTTAAAGTATTCCCCATTTTGCTTACAGTGCAACCATAATCGCTGAATTCCAAAGTCTAGTCGTCAGGAGGATGAGGGGTGATTAATGGGCCAGTGCTGAAGACGGAACAAAGTTCCTAAAAAAATCCTGTTTCAAGGAAAAACAGGCAGCACAGTGATATCCCAGTGATAGCCCAGAACGCCAACATTGTTACCAGTACCTGCATCCCACCATCTCGTGCAGCATGCACGGACGGCATGTGATATGGTTAAGGAGTCATAAACGAGCTGCGCGCCATGTACATCACAACAGGGAAAACAACATGGCAACAACGGGCAGTAACGGTGTGTCCTCTGCGTCTTGTAAGCACCCTCCTTTCCCAACATGCAAGTTACTCTCTGCGCAGCAAGGCATCGCCACGTAGCAAAGATAGGTCTTCCATGAAGCAGAGAAATATCGCCCTACATCTCTGATGCACACGGACATCCGCCTTTCCATCTTCCCGTTCGTGCTTCCCTATCAAGCCTGGCGAGGGGTACTTACGCAATACGGAGCCAGCCCAAAGAGCAACCTAGCTCTGCCAAAGGCATCCCGCAACAAGAGATGACAATAATGAATCTCTGCACGACCCACAGTAGCACCGCTCTCATGCGGCCCTTCACCTGTCCCAAGTCCCCAATCATCCTCCTACATTCAGGGCCAAAGCCCCACTCCGCTTATTAGGATTCCTTCATAAGAACGTCCGGAGACTATGTTGACATTTCCCGAATAAGTTCCGTCCTCATGGCCTCATGTGGCCCGCATGTCCCATTATGGAGTCCCAACAGCTCTAAACATCCAACACGCCCCACTGCGACCCTATGCCATCAACTCCGTGCATTTTAGGTGGGCTGTTCAGCTCAAACTCCACCAGTGACAACGTCAGCGCTCACCCTTTCTAATATACTGCACTACGGGCATTACCGTCCGCAACACTGAGGAGCAACCGTAGCATCGGCGAGGATGCTCCGTGCATTTGGGCGTTGCTATTGCAGGCGAGTCCTTACTTCTTAGCCTTCTTGGCAGCTGGCTCGCCATTTAGGACTGCGTCGCCATTGGCGTCTGCCCCACCATCGTACGCGGCGTCATGGACACCCGCAACAGCGCGGCCTGCAGTCCGAGGTGTCCGTAACAAATGCAAGGAAAGGTTATTAGGCAGGCATACGAATAGAGGGATGCCATGCTGCGTATATCATAGTGAAGGAAGTGAAGCGTCACGCCCTGCAGATGCAATGTGCGGACGATGATCACCCTTTCGTCACCTCGCCGACATTGGGACCCAGACCCAACCTGAACACCTGACCATGACCGCACCCACCCGAGGGGTCCTCCTTTCCGGCCCAAGCTGCATCCCACATGGCGGCCGTGGCAGTGGAGCAAGCCACAGAGGGGCCACCCGGCACCGTCTCCATGGCTGCGCGTTGTGGGAAGTGGCTCTCGAAGATTGATCGGTACCAGTAAGCCTCCTTAGTGCGAGGGGTGTTGTCAGGGAACCTATGGGGAGGAGTGAATGCGCACCAGGCAGGTCTCCGGATATGTGATATTAGCAAAGTACTACAAACAGGTATATAAAAGTCTGGGCTGAATAGGAAAGCAGAGTGGCGTGGTTTAGAAACAATGGCATTAGATTGCTGCGTGGCAACTCGGAAAACCAAACAGGCCTGCTCAGTCCCCCCCTCCTCTCACGTGTTCATGTACCCAAATACGCCGAGGACGCACCCCAACCACTTTACCTATGGACAGCATTCTTGAGCATCTCGTCGCTTACTTGGCTGTCTGCGTGTGCCTGAAAACGTTGGGGAGCAACGGAGACAGGAGAACTCGTGAGTTAGAGAGTAATGCAACACCATTATATGCAGAATGATGGACGAGTGTTACGTAGCGGCAGTGTCCTCTAGGTCTGTCCTCCAGGTTGCAATCTCGGTGCGAGACTGTTTGCATGGACATGGCTAAGCAGAATATTATAATAGTTTACTGATTACCTTAGGAAATCTGCCGGGAGCTATGTCTGCCAACTAATCCGTCAGCGCACTGACTCAGGTGCCCGTCCTGGTGCATGGATGTCGTACTGTCGTTGGGCTTTAGCATACAACGCGATTACGCACAAAACAATTGCCCAGAACATCTGGCCGTGCATAATGTATTCCCCATGCACCTTTAGACCGTCGATCCAGCTGTAGCCCACGCCATCGCTGAACTGCTCCTTCTGGCGCCACAGCACCTCATGCGGCAGATATGGGTCCTGCGGACGCCGACATGTATGACAACTTTCCGGGAAGTATATCGATAGTGAATTGGCATGTATTCCACATGGTCACCCTTATATTGTGTCCCAAGGCCTAGACGGATCTTCCAAAACCTAGCTTGGTCTAACAGGAATAGCCATATTGGCCGTCGCGGCCGCTGCAGTAGAACTACCACCGGCGAAACCACGGTTAAAGCACTACCAGGGAAAGTAGGAGTCCTTAGCAAACAGCATCCTTCGCCGTGCTACCTTAAAACCCACTGTCCTCCTTATAACATCTCATAAATAGCATCTCATCCAGTACTGTGTTATGTCTGTTGTTTGGCTCTTTCGACGGCACAGAAGTATAGAAACTGATTCTGCCTCTACTACCCGATCGCTCACCTCCGGCGTGTCGAAGGCTTTTCGGAGAATGTACTTCTCGATTCGGCCTGGAAGAAGAGCAGCCCAAGATGGAAACAAGGGTAGGGTGCGTGGACGGTGTTTTCATGCCTTTTCATGCACTAAGCCCTCTAGTCGAAGCATCAAGCCATGTTAACCGGCAATGCCGTAGAGCGCTTGTCCTTCGTGTGCACTCACTTTATTCCTACGATCAAAGACCTATCTTTCTGCCCTGAACAGAACACTGGATTCATCACAGTTGCAACCTAGGTCTACTGTACCTGCTGTGTTGCAGCCTTCTCAAACCAAACTCAATATCCTGCACCGACCCGTCCCTCCTCATTTCCAACTCGCCTCGTTGCCCCAAAGCTCACGACGTACCCTTGCTTTTGTCAATCATTTTCTCTGCCGGGTCAATCGCCATAGCCACGTTAAGGAACGCCCGATCCAGGAAAGGCACACGCGCCTCAACGCCCCATGCCATGGTGGCTTTGTTGGCGCGTAAGCAGTCGTATTTGTACAGGTCCATCAGCTTACGGACCGTCTCGTCATGGAACTCCTCCTGCACGAATCAGCAATTTTTAATCCTAGTGCCGGCCCCTGGTAGAGATGACACGCGAACGGGCAGATATAGCTCCAGATTCAGCATAAAGAAAAGCAAGATGGCCACGCATTTAGTGTTTCGGGACGTGTTCTATCGATCGGGGTTTCTTTTGAGAAGTCATCCAGAAAGCATCAAATTGGGTTAGTGCGCCCTACCTTGTTGGGTGCCTTATGGAAATACAGGTAGCCCCCGAAGACCTCATCTGAGCCCTCCCCCGACAACACCATTTTGACACCCAGGGCCTTGATCTTGCGGCTCATCAGGAACATGGGCGTAGAGGCGCGGATCTACAGGGGTGACAGGGAGGTAAGGCAGAAGGGCCGAGGTGGAAGGGTAGCTGAGCCTCGGGAACAGGAAGGGCAGTTATTGAGGCTCTGCAGATAGGAATCCGGGAGGATGTCTAGCGGTCGGGACAATGAAAGCAACAAGGCTGAGGTGGGAAAACCGTCGGAAGCCCTGGCCCTGAAGCCTTTTCCCTTCCGCAGATTGTCCACGTACCGTGGTCACATCGAATGTCTCGATGTGGTAAATGACCTCGGAGATAGCGTCAATGCCCTCTTGCACCGTGAAATGAAATTCGTGGTGATCAGTGCCCAGGAACTCAGCCACCGCAGCGCCGGCCTGCGCGTACGACAAGTAATGGGAATGTAAGGACCGCAACGTGAAATGGAAAGGGTGCCCAGTGGTGCAGCGGAGGGCCCGAGGATATAAGAGACTGCATGCGGCCTTGGCTGTCGCGCCATGGCCAGGTCAGCCCACGGGGCCTTGAAAAGCCAACAGGGGCCTACTGTGGCATATATCCAGTGTCGTCCCTTAAGCCCGTGCAACTCCCATGGGTCCCACCACTCGCCCACGCGAGGTGCAAGGGGACGCATCCAGGTCGTCATTCTAAGGGCCAAGATTTTCGCCTACTTCGTTAACCTGCACCACGGGACTCCACCTGGGTCCCAGCTACGTCTCCCACCTTGAGGTCGGGGCTACCATCCAGTCCCACGCAGAAGCTGTGCAGCTTGCCCCAGACGCTACCCTCCCGCTTAATCTTGCGAGCTGCGATAGAGGCCACTAGACTGCTGTCCAAACCTCCGCTGAGGAGCACGCCTGCCCAGCGGGAGGTGGGTATTATAATTAAGGGACAGGAGGGGAAGGCCGGCCCCATTGTAACGCGCTACAAGGACGGCGCGCAAACGAATGCATGACGGGATGGCAAACGATATGGATGATATACTAAGATGCAGAAGCTAGAAAGAGGAGAGTAATTGGAAGTGCCACAAGGACGTGAGTCCCTCATATGGCAGAGTGTGGCTGTCCGTGGCGTAGGGACGAGAACGAGGACCAAATTATGGGGTGGGAAAGGCAGCAAAACATACTGTGGCGAAAAGCTTACCAAGAGGAAGCATGGCAGCTTTAAACAGTGCAGCTAGTTAGGGTTAGAATTACGGGCTGATATGGCGCACGTACGCAATGGCGCCTTTCCGACATATCCTGCCTGGGGCCGCTTTTACCGGCCGCCCTCTTTGCCATCCTCGGTCGCCCCAACAAGATGAAAACATTCGTTCGGTGCAAAATGCTTCACTCTTCGGTTGCCTCCCCAACGGCTGTGTCGACCACCAACTCCTTGACCGTCTACGTGGTTGAAATGTACGTTTGCTGCGCATAACTGTTCCAAATTGTTTTGGATACCTCCAGGATGACCTCCATTGTGACGAGTGAATCTTGACTCACCGAAAGGCACATCGCTCATCATGCGCTTCTCCACCGATGCCTCAAAGGCCTATGGAAGGTTCAAGTGATGGAAAGGAGATAGAACAGTATGTCGTTGGGGCAGCGGAACAAACTGGTGGGGACCAATGCCAGGAAGCGCCCAAACTCCGCGTCTCCGACTTTTTGACCATACCTTTAAACCAAGCTCAGTTTCCCTTCCGCTTTCAAGACCGCAACACAGCAATATTTCTGCCAATTAACTTCTACCAGCCCCCCTCCACGGGAGACTAGCAGCCGCACCTTGCGCAGCTTGACGGGGTCGTAAGGTTCCGAGGGGTAAATCTCTGGGCGCGCCTCGAAGTCAAGGTAAAATTGGGGGTTAAAGTACCTCACAAATTTGCCCGTCTTGGTCGAATAGTAATGCCCCGGCGGAAACTGTTGGAAACGAGCGCACTCGTCCTAGGGATAGTCAATCAGCACAGGAAGAGCGAGGAAGTAGTTGACACCAGCGAGACAGATACTCTTCGGCCGGAGTGATTGGGGACCCACATGAAAGGAAATAGCGTGTGAAGCAGGGGACTAGCATACCTGGAGCTTCTTCGCATTGGGCACCGGCGCCCGCCGATTGACTGCCATGCAATGGTCAGGATTGTGCTGGGACAATAGGGGACTGTACTGGGACCAGTTCCAGCCTTGCCGTCTCGGCTCACCTGGCATTTACCTAGCAGATCCCTACCCCATAAACTGTGCAGCGCAGCACTGACATTTCGCGTCTACTAATGTCTTTCGTCCCTCCTCACCTTCAGGCATTTCATCTCCGACGACAACCAAACGCTGCCGTCGCGGCCCCAGCCGATGTACATGCACGTGACGCCCAGCGGGTCACGGGCCGCGTAGAAGGCATTGTTGCGGGTATCCAGCAACACGAAAGCGAAGAAACCATCCAGCATATTTGCCACAGCTTCGCCATGAAGCTCGTATAGGTGGCTGATGACCTGTTCAGGGTCGCATGGGTGGCGAAAACTGACAACAACCGATAACTGTGAACTAACATTAGCGAGGAGCTTTATAGCCAAGGTCGGCAACTTTACGCCAGCCTCGTCGCCAGGTGGCTAGGCTCGTGCAACTAGGTTCCTTGGCTCTTTATATATCCTCCATCGAGTTGGTCCCACATTCCTTCCCCTGCAGGTTTCCCTCAACTCCCGAGCGTAATCCGTTGGAATTCCTAGCCGTTGCGTAACAGGCTTTCTGGCGACCCGAGCGCCTAACGCATGGAAGGAACCATGCCACCGAGTGGCGTATCTTTGCTGTCTCGATGCATAGCGGATAGCTTCTCCCTCTCCACCTAATTGAGCCGGAACCGAACCTGCCACAACAAAACACGTGCATTCATCTGGCAGCAACGTCCCAGCATGCAAAGTCGACATCATAACTGTTACGCCTCGAATGTTATCCTCCGCTGCTTCAGGCGCAATCGGCGATGCGTGATATGCCAATTCGTCAGGTCGGGCCTAGTCCATGAAGCTATGACAACTGACAACTGGCGCCCACAAGTTTTCCATCATGACCGCCTTGCTTAGGTGGCTAGAAGCGTGGATCTACACGATATATACTATGTGGGTCATACTCTCAAAGTGTCGTCATTACTTTTCGCAGCATCGCCTCTCTGCTAATGCGCATAAAGCCTTGCTAATGCGCATAAAGCACCTGCCATCGACCCGGCTTTAAATTGCGTTCAAACAATGAATTGCCCCAGAGCCCTACGAGGACAGCAAGAGCCTAGTTCTCGCTTAATTTTACCAACGGTGATCCACGGTATGGCGCATGGCCCAGAGGCGCGCATCGCCCCAACCAAGTCGCCTCTTCAGTGCTGTGCCAAACAGCGATCGCCTCTGCAGGCATATTTACCACTGCTTCGCCAGGTCGCATGGCCGACTCCCGCACCTGGCTAACAGTACGATTTGTGGCCGTGATCTACCGCGCCCTAGACGGCCATGGGATCAGCCACCACTGATGGCCGCGTCTTTGAGGTCCCGGGCGCAGCCACTTGCCCTCACTTTTGCTTGTGCTGTGCTCATTAGGCGGGCAACGCAACGAGAATCGCAGCAAGGCAGCGCCAGCTCCCCCTGCTCCGGCCGCACTCGGTATCAGTTGGTTACAGCCCCAAACCTTAACGATTTTTGTACTGCTGGTGCTGAAGCTGCCATTTAAGAACGGCCAGACTGCGCGCGTACAAGCTGCTAGTTGCTAAAGCTGCCGAAATGGCAGCCTAATGACCGAAGCAGGCCGGCTGCGGCTATCCTGAAAGGTGCAAATCCGCTGCTACTGCTGCTACAGGTCGCTCAGTGATGTCATGCCTGCTTCTGCGTGAGCTCCGACGCCCGCACAAGCTCTAGCAAGTCTGCTTCTGGAGAAATGCCAAGTCCAGCCTGATGAATTCACATCGCCCCAGGTATGCATTTGCCCTTCCTTGCGACGCCCGATTTTCAATGAGCACAGGCTGCCGTCCCCCTGAACCCAAAGCCTAGTGACCTCCAACTTGACTTGCTCTTGTACCCACGAGACGAACCCAACGACATGCATGCCACACAGTCGCTGCTGGATGCGTGGGCAGTCCAGCCACGTGCTTTAACTCTTTCCATTCTAGCAGGCCAGTGCGCCATACCCCGTACCAGCACTTTGGGACGAGAAACGCAAACAGGGCTTTCATGCACGACCGAGGATTTACCGTTTGCAAAACTTCGAAAGGATCGCGCTGTCCCGCTACCCTGGTACGGACGTACCTCGCAGTCGCTGTTGGTTCGGAACTTCTTGCTAGGGCAGGCGTCAGAGATCTGCTTGCGCAGCTCCTTATAGTTATATATCTCGCCGTTCACCGTTACGACAATGGACTTGTCCTCGTTGTACAGCGGCTGATCGCCGGAGGTGGGGTCCATAATCGCGAGTCGCTCATGGGCCAGGAAGTTATTACCGAACTGGTGCATACCCGACCTGAACCAAATTATCAAATATTGACGTGCAGACGGTTGGAGATAATTTTTAAGGTGCCCGCAAACGCGGAGTTAAGGGAGGCGGCGGTGCGCAAAGGAATAACTTACGACCGCAGAGATTCAAGTCGGCTCCTGGGCAAACCATCAGCGCATGCATGGAGGAGGAGGAGGGGACGTTAGCTCGCCCGTCGCCAAACAATGGCCACGGGCAAGGCAAACCCATGCGGAGGATGGTGAACCGTTCTGTATACCTCCCAAGATCACGATCCGAAAATTTCACATGAATAACAAGAATTACAGCTCCAATTGTCGTTAGGCCGAATTTGGAAGTATTCGATACCCCCTAAACCGATGTTGCGGCGCGACCCTGCAACCCGGGTCCTTACCAGTCCGGGCCACGGTGCTTCTGGCGACGACTCAGAGCCAGGACCCTCGCTCGCATCGCCTGGCTGTCATCCGTGGAGTTGAGCACAGCTAGGATGCCGCACATTTTGGCTTAAAAGTGAATGACACAGACGGAATGTGCGGGCAGCAATCCTACTATTAACTAGTCTTGTTGCATAAGTACTGGATACCTGAAGAGGAAGAAGTCACTATCAACGGAAAGTTTCGCTAGTGCCATTGTGGGAGGCCCATCTAACCGGCACCAGGACATGAGCTGCTTGCAACTACGTCGGTTGAATTGTTTTCGTTATATCTCCGTCTTTTGGAATGATTTAATTTGCACCTAAGCAGTTACAGAGTATTCGTTGCTCAATAATAAACTGATCGCTCACGACCATGCCGACCGCTCAGTCAGTTATGCTTGCGATACACTGCAAAAAAGCTGAACCAGTAGACATCAAGGGTCCTTTGTTCGCGTACATTCGCGCTATGTATTCCGACCGCGAGGCGGACGATGCTGCCGGTGACCTCGAGCGAGTACAGAGCCTCCGCGCAGAAGTTGCTTTGGCGCTAAGCGGATCTCAGCCTGGTGTACGTGAGACAGTTACAAAGTGAGACCTCAGGCTCGCCCGGTCTTGGGCAACCAACGGCCCCACGAACGGGGCTGCTGGCAGCTGCAAACTCTGTAGGGCGAAGGGTTTAGGACAACCTTCGCAGCGCACACCTCCGCAAGGCACTGCATTGTACCATCCTTACCCGCCGTATGAGTCTTTGGCAACGCTACTATTTTCAATACCCCATCGCCTCCATACACATCTATGCATATGGGGGCCCGCGCAATGCCCATGTCTTCATTCCACCACAATGTTTTAGGGCACGTAAGGATCAGGGTCTCAGGTCGGTGCCCGAAAGCGGTATAACAATCATGGTAACGTTCTGATCTCCTGATGTTACGGGGTTAAGGTGGTGATTTACCACATGCGCCATCCTCTCATATCTTAACACCCGTAGAATTTTGGCGAATTGTGGCTTGGATGGACGCTAACCCTGGATTGGGCAGGCGGTTTAGTAACCCAGATGATCCTGGAGGAGAACTTTATATCTTCGTTTTAAAATGCTCTTTTCCTGGTATCCAGAGCTTCTGTTGGCCTTCACGTGGTTAACAAACCAGTAATGAATATATTCGCGCTCTTTCCTCCAGAAAGTAAAACATGTTCTTTCCCTGCATCCGACTTGCTGTCCTCGCTTGGTCAGGTATTACCGCTACCTGTGCGCAATGGAGACACGGTTTCCGTTCAGCAAGGAGAAGGGCCACGCACAGGTCGGACCCCAGGATGGAAGGGGGGGGCTCACAGATGACAATCCCCTTCTCACCTCAGGAGAAGTGTCATCTTTAGAAAGCCAGCTGCCCTTCCTTGACTCATTTGTGCCCCATGCTCGCTCCGCATCCCATCCCCTCCATCCCATCCCATGTACTCTTTAATTAGCAGCTTCATTATAGTAGTACCACATCTCGTGAAAGCGCCTTCCCATCCCTCCCGCATCATCCCATCCCTCCTTATCCGTTCCAGGTGTCCTTTGCCTGGAACGACGCCTTCCGACCCTCCCGCCGGGTGGCCCAGAACAGCATTCACTACGAGAAGGCATGCGTGCTCTTCAATATGGCAAGCCTAGCTTCTCAGCAGGCGCTGCAGTGCGACCGGACCAGCGCGGATGGCCTTACGGCGGCATGCAAGCTTTTCCAGGCGAGTGGTGGCGCTCTGACGTTGAGAGGAATGGGGAGGAGGGGAGGTCCTCTTTCGGACAACTGGCCGTAGCCGGGAGGAAAGGGCGGAGAAAGCTTACCAGCAGCTGTTATGGATTGGTTCCATCCTCGAAGCGTTGACTCAATATCCCTATGATTGCGTAATGATAGCTGCATACCACTAATGACGCAAAGCGTAGGCGGCCGCAGTTCCCTTACCACGAATAAATACTTTCGCAGGAAGCCTGCGGTACGTTCCAACTAATGCGGGAGAGTGAGTCCGGCAAGACGGACCAACCCCGGCCCGTGGACATCGGCCCTGAATGCGCGGCGCTGCTTGAGAAGCTCATGCTCACGCAGGCACAGGTGTAGGATCTCTCTCCTTCAAGTTTTGGGACATTATCCAATTTGGCAACATGAGCCCATTACATGGGCGTTAGGTGTCCGGAGGCGGACGGAGCCTAGGGCAGCAAACGGGCTGGGACGGGGAAGGGATCATGTGTGGGTGGGTGATGCGTAGGGTGAGGCTTCCTTAACCGTTGGTACTTGTCCTGTGCCTGTGTGCCCCCTACGTGCTCTCCTAGCAGCGTTTCATGCACAATGCACGAACAAGTGCCGCTTTCGGTGGGGAATTCAAAGCCTCCAGATAAGGAGTGAAGAATAGGATTGCGATATGTGGCGTTGGTGGTGATGCCTGGTAGGGGTGGAGGAGGGAAGGGAGGGGAGACGAGGAAATGGGAAAGACAATGGCGGGAGACGTCGCTAATTTGATCCACAAAGCAAATGACAAATCCCTTGCCCCCGCTTTCTCCTTGCGCTTCCCGACCCCCAGGAGTGCGTATACCACAAGGCGGTGGTGGACAAGAAAATTCCCAATGTGCTTGCCCGCCTAGCCAAGCAGGTATCAAGCTTATTGCGTTTTGAAATCATGGGGTTTGCGGTTGTGCGGTTCAGGAATCATCAGGAATCCGTAACTGGAATTAGAGAATATGGGCTCAAATATTGGGTTTAGAGCTTGGGGTTTTATAACGGCTAGCGAGCTTAAGTAAAGAAAAGGCTTGGGGAAATGGCCTTTGGTACAGTGGTGCCATTTCCTGAGTTACCCTTGCCCTGCGCCTCAAGGGCATGGTTATTCCAACCAAACCGTGGGAGGCAAATGTGTCTGTCGCACCAGAAAACCAGACGGTTGTTTTCCCTCGGGGGTTCTGATGTCGGAATCCTTTCGACGGCCCTCGTATCTTTGTCCGGCGTTTGCGCTGCATCCCATTCGCACCAGACGGGCACCATGTACACGGAAGTGGAGCGCCTTTTCGGAAATCCCGCGCTTGTCAACTATTTTGACAAGAGCTGGTTACAGCATGTGCAGCTCAAGGCTAGCATTTATCAGGTGCGCTTAGATGAGGTGACAGGGTGGGAAATGTAAGGAATGAGATGGGGAGCGGCGAGGGTAGGAGGTGCGACACGAAGAGGGTGTGGACGCGGACATGAGGGTAGGTAGACGGCTGTGGACCAGCAGGGGGAAGGTGTGGACGGAAGAGCCTTGTTTGGGATGGGTTTCATCGTGCCGCCAACGGTGCGTTCCTCGCTGGAGTGCAGGTGGAAGAGCTGATCCAGTCAAGTCGGCAGTACCGGGCTGACGACAAGGTCAATTGGGAGATCGCAGCGCTGAAGGAGGCCTTTGCACGGCTGCAGGTCTGGTGGGGAGTGGCTTATGAACTCTTGCTTAATGTTGCCTTTTGATAGTTTATTCGGTCGCCGGGGATGCTGCGGTGCAAGCAGGGCAAGGGCGTTTATACCGTCATTCCGTCTACATCCCATGCCATCACACCGTGGAAGAGAGGGCAGAGGTGACGGGAACTGGTCTCGTCAGTTCTGTTCCCCGTACCAAGTCATTGAGAGGTACGGGAAACAGAATGAGAATGCGATGTTTCAGATGCTCCTTTCCATCGGAATGTCCTTCTCATTCTGCTGTTGATAGGCTGGACCCGCTCATTCACCTCATCTACACCACCGCCGTCCGATAAACACCAGCGTCCGACCGCAAACTATGTCCGTCCGCCAACCGGGTCGTTGTCCCGTGTGTTGCTTCATGTCCGCAGAACAGCCGGCGCATCGCCAAGGGCATCAATAATGACATGATTGAGAGCGTAAATCGGACGCAGGTAGGGCTGCCAATGTACTTGGTTCATCACTCACCAAATGCTTTTTGCGGGATGTGTTTCGGGGATTGCAGGCGTCTTAGGTTTGATGAGAAAATTTATTTCCACGTCCATTGGAAAGCATGAGAAGCAATCCTAATTTAGCACAAGGGGCTAAATTACATATAATACCCCATCACCAGCCCCCTCCTGAGCCTGTGTGTATGTGATGTTTTTTCGGCGTAACCCCGTCAGGATATGGTGCAGTCGTTGCTGGTGAAGGCCGAGAAGGATAACAACTCCATTTACCTCATGAAGGCGAGTCCAGTCGCATTATGTTGATGGAATCTTGCATCCGCTTTGCAAAAGTCACAAATCTTTCATGGAAAATGCGTTCATGAAGTCCCCGATAGTTTTAGATACCAATCAATAGCCCTTTCTTAACCTGTGCGACTTTGGCGGTTTTTGCATTGAGAAACCAGCAGTACGCAGTACGATAGAGACATTATGGTATTGCCTATCAGCGGCTTTCCACTGTGCACATGGCGAGGAAGCAGGCGCTCCCTGTGTAGCACAGATGTTGGGTTTTACAGATCTTGGCCTCCAAGATCTGATCGGAATCCAATAAGTAACTTCTCCATGCACTGCGCGCTCGCCCTCTTCAGGTCCCCACATTTAACGACCTGCCAGTGACCACGGGCGCTCTGTTGGTGAAGTCCGCAGCCCCCTCCGCGGGCAGCCTGGATGCGACTTCGGAGCAACTGTTCACGGGGCTAGTTCCGGAGAACAGGTAAGTTCCTAGCTTGCTCTGGTGAGCGAGGTGACATGGCAGCTAAGTATGCATGTCTCCGCCTCGCGCATTCCTCTTCAGCCTGTTCTGTCTGCCGTGCTAAGACAACATCCACCTGCTCTGCCCTGCACCCACCCCTATCCCTCTACCTCTACCTCTACCCCCATCCCTACCCCTACCCCTACCCCCACCCCCATCCCCATCCCGATCCCCATCCCTGTCCCTGTCCCTGTTTAGATTTATCAAATTCTTCGTATTATCTTTATGCTTCTCTGTGCTCTGTTGTTCCTATCGTTCTTATCCCCTTCTGCAATCATCTCGTCTCTGGGCCGGAATCGCCCTGCAGTGCCCGCGCCTTGTCCAAGTACACAGACCTGGTGGACGACCTAATCCGTAACCAACTTGACCGGTTGGCTGAGGCCACCGACAATGCCCGGATCAAGTTCAGGGAGTGGGAGCTGCCGGATACGTTGCAGGTGTGTGTAGGATAGGGGGGTACATCACCCGTGGCCACTAACCTGGCAGTCCCTACCTTCCCCGGTGTTTCGGGGCACCCTCATCCAGTCTCCCATGCCGACTTCTCCGAAATCAGTGGTTTTCCCAGGTTCAGCACCCACCACCAGCATCCAGCGGAATCTGCCGAATCAACTAAGGCGTCAACTCCGCTACTGGTCAGCTCGCAGGTCACTTTAATTGGGGTCGTCACCGTCCATCGCCATGGGGGCACCCTGCCCTTAACATTAGGGTCTTTGGCCCGCTCTCAGTCGGGGTAGAACCTGGAACTCCAGGGGCATATTAGTCGTGCCATAACAGTCGTGCCTGAACACACATGTATATATGCAGGTGTATTCGTAAGACCACAAAGGGATATCCACGTCCACAGTGCGGCAGGATGCGGTGCGCGCGATTAGGTGGCACAGGATACGATGCATGAATATTTGTAACCGAGCGTCACGAGCCTTTCAGTGGGAAAGAGGAATGGATTAGGAAATCGGAGAGAGCTGACGTGGACAACTGTATCGGCAACTCCGGACATGTTAGAAGAGGCCCTGTGTTGATGCAGTTCTCCCTTGTTCCAGGCACTTTCAGCACACGCCTTTTTTCTCAGGGTTTCCGTTCGAACGCCCCAAAACCTCAACTTAACATCGTTCAGGCCATGGACTTGCGCACCTCGGCGGCACTTCCGGACGCTCTGCGGCGGGACCTTGAGGACGTAGAGAGCATCGGGGGCGTCAATCACCTGAAAGCGGTGAGTGGAATATGAGAGTGCATGGTTGGCAGCTGGCAGAGTAGGAAGGAAAGATGTGGAAGGAACCTTGGGAGGTGAGACGAGCGACGAACGTTGCATGGGAACCTGGGGTTGCAGGGAGCTCTTTGAAATGATTGAAAGAGATATGCCTACGCCTGCTCGTAAAATGGGAAAGGGGCATACTTTTAACGCCTTGAACACCCATCCATGTCTGCATCTCGTTCCGGACGCGTACTACTATGTACCAGTTACTACCCAAATACCCTTTTGCCTAACCTGCTTAGCTCACATGTCACATCCTGGTCGTAACTTTCCTCTACACTCCCCATCCCATGGCTGGGTGGGGAATGACGATTCCCAGCGGGTACATGACAAGAAAGGCCCCGAGGACATCGTTAGCAGGTTGACCGTAAGCAAGGGGTCGTGGGTTTTCGCCGTACCAGTTGCAACAATTGCAAGTTCAGAGTCGCGGCGTGGCGGCCCGATGCAGCACTCGCGTCGGCAGCTCTCTTAAGCCTTTCCCATTCTAGTTCCGCCGCCGCTTACCGGGCCTCCCTTGGCGCCATGTATAAAGGCTCCCTGCGATAGCCCGCGTAATACCTGCGAAGTTGCGATTTCCGGTTCCCCGAACAGCGCCACAAAAGCCGACCCCAACGTCAGGACGGCTAAGTCAACCGCCACCGTCCTGACACACACACAGCCCCATCCGCGTAGCCCCTTCCTTTTTTCTCTTTCGTCACACTGCGCTCTGGAACTGTACGGCAGATCTTAGCGGAGATCGGGGAGCTGCGGCGGGAAGTGGACGGAGACCTCGTGGGGGCCCAGGTGGGCACAGCTGGGTACAGCTTGAGTGGCAGCACCAGGGATGAACTGGGGCCAGGGGTTCATCGGCCATGCGTTGGGAAAGACCTGGGGATGCGGAAGGCGGAAGTGCGCTGGTTTCCGGGTAATGCGTACTTGCGCAGCGGGCACCGTTGTGCATGGATTCAAGCTCACACCTATGGACCGGCCGACAGGCAGACAGAAGCAAGACTTTCGCAGCATGGGATATTCTCCTGTCCCTTATGTGCTCGCACCGCGTCACGACAACCACCTCTATGCACCCACGGACCCAGCTGATTGGTATGCCTTGCCACACATCTCATTAAGCCGGCTGCTGGGTCCTTCCTCTTCGTGCGTTGTGCCATCGGTGTTACAGAGTGGTGAATTCTGTTGGTATTCAGGTTGGGGAAACCCTAAAACCCACGCTTTATTTTCCACAACCTCGCTTGGCCCATCGCCCCTGCACAGGAGTCCTTGGACTCCGACGCACGAGCAGACGGGGACGCGAGGTCCAAGCATGGCGATAAGTGGAAGGCGCAGCAGGCGGCAACGGCCGCCAAGCCGTACTGGGATCGCATCTCGCAGTACAGGTACGGAGATTTTGTGAAGGAGTGAACCGAACGTAGTAGCGATTTGCGGGAACAGAATCAGGTTATATGACGTCATTGAGTCGGGCATCTTTAGCCCTACTATCCCGGTACGAACGTCCTTGTGCACGGAAAAAGCCTTTCTTTATAACGCACACAACCGGTCCATGCTTCAATACGCAAGTCCCTTGCCCGGATCGTGTGGCGGTATGAAGCCGATTCTCCGCCATAAACGCGATTGCCCCCGGCTTCGCGTTCCTCGCTTACTCGCCCCCTTTCCCCTTCCCATAGAACCGCCATGCAGAAGGCGGGTGACAGTGACCAGGGAGTGCTCCGGCGGCTGGCCGAGCACGAAATTGCCTTTACGTCGTTGACTGTGGAGGCGGCGACGGTGCAGATGCCCCGCTTGCAGGTGCGTCGGACGAAGCTTGCTTGCGTGGGATTGAGTAGTTATGTACCGGCTTCGTGAGGAAGGGAGCACGGTTCTTGTTTGCCTCCTATATAAAGGAAGGAGTTGAGGTCGTGGGCGAGGGGGTGAGAGGGGGTGTTAGGCAAAAGGAGGAAGAGGTCGAACTCTATAGTGTTAGAGCACAGGCAGCTGAGAGGCGGATGTCATCCTGCGCTTAATCCGTAATGCTATTCCCGCTTATTCCTCTGGTGTCGTTGCCGTCGCGTCTGCAGCAGCGGCTCCTGTTCTTGCAGCCGCAAGCCTCCAAACTACTTATGTCTGGGTGTGCGGCGGCCCGGCATACCCGATGTCCGCATTTCCCCGCATTTCTTACACACCCGTTGGGAGCCCATGTGATCCCTCAAACGCATTATCTCTTTGCCCCCCGGCCCCAATGACGGCTGCCTCTTCGGCCTACGGCTGCTTGTGTTGCGGTGCGGTTTTCTCGGGGTAGGCTCCGATGATTGTGACCAGCCCCGAGGACCCGGCTGTCGTGGTGGCCACATTGCGGAGGAATATGGATGCGTTGCAGGTGAGCCGTTGAAAGGGGCATAGATTTGGGCCGGGTAGATGGGGACAACAAGGGAGCTGACGTGGCGGACGCGGGTAAGATAAATCCGTTTGATTGGGAGCCTGCTGTGCAGATTTTGGCATGATGTTAGCCTGGTTTGGGTTTGACGTGGCCAACTAGCGTTAGGTTGCATGGTAGGAAGCAGGGGCGCGGTGCAGAAGTTAGGTGTGCGTGCAGGTCAAGCGCAAGCAGGGGCAACTGTGGAGCTGAGGGCATTTTTCAGCGTTCTTTCCAACGGCTTATCGATTAAAGGTGCATTGGAGGGAAGAGCTCCCGGCATGTAGGCTTGTCTCCCTGCGCGCTTCCGGAGCTCCACCTGGAAAATTTGTATTATCCTTAACGTGGACTGGTAAGTTTTAACTGTTCCACTTAATGTGTGTATGTGTTCCCCGGACTCCGCCACCTGCGGCTAAGGCTCTCGCCAACGAGCGCGGCGGCATGGAGGAGGCCTTCAAGGAGCTGAAGAACAAGGACAACGTGCTTGCCAAAGTGATGGCCACGCCGCCACAGAACCACGACGCGCTGTTTAAAGAGGTGAGGGAAACGGGGATTGCCGATCCTCCCCAAAGCAGCTCAGGGCACCTGAGCTGATTAGTTCCGACGTCTGGTCGCAAAGCAGAAACGAAAAACATCGTGTTTGTCCAGGCATTGTTGTCTGAAATAATCGAAATCGTCGGTGCTGGGACCTGGACTCAACAAAAAACACATTGTACCCGCCAACAACCCAGGTCCCGTGTGCAAGTTGGCTGCAGTGGATGCGTGTCTAATGACGTTGCGATTACTTTCATAAGTAGCAGCATCACCGACTGCATATGCACCTTCTGTGTTTTCTATGGGTTTGAATATTAGAGTAACGTACTTGATTGACACTTATCCTGACGGAGGAGGCGCCATCCTGCCCCACTCTGCTTCTTCGGCGGCTGCAGGAGCTAAAAAAGTACGATACGCTGATCGCTGACGTGGACAAGAATTTGGCGGCCCAGGACAGCCTGTTGGTCGCCACGAAGGCCGCTAATTCCACTTTCCGCACATTGTTTGATGTGGATGGCTGGAGGACGGCATGCGAGACAGCGGCGATGGGTATTCGGGAGGTGCGCGCATCACCGAGCTCATGGAGGGCGGGGAGCGCTCACGGATGCTTCCTACCATCCATACGCTGGTGTACAGCAGAGTGGCATTTTGCAATACCGCAACGCAAGACCGTACATGTTACGGCATTGCACAAGTCTAACTTGAATCGCACGAACCCAGGATGCTGATCTGCGGCGGAGGGCGGGATGGGATTTCGGGGCCCGAAACTTTGGGATGCATATTCGTTGCGGGTGCACACTTTGCGGCCTGGCTCTTACACGGTCACGTACACGAGTCGAAATCTGATGTGTGCGGGTTGCCTCTCGCAGACCGTGCATCAGTATCGCGAGCTGCTGGACCACTGCTCCGAGGGCCTGCGCTTCTACATGGGCATGAACGATGCAGTCCGTAAGGCCAAGCAGGAGGCAGCGGACTTTGCGTTCACACGCCAGGTGGGTGAGGTGCCTGAAGGTCGATGATGGTCAGGGAACGGGGCGAACAGGCCCATTAGGGGCAGAGACTGGGAAATAGCAAGGAGTGGGTGCAGAGAGTGGGTGACAGGAGGGCAATTGAACGTAATATTACTGAGGTAGACCGGATAAAGAGGGGCCTAGGGCTTGGCTGAAGGCATGGCGGTGCTTCACGAGGCGGGGCTCACGTGCCGCGAGAATCGTGCATGTCTGGCTCAGTTCCCCATCTCGTAGTTCTCAAGCATCCTGACCATCTGAGGCTGGCTAAAGCGGCTGGCATTGCAAGCCAGGGTGAGTTACGGTGTATCCTATACGGCTCGTGCAGGTCCAGCGGGAGGAGTTGCTGCAGGAAATCGATCGGCGCGTGGCACAGGAGGACGCGGATCGGCTTGCTGCGAGGATGGCTGCTGCCGGTGTGAAGGCGGTGGGGGGATATGGATACATGACGAACCCAGGAGCAGGAACCCTCTCACGCAGATATTCCGAACGGCCTGAACTTGGGCAGTCCTGGGACTGGAAGTTGTTATTTTGCTTCCTGCTTGCCATCTGACTTACATGTATTGTCGACGGGAAGCGGATTCCCGCTTGACAAATTGGAATCCCAAAATCCGTAACCGACGTTTTACCACCACGCAGGTATCCAACCGGGAGGCCCGCCGCCCCCGCCAGCAGCAGCCTACCCAAACCCGCCACCCGTGCCTGGAGCTCACCTTCCACCGCCGCCGCCGCCACCACCACAGCAGCCGCAAGCCAGTTATGGAGCTGCCCCTACGTTGCACCCGCCCCCTTCATCAGGCCCGCCATCCTACTCCCCATCTGCGCCACCGTCGGTCTCGTCGCCGCCTCAGCACCTGCCGCCGCCGCCGCCACACCAGCCTTATGGTCCTCCTCCGCCGCCGCCGGTGCAATATCCCTACGGATCACCGCCCCCGCAGGGTCCGCAGGGATACGGGGTGGTTGCCCCGCCGCAACCAGCCGTGAGCTACCCTTACGGGTACCCACCGCATCATGCATTTCAATCAGGGGTGCCGCCGCCGCCGCCACCGCCAGCGTATGCACAGCCGCCGCCGCCGCCGCCCCCATACGGTGCTCCCCAGCTTCCGCCTCAGCAACCCCCATATCCCTACCAGACGGGACAGCCGTCGTATTACCAGCACTAAGCTTTCCCGTAGGCCGCGAGGCAATGTCTCCAAAGAGGATGAAAGTGTCGTTAAATGACTGACCTAGTGGTGTTCAGGTCGCTGGCTTTAGAGTCAGGAAACACAAAAAAAGGGGGTATAGGATGTCAGTACGTGGTGGCTTGCAGCCACGTATTTGGGATTCGGAACGGGGCGCAGCAACAGCTCAACAGGAAGTAGTAGCTTTTTACGCCTGCACTTCACCCAGTGTAAGTTATGCACCGGGCAGTTGTGGGACTGCGGTACGGGGTAGCTGATGGGGGTGCCAGCGGAGGGCGACCTCTTTACCTCCATCGCAGTATATGCGGACCTATTGCAGATGGCCTTAATTGGATACGTGGACGGAACGGCCCCATGGAACGGGATGAGGAACGAATGTTAGGTGTGAAGTCCAAATATTACCTTGCGACGCATTTTGCGTAGGTCTTAGCGTGGCGGAACAAGAGCAGGACGAGTTGGGAAGAGTTTAGAAGCCTTAGCTGCTATCAATACACCTGCATGGAAAAGGGTGGGGGGTGACAAACGGACTGTGCATAGGCACTTGCCAGGAATAGCTAGGCAGGCACTAAATCAAGACGCTTTGGGTGCTTTAGGAGTTCACGGGCGAGACTGGGGCCCTCTAGCGGGGGGGGTTGGTCAGTGATAGATGGAGGTGGTGATCCGGGCCAGCTATCCATCATCAATTACACTATTTACAATTATCCACCGTCGACGACCATCCGATCATCATTCCCCATCAACTGCACAATAGATGCGGCTCAAACAGGTATATTTTCTATGGAGTCATGCAATGGCGCAGGGACTACCAAAGTAGACTACTGAAGTGGCTGCCTGGGGATGGGACCCGGGGAGGGTGAGGGTTCGGGAACATTACGGTGTGGCCCCTGGCATGGGCTTTCTGGGGTTTACGATGAGGTAAAATCGCGAATTATTCAATGCGGTGATGTGAGCTGAGCGCTGTGTCGAATGATGTCCACTGAATGAGGAGGAATGGGCATCGAAGGCCGTACTTGTACTTGAAGGGCCCGCCACAAGCGGGGTGAAGTGGTGTGTCACCTGAGCTGTACGCTTAAAGCTTTCTGGTAAGAGCGTTACATCCCAGGTCACTTGATGCGATGATTTCGAGGGAGGCATTGCTAATTCCAGTTATGGTAGGAGCGTAGCTCGGTCGGTGTCCCTTGTTATTCCACATGTCCGTTTATCATCAGCAGAGATATGGCTGCAACGGGTTGTGGCAGGGAGGCTTGTTGCAAAGCAGAGTTGCGCCATGCGGCGCACGCCCGAACAGACTACCTGGCCTCTATGCCACCGGGATAGCTAGCTAGAACATGGCTAGTGGTTGGATTTGTCATCTTTAGTTGAGCTCCGGGGAATGCATGTTGTCATGGCGCAACTTACAGTTACAGCTTTAAGGCATATATATACACAAAACTGCATGCCGCGACCTCACAGCTTGTCCACACCCTTCTACACCTTAATCGCCGACCTGTACGATCGCAGTCACTGCACAAAATTGTACACGGACATCACCGAGGTTAACTGGTTAGTTGACGTTCCCATAGATATGTAGGCGCCGACAGCCTTAGGGACACGGGGGGAAGTTGCAAAGCGGCAGAATGACGTTGTGGAGTCATGCGTCATAGCGCACGTCATCCCACGCCCCCCGTTCGCAGAGCGTGCAGTCACATGCAACCCGCTTAATAAGCGTGGGAAGGAGTGCTCTGACACAGGTTAGCGTGGGCCGTAATGTGTGCACTCGTGCACGTGCCTTAAACGACATCATATGCAGTCCTTTCAATCGTGGCAGAAATGCTCTCATATTGCCCGCCCACCAGGAAGTGTGTACGGCTCGTCACCCGTCTTGTCTTCCCCTGGCTTCGGATTTTATAGGCACTGCAGACCTTGTCGTAAGGCGAGGGGCAGACAAACAGAGGCAGTCACAGATGCAGACACAGAGGCAGACACAAACAGGTTAATACCGATCTCAAGTACATCCCTTCAAGCCGTATGGTATCATCACTGACTAATGGTGCCTCACTGTCAATGGGATACTCGTGCCGATGCCCCTTCTCATTCATCCAGATCAGAGGGGCCAGCAGGTGACCAGCGGCTACTCCAAGCCCTATCAACCGTCCTGACTCAAGCAATCGCCGAGGTGTATAACTTACAACCATCTTTAGCTATATCTCGCTGCAGGTATGTTCAGGCATGTTATTAGGCGATTGTTTGTCAGTTACAAGGGGTTCCAACAAGTCCGCCACTCCCCATCATCTGATCTGCTCGCCATGCAACAGCATAGCGGGCTGCTCATCGTTGCCCATCCCACTCCAGGGGCCCACATGGCTTTGAAGCGGGTTAACGAAATCGAGCAACGAAAGCACAGAACAGAGCAAGGAAGGTGATCTTAATCATACGTGACATTATTGGCAGAAACCGAACTGATGACAAATGTGGCGGACCGTCAGCTTAGGACTAAGGCTAGGCCAGGCTTACACCCACTTGGAGGTTTATAAGCTGCAAGGAGGGTGTGCACCAAAGGGTGCACAACCAGTCCTGTCTTGGACCGGCGAGGAAGGGGAGACAGTGGCGTCCGGGGGTCCCTTAACACAACACAGCCTGAAGCACCAGGGAGAAGAGGTTTGTGGCAATGGTGAGCAAGGACCGACTGTTGCTCTGTGGCTTCAGAGAGGAGACTGTGAGGGACTACAAGGCCCAGAGTAAGCCCCTTTCCTTCGTTGTCGCGGATCTAGTCTGGAAGAAACTCATTACCCTACGCGCTTACTCTCTGTAGGTCTTGTCTTCATTTGTGCTTTTGGCGGCATCCACGTTGCACATTTACAGATTTGCCCTCAGAGGAGGTACGGCAAGCCACAGGTGTTTGGCGCAAAAAGATGAATTCGTCATTCACCCATGACGATAACCTCAGGCTGGGTGGTGGTGGTGATGATGACGACGACGACGACTAAAATGATGATAATAAGGATGATGAGGATGACGGCGAAGAAGAAGAAGAAGAAGATGATGATGATTAAGGAAGGGGATAGTGAGAGCTAATACATACTTAACAACGCTTCCAACGGGAAGTCTTCGCCTTAGGTAACAACAAAAGATCACCGAAACGTACGGCTCTTGGATCCAACAACGACCAACTGTCATTCACGCGAATCAACAGCTGTCGGAACTGTCGTTTCCTAACCGCTCTTTTACCAGAATTGTCACGACGTTAACGGTGCATGACACCATAATCCCGCAATGCTGGGGACGGTGAGATCCATGTTATTCAGGTCCATAGAAATTCCCCCCTTTCCTTGATCCATAGGTAGGGTTATATATCTCTTGAATAGGGGGTTTATTTGTGCGATTACAAGAAATATATTAACGAGAGTACGAAGCCCACAACTGCCGTCTCACGGGATGAAACTGGACTTAATACTTCAAGGTTGCGAGGAAATAAAGCAAACAGAAGCTTAGATACCTGTGCAACGTCGGTTTGCATATAAAGCACAAGCTCAAGTGTACGTACAGGCCCAGTTATTACGGATGGCACAACGCGGTGGAACATGGACGGAGCCACCCTCCTCCTCCCTTCAGCCATGTAATGCATTCCAACACTACGCACCCGGCGTTTCCAGGTCCAGAAAGCAAAAAAGAGGTTTAGCCCAGCTGGGAAACTTCGTAAGCCCTATACTACAACGCTATACATATAGTTCATGAGGCATCTTCGTCGTTCCTAGACGCCCCAATTTTCATACTGTCTCTTCACATCAATATTAATTTTTACCGGTGCTTATTTTCAAAACTGCAAAAATCGGTGTTGTCGCAGGCCCTTCCTTGGTTTGTAATTGGTTGTAATGTAGTGCAGGGTAATGCGTGCTAGCTAGGAAGATCAGGCGGCTTCAAGTTGGAAGCCACCGGAAATAGACTCGTGGAACATAATATGGTGAAATTTATTCATTAAGGCGAATAGTCTACGTTGCGTCCTCCGCTCTGGCAGGGAGACCGTAGTGCATGGTTGTACGGGGCTGACAGGGGCCGACATAATGGCCTCGCAACATTTCGGCAACATTTTCAGTTCATTTAAATTTTACGTTTTTATTATGTATAACTACATCATTATGTATACGTCGTGAAGGGAAAGCTTCTCACGTTACGGCGAAGGTTACCGCAACGCGGAATGCTAGCACATTCATAATATACAAGAGCGGGTCATATGATTATCCAAACGATTTTAGATGTGATGCCTTTGCCTGTTACCTCGACGTCATTGCATGTATCAGACCGCAAGGATAGCCGCGAATCCCACTGCTATATGGTTACTAAGGATTATGAACGTGCTCTGTAAGCGTGCGACAACATCCAAGGTAAAAGCATATGATTTATTCGCGTGTCATTTGAAATTTTTACAATACTGAAACGAATTTTAACAGAGCAATAGTAGTTGCAGTACAACCTCGGAACTCCATCGTCTGCAACAATTAAAGTTGCGTCGCAAGGCTCAGCTGGTCCAACTAACAAAGTTCTGTACTTCTCACCCGGAAGGATTATCCTCTTAGGAGGAGCAGTTGTTTTCAAGTAGCAGTTGTTTTCAAACACTCAGACGAAGATCAGGACGGCATCATTTTCAGTAAGCATCCTACATGTTGGATTTCTGCATGGTTTGAGTATTCCATATTGATGTATTAGAAACATCGTTAGAGCATGCGGTTGTGGATAAAAAGGCGAGGGTGCGCGGAACGGATTCCACTATCTATCAGGCGTCGACAGTAAGTATAATGGCAACTTGCACAATGGGGTAATTAGAGAATCCTTCCGATAGGGTTCCGTTTGTACAGCCCATCTGCCACGCACCTTGTGCGTTTTCCAGGAGCCATGATAGCAATTTGTGCACTTGATTCCATAATATCTTCTAAGAGGTACCAATTGTTGGCCACTACGTCGAGGAATGTCGGGTGCTGGCGTTCATACTCCAGGACATGACTGTCGAGAACGTGGTTCGACAAACATCAAACTTCTGCTGCTGATAACAACCATTCCGCTGATAATAACCAGTTTCAAGAAATGTGAACCTTTTCACTTTGGAGGGGCGTCCGGGAGTGGGCCGGGGCATCTTATCTTTACAAGATGTCGCATTTATTTCACTGCCTTTTCACCCCATTTCCGCAACCCTTAAGTCCACACTCCTTAAAATTTTCGCCATTATCGTTACGGATCGCAACGCCCTCCACCCGCCGGCGAAACGATTAGTTGTGTAAGCTGATAGTGTAGGTTTGGGCTGTAAGCAAGGTTTCATGCACGATGCTCGTCATTGTCGTAGCCCCGTCTACAAAACCCTCAGTCCTCGGCCCCCCTATTGACCTCCGTGACCCAATAGTGCATCCCCTGACAGTGTCTGGATGCAGTGCTCTGCTCCCGCTGCCTATCATGACGGGGAGCTCTTCATCTGAGAACTTTAATTCCTACGGGCTCGCTTCTTAGAACAATACGCAACCCCGCTGCGTGCCCGCTTTTCACCACAGTAGTACGGCAACAATCAGCACCATCGAAGTAACATTGAACATCAACTCAAATAATGTTCTATCGCCCATAAGGTGGCAAACGTGTGCGAGGCCCTTGCCAGAAGGTGCCTTTCCTCACGCTGTTCCCCGAATGGACCAGCCCGCCTGCGTGCTCCTCAACATCTGAAACACGCCGCAAACTCCATCACGTCTTTTACAACTCTTGTCTTGTACATGTAAGATATCACCATACCAGCGCACACCGTGGTGGTTCCGCAGGAGAAAGGCAGCGGTGCCTTCTTGGGGCCAACCATGAACAAGGCAGCGCAGGGGATCTCGTGCAGACGTTGGGGCGCAACCGTCAGCCGTACCACTTTCACCCAAACCCCCGGGCGCCGCCACCGTTATGGGAACACCGACACAGTCAAGTTGCTGATGCTGGGCTACCGTCAGGAGCTGGCTCGAGAGTAAGATTGGCAATCGGTGCATGGCCGGGCTCATACGGAATTTTCTGCTGGGTGACGGGTCCCTGGACAGTTGGTATGTTGCGTGTGTGTATGTGGGAGGTAGGTACATACGAGGCGTCTGCGTGTGGTGCTGGTGATAAAACCTCCAGTTGACGGTGTTGCGGGCGAAGTGGACATTGAGGTATGCATGGAAGTCGTGAGTGTATGGGATCCTCTCATCTATCTGCTCCCAATCTCCAAGCCAAGCGCGTGTCAGAGGCAGTGCGGTGGCGCTATTCCGGTGTGGACGACGCCGTGTGAGGACATGCCGCATCTCGGGGTTTCAGTAGCGCCGTTGGTGGCCCCGACCCACCAGGGAGGGCTCCTGCTGCCGCTGTCCGTTCCGGGAGCCGGCGGCAGGGGTGGTGGCGGCGGCGGAAGCGACAGCGCGATTGCACCTCGGATCGCGTTTGTACTGTACTGCTTGTGCTTCTCTAAGTATGTGAGGCAAAATCTCTAATTTCTCATGCCTCCATACTGCAGGTTCACCTTGTTCAACTGCTTAGGCTGCAACCTGAATGTGCTCAGTACTTTCACGGCCCTTGCAGGTGGGAGGTGAGGGGAGGGAAGTGGGAGGGGAGGGAAGTGGGAGGGGAGGGAAGTGGGAGGGGAGGGAAGTGGGAGGGGAGGGAAGTGGGAGGGGAGGGAAGTGGGAGGGGAGGGAAGTGGGAAGGGAGGAAAATAGCAGGTGTGCTGGACGGCAGAAGTGTACATGAAGGGTGGGCCGTGGGGCTTTGAAAAACTGCCAGTTCACCGAAGTGGGATGGCTTGTGCCGTCGGGTGCTCGTTGTCCCTCCCTGCCCTCCCGGACACACGGACACACGGACACAAAGGATCACTTCCTCATGATTGTTTCCCTGACGCTTGGGTTTGTATGTGCGACCCTTCGTTCCGTCTGCAATTACAGGCTCGTACGGCGTCGGAATGGGTTTCATGTATGGCGGTCCTGTCGTGATGACGTAAGTTCGCCCTGCATGGAGTCACGTATTGCACATGCATCGCTAGGACTTGTCTTCAAATGGACATGGACGCACTACATTTGCCTTGCGACATCTCCATCAAGCAAGTCACCCCATGGGCCGCAACTTCGTCGGCGGTGATGAACTCCATCCCCCGTGATGCGTCCCCATCGGAAGAGCTTGACTTCTTTGTGTATTGGCCCCTCAGCCCCCAGCGGGCGAGGCCCTCATCCCGCCGGTTGAAGATTCGGCCCCCATTCCGATTACCTGCTACCCTGTATGGTTATTGTACGGTTGTTATACTATTCGGTTCTGCAGGTGGACATGGATTGTGGTCACGCTCCTTACGTTGTCCGTTGGGCTGAGCCTTGCGGTGAGAACACGAGTAACGAATGATCCGAGAGAAACCGACGTTGTTGTAATTCTGTATGTGTGTGCGTGTGTGTACATTTAGGGTTTTGAAGGCGCAGGACCAACGCCGGGATGTAGCTTGGAAGCAGGCTGGGATAGGGGAAGGGGGACCCTAGCGAGCTGGGACATGAAAGACAGTACATGAAAGACACTGTACCCATATCACGGAGTGCTGAGGGGTTATGTGTTGATCATTGGGTGAGGTGAGGTACTTGCAGCTTTTGATCGGAACAGCCAGCAGCCAGCTGTACGCGCGCACGTCTGAACCCGTCGCCTGTTTGCATTCATGTGTCTTTGCCATGACTATGTCCGTACTGCTCCACTTCTTATGCTGGTGATGTTCGTACACCCATATCAACGGCCAGGAGATCGCATCCGCCTTCCCAACTTCCGGGGCGCTGTACTACTGGTCGTACAGACTGGCCCCTGCCTCGGTCAGGAACCTGACCTGCTTTCTGACCGCCTGGGTGCTAACCATGGGCCAGGCAGCTCTGTCCGCCTCTGCTACGTATGTAAGCGGTCATTTGTGTACGTATGACGTCATGGCGGATGAGATGGGCAGATAGCAGGTGTAAGTCCCATTCATGGGGACGTCGTTTTAGGCTATTCCCAATGATATGATATGATATGTTAGGGGTTTTAGGGTTTTAGGGTTTTTTAGAGGACTCTTCTTATGGGGCCTTTTCATCTGTCCGGGAAAAAGGTGGGGTTAACATCACCACCATACATATATGTGCCCCCAATATCGTACACTGGCAACATGTACGTACGTACGGCGGAATATGATGCGTACCCGCATCCCTGCGGGTACGTTAAATGCCGGTTTGCTGCTTGTGCCGCATCTCCATCCGGCGCAGCCATCAATACTTCATTATGTAGGATCATGCCTATCCTGAACCCAAACCAACCACCCCCTCTCCTTGCTTCTGCAGACCTTTGTGCAGCTGGTAGAGGCCTTAGTGGAGCAGCAGTACGGTGAGCACTATTGCAGATGTTGTAAGACCTAGGCCAGAGAGGCTATGCGCTGTGCTGTGCGTGGCACACATTGGCGGCCTTGTCTAGTCAACAATAGCAGAATTAAGGTGTCGTATCGAGAGATCTCTCCTGCTCAGACCCAACACTTCATCGGTCGTTGGATATCATTTCTTTGTTTTTTTGTAATGTGGCAATCTTTTGCATAGTTGTACACTTCTTTATATGTAATAGTTGACTTTCCTGATGATTTTGGGAACCTGCTTTGATTTTTTGGATTTGTTCGGTTTCATCGCGGTGAGGTTTTCAGGGTTAAGAAAACGGCGAAGCTGTGCTCGTCATCTGTTTCAGATGAGCAGGCAGTATTCGCCAAGTTTTATTTTAAGTACGTGAGATATGAACGGTTTGATGAGGTCTCTTGGAAGTTGTGTTACGGGGTGGAGTTTTAGCACTCCTTAGCGGGTTCTCGTTTCACTCAGCTCAAGGTGATGGGCTGCCATTTCTCTCCCCCGTCTCCCAGCGCCGGGCCCCGCCCTTCTCATTCGGTCCACATTTCAGCCGAAAGAAGCAGTGTGAGAAGTGTACTATAAGTGTGATATGAGTCAGCGTGTGATGGATGGCGCCAATGGCGGCACACTTATATTAAAAAGAATTTATGCCGCATTGCTATATTTTATGTATTATCTATATTTTCAACTGTGTCGTACATGGCAGTTTCATACATCTACACTGCGCCGTACATGGCCGTTGGCTATACCGAGCGCAGGCATGAAATAGTCCATTTGACCTATTTGCGCACTCCTCTTTCTTCCCCTTAACTCTTTCTTCCCCTTTCCCCTGCCTGCGTGCTTGGACCTCATCCGTATCGCGAACAATTCTCATGGGTATACGGATGGACGGACAGGTGTATCGTTGAGTCCTGGTTGCCGGCTGGGCATCCTGTTGGCGACCCTGGTGGCACTGGCGGCCCTCAATTGCGGCTCTGCCCGCATGACAGCCTTCATCACCACCATAGGCGCATTGTGAGATTTTCTTCCCGGCCTGTGCAGCAGACGGGCAAGGGGGGATCAGGAAGCAGTCATCATTATAAAAACTTTGTTACAGCTGTTACAGCCAGGCATCAACCACTTCCCTTTCTATGCTGTCATAAAAAGACACTATGAACAACTCATCTCGTTCCCTCGCTCTCTCTCGTTCTCTCTCTCTCCTGCGTGCGCTCGCTGGCCCTAGCTCGCTGTGATGCGAGGTCGGGTACGCAGGTGAAAATCGCTAGTGGGGCATCCATCCATAAGCGAAAGTGGCCCCGCTGCACTTCTTAACCTCAGTCATGTCCACGAAACTCTCCCGGCCTTCCCCCACCCCGATGGCTGCTGCTGCTGCTGCTGCTACTGGTTGCGTGACGGTTTCACGAAATGCCCGCCTGCTGTCCTGTTCCCGCTGATGCCCTTGGTCTCCATCCTCTATTCTTTAAACCGCCCTACTGCCGTACTGCCGCCTCAACTCTCTCGTGATGTCTGTGCGTCCGGTGCTACTGGCTACATTGCACACTCTCAGCTGGCATCTAATCGCTTTGTTCGGGTTCTGCTTCGCCCTCCTCTTGATGGCACCCAAAAGACAGTCGGTGAAGGTGGGTAGCTGGCTAGGAGCGTTAGCAACGGGCGTTAAGGTTTAGGGTTTCAAAGCCCTTTAAACCCAACAAATCGTACAACGGGGTGTGTGGCCGTCTCGTTGGGGTTCAAAAGGGGGGACCGAACTGCACATGAGTCTACCGGATCAGTACATGAGACTCTAAATATCGAAACGATATTGCTCCCTCACTCAGTATTAGCTCCCGTAATGTATTGTCCCTTATTTGTCCTCCATGTGCAGTACATCTTCACCTCCTGGCAGCCTGATACCAGTACGAGCGGCATTACGAGCCCCCTGTACAACGTAATGATGGGCATGCTCATGACTGTGTGAGTCATGTTGTACAGGTTACTGTACGGCATATGAGTGCGTGCAAACTGAACGGTACACGCAAGGCAGGGGGATTTCTTTTAATTGAGCACGATATATAGTAGTTGAGAGCCTACGGGCATATACACGATATATAGTAGTTGAGAGCCGCAAAGGTCTCTCAAGATGCTGATAGGGTGCTTCTGCACCTTGATAATGTGCTGGTGTGTGGGCCGTACATGTGCGATTACTACACTCTCCCCCTCTGGATTGCACGTCTCGGGCACTTAGACCCTATCACCTGATGCTAATCTTCGCAGTCCTCAGCCATGGGAGGTTTACACTCTATCCCACCCGACGACATGTCTTGACTCAAATGCGTCCTAGCACTCATGAGTTCTTTTTGCACTATCACTCAAGTCCTCTTTAGACATTTAATTACTCTCTCCCACTTTTGTAGAGAACAGGCTCTTGTCAGACCGGTTGTCTCAGATACACGATTCCTACTGGGATCGAATCGGGAACTTCAGGAGCTGAACTGATTGGTTCTTTCTCGATACCATTGTAGTAGTCAAGAGCCGCAAAGGCCTGTCGAGATGCCGATAGGTGTGGTAGATGGTCTCATTACTTTTCCCATCCACTCTTACGCCACCTCAGCCCACACTGCCAAACCCCACCAATGACCAAAACTGGCCCCACTATATCGATTCACCGGGTCTGTTTTCCGGTTTCCGGTTAGGTTCAGTTTTGTGTTGTTGTTTTACATGTTTCCCAATCCCCACCAGCTCTAACCACCCACTTAAGCCCCACAGTCGCTGGTCCCTCATTCACTCACTCATCCATCCGTCCATCCATCTGCTCTCACGCCCTCCCTTTTATGTTTCTGCGGGAGGTTGCTTTAATATCGGAGAAGTGCGAGAATGTCTCCTTTACGATCCACTTTGGCGAAACTGTCTGGTATGTACTGTACGACAGGTGGACCTTCACGGGGTACGACGGAGCGGCGCACGTATCGGAGGAGACGTTGGATGCGGAGCATACGGTTCCAACGGCCATTCTCTTGTCGATTTCGGGAGCTGGCATAGCCGGTTTCATTTTGATGACCACCTTGATTGTTGTCAAGGCGGATGATTCAATTACGTTTGACCCCAGCGGCCATAGCAACATGGTGCTGGAGATGCTCAAGCAGGTGGGCGCAATGGTCCCGACTGAATAGAACGTGAACTTGAAAGATTAAATACGGATAAATAACGGTTTACCCAACGGTTTAACGGTTTATTCCCGCGCCCTCCCTCCCATACCCTCCTTCCCTCCTCTGGCATATGGCATATCACTGTTCCCACGACCCCGCTAGATGCTGGACAAGGTCCCCTCGCAGTTCCGGAGCAGCGGGGCCCTATTCTCCATACCGGTCGTGGCTGCTTTCTTTTGCAGCTTTCAGGCCGTCGCAAACAACTCCAGGTGCAGCAAGCGTGGGTGTTCTTTTGCATACGTGTGAACCTGCATACGGCACTGTATACAACACTTTCCTGTTGTCACACAGTTCCCCGTGGCAAAACACACACGTGAGTTGGGGGGGGGGACTTCGCAGAGAGTGTATGCTTTTCGGTAATGGCATCCCGCTAGTTGTGGCGAGTCGGGTACCTAGTGTTGTGAAGCCCCACGAAGCAGTGGGGCTGCTTTACATCAGTTTTGTCACCCCGGCCTTCCCGCCTACATCGGATGATTGTCCTTTACTTTTATCCTGGTGTAAGCTGTTCCTTGTGCCTCGTTGTGTGATCTCGTCCTTATGAGATACGGTACTCCAAAATGAGTAACCGCACCTGACCTGGTCACGCCAAGGAAGGGTTCTCTCCCGTCGTTCCTCCCCGCTCCAACACACGGCCGTCCCCAATACGAAAACACACGCCCCGGCTAGGATGCTGTACGCCTTCGCCCGTGACGGCGGTGTGCCGCTGCATCAGTGGGCTCGTCGTGTGCACCCGCGGACACACGCCCCGTTAGGCTCCACCGCCTACATGGTCACCATAGCGGCGGCGTTGTCCATACCTATGTGCTTCAACGCGCTTGTGGTGGGTGGCAGGTGGTGGCTGGGTGGTGGCAGGGAACGATAGGGGCTGGGTGGTGGCAATTGGACGATTGTGTTTTGCCGGGCTGTCCAAGATCAAGAGGAGGAAGATGGGATCCGTGAGGGCGGGGCGCACGAGCAGAATCATGTACGCCACGTTCTCCAGCATCCTTGCTCGTCCAAGTACGACACTATATTATTCCAAACAAAATGTGCTGCTGCTCTGAAGTATAGCAGATGACGTGATGCGCATTTACGGATGTGTCCCAGTTCTCTGTCTTTGTGCGTGGCATTCCTGGGCAGATGCCTCCGCGACATATCGCAATCCACTTTCGGTTTATGGCGGCAACCGGGTCGGGTCCCAAAGGCAAATCAGCATCACTTTTCATGCCCGTGCAAGTAATGGCGGGGCCTTATGTCCCTGTAACTTCGAATCGTAAGGTAAAATCGACGTATTCCTTAGTGCTGGTTGTGCATGGTCCCCCCCTCACCACCGCCACCACCGTGACCACTGCTTTCCCGGGCCCCGATCCGTACGTCCTGGTCAGCTCTCACTGGTGACCTCTTTCGCGGCAATCGCCTGCTACAGTGCCTACGTGGTGCCGGTGATCTGCAAGTGAGTCTAAGGGGTGACAGTAAGAGGGGAACGGTGGAAGGCGGAAAATGGTGAGCCGGGTCCCTGTATTTAGCAAGGGGTTCTGGAGAGCAGCCCCGAAAGCAAGCTTGGAGTAGGGAAAGAGGACATGGAGGCAACGAGATCTATGCCCAGCCTTCTTCGCACCACCTTGGCACTCTCCCACCTCCCCCGCCCACAGCAGCACCCGCACCAGCGCCCCGTGCCTTGCTTGGGAAATAAGTCGGGAAATGCCAAATTTCGCACCCAACATTCGCCACCATTCCCTCTTCCTACCTACCACTCCTCCTCTCCCCTTGCCCCCTCAACCTGATTCCACCGCCAGGCTCGTCACCGGCCGCCGGAACTTCATTCCCGGCCCCTTCAAGCTGCCTCCTCGTCTGTCCATCGCCAACAACATCGTGACGGCTGTGTGGGTTTGCGCCGTACTGGTGATCTTCACCCTACCGGGCTTCTTCCCGGTCGTCCTTGAGAACTGCAACTGGTCCGGACCCATGATGCTGGGGGTGGTCCTGCTGCTTGTGGCTTGGTGCGCTATCCAGCCGGGATGGGACGATGAGTATTGGGATGATGGTGTGTTGGTACGGAGATCATGTGTCACATGTCATGGTGCGCTGGGGTACGGCTTCGAAGAGCGGCTGTCGCCCCCGATATCACAACCCCGACATATCACAACCCCGATATCACACTCTATCGCCCCCGATATCACACTCTGCTCTGCCTTTGCTACATTCGCTACGATAACGAGGATTTGATGTTTTCGCTTGCAGGGAGTTTGGGGTCGTGTGGGGGGTTAGGGGGTAGGGGCCCGTGTTTGGCTGGCTCTCGGTGTCGACACATTGAAGGTGGAGGGCAATGGTGGCCATGCGTCTTGTCGACATGCGCTAGGCGGGGATGCGTCTTCTCCAGAACGTTAAGTCGGCCCGAGAAACTGACAGGACACGCTACTGTGTTGGTGATGGCGTTCCCTTTTTGACCCTGCCCCCGTCCCATACCTTCTCCCGTCAATACTCCAATACACGTCGTGCAGGTACCATCTTCCAGTCTACGGCGCTAAGGGCTGGTTTAGAGGTGCGCGTCCTGTTCGATCCGCATTTCCTGATTCCCTCGCATCTAGATATAACTGGCTGCAACGCGCATCGGCTGACAGGTCCATGAGTGCCCGGGTGCCCGGGTTGTCATCCCACCCCACCTAACCCGTGCAAAGCCCAAAATCTGCCCACTCAACCGACAGCTCGAGCCCACTTGCATAACTCGCTGCCTCCAGGTCCGCGGCCCAACCTGGGCCAGTTCCAAGACGTGCTTCCCTCCGACGCTGTCCGCGCAGCCCGCAATAAACCGCTCACAGACAATGCGCCGTCGGATCAGCAGCAGCAGCACCAGCAGCAGCGGCTGACGGAACTAACAGAAGCAATGGAAGAGGAGGAAGAGGAGGCGGCCGCGTCAGTGGCGGCTGCGGCTGCGGCTACGGCTGCGGGTGTGGCTGTGGCTGCGGATGCATCGAGGGGGGGTGCTGTAGCAACTGACTTGGTGGCCTTAGCAGTGGGCCGCGACGGCAACGATCTCCTGAAAGGCGAACCAACGAACCATTCGCGCGCACGTAGTTGCCGCGCCAGCAGTAGCAGGTCCCGATGGGATTGCGATGCGGAGGGAGGTGGCGGCGCCAGCAGTGCGGCTGCCGTTATCGCCGATGTGATGAAGGACGAGTGTAGATTTGGCCGCCTGCGAAGTGGAAATGCCACAGCTGACCTTGTCGGCCCGGACGTTTCGGGACGTAGGGCACTCAGGTATTCCGGTTCGTGTGCGGACGGTACTTCGGGTTACGGCATCAGAGATGGTGGTGGTGGCAGCGCCAATGGCGGCGGCGGCGGCGGCGGCGGCGGCGAAAATTGCGGCGAGTTCCCTTTAAGTCTCTCCGTGGCATGTGGCGGGCGGATCGGGGATACAGTGGCCGTTGCCTTTAGCATGGGTGATAGCGGCGGCGGGAGCGGCGCTGTCCTGCGAGTGCCTGGGGGTGCGGTAGGGTGCACAGGTATGCCCAAGCCCCAGGCGCCCCGTCAGGACGCAGCAACGGAAACCGGGCTGGGGCCGCTCGGCGGCGGCGGTGGCGGCAGCTTCGGGGGCTTCGTGAGTGGTAGCAACACCTGGCGCACAGCCGATCAGCCCGGATCGCCGGGTACCCATACCCGGGGCGATGAGCACATGCGACAAGCCACCACCACCACCGCCACCACCACCACCACCGGGTGGGGGGGCTTTTCCTGGAACGATTATGCTCGGCCCGGTCTCATCACTGGCAGCTGCAGGAGTATGGTTGTCGGCCTGGGGACCGTGAGTGCACGCAGCAGCACCCCCGGCGGTACAACCTTCACACTCATTCGGCAAACGGTCCAACACGCCAGCAGCAATATGGCGCCGACAGACGTGCCGCCGTACAACCGGGATCGCCGATCGAACCCCCTCGCGTATGTACGTGCAGCACGACAGCGTCTCGGATGGTTCGGTGGTGGCGGCCGACTTGTACGGCGCCTTTCCTCCAATTCCCAAAGCGGCTGGCTGGCGGTGATGCCTTCGCCTTCGCCTTCATTAGTATCTGTTCCTGGATTTAACCCATTAAGGGCTGAGCTCGTCCGGGCCGCTGTTGGTGGTGGTGGTGGTGGTGGTGGTGGTGATGGTGATGGTGGTGGTGGTACTGCTGCTGCTGGTGAAGATAGCTCCGCTTCTACGGGGCACCACCTTCACTCCTTCGGCCTCGCAGCCACATCCACCAACTCCCTCGGAGGTTTGCGCTATCACATAAACCACTACATCAACCACAGCCGCCCACACCTCATGTCCACATCGAGGCATTGGGATCCTGAGCAGCTGGACCGGGGCAGGGAGCATGAACACATGTCAGGACCCGAGCCGCAGCTGCTGGCACTTGCGCATCAGCAGCGGAGGCGAAGCGGGGTCAGCAGCAGCGGCGGTCACCCCTCCGGCGCATGCGCCTTTGCCACTGCCGCCGATGTACGGATGCTAGCAGAGCGCCGGGCGGCCGCCGCCGCCGCCGCCGCCGCAGCAACAGCAGCTACCGCGACGACCACCTCCGTGGGTGGCAATGTGCTGAACGTGTGCACGGAAACTTGCATGTCACCGCGACGGAGTTTGTCCCGCCGGCCGACGGGAAGTGCCGGCGTCATGACGTTGCTGCCGCTGCCGGCGACTGGGGCCAGCCACTCTGTTGGCGGTACCGGTGGCAGCACTGCTGCTGTCAGTAGTACCGGGGTTCTTAGCTTGTTGCAGCTCGCAGCAGGATACTCATCGTGCACTTCGGGATATGAGGTCACTGGGCCAGCTGACAGCCAATTGTAGGATGCATGAAGACACGAAATTGGCCCTTTTGTTGTCCTGCCCTCCCTCCCCACCCATGTCATGGTTTTGATAGGGGGAAACGAGTGGGGCTCATGAACCACGATTACATGAGACACTAGCGGATAAGGGTCAGAGGTAAATCCAAATTATTGAAAATCCAAAATTATATATAAATAAAATCCACCAAATTACTGCTTTCCCTGGAGGTCAAGGTTGGCTGCTGGTCGGAAGCGCTTCTCAAATACTGCCTGCCAAAAGAATAATACGAATGATGGAGAGATGTTCGGGCTGGGTGAGGTAGCCGTCCGGGAATGGCGTTGCGGCGGCGGAGGAGGAGGAGGAGAAGGCGGAGGAGGAGGAGGGGGAGGAGGAGGAGGAGGAGGGGGAGGAGGAGGAGGAGGAGGAGGAGGAGGAGGAGGGGGAGGGGGAGGAGGAGGGGGAGGAGGAGGAGGAGTTCGGAATTGGAGGGCAGAGGTGCGGCCTGGTGTGGCAGGCATGCAGGCGGGCGGGCGGACAGGTGGTGGCTCGAATATGCAGGGAGTATGACGCGACCGGGCGGAATCGGAGCCTAAGGACGGGACGTGATATGGATTGTGAATTAGCCATTATATGAATGCGAGGAGTGTCAAGGAAGAAAATTCATTATGGTGGGCTTCGCGTTCAGGCACGCAGGCGTTCTCGCACATTACATAATTATTTGCAATATACCGCGATATTTCGGTAAATTGTGTTGGCCACTTCAGGCCGCTGTTGTGGGCGGGTCTTACCTTGTCAAATTCCTGCGGCATGTGCGTGCCTTCGGGACTTCGGCGACCGCAACAAGCGCAGCATTTCCGATTGTGGCGCTGAAACCATGGACGGGCCATGAACTTGTGGGTCCGTTGGTCTCCGCATGTAATGTATGGGCATGCATGAGTGCAGGGGTTGTGATTTCGACATATCGCGAATGCTGTGATAATGCAGTGATTGTAAGCCGCAAAACGTGTCTACAGCACCGGGGACAGCGTAGCATCCCCGGTTTACGTGCTATGGGTGTCGTGTATATGGAGTCGTAGGCGTAGCTACTGAACAGGGCCTTGTGGGGGCTTGTTGGCTTTGTAGTACCCGGTGGCATCTCTGGATGGATCAGGTCTGACAGGCAGGTAAGCGGCTGTGGGTGCGGATAGCTGCTGCTGCAGTCCAAAACCGTGATCCGGTGTCCTGGCTTTGCTGGCGGACGGTACACCAACAAGAAGTCGTGAAAGGATTGTCCCAGAGAATCTTCCTTGCACAGGGGGATTTCGCACTGTCGTCCCGGCAAGCCCAGGGATTCAGACCGTCAATGTGCTAGTCGTACAATCTATATACGGCACACGCAAACGAAGTATAAGGCGCAAAAACACCCGCGCGGGACCTCGAGAGGTTGGTTCAGCACTCAACAATTACTATCAATGGGGTGACTTCTCGCAGGAGGTGCCGCTTTCACAATCCTTATCCCGCCCTCCCCCGGTCCCGACATATACATTTACACATACACATCATGCTCCCTCTCTTTGTCTCCCCCCTTAAGGGGCGTGATCACCATCGTGAGGCCCACTTGCAGCCGGGAGTTGCTCGGCGAGCAGGTGGGGTTAAAGCAACCGAGTTCTGCAGCGCCACCAGTGCAAGCTGGCAGGTAGATAACGAGGATGATAAGCCTCTGGAATGCCCTGGGGTCCTAAAACGTGTGGGTTGGGTTGAGGTGGCGCGCAGGGCCAGTCGCGGACTGGCAGGGAGAATGATTGCTATTGGACGAGCAGTAACAGCGGCGGGAAGCTGGAAGTCACGTTGCATAACATAGAAGTCACGTTGCCGCTTGCACAATGGTATGCATATGCCCCAACCATACGAGACTGGAAAGGATAATGATAGCTAAGGTTAGCAGCTAAGAATAAAGGTGGAAACCGTGGTCCATGGCCGCCTGGTTTGTCCGCTTTAAAACGTTTCTAGCGTCAGGTGTCTAGCGTCATCATTCATTTAAAGCGTTAATTTTGTTTGATGGCGATGTAATCTATGCGCACCGTGCTCTCCTTTAATCCGCATCTTCTCGGTTACACAGGCAAGGTGGAAGAAGTGTAGGCGGTACCAGATGTCAAAAGTTGCGTTGTGCAAACAGGAATGTCACATGCGTCCGTCTTTGCAATTTCATAGCTTCGTGGCGTGAAGAGTTCTGTTGCACCTTTGCGGCAGATAAAGGCAGATATAGTTTGACTGTACTCCCGTGTGCGTTGTGCAGTGTGATACGGTATGATATGGCCAAGTCGGAAGGACGTTCTCCGTGCTCGTTAGTATGGTCAGCATCTATTTCCCTAATTCACTGAAATAAAAACTAGATGATAGTTATGCATTTTAACCGCATTCCTGCTAGAATCATCGCCCCGATGTTTTTTAATTGCTGCAGCCTCTGTTTGAGTGGTGTCAGGCGAATCACAACCCGTGCTCTACGCAGGGGTAGGATTAACCATATAATATCTTCAGAGCTATGTCCAATGTTTTACGCTTTGAGTACTGGTATTCTTCTCGGGGTCTACATTAGGGTTAACCATCCAGCTCGCATATCTACCTTCGGCATCGCCACGTGAGACGTTAACCTTCCAACCTGCGTACCTTGGGCTGAGCTCCAAAAATGACATCGTTTTGGAGCTTATTCAGGTTAAGTTAAAGGGAGCTTTGGGGGTTGGAGGGGGGGCTTCTAAACCTGGGTACGACTGGCAAGGAAATGATCCAGACCCCTCAGGCATAAAATGGTTAACTTTACATATAAAATTTGCCAAGAATTAAATGCCCCTAAGAGGCGACACAACTTAGATATCCCGAAAGCTTCGGGAGCCGCCTAATTATGCCATCTTTTATTCCTCCCCAAACTCTTGCTCATTAACAATAACATTATTTCAATTTAGAATCATATGAACACGCATTTAACCTTATTGAACCTTAGGAACCTCCTTTGAAACATACGGTATCGTAATGAGTAAGGCAAGGTTGAAGAGATGCACTTTTACATCGATTGCTTAACGTTTGCTGTTATAGGCTTTAAACAGAGATCGCTGTCCAAAATGCATTTACGAAATCATCCGGGACAACAAGGTTAATACTGGACCCCTATCCTTCCATCTTCAGGAACAGTACTTTCCAGGCATCAAACCGTTGTTGGGTTTGCGTTACGTTTCCCATCCACACCCTTCAGCTAGTGATGCCGAGCCTCATCTTCGTGTACTCCGCTTCTGCGGAAATCCGAATTTGTAGGATAAGGTAATTTACCGTAAAATATAGGAAGAATTCCCATGAGAAAAGAAGTCGGACGACAGGAAGCCGGTGGGAGCCCATGGCTTCATCCATACTTACTAGCCGTTCTCGTTGAACAGAATTCAAACCTCATATACATATTCATAATTGTTTGTAAAGTAAATTGGCTGGATGCTGCTGGATGTGGTTGAGATGTACATACATCAGGTGCCTTCCAGCATGCATGTCCTGTCCGGTATGGCACCCTGGTGCGTCCTGGTGATAGGAACACGTGCGCCACGGCGCCACGGTGAGCCTGAGAGCTTGAGAGACTAAGTTACCTGAGTAAGTTGGCCTCTTTAGTTGTGCATTCCGAGGGCGAATGTCGGGCGGGCACTTATTATCAGGTCCGAGGTAGGGACACCGCAGGCAGACGCGTGACCGTGACGCATTGCAAACTAGCGCGGGGGTTATCACGACAAAGTAGGTTAGTAAGCACACTAATTTGTCGTGATAGGGGGTCGCTGACCACTGCCCTTTCATGTCCTTGCGTGAGATACGGCCATACGGTTATCCCTGGTTATCCTACTGAACATTAGTAAACATCACTTATACGTGGGAGCTCAGCTGCTGGCGTCAGGCGGGTCCCTCCCTACCTGGAATACGGGGAGCTGTGAGTTGCTGGAAGCTGTGTCTCGTGCTTGTGGTGGGTTTGTGGTCTTTATTACTGCTGCGTGATCCGTGCAGCCTGCGCTAGACTAGCCATCTGTGCGGGAATAAATTCCGCCTTGATAGCTTACATCATGCAAACGGTCTAACAATCGTTTGTTCTCGGGCAAACATCGGTGTTTCATAGCGTTTCATGGTCAGTGTGGGCCGTATGTATGCCCGATTGCAATAGGTTGTTTTCGGTTTCCACTTCTCTGATGTATGAGGACTAAGATGATTCCATTAATACGTTTATTCTTGTTTTATGGCTGTCATTAACGGCAGCAAATTGCGGAGCTCTTGGCGATGATGAAAGGACGAGGTTTACCTTCAGGCAAACACATCTCCACGAGCTATGTTCAATTCCCTAATAAGTTTTACAACGACCCATAAAACCACATGGATCAATATCAGTAGCTTTCGGGTGAAGTACACCTGTTGATTCCCCGCTTTCTTGGCCGATATGAGTTCTGCAGCCCTGTCCTTTATGAATTTGCAAAGCGCGCTCAGAGATATCTATTGTACGGCGGGGAATCCTGCAAAAGCAGAGCTGCTCTGGTCTGTGCAAAAGTTACAAGATTAAAAGCATCCTGAATCTTGATCCTCCCGCCCTGCCATTCATGAACCGCGTCAGCTAGCGCGTTGTCTTCATAGGAATGCTTTTATGGAAAGTGACTAAGTTCGTAGCTTCCCTATCGCAAGACTTCAGGACTATACCCTGGGGTACACAACTTGGGAAACCTTCTCTAGTATCATGTTGAACCCTCTGATTTGTTTATCCGTTAAAAGGGCACGTATCGTTTGAGCTATGGCGATGGCTCCGTTTGCCAAGCCCTAGGCAGCCGTGGCAGTCTCTGTGTCTGCAGCTTCTGAACTTGCCGACTCTGTATGTTTTACTGAACGAAGCTTGCTAATAAAGACGTGGGAAATCCTGAGGCCTCTTCCTGATTCTTCCTGCGTTATACCAGTAACTGTGGTAGACAGCAGTGAGACCTTGAAAATTTGCTTTAAAATACGAAAGTTAAATTTATATTTGTTTTGGGAGACCCTTGGAATGTTCATGAATGATGATACGCTTGGTCCGTTATTACTGTGTCATAGGCCGGGGCAACGGTCATAGTACCCCTACCCATTATACTGAGTTGCTTACATAACCTTTGCAAAGTCATTATGAATGGGACGATTTTTTACCTGTCTACATGTGTATTATCACTATTACAGTACTGTCAATCTGCGTTCGCAAGTTGCCGAATGGACAACACAATCTAGGTCGAAGGATTTGGTCGTCAAAGCTCTCACGATGTTGTTAAACGACCCATTAATTTTTTAACTTTGACTTCTAGGTGCATTTAACTATGAGACTTTCTTTATGGGGTGCCTCACTATAGCGTCAGAAGATTTCTATCCGTCACGCACCCTCAAGATGGCTTGCACCTTTTGTTGTTTCTTTGTATGAGGATTCTGCGTAATTTCTCTACGGTTTCAGCTGGGCAGTAAGGCGGCCCGACGCGATAGTTCCAGCGCGGACGGCCGCGCGGGCTGATGGGTTGCTGTTTGTCCTAGTAGACATAAATACTTTTTATCTGAGCTCATTTTGGTCCCCTCTCAATGCTGTCGGGCGGACAATGTACTAGCCTTTCCAGCCACTTCTTGACTAGTACACAGCACGAATTTTGTCAACAGAATAATTGAATCGGGAACATGTACACAACCAGTGGTGCCCCCAGTGCATCTGGGAGCGTCTACTCTAAGCGGTTTAGGTAGGCGCCGTTCCGCAACGCTGGCGGGTAACAGTAAGCAGCTTGATCTAATATCGTGCAATCCGGTAATCATGCATTCTCGTGATGATAGTTCCCATGCAATCGGCGGTAATCCTGAGTATTGCGCGAACTCTTGAGTTGCAGCCAAGCCGCACCCAGCAAGTAAGGGTTGGGGACCTCCCTTTTTGATTTTCGGCCGACATTCCCGTATTTGCCATGTGGGAATCAAATCTCATCGTGTTCTCCTCGTCCTCACTATCAATCCGTCGCGGTCCTCTGCTATCGTTGTGTAGGCTTGGGGCCAACCAGGTCAACAGTGGGCTCGGCCGCGGGTCCGACGAGCTTGATCCAAGCCGACGTCCTAGTTTGGAGAATGCGGTTTTTGGAGTGTTGTTTACCCTCAGGTATGGCAGGGACGTTTTACGTTTCGTATTCAAAACGAAACGTAAAAACCGGGTCTTACACCTACGTAAATGCTCTTACAAGCTCCGGGGACGCAGCTTCTTGTACGAACCATTATGGCCACACGTTGAGTTTTTGCACCAGGGACCTTACCGATTCTCCTCTGCAGCATCCGCCGCCACCGTCATTCAAGACTATGTAGTTGCTGCACCTGGGCGAACGCATAGGGTCATCGTCACGTCCTTCTCTTCACGGAGCTGCCTTGCTCCGCTTTGCACCCCTAATCTACCCGCCGCGGGGTCCGTTCGTTTGGCTTGCCACCGTTGTCCTTTATCACCTGGACTTCCGCAATTTGCACCCGATGGCAGTAAGGAGAACAGCGAAACGCGAATCGTAATCCGATGGGTGTTGCTCAAGATCCTATTGGACGGCTGGCAAGTGTTTACCACTGTCATCCAGCCGTCACAAGGCTGGGACATTAACGAGCAGGGCACGGCGTGGCGCATAGTCAGCGTGCTAAGCTTCGGCTGGGTCACGGACCTGGTGAGCATTACGACGTGGGTGGGACAACACCGGGAAACGTTCGATATACGGGCAGGGCCCCTGGATGGGTCGCAGTAGACGTTGTGAGTGTGTGAGCTCGGCTAAGTGCCCTGTCAAGAATATACGGGCGGCCAAGCCGGGGCCAAGAAGGTGAGACAAGGGGCGAACGGCCGGAACATGTAGGGATGTAGGGTGCAGCCCTGGTATGAGGAGGAAGATAAGCTGACCGGGACACACGCGAAGAAATGTCAGTTGGCTTCCCTTAGAAAACTCCCCAGTGATCTCTTATAAGGCCCGATAAAGCATGCATGGACTACGGAGCGAAAGGCAGACCTCGAGGTGTCAGCGGCTGTCGCTAGGGAACCAACGCCGCTGAGCTCCGACAACAACGGCACCCGGTCCTGAGATATCCGTGCGGTTGTTGACTGGATGCCATGGCGTAACCGCGAATGCTGCACTGGCATGGGGTCAGTTTTCGTGGCGGGATACGACAACATGCAGGTTTTAATGGCGGTTAGCTTAACAACCCAGGCGCGGCTGTGCCGCTGCCGGTGCAGCAGCAGCAGCAGCAGAAGGCACCGTTCGTATAATGGGAAAGAGGACCCAAAACTGAGCTTCGGTCCGGGGCATTCCGAACACCTTGTCAGAAAATATCTCGACGAAGCTTGGCCGCGTCCTAGCGAACATGAGAAGGCTGCTGCAAACCCAAAGCGCCTGCACCTGATCGGCCGGGCCCCGGCAATAGAAACAACGGCAGATCCGGCAGCAGCGGTTCCGGCGAGGAAAAAGGGGGCATCATAATGGCGTTAGGCACGGGGGCAGAGTGGGTTCAGGCCTTAGGTTCTGGTCTGACGAGGCCCTGTTAGTAATAAAGGCCTTCCAGCGAAGGGACGCAGAACATTCCATCCCACGCATCCTTATTACGTTTCCTCCGAACCTCTCTAACTGGGTCGTTCGGCAGGGTTACGGAGCCTACGTAGCGCTGCTGTACGGCATGGTGGCGCTGCTGGCAGCCAACATTGGGTTGTGCGTTTGGGTGGCTTGGTGCTTCAAGGAGCAAAAATTTCCGGTGGTGTGGCCCATTAAGGTGCGGTTATACGAGCGCATGACCCGGCCGCGTCGCATAGCTTCGGAGCTTTCAATGCGTTCGGGAGGTGCGTAGCTGGAAAACCCCTGTGAATTGTACAGGGGAGCGTGAACTGTACAGGGGACCCGCCGTAGAGTGGGGTTGCCAGTGTCAGCCATATAGTACCTCCCTGGTCACAATTGTATGTTATGAACACTTAGTCCGGCGTAACCTCGTGCTGTATGTTCATTCACGCACATCATCATGGGTATTAAAGGGAAATAACCTGGATTTGGAGAACCACCGGGGCTACTTGCTCACCTGTTGGTTGGGGACGGGGAAATATGAGGACTTGATATGGGTCACGGACAAGAGAGAGGCAGTCAGGAAAGGAGCCAGTCTAATGGCTACTCGCGCAATACGCCGGCCCCACGGATCAGCACTTTGCCCACCGGCCCCTTTGTTTTCACAGGTCCTTCGCTTCTTCACCAGCATATTCTTCCAGGCCTTTGACATTGCATCACTGAATCTGCTCCAGGTGGGGCTCCCGTTCACGAACAAACAGTGAACGGGTGGGGTTGGGGGAGGAGGATGTTAGGAATAAAGATCCCTGGCAAGGAAGCCAACAAGGTGTGATGGGAAGTTGTCTAGCTCTGCTTGCAAAGAGCTTCGGAGAGGATGCAGGTCGAAAGGATAAAAGCGGTTTCGTAGGTTGTACGGTGGAGGGCCTGCAGCTTTCCTGAGAACCCTTTAGCGTTGACTTGCATTCCCCTCACTTTCTTATCATCCAAAACTTGTGGTAGTCTCTTTACTGTACTGGACTTACTGCTGCAGGTCGGCATTACTTGCCGGATCAACGGTCCTAAGAAGCCACATATGCACCTGGCGCTATTCCCGGATTACAGTAAGAAGGCCGCAGACCCGGGGAGGAGGATCAAACCTGCAAGGGTGTAGGAAAGCTACGGGGCTCGGCAGGGTCTCGGAGCACATGCAGCAAAGAAACAACAACAATAATAAGTATTATATAATCAGAATAATATAACAAAATACTGATAATATATTGATAATGATTAATAATAGCAATATACTAATAAATAATAATAATAATCATAATATTAATATATGCAGAAAGTATCAGGATCAGCCAAGAACAAGAATGCGCAGAAGCAGAAGTGTGAATGGCGGAAAGCCGTTGACACGACGGATTGCGTGACCGGACATGACGAGTTCCCGGCGATGACTATCATGCGAATAAATAATATTTATACATGAGTACTAAATATGGACCGACATTCCAACTCGCCAGACAAGACTTGGCGCTGTCATCTTACCATCGATCCCCGCATTGATCCTCGGTGGGGGGAACCTAGCCCACCTCGTTTACCATTTGTAGCTCTCTTGAACCACCATAGTGGTCGTAAATCTCCTGCTGATCATCGGTTCACATGATTTTGGGTGGTGTGGTGCAGGTTGTGCTTCTATGCCCCAGGTGGTCCATGCGGTGGTCTCCGGCGCCAGGTGGGAGGAATGCGTGGCGGTGCTGGGAACTGTAAAAAAACATTTAAAACGAGACCTGCGAAAGGGATGCGATCTTGGGAAACGGTGCGGCGTTACGAATATCATTTCTGGCGGGCAGCAGTGTTTTTTCCGTTTTTGTGAGTCTGATTTTGGGTACAGGTCAAGTAACGAAGAAATTCTTTTCCGTAACGGTGGTTACAAACTTGCAACGGCAAAAAAGGCTAGGGAGCATGAAAACCCCTGAATACCACCTTGCCTCAGCTCGTAAAAGGATCTCGGCTCTTAATGGATGGCTCTGTCGCACACAATGCATGTGTGGTTGCTGCTCACCACGTCATTAAGTGGAAAACTGGAAATGTTCTCTGTGTATGGAAACGTGCTGATCGCCAATAAGTCCTGGGCATACATGTACATGCAGAGAACCATCAGGCTGGAGAACCCCACTCACCTAGTGGATCTATTATACGTTTCCTAGGCGAAAAATGTCTCTTCTGTGAAATCTACCGGGCCTTGCCCCGGTGCCCCAGCAGTGGGAGGGGGCCCTTGAACCAGGGCTAATAGCTTAATAAATTCAGCTGCAGATAACACCCCATTAGAAGATTCCAAAACTTTGGTAATCTTGGACCAATATTTTCCCATAGACACCCCAGGATAGTTTACCTTGTACCATCCATCGCAAGTAACAAGCCCATGCCCTGACCAATTTTCCTGGTTACTGCTTCTCAAGTCCAAAATATTTTTTATTGGTTATGGAAAATTAATTGGTTACCGAAGAAACCACTCGCGGGCAGATGGTAATAAGGGAACGAAAGGGCTGGTATTCACTCTTGCCAAGTGCCTGGCAAAGTGGAGAAGTGAAATGCGGCACGACATGGTGCTTGAGGGGTTGCATGGAAGACAGAGGGATGATGAGGGAGAGGAGTTGTCACGAAGGGAATAGCAGAGAGGGATGGCTGAGGGAGGAAATGGAGGAGGTAGAACAGGATTCCACGCTCAGCTCGTCCGCAGCTCGGGCACAGCGAGGATCAAGCAGGACTCCAGACATTTGACTTTTGACGTCTGAATAAGAACGCCGATTGTGCATTGGGCCTGTGGTGTGACGTCCTTGATTTGGCTTCAGCAGCCATTTTGCGACAAGGCGCCCGCATATCGGACCCATACACGTGCTCCCGGAGATGACAGGTCCCCACGATACATCCGATGATTTCATCATGATATGCTCCTTGTCGTTGTGTTGTTCGCAGCTTATTGGTGTTCATTGCGCTGGCGCTGCTCACAAACATGGCTGAGGTAAGGGATTAGCAATAGTGGGGATTAGCAATTGCGGGTGGTGGGAGGGCCCGTCCGCGATCGATGGAGCTATCTTGGCTGCTGAGTTTTCTTCTCGTCGCGTGAAAGGACATCCAGGTCGACATCCAGCTGGGGCATACGGGATCGCAAACGGAATGCGGTGTCGCATAGCAGCGGGCAACCCGAAGCTAGTCCCGAATAACCGGCATCAATCCATCTAGCCACTGCAACGCGTGGATCGGGCAATAACGATGAAAGTTAGCCTAGATGTCTTGGCATATCGCTCCAAAAAGGCGCAGCTAGCAAGTGATTGCCTGAAATCTGTGAGGATTCTTCATCCAAACCCTTTCTATTTCGCATTTTATGCACAGGTGGATGTGAATCCCAAGAGCCGGCGACCCATGGCTCTGGGGCATAGCGGGGCCGAAGTGTCGGCCTTTGCGCTCAAGGTGAGGCAGGACACCCGCTTCCCCACCTTCGGGGTCCAGGAAGATGGGATGTCTCCGGCAGCAACGAGCTTGTGTCGGATGGCCAGTTTAGCCCGGCCACAACTGCTGGCCTGCATAGATGGGGTCGGGGTTTAGTTGAATCTTGCATCGTGAATATAGTTGTTCGTTCGGCACCGGGTCATTGGGACGCACAACTGTGACCCAACGCATGGGAAGGCGCCTGTGCAGCAGGGGCTCGGGAGTCTACAGGAGGACCGTTAACGAGAGCTGAATGGGTGTGGCCATGAGACCCTTATCCTAATGTCCATTCTACATGATGGAGTCTTAACAACCGAGACTCCTTACTGTCTGGCCAGATCTATTTGTATGGGTATCCGTGAGCCTCATACACTTCATGAACTTCGTCCGGCGCGTCGTAGTCCGCTATCCCTGTGTGTAATTTCTCGTATCCTGCCAACTGCTTGGTGGGAGAGGCATCGCACACCAGCTCCTCAATGTTGGCATGTGTCCACGGGTTTCCGCTCCCTTCAGGTGTTGATGACGCTGGTGGACGTGTTTCTGGGATGGCCCCGGGTGGCGGCCTGCGTATACCTTGCGCTGTCACTAGCCATGACGTATCAGTACATGAGATGGGTGAGTGAGCATGGGAAGGTAGCAGCAAGTCAAGTTTGTAGTGGGTGGCCTCGGAGTCGCTGGACATCAAACACGATTACTTGACATAATGTTTAAGGTTTCGAGCAGCTTGTAAGGATGGGCCAGGAGGTAGAGCCCGAACATGAAAGTGTGCATGCACTCACTCCCCGGGGCTCCTGCCGTCCGCGTGTGTCTTTCACCTCTGCTGCAATATTGATACGTGTAACTAGCCGTCCATTAATGCCCTACCCGTCATTTCTGTCTAACTACGTTGCTGTAGCGCCCATTCCTAACTTCGTTGTCTCGGCTGCGATGCCTTGCCACCAAGCCGCCAATGCATAGTGAGCCTCCTCTGTACACATAACCCCGGCTTATTAGTGCTAATGCACCGCACCCCGTCTTTCTTTTCTTTTCTTTTCTCTCTATTAGCTGACCAAGTCTTGTTTGCAATCATTTTTTCTATTCCGAACCCGCAGAGCCCCAGCCTGGTAGGCTGGGTGAACCACCTGAAGGCCGCCTGCTCCATCGCCATCGTTTGGTGCTCAGCCAACCTCATGTTCCTGGTGTTTCATCCGGGTGTCAAAGAGGGCAATAAGGCCTTCTCGAAAGCCATAACTATTACCATGCTTGCGGGCATAGGTCCCACGTTGGTGGGGGGATTTGTGGCGTCGGTGCTTCTCTTGCGGAGGGCAGCGGCGCAGGCCACGGCCGCCATCAGGTGAGGTTAGAAGGTTAGAGCGATGGGGAGATACAAGAAATCGAACCACCCGTGGAAGGTTTTAATGCACGTTTGACATTAGGGTATGACTTTGGGGCTGACGTAAAGACCAGGATTGTCTGTTGCCAGGGCCAGGTTGTGTCCGTGTGTTTGAATTCTGGAGGGGCCGGTTGGGTGCATCGTGGTGCAGCGCCTGGGGGATTCCCGTCCGTGCCAGCATGCTGCGATAGGCCGAGGTGGGATGGGAAAAGCGTGGGCGATAGACGGAAAGAGAGGGTTAGGTAAGACGGGAGGAGACCATGAGACAACCCCCTAGGCACCGTCTCGGTCCAGCTTGGCATGTATTAGGGGGCACCTTTGGCATAGAAGGCATTCTTACTGACATGCCCGGGCTGTGGCTCCTGCCGACATGCGGGCGTAAGGCTCATTTACGTTTTGAGACTGGATCCCCACGGTGCTGTGTCCGTGCTGCCGTGCTGCCTAAGTGGCCTTCGGCTTGATGGGTCGATGGCGCGCTGGTCGTATCTTTGCCCACCCCATCTCATTTCTGCATGTCCGTCTATTCCTTCCACATTCGCACTCTCAACCCTTTGCCTGTTGTCTCTGCCTTTGCAGCACGGCGGCCGAGAAGGGCGTACCTCTGCAAGACATTGTGGTGGACCTGTGGACCAACCCACGGGACGTCGAGATTGCATCGAGGTAGGGGAGGGTCAGGGAAGCGCTGCCGATCCGGCTGTTGTTGTTGGACACTGCCAGTGCATGGACCTTTTGTCGCGGATTTCGGGCACTGCCCGGGCAGTTTTCGTCCCATAACATCCCGCTAGTCCTCATTTGTCATGTGCCTGTGCCTGTGCCTGTCGCGGCCCCTCCTTGTAGGTGCTGCCGCGTGTGGGTGGACCGGAATAGTCTGGACAAGGATACGGTGTCTCGGGCACAGGTGTTCATAAAGGTGAGCTAATAAGGGACCCGCGTGCTGGGAGTTGGGGACAGTGGGAGGGGATGGAAGGCTAGCCAGGAGAGATTTTCGCGGGTACGGAATGGGAGTTGACATGAAAGGCGTCAGAGGAGAACGACACGGTTCAAGTCGTGTTTAAATGATGCGTTTACCTCCTTCCTCCTCCTCCTCCTAGCCGCTTCGGCATCGCCTGTCTAACTGCAGATGCGCCGTGGGAGCTAAAATCCTGCGTCCTGGAATGCACTGCATCTCTGGAATGGAGGGATGTATGGAAGGAGCCTGAAATCGAACCCTTTCCAGGAAGGTCCCTTAAATAACGTTAAGTCCTGATGAAATGTGCGTCGTCGTATTTCTGACTGAACTATGCCTTCACTGTAGGCGGGTATGGAGCTCTTCCCCGGCAACGCCTTCGTGTCGCTGGTCCAAGCAAACTTCATGATTGACGTGCTCGGAGTGGCGCAGAGCGGAATGCGCCAGGTGGAGGTAAGGAACACGGAGAACAGGGTAAGGGCGGGCCTTCTGGGGCCAGAGAGTAGGAAAAAAGGGTCAACGATGCTATGCCATATCATCCTGGGCTCTTTCAACTCGGAAAAACGCTTGCGTATGGCAGCAGGTCTGATGCTTCTGGTTTCAAAAGTTGGTTGGCTATCTTTTAGGCAGAAGCATCTTGTATTCCATTAATCGGGGATCGGTGATTGTTGCTGTGGCTCTGACTTGCGCATGACCATTGAATGCCCTGTTCACTGCGCACCAGCCTCTGAAAATTGTGATTTCCAAAGTAATTGTTGGTCCACGTCTTTTGACCTTACCGAGCTCATCCCTGGTCCTGCTTCCTACATATCATCCGCGTCGGTACCACCCTTAACTCTGTCGGCCTCCACCCTTCCCAACTCGCCTGCTTGCTTCCAGGCCGCCCGAAAGTTGAAGCCCAGCCTCATGAGCCGGTTCATTATTTTCGTCCGCATGCAGCAGGCGCAGCAGAAGGCCGCCGGCAACAATGCGGGCGGTGTGGTGGGCTCCAACATGGACCTACTTGGGTGCGTTGACAAGGACTATGTTGGAGCTGGGTTGGTGGCATACCAACCCTACAACCTTAAACCCTAAAATCCTAAAACCCTAAAACCCTAAAACCCTAAAATCCTAAAAAGGGGATTTCAGACGTGCGGAAGTGGTGCCGGGTACAACACTTAATGTCTGTTCTGTTGATGTCTGTTCTGTTCCTCTATCCGCTCAACGACCGTGACTGATCACACATGTGTTACATATGTCGTCGGCCCTCTTCAGGTTTGTTGAGTATCAGCGCAAACAGCGCATGGTCGTGCGGCTGCATCGGGATGCGCTCACCGCCATGTGTAACTTCTGGTGGGTGCCTGTCGGCATCAAATGGGTGCTTGCATGGAATGCAGAGCTCGGGGGTCACTGCATTCATGTATGCGTGCGTGGCATCGGAAACAATTGTTCGTTGCCTGTGTGTGGTATCGGCAATGTTGTATACGATGCCGCCAAAGCGATTGTCGTTCACCTTCAGCCGCCTCCTGCCTTCCTGTCTAACCACCGCTGCCCCAATCTCTCTGCGGCTCACATGCAACCCCTGCATCGAATCCGCGTCTCAGGAAAGCGCTGGATGCGCACAACGTGTCGTTCACATACCTCAGCAAAGCGCTGGCAGTCATTGAGATGTCCGTGACACGGGTGGGTGCCTGGCTGATTGGCAAGCGGACGGGACGAGTGTGCAATTCCCTCGCAAGAGACGATTACCTGGCTAGGGCATGCTGTGTACTTTCACATGTGCGAGCAGCCGAGTTGCGATCTTTGGTTTCAGCGATTCTGTTCCACAGGCCCCCTCTCCCGATGGACACTCAGTCATCGCAGCTGTCGGTTTTAAAAAACAAAACTGCATGTTAGCAACTCGATACGAAAGATTATCGGTGACTGTCTAGCGCCCTCACCAAATCATTCTTTTATGGCCAAGCCCCCGAAGGGGTCAATATTAGAGTATACCGGGTCGGGGAGTCAAGGGATGAGAGATTTTGCAAACATGACTTAAATAGTGTATGTAAGGGGTACGCAGCAGTCAGGTGCTCGGTTAGCGTTCGTTCATGGCCTTTCAGGACAACTGGTTGGGCTGGATGCCAGCTGGTTCCGTCGGTGCTGTCTGATCATACGCTGCCATACGCTGCCGCCACCTACCGTTGTGTTCTGGAAACTTGATGGAGGCAATCGAGTCATTTACGTGAATGGCTGTATGCACATATCCCCTTCCACCTTGCGGTCCATCGCTAGTTGGCGCTCTGAGTTGGCGAACGCGTCCTATCGCGTTATTCCATGCTAATGTGTTCAGAGCGTAGGCTTGCTTTAAAACTCTGATTTCCTCAGGGCCATGCTGTTTTTCCCTTCCACTGAAGTAATGCGGTCAGGACTATTTAACATCTGCCATCATCCTGCTTTAAAATCTATGATTTTTCTGGACTGCAAAGGCAGGCAGCGTCTCCTGAAGTACACGCGCACGCCCTTCCCGCTTACTGGTCTCGCCAGCTGTTATCGCGTCGTCCGTGTATGCCTGTGTCCATCCCTTTTCACTCACACAGTACTCTCATCGTCCCCCCCCTCCCGTTTGCCCTCTCCTTTGTTTGTCGTAACCCCCTGTTCACTCGGCCACTCAACCGCGGGTATCGGTATTTTAGGCGCAAACGGCATACCACCTTGTGCTTGAAACGTACGGCAACAATTACCGGCTCGTGCGTTTGTACGGCAAATTCTTGGAAACTGTGAAGAACGATCCGTGGGGCGCCTTGGAGTACTACACTGAGGCTGACCGTCTGGAGCAGGAGAAAAACGACGATGGCGCCGGCCCGTTGCTGCCCGATGGTGAGATGTTTTTTCGTAGGAGAATACCACTACAAACGTTCATTATAGGATAGAACTGAAAGAGTGGTAGTCCCGGCAGAAATGTCTGGGTTGCGGCTCTATGGAGCCTTGGTTGGCCGTTGATAGGGCTTGCTACATGCGGCTGCAGCTCCTTCCGTCGATACATTATTTGTCGTTTGTTTGACGGGTAGCTTAGTGTACAAAGGGTTTGTTGTCGCAGTAATGCAATCCAGTCCACAGATCTTATGCGTACATCTTAGCGGGACACACAAGACGTCGTTTTTTTATTTCTAAGCGATGCAAAAGTCTGGTAGTTCACCTCCTCTGCGTTTGATGCTGACCTGGGTCGTCCCTCGTCCGCTCTCCTCGTAAACAGGCACACCGCTCAGTCGAATGGACGAGCTGGCCACTGCCGTCCTGCTAATCTCGTCAGTAGGTGAAATCCAGATGGCCAACAAGCAGGTGCATCATCTCTTTGGCTACAAGAAGGGTAAGCAAGGCACTTATTTGGAGAGGACAAGGAGGAGCTCACGAGATGAAATGCCTGCAGAGCTGTAGAAAGGCTAACTGATTTGGCGGCCAGCCATGGGGAATCAAGTCCTGTCCGTCCGTCCGTCCGTCCGTCCGTCCGTCCGTCCGTCTGTCTGTCTGTCTGTCTGTCTGTCTGTCTGTCTGTCCGTCTGTCTGTCTGTCTGTAGCGACACCATGATCACTCCTCTCGCGCTACGTTCTCCCAAGCTGTTTTGCTTCCTTGGGCTCTTTGGCGTTTTCATTCCTTGAATTTTACACTTCACGTTTCCTCCATACCTCCCCCTCGGCGACCCACACCCCGGCTAGGCGAGCTGGACGGCAAGCCCATCACCATGCTGTTGGCACCCCAGAGCAGCAAGCGCATGACGCAGTGCCTGGCAGGGCTGGTAGACCAGAGCATGACGGGTTTGGGTCAGTCGACAGTGATGCTGTCGGAGCAGGGCGGAGCCAACGCTCCAACAACAATGGCCGCGGTCCTAGGCATGCACCACGAGCGGATGGCCTTCCCGATGAGGGTCACTATCACCAAGGCGACAGGCACGTTGGGTCCGGGGAAACTGTATCACAGCTGCACTGGCTGAAGTGCCGTCGGCTTTGGTTGATGAGACCGGCATGCAGCAGGGTGGGTCTACGGGTGGCCGGTCGGTTGGACCGAAGGACCGCCAACGATGGTTTTCAAGTTGGCAGACTTCTGCTGGGTAATTGACTTGCTGCTTTGGGTAGGCCGGTGGTGGTTGGGAATGCTGAGCAGAACTAACCTCCCGCCGATCATGAAGGCCGTCCAGGAGGGCCTTTTGCATAGCGACGCTATTCGTACCCATGCCCTACGTAGCCGATTCTTTTTGAGGTGCTTGCTGCAGTGCGCCATCCCCGTCCTGCTGCTGGTTGACGTCCTCCTCTTTGCATTCCATTTCCCTGTTTGAGCCCCTATCCTCCTTATCCACTCCGAGGACCTGACCCGGAACTGGCGCGCAGGTGTGGGCGAGGACTCCACCTTTATCTCGCTGCTGGAACCCGTGCATGTTGCCAAGGATGCATCGTACTTGTGGGTAGCGCCCAACGGCGTCATTGCGGGCTGCGACCCCCAGTTCGTCGCTAATTTCGGGTAGGCGTTAATGGCTGGCTGCATGGATGGTTGGATAGACGGCTCCGTTCCCCTGGAGTCTGAACCTACACATTGGTTTCTCGCTTCTGCAGACGCTTGTAGCTCCTTGCCTCAGATAATGTCAAGAAGGTCCAAAACCCGATAATCACCCACGTTCCATGTCGGCGTTTCGTTGATAGGATTTGCTTCCCCGTGCTTCTCTGCCAGGTTCCTGCCTAATGATGTGATTGGCGCCCACCTCGGCGACTTCCTTGTGTGCGACGGTGACCTGGAGGCTCTGCGCACCCACGTTGCCAACATCTCAATGGCGTCTGCCATCGACCGCTGGGAGCTGGATGATAGCGAATCAGAGGACCACAAGTCTCAGCCGGTGGGCGAGTCAGTCAATATCCTTCACAAGTAGGTGTTAGGCTGAACGCATGCCGGACAGAAACTGGTGTCTGTTCTTTTATGTCAGCAGGGTTGATACGGGAATAAACGTATGGAAGCTAATGGTGCTGGGGATTGCGGCGGCGGCGCAGTGCAAGTCTGCAATGCACAGTCAGTGCTTCTAGCCCAGGGGAGCACCCTCTTACTTCCTCCGTCCTAATGGCCGCAATTGCCCTCCCCTTCGTCCTCCACCCAATAGTGGTTTTTAAATTACGTTCCTCTCGATTGCGTGATCGCGTTTTGCTTTTTCGAGCACCATATCTCGACCGGACATGTTATTAGTTTGGTCCTCCATGCTATCTCTCGCTGCGTTGGGTGGTTTCTATTTCTCCCGGATAAGTCCTTCAAAGCATACATAGCCTACCCGGTCGTCCCAACCTCTCGTCGCCCTTGCGCAGCATTGCGGCGCACACGGGTCGTGGCGGCGCTGCGCCCTGTCACGTGTCCCATCGCTTTTATCATCCGCTGGCGTGTGAAGCTGCGGGCCGCAAGCTGGGTACGTCGCATATTCGACGACGCCTGTCAAAGGACTCGGATTGCCTCGCCTACGTGTCTTGCCTTACGTGACATTGTGTTTTTGTGGTGCAGTTGTGCTGCGCCTTTGATTTGGGCCACATGTTCCGCACTGTGCCACAACACCGCCTACACACGCTGCTCCGTTACCTAACTCCTTCATCTGTGCGTTCCATCCCACTCTCGTCGTAGACCTGGGTGATGCCACGCTGTACGAGATCCGCATCTGCCGTTCGTCGATTGATCCGTTTCTAATGCTGGTGACGGACCGGAAGGGCAGCATCAGGTTCGCATCCCCGCAGCTGACCTCCATCCTATGTCCTCGCGGCGGCAACGCGCCCGGTGGTCAGCTCAATGACAGCGACGCGTTCAAAGATCGCACTGACATGCAACATAAGGGTCACGGGCTAGCCATTCTCAGCGGCGTCGCGGCAGCGCACGGCCTAATTGGTGGATATAACTTGCGGGACTTCCTGCCAAATCCGTGGAAGGACATCCACATCAAGCTGCTGAAGGTGAGAGGGATAACAAAGGGAGGGGAAGCCTGCGGGGGCGTTGCGAGATGGGGCCTGAGGGGTGTGAGAGCGAGGGGAATGATGGCATGCTAGCTTCAATGCTAGCTTCAAACCCACTGGGCAACGCCCGCGAGACATATTTTGGCCTGGAGTAGTCTTAAGTCTTGCGGCGCACGGCTGCATAATCCATATCAGCGCAGGCACCCACGGCACTCAATCCTTCGTTTTCAAACGACATGCACACCCTATGCCGGGCGTGTCGATCATGCTCGCTTGCGGAACGTCGGGCACATCGACCCAACCTGCTGCCCAACCTCCGCTGTAATGCGGGTCCATTCATCCAACTTAACCTACGGATCGCCGTTTCCACGTACCCACTGCGCAGGACACGTCTTCTAATGCTGGCATCTCTCGCAGCATGTGGAGTTGCACTCGCCAGCAGAGCAAGGGCACCAGCATGCAGATGCACGACGCACATGGACAGAAGTTCTTTATGCATGTGGCAACCACCAATCTGGAGGTGGTCGGGGAGCACCTGCACATCATTCGCATGGCCCAGTAAGTCTAAGTGGGGTCACGGGGAGGGGACGTACGGAGGGGAGATCGGATGCGGAGCTTAGCCGGAAGCGGCGCCCAGGAAGAATGGATGGCTTGCAAATTGTTAGTATTGAGGCTGTTGGATTTAGAGCGGCTTGAGTTTGATGGATGAGGGGCTCGATGGAGTTTGGCGAATTGTGGAGGCAACTCGAAGGCATGTGTGTGTGTCTGTAGCAGCGATTGGTAGAGGGGTGCAAGGCTGAGGGATGAAAAGGGGTGGAGCAGACGCTAAGGAAAGAGAGGAAGTAAGACGTCCCGAAACGAGTGGCAAGCAATGACGGCAAGGCAAGATGGACCTTCAAGGGACGTCGAGAACTTAGTGGGGCCGGGCCGGTAAGGGAAAGAGGGTATCGTGTGGAGGAGCATGATGTGGCGCCGTTAATATTTCTGTTCCGCTCTCTCGAACAAATTTCACCCGTGTTAATCATTCCTATTCTGTTTGTCGTCCCGATGATTGGCCCGCAGTTCCAGCCAGGAAACAGCGGTATCGGAGCGCCGGCTGCGGCTCCATGTGAACTCAGAGGGCGTCATCACGGAGCTTGCCAAGGACACGCATTGCCAGCAACTGTTCGGGTTCGATCCTAGCCAGGTGCGCAGGCAAGATGGGCCGTAGGGAGTGCAAATTAAAACCGAACAGGACGCCCATAAATACTCATGGTTCTAGTTGTATTCCTTACGCATCAAGCTACCGAAGGCTGCAATATGTAAAAGATAGCACGAAGGAGGGAATACCTGGCAGTGTTCCGGTGAGTAGTACTTGAATAGCCAGGATTTGGGATTTGGGATTTGGGATGAAAGGGGCAGAGGAAGCGGTGTTGAGCAAAACGAAGTTCACACAAGGTTGGGAACCAAGTATGAAGCAGGACGTCTGCATGCGCGTGGTATGCATGTGCGCTTATGCCACTTGTGTGTGTGCACTTGTGGAGATTCGCTTGCGTGTGTTTATGTGTGTGCGGGGCGTCGATGCTATGGTTTCCGTGGAACAGCATGTGGGCAGATATATATCGAGTTGGGCTGGCAGAGGTGTGCAGCGCTGTGCCACGCAGCGTAAACCCCTTTGTGTATCCTGCGTGCTTCTCTCCCCAACCTTCCCCGGCGCCTTTGCCTTCTTCTTCCCGTATCAGGTGCTGGGACGGGCGCTTTGGGAGGTGGTAGATGGGCTGGAGCAGCAGCTTCTAAACCGCCCGGGATCCTCACTGAGCCGAGTCACAGGACCGGGGCAGGGCAGCGCGACGGCGTTCTCGGCGATGCTTGAGGGGTGCGGCGATTGAGGGACCGGGGAACCCGGTGGTTTACATTCACACTTGGCTGACTGAGCAAGTTCCTAGCCAGATTCGCAGCGGATCATCGCTTGCCCGGCTGTCACTATTGCATGCTGTAGGTGCATTCACGCAAATGACCCTGTCTCTCCACCGGCCCTTCATAGCCTCGCATGTTAATGCATGTTGCAGAACGTTTCTTATCTTGGCGACGATCTTGGTCACCTTCCCATGCAGGGTGATCCACGCGCCAGGCCGCTCCTACCGTGTCGCGGTTCTGCCGCCCGCGCCCCTGAGTAGTGTCGAACACGCCACCTCCCGTGGCAATATTGAGCTGGTCGCGGCGCAGCGCGCAGCGCAGGTCCGTGCCGCCATCATGACTGTACACATCCCACTCCTGTCGGACGACGAGAGTGAGGGCGCCGATGCCCTCGCAGTTGGCAGCTCTGGAGACGGAGCTGAGTCGTTCGCCGCCCGAACCCCCGGCATCAGCGGCGATGGCGCAACGAAGGATGGCAAGGTGCTCCGGCAGGTCGACGACGCAAATATATTGGTGGATTTGTGGCCGTTGCATAGCGTTAGTGGTGTGCTGGAGCTGAACAGCCTAGGGCGCATTACCGCTGCGTTGGAGGAGCACGCGCGACCTGCGGGGTTGCTCTTCGGCGTGGCGACCAAGTCGCTTGTGGGCCAATCACTGACAGCCCTTGTACCGTTACCGCCGGGTAGGGACGAGGTGGGCGACCTGCTTTCCGCGGGAAGCCGCAGCAAGAAAAGCAGCCTCAAGCAAACGGTGAAGGACCCCGTCGTCAAGGTAAGACATGCGCGGAAAAGAGAGAGGTAATGTGCGTGTCCAGGGCATGAGAGCGCCGACTGTGGCCCTCGTTCTTTACCTGCCCGTCTCGCACACTTGCCACAGTTGACCTTCTGTCATGTATTTGACAGATTGTAATTCTGTCAAATACATGCTTCGATTTCACGGAACTATTTTGGTTTTCCATGTGCGGTTGCGCCTGACATTCGTCTCCAGCGCTCGCCTCCTGTCTCGCCCACGTTTATCCGCCCGCAGGTTGGCCCCGTGCATGTACTGCAGGCCATCCACTCGGACGGCCACCCGTTGCAGGTGACGGTGCAGGTAGTGGGTAAGCCGGGGTCAGGGCAGCCTCTGACAGTGCTGATACGACCTCACGTGACACCCATGATGCCCAATGGCCGTGGCAGCACGGACGGCTTAAAGCTGCCACTAAACGCAGCGCTGGTGCTGCCGCCCGCGGTGGCTGGCGCTAGGGTCAGTGCCACAGGTGGCAAGCCCCAGAAATCAAGCAAAGCGGCAGAGGATAAAGCGGCAGCGGACAAAGCGGCAGCGGACAAGGCGACGGAACGGATGATCGCTCGACTCGAGTCCGGAGAGACACCGTCGATTCGGGAGATGGAGGAATTCGTTGTTGGCAGGTCGATGAATGCACGATCGGCCTTAGCTGCGGCTGCAGTAACAGCAGCGGCATCACCGCCAGGAACGGCATTTGCAGGCATGCCAGCAGCGGCATCGCGTGTGCTAGAGAAGAGCACCACGGGCCGCAAGCTAACACCCCCTGGGCATTCCAGTGGCACGGGTTTCGCATCGGGCGGCGAACGCCACAGAAACTCCCCTCGTGCACGCCCCGCCACGCCAAGCACGCCCGTAAAGGCTCCGGCTGAGTTGCTGCCCGTGGTCGGCTCCGATAGCAACAATGTCACTGCCATCGGGGCGGGCAGCGGAAGAATGGGCGACAGCGCTGAGGCGTCACCACTGCCGGGGCCGCGGGCCCCGCCACTGCCTCTGGCTCTGGCAGGTATGGACTTGGAGCTTCCACTGCCTGGGGTGGTTACTACAGCCGGCGGCGGCCTTGGTGCTGCAGGTCGAGCCGCATCGGCACGCCGCGACTTAGTTCTTCGGGAGGCAGGTGAGTGCATGCTATCGGCGAAGGTGATTTATCATGAGATGCTACGCTATCCGTCGTTTCGTTCCACCTGGACCAATTACCATGTATCCAGCCCATCCCGTCCGTGGAGGGATTGTCCATACTCGCACTGCGTCTGCGAACTTCTGACTGCCTCAGGGCCAGCGAAGCGAACGAGTGCGTCCAGCGGTGCCGCTGCCACTCCCAACATCACGGCCGCTCCCACCGCCACATTCACCGACGATGACTCGGCCATCGAGGGGAGCGCGGGAAACAAATGTGGCACCAGCAGCAAAGACGAACAGAGCGATGACCCGGACGCTGTGCAGGTGGGAAGTGGGACACGGATTGGGGAGAGCTTAGGAGTTTCGCTCGTTGGGACATCCCAGTCTCGAAGGGGCTACGGCGCTGCGGATATGCAGGGCTAACCTATCCGCCAAGGAGATGGCGTTAATTTTCGATGTTGCATGGCTGCCGCTGATGCTTGCCTGGACGCGCAGTTGGGACACCTGGTACGTGTCCTCATTTGCTGGTACGTGTCCTTGCCCCCAATCTTTCTTTTCTCGTAAGACCCTTTTCGACAGTTTCCCGTTTCACCTATAAAGCGCTTCGCCTGTTTACTTTCACTGCAGCGTGCCAGTAAGCCTAAAGCCCTGGACCGGATCCAGGAGTGGGTGTTCACAAAGGGCGAGGTCTACCAAAACGCGAAACCCAGGCCAGAACATTGTGTATCCACCGTAGACGACGAAAGCAGGGAGCAAGGCAGGGTCACCGACATGGATGATCTGGATAGCGACGGTACGGACGAGCGCCGCCCATCGCGCATCCGCTCGCCAGCAGTGATGATGGGGCTAGGAGGTGGCGGCGGTGGCGTCAGGACTGGCGGCGGGGCCGCTGCCAGCGGGCTGCAATCCGGCTCCGCTAACATTGCCAACTGGGTGGCTTCTGCGGGGCTGGAGGCTGCAACGGGCATGCAACAATTGTCCTATAATATGCCGCCTATGTTAGGATCGCCGACAGGGCTGTTTGCGCCCCCGCAGCCAGCGTACCCATCCCTGGCTGGTGACTTTGACGACGCAGCTAGCAATGGCGGCCAGAGCATTATATCTGGGAATTCAGGTGGGTGGACGGGTGGGCAGCTGGCGGACGACGGGATCGCGTAGGTTGGCAACATGCGACTATTGTAATGAGAGAATGCGAGCAGTGCAAACGGAACCATTTCCGTTTTTACGCCAATACCTGGTATTCCGAGGTCGCCGTACTCGAAGCCGTTTCCTACTTGCCTGTGGTGCGTGATTGGCGGCAGTTTGGCCGGAGTAAAGCCCCATAGCTCCGGCATGGGGTTCGAACTCACTGCTCTTACCACACGTGCCCCTAATTCTGCATGTCTCATGGAGCGGCTTGTCCTTAGGGTCCTGACACCTCGGCGAAATGCTTATCTTGGATGAACGGCGGGTTTGCTAAAGTTTGTTTCCCGTTGCAGGCGGCACAAGTGGCGGCGCCGAGTACAAACGCGGCAAGCGGTTCCGCAGCCTGGTGAAGCTGATGGACAGCAGCGAGGCAGAGCAGGTGCTGCGACGCTTCCGCTGGGGCGCCATCCTGACAATGGCGATCCTAGCAGCGGCGCATACTATTTGCTTCGCGCTAGTGGTGATCAGCATCAAGGTGAGATGCGGTGTAGAGAACCGGGGGGGAAAGTGCGCGGTGTCCGGTGCGGCAACCAGGGCATTCCATGTCCAGTGCCAACACTTGAGCTGTGTCTATTTTATTCCGCGAAGGTCTGGATGTTTATTACTTAATGGGGCAGTTATGTGGCAGTTATCGCCTTGCCTTTCTCCCGACCCGTTTGCTTTTTCGCTGTCCCGCTCACAGGGTCAGCAGCAATCAATGACGCAGCTCGTCACGGCGGGCCGCTCCCAGCGAATGCTCCACCAGGTGCGTGCGGGTGCAGAACAAGCCATATGTGTTAGTGAGTGCACCTCGCACCATTAATTCCTTGTAAGGTCGTTGGAATTGTAACCCACTATGTTGCTCATTCAGATTTTGTTCCATAACTTAGTCGCCAGCATGCTGCCACGGCCGAAGCCTCTGCCGGTCCGCTGCAGCAATTTGCCACTGCCACCGTCTTTGTTTCTCCTGCGCTGGCGGCTGCAGTCACTTTTGCCGTGACATCGTCGTGACATTCCAGGTGCTTGTTAGCCTGCGAGCCATGGACCTGATCTTCAAGAATAGAACATCCACTAACTTGTACAACAGATCGGATTTGGAGGTGGGGCCCCGAAGACTCCGGAATGGATATGCTTGCAAGGGGGTCTGGGGTCAAAAAGCCGCACGACATTGCAGGGCGATGGACATGGGGCGGGTCTGTCGTCAGTTGTCGACATGTTTGGCGGAATTCTGCCCTTCTCCGCAATGCTAAAACGGGAAGGGGCCTGGCCAAGGTTCTCGAGTTGGCAATCAATGTCACAGCGTATTTCTGGAAGTATTGTCTTAAGCTGCATGTTCCTAATGACCGTCCCTTTTTTTGAACGCCCGCTGTATTCTGAACCCATCGGCATATCCGCAGTCATTTGCGAACATGGTGGTTAGCTCGGCAACGCAGGTCAAGGCAAGTAGTGGGACTCGGGGATATACGGGGCCGGTGGGACTTCGCTTATGGCTTGGGTCTTCGCTCTGCAAGTATACCTTCGGTTGGGGTTTGGAAGTGCGGGTGGATCTGGGCTCGTTGTGGGGCGGACGCGTCCATGACGCGTTGTGAGCGGATTCACTGTCGTGCCTGTGGAAGTCTCATGCAATCATATTCGCTAAATCATGAATTGCAGTTGCTGGAAGGCTTCTGCATTGACGGCTAACTTGATCCATCACGACGGGTCGGCCCTAATCGGCTAAATCGTAGCCCTTGACTGGCTGATAAATCTGTTTTCCACATGCGGAAGCATGCAGCCGCTGCCTTAGAACCCTCATCGCTGCTCACTCCTTGTTGTGGCTATGGTTTATCCTATCTGCATGCACAGGACCTGAATAACTACGTGGCGGAGCACAACTGGAATCAGGGCAACGTACGCAATCTGTACTACGTACAAACCTTTCCGGTGAGGCCCGGTGCGGTGCAACATGGCGATGCGACGATAATTATAATGGGACGAGAGGAGCCGAACTTCTTAAGTCAAGATCCAACTCCTGTCCTATCATGTGCCATCCGGTCCCGTCCCGTAGAAATCCTTCCGCGCAGGGTAAAGCGGCTTGCTACTACCCTAGCAAGTATCTTTCGTCCCAATCGCTTTAGCCCCACCTACATCGCGCACTTTCATTCGAATTGATATGCCTTCCCAGGGTCACTGGGACACATTAGTCGGGCTCAGCACGTATGTATTTACGTAGGTTTGCGCTTGACATCCAGGGCCTAGATTTGCCTGTGCCGAGGTGGTGCCTGCTAAACGCTAACCAGGTGAACCCTAAAGCTCAGGAGGGCGGTGCCAGGAGGGTAACGTGGTGGCGAACGATTGCACATGTGGGCATTCGCGCGCGCAGCTACTTACCTCTCTGCTTGTCATCTCAGCAAGCTCATTAAAGTCATTGCCCCAATGCACGGTGCCTGACCCCCGCCCATCCGACCGGCCGCACGCCTCCTGTGCTGTGCGCCCTCAGGTCTGGTACAAAGTTAACGCGACCACGGGGGAGGACGTCTACGTAAACATCACGCTTTGGGTGAGCGGACAGATCATGGAAGGTTGGATGGGATGGGTGTGTTTTTGTTGATGGGTGGAAACGAAGGATGATGGGATGGAACGCACTGCACACAGCGTGGGGGCAGATTGCAGGGCGGGTAGTATCACATGTAGCATCACAATCACACTAACACAAGTGCTTGGACAGGAGTAAGTGTTGAGTGCGAGTGCGTGTCCCCTTCGCTATTTACGGTTTCTTGTTGGACGGCGTATTACACATGTAACCCCACCCCTGCCTTTTCTCCTCAATCTGGTCGATTACAGGACCTGGCGACAAAGGTGTACACCAGCAGCAAAGATGTGTACCAAAACTATAAGAATTGGTCTGATGTCAACATCAACATCTCGTCAACACCCTCAGGGCAGTTCCTGTTGAAGAGCGGCCCTGATCTGTTTACAGGATTTCGAAAGGTGATTGGTTCCCTGGGCTGGGGCGGAAATCCGGGCTAAAACCAAAAGCAACCTTGAGACGTGTGCAGCGAACCCACGAGACCTCGGGTGGCTTATGAAGGGTTTTCGGGAGGGGGGGACCTGGCCGTGCTACACTTGTTCTCTTGGACCCTCTTTCTCCTTATGCACGATACTACACAGCTCCAATATGTCGCGCCGCTCGCATCTGTAATAAACGCGCCCGTCCTAGCCTTATCTTTGTTTGCCTTGACGCCTTTCTGTTGATACCTGCCCGCAGATCCTTGACGACCTGTTGTACATCGCGATTCACAACACCAGCAATGTGAACGACCTACTTCTAGCTTTCCTTATGGCGGAGGGCTGCGGCGTTTCTGTGCTGGCGGCTGCCATGCTCGCATACTTGCTGCGCAAGCTGGCGCTGCAACGATATACTCTCTATGGTACATTCCTTGTCATCCCTGTGGGCCTTACGCGGGCGCTGTCGTCCCAGTTGGCCAATACCACGCTCCTGGAGGTGAGGGGCGATTGAGGGTTCATCCCAGGAATGGGATGACAAGCCGGTGGGATGGAAGCCGGTGTGCGTATTTTGGGAGGGATGGGGGAGGTTGACCAGCTTAAGGTGTATTTGAACTTTTGGTGTGTGGCGGAAAGTCGCGGGGCATGCTTTGCGAAGCCCGACGTAGCAGGTCATGGCGGGAAAGAGCGATGGACGGCTGGCTCCATGTCGTGCGGTCTGTGGCGCCAGGCTTGTGGCGCCGTGGCGGTCGTGCGCTAGGCCTGGGCAGGTCCTTGCGGCCTAGGGGGTTTTGGTTCTTACTCGCGCCGACGCCGAGGAACGTGTACGATTGCGGGTTGTGACTAGATCCTTTCGTGAGGAACTGAGGACCATTTGGAGGGATGACTATTGCGGGAACGACAGGATGGTGGGGCCAACTCCTGCTCGCAACGCCATGCCTTACAACTTGCTAACCATAGGAGGAGGAAGATGACGACGACGAAGAAGAAGACGGACCCCATGGAGAAGATGATAACGACAAAGTGCGTAAATTTATGTTTGGCTCGGGAGGGTAGGGGATACTAGGGTCCGAGGGGGACGCTGCCTCGCTATACCAAGGTTAGCAAGTGTTGGAGCCTTGCAGAGCTTGCTTCTACAGTGGAGAGGGACAGAGCAGGGGGGCGGGTTTAAGGGCTCGCTACGTGCTGAACACGTGCCAACTTTTGTGTTCCATATTCTTTCGACGATGATTTATATCCCTGGTGTCATCCCACTTATGCCTCCGTGGTTGTCGCTGACATCGTACCTGTGCACGCCCGTGACTTGATGTCGGGGCACACAGGGGGCCACGTCGGAGGCGGAGACCAACGGTGGTGCCAGTAACGGAAATAACGGAAATAACGCAAACAGCATGGGCAATAACAGTATCCGTAATCGACATGCAACCCTTGCGCCTTCCGCCACAGTCAATAGCCGCCGCCGGCCTAGCTTCCAGGCAGCCGTGTTAGCAGCATACGCCAAAGCTGCCGCAGCCGGCGAGACGCAGCACGCGGCTCGTCTACCGGCCGCGGCTGCTTCTGGCCCTGGTGCCACCATGATCAGCCGTAGTAGTTCCGTACAGCAGCGTAATATTGGTCCCATCGGGCCTAGCTGGCGCGACTGGCTCGTGTACAAGCTGCACATGTATATGCCTTGCCTTGCGAAGAGGTGAGCCGGCACAGGCGGTGGGCACATGCCGATGTATACGGTGAGACGGTGTGTGTGTATGCTGAGGTCGACAGCCCTTCGGCATGTGTCCCAACATGGGGGTGGCCCAAGGGCAAAGAGTGCATCCCTCAACAGTCTAAATACTACGCGGTACCATATCCCTTCATGGATACGGGTAGCACCGTGTCGTCTGCTTGTCCACTGCTGGCAAGTCTCCCCAGGCGACAACACCGCCGTGAGCCACTTCTGACTGCGACATCGATTACTACAACGCATGCTGACCTTTCATTTCGTTTCTTTCGTTACCCCATTTCATACCTGTGGCTCCAGTCCCTCCACCAACCAATCCGCATCGCACCTTGAGCTTTTACGCGTTACGGTTATCTGCGCTGTCATCCCCTCCTCCGCTTGCCGCTGCAGATCCCACACCGTGCACCCGACTTCAGTCCATGGTCCTGTGGAGCACCACCACAAGCGCCACCTTAAGCTTGACTCTAACGATACTACCCGTCTGCTGATGCCCTTCGTGCTGTGGTCATGTTTGGTGGTCACCTTCTACGCGGTATCGGTTACTGAACTCAAGGTAGGAATCATTCAAGTGGGTGTAGTCGCCGATGGGAACGCAGCTGGGGAAAGCAAACCGGCGCGGAAAGCACAGTGCCAGTGAAACGAAACCAGGGTATAGCTGCAGACGTAGATTCTGGTTAAGGGCCCAGAAGCACGCGGACTGGGCCCAAGAAAGAAGAAAACATTATCGAGACGGCTTTGCAGTATTCAAGGACCCCTGACCCGTCTTTTGTACGCACCCAGCAATAAGCAGCGAGGGTTATTTTGTGTCGGGCTACTAGGGTCGGGAACGCAGATAGCAACAGGAATGATATTGGAACTTTCAAGCCCCCCTGTAATAGCTCGCCCCATTTCGGCATCTGCATGCTAACCCGTGGAGTATACACCCAACCTATCTACGTAGTACGGACTGGACTGAGTGTCCCGAATCCCGCTCCCTCCCAATTCGTGATTTCTTCAGACGTCGAAGCCTCTGGTGGCTATTGCTAGTGTGAGCAACTTCAACACCGCTCGGACCTACCGCTCATGCTTCTACGCGCAGGTACGAGGAGAAGCCCGCGCGTGGTCCTTTGTTGGGGAAAGAGGGGCGGGGGAAGGAGAACAGGGCCCTCTCACTGCGGAGGCCGGGGCCGACTGGACAAACAAACACACTAGTTATCGCCCGCTTCCTCATTCGTTCCGCTTGGGCCTTCTATATGCGGTACATTCTATATACATGCACGATGCTTGATTGGTGATCGGGGACTCCTTCTTGACTGCCTTGCCTGGGCGACCAGTGTCCATCGTCTTTCTACCAGAGCCTATACAACGGAAATTCACCGCGTTCTCCCGGAAGTTTGGCATTTCGGCTCACCCCGCGCGGTTTGCTTCCCGCATCCCGTATTCCCGTTCCCTTGCACCCAACAGGAACTTGCCGCGGAAGAGGATCCGGCGAAACTGCCAGTTCGCCGCGCGGCGCTGAAAAAGGCGGCCACTATGCTAAGAGACGCATTCTACACACTACAGGTGGGACACCGTTGGATACCGCGCGGGTGATCGTCTGATCCGGTAGCCAAGCATTGCATCTGTCGATTGTGTTGCTCGCTCAATTTAAATATTCAGTCAACGGAGGTATAGGGCTTGTATTTGGTGTTGAGGTCCCGGTGGTGCTGTTTGCACGTTCATTTTCAACATGCTTTGGACCCACGGGTCCTCCGTAGGTTGGGATCCGAGCGCTGGGAACCTGGAGCTTCAGGTCTTTCGGGACGGGTGTGCGTTTTTGTGTCGTCGGCACTCCTCCCGCCGCCGGCTTATGCCAAAGCTGTCAGCACCTGGTTGGCAACGAAAGTCTGTTGTGCCAATCGTCCTTGCGTTTCGTCGCCATTGACCGTATGCCATTGCGATCCTACCTGGTACTTCTTCTTTTCATCTTCCGCCTTTCTATTACCTACATGTGCGAGATTTATCTATGTGAGACACTTAACACTCACACCTTCCCTCCTTGTGTTCCCCATGTTGGGCTACAGCTGGGCTCGGATGCGTGGAAGACCCTCGGTGAGGGGGTCTGGGTGTGGTTGTTACCCGACTTTGCGCCATGCAATAGAGCAAGGAATAGGGCTGCCCGACATGGGCGGTGGTAGTATTACACCGAAAGAGATATTAATAAGGAGTTTAGATAGTTGGAAGTGGCCAGGTGCGAATGGTTACTGGTTGCGGATGAAATATGCATTTAGTGATCTTTAACTGGTGGATGCACCTTTTGCCTACGGATTTGGCGGCGGCCTTGCACAAACCTTGTGGTTTGCGAAAGCACGAGAGGATCATCTTGCCTTGTTCTTAGCTTCATGTAGACGTTGCCAAGGTGGGTGCAGAGCCGCAGACTGGGACAAACCATTTGACAGGGCCGCTCAACAGCAGCTGCCGGGCTTCATCCAGGAATCGCTGTCTTGCTATGCAGCCTTAATCACCTGGGTCCGCCGCATACCATCCCGGACGTAATTGCCTGGCGTGGCGCCCCCGCCATGCACAGCCGCACAAAACCTGCTGCCTGTCATTTTTCAAGGTTTGCTGATACGGGTGCTTCTTTTCATCGGTCATCGTTGCCACTGACCCAGGCAACGACACGGAGCGCTTTCCCGAGGTGTCCATTGGCATGTCCTACGAGACCGGGGCTCTGCACGAACTCTTCTACACGAACACCGACTGTCTGCGACTCCCGCCTGCGGAGTGTCCCGGGACTGACTACCGCTGGTACCAAGTGAGAAGAGGCTAGGGAAGGGCGGCAGGATGCAAAAGGGGATATGAACGAACGAGGCGGTGAGGGAGGTTGCTCGAGGGGAAATAGAGTCTGTTCTTTAACGAGACGGAGGTCTATATTACGGGGCGCTTGGGTTTTATTTGGTCCCCATCTCGTCCCTCATGCAGTACCTTGCCAGCCTTTCCCATGGCATCATAGTCTTGGTCAATAAATAGCATTAAACTCTATGTTGGGTCTGTAAGTGAATCCCTGTTGCTTTTCCATGCTACGGCACGTTATCTTATTACTTGCCTCCATCCCCTTGGAGGGGATGGAAGTTTGTCCCCTTTCTGCCCCGTTGACGTGGTACCTGTACCCCTTGCTGAACGCCGTTTGCGTTTTGACCCAACTGCCATGGTAATTGTGTATTCTTTATCCGATTACCTTCAGCTTTCATGCATCCCGCCCGCAGCTCACCCATGCAGGAGTGGACAGCATCATGCAGGTTTACCTCTCACACCTGTACGCAATGGTCGAAGGAGTGACTAACGTGACCCTTGGGCTGAATAACCCTCACCTAGATTACATCTACAACGTGGGGACAAAGGTAAGGTACAGGGACACAGGCTGCTGAGCAGTGCTTAAGCGAGCAGTGTGGACAAAATGTTCGGCAGAACAGGGCAGGAAGGCCGACAGGACGATAGGCAGAAGGGCCGACTGTTTCTTCAAGTGCAACTAAGCACTGGTTCGCCCTCTTCCCTGCCGATTTCACCTCACTGCTCCTCCGATCCTGTGCCACCCGTCCAGGACCTTACGGATGCCAACATACGGATCGTTTTGGCGCATTATGACTACATAAAGAAGCTTTTCTCCAGTGAGCACGGAGGGGCCGATGGGCCGGAGAATGGGGGTCTGGGAGATAACGTAGCGATGGCATTGGCAACACGAGCGGGAAGCAGCGCCAAATTGTGATGGCGATTGTGATGGCGATGATTCAGTTTGTTGTTTCGACTAAGGGTACTCAGGGGTCGGACAGTAGGGCCACCTGTAGTTGCACAGGACACAGGATTGCGACGGCAACGGACCCGATCATCGCGAGGAAGCTGACGAGCAGTCGTGAGCCTCTGGAAGGAAGTGGGATCGGCCCGGCCTGAAGCTGCGGAAGCGCACTCATCTACGCTTCCACCGCGTAACGATTTGTTGCTTTTCGACCCGGCTATGACCCTCGCTGAGCATCTACTCGTCTTCATTCCTGCAACCCGTCCCGCTCTTCAGACATACTGCTGCTCCACATCCTTCTATTTGTGCTGCTGTGGTTCTTCCTGGCGGGGTTCTACGTGCTTTTACTCAAGCCCCTATTACTCAGGCTGGCAAGAGAGGTGCGGGCGGGCGCCGGGGCCGACATGCTTAAGGAGGGAGAGAACGGGGCCTGTCTTTTCGGGACGGGGCAGAAGGCGAGAAAAATTGGAAGTGAAACGGTGTAGAATGTATAGCTGCGGCGTGTTAAGGTCTTAAGGCACGTCACATGATCCGGGGGCCAGGGCGCGACCAAGTCTGGTGGCTAGGAAGGTGGCACATTATCATTATTCCGCTGTTGTGTAGCCGTGCCCTGTCCTGCCCTTCCGCCCCCTGCCACAGAAACGTCACATCGCGGAGTTGCTGAGTCAACTTCCACTCGAGCTGGACGTAGAGAAAATGGTGCGGGCAGCCCTGGCCGGGAACAATGGTTCCAGCAGCGGAGGTCCCCAAGCGGACATGGCGGCCGAAGCAGGTGGGCGAGGAGGGGGTGAGCCTGGTTTGCATATGTGTGTGTGTCAGAAAAGTGGAAGGGCTAGAGTGAGAATAACTCCACGTAGGTGAGGGAGAGAGCTGTGGAGCTTGAAAAGGGGGAGAGGCGAATACTGAGCCCAGAACTGCATTATAACAATCATATGAGTTTTGGGGCGAGAAGTTGTGTCTTCGGTATAGGCGGCTATTTGCGCTGCAACTGTGGATGAACGGAACGATCCGCCGGCATTTGGAGAAGCCTGGTGCCGGGAGATACTAGAGCCTCCCCTGTGAAGGGCTGTGGGGCTAAGGGCTGTTTACCGGGGCAAGTGCGCTGCTAACACGCCTTGCCAATGCCTGCCGAGTGCCTTTTCCCTCGTCATTCCCCCAGCCTTCCCTCGTCTATAACCCGTTATCTTATACTTAAATTTCTTCATGCATTCATAAGGGGGCCGACCCCCTTCTCCTCCCTCTCTTCTGTTCTGTCCCAACCCTATACCGTCCCTTACCCTGTGCAGGTGCCGCGAATCAACAGCAGTTGACAAGTGACGCGGCCCGTGCCTGGAAGAACGTGCTGCGCAATACCTCAAACGCTATTAGCCAGGAACGTGAACGCAGGAATAGCGTCATGGTCTCTGGCAAGCAGGTGATGTAGGAGCCCTCTCTCCAAGCCGATATTCACTCCCTGAATATAGCAGGCTGCGGGTAGGCCTATCGGCAATCGCCATCAGCACAACATCTGCGGTGCAACAAACTTTTTCAAGGGTCCGCAGCTTTGACATCACTTCGTTGGATATAAAATGGTTTGCAAAATGTTTTTATTAAGGTAATACACACATGTGCATGAACGATGATGCAAAGGGAGGCTCGGTGGCGGGAAGGAGCACCGCTCCCGCCGCTCCGAAACCGACCCCGCACAGCCCTGCTTGTGGCGTGCCAGTGATGCGTAGAGCCAGAGGGTCGTGTCCCGGAACATGCTCCTGAGATGAGCGCTTACCCAAAAGGGGTGATCAGCGGAATAGGCACGTATCCAATGCTGTATGCTCGTCGTGCGGACCACGTCCGAGCTTTTTCTATGAAAACACATGCAATCGGTGGGGGTGGGGACAAATGGGGAGGCATAATGAGAGGGAGCGGCTTAGGCTGAGTTGTGTAATGTAGTGTGTTGTAATGCAATGTAACACCTGGGTGCGGTGTTATGGACGAGTGTGAGGTAGGGTGTCGATGCAGATGTGGGGTGGGGGCCTGCGGTCAGTCTGTGGGGCGGGGGCCTGCGGTCAGGAGGCGTATATGTGGCGCGCTGCTTGAAAGCCAGGAAATCTGCGTGCATGCACGAATGGACGGATGAGTGGATTGAAGAGGTGTGGGGGCCTGTGGGCGGGAGCGGCAGCTCTGCTTCCATTAGTATGTTTCAACGCGCATGCGCGAACGGACCTAGGCGTGCGGCTTCTTACAGGGGTTCACATCTTCCTTGGCTTGCCGGTGCGGTCTGCGGTGGCGCGTGAAAGAAGCGGAGGGGCGAGGACTTGCTAGCTAGGGAAATATGGGGGGCCGGGTTTAGTTGAATGCGCCTCACATGTTTGGTTGGCTTACTCAACTTCCGCTACAGGGCGTGCGTCTGCTTCATCGGCTCAGGATGCCTTCCTGACACGCTGTGCTAGAGAGCTGCTTTACCGCTGCCATGTTTGGCAGCACGGCGTCGGCTGTCGCAATCGCTACCGGGCTGTGACTTGCTTCTAGCAATTTTGGCGCATCTGTTTGCTCGTTACGATGCTGATCATGATCAAGTTGATCCATATTTGGATTGGCCGTGTGATGCTAGTGAAATGTCAGTGATGTCCTCACTGCTATTTTTCTTATCGCTGTCATATCTTATGATCCAGATCTCGCGATGGCGGCCAGGATCGCCTGGTAGTACGTCACATTTGTGTGATCCTCGACTTCCCGCCAAGTTGGGTCCGTCCCGTCACCCCGAGCCCCGCGTCAGGGGCGGTCTTAGAGGTTTGCAACAGAACAGTGCCTTGGAATGCTTCTTAAATAGCGGGCTCTTGACTGGGAGTTTATGCTGGCTATGCTGACATACGGCCGTCGTCGTTGTTATTGGCACATCTGATGCTAAGCGGAACATCAATCAAATAAGCATATGCGTTGGGACGTTGGGGCGTGCCAATGTGACTATACAGAAAACACCCTTGCGTGGGTTTAACTGAAATTGTTGTAACGCGGGTGTCATGCTATCGAGGGGGTAGGGCGCACGGTCGAGAGGTTGTGGTGCGGCGCGATGTGGGGCGGTGATTGGAAAAAAAAACAAGGACAGCTAATTGGCAGCAATGATTTACTAATAGCCAGTCATGCGATGTGATGGAGATGGAGATGGAGGTGGAGAGCAAAGTTTGCAACCGAGGACATGGCGGTGAGGTGGCCGGATGGGGCACTTACCCTTGTACTCGGTAAGTGCAGACCTTGGCAAGGAGACTATGGGCGAGTGAGTACCTGCGTAGCGGTGCGGTTTCCGAATGCAATATGGTGTCAAAAGAATACGCGTACGTGTGTGTGCGCGCGTGTTTGTTCTGTGTCTGTGTAACTGACAGCAAATGTTGGTAGACTGGTTTTGTGTGATTCATTACTGACTCGCTACAACTTCATGCGGCACATATCGGCTGGCCACTTGTCGCTTCCTTTCCTTGGGATGCTATGGTAGGGCGGTTGCCCCGGTCGACCACTGGTTCGTGTCATCTGATAAACTCGCTATAGTTTTAGATCCCAGCACCAAAGGTTCCAGATGGCGATCTCCGGCCTGTGTGGGTCGCTGGCTGGTGGGGCGGCGGTAGGTGCTGCTTTTGGTGTGTTTACGGGAAATAGATGTATATCTGTTTTCCAAAATGCCCTCCATTTGTATGTCTATGTTTGCGCGTCTAGGTTCGTTGAGAGCGCTTGTATACGCGGGCGCATTTGCGTCGCTAAGGGCCGCGTAATGCATCTTTAGCAATCGGGTGCGACTGATGGCCTGAAAGTATGCGCCGTCTTCTGTATGTGCCACATTTTGTGTTCTTGAAAGTAAACCGCGACGGCAGAGCCGTGCATGGAATTGCTTGCGAGCGTGCTTGGTGGGATGGACTAGGATTGGATGGCGAGGTGCGAGCAAATTTTGGAATATTAATGTTTTGGAGGAAGGATGGATAAACTACGTGCGAAGGTGCAAGATATATTTTATACGTCCTTCTAGAATGCATTATTGTGGGTTCGGATGTATGCGGTAACACCCGAATGCACATGCGTCCCTTATCGTTCCTGCACTGGGACGTCAAACGGAATGGTCCCAGTCCTACTCGAAATCCTTGTCAGGTCGTGGGCCAAGCTTTCCACGCCTCCCCTCGCGCATGCGGGAAGGTATCATTGTGGGGAACTGGTCGCAAGGTATGATGTGACCACCGCCGCACAACTGCCAGTCCCTGGGCGCCAACGAGGCATCTTCTTAGCCTGGGCACAACAAGACATCTGGGCGCGAGAAGGATCCAGCTTCTGGACAACTCGACCGGAAGTGGTTTTGATGTTTTGCCGATGTGGACGGCCGGGATACGGTTCCAATGAACCTCCACCAGGTACCCCGCTCGCGTGTGATACCACGAGTCACTAAAATATATTGTCAGGAATGGGACTGCAAGTAATCGTATTATTTATGCTACCTCCCAACACCCCCACACACGTACGCAGACACATCCCCGCCAATACATCGAACCGGATGAGTTGGCGGGGACTTGCACGAACACAACGAATATACATGGTGTTGAACGGGAGTGAGCTTTGGCACCGATGGGATGCCTTTGTCCTCGTTTGTGTTAGCAGAACGTCAATCAGCGGCCCTGCCATTTCGCTGGGGTATGGAACGTGTTCTTAATGGATAACTGATGCGTATATTATGCATATTCTCCAGAGCCATGCGAGTTAACGGAGTGCTCCTACTTGTATATCTGATGCTGAAGTGAATACATGTATTTGGCGCAGGGTACGGCTGCCCTGATTGAAGGGGATCGAAGGGGGCTGGCTGCGGCAGCTTTGCACGAGTGAAACGATGACGGTAGCGGCCAGCAGGTTGTAACTGAAAGGTTTGGAAGTTGTTGATTGATCAGCTGACACTATGTTACTGGCGCCTTAGCCCCTTCTAAGATGCGAAGCCGTGAAACATTAACTCGCCTTGGCCTACAAGAATACAATGCGGGTGTGGATCTTTTGGTTCAGTGTGGATATTTCCTTAGATGCGTGGTACGGAACACGTGGCAAGCACTGTACGGCATGCATGTCCATTTTGTCTCGGTATTGCTGCTTCGGGGCTTGATGTAGCTTTATTGGGTCGCATTGTAAAATCTCAGAACGCCTGCAGGGCTGAATACGTAGTTCGATGAAGCTAGTCCAACAGGAGGCTGTAATCGCAAGCGTAGCCGGACGCCACAGCTGCCAGGGGCAAACCCGAGTCCATCACTCCTGCAATGACAATTGAGGTTTAAGTCATCACACCAGATCGCCAGCTGGCGTCCACCACCCAATACGTGGTTCACAAAATGTATTCGTGATTGCAGGGTCTTGCACACTTCAGCACACTTGTGTGCTGAGGGCCGGTTTAGCTACTGGTCTGCTGGTCGTCGTGTTGTGATCGTCCCCGTGGTGCGGATGCGTGGTACATAGGTAGCATACGTAGAATTTGCCGCCGGATTGAAAGACAGGTAGACTCATCGTTTGGCTACTGCGGCTGGGTTAGATGTCAACCTTATATATCTCGTAACGGTGCTCCGCGAGGGCTCGAGGTTGACAATAGGGAAAACGGTATATTTACATATATAGATGTACAAAGGAGAACAGGAGATGTACATATGCGGCGGTCCATCAAGCAAACTAGATGCAATCCGCGCATACGTAGAAGCAGGGCAAAGCTTTACAAAAAGCCCATAAACAATAACGAAAAATGATGTTTGTGAAGTTGCGATTCTAAGATTGCACAAGCAGAGGTGCATGGCATAGATTGCCGTGAATAATCATCGGATCATCATAATACAACATAGATTACAGTACATATACGGTAGACCTGCCACGGAATGACTGAATTATCCGCAAAACAATAGTATAAAACGTTTTTTGGTACGTATCTTTCAAGGGTTCGCATAAACTCTTTTCCGAGTGAGATTTTCAGATGCTTCTATAAAATTATCAGCACGCACTTCACTGAAACTATAGGCAGCCCACAACGTTCTCTTTGCATTGTTTTATATAAGTTCACGTCTTTATGAAATAATAATTCTTTTTGCGGTTTCGGAAGTATGAGTAAGCCATATCGTAAAATGTCAAAATCCTCCAGGCCTCCTCCTTGAAAACTGCCCATTTCCACTGGTGTAGGAGTTGTTGATGTAGTTCGTTACCATCCTGGGATTCCTAGGATCTCTGTTATGGGTTCAAGCGCCCATGAGCGCTGATCCCTTGTTCGCCGTTCCCGAATTCATTATTTAGATATACATCCTTACTATATATACAGCCCAGATATCTTTTGATGCTTCAAGATGCTAATGTTGCTATGCATCTGCCTCGTCTGGATAAGGCCCGGAATGTACCAAAAGCGCTTACAGCAAGCCGGTACCTAAAGAATCAATATGACACATGCATACTTGCTGCTTCGCTGTAAAACTGGCATCCTGCTTCAAGTCCGTTGAAGATAAGGCCCCGACATGTTTTGAAAGCACTTGTAAACTATGGCTCCAACATCACTGATTACTTTGTGTGTTTAGTTCATGACAATGTCCTGTGACTACTTTGTGGTCGAGCGGTCGTAACCTATTTCCAACCACACCACTGAAAACTCTAGCGTTGAACATTGTATTCAACCCTGCTCTCTTCATTGTATTCAATCTGCTGCTTTGGATTCCGAGTGTCATACTTGCATTTCAGCGCTCTCTGAAAGGCCTAGTCCTTGCGGCGATGTGTCAATAGTCTCGCCCATGACGTTTCCGGTTTTGGAGGATTGTTTCATTCCTGCAAGGCCTCATGAAACAATTTGCTCTAATATCGCTTGCATGTGCAATTTGGCTTGCCAACAAGAGGCGCCGGAATTCAACATTTTCAAATACGAACGAGCCTTCTCCAGCGGTCAACCGCTCAAGCACATATGTCATACCGAGGGCTGAAGCACAAGACAACATTCCAGCTGCGCAAGTAGCATCTGCACCTGCGGGGGCAAGGACACAGCCAGCACCCAGCACTTCAAGCACTGACACCATGCTTCAGTGGACTTTCCTCAGCTTGATGAGTGTTGCACTATACCTTACGGCAGCCAAGGGCTCTTGGGACGTGTTTGCGGTGCTTGTTGCAGCGGCTGTGCTGCAGCTAAGTGGCCAGGTATGACGCAAGGGGCGGAAGTGAATCAACATCGACACTGAAGCGCATATGAACCTTTCCAAAGGAACTATGGGGTTTTCTGCATGTTCACTGCATTAATGTTCGCATATTGAGTCTTGTAGAGCGAATCGGACTATAGGGTGCCTAGCTCCATGCATCCATGATAATGTTTGGTTCTTACGGTAATTTGCCATTTTCGTCTTCCTTTTCGTTCCCATGATTGCCCCCTCTGCCCGTCTGACCAGCTGTGTGTTTGCTAGCTTTCGTGTATTCTAGTACATTATTTCGTAGCTTGGTTGTGTCGGGTGACTGGGCGGGTCAGCGGGGGGGGGGGCGTCACGCTTGCGTGCGCACTCACAGTCGTTCTTCCTAATTTTCCGTTATTTTTTCCTTTCCCTTAATTGGCTGTTCCCTAAAGAGGATATCTCTCTACCTCCTTTCGAAGTTTGAATTTTATTACGGATGGTCCTAATCATAGTGTTTCCTTAGCCGCAGGTCATCTCCCTACCCTGTCATTTCAACTTTATATAATTGGATGGTTTACCATTCCGGTTTCTGAGCTTCGCGGCTCGTTTACTTGCGGCTTGGTGACAACCACCGGTTGTCTCGCCTTCTGGTATTCACTTTGGCACTATAGCACTACCACTGCATTTTTTAGCGAATGCGCATGGGCAACCCTTTTGATTAAAAGCGGAAATTTCGCCGTCGTATCCCTATTTTTTCCCTGGCTCCTGGCCCTTGGCCCTGGTCTGTGATTTCCTTTTAATTGCATGGTACATTCGCGGGCCGTCTGCGCCGTGTGTGCAGCGCATGGTCTGGCTGGGATCGGATAGCGAAGGGAGCGCCGAAAGCCCTGGCAAGAGGGCTTGTCTGTCCGTTGGCACCGTAACCGCCCAGCGTCCAATTAGTGGCGCCGCAGCCCTCAAGGCGACTGCGCCAACGCGGTTGCTGCTGCCAGACCAGCGCCTCGGTGGCGTGTGGGTTAAGGTGAGCTGGTGGGTGGACGGTTACCAATTAAGCTAAGGTAATGAAAGGGGCTCATTAGGAAGTGGGTTACCAGGATTCTTGGCCCGGCTTGCTTGCAAGGGGAAGCATGGTTCTAGACCAATTCGACTGCACGGTGGCGTGAGCAGGTGTTGCTTTCCATATTTCTGCATGCGTGCCTTTTTGTGTACCCTGTAAGCCTGGGTGGTTGGGAGCCGCGTGTCATCTACTGTTGGTTGCGACCGGGATCCAGGAGCACCATCCGAAGTAGTGCCGAGAATCGGGTGGTGCAGAGTTATAGGAGATCTGCTGCACTCTTCAATTAGCTCTCGGTGTATGCCTTGCTTGATGTGCAACAAACCCACACTTTCCACACTCTTTCGTCCACGAGTTTTGGATGTCCACTTTGGCGCTTCGTCGACCCTCGTTCAGTCCTTAGCACGGTCACAAAGGCATATTTCCTCGCTTCCACTGACGCCTCACCGACACAATCGAACTGGGTCACAACACTGATCGCTGAAGTCAGCTAAGTAAATCAACCAAAAAGGAACGTCCCACTCCAAACCTAGGAAAACGGACCGTGACCCACATTTCACAGGATCCCACACGCTCTGACTCAATGGATGAAGCGACATCAGCGATGCGACTCAACGGCATCGTTCGTACCGCCATCCGCCTGATCCGGGGACTGGAGCTGGACCCGGAGGCGCTCAAGGCCGGCAGGTGTGAGCACTTCGCGTTAATGAGATCCTAGCCATGTTTGGTGGCATTAGATTGCCCGTATTAAGTACCACCAACCCCACTAAACCGGAAGTATCACGACCGCAGATGTGTTTGCATGCGGCTTGTTTGGCACATGTCGTATTGGGGTTTCGGACGCATGGTGTATGCAAGGACCAAGCTGCCGATTTGGGCAGGGCTATCAACAAGGCGTGATTGGGCCACCAGGTACAAGTCACCGACAGAGGAAAAGGGAAAAAGCGCAGTTCCATATTGTTTTCAAGCCGCAGCCCGGCCGTCCTGGTCAGACCTCATGTACCCACCCACACGCTCGGGTGCACACTTTAGAGAGGGCGACATGGGGTTTGGGGCTTGCAGCGCAAAGTAGTAGCTTCAGCCCAAAGCTTCGGTCGCCGCCTTGCCCCGTAAAGAAGAAGCTTTTCTTTTACGACTTCCTCTCGCGGGGTGTCTGCGTCCCGTCGAGCCTTTCACCACATCAACCAACTCCCTAGCTCGTAAGGAGCGACTCACAGCTTGACACGTTTATTTGACTGCAGCGCTTGCTTTAGTATGGATCCAGACAACGCAAATAGCCGTAGCCGTCCTGACATGTTTTTAACGCGTCATGTCCTTCCCGATAGGTTTGATATGGCCATCTTCAGCGTTATCACCTTCTTCAAGGTGAGGACCACCTGGCTGGGTAGCAGCGGCCATAGGAACCGGGGGGCTCCTGCCTGCATTCCAGGCTTGTTGGTGCCACCCGCACATGAAGAAGTACGCCGTGGCCATGCTTCCCTCGATGCCAGCTTTGCCTACTACTTTCCTCCGTCTCACGTCCCTTCTTACCTTCGTACCTCTCCTGCATCGTCGGCGTCTGCACCATTTGTCTAGTACTGGCAGGAAGGCGCAAATTGTTCTTTGCTTCGGGTTCAGAGGGCACCGCTCCCACGGGTTCTTACACGCTGCAGCAGTGTCGTACAGGCATGTTACTGCCACATCATGTTACACCTATTACCTTTTGCGTCGCCATTTCACACCCAAGTTTCTGAGGTGTTCTGGGGTATCCTGTTTAATGTTTACATCATGCCGACCCTACATACGAAGGATAAGCACTTCTTGTCTGTTTCATGACCGCAGAAGCCAGACCAGAAAGGTCCTAGACCCTTGATTGCTTAATGGACAGTCTGGCAGTCCTCGGGACCCTCCGAGCCATATAAGGCCCCTGCCTTGTATTCCCTTCAGGTCCGAGAGAGCTACCTGCTTGATGGAACTGTGGCATCCTACAACCGTAGAGATCTGCGGAGGGGTACGCAAACGCAACTGATAACATTCTTTAGCTTTATCTTGGCCGATTTGATTCCGGTGTTTCCCGAAGGTCCATGAAGGTCTTCGTCCATACATGTCCGATATCATATCATGGGCAGCGGACATACACAACCCAAACAACTTTGTAGATTTCATCAAAGACTTGGTTCAGCAGTCGGGGATCTGACTCAATCTGTTTGGCTGTAGAAAAGTTATGGCTGTGGGGTTGGAGACTGGTTTCAGTAGCTATGTTATGAACCGCGATTGAGCGCCCCTCATGAACCGTAATTTCGTGTCTTCCGTTTGTGCCTTGACCTTGCACTCTTTTTTACCTGTGTGCACATAGGGAAGCACGCTGCTTTCGTTACCGTACAGCCGGATGGATCCATCGTGCTATCAGTAAGCTGGGGAGAACCCCTCGCTGGCACCGGTACCGACCACTTTGCTATTGCATCCGCAGCAACGGAGGGACTCGGGCCTGAAAGAGGTACCGCAGACCAGCCGTCGATGGTGGGTGCGGATGGGAACGTACTGGTTGTGACCTCCACATTTCGTTTGGTAGAGACTGGTCGCACAGTGACATACCGTACGACGTATGTACGTGCCGGCCGCGGACGCCATCATCAACAGCAGCAGGTGCACGACAATGACATCAGTCGGGTGCCGCAGCAACGGCAGTAACAACGGCAGTCACTGGTGTCCTGTCCTCACAGTGTAACATCAGGAGCAGCAGCAACGGCGGCGGCGGCGGCGGCAGAAGCAATGGCTAAGGGCACAAAAATCAGCTAAATCAGCGTTTTCAAATTCATAACAACACCTAAGCTTGAACTGTGAAGTTCTGTTTGCGGCACGAATAAGCAACTATAACCTTAGGTCTTTTCCATGTCACCTCGTCGGCTGCGGCGCGGCATGTCATGGAAATGGAGGGTTACGAGCCTGTCAATGCTAAAGCATATATGCCCACACAGCGCGTTTCCACGGTCCAGCCGTGAGATTCAACTTCTGACCATTTATCTCTAAATGATGTTTTAATGCTCGATGGCCGATTGCGTCTGCCATGACGGATTAGGCGGACTTATTTGAAAGTCGACCATGTTAAAGAATGAGCCAATAATACCAATGAAAAGGAATCTTATTTTCTTCCTCTTCCCGTTGATTGAGCGGTTGGAGATGCGCATGTCAGCAGCAGGTGCATGAAAGAAGTTCGTATGGGCCCCGCAAATGTGATGTGACTGGGGCTGTCTCTCTTCCAGGAACTCAATCGCATCTTGGTGCTCTGAAACGTTACACAACACGTCGCCCCTATGTATGAGGTGTGGAATCTGGGGCAAGTGAGAGAGAGGATACCTGGTAGCCAAAGACCGTCATTGTAAGGGCCGACAGACCCCCGTAATCCTTTGTAAACCATCCCGGCACCTCCCTTCCCCGATGCCCTTTTTGTGGCCAGCCTCCTGAACTTCGTGGGGATCATTTCCTCTGCGGCCATCCTGCTCGCGACCTCCGCACCACGCAAAGATTCGGGATCTGGAAGCCGCCGCCTCCCTAACCCTAACCTCGAGTAATACAGGCGGCTTGAACCCCGTGCATGCCTGCCGGATGACCCGATCTGCCCAGACCTCCGATGCATTCCATGTACAAGGTGTAAAGCATTTCAAGCAAGCATGAAATTATGGCCAGGATGATCCCAACGCTTGCTGCCTACTCAACGCGTCGCCCCCGATAAATAGTCTCTGCTAGCAGGCTTACATCCAAGCATCGTATGGGCACTGGATCCCCATCACCTACTCCTGCCGCCATTCATTAACCCACTCCTTATCGGTCACGTAAACAGCATCCCAAACCCACACACGCACGCAGGGTAACTCGGCACCGCATTGTCATTAAAATGCTCATGGTCACCATTATGGTATTGGGCCTTCGCCCAATACCAATGCCACACCTGCCAGCGTTTCAAGCAGCCCCACCATCAGCCTCTCTCTTTCAATGACTGTTCTCACCCTGCACACTGACATGAATCACTCCTAGTTTCACCAACCCGATGGCCTTGACTATACCTCCGATCGCCCATTCAGAAACAACACAACCGACGATTCCCATTTTCCTTGCTTTCTTTGCGACCTATATACCTTCCATATCCGGTAGCAAGTATCTCCGATGCAGAACTCGATGCGGCAGCAGCACCAGCAGCGGCCTTCCTTGGCCGATGATGCGTCGCCGGGGGCGATTGCGGCATCATCAGAACGGCGGGCTTCAACAGCGGACGCGGCATGGAGCGCCATAGAAGGTCATCACTGGCAGCTGACGGGGGAGACCCGGTGATGCCAGCCCCGCCATCGCTGCTCCGGCAGGCTGGGCCCCAAACGCGGGAGAGGGGTAACTTCTGAGGTGGCGATTGGGTCCAAGGAGATCCGGTCCACTGCGGCGAGGCACCTGGCGGGTGAAAACCATGGGTCGGTGTCTCCCCCCCCATATGACCGCCCACCGGCGTGCAAAGCACGTCCGTCATTAGCCAGGTGCGCGTTTTGCTGCCGTGGTCACCGTTTTGGCGGCCAAATTCCCCGGCACTACTGATGATTGAACCAGCCCCAGAAGCAGGTTCTGTATTCTTCAAGATATTGCCGTGCCTGCCAACAAGACTCCTTCCCAGTCTTCGCTGCTGCTCCCTCTGCCGTTGCCAAGCACTGTCATACGCCCGACTACCGTACCGAGGAGCAGAAGAAGAGCGTAAGGTGATGGCCGCCCTGGTTACGTGATATGCAAAGCTCTCCTCACTACTGTCTGACAGGGCTCTGGCCACTGTCGCACGGACGCGACTTGACCCTCCCGGGCTGCAAGAATTGCCCCGGGAAGTGGCCCCGGCAACCAGCGCTTCCGCATCACGCCACAGGAGCTTCCGTGCCACTGCATGACTTTCCCTAGCGGATATTGCTAAGCGTGTGTGACCAACATCGCTCTTGCCGCCGCCACCGCCGGGCAATGAATGCAAACGCCGTTGGGCCAGGGAGGTGGATGCCGAGCGCGATAAGTTACCGGCACCAGCGGAGCCCCGGCGTGCACTGTTCCGGCTCATCCAAGAGGTAAAGGACGCGCCCGCTTCCAGATCCACCGCGGAGGCAGTGGCGGAAGATGCAGTGCCGTGACTGTCACTACAGAGCCCCTCCTTGGATTCTCCCAATATGGCTGCACGGGCGCGCTCTCGCGCAGCTTGACGCAAATCTGCAAGCTCCTGTTGCCGCTGCCGCTGCTGCTGCCTCTGATGTACCCACGCCGTTGTCCCGCCCAGCATCTGCTGCACCGCCTGCTCCTCCTCATGATCAGAATCATCTGTAGAGGTTGTCAGGTCAGAAGCCAGCCGCCTGCCGTAAGGACCACAAGCAGCAACGGCACGGCCCCTGAGCTGATGGGCCGACAAGGGATGAGCTCCCATGGTACTAATAGCAGCGCGACCAGCACCTTCACCACGCGGCGAGGAAGGCTGCTTCATTTGCACGCTCGTCTGCGAGCCTGCTGATTCAACGTTGTCGTGGGTACCAGCAATCAAGCTTCCAAAACAACGCATTACCCTGCTCCCGCTGCTATCGCTGTCACCGTCACCGCCGCTGCTGAAGTTTCTCCGCATTTGAGTCCCCTCCGCTACGTTCGATGGGACTGCACTTGCAACGGAAGGGAAGGCCGCAGAGGCACTGTCCTTGCGGCCAGTGATTTGTCTGGGGGACAGGTAGGAATACCAGGTCATTCGGGGGGTCGGCAGGTCATCAGAACTGCTTGGGCTAATGGGGGGCTTCGCCCGGAAGCTGAGTAGCTGCGCCTCCCTGAGGGATCCAGCTGAGCGACCCCCAGCAGAGCGGCGTCCAATAGCTGCAACAAGCCGAACATCCGTAGCAGCTCGTCCCTTGGCATCGCTTCCCTGCCCACCGCTACGAGCTGTAGCAGCAAGATGCTCGCTGCGGCTGCTGCAGGCCCCGCAGTTGCATACGCCCGTCACCTGGTGGCTGCACGCTTGACTGCTTGCCGCACAGCTGCCAGTGATGGCAACCTGTGCCACAGAGGAGTTAAAACTACTCCTGAGCAGAACGCCCGGTGTACGTAGTCCGCTGTTCCTGCCATCTCCGTGCAAGTGAAGCTCGGTGTCGCTCTCATCTGAGGACCAGGAGGCACTGGGTGCGTGCGCGCTATGTGAGAGGGTGCGCGGGCTGCTGGTAGACGTAGTGGTCTTGGAGCTGCGCATAGACTTGGCAGAAAGGACGCCGCTGGGAGACAGGTTACCCAACATGGTTTCCACAGTAATCCGGTGCTGCTTGGCAAAGCTCACTAGGCTGCCCTTGCTCTTTGCATGGGCTTCGATGCCTTTTGATGCAGCCCGCGCCGAAGTGCGTCCTGGCGGGGAGACACCCCCGGAGCGATGATATCGTATTCGGGAAGCCTTATCATCATGAATATATGAGCGGTCCGACGTGAGGTAGTTGTGATATGAAGAGGGGTAGTCGTCGTCGGAGGAAGAGACAGCTCTCCCTGACGATGCCTTAGCACTTGTGAGCTTCCTTCCATGACTTATCCATGCTTCGTCGAATGTCAGAGGCCGCATCGCGTCCTGCTCCGCAAAGTATAAGTACAATTTGGGCGGCAATTACCAATAACGCAGAAGCAGTGGGAGGCTTACAAAGCCCATAATAATGGCCAAAAATTAAATCGTGCACTGTAAACGTCTAAACGTAAACATCTGTAGTCGTGAGACTGCATCAACTCGCCAACGTCTTCTAGTTCGCTGTTTCATTTTAACGCAACTCATGGACCCAAGTTACCTTGTGAATGAAATCAATTTTAACTTTCGACAGCTCTTATTGTATACGACTTGACGGCATAAATCCTTGAATCACCATGGCGGTTGTTTAACCATGGGAGTTACTTTCGCAAGCTTTCACAATTTCGGCCAGTTAAATGATGATTTAATGTTGACCATAGTCGCATAAATCTCAATAATGTGGGCTTATTGTATACCATGGAAAAACCACAATCAAGATGCAACTGTAAATCGTACACCCAACCCAAAGTACGTTATTACCAACAAGTGACATAGAAAAACGAGAACGGTTGAATGAATGAATGATTTTGTTTCAAGATCGCGAAGGTTAAATAGGAAAAACATATCGAGTCGACTTTTGCAGGCCTCCGACGGTACAAGGTCCATGCAGACACGTGGTATACCATTCGGCGCGTCATCATCCATACCAACTTTTGGATGTTGAACTTGCATTGAGGGATTGCAACCTGTATGTTTAGGAGACGGCAGGGTTTCTAGGGATGTCCGTGCCGGGTTTCCGACACTCGCTGCAATCTAGGCAGCAAAGCGACTGTGTAGCTGCGCATATTTGCAGCTTCATTCTTCCGAATAGGTCCCATTAGGAATGTCAAAGGACTTGAAATGTGTCCTAATGATGTGCAGTGCCGCAAGCGGCGGCAGTGCCGGTTGCGCGGGAAGAGAGTTTCAGCCTGGGGACCCATAGGCGCCTCAGGCGACTTGCCACTCATTTGCCCAAACCTTTGATATAGGTTCCATAAGACACTTAGATACCATTTGAGGGGTTTGTGTAACTTAAGCGATATAGTATGGTGGTTATGTTTCGGGGTCTTGGGGCAAGGAACCAGTTGGAACCAATCATTTCGGCAGCGACTTGAGGACATTGCTATTGCAATTGCTTCATGTGTTATGCTCCACGGTGCTCCGTGCCTTTGTGACTCGCCGACGGATATCCAGCTGCTCGCTTCCGGTAACCTCCACCAACTTACGCCTCACCGTGCATACACTCAGCCCTTTCAGCCCGACGACCGCCAGAAGCGCGTCAAGCACACATGTAACTACCAGCACAACGACCTCGAAGACAACAATACGTTCCCCAAGGCCACATTGAGGGCCTCGTTGGCCCTACACACACACACACTCATACACTCCAGCCTCACGTGCCGGACCCCTAGCTCGACCCACAGCCACGCCCATTCGAACCATTCGAAACTACTTCTTTAGTCTAATATTTCTTCTTTGCTTTTAAACACTTGCTCTTTGGTTGCATTCCTTGCTACCGATGTGAGCTGGTGTGGTTGAGACCCGGATGTACATGACGCTCTTACTCCGGGTGTTTTCATTCACCTGCAACGTAAGCATCGCGTGTACGCGTTCCAGGCATTTTGATTCGCTTGCACGTGCAGCATGATGACTCAGTCACCTAGGTGTACGAACTATGTACGTTTTCCACTAGTATGTCACGACAGCCCCGCAAATAATACACGCGCAAATAATATCCGGTCAGCAGAGTCGATATCTGACCTAACTGTGCCCTATATGGTGCTCCGTTCACAATAAGTGGTCAGTATCTGTTCCTCTCCTGCGCCCAAAGTCATCAACTGTCGTATTGGGGTTATGTCCCCACGTAGGAAGACATGCGAACCTGGCACTGTCCTTTTTCCGTTCCCAGGCAGCCTAGCTTCAGCGTCATGACCTCCCAGCCAGCGCGACTAAGCATAACGGCATGCATCCTTGGCATCGGAATGCGGCGCTCACAGGTGCAGTCAAAAGAGTGCCGCTCATACCAGTGCCGCATTAAATACCGCCAGGCGTCGAGCCAGGTACTTAGCAGGTACTTCTGTTTGGCGAGGCATCTCTGCGCCTACCACAGTTTGGCTGTGCAATATCGTTGGTTTTAGAAATAGGAGTAGTAGGGCAATGTTTGTTAGGCGTTGGTAACGATCCAGGGAGATTTCCTCTGGCAGTTCCGGGAAAGGCTATGGTATCTCCAAAGCTGCCGCAACCCAAAAGATCACTGCTATTATCCCCGCTCATGCCCTTTCACTTCCTACCGATTTGTTAGAACAGCTGCCTGGTGCACATACGTGATTTAGTTCAGACATGCCACGGCGGAAAAACATGACACGCAACGGTGCCATTCAAGATGGCATCGACTTAACATACAGCAACGTGTTTCGCTGCAAGCAGTTTAATGTTTATACTCTCCTTTCGCTCGTAAGGCACGTATGAGCCAGTAGGTTCAGACGACCTTAAGACCTCAAAACATCCACTTTGTGAGCGCACGTGTATGTGCATGACTGTACGATCGGCAATCCAAAATGAGTCAGCACACGAGTATCTTAAACCTTTTACCCGGCAGGAAAACATTACAGCCTTATGACACTGTATTTCTTTTCAAGGAGTTTGAGGCGCTGTATTTGCCTTGTCTGGGCATTTTGGTTTTGTCACGTCTCACGTGCAAGGTTACGATCTTTAGAAGACGCATTCTAGCCTTCCTTGCGCTAAAAGATTCAACGAACATGATCACGCATAGTTACCTATGGCTTGGAGTGGCTATTGTCCAAGTTACCATGCTGGTCCATGGCGCCGAATTGTGCGGCCTTACACCAACACCTTCTTGTGGAGGCCACGATTATTCTGCCGTATTCCGACCAGCTGACCATGGGATAGATTTTGACAATCTTCCCGGTTACACGCGCAGCGCGCACTATGCCGACCACGCGCTCATTGCCGTAGAGAGCCGGGTCTTCGCCGGCCAGCGTGGCTGGAAGTTTGCGACGACCGCCCATCTGGTTTCATCTGCTCGAGGCGCCAACTTTGCGATGTACCTTGTGGATATGTCTGACGGATCATCTGCAGAGCCGGCGAAGCCTAGTGTTGAGCGTTTCGTGCTCGTATTGCAGGGCGAAATCACCGTGCAGCACGGAGGAAAGGACATCCAGCTCGGCGCCAACAGCTACGTGTATTTCCCCCCGAACTCCACTGATACATTATCTTCGGAGGATGGCGCCGGCTTGCTTGTGTACGAGCGCGTCTATGCCGCCGGCGGTGTACCTGTCTTTAGCCGCGGCGACGTGGAGGAATCACCTCTGCTACCCACAGCCCCCGAGGTGTTCAAGCTACGCAAGCTGCTGCCTCAGACTGCCAACTACGATTTCAATGTGCACATTATGGATTTCCAGCCTGGCGAATACCTATGGGTTAAGGAGGTGCATTACAACCAGCATGGTCTTCTGCTTCTGGAAGGCAAGGGCATCTACCGCCTTGGCGACAAATGGTACCCGGTGCAGGCAGGTGACGCGATCTGGATGGCACCGTACGTGCCACAGTGGTACGCTGCGCTGGGCACCTCACCCACGCGATACGTCATTTACAAGGACACCACCGTAGACCCGTTGCTGGGCTGATGGATGGGAATGCTGAGGCTGACTATTTGAAGAGCTGCTTGTTGAGCTGCATTCGAAGTTATGCATTAACCAAGTTTAGGAAACTGCTTTGGGCCTTATGAAACAAAGCAAAAAAATCTGAAATGGGTCATGGTCAAGGGCATATGCGGGAGCTTTTGTCCGTAGATGATGTGGCCAGGGGTAACCGATGCATAGACCTAGGCGATGGCGACTTAATCTCAGTTATGGGCGTGGACTTTTGTAGAGCATCTGTACAGGGTACACTTGGCGGGGATGGACGAGGGCTCATCGCGTGCGTAGAGCGCTTGCTTGTAAGCTGTAATACCTGATTTGAGACCGAAGTTAGGGGGGCAACCTGCTGCGCCGAGTTGGCCTCTGATGGACGCAGCTTCAGTATTCTATGCGGACTGCAGCTGCAGACTTTCAACGCCGTGCAGGATTAGACGTAGGAATTGAAGGCGCGTGGCGGATATGTCCTCTGGCTGACGGCGTGATCTTGGGGAACTTGGCAGAAGCTCGTACTCGTAATGACTCGGAGGATTTCGTATGCATATTGACTCGCTGCGCCACGTTTCACTTCCCATCCTGCATGTGGGAGCCGCACGTCTAATGATCCTGTGGGAGCCGCGCACCTAAGGTTGTGGGTCTTGGGCAAGCAGTTGATTCTTGGCACATGATTCTTGGCACACGGGTCTGGGTCTTGGGCATGTTACACAATGGCACACAGCAGGCTGGTCACGTTCTGGTTATCAGCCGGAATCGGTGCCATTCGTAGTGAATAGTGGGCGCCTTGTGCCTTTGGTTCCTGTGTAACCATTTTTCTCCAACGACATGTCAATTCGGAATAACCAATGAAGCCAACATTTACGGTGACTGTGATCACCGCCCTTATATCAAAGAACATTTCTGGAACTTTTCATGCAGCAGCCCCGCTGAGACCCTGACATTTACCGAATCCCACCAGGCATGGTTGCCTGCCACGCCCGTAGGTGATGACAGTAGTTAACTTCAGGGGAAGGATCGTAATGAGTTTAGTATCGCATTTTGTGGTTTACAGTGCTTTAAATGGTTTACAGCGCCATGCTTATTTTCTGCAAGTTGTGGGTTGGTAGGTGGGCATAAGGTGCGAGGATACGCGTATAGAGAACATGCAGGTGGCAGCAGGGTTTTCCTGTGTAGACTTATGTAGGGCTGTTAGATACTTCAGATGGCAGCATTGATTGCGACGACAACGGCATGCTGCGATGCATGCTGAGAAGGGTCATTCACGACTCGATGGCGGACTTGACTTTCCACCGAATAGGATTATCGACAACGCAGAAATTTCAAACACAGTGTCAGTCGATTGAGGAGAGCTACACCAAATTGATTACAACGGAGCTTGCCTTGTTCTTATTCAGCTGGCTTTTTTGCCGAAATATAAACTCTGAAAGAACCCCTAAAACGAATTGTCCTCATCAAATTTAAATACTTGCTTCTGTAAAAATATTAACGACGCTTGGAAAATTGTTCGGCAGATAGTGTGAACTTGCGTTTCATGCAATTGCTGAGCTAGGCAAATTAATCGCCCCCTCCGTTCTTATCAACCCGGATTGATCTCTCGAACGGTACTTTCAATTAGGGTCCAGGCGGGAGTAGACTGTCATGGAGCTGTCTCCCGAAGGCCTGGCAGCTGCGGCAGCGACCCGTCAAGCTGCACGCAAGAGGCAGGCCGACTCAACGCAGGACGACGTAGGGGGTGTTAACCCCACTATCAGTGACGTGCAGCCAGCCAAGCGCCAGCAGGGCACGGGTGGTCGCCCGCCGTCAACCTGCACGCATGAGGTCGCTTTACCGGAAGGGTTTGATGAACCCTCCCTTAAGCTCGACAAAGAAATCCACGGTGAGAGCACTCAATCGACCCGAACGTTTTCCCCACGTCTCATAGTTGCCGATCGCACTGTGTCCCTAGCATGGGAGTTTAGCTCACCTGCTTGCCCCGTACCGGAAGCGGCAGGCGCTCATTGCCGGTAGGGGGTGGACGCGCTTCCCGGCCCGCGCCCCCGCGCATAACATTGCACCCATGCAGGGTGACGTTAAGTCCTGTAACCAGGCGTATAGGTTCCTTCGTGAATGTCTTGTTGTAAGCGAATCTCTGAGCCTGCACCTATGTGCTGGGTGCCAGCGGCTGTCCTCACGAACCCTATTGGCGTGCTTGTGCTTGCGCCTCAGGAACCCTCCACGAACCGGTCTTCACCGGAAACAGAGCGAAGCAGTACCCGTTCGTGCTGGATCCGTTTCAGGAGACCAGCATAGCATGTCTGGTGCGTGACCTTGTTTCATCACTTGGGGTAACGTAATGCATGCACACTGCCTTAGTGTAATGATAAAGGCTAGCTTCCTACCCACACCGCTATGGCACATATCTCGACTTATGACGTACGACAGGAGTAAGACAAAATGTTGACTCGGCTTCGCATTGGTACTTCCTATCTGCGCATTTCCTGTCCACCATTCCCATGGCGTTTACTTCCCCATTTATTGGTCGAATACCTTTTAGGAGCGACGCGAATCGGTACTGGTTTCGGCGCACACTTCGGCGGGCAAGACAGTTGTGGCAGAGTGAGTGCCGGGCCATGCGAAGCCGGTGGGGGCTCAGGGGGGAACTGGGTTCTCAAATCAGGCAGGGACGAAGAAGGCTCGGCGCAATACACAAGGACATGTCTCACGTAAATGCATCAAACCTAGGCACGAGCGCGGGACGTTCGGAAGGGGATGAATTCCCGACTCGCCAAAGAAAGCTGCTGTGACTTGGCGGACTGAATATGGGGGTTCAGGTGATAGGGGCGCATATAGGAAGTTGGGCGCTGCAGGGCCCAGAAAGATGCGGAGCATCTTGATGGGAGGGGGCCATTGATCCTTAATTTAGGATTGGATATAAAGCCTTCAAGTTTTCCATGAGTCCGCGAAGCGGTAATCAGCGTGGCAGAGACGGGTATCTCCCGCAACCATCAGCCTCTGCAGAGCCAACCCGCATTCCAAACCTGCATTCCCAGCCCTGGCTAGTAAGGGAACCCTCATTATCGAGTTATACCGTTCCCCCACAGGTACGCCATCGCGATGGCTTTCCGGGACAATCAGCGAGTCATTTACACGTCACCTTTGAAGGCATGTCCTACTGCGTCAGGGCGTCCGGGCAGATGGTCGGGGCAGAAAGCTGTGACACGGTCGTCCGCTGTTGACCTGCGCCAGTAGGAACCTGCGTGTGGGATGTCGCAGTGCGTATCCGGCGGCTCCATAGCAACCCTTGGTTTCGGGGCCGGCCCCTGTGCGCCAACATGGAGTGACGACATCCGTGGCTCCTGCATGCTTACCTGCATACCTGGTCTCCCGGCAATTAGACTTCATGAGCGTTGCAATGCCCATTGTCCGGTGCTAAAAGTGACCCAATCACTTCCGCCGTTATCGTGGCGACGGCTGTATGTGTTTTGGGCGGGCGGCTTTTGCTGCCGCAGCCCTCGCACGCCCTCGATGCATGATGGCGCGGCGGGTGCCACGGGCAAGTGTTGCCTTTCACTGGTGGTTTCACTAGGGTTAACCTGCTGGTTTTTCTGGTGCTGATGGTGCTACCGTTCCCTCCAGGCGCTGTCCAATCAGAAGTTCCGAGAGCTGTCGGAGGCGTTCGGAGGTGACGTGGGTTTGATGACGGGAGACGTTAGCCTCAACCCCAATGCCACCTGCATTGTGATGACCACCGAGATCTTGCGGTCTATGATCTACAGGTGGGTCCCCGGTGCGACGGTGAGGTCAACCCTTGCGTGGTAACGGTATTGCTTTCAGTAGCGCAGGAGTATGCAGCCGGTGTGTGGCTGGGTCCGGTTGCGGCCCTACGTTCCATGAGCTTCGAGAGCAGCAAGTGGCGATGTTATTTGTCAGTGGCATGGCGGTGGTGCAGTGCACCTTCGACGCATATGACACAGGAATCTACTCGGGGAATAGGTGTCTAATACGATTTAGAACTGCCCAAACATCAGACGTGTGCGCGCAGGGTGCAGACGGCCTGCGGCGGCGAGCGAGTGTTTGTTGGGTTGGCTGCCGTACCCTTCCGTCGCATGTTGTCCATCATGCAGGAGGGGCCGCCGGCGGTATGGTATCGCCTTCACTGCGTGTGGCACTTGTGCGCTCAAAGTACACATGCGGGCCGACTATATCCTAAGAAGACATCTCACACTAGTTACGTGTCCATGCCGCGTACTTTGGTGCACGTTTGTCACCACAGGGGCAGCGAGCTAATTCGCGAAGTCGCCTGGGTCGTCTTTGATGAGGTTCACTACATGCAGGTGCGACTTACGGGAAGGAAATGCGGACGGGAAGAAGCCTTGTCTTCAAATGCGGGTTAGAACGCGGGATGAAGATTAGAATGTGAAAATGTAAAAATAGGCGAGATCGACAAAATGCTGCATTTTGCCGATAATATAATATTTGGATGATTAACAGTGGGGGCTATTGACTTGAGCACTTCCACACATGGTCCTCAAGTCATGGCCCTCCATCGCGGCTGTGGCGTTGTGGACAGGACCGGGAGCGCGGCGTGGTGTGGGAGGAGACCATCATATTCTTGGATCACCACACAAAGATGGTGCGTTGATGGGACCGGTGAACATAATCAGGCCATGGCTTTTGCAATTAATAGTAGGACGGGCATACCTCCATGGGCGCGTCTATTCCGTTTCGCACGAACCCGTGAGCTAATGCTGACGTCGAGAGTCGAGAGTCTACGTGTCTTAGCACCATCCAGCCTGGTGACCACACACTATCGGTCGTCTCCTATTTCCAAATTCAGCCCCATCCGTTTCCCAACCTGACCAATTCCTGCTACCTTGTCTGACCCATTTGGACGCAGCTCTCTCTTATCCATGTTCTGCCTGCCGGGATCTCCTCCCCTCCCCCACCCTCCCTTCATCAGCTGTGCCCTTTCCCCATGGGCTGTATCCCCATTACCTTCACCACCTTAGGTATTCCTGTCCGCCACACTGTCCAACAGCTCCCAATTTGCGGCATGGGTGGCGCACCTGCACCAATCGCCGTGCCACGTGGTATACACGGACTACCGACCTACACCCCTTCAAGTGAGCAACTGCGGGAAGGCGTGAATCACCTTCCGGGGGCGACTGCTGGTTTGAAGTGGCATGGCCTTGCCCAAATCTCGTATGCTTCTTGTGCAAAGCAATTCGCGCGGTCCTCGCGCGGTCTTTCCATTGTGCGGCGTGCAGTTATTGTAACCCTCAACTCGATTCTAACTGCCATCTCATGACGCCCTAGTGTAGTGTGTACCACGTTCACATCATATCCCGTGGAGTAGATCGCTATTGACTTCGCCTCCTTGCTTGCCATGTCCTTTGGTATATTTGGGGGCGGTTCACCTGCTGTAACCCATGCCTCGTGACGGGGCTCCAGAAGACTGACCGCTCTCCAGTATGTCCTGTGATATCTAGCGCTGCCTTGCATCGGTTAGCTTGAGCTTGCCAACAGGGCAGGCGCGAACCAAACCTGACCACCGCAATGGGAGCATATCAGTTAGCATGTCAAATCTAGGACCACTCCTCTCATTTACGGCGAAGTCTTCTCAAACCCCCCGGTGTACTCCTGTTCGCTTCCCGGTTGTGACATGTCCGCCTGTCCGCCTGTCCGCCTGTCCTCGACCGCCACGGCAGCACTACGCCTTCCCTCTGGGCGGCAATGGACTTTATCTGCTGCTTGACGAGCGCGGTAACTTCAGGTGCGCGAATAGAGGTATGAATTTGAGGGAGTTGTACAAGCGGCGTGGTATGTACAAGCCTACGGCGCACGAGCTGAACAAAGCCAAACATCAGCCAAAGTTGCCGCCCTGCCGCCACAGCCCTGTTGAGGTAATTTGTTGGGCCTATGTTACAGAACCGAGAACTTTGATAAGCTGCGGGATAACTTTTCTTCGCCATCCGCCAACGGCTTTGAGGAAGGCGAGATTGACACCACCAGCGGAGGCCGAGGGCATCGGGGAGGCCGGGGAGGCCGAGGCCGTGGGGGCCGTGGACGTGGCGGACGAGGCGATGGTGTCGCTGCCGTCGCGGGTGGGAGAGGTGGAGGCAAACCAATTCCGGACATGCGCGAGCAGATTGCCAACATTCTTGCGGTAAGGAGGAATGGAGCAGGAGTAACTAACTGTGTAGGAGGAACGGAGGCGACAGGGACCGGCCTGTGAACTGCTATGAGATGTGGTAGGTTTTCCAGAGGGCTCTTGCTGTTACTGCGGTTGCGGTTACTGACAAAACGAGCTTGTGGTAGGTTGCATGTGCTTTCTGCATTTATCCGGATTTGAATGCATACGTATGGCGGGCTGTCGGAAAGCAAATACCGCTCTTTAAGGCATGCGCGAATTGCATCGTTGTCAATACAATGGCATCGTCTGTCGCACCGAATTCAGGCACACATAGTATCCCTGCGTGCCTGTCTTCATAGCCCCCATACTACCGTACCTTCGTGCTGTCCTGAGCAGACCGCGCCCGGGTGGTGTACAACACATCCTTCTTCTCTGTCCTTCCCCGCTGAGTCGCTTTTCGTCCCCATACCCTATTCCCGCTCTCGCACCCCGCCCCGCCAGGCCATCAAGTTCCAGAAATGGCAGCCCGTCATCTTCTTCTCCTTTGCCCGCAGAGACTGCGAATCGTATGCCAACGCCCTGCTGACGAGAAAGGACGTGAGTTTCAGTGTCGGATTGGTGATCAGATGTATATCAGGAGGATATGTTAGTCTGGTTTCTGTGTACACGCCTGCGCGCGGGTAAGGTACTCGAATAGAGAGGGGCTGTGTGTGTAATGAACGGCAACCGGGATTTAACGATCCCGGTCCACCTCAAGGCGGGTAAGCGGAGGGTAAGGACTCAGCACATCAGGCTTGTTATAGGCATACTTCAAGTTGCAGACTGATTTATTGCGTCCTGGGCGTTACAGCAAGTCTCCTGATTACCGGACATCCCATACGCCGCGCTATGAGACCGTGGTCCCACGTGCTTGTCCTCTTCCCCACTCGCCAATCAGCACAGCGTGTCCCTGCCTTGGACACATGCAAATGTGCGTATATTCCGCTGCCCTTGTCCACTCTGGACTCTCTACTGTATGACGCTGCACTCGGCCCGCGGCGCCACGACACCCTTCGTGACAAATGGTGACTTGTGTCCTCTGGCTGCGTTTGGCGCACCCCCCACCTATCGGTCGCCGTGTCCAGAGCATGCCAGGGGAAGCAGACAAGAAGGACAGGGAGCTGGTTTTCGATTTCAATACGGAGGAGGATAAGGTGCAAGTGGAGGAGGTGCGTGCGGCGCAGAGGAAAGGCAGGGGAAAGGCCATCACTGGGGGGAAAGGCCACGAGGTAGAGGCGTAGTTTAGTTGAGGCGCTGGCCATCGCACCACGGTGCCGAACTCTGCATGGCACATCAGCTCGGACAGGCACCAAGGGCATGTTCCTCGTTCAGGGCCCGCTTTCTCCACCACTTCCGCACGGCCTCCCTTACATCCACCCGGTTTGCCAATCCTCCCAATCCCGGTGCTGCGGGCCTCTGCTCGCGGCCGCGCAGATTTACACAAATGCGCTTCAATGCCTTACTGAGGAGGATCGGCAGCTCAAGCCCATCAGTCGCATGCTGCCGCTGCTCAAGAGGGGTATCGGCGTGCACCACTCGGGTGCGAATGGGCAGGTGTTGCAACACCTGCAGATGTTGCAGGTGTTGGAGGAGCAGATTAGAAGCGCAGTATAGGTTTCCAGCGCGTATTGCAGCACGTAAGAGCTTTGTCCCTCCTCTGGGTGTTACAATCCTCACTATTCTCCGTTGTTTTGGGTGTTTGGTCTGCAGGCCTGTTGCCCATTCTGAAAGAACTTATAGAGATTCTCTTCCAGGAAGGGTTGCTCAAGGTGAGCTTGTGTATGTGTGTGTATCTGTGTGTGTGTGTGTGTGTGTGTACGAGAGAGAGAAGGGGGGGGTGAGTCGCTCAGGATCTGCTCACAGTGTGCAGAAGGGAGCTGAGAGCAACAACAGTCGACAGCTGGAGGGCAGGAACGGGGTTTGGAATGAGGCCCCGTGAACGGGCCCGCGCGCGGCGCATTGGAAAGGCCGGGAGGGCAAGGCCCCGTGAAATTAAGATTCCGCCGTGGGAAGGTTTTTTTCCCATTTTACCGCTAGTTCCTAGGATTACAAGCCACACGACTCGCGCCCTCCACGTATCCCGAGCTTGCATGTCGGCTCAAGCGCTTTCCCTTTCCGGCACCCAGGTGTTGTTCACCACGGAGACCTTCGCCATGGGCCTCAACATGCCCGCCCGATGCGTGGTGTTCACCGCCATGCGCAAGTGGGACGGCTCGGAAAGTCGCTGGATTTCATCTGGCGAGTACATCCAGGTGCGTTGCAGTGCGGTGTGGCGGGTGCTCCGATGGCCGTGGGCTTGCGGCGTCTGGGTCCAATAAATTTGGACTTCAGCACGCTTACCCTGCGAGAAAGCCTTCAGGCGTAAATATAAAAGTACAAATACCTTGAGGACAGTAGCATGTGCTGCAGCAGGAGTGTTACTGCAGGGACAACAACGGTGGTGACTGGTGAATGGCAGTTTAGCTTTTTCAGGTTTCAACCTGACGGGAGATCGGCGCCCAGAAAGCGATTGTCATGCGGAAGATGGTAAAGGTATATGGATATAATGTAGAGCCCCGTCTGATACGTTAAGAAGCTGCATCAGGAGAAATGTGAAGTGCGCACAAGCCGATGGTTGTTGGGGGCTGCACCGAGCATGTCAGAGACGGACGGCTTCGCGCTATTTCAGGTGCGCTGCAACTGTGCATGTGGGCCACTGCAGTTGTTGGCTTTCCAGTTGCTTGGCTCTATAGATTTGCCTTAGTTAGCCCAACCCAACCCAACTATGCCATTCCCACGTCCTCCGCCAGATGTCTGGCCGCGCGGGGCGACGAGGTATGGATGACCGGGGCTTGGTGGTGATGATGCTGGACTCGGAGCTGGAGGAGCAGACGTGCAGGGATATCATGCAGGTGGGAGAGAGGAAGGAGCATAAAAAATAGATCGGCTTTCATGCAAACGAGCGCGGGAAATCGGGTACGCTCGTACGCTATTTCTCGCTTACTCGCCTGTGCCCCGTACGAACTGCTGTTGTATTATATAGCGGTATTGCACTGTCCCTTTTCCCGTATCCCCGACCGTCACTGTGATTCACGCCTGCTTAGACTCTCATGCCACCGTCACCTGGCCCCCACCCAGAGCTTGTCTTGTTCGTGCGTTGGTTTTGCGGTCACGTCCCTCAACCCGGGTCCTCGGCCTCTCAGGGCAAGCCGTCCCCGCTGCTGTCGTCCTTCAAGCTGACGTACTACACAATGCTTAACATGCTGCGCCGCCTGGAGGGTAGTGACAAGGGCACCATGGAGTTTGTCATCCGGAACTCCTTCCAGCAGTTCCAGCAGGAGAGACAGATGCCGAAGGTGCGGTGAAGCAAAAGGTCGAATGAAAGGGAGAGGTGTTCGGTCCAGGGTTGAGATGTGAAGAGAGTGGAGGGGTCGCAGGATGGTGGATACCTTTTTGCGATATTTGAACTTTGAGAGTTTCGTGTGTGCGCGGACATGGGACGCAAATTGAGAGTGGGTTATAGTGGGTTGGTAGGTAGGATTAGGTAGGATGGTTATTACCAGAGATGAAATGCGATCAAAGTAATCCACGTTATGTCGGTCGTATGGCATCCAGTCGCGATTGCGTTTCCTTTCCACCTATCATTGCGCCTGGGAGGCATTTCCGGAGGCGTGTAAGCCGCTGGCCTCCTCTGTTACTTGCCCCTCGGTGGCGGCCCCTCGGGGGTGTCCGACGGTCTGCCGTCAACACGTCCATACGGGCCTTAGCGCTGCCTTGGGCTGCATGCCCCTTGTCAAGTGCCATCCCCTCCGATTCTGCCATTTTGATGACCTCGTCCTTGCTGCTACCTGTTCTGCACCGCTGCTGCTGTTGGGGGGGAGGTAAGAGGCATTTGCTGCCGCCCGAACGGGCTGCTCCTGCTGCACCCATTGTCGTTGCCCGGTACGATGCTCCTTCATCCAGGGACCTCATCGCTTCAACCCCCGGCTACCATCGCCGATTTCCTCCATTCCCGTTTGCATTCCATCATTTGCTGCCTCTGTGCCGACTGTTGTAATTTGCAGCTTGAAAGCGAGCTGGCTGAGGTGGAGGCGGAGATGGCGGCTCTAGGGCGGGAGGGCGAGGAGGCCATGGCTTCCTACCAGCGGCTGCGCACTGAGCTCGCTGAGGCAGGGACGCAGCTGCAGGCGCTCATCACGCAACCTACACACTGCTTGCCCTATCTGCGTGCCGGTCGGCTGGTGCACGTCAGCTCGGGAGGCGTGGATTTTGGAACAGGAGTTGTAGTGTCAGTCATGCGGCGGCTGCACGCCCAGCCGCCCGCAGAAGGCGAGGTGAGAGAGCGTGTCGCGCTGCCAGCGGCCGCCATATGCACGCTTGCGTACATGCGTCTGTGCGACAACAGGGCCTTATGATATCGTTTCATCCCTCTCCTCATCCCTCCCGTCATTAGTTTTTCTGCGCAGTATGGACAGAGTATTGTGCTTTTGGTAGACCGATTAAACAATAATAAAACCTCTGCCGTCAGTCAGTGTAGACAATATGTCCTAAATTTTATCTGTATGCCCCAAACCATCAATAGAAATAGTACTCGTGATTTATGTATCTGGCGGAACACCCCAGTAGATCACCGGTAATCCCTCAACACTTTCAAACACCTTCCACCCCCTAATCGCCGCCGGGCCTCTTGACGCCGTTCCTTGCCCACCTTGGAACCCTCAGGACGAGCGAGAGGGGTACCTGGTGGACTGCATCCTTTCGCTTGATCCCGCCTCCCTGCCGCAGCAAAAGGATAAGGACGCAGGTTCCGCAGGCCCTGCAACCGGGCCGCAGCCGGCACCTCCCGGATCACCCGGCTCCGTGGCGGAGGTTGTGCCGGTGACACTGTCTTGCCTGGCACAGCTGCACAGCCTGAGGATCAACTTACCGCCAGACCTGAGGCCGGAGGATCCACGAAGGAGCGTCATGGTGAAGGTCTGTAAGGGGGAAATGAGGTGGGAATGAGGTGGGGCCCGGCAGAAGACGTCCGCAACGCGGATCACGAACGAGCCGGCTCTGAAAGGAAACACGAGGCTGTGAGTGAAATGAGTACATTAAATCTTATGATGCGCTTGCTGATTAGGGATCTGGATCTGGAGCAGTACGAAGTGAATGCCATCGGGTAAGAGATGCGCAGGAAGAAGCCGTATAGGAGGTCAACTGGGTAGGAAGGAATTACTCCTCGGGGCATGAACGTCATGGAGTTGCAAAACACAGGCAAGACAGGCAAGCTGCATGTTCCTGAGTTCCACGTGAATGTGAGTCTCAATGAATGCATGGTTTTCCATCTGCGTCTCACCCTTCTCCATGCAGCTACACGCTACCCCGGTTTATGTGTTCGCTATTTCCGATGTTATCTGGCTCTGCCCGGTGCTGCAGGTGGGGGACATGCTACGGCGCCACGGTGAGGCGGGCCTCCCCCGCCTAGACCCCATTGAGGACATGAACATCCAGGATCCGCAGCTGTCGGAGGTGCGTGCGACACCGTGCGGACTGCCGAGTACCGTATGACACCAAATCCTATGCCTCACTTCGCTACAAAGAAAGCTTTCACTGGACATCCTTGGACTCCGAAACGCTATGCTGCTTGAAAGGCCTGGAATGTATTGTTCTGTGTCCTGATTCCCAGCCACCCCTAGATCCATATTTTCATAGTTCCATGCATCCATAGATTTATGGGGGAGGCCGCCAGATTTTCATCTTCCTGGCTATAGGGTGATTTTCACCGTTCAAAATCCGTCCAGTCCGGACCTCGTTGTCAGTATGTATACTAATATGCCCACAGTTTTATATAATCATTTCCCGGGGTGGTTTTCGCTTGTGAGGTTTTCCTGCCTAAGATAAAGGAAACACGGTCACCTTACCCTTGCACGTGCTCAGATCATTGCACGCATTGAAGCCCTGGAGGCGCAGCTGCAACGGAACCAGGTGTTCAGGGCGGAGAAGGACGCCTCCAAGTTCGCGCCTTACCTACGCCGCGCCGCGTTGGCTGCCCGTGCGGAGGCCCTGCGTGGAGAAATGCGCACCAGCCAGCTGACCGCGTTTAAGGAGGAAGCGGCGTGCCGCATGGCCGTGCTGCGGCGGCTGGGTCACATCGATGATGATGGTGGGTTTCGGATCAGAACAACTAGAAGCCCAGAGATTAGAGGCGGAAAATGACGGTGAAGATATTAGTACCAAACCTTCTACCACATAAGTACCAAAACTAGTATTTATTATATACCAAAACTAGTAATTAGTACCACATAAGTACCAAACTTTCTAAGTTATATGATCAAACCGCCGTACACATGCTCGGTCATGATTTTCATCACAATACACTAGGTGTAAATTATTCAGATATAAGACAATGATTTGAACAAAAGATGCATTACTGAATGCCTGTCCTTGTTGTTTATTTAGTTGTTTCAGCTGAATCGATAAAGCTAAAAAAGTAATTATTTTTAACAGTTACAAATGCTTTTGTCCATATGGTTGCTGCTCTCATCAGTTATCTACTGTCAGTAATTTTTATTACTATATTTATAGTTGACTTTAATGTTTCTGAATTTAGGTTGATTGTAAGCGGCAATTTTCCAATGTAATATCTTTTGTTTCAAAAGATATTGCTATTGACGGGATTTTTGTTTACAGAATTAATTTCCAGTGCTCTGACTAAATATTTTGAATATAAGGTTTTATATTTTCTACAATAAATAGAAGGAAAGGGCTTTAATCCTGACGATTACAACCAGAATAATTTTATATCAGATATTAAATATGTAATAAATGTAACTCATAAAATCATATTGCGTATACGGAGGCTTAGGGTTGCACGTCTCACAATCGGACGTCCATGTACCGGGTAGTAATGTGCAACGCTAATCCTTTCCTTGGGCGCGAACCGAGTGCTCGGTCGGCACGCCATGACCTATAGTGAATATGGCGTGGCGTGTATGGGTTTTATTTCCAAATCGATCCGGCTGGTGCTGAGAAGACGCCCAAATCCTGGTATTCTTACGCTGGCAAAGCACGTGATCGTGTCGTGGTCCTTGTAGTTATTCCCTTGGCACGTCTAACCTGAGCCCCATCGTGCAATCTTTCGGGCCGTCCCTGTCCAGGTGTTGTGACGCTTAAGGGCCGGGCCGCCTGTGAGATTGACACAGCCGATGAGCTGTTAGCTTCGGAGCTCCTGCTGAACGGCACTTTTTCCTCCCTGGACTCGGCGCAACTGGTGGCGATGGCATCATGCCTGATTCCTGTGGAGAAATCGACAGAGGAAATCAAGCTGACAAAGCACATGGCAGGCCCCCTAGAGGAGCTCCAGGTCGGGCTGTGGGGTCGCCACGGACGGAAGAATTATAGCGCGGGTATTACGCTGGACGATGCAGCGACTGCACGGATTTGCGCAACTATTACATGTTTGCTGTTTGCGTGGGTCCCTTGCGCAGGCGGCTGCCCGTTACATCGCAGAGGTTAGCCGCGAGTGCAAGCTGGATGTGGATCCTGATGCATACGTTGAATCTTTCACGCCGGCACTTATGGATGTCATGTACAATTGGAGCAAGGGCGCCTCGTTTGCCCAGGTCAGTTGCAAATTAATGTTCGGTCAACTGCTGTCCTATAAATTACATAAGCAATTCCTTTTTGCCTGCTTTACCCCTCGTAGGTTTGCGACATGACCGACATTTTTGAAGGGTCTTTAGTACGAGCAACGCGCCGGTTAGACGAGTTGCTAGGTCAGCTGGCGAATGCAGCAGCTGCGGTTGGTGATCATGAACTTTCGGAGAAGATATCTGGTGCCAACAATACCATTCGACGAGACATTATGTTTGCAGCATCATTGTACATTTGAAATGCCGCAATAAAAAAAGAAGAGGTATTACAATATGTCCGCAACAAGTCCGAAGTGATATAAGCTGGTTGGATGTAACATATGAGTCATTATATGGATAAATCCGTCAAATCCCTCTCCTACCCTGTCAAAATCTGTGATCAAGATAATCGCTATGCAAAAATGGCATGCTACTTCTACATAAAATCTAACTTTATAGCAGGTGGCTACTACTAATAGTGAAGGCTTGTGAAGATATCATTGAAGCGTATTTGCAAAACAGGCAGCGAGCGACAAGCCAAGAGTTTCATTTCCGCTATATAATAAACATCCGTCAAGTCTATTTTAGCAGAAGTTTACTCCATGTGACCCCAATCACCAAGGCTTGACGCTGCCCGTGAGCGGCTTTGCGCGGCCGTGCTGCCAGCGATTGTAAACAGGCCATACGCCCCAGCCCCGTCACCCCTGGGCGACTTCATAAGCACATGAGACGCCGCACGAATCTGCTGCAATGGCTGAGTCTGCTGTTGTGCCTGCTGCGCCGGCGGCGGCGGGGGTGCCTGCTGCTGTGCCGTTTGCTGGTGCGATTGCTGCTGCGTTTGCACTGGATGGGAAACTGGACTCTCATTAACATGTCCCGATGTGCTCCTGCCGCCATTCGCCCCAGAGCTAGGAGCCCCTCCGCGGGGAGGGAGCGGGGGGCCATTCAGCGAGACACGGTGCAGACCAGCAGCTGCACCAGCTGCGGTTGCCGAGCCTGGTTGCTGTGAACCCGCGTTTGTGGGCGGGCGTGGAGGCGCGTTGCGTGGTGGCATCTGCGATTGGAAATGTGGATGCCGCACTTATTTGTGACACTTAAACAAGACCTATCAGAAATCTTAGCAGAAATTTGGGCCTCAAAATCGGTACACAAATACCCAAATTACTCAGCTTACCGTGTGATTCATGCCCACCCCGGGTTGGCTTGGCGGGCGGCCTTGGGATCCTGCTTGCCCCCGGGATCCAGGTCCACCCTGGCTATTGCCGTTGCCCTGCTGCTGCCCTCCGGACTGATGGGCAGGTGCAACAGCTGCTGCTGCAGCCCGAGCGATCATGGACATAGCAGTCGCCGATGCCTGCTGTGCCAACAACGTCCAGGCTTCGCCACTGCAGGATACGAGGGCTGGGGTGTCCAGTGCACGTGTCGTTTGACTGGCAGATGAATCCGCCCATGGAGTGCGTTGACCTGAATCGTAAAAAAAAGATGGTTTAAAACTGTCCCTTCTAAATCGTAGCAGTAAGGCAAGGTTTTATACTGGAAACTACAAGCAAAGTTGATGCAAGCATACTCACCAGACGTCTTAGCAGCCATTCCAGCGCCCACAGTCATCTGCACTGCACGATCCCAGGCCATGCGCACCACTTCAGCGCGAACCGACCACGCCTGCACGTAAGAAAATGTAGAAGCACCGGGAACGTCAAGATGCCTTTATTTATTTAAGGTTGGCGGCTCTGCAACTAATTGAGCTTTGCGCAACGCACCTTTAGTTGGTCAAGGGTGGCCTTCTCAATCATTCCTCCTGAGTACGGCATTTGGCCAAATGCCGAATGAGCTGTGACAACTGAAAGTTCGTACTTCAACTGCTCAAGAGCAACTGCCTGCTGTAGCTGAGTCATAGTATCCCCGTGTCTGCACGTGGTATGAGAAAAGTCAAAGAAATAATTTCTCCAGCCTTGGGTAGCGGGATACTACAACTTAGTGAACACAAGTTATGAATAAGAATACAATAATAATCTGCAGCCGGTTTTGCTATTTGCAGACGACTTACAGCACACTTCCCGGTGCAATGGGCGCGCCAGCAGCGAGCTGAACAAGCGCCGCAGCTGACACGTAAACGCCGTCTCCAACATTTGCGGTATGCACAGCCTGCTCTTCTGGAGTTAAACAAGACAGCTGCACCTGCACCACTGACCACAGCCGTGAAGCCAACAGCAACGGCTCTGACCGAGCTGATGTTTGACTCGGGTACAAGCATTCGTGAAGGGCACGCCACAGCCTGTAAAAGACACAATTCTGGATGGTAAATTTGTGTAAGGCCCAAGATATAGTGCAGTCAGATTTTGCACGAAGACTCACCCAGGCAATCCGAATGCCACAGGTAGTTGCCCTTGCAGCCTCTCTTGCACCAACGTTGCCGCCTGCACGGCGGACTGGGAGCTGGACATAAGGCCCGGCGGAAGAGGCTGACCGAGCAGCAGGCCCGCGAGACCCGCACCCCGAGGCGGGGGCGCAACTGCCTGCATTGGTGCCGGCTTCACCATGCCTGTGCCGGCGGGTACAGTAGCTGCGTCAGCGCTGGCCATCGCCTTCAGGGCTGCATGCGCCTGGTAATCCGCCTGCGGGAAGATTGAATGAAGTGATAAATCAGTTTGCATACACGAGTTGGCGAGGTGAGCTAGCTGTTGAATTTAGCAGACTTACTTGCATGGCCGAGGCAGCCAGGGGCAATAGGTGCGGCGCCCTTGCTATGCAGAGTTCTGCCAGGACACTGTCCGTGAGCGCCACAGCCGCCACAGTGTTGCCAAGAGCCTGCAAAACAACGATAATAAAATGGAATAATTTGAACATAAATGAATAAAAAGCCTTTTTGTTCCAAGCATGGCGCCAAAAAAGGTGTAGGAACGACATGTGTCACCTGCATTGCACGATGCGCAGAGACCAACAGCTCGCTGTGGCCACGATCACGCAGCCAACGCTGCTGAAGCTGCAAGTAGCCAGAGGCGCCGCCCGACTCGCGCATACTGGGACCACGTGGACCTGCCAAGCTGGTGTCGTACATTTCGTGCACCCGGCGCAGTAAAGGCGCAGCATCCTGTCATTGCGAGCCAAAAAAGGCCGGAACGGAAGTGGTTGGCTCTCCGCGCACAGAACGAGGGTATTGAGCGATTGACTGCAAGGTGCTTAGGGTTTTGACTATGAGAGGGGAGAGCAGCCCTGCAACCAAACTTACCCCTAACAAATCAACTGCATGGCGGCGAAGTGCAGCTACCCAGCGACCGATGCCGGTAAGACCCAACAGGCCGTGAAGGGCTTGGACATGCGCACGGCCGAAGAAAGCGGCGCTGACGTCACTAGACCTGCCGCTCTGCCTGACGTCAACGGCAACACTGGCGAGTGCAATGTCCGCACCGTCAGGAAAGAGCACCGATGGCGCCTCCATTGAGGTGGCGTTGCTAACAAGGCTTTCCCAGATGATCTGCGCATAAATAAACAATGTTAATGGTTTAAATGAAACAGAGTATACGAACAAGGCAGGTATACAATCGTGCGGCCCAGAACATCTAAGGGCATCACAGACCGGCCATCGCTTCATACTTCTACTGGCTGTTACAATCACGTCGACAGATTAGGGGACCATATCATCCTAAGATTGGAACGAAATCGTCAGCTAAATACTTAACGTGTTCATTTTACTTATTCACTTCATTTATCCCTTGTTGTGTCCCACCTTCGTGTGCTTGGTTGGGCGGAACTTGACTGCCACCATATCGTAAGACCAGGTACTAAGTGTACGCAGCGCCGCCACGCTACAGGCATGCATCAGGATGATATCCTCTGAGGTAAGGGCGATTCCAGCGGCGTTGCTGCCACAGCCCTGGGTGACGGCGGCTGCGGTTGCCGCAGCAGACTCTGAGATGGCGGAGCAAGTTGGCGAGGACACCGCACGGGCAGCAAGGGCCGCCAGCCAGACATCCTTCCAGGGCCTGATACTCGGAAGCTCCTGGTGCAGGCGAGTGACAGCTGCGGAGTACACATCCAGCTGCACGGCACGGACGTGGGCGGAGGGATCAAAGGGATCAAAATGAAATGAAGCCTTGTGATTCAGGCCATGGATGGAAAGGATGGAATGGATTGAGGAGAGGCGAGTTGTTGTAACGCAGGACATAAACAAAACCATAAAACCGGATAACTCTGTACCTGCTGTTTCACCGCAACGAGTGAGGTCAGGTCAGACCCAAGCAGGAGATCCGCTGTCCTCGTTGCAGACTGGCGGATGAGGTCGTCAATGGCGCTGGTCAGATGCGCGAGCACTGTAACACCGGTGTCCACACTCATGTCCGGCCTGCGGCGGAAGCACAAGGTGCAAATTGACGAAAATGACGCTCCAAAAGGCTCATATGACAAGCAAGCTCTTATGTGCGTAAGAAAGAAGGGGCCAGGTTTCAAGCGAGGCCAGTACGTGACAGTCCCCTACCTTCCTCTGAATTTCAAGTTCAAGAGTTTCAAAAGCCCTTAATCATACTCTCATCCGTTCACTTATACGCATTGGCTTCTGCAAAATCGGTGGCTTTCCCGAAGGTAGGCTGGGTTCAGCACCCGCGACCAGCACATCCGCATCCAGTTTATGTACCAGATTTGTGTACACACACCTGGTGTTAGCGAGCAACAGCAGCTCCTGCGCGACCATGTCCTCACGCAGAGGTCGGAACAGGCCCTCAAAGACAACGGTGCTGGTAGCAACGTCTGGGGCACCGGGTGGAACCACCAGCCCCAGCTTGGACCGCATGGCTTGAGCCTTCATACGCAAGGAGAGCGGGAAGACATCCATTCATCCAGTAAATTAAGTTTATGGACTAGCTATGATTCGATATGCTTTGTGTCTGCTGGCTCACTTTGTATGTGCCCCAGATTCTCCTCGCGGTCATCTGCATAAACGTGCCGAGGCACCACTTGGCCTGGCGGCGGTACATAAGCTGCAGACGAGCGGCCGTCAAGGGCTCCGGGTAGCCACTGAACGTAGCCTGGGCCTGTGTGAGCGTGAGAGGAGAAATCGCGCATTCGCACATAATAGTCATTATCGATTGGAAGCGTCCAGAATCCATCCCTCAAGACAATGATATCATCGCCTCTATAAAACCCCCTTGTGATCCAATTTTGTCTTTTCGTCATATAACACCTCCCGACGTTCGGAGTCACACCTCACACCTGTTGCATCTGCAGTGCCTCGACTGCGTCTTTGAAGAGCGTCAACATAGTCAGGCCGGATGAAAGCGGAAGCTCCGCCGGCTTGACAGCGATGCCGTCGGGGGCAGAGACAGCGAAAAGAACACCCTTGTTGGCCAACTCCCACGGGATGCTGCCACGCGCGTCGGCAGCCAGGCCATTGCCCATCGCAGTTCCATAAGAGCGCGAGGGGTCAAGGAGCAGAAGTGCAGACATGTCCGCAGCAGCGGCCAGGTTGCAACGGAACGCAAGAAGGGGCTCCAGGGAGGGCAGACCAATGGTCAGAAAGTTACGAAGCTCGGATGATAACGCCAGTAGCTGCATTGTTGAAGGACCTGCATCGTAAGGACAAACATATCAGCGGTTCGCACACCGATTGCCGAAAGGACTACAGAAACCCTTCACTACTAGACTTCATACATACCGTCCTTCGTGCCCTTCCCACGTTCGCGCCTCTGGCTTAACAGCCGGGCCAGCTCCTCCGCCATCAACTCAGCGGAGTTGCGCAATCGGGTGAATCCCTGGGCATCCAGCCCCAGACCTTGCGCTGTATCGCAGGTCCAGGCTTGGACATCCTGGTCCTGGTCCGCTGCGGCAGGTACAACTCCGCCGCCTGCAACAAGGACATGCACATGTTCATGAAGAAGGGCTGGACGGTATTGCTTCGACGACAGTAATGTGTTACAAGCACAGCAAGGACTGAGAAGTGAGCTCGCTAACCTCTCCTCCTACCTGATCGGTTGCGAGCGTTGCCCTTGCCCTTGATTGAAGTAACGAGCTTCTTTAAGCTCGCTCGAGCACCCGTGGCAGCAAGGCCCTTGCGTGATGCCCTGTAGGGTCGATGTCCCACGTTGCAGGGAGGCGCACTGGTCCGCTCCACTCCAGCTGCCAACCCCGCACTAGCGAGGCAGACCTGTTGTCGAACGAGCCAACATATAAACCTTTTACCAAGCAAGCGATTATAAATAGAAGACAAGCATAGCACCAGCAATACCATCACGAAATTTGGTCTGTCAACTGAAACCTGGACCCACCTGCATTTCGTTCGCGAAGATGCTTAAACGCTGACAGCTCTGCTCCTCGCGCGCCCGGACCGCAATCTCCATAAAGGCCGCCGCTCCCTTCACCGCGCCTCCAACAACGCCACTGCCACCACCACCACCTGCGGACGGTCGCGGTTTGCCACCGGCGCGTCCACCGGCAGCATTTGGGTCAGCCGAGTCTCCGCTGGCCTGCTGTTCATTTTGGGCACCCAGCACTTGCCCGGCGGGCCCAACGCTGAGGACCGCCACTGCGCCGTCCCGTGCAGCTGCCTCCTCCATGACGCCTGGAAGAAACTCGCCCGATACAGTAGCAGGGCTGTGAGCGGTCACGCCGATGCCAAATGCCCCATAATTAGCTCCCTGCATTCCCAGCAACGCACTTGACTCAATGTCTAAGCTTGCAATCTCTCGGGGATCCGCCAGGTAGGGAGCAGGTAGCGCGCCGAAGCCAGCCACTGTAGCAGGGAAGTCCGCACCGCCATAGTAGACCTCGAGCGCCGGATCGGAAGCAACCGCCGCAGCGATGACCGCGTCATCGTACTGGCTGGATGAGATTTGGCCGCCAGTAGCCGCCGGGGCCTTTTCAACATTCACTGAAGAAGAGCGCTTGCTAAACAGCTTCTTGATACGTTTAAAAGGCGATGTGGCAGGCTTCTTAGTGCTCTGAGGCTGCGCTGCCACCGGAACATCAATGTTCATCTGTGCGCCTTCAAGGCTTGCATGAGTGTCAGTAAAGTCAGGCTGTGAAAGGTCAAGATGGCCGTGCGACACGCGAAGATCATCACCGTAGCCGCTTGGGGCATCATCAACAGGCCTCACAGACAAACGATTATTAGAGCCCTCATAACATGAGTGCTGTCGGGCGGCGGAATCTACCTGCGGAGTTGCCCCTAGATCATCACAATAACTGATCCGCACGTCATTGAAGTCATTTGCCTGCTGGTCAAGCTGCGGCCTCTGCTTTTCAACCCTTGGCGTGATGGCATCCCCGCTAATCGCACCCTCTGCGGTTGTGTGCCTGTTTGTCGCCCCGATGGCGACCTGTTCCGCACTAGCTAAAGCTGGCGGTGCCGAAGCACCCCCCTCACTCGCCATCCAGATCGCCACCGTCGCCCGCTCCTGCTCAGCCACAGCTTCGCGAGCAGCGCTTGGATAGACATAAAGCGGGTTCGTGCTAAGAGCCGCAGGCGCAGTGACACGGGGACCTCCAGCAACGGGCGAGCGGCCCACCCCGGCATTGCTGCTCGCGCCGCCAGCACTGACAGTTGCGTTAACGGGGCTGACAGCATTGCCCGACAGCCAGGAAGCGGAAGGAATTGGCGGCTGCGGCCAGGGCAGGTCCGCACCAGGCCATGGCTGCTGGGATTGGGGTTTGGCTTCCTGAGCTTCCTCTGCAACCCTCTCGCCAAGCCCAGTGCGGGTACCATCAACAGGTTTGGCGTTACCAGAATTGCTGGCCTCGTCCTCGCTTTCCAATCCAGCCATCAAGCCCTCGCAGTCACTTACACTGCTGACAGTACACTCTACGCCGTCCTCGGTCCCGTCGGTGCCAGTCGTGGCATTCCTTGCTCCACTGCTGCCCGGCCACTGCTGCTCGCCGGCAGTGGAGGATGTGTTGCCGGCTGCCAGGATTGATGCAGCCTCTGCTGCAGACTGAGGAATTGCGCTTCTGCGGCTTTTTCGCTCACAACCAGAATTGATTGTCGCAGCGGAGGGAAGTCTTTCAGATGTCGGCGTCTGGCCCTCGGGAACAGGCTGCAGCGGTGCATTGAGGCACGTGACATTTGCGCCACCATGGGGGTTGCCTCCTGCTGCGAACCATTCCCGCAGGCGGGCATAGGGGTCATTACGGCATTCCCCGGGGCGGCTAAGGGCCCAGTCCATTCCGTCAGCAGTGATGCTTGCAATCAAATTCACAGTGTCAGCGGAATCCTCTGTGGTGCGCTGGGATGGGCCGAAGTTCAGGATATCGGAATGTCTGGTGGCGCCGGATGGCGGAGGCAGACCCGTGTGCGCAGCCTCGGAGGCCATGACCTCCAGGGAGGAGACAGTTGAGCGGGTACGGCCATGGCGAAATGCCCTGGTCTTCCACATGCGACCGATGCCTGTAGCAATGCTGGGCACAACTTCGGTGCCCGCGTCCCCTACTTCTGCTGCAGGTGCCGGTCCCGCGGAGGGTGGAACATTGACACTGCATGTCCCTGTTCCCCGAGCAGAGGAGGGTGCTGAGAGCGGTTGGGCTGCAGGGGAAGGCACAAGACGCGATGCACATGAACAAACGACGGCTACGTGACTTTAGCGGACTCATATTGGCGCATCCAAACTGTCCGCTGTTTCAAACAAAGGATACCCCCGCTTCCGTGACGAAAAGCGACATTTCACAGACCAAAAAAGGATCTACCAACGTCCATCATACCGGGGGCACTGCTACGTTCCAGCAGAAGGGAGCACGTGTGTTTCCTCCCCGCCCCCAGAGATTCGTACATACCTTCTGACGTACCTCCACCTGACACTCTGGCCAATGGAGGTAGTTGTGAAGATCTTGGTTGCGGGGTGGGCGATGCAGCTATCGTCACAGACGGGACGACTGGGACCGGCTGAGGAAGGCCCAGAGCCCCGCTTGAGATGGGAACAACAACGGAGTTGAGCAGCTGGGCAAGGTGTGCGGCGCAGTGAATTCGAAGAAGGGGCTCCATCCAAATCAGATTGTCAGAAAGAACACTGTGTAGTCCCTTGATGTACGACACCAACCGGACGACTTCCGGCATGTCAGTCGGTGTGAATGCACACCTGCAGAGCCAACGTTGTGAAAGGGCACCGAAACAAAATGGATGCTAACATGGGGCGTCACCAAACAGACGGACTTCTCGGCTGCTACAAGGTTAGCGATGTCCTTATCCTTTAGTTATCGAAATATCGGATGTGTGTAGTACCCCAAATCCCAGAGCTACATGCGGAAAATTGCGTACCTTGGCACGCTGATCTTGGGTTGGACTTCCTCTGTGTTTTGATCCTCGGCAGCGGCAGCAGCAGCAGAATCCTCCTCCAGCCGCAGCCGGCGCTGCCAAGTCCGAAATGCGTCAAGCTGCAGAACGGCCGCCTGCCAGTCCTTGAGCAGCTGAATCGCCCGGAAGGCAAGGGTGCCCACAGCGCGGCTCATTGCGGCCTGGGAGATACCCGAGCGGCCAGCCAGGACCCCGTCGGGGGTAGAGGTGCGCATGTCGGTGGCACCCGAGCTGCCACCTCCGCTGCTGTTCCGCCCTTCTTCAGTGAGCCGTTGCTTATCTGACTCATACTGCAGCTTAAGTGTGAGGATCTCTTCCATTACACGGCCATAGTCAGTGGCGGCCACGGACGAGATAGCCGACAAGCAGTACCTAAAGGGTTTTGCGAAGATGGCAGATTAGCTTCACTCTTAGAAGGCTGTCCTTCCTTACAAATCGTCTGGTAAGGTAACGCGTGTTCGTAAGTCCAGTGAAGGAGCTAAGCGTTAACTCATTGGTTCAGCACGGCACGCAGCGCACCTCTCCTCTAACGCCGCCGCCTCGACACTTGTCGGCGGGTCCCAGGGTGGGCCCAGCTGGGGCAAACCCTGGAGTGGCTTCAGCAGATCGATTGAGATGTCGCCATAGCCGGGAACGATGGGTGTAGCGCGCAGGGTGGTCAGGCAGGTTCGCAGCCGCTGCAGGGCCAAAGCCTGCGCTTTCGGGGTGATCCCAGCGGTGCTGTCGATATGCACGGTCTGGCCTTGATGGAGGTCCTGCAATCCGGCAAGCACATGGTAAAGGAGGTTCAAGTAGTTGAGGACATTCAGCAGACAGACTGGCAAAATCAGAATCAATGGGTTACAGGATGCGCCAGGAGGTGTCGCATATCTTACACACGGATGGGGGTGTACGGGGACGAGCAGAAGCAAAAGGCGTATTAGATCGAGCAAATGGGAGCACGTGTAATAAAATATTAAGCAAAAAACAGGTAGCATTCACTTCCTCCCCTGCCAAGTTCGTACAAGCACATACTTGCTCAACGCTGTCCACGCAACAGTACAGGTGCACCAGCAGCGACAAGGCGATGCGGGCGCTGCTCCTAGCTGCGATATTCATGTCCGTGTGTCCGTTGTTAGTGTCACCACCCGCATGCAAACTGCCGGTGGATATCCCGAGCTTGGACTTCAGGGAGCCCCACTTGCGATCGGCCTCCTGGTCAATAACGCCGTCAACCGCTGCCAGCTGGAAATCGAGTAGCTTGAACAGGGCGATTTTCGTCTGCGTCATGACTTCAGGCTGTTCCAATAACATATCACGGAGCAGGACTAGGCAGGCGGTGGGCATATTGAAAAAGTCCTGCGGGGGGAAAGCAGCACTGACAGTCAAGTGCGGAGAATGAATGTGTCAAAGGCCAACGATCTGCCTGCGGACAGCAGGAAATTCACTATGGGAACCACTTAGTTGTACCAGTCCAAGGCAGGCGTAATATGTTCTCTATAGTGGTCTTCTCATATGTTAAATTTGAACCGGTAAAAAGCTGCTGCGATGCAGGAGACGGGGCTATGACAAGCGTTGGTAGGGCTCACCTGGACCGCCGTCAGGAGCTGTTGCTCATCGCCCTCTTGAGCGGTGACGGCTGACAACGCAACGCGCAGAGCTTGTTTGGAGTCTTTTAGGCAGTCGAGAATGTGCATCGAGGCAAGCAGTTTGGCGAGTAGCCTGGATGAAGGGCGAAGCATGAATGGGGAAGGCGATATCGCTACTGCTGGGCAATGCCGCCCACCAGCGACGCACAACCTAACACAAAAGAGTCGCAGACGGTTGTTGTCGTTTCAAAAAAATTATTGATTTCGATTTGCATCTATTTGAACTAAGACGACCTAGCTAGCAAGTAGTACGAAAGTCAGAAGTCTCTTACGCTTAGACGCAAAAGTGGCAAAACAGCTGACCATAAGGCAGGCGAGACTAGCATCTCAAGTTGCATCATACCTATACAGCTCGGCTGTTGAAATCGGAGGGCAGTTCGCGTTCGAAGAGCTGGGATGCCGAAGCAGTGACTCGCGCCATAGCTCGCAAGCGCTGACTGTACAGGACAGAACATCACACGCAAGGCGGCAATATGGTCCCGTATCCTCTCCTGTCAGCGTGCTGTTGTCCGTGCTCTGCGCCTGAGGATGGACGCGCAACAATTGGGGAGGCGGCCATGTTACGTTGCAGTGTGCAAACCAGCTGCAAAGCGTGCGTATGACTTGAGAAACATTCAGCATTGAGAGGCGCAGACAAATACCTGAATGTTGCTTGCCGGTCCAGCGAGGAAAACCTGATTTTGAAGTATCTCAAGTTGCCGCATGGCCACGACCAGCGGATGCATCGCGATGGCGGGTGCATCTTCAGTGTCTTCCGGGGCGGGCATACTATCTGGCACAAGTACATGTTCATCTGTGGTAACGTCCGCTAACTCCTTCGAGTCCATGGTCCCGGCTTTAAATTGACACGCTGGTGGAGTTGACCGAGTAGAACTCTTTACCTCTCTAGCTCAAAGCCTAGCAGGAATTATTCATTAACTTTTCTAATCTTATTGATACGGTAAATAGCACGGTGAATGCTTTCTGGTCACAACTTGAATGTTGAGGTTGACAAGAGCTTCGGTCGGCCTTAGTGGGCTGTTACATATGTCAAGTAAAAGTCCAATTGCGTAGTTAACGCAAAAATGTGAGGATGATGCCTACTTGTTAACATGATGACATTGCGAAGACAGTCGTAGATCCAAGATCCAAAGGGCCCCAAACTGCAACGCTTCACGAATACCTTGCACAAAACCTTCTGCTATTCCTTCAAGTAACTTATCATGAAGAACACAAGGTTGAATAAATATTGTGTTTATGACATCCTGCCTCGACTGTTTCGCCCGCACCACCGACTTGGATGGCTGCCGTAAGTCATAGCATACGACCATCGCATGACATCCCTATCACGTGCAACAGCAGGTAGGTGTCATTTCTTGAGCTTAGGAATGTTGAAGGCGAAGTTATTGTAACGTTACCACTTGCGCCCTTCTCGTGTTTCCGCAAGCTGATCCAGCGATGCCCAAACGGTGGCCCAAGTAAAAGCTTACATCAGCTTCACCGAAATATGAAGCCTCGATAACCTCGCACTGATTTATCCTGGCAGCGCATATCGTGCACGAGTAAAAGTGCATGTATCCGCCTCAAACCTGCGGTGCCAGCACTCTCCGGGAAGCAGTGCCAAACTGAACGCTTAATGCTACGCGGCTAACACACCGCCACCATCACCGCACATACACACGTCCACAAGCTTAATAGCATGGTGCCGTTGTATTGGGCGCAGTGGCCTGGGGAGAATCGAAACCATTAGCCGTGTCTTCAAACCGTCGTGATTTATTGAACGAAATCAACGTTGGGCTTCTCTCACGCAACCTGGACTGAACATCTTGTTATGGCGGCACGACACATGCCGTTGTCACGTTAACGCATTACCGCTTAATGGCCAGCTGTATGGCGGCCGTGCGTGTTGTACCTCCTAGGGTCGTGAAAATCATGAATAAACGCTATGATGATCACAAACCGGTACACCTTTCCTATGTCCCTTCGTTTTACACACACACCGGACCAGTTGGGATAGACGGGAGCGGAGACGAGGCGAGGCGACGGGAGCAACAGAGAAATCATTGGTTGGCTGGCCTTCAGATCTAGGGCGCCAGGTGCACGATGCATATATTTCCGGACAGCATGTCAGTATCGGACCCTGGGCTCGGGACAGGGAGGAGCCACCACAGGTACGCAAAGCTGGCATTTAATTAGGCAAAGGTGCCTCAGCGATGTGCCTCCGACGCAGGTGCCTCAGTGACGCAGGTGGTGCCATTGCTTCTTGTGAATACGCTGCAATTCGTAGCCCATTCGTTTGTGCTGCAACTTGCCCATGTGCATATTTTTCGGATCAAGCGAGACATCTAGCCATGCGTTTCGGCCACCTTCTAGCTTCAGCAGGGACCCCAGCAAGCGGAATGCACGACAATATGCGCTGATTACATGCGTTACCGCCACCAATCGGCACCAGGGAGCGGCTTACCATTCCATATGCCCCGAAACCTTACGCGACAACACGGCGCTAAGTGTGAAAATACAATTATTTACATGTCCACAGCTGCCGACGCAGCTCCTGGCGAAAGCTTCCTGCTCATCGACGCAGCAGCTTCCTATCTCCGTGAGGAGTTCACAGATATCGCAGCAGCTTCAGCTACAGGACATACATGGCCGCATGTATGTCCATTCCTTTCTTGAGCAATTCTCCACACCAACATTAATGTACCGCTACATAAATGGCGTACACCGACGGGGTATGAAGTACACATTACTGAAACTGTTCGGATTTCTTCCGAGGACCGCGTGTGTGCTGACAGGCGTAACCCATCCTTATGAAGGCGGCCTAATTCGTACAATCCGACATGAACTGAGACGCCGAATATGGTTTCAAGAGTCGTGTTCAAGACGCAACAACTCAGTGAAGAGGGACCTTGCACAAGGTTATGCCACTCGGCCATTATGCAAACACAATTGCGGAGAGCTGCCAGGGCGGCCTCGTGTGCCGTCACCAGCCATTGGCCAAGTCCGGCCTCTTCGCGCAATGCATGACCTACATCATTTCGGTATTTTGTCACCAACAGATGAAGACAGCCACTCGCCAATGCTGCCCACTCTGCAGCTGACAACGCAACGAGATAGACGGCGCGGCTCCCACCCTTGTTGGTGACAAAATATCAGCAACGAATATGAAATATATCTTGGTTGCCCAAGATACTGAATCATTTGTACATCAGCAACCGGTATGTCTTCCGCCCGCCATACTGGTACAGACCAGCACACTACAACCAAATCGGTAAAGTGCGGCAAAACGGTGTGCGCACAATTATCTGGTCCATTGCGTGCAACAAGCATACACTCAACTGACCTAAGCGACCGACAGGTGCTTGCACCACACCACTACAAAATCCCTGCCGGTGAGCAACATGTGTTTCACCGTATTCCAGAGGAATGAATCGTATTGCTCCGTCCTTTGGCGGCTTCACAACGACGATGATGGACGAGGACGCGCCACCCAATCGGCCTGATCACAACGCGCTCCCAAGACGCGCAGGGTACGCGCGTATATGTGCGAAGCTGGCGCACGCAAGGAGGAGTCCGGATTCAGCGCGGCATCCCGCTCTGGCGGTGCCGCCTCGCATACACAAACGTTTATGTACACGCAAAGCACTTGGGAGCAACCAGCCATTAGACTGTGCAACCCCTCCCTAACTCAGTGAACAGCAAGGTAATGCCGAGGAGCGCTAGTGCACAAGTTTATGAAACCGGACATCCGGGCCGTCGCTCCCTAGCCCCTAGCCTATCTACCAACTGCGCCTACCCCGTGGCCTCCCTCCACCGGTCAAGCGAGACTTAGAACTCCAGCATCTGTGCACCACCACCTGTACAGCACGAGCTGTAAAGCTGTGCAGCACGAGCCGCCAATCAATAACGCAAAAAGCCTGCACACCTCCGCCTTAGCATGCCTCTCAGCAGTACGCCTACCCCTGCTCAGCAGCCTCCTCGAGCATATTCCGTTGCGCCTCCTCCATGAATCGTGCGTAATTGTTGGTGTACCACTTGCGGAAAGCCCCCCACCGTGCCACGCCGCTGCCGTCCTCGTCTATCGCCTTGAACATTCCTGCACGGAGCACAGGAGGCCGCGGTCATGTCAGATTGGCATATGCGGCGCGGGAGGAGCTCAAGGTCCCGGACCGGGTCGGTCGACATGGTACCAGCTTACCTTCGGCCTCCTCTTTCGTGTGCCCTGCACAAGTGGGAGTGGGGCGGGGTGGGACGAAAACCGCACGGTGACGTACTGTAGAGGATGCAAGATCTGAACGACCAGACAGCAGTTGCGAACCGCTCCTGCATCACTGAGTTCTCGTAGTAGAAGGCAAGTAAGTGGTACCGCGCCAGCATATAAGCCCAGAACACGGCCATGAGGCTCTGCTCGTAGCGGTAGCGGTAGCCCAGCCTTGCTGAAACACTCTCCCATCGCCCAAACGCATGACACCAAAAAAAGGGTGACACACCGCGCCGCCAACATACGAGGCTCAGCAAACCATTAAAGAGGCAAAAGGCGTCCCCTGCTTCTTATCCCAGACTCTTAAGTCCCAGGGTACTTAGCAGGGCGCCCACGCTACAAAGGGACTACAGCAGCACGGGGCGGAGTACGCGCACACCGCCCCCAACCACTCACCGGTGAGCTCCATGGCGCTGATGAACTCCTCCTCGTCAAGCTCCCCGCGCTGGTCGTCGTCAAATACCGAGAAGACGCCCTGCGAGCGCACAGATAGCACAGATAGCAGGGCAAGAGTAAGGAATATTGGATCATATCGCGCATGCAGCCCAGCCCGCCATAAGGCCCATCCAGCACGGAAAAAGTCCTCGGGGGAACGTCCCCTATGAAAATGAAAACGCGACTTCGTCTCCGAGCCTGTGCCCCGGCGGCCTCAGCGCCACTCACCTGGATCTCCGCAAGAAGCTTGTCATTTGCCGCGGCCTCGGCCGCTGCAGCTGCGATGCGGGACTTCCGACTTGCTGACATGGCCTGCAGCGTGCGCAGGTCTGCAGGGGACGCCTCGGGGTAGAGCGCCTGCGGGACAACGGGAGAGCGAAAGAGGGTTCAGGAAAACTCGTTTGGATCAGGAGGAGGTATCTAAGGAGCGATGGCGCTGGCTGAGGCGGCTCGGGCGCACTGAACACAGGCGGGCACGTGCACATGTGTGCTTGGGTAGGATTTCGGCGGTCTGGTACGGCCCAATACGCTTTAGGACGATGGGAACATGTGGCAGTCGGGGTAAACGTGGGTCATGCCAGGATGTGGGTCGGCGAACACCTAAAAGAGCTGTTGGGTTGACGCCGGCCAGCACGGCGGCAGCTGAGGACGTCGGGCATAGCTAAGGAAAATGGAATGGGCAGACGGACGACCAACGAGCGTTCCCCGGCGAGGTACAGAAAGCATGTGACCTGAATGGTTCGTATGCCCGACTTGCCAGTGTTAAGTATTGTTCACACGCCACAGGCCTGGAAGACCTGCGCGGCGTTGGACGCCCCCAGGTGCAGCGGAGTCGCGGGGGTCTTACGGCAGTACCGAGAATACATGGTAACCGCATCACATTGTGGTGCGATTAGGATATGCAGGGGACGATGCGGTGAAAAAGGCACGTACGGCGGCGGCTAACGGCTGCGGTTTATTCCAGATGCCACCAAGTCCACCTGCGTGATGGGTTTTCGTTCCCAAGTCACCGTCTTTCGACCGGCAATGGGAGCATACCTTAGCCGATTTTCGCAGCACATTTGCCACGTTCTTTCATCATCATGGACTTGATTCTGAACGGCCCTCCTTTCCCCTCCCCCTTTCCCCATTTGTGGCGGCCCCATTATGGCTGCGTTCCTCTTTCTTCTAGCTTTCCTCTAGCTATAAGGGTTCTCAGGGCTTGAAAGGGCGAACCCAGCCCCCTTAAAGGGACGTAACCTGCCGGTGCTTTACCTTGAGGAGATGTGGGAATGTGACCATTCCGGTTCGGCCCTTGCCTTCGATCGCCCTGAAGATAGACGTCAGGAAGGGGAGCAGCCCCGGCTGTGTGCGAGTGAAGTAGCGGCGAAGGTCAGCAATGCTGACACGGCCGTCGCGGTCAGCGTCCATTTCCGCCCACACCTGGCCCAGCTCCCGAACCATGGGTCGCCTGTGTAGGGTTGGGTACGGAGGAGAGTGCAAGTGGATCAGGCCGTGAAAAGAAGCGAGGGAAGAGGGAGGGAAGAGGGAGGGAAGAGGGAGGGAAGAGGGAGGGAAGAGGGAGGGAAGAGGGAGGGAAGAGGGAGGGAAGAGGGAGGGAGGGAAAATTAAGAAACCAGCAAGGCAGGAGGCTAGCAAGAGCGCATATCATGGTAACGTGTGGCATCAAAGCAAGGAGCTCTGAGAGAGGATTGGCGCTGTGTTATGCTCAGCCGGATGTGGGACGTACATCTCAAGTGTTCTCATGCCCTTCCCCGTTCCGTACGCGCCCATTCAAGACTCACGTGACCACCTGTACCTTGAATACCTCCGTCTTTACAACGCAATTCAAGCGATTCGAGCCAGGGACCACGTGGATCCGGGGCACGCGCTCCGCCAGCCGCATTTCCAGCTCCTTCTCAGCGCGGAGTGAACTGTGTGTAGGCATGCGAAGCCGTCGACAGAGGGCCATAAAGTAGAGGCACAGCGCCAAACAAGCGCGCAACATGATCAGTTGGGTAAGCTGGCAGGCGCGCACACCCTTGACATTGACCACTTCCCCTGCCCTTCCCCCTTTCACACACGCGGCAAAACGGTGACATTCGAACGTCAACGGCCGACATCGTGACTTTCGTTTGATGCCGCATAGGCTGCGTCCCCAGCCCCCATCCATAATTCTGTCATGCCACCACCGCGACTAGAATCCTCTTCCAGAGCCCCTTTCTCGCTGGTGGCAGCAACCAGCTGTCGAATCGGCCGTGCCCCGCGTCTTCGTGGTTCAATAGAGGGATTAGCGGCGTATAGCAGGCACGCACTGGACACGGACACGGACACTGCGGGTTATGGGGCAGGGGAATATCAGCCGCGTAGCCGCCCCGCGGGTTCCCTCTCCTATTCCCTCCTCGGCCTGCTTGCTAACCGATGGCCTCGACTTGCAGATTTTGCTTTCGGGTGCTGCTCTCGGTCTGCTGTTCAATTCATGTGCAGCATATCTCAGTCTTTTCCACATTCACATGTGGCCCCTAGGGGGCCAAAATTTCCCCAAGTGAGCCCAAGTCGCGACCAATCCCCCAGGCCCACCTCAGCCGCTGCATGACCACCTGGCAAACCGGCAAATGGAAATCGGAGGGAGCAGTTAAGAGGAGTATTAGCGTTTGAGCGTGTGTGCATGAGCTGTGCCAGGCGGGAAACATAGCATGAAGCTGGGCATCAACATGCCAGGTGTCAGAACATCACATTTTTTATTCGAGGGTGCCAGAGTGTGGGCGCAGCAACGGCGACTCAGCTTTAAGGACAGGCGGGCACATTGCGGATGTCAATGCCGACGTAAATGGGAAAGCAAGCGGGTCTGCACACGACGCAGAAATTCAAGAATGCGCCTGGCTGCGGTTTTACGACCAGCCTTCCAACTAGGCTACCGTGTCGTCAGCACGTGGGCACGATCGTTAGGTCCTAATAGCAACTACGTCATCCCCGACAGGACTCAACCTTCAGCTTCTAAGGTGTCCGCATTCCAGGAGGCAAAGACGTGCTTTATTAGACCGCTTCTGACTCCCTGATTACCAGACTTTTACAGAGTTCAGACCTTCGCCTCCTTCCCAGATTCCCACGCATCCTTTTCAGGTTCGCCATTCTCCCGACCTGCCTCTTGAACTTCCTAAGGTGTATGGTGCTTGAGGTCGATGCACTTCACAGCCTTACAACAATACTTGTCCAATGATGTACAACTGTTTCGTTGTGTTTCTCTTGCCACTCCCGTCTCCGGGGTTGGTTGCACACCTCGGTGAATTCTTGCAGAGTGACGGAACCGCGCGCGGCGCGGTCCAAGGACTTAAACAAAGCATCCACCGACTTGGCGCTGACGCCGCCTGTTGCAACAACATTTCCAAACGTACCACACAAGGAGTGAACAGGAGCGGTCAATGTCCAGAATTCCAGTCGAGCATGGCGCTTCATTGCGTTAGGATGCAGTGCTCAAGGAAGTAGCGCCGCACACTCGCACTGCACTAATGCGTGAAACTTAGATCCTGGACCGTTCACCCCGCGAGTGAGCCGTACTCTGGCCTTCACTGGATGCGTGAACAAACTCCCGCCTGTATATTCACATTACACAGCTACACATCGGGTTCTCCAAGCTATCTGAACATGCTAAAACTCCAAGCGTTCTGCCGTGCAGAATGTGCATGAAGACGGGTATATAGAGAACGGGTAATGATTTTAGCTGCCGTAGCAAGCTAGTTGCCCCCCTGTGACAGCTGTTACCAAAGTTGGACATAGCTCAACCAGCTGTTATCGCTGGTGTTCCACTTTTCCGCAGGAGTACCGGCCAGGGCCATTGCGAAAACTAGGCAATCTAAACAACGCCGTGAAACTTGTGATACAGGCCAACATGGCGCCAAGAACCCTGTGAAGCAGCCCCCGGGGCCCCCTTGTAAAACTTGCAATGGTTACAAGCTCCTATCCCTGCCTAGCAGGTATCTGATCTTACATGGCTAGAGCCGAGAAACCACAGTTGGACCGAAGGCAAAGTGGGTCCCTGCTGCCTTATCGGTGGCGAAGTTGAAGGGCCCGTCTGCTATAGGCTAAACCACCCCGGATAAATTTTGGGGGATTTATTGATTAGCTTCTGAGGGCGCAAATGCACACACCTTCCACTTCTTTCGAGAAGTACGCATACAGGTCAGCCCAGGTCATGCTCCCTGAAGACTTAACCACAGCTGTAAAAGCCTGAGGATACCGCAATGTCAGGGCCAACATCGGTTGTTGACTAAGAAACGCATAACAAGCAGGTTTCTTGCTCACCTCCTTGCACGCGTCCCTCCAGGGCTCAACCTCATCATAGCTGGGAATTTCCCCAAGTGCATGTTCAAAGAGACATCGAAGCGCGTTGTTAAGTGTGCCCATGTGGACGCGAACGGGGATCGGATTCCGTTGAGCCTATCAACCTGAATTCAATGGTGTTAAAGGCTTGGATTACATGATATACAAATCGTCATTGGTATCACGTATCGACGTTACAAGCTCGCAATAATTCGTAAGGCCCAAATGAGCTAGAAGGTGCAAAGGACCGTGAAATCAACCAAGAGAGCAAAATAGAGAAAAAGACAAGCAGGAATCCATTAAAAAATAACCACAAAAAAGGAAGAAAACCTGCCCACCGATTGCTGTGTCCTACCCCATTAGTCGAAGAGCACCGTAAACGGATGCACGACAAATCCGGAACTAATCTCCTTTCAGGCTGCGCAATTGCTGATTTATTGTGATCTTCTTAGGAACTTTGCGACTGTAGTCAGGATTCCCGATAAACATATTTTTCAAGGGGGTTCAGTCAGCAGCCTCTGTTCCTGCGTTCGGGGATTTTAATGTATCGTTTTATAACAAGGCAATGTGACATAAAAGTAGCAACTTTTGATGCGTTTTGTTAAGATTCGTACTATCGCCTTGATGAATTGTACAGAATCTATTAGGGGTCATATGGTTCAGCAAGGGCGGAGGTGCCCTAGGAAATTGACCAGATTTACATGCTGACTTGAAACTTGGGTTTCCCGGGGTATTAGCGTTTAGAGAGATTATATCCTTTTTTGCAGGGGCCACCTGGTATGTTGTATGCCTTTGAAAGACAGTTTCAAGACCCTGGAAGACGGGCTGAACCCGCGACTTCTGGTCTTGGGTGGGTATTTCACAGAGGGCCATACGATGGCGCTAGAAGTCTTTGTTTAAGACCCACACACTCTTTGAGTAGGGGTAGGAATTGGGAGGACGTGGTGGGACGTCACTACTTGACACGTCTTCCTTTCTCTGTCCGGTTAGTTGAAATTTCTTTTTTCTTTTCATTTTGTGTCTGTCTCTCTATCCAATTTTTACTCAAACTCGCGGTCCTTTGAACGTCCTGGCTCGTTTGCGCCTTACAAGCTCGTACGAGTTTATATCTATCATCATCGTCATCATCATCACCTTATATACGCCTATGATATGATCCAGACTTCAAGATAACCCTGTATCGAATGCGTATGTGGTACAAGGTATCAGTACACCCGCTTCCAATAAACGGATTTTTATAAGTCTTTGCCAGCTTTCATCTGGACTCTCTGTGCGGCAGTACGACATAGCAAGCAACGGTACGAGACATTACATCAGCTGATGTAAAATTGTGAATACGCGACCGGATATAGTAGCACTACATAGTTATGGGCAATTTTAGCATAGGGATTTTTTTTATAAGGATCCAATTAGAACAGACTACTTAGGCTTGAGTCAGCTTTGTGGTTTATACCAGATTACCAGCTTAAAGTCATTAACCTTGTCCGGCATCCAATGTCATCAACTGAGCACATTCAAAACCTTTCTTTTGGTTCCAGCATCAACAATCTGCCTTGCAGCTTTCATGTGCCGCCCTATGCTCGAAGCCTCGGAGAAGTGAGTTTGCGTTCCAGGTTGCAAGGGTAGGAAACCTTTGCTAGTAAGTTTCGTGGCACGCCGCATTGGTCAGGACCAGCGCTAACAGTGCCAAGAATGGCGTCTTCCAACTCGCGTTCGCAGCTTCATAAGGGGAGCTCGCAGCCCATAGAATTGTCACCTAGCGATCTCAACGAGCATAATAGCTTAACATGCGATGAAGATAGCTCCAGCTTGGAACAATTTCATGAACCGATTGATGGAGACCAGCAAGGAACATCAACATCCGCTGTTGTGAATCAGGCGGTCGATGCTGCTGATGTCCGCGATGTGATCCGGTGAGCATATTTGCTCTAGTAAGATTCAAAAACTGTATCATGATAGGTAAGAGCGATGTGGCCTCTTGCACCAGCGTATTGTTTGAGTCATAGTTTGTGGACCATTTTGCTTCTAGAGACATATTTGAAATAGATGCTGCTTCCCGTCCAGGGTTTTGACACTGGTCAGGCGTTTGGAGGTTGTAAGGCAAGCGCATGCACAGTGATTATTCACACGATGCTGGCTTTTAGATTAGTGCATGTCAGCGGATGTTGTCTTATTGCGGTGCTTTGCTATACTTTGGCCTCATCAGTCTAACACGTCGGGTGTTGCTCCGGCTCCAAGCAGCCTCAAAAGAACAGCTGCTGGTTAACTGATTCTTGGCATGTGATGATTACATTCGTTAGATGTACATATCACCCGTCTCAGTGGTGAAAATTTTCTGCTTCCCTGACATACATCTGCCATGTAGGAATGAGCTAGGCAGGCTCCACGAGCTTCACTTCATAGCCGAGCGTCAAGAAGCACGATATTTTATCCTTGAGTACCGATCGCAAGTTGTATGCTGGTTCGTCCAGGTGGTCTCAGCGTTGCAGCTCGCGAAAGAAACCCTGCACTGCGCCGTTTCGTTATTGGACCGCTATATTGCAAGCACTAAGGTAGGGAAGGTAAACGGATGGCGCATCCTATCAATGGCATGGTTTGAGCCAGCCCCCAGAGATCAGACAGCAAACCTGGCTTTGGGTGTTTGCAGGCTCTTCCTACACCGGCCGTGATACAGCTGCTGGCTCTCAGTTGCCTGAGCGCTGCCGCAAAGCACGAAGAGGTGGGCTAACATGCATTCTGACAATTTTTTATAGCGAGCAAGTCATTCAATCCCCGCAGGTGGCCCAGCGCAGCGCAGATGAATGGGTTTGCCTCGCCTTGAGTGATGATCACCGCAAACTGTACGAGGTGCGCTGTTTCTCACTGCGTACGAGGGAATAAGGACTTGGCAACGACTACTAGGCAATGTTTGCATGAATCGGGCAATGCCTTGCCCGATTCTTGATTTTGTGGTTCGAGTTGCCATAAGGATTCAGTGAGAACAGTATGTTTGCACGAAGGTTGGTCTTACCTTGGCCCATTGCATTTGCCGACACTCGAGGGGCTGTGGCTGTGACAAAGTTCCCGGCCCATCGTTATCACGCATGGCCTCGCCCGCCTCCCTGCCACTGGCGCATTCAACACTCATCTCTTCCTCTGATCTGCAGGACCGGGACCTGCACCGCATGGAATGGCTACTGTTGGAAACGGTTGAGTGGCGCATCCGTGTCCCCAACACGTTCACGTTCTTGCGCCACTACCAGGCCGTGTTGACAAATCGCGGGGTGATTCCCAACGAGCTGGCCTACGCGGCCCTCTTTAAGGCGTGTTCCGAGTTTATGGCGGTGAGCGCCGGGGTCTCGGTTTTGGCTCTGACTCAGGTAAGAAAGCACACGGAACTGCTGGCCGATGGTCTCGCGTGCATATTTTGCGCATACGGCTTCATGCTACGCATTACGCATGAGCGTTGAGTCCCGCGATCAGCTCTGCCATACAGGAGATTTCAATGCTGTACGCCGAGCTCCTGTCCTTCGGCTACAGCACGGTTGCTGTGGCATGCCTCATATTGGCGGAGTCACAATGGCCGTTTGTTCCATCGGGTGGCTCGCTGCCTGCAGCAGCCACGGCTGCTGCTCCAGTCCAGTCGCAACAGCGTCTCCTTGCAGCAGAGGGGCCTGCAGCCCAAAGCTTTCTTTCGGAGCTGACGGCGTTTACGGAATTGGATGCCTCGTGCGTTGCGCCTGGCCTGGGCCGCTGCCTGGAGTTTATGAGCCGTCTATACCACTTCATCGTCTTTGCCGATCCAACGGATGGTGGACTGGCCCTGCTGGCGCCCATCCTGGCTCGCTACCCGCAAGTAGTCTCACATTTAGGTCAATAAGGCAAGCGGCGAATATGGGCAATGACTAAGGCAGGGAGCAGCATGCAGGCTCTCGCTGGGGCGTTGGCTGGCGGTTGTGATGCGGTTTTAAAACCACTGGGCCTTTCCATATCCTAGTACTCTCACAGGCTCAAGTGCGAAGAAATGATAAGTAGTGGACAAAGGGCCCATAGCCATCCAAATGGCGATTGCTTGCATGTAGAACAGAGCTGTATAACAGGCACGTGGGCACAATTCCGCTTTGACCCCTCTTTCATAATTGAAAGATCCATTGCACTCGGGGGTCCAGTGCCTGTATGAAATGTGAGCACGGCGTCATAAGCGTTCCTTTATACAGAGCTTCGGCTCTCGCAGAGCCTGGTTTCTCCGCGCGTAGCTGAGCTGCTTTCATTATTCGCTGCCGCGCGCTGGTCATTGCAGGGTGGCTGGCTACCTGATCGTGTGCTGTAACCACGGCTTCCGAGAGGTTGGGCTGTCGCTTGAGAAGGCTGTCACTGGTAGTTAGAGCAGCTAGAACATAATGGCAACGTAGTGCCAGCCTGATATGCGATTGCCATCGACAGATGTGGCTGGTGGCGCTCACCGGACGCTCCTGGTTGCGTCCTCTTCCTCTTTTGAGGCGTCCAATTTGTATTGTTTGGGCCGCAGTTGCAGGATGGAGGTATGCGTACCTGGGGATGAACTCCGTGCAAGCGACGTGGCCCGCGCATTGACACGGGGAAAAGAGCCCTTTGATGGACGTACGAGTGATCTTGGCTATGGCAGGAAACGTAACCTTGAGTCTTATCACCTTGGGGTGCGGATGCTCCGTAGCCCATGCAGATTCCGCACTGCAGGCTCCTCATGCATCTGCTGTTCGAAACATGCTCTAGCCCGCGGCGTGTCGTGGGCGGCGTTTGGCACTGCAGCGGCCATGCTGGGTATCTTGTATGACCTTCATTTCTCTTGCCTCGAAACTATCGCGCATGCAGGGGCCGGCCAATCGTGCTGCGAGTTAGGAAGCCAATTTGTGAGCGCTCGTAGAAAGCTTGTGTAGTAATATTATAGACAGAGTAGCTAGATTAAGGTAACCTCATGTTGGTGTTAGGGACGCGTGCTCGTTGCCGTTCCTTTTTAGCGGTATCGAACAGTATGATACTGACAGTACTGATCATGCATTGCGTGTATCAACGTAGTTAGCCACGGGGACCGGACCTTCGTCGCCCAACCGAATTTGGGAGATGTAGTCGCTGACTTGTACTTGAGTATGCGGATCTCTCACCGCATAACTTAAGGGGAGTTCGTGGTTTCGGTGTTCCATGACTCGGAGTTAAGCATGCTGAGTGTTGACTGTACTCAAGTTGTGAGGTTAAAGTTCAGGAAATGCAGTTGGCATGGGGACTTGGTTTTCAGATTTCCTTGGTGCATACTGCTGCACACTGGAAGCGCATCTGCTATATGGCGCTTCAGCGTCAGGTATAGGTTCGTGCCGGGTAGATTATGCGAGAGCGTCGCCGTCGAATCAAATTTTTTCCGTGCTTGGCTCACACATTGCGTTTAGATAGGAAGCTAAACAGCTCTGCGAACTTTTTAGGGTTTGGTTTGTGGTTTGGATGTTTCACGTCTGTCACGGAATTTTTGCAGGTACCAGCCTGCCAGGCATTGGTAAGCTGGTGCACACAGATATGTCAGTTTAGAGTAAGGATATGGCTGGTCTGTACCGAAGGCCGCTGCTATGCGAAGACGCCGGCGAGGCGCCTTAACTATCATCGTCTTCTTACAATATGATAGTTGTTGCATGTGCTTTGGGGCACGTGGGATGCACGAGGAGAGTGTTTTGAGGGTCCCACCGACGAAGGCGGTGCGGTATTAATTTATGCTGGTCGTGTACTGTGATTTGCATTAACTTGGTGTAGGTTGTTTGGGGCTTTATCCCCCATCGTTGGAGGTCTATCAGGCGTCTTGAACTGTTTTTGTTTTGGGTAAGCCCACTGCTGGCATGTGTCTAGAGACCCATGCTAGCTCTAGACCCACAAGCTATACGTTCATTGCTGAGGTGCCTTGTTTTATTTTGGCCTAAGGGAATCTTGGGAAAGCTGCCTGGCAAGGTTGCAACCCGAGCTATACTTGTAGTGGTTACGCAGACGTCTATCTGGGGACCCGAACTGTGTCCCCGAGTAGCTCGAGTAGGCTTTCGAGTAGTGTTTCCACACGATGGATTCGTTGCTGCCATGTCCGCCTTGGACTCTGTTCCATGGATTTCTGTATGGAATGCGGTTCTTTTCCATTAGCGGAGCCAAGAGCCCTATATAAGAGCCAAAAGCCCTCTAACTTTTCACCTCCGCTTTGCTGTGACAGGTTGCATGCGCAAAAGGTTACAGAGATGAGGGGGATTTCCTGGAAGGGGGAGGAGAAGAACGGTCAGGGGGAATGAAATGAAATGCTGGAAACCGATGTAATGTGCGGAATGGTTGGAACAAGTTCGCAAGGTGGCTTGCTATGACCGGAATGGTGGGCGGACTAGTAAATTCTGTAATCGTGGAGTTACATGAAAATAGCTGCCTTTGCACTGCAGTACATCTAGATCAGGCGACAGCGTAATGGTGCATTACGTGTATATCGGCGGGGGAAGGGGATCAATCATCCACGATATCATCTTGTGTTGGTCAAGCTGTAAATCCCAGCTAGCTAACCTGTAATTACTCCTAGGCTCGGGCATCTAGGTCAGTGCGTACGTCAGGTTTGCCCCCTAATGTTGGTCCGGACCGTGCGGGACATTTCGCAGGCAGTGGAATGGTGGACGAGGCGCTCGGCACCGGCACTCCCGTGTAGCGCTGCACCCGCCGTCAGCTCGATTCGGCATCCACAGCATCTGGCAATACACACATACAAACTGCGGCACAACAAACTTTCCTTCCATCTATTACATTCGTGCAATCGCCCTTTCCGTCCCGCTTGATCGTTCCTACCCGATTGCTCAGAGGCTTCAAAACGGAATACTAGTTCAAAGTGGAATCGTCCGCTTGCTGGCTGGAAAGGAGGGAATCGCAGCATCACGAACTAATACAAGGTCTCCGACTGCTCGTCACCGCTACCCAGGCTCAACCCGCCAGCTGTCTGAGTAGCCGCAGGGGCCAGGCCATGAAGACTGTTGCCGTGTCCAAGTCCCTGCTCCTGCACCTGCTGCTCCTCCTCTACTTCAGGCTGCTGTTGCTGTTGCTGTTGCTGCTGCTGCCAGTGCGTGTGTGTGTCGGCGTTGAAATACACGATCGCTGTCCGGGAGGGCGCCAGCACCTGACAGTGCATTAGAGGGTGATTTATGAACATTCAATAGGGGTAGCGACTGGAGCCCATATTTTCCTGTCTCCAGCATTTGGTGGACGGCCGTGCGTGGGAGTAGTAGTGCGAGTAATGGTTGTCACGGCGCTTGTGAAGGAGCTGCACTTAGATCCTGGTCCCTTCATCTTCCACATGTCCCACCCGCCCTGAGTCATCTCCCGCAAACCTACCCGAATAGAGTGCTGCCGATCACGGCTGGTACCGGCTGGCTCCGGATCCGAGAAGTGGTCCACATCATGTCCCACCTTGTGAAGGACGGGAGAAGGGATTAGGGGATTGCGTACAGCGTACGTGGCTATGTTTTCTTTATGCCGTATATAGATCAGATGTAAAAGAATCAAACCGCTAATCCTTGATCCTTTCGCTAAGGACTTGTACTTGCACATCGACAACGAAAAGTACGCCTTCCCTCACTTTGTCCACCTTGCGTTTTGAAAGCTGTATTCGCCTCCTTTCCCGGCCCTCCCCCACATTAACTCGCACTCTATTCCCTTTCCTTGTCAGCCTCATTCCTGCAACCCATCACCACCAGCAGCTCACCCGGCCCATTCCGCCGAAGTCCCAGGCGTCCGAGTCCAGCGCCACCCGCCACTTCCCCGGATTGGGCACTGCCACCCGGTAGCCCTCGTAATTGCCAAAGGGATTCCAGGTGAAGACGAATACTAAGGGCCCTCTCTCGAATACCAGAATCTGTGCAGGTAGGCAAGTGGGGAGCAGCCAGAGGTGAAACGAAAAGGGAAAAGGGACAGGCGAGGACGAATCCCACGACAGTGGCCTGAACGCAGGAGCGCGGGAATCATCGGGAAAGATGTTGTGGCGTTGGCGATTGCGATCGTGGTGAGAGTGCAGGCCGCGGGAGCACAGAAAGGGAAGGCAAAGCATCCGCGTCGCGGCTGGCCCCGAAAACTTCTTTCGCACATTGTCATTTACCACATCGCTTTGACCACGACTAAAATAAATCCTATCACCACAACCCTATTTTCCAACCCGACGGTGACTTTAGCCAAAATTCACCTGCTCTCGCTCGTCCATATGGGTGACCCATTGGTGCGGGGAGGACAGGAAGCCGTAATGCTCGTCCAACCGCATCATGGCCGCGTCCCACGCCTTCTCTCAGTCCAAGTTAAATTTCCGGGTCGAGATTGGGGTCGGGTTCACGGAAGTGTTAGCAGTGAGGTACAGCAGAAGTGTTGGTTGGGAGCTGGAGGGAGCTGCTTTCTGCGGGCGTGGTTACGAAGTCACCACCATCTGAGGGCTCCATCTGTCTTTCAAACCCGCCAAACACACACATGCACACGCACACGCACACATCAGCTCACACACACACACACGTACACATACACATACACATAATCATTATTATGTTTACACCGCCCTTAGGCGGGCGTGTATTGGAAGGGAACCCCGGGGGCTAGCTATACACCATTCGGCACGCATGGTTGGGGCCGCTTGGTTACAAGATTAGGTTGATAATTTTATTGTTTCGCAAATTCTCAATGCTTGCAAAGACCCCTTCAATGGGCCAGCCCCACTTGGACCACTAGGAACCCTTTAATCACTTTCCCACCACAAGTCTCATTATAAACACGTCGTTGGCAGGCGGAATCGATCCTGCGACTGTAGACCTGCAATCTCTGCGCACTAACTCTCAGGGCCATGGACTGCGCACACATGAAGGCTTATACAAAAATATCATACCCCAGCAATAGCGCAACCTGCTGTACCTGAAGGAACTTGTATCTAAGGTGGGTGGTGTCTGCCAGAGACCACTGGCGGCGGCAGTAGTGGTGGCTCCAGCCGTTGCCGTCCCGGGGGAAGTCGATCCATTCCGGGTGCCCGAACTCGTTGCCTGAGCAGCGAAACACGTCCGGAAGTTGCCCAGGCTATCCTCAGGGCTGCAGGCCTCCGTAGGTACGTACGGGGGTTTACTCGCGTGCATGTGGCCATCCTTACCGCTTTCATGCTGAACAAGGACTACCTAATGCCAACTAAAAATACGTATTGAGAATTACCCGCCCAACCAGCCATAATAACATCATGAAGACCAAGTGAAGACACAGCCAAAACATATAGCACTCCGACATTCATACGGCAGCAGTGGAGGTGGTGGCAATGATGGCGCGAGGTGATGGATTCAAGGACTGGTTAAACATGGGGCAGCAAACAAGGGTTCAGAATCCTAGATGTCGTCGGCCGTCAGCCGCCCTGCCTCCCCAGAAACTCAGCATGTCTCCAAACCTACCGCGAGAAACCAGACCAGCTACCCAGCTACCGCACAACCGACCGCTCACCCATAAAGTTGAGCCAGCCCTCGCCTCCCAAAGCCATGGTGACCAGCCGAATCATCTGCAGTGTGCAGCCGGACGCGGATCATATTGGATGAGCGGACACGAATAATCCACCCACAGTGGGCAAGACGGAAGCATTATCAGCGCTGAGTAGACAAGACGGGACGGGACGGCACGAGAAATAAGGGAGCGGGTCTACCTGGCCCCTCGGCTGTCTTTAAAGCAGCACACGAACACACACATGCCCACACAGATACACACACGCACCTTGTGGAGCGCGATCCCCCGCATCACCACCTCATTCGGCTCTATGAGCGCGCTCATACCGCCGTACATCTCTGCCCCCATCAGCCGGAAAGCCACCGTTTGATCCCCCACCAGCGCCTGAGGGCAAACCGGATCCAAACCGGATTGGGATCCAAACCGAAGAAGGAAGGAACAAAAGCAGTAGCAGGTGAAAGCCAAGAAACAAGCAAGCCAAGACCGAAACAGAGTTTGTGTTCCCTCCCCCTGCGCCCCCGGCACAATCTACACCGGCTCTAAATCAACCCAATGCCGCCAGTCCAGCCCCACCTGGTCATGGCTCTCCGCGTAGCCGATGCTGCTCTCCGTGTAGCGCCTGTTGCAGAGAGCCGTGACCTTGAGGAATGCGGACAAATGAAAACGAACAGACCCATGGAACACAGGAACAGGGGTGTTGAGACGGGATGTTGGGCGGGGCGTAGGCTGAGCAACGGCAAGTTTGTTACTGGGTCGTTTACGCACATTAAGAAACGTATCATATGTACCATACGTTACCGTGGCCATGACCAAGGTAAGTCCTTTCGTACACGCCAAGTAGCTAATTGCCTGATAAGGATATACGTATTCCTACATGTACTACACCGGGTGGCCATTGCAACATAACGTACGATGTCGTGCATGCGCCAATGCTCGTCCCGTGTGTGTTTTAGAAGCTGGATCCATTTGTCGGGAATCGACATGTTCAGGCGGCAATCAAAGCCAACTCCGCTCTCTGACACGGGGCGGCACAGCGCGGGCATACCCGAGACATCCTCCGCAATCGTGACTGCCTGTGTGTATAGGGGCCCGGGTGGAGGGGGTGGAGGGGGTACGACGAATAAACGAGACATGATGCCGTTGTGGACGCTGCTGTAAAGCATGGCTAACCGCGATATGGTGGAGGACGAAGGGTTTAAGGGGGGAGGGCCAAGGGAGGGCGTGAAGGCGGGACGGACAATGTGGGAGGAGGAGTGTAGAGGGTAGCCATTAAAACCTATTAAATTAATAATTATTGTTGTTGTTGTTATTATGGCAGAAGCTGTCAACATTCCGGAAATGGGCGACCCGAGGCGGTAATAAAAAGTGAGTGCAGGCGAAACGGTGGTTGAGATTACTCCCAATGCGCATTATGTAATGCGATGTGTTGTTAGTGGTAGTAGGGAGTGCGGGAAGGGAAGGAAGCAGAACTTTAATTTCCAAATCGAAGTAGGGGGGGCCCAAGACTGTCAACATGAAACGCCATAAAGCTTATGACCAGCCATGCACAGCAGATCTGCACAGCTCAGATACAAATGCAGGTTCGATTCGGATTAAGATTCGGATTTGGTTCAGATTCGGATTTGGATTCAGGTTCGGAATCTGGAGACGTAAGTAACTCTCCGACACCTTGCCATGTCACCGATGGATCAAATCCAAATCTGATTCCAGAATCTGTCAACGTTGACTAAGATGCCTTTTCTCTTTTGATTCCATGGGTCGCCTCCTCACACCCGCCTGCGGTAGGAGGTCGTGCACCAGCTGGTTGGCCAACATCAGGTACACGACCGCGTCCACGTTGGTGGCCGGCCCCAGGTACTCGTGGTACGACCCCGAGAAAGACATGTGGATGCCGTGGTGGTGGTACAGCATGGACGTCACTCCGTCGAACCTGCTGGGCGAGAGCCGGGCGGGGGTGGGGTGGGGAGGAGAAAGACGGGTGAAAGAGGGGGAAGAGCTCGGGAAGGAAAACACACATGTGCCGTGTTAATGCGAAGACGATAGAACCCATACCAGAGTTGGGCTCCCCGTTCCCTCCCCCTTTCCTCCATGGACTGAGCCAGCTTTCTTTTTTCTTGTGGCTGAAACAAACACATCACCCCAACACAAACCACCTGAAGCCGTCGAAGTGGTACTCCTCGATCCACCAACGGAGGTTGGAGAGCAAGTAGCGGAGCGTCTATGGGCACATTGGGTTTTACGAGAGGGCGCCCACGTTTTGGTTTAACAAAAGGGCAGTACATGAACAAAAGACACTCCAGCCGCTGATAACGAGCAGCGATTAACGAGCGGGCCACAGAGCCCATGCCATAGGGCCGTCGGGACGCGGTGCTTAGAAAAAACTTAGCTCTTAAAAAGCATTTCATGCAGGCTCATGCAGTGATACACTCCCCGCAGAGAAGCCGATCTCCCAAGGGGCCCCCGTGTACGTGTAGAGTGTGTTTACGTCCGAGGGGGAGGCGGGTTACATAACCAGGCAAGCGGGCAATGGCGCATGCCTGTCTCTTGCTTGTTGATGGCTACGTCGTACACCGGTTGCAGAGCATGGCGCTTGCAGGCCCTTTCTCCTCCGTCCCCTCGTCCCAGTCAGAGACCGTTGCCTTCCCATCCCTCCTTTGGCGGCCCCTTTGGCGGCCCATGGCCCATATATATATATATATATATATATATATATATATATATATATATATATATATACCCTAAGCTCCAAACCCTAAGCTCCAAACATATATATATATATATATATATATCCTCGCCTTTCATTCCCGGGCGAGAAGCTCCAAACAGCAATAATCGCCCAAGCCCCCCAAGCCGCAACTGCACCCTTCCCCCCAAGCTCGGCCCTGCCCCACCTCAAAGTTGGCGTAGTTGAGGCAGCGACTGTCCCACAGCCGGTGGTAGCCCGCGTCCCCCTGAGCCATGAGGGAGAGAAGGAGAAGGTGCTGGGGTGCTGGGGTGATGGTTGTGGTGGTTGTGGTTGTGGAATACAGATGGCGCAAAGGGGGAAGCCCAAGCGAGTCATCGCGATGGTGAGGGCTCCAACGGAATGGGGGATGCGGGCAGTGCTGCTCCAGGGAGGTCCCTCTCTGAGCCGGTCCCCGAGGCAAAACCCGCAAAAAACGGATCCGTATCGACATTGGTTCAACATTCGTACATCTCTACATGCATTCGAATAAGTTGGCCAACGAGATATTTGTACAAGCATTCGTATCATGTATACATACTGTATGTATATCTATATAACATTATATAACATGACATAATATTATATGTTGTACATAAGTGTGTATTATAACATGCATTATATTATAGCTATCATAGATAACTTCATCGACAGGTCACTTAACCTGGCTATTTCGCCTCTCCCCCCCATTCACCTGTTTGAAGTAGTTATCGTCCTCCTTCTGACCGAAGTCGAACCCAGCCAACCCGTCCTCTGTGTTTTTTGATATATGGGAATGTACGACGTCCAGCAGCACCAGCAGACCGCGGCGGTGAGCTTCATCTACGAGCGCCTGTACGTCGGTAGGGGGGTGGAGCATAGCACCAGCTGAGGAGCCCTGTCTTCGTTCTCCCTCCTCCTTCCTCTTGCCTCTTGCCTCCTTCCTCTTCCCCCTCCCTCTTGCCTGTTCCCCCATCCCTCATCCCCCATCCCTCTTCCCGCTCAACTTGCAACACTGCTTCCGCAACTTGATCACACACCATGGGGTCATTGGGGGCTGGTGAGGGCCCTCTTGGTCATTCGACTCCACCACCCGGCCCCCTTGATCCATCCTTCAAACCCCTCCCCTCACCGGCTTCCCTGCCCCTCCGGTCCCTCGTAGCCGCCGTACGTTACCTTGAGCTCCTCCGGCGTGCCGCTGCGGCTGCTGACGGCGAAGGGGTTGGTGACTGCATCGGGCCCGGAAGGAGTGAGTGAGTCGCGTACCAATGTAAACCGGAAAGGCATTCCTGAGTAAGAATATTAATTAACACATTTCAAGCAAGGTAAATAAGAGTTCTAAAGGTAATGAATCTAAATTCTAAACATATTTCGGAAGCTTTGTCAAATTTTGACCGTACCGTGATAACCAAAGGAGCCGTAGTACGCGTGTTCTTGAATGGCCATCAGCTGGATCGCGTTGTATCCCAGGGCCTGGATCCGGGGAAGGACCTGTACGACAGGATCCAAGCGCATCCCAGGGGCACAACTGACTGCATCATCATTGCCTGAATCCTTTCACCTCATAACTGAGCAAGGCCCCAGATCACTAGGGCCACATAGGTTAACCATGCATTCGACAAACTCGATAAATGCGGACTGGGCAGCGGGGCTTGCGTTGCGCTCCCCGTTGAGGGGAAACAACTCCGCATCGCAGACTGCTGCACGGTGTACGGTGTACGACGCACGATGTATACGTACCGTATACGTATATCATACGTACCGTATCTTTGAATTCGGTGTATGACGCCACTTTCGGCTCCTCGCTGCTCATTCCTACGTGGGCCTCATAGATACGCAGCGAAGGGGGCCGAGGGGGACGGGGATGCTGCCAGTGGTGTTTCTCGGCCTTAGGCGGGTCCCAGTACACCCCATCGAAGCTGGGAGTTCAGCGGGTTGGGGAGAAGGGGAGAGGGAGAGACTTGGGGGTGGAATGGACGCGACAATCGGCTTGACGGAAATGTGATCATCATAAGATAACATCACGGGCGAGATGGCATCAGTGGACGATACCAGATTGGGTTAAGCTAACATCCCCAAAATAGCAGCCCTTTGTCGCAGGGTCTTCGACCCGGCTGCCGTCCTTAACACAAGCAAGTTTGTTGTCGGCATGACCGCATGTGGAGTTGTCGGCACAGGAGCTGTTGTGCAGTCTCAGGTTCAGTGCCAAGATGGGAACTGAGGACGGGAACTAAAGCGTGTCGATGAACCACGGGATGGTTAAGAGTGACTTCTCGATCTCTGATAATCACATCTAAGGATGCTCGTTTAGCCTTCTGTAAATGCGTGGGGGTGAGAAAGAGAGAGCACGGTAGGTTGGTATGAAAGGGTCATACGATGATAAGGTTAGCGGAAGGCACATTGCCGGTGGGGCATTACCGCCCCCACTCTTTCCCTATAGCCGGGTCCTGACGCTTGCAGGGCCCCTTACCTCCTCCCGCCCGCCCCCTGGCCCCCACTCACCCGGCTCCCATCCGCTGCTCCGCCACGGCCCAACGCACCCAGGCGGGGACCCGATCTACCCACCAGCCGCCCGGGTGCTGCAATCGCACCTTCAACCGGGAGCCGTGTGGGATGGCGGGATGACCATCAACTGTCAAAGGAAGGGAAGGGGTGGGTCGTAGGGGACAGCAGCTTGATCGTCCCTTGCTTTGCCCTCTGCCCCTCCACCCTCTGCCCCTCCACCCTCTGCCCCTCCACGCGTGTGGAAGGACCGGGAGGAGGGAGCGGGGGCCGGGCGCCTGGAGGTGCAGATCTGGGAGCAGGAGTCGCGAATGTGCGCCCACGTGGAGGGGCAGTTTCGTTGCTATAGGCACCGCGACGCGGCATCGGATGCTAGGAGCGGTAAGTCATCGAAGCATCGCTGAAAATATGGATAGAAAATACGGTAAGTATCCACAGCAGTAGCTCGGCGACATAGCTTGTCTGCGGGAATCCCATCCCATCTCGTCCTCATCCCGTTCCCATCATCCTCTGCATTTAACTGGGTTCCCTCCGACCCACCGTCTGGCAATCGTACAGTCCACACGCCCCACTCGTCGCGCTGCATCGAAACCGGTTGCCACCCGCTGAAGTCCCCGATGAGGACGGCAGCTTGTACGGCAGGGCTCCACTCGCGATACACAATGGCGTCGTCCTCCCGAGTGAACCCGAAGATCTTGTAACCCTCAGCGAAATGCTCCAGGGAGCCTGCCGCCGCCCGGATGCGGTTGAGGGCGGCTCTGTACTGCTGCAGACTAAGGAGAGGAATGGGCGACGGGTTTGACCTCGGCAGGGGGTGAGCGTTGCTGAGCTTTGCTGAGGATGAGAGCGGAGTGGAAAAGGGACGACGGAAGGGGACAGTTTTGCTGGCCATGGCTGGTTATGATGGGTAGCCGTCGGGGATTGGTTTACGTGATCTAGAACCGCTAATGACCCGACCTGTATTCGGGTGTAATGGAAAGGACGTAAGGAATCGTTTTATATAGGGGCTTTGCGTACTTGTACGGCGTTCCAACCGTCAAGTAATCACTCGTGCCGGTTCCCACAGCCGGTAAGCCCACGGTATCAAAAGCTCTCAACAAGGAAGGAGCCAGAAGCTGGTTCTGGATTCGGGCGCGTGCAGGTTCTGAGTGGCGGAGATTTCTCAGGGTCTAGAATTACAGGCCTACCCCGGTTATGCATGTCACATATGGCGTTTTGCTTGCCCTGGCTTTTCCGCCAGGTCCACCACAGGGTACGGAGGCGCGCGCACCCCTAACAATAGTCCTTACCCACTAAAGCTGCAACGGGCCGCAAGCTCATGCCCGCCGCATTTGGAAAGGCAACTCGCAGTTCAATTTGTAGTCACCCGATTATGACAGGCAGGTGAGATGTGCCAGTGCGTTTCAGAAGGACGGGGGCTCATGTTGGCCTGTCTGTCTGCGAGTTAGCACGCACTCCGAAACCACTCCCCATGAATGATCTCTTGTTTATCGCTCCACCTGCCAAGAGAAAGCTCTTTTCCTGCTCGTAATCAGTTCTCTCCTTCTAAGAACCGCATCTAGAAGTAAATCTTCTTCCGTTATGTAGGGTTTCAAGATCCCCCTTTAGCTGGCCCCAGCTTTGGAGAGCAGGTTTCCTTACCGATAGCGAAAGTGGTCTGCATAGTCCGCAAGCTGTGGATCCACGGCCAGAACGCCAATATCATCTTTAATGACAGTGCGACCAGCAGCATTTGCAGTGCCGGGGAGCGCGCTCCGGTGCACAATTCTCTGGATGGGTCTTCGATTGCGTCCGCCAAGGACCACAAAATACGAGCTTCTGGGAACATCATATATCACTCTATTCTTCATTACTGTGGGTGCATGGCTAATTCCAGGAGAACGCTTAGAAATTGAACGCAACATACTTCGTTCGGTAAAGACTTGCTCGAAGACAGCTATGCCTAGGGGTATATGTTAGCGCATCAAAATTTTAGAGCTTGGAAAATTCGACAGGGAAGTCTTGTTGTATAGCAGCGGCGTGTTAAGATTGCGGTGGTTAGTATTGTAGGTAGTTATTGCAAGACTCAAGGCGAGGCGCCTATCCACGCAGTTCATTAACATTAAACATCAATCTAGGAAAACTCAATAAAGCATGGTTGTTTCCTAATCATCAAGGGTGCATAGTTTGACGGGCGATCAAGCCTCTCATGTGCCATCAACCAAGAAGTTAACCGAGGCTCCGTACATTAGCTACAATTGTACGTTTGTATCATAGAACCTGGCCCTATTGCAAGCCCATCGCTATAATCAAACGAATTGATTGTTGGGGGTTGCGTTTCTGAAGTAGTTGACTGTATCCAGTAGTTGACTGAGGCTTGCTTGAATGTATGAGTGCGTGGATTGAGCCGGTGCTCTTGCAGAACTTGTGGAGCAAGACTCTTAGCCAGGTACTGCTCATGCATATATATCATCACACACAGGTGCTGACAGGGAGCGCTGATCACATACAGCTGGCCGGAATTAAGGAACACGTCGTTGTATCATGCTCTATACAAAAAGCTCGCGAGTTAACGTCAGGACTAGACATCCTAATCATGTATAATCAGACTCACGCTGGCTCCTGGGGGCTTGGCAGCTGCGTGCTCCAATGCTTATATCAGAAGATATTGAACAGAAATATAAATATTGGATGTTATATATCTGAATATATGGATATGTATATAGTGATATTTATATACTTGGTCCGTGATGTGTACAGTACATAAATTGTACTTATACACGTATACATTGTATATATACAGTACTGTACATATATTTTTTATACAGTATGCAGTAGTGATGCTGTATATTACAATTTTAGTATTATAAGATGCAGGAATATATAAGAAGACGGATGATGGACTTCAGTACTTACTGCTGCTGTTACGCTGCTATGTGTATTTGTGTGGGGGATAGGGGTTTTCCCGGGTTCAACATCCACCACCAGCATCCAGTTGTGGAATCTGCCGGATTAACGGCGGCCTCAACTCCATGTCACTCCTGGTCGGCTCGCAAGTCAGTATAACCGGGGTCCTCGCCGTCCCCCAACATCGGAGGCACATCCACCCTCAACCAATGGAGGGATCTGCTACGTATGCTGTTGCTGCTCTTCTCCATGTCCGTTCTCCTAGAGTAGCACCGTAGGTCCACGTAGGACTGCAGAACTGAGGGCAGTACTGCTATTTATTTATTTTACTTTGGTTTGATTCGTGCGATGAATCGGCTTGGTTGTTAAGTAGCTAACAATGTTTTGGTTCTCCTTTCTGTGTATGTTCTTCCATACGCCATGAAGCACGCTAAGCACCTACCGTCCTGCCATAAGCTCTCGCCATTGTGCTCTTGTACAACACAGCAAAGTGCAACGAAACACGCAGCAGGCAGGTGTCCACACGTGACATGGCAATTTGCAAATGCAGTCATGCATGGAATAGCATGAGGGCGCAAACATACACTCGCTCATGCATCTACACATATTTATTATATAATCACAAAGTATGCATGATGGATGTAGCCGCGCGGCCATTGCGAGACCCCTTTTGCTCTTGCTTGTCCCACCGCTGCATGCAATTTTACGCAATATATACAAATAGCTGATCGAGGGCTTGTGCCCCGCCTCGTAGGAGGCCCTTTGCCTCGTTCGCTTGTTGGATCATCTCGACCTGCAGCCTCACCCTTCCGAATTCGAAGATGAGCCATGTGCACATTGTTGAAAGGGAGAAAGGTGCTAAAGATGCCGGTGTTAGTCAGCTCCGAATTCACATTCTGCCTGTCAGTGGATGGTGGCGACAGCAGCACCGTCTGTGCCGAGGTGTGGGAACGAGGAACGTGCAGGATGCGTGCACAGGAAGGAGCGTGAAACAATTTTGGATGGGAGCCCAGCTGGAGCCCTTACAGGCATCTACTGGTATATGAGAGCTGCAAGGAGGTATGCTGGGTGCAGGGATTTTGCAAGGTGCTTCTAACGGGCTTCACGAATCATGGGTATCAGCATAAGGATGTACTCTGTGAGGGAAGAACGGAGCTGCGGCTGGGTCCCGGGGAATGCGTGTGTGTGTGTGGGGGGGAGATTGTGCGCGATCCTCGGCATAGCTGCGATGGACATGCTAGTGGTTCAGATGATTTCAATAGGTAACAAAGAAACAGAGGATGTGAATGTCGTTTGCGGCAAATAATGGTTTTGAGTGTTGAAGCGAGAATTCGAATATTGAGGCCGACTGAATGGCTTGGAGGAAACGTCTGCATGCGTGGAGGAATCGTAGGCCCTATTTCGTCCTCGTACGGCGCTCCTTCATGGCCACTGCGCACTCCGCGTACATACACCCCGGATGTTGCGTTAAACGCGGTATTGGCTCGTCGCAGATGTGGTCGTGAAGTAAGTAACCGAGCTGGAATTTGTAATTGTAGCCCTCAAAAGTAGCTGCTTTATGCGACTTAAAGGTTACAAGAGATGAATTTAATTTCGCCTTTGATTAACTCATAATATAAAACTTGAATTAACACTGCTGCAATGAAGTGAGTTTTCGCGCTGGGACGAGACTATTCCCCAGCCCTTGGAGAAACAAAAACCATGGATGTAGATGAGCAATTGGAAGACGCATTTGAAGCGGCATTCGCCGCGGACGAAGCTGCAGGTGCCGATTATGGGCCCACGACAGCTGATGAGGGTCAGGATGGTCAAACCGGAGATGGATTCCCGTAAGCTTTCCATCTCACTTGAACTGCATATTGAGATTATAGCTATGAAGTGCAGTAATATGCGCCGCTATGGCATTCAGCCAACTGCCCTGGATATGCTTCCCATCGGTACCTGCGGCCACGCAGAGAAGAGGATGATAATGAAGAACACGAGGCGGCTGCCCGCGAGGAGCCCTCTCGCCCGGCGGAGGGTGACGGCACCATGCACGTCTTTCACCTGTTGCGGGACGGCCTGCAGGGTCGTTCTGCAGGACAGCCGGAGGCTGCCGCAGCTGCTGATGCAGCGGCGACCTACAAGAAAGAGTAAGCAGGGACTACCATGGGAGCGGTACGAGGCATCCACTGATGCATACAGCAGCTGGGAATGTGCGAGCATGGGGGCTTCAGGTTCCCTTCATTTGGGACTGGGGTGTAGGACTGGGGTGTAAAGAACTGCCCACGAACTTTTGCTCCACGCACAGGAAGAGCAATGAGTGTCATTTGCAGAAAGAACGTTAGATGGGTGGGGTACCTTGGAGGCAACGTGTTTACCACGCGTGCAGGACAGGGTTCACCAGTGCTCTGCAGAAGGTTTGGTGGGGTCCTCTGTATGGTATGTGCCTTGAGACATACACGAGAAACAGGTGCTTACCATATTATTGGGCTGGGTTCCATTCTCTCTGCACTGAGGGGCTAGTCTTTCATGCATCCACACAAAAATAACCGGCACATGTGTTCCTCGCCGGAAACGCCATCAACTTCTGGGTGATTCCTTGTAATGGTCACGGCGCCCGCAGGGTATTCGACTCTCTCACTGAGGAGCAGAAGAATCGCTATGAGGTTTTCATGCGCTCGTCCTTACCCAAACCCAAGATGAAGAAGGTTGGAAGGCTGTATGTGGGGGGGGGGAGGCGGGGTTCGGCACGCAAGCGTGCAAGGCGCTACGTCGCACTGCGGAGAGGTTATTTGCGCTTCTGGGTTGATATAGATAGATAGATAGATAGATAGATAGATAGATAGATAGATAGATAGATAGATAGATAGATAGATAGCAAGGAAGTAAGTTAGAGGCAGTTTCACTGTCTCCATCGTGTACGCGTTTGTTTGCTCATCTGGAGTCGGCCATTGTCCGCCGAAGTTCATCGGAGTGCACCGGAGGCCTCATCTGTTCGGAACTCCAGCTCAAGAAGATGGTGGAAGAGATGGTAAACTCTTGAGTAAAATGGTGGCTGTACATGGAGGGGTTCACAAAGATAGAGACGGCACGTATATCATCCAGCTTCTAATATTCCCAGACATGCATGCACACACGCACCTATTCTCTTTCTCCAATTCATACATATAAACTTGCAGCATCCTTGCACCGCCACTGGTCCTTTGCAGCTTATGCAATCCATCTTGCACAATGTGGTGCCCAACGAGAAGGCCGTCATCGCCATGTGCGGCATCAGCAAGCTGTTCGTGGGAGAGCTAGTGGAACTGGGTAAGTGGAAATGCGATCCCCACAATGAGCATGCAAGTCTACATAGGCTGAGAGCGATGGCGTCGACTTAGGTGAGAAGCAGAGGTGCAGGTGCGGGGCTGAGGGTGCTGACTAGCGCGTTTTGCTTAGAAGGCTTCCCATACTTGGCTGGCTTGTTGTTCATGAACGCAGTTTCTCTCCGCTACGATTTTTCTTCATTATTTGCACCAGTCTGTGGCCTATGCAATCAACAAACCACCTGTGTACGCCGACACCATCCGCCCGTTTTCCAATGAGACCATTGCACTCCACGTTGCTTGTACATGAGGCTTAAAATGGCACCCAGAGGCCCCGCCATCGACGACAAACCTCTTCAGCTGCAATATTCAGGTGAATTTACTCCGTCTCCGCCCCACCCTGTCCTGGCCCCTCCCAGCCCGCGTGTGCGCCTCTCAGGAAGGACACACAGGCCCCTTGTTACCCCGACACATTCACAGGGCGTATCAGCAGCTGGCAGTGCAGGGCAAGCTGCCGCACCGCAACAACACTCGCCGACTGTTCCGGTGATTTGTTGGCAGCTGTCCTGGACGGTGCAACGCGGGCAGGCACGAAACCCAGTCGGGGACCTCCCCATCTTGCCTGCCATGGGCTACAGATGAGAAGGATGGGGATTCAAGATAAAAGGGGAAAATGGGTATGAGTTTAGAGTGGTGCCCCGTCGTGGAATCCATGCTATAGGGTGGCTGAGGGCTGAGGTGAACCTCATTACACCTGACAAAGGGGGAAAGTGGGAGGGGACATGGGACCTGTCACTTACATTCTGTGTGGGCGAGGGTAGTCTGATGTGGTCAGGGCCAAGCAATGGAGCTATCAGTTGGTGCAATGCTGCTCCCTGCTGGCGAACATTTATGGGAATGAGCCTGCTGGACGCTCAGCTGCCTGCCGCGTACAAATCAGAATGATGGAGCGGTTGGATATCCTGTCCGGCTCTCTTTGTCAGGCTTGACTTTCAGTCGTGTCTTTGGTCTCAAAGAGACAAGGCCTCCTCCCCTTGGCTTGCTGGAGTTGAAGAGGGAGACTCCCTCTCTCCCTCCCGTTGAAGAGGGAGGCTTGCATTGTAGCTGCTATTGCTAACGCACGGACAGGTGGATCGGAAGCAGGGCAATTTCTCAGGAGAAGTTGTGTTAGCTGCCCGTGAAGACCAGCCGAGGAGCTGATACGGGTGGCGCGTGGTCTTGAGACTGTTAGCTGCGTTGACCTATATCGTCCTTGCAGGCCGGTATTAGGAGAGCCTCTTGGCGGGCTGTTGCGCAGGGTAGCTGCGTTTGTCCTATGCCGTATGTAACCCGGCTCGCAGTCACCCCAGGGTGGGACTTGGAAGCAGTTAATGCTGTATGTAAGAGTAAGTGAATCTTCCCCTCTCTAAGCGATACATGGTCTCACATCCTTTCCTTGCACGTTGAATCTGATGCGAGGATGCCAAGAAGACGCACACCCACGATACGCAACACCTCATAAAAACACACGTATATAAGGAGTAGTTACCCCACGGGTACGAGTACATGAGAAATATACTGCCAAGAGTGAGAGTGCAGATATATGCATATAACATTAGATGTGCTCTCACTCTCACTCCTTTAACTTCTCACACCGGTTGATATGCGATATGTTTGCATTGAATACTAGGGTAATGAGGCGCCGATGGAACAAAAATATATATAGAAAACAACAAAGATGGCACCTTGTTCAGATACGATGTTGGGATAGGGTGGATTGGATAGGGTGGCCCGAGCTTTAGGTTAGCTGCGCCATGGAATATACCCAAGTCGATAGATAAGTGGTCGATAAACAAGCTGCACTCCGTCAGTGAGACAAAACCACGTCACTGCATTCATTGCGTCGTCCTGCAAGAGCGGTGGCATTTCATTAGAACCTTCCCCCTGTGCCGGTTTCCCCGCCTTGCATGCCCTGCGCGAACTTCATCACCTCCGTGACGATGCAGCAACACACCGCAAAACCACAGCCCAGCAAGACGGGATCCGGCAGCAGCCCCGTACCCCGGGACCAGGGCAGCACACTCCACAGAAGTGACGCTGCTCCAGCCGCAGCGGAAGTGCGCAGGACGAATGGGCTGAGCACGAACCACATCCCCGTGCCATCACCCGCATTGGCCGCCAACAGGAACGTCTCCCAGGAGTTTGTGGGGACCTGTGTGGGTGGTGATTATGGTGGCGGTGATGGGTGGTGATGGGTGGCTGCAGGCCCCTGGTTAAAACCAGTGCCAGGGGAGGGTCAGTGGAACCTTTGGCCGACCGTCGAAGAGACAGTCGGAAAAAAGGAAGGAAGGAAAAAAACAAGTTAAATTAGCGTGTTCCGTGTTGCCGAGTAATTTTCATTTACCGCAGTTGATTGAAGGTCCTTGTAGCCGGGGATAATCGACGGAACGGACTGAGCGGCGCGAAAGCGATTCATGGCAGCATGCACAAACCCGATGACGTGCTTGCGCCGCCACATGATATCATACATCTGCATAGTGAGCCAGATGCGGTGACTCTCGTGCATTCTCGTGCTCAGTCCCGGCCCCTACCGCATCCACACCCATATCCGCTTTCACTACCCCCTCCCTTCTCCCCTCCCTTCTCCCCTCCCTTTCCTCCTCCCTTTCGCTCACCTTGGCTGCCGGTTGCAACAATTGCGCGACCACCTTCGCCGGTTCCACGTCCCACCTTACATAATAACACGGAAAAGGAGGACAGGGCGAGACAGTGAGAAGAACGTTAAACCCCGCTGACGGAATTTCGCGCACATTTTTGGGGGGGAGGTGAGTAAGAACTCCTTACAGAAGCCGAAAATCGTACAGAGAGCAAGAAGGGTTATCACAAAACGTGCCTGCCTGTGCCCCACGAACGGCGGTCCTACATGGCCGCCTCTCTTCGCCATCCGAGTGCGAGATGCAGCCCCAAAGCCCCCAGGGCTCTGTCCGTAGAGATGGTCGCGCAAGGTTGTCATCCCCCCTTTCGCCGATGCCCTCAACTCCCTCCAATCGGCACGTAGCCGATATCCTGTCTCCCTTCTTGGCCACCGCCAAAGCAGCAGCAGCAATATAATCGCATAAATACATATACATATACATACAAATAAAGAAGAAAAATATATTTATGTATGTATATAATTAGTCCTGCCGTACGCCATACCTCTCCTCATGACGGACCACCAGGCCCTTCTCCAGGTCAATCACATGGGTGGTTCCCCCGGCCGCAGCCAGCCGGGGGCGCCAAGGAAGGTCCAGCAGCGCGGAAAAACGCCAGCGAGTCTCCAGGCTAGAGGGACCCTCCTGCCACTCGTACACGTCCAGACGAATGTCCGACCTGGAGAGGGGGATTCGTGTACGTGTGCGGCAGTCGTAGTAGGCCAGTGGCAGGCCAGTGGCAGGCCAAGCATAGAACAGGAAAGGGAAAGGCAAGCAGCACAATAAGTTATTACTTTATGAGAACGAGCGAATGTATAAGAGGAGAATGAAAAGGAAGAAATATTACCGCGAGCGCGGGGCGCTTTTCCTTCTATCAATTACATGTGTGGATACGGAAATAAAAGATAAGGCAATTGAGAAAAGGTGGTTTTACGAGAGCACGTACTTGTGCCGCACCCAGAAGCCGTTTTGCGCCTAGATGGTCCTCAATGCTCCGAAGGACTGCGGCAGATGCGACCCATGGGTCGAATGAAACACTTACATCAGGCCGCCGAGGTTCGAGACGTTTTGCTTGAACCTCCGAGTGCCGGAGAAGCTCACAAAAGGATCTGCATTCGTGCGGTGGCGGAAATGAGGATGGTGTGGCTGCGGTGGTGTGGCCGCGGTGGCGCAAAGGCAAAGAGCAGGGATAGTGGTGGTAGGGAACAGGTGCATGCGAATTGGCATTCCTGCAGGCAACTGTCCCACCCATCTTCCTTACGTCCTCCGTCGCATCCTTCCCAGTCAAGTTCATGGTACGCGCTCATGCATGGGTCCACTGTTTCCGCCCGTGTCTGTCCTCCCTTGACTCTTCGCAATCCCTGTCAGGACGACCTTACCACATGCCACTGGCGTGCATGTCACTTCCTCCCACGGCCCTAAGAGCATACGCCGCCGAATCAGCCGGCACACTCCATCCAAGCTCCCAAGCACCCCGCGCTTCCACCTGCCTCCCCCAATACGCGCAGGAATCCTCATCCTTTCTGCAAACCCTACCCGCAAATACGCAGTCTGAGTCGTACGCCTCCATGTCTGCCAACCCACGTACGAAGTACTGCGCATCGTAGTCCTTGCGGATGGCAGCTAGGATCTCTTCCCGACTCAGTCGCCTGGTGGGTATGGAGGCAGACAACGTGGCCTGCTGTTCCTGATCCTGCCCCTGATCCTGCCCCTGGTCCTGTTGCTGCTGCTTGCGTCTTGTGACGCTGAGAACCTTGCCGAACTGCTCGGCGCCGTACCAGACTGCCTTGAGCCCCGCGCCCACCTCGGGCTGCGGCTGCTGGTCCCGCTGGCCGCTGCTGCTCGCCCCTGCAGTGTGAAAGGTGTATAAGATGACGAGATAACAGAGATAGGGAAGAGGAAATTTGGCAGAGAAGAGCCACGGGAGCATTGTGCACGGATGCACGGGCGCTGGGACATGTCACTCTCACCATCTGTCCCGTTGCTATCCCTATTCTGGGCCTGGACTCGCAAGTGCTGCAGGTGTGTTCGGCCACAGCAAGGCCTGCGTAGGCGTGCTTGGCCACCCAACACAAACGCTTGATGGAAAATCGCTCGGTGCTCGGTTTGCCCGGATATCATTCTGCCAAACGGATTTCACGTATCCGATGGTCTAGGATGTTGCGCAGCAGGTGCACCAAGGACAGTAATTGCACGATAGCTAAGCAACATTATAGTTATGTTTCTTGGTGGTCGTGACATGAAACTGTTAGGCTCTCAGGGGGCCTGGATCCACAGGGCCCATGCGAAGGTAACGGTTATTCACCAGCGTCACTCCTTTCAACGCATCCCGCGTCGTTCGCTACCACTAGATCCATGTTCATTTTGCATGTAATAACTGTTATAGTTTAAATCCTTGTCCTTCGCACCTTCCCATTGTTGCGCTATAACTTCAACGGTCTGGTAGTCTGCATGCACTTGCGCGCCTGAAAGTCATTCGGTAGTTCTCAACAGGTAGCTGCCCAAATTTTAGATGGAAGGTTCCTAGCATCGGCTGCCGGGGCATCCCCGGAACAAAGACTACATCTTCGCCGCCAAGTTCCTTGCCGTTGGGTCGCTTTGCCGGCGCGTCGTATGACTAGATAGTCAGAAGGACGCTTGCTTTAAATTCAGCCAACAGCACGAAGTTAAACATTTGGAACTTGCGTGTCGTGGGACATAGCCACGGAATTGCTAATTCCCGACTCGGTACCTTAGAGCTCAACCACCGCCGTCGATAGCTTCCTGTCACATTTTTACCCCACAAAAGATGGCGGAGCTCACCAATGACCCTACTGTACCTCTAATTTCGCCGCAAAGCCCGAGCCGGAACGATGAGGGCGTCATGGGCTACGGCGGCCAGGCGCACCACAGGCCACCTGGCGAGCCTGGCCACATCCGCACCCTGGGACTATGGCCCCTCGTCACCCTCATCTTCTTCGAGGTCAGCGGCGGCCCCTTTGGAACTGAGGTAAGAGTGGCGCCATGTTCCACTAGGAAGCTTTTCGTAATGCTCCGGAACCCTGGATAGTACGTGTGCCTTGCACCTTACAGACCGCATGGACGCAATCCCGCTCATATTCATTTTGAGTGAATTGCAGATGTTGTGAAATGCAGTGCTGCGTCATGGTTGGTGTCACCACCCCGCCGAGACTCGAGTTTTGGTCACTGTTTGTTCCCGCCTTTTCTCCAGGACGCCCAGTCGCCTCTGCAAACTGAGTGCTTACACTCACCCGCACTTACAAGTGCTGAAACTAAGCAATTTTACTCCCTTCTCCTATGAACCACAAATACGGGCACGCAGCTGCCAGCTTGGTAAAGTACAAACCATACAGCCACCGCAAGTCAATTGAACATCTGAATTCCACGTGTGCGGGGACTCGCTCCCAATCCTCTCCCCCATCAACAACCTTGTGATCGGAAATGCCCCCTCTCAACTCTATAGGATGCCGTTTCTGCCGCCGGCCCGCTGCTCACCATCCTGGGCTTCCTGGTGTTCCCCGTGCTATGGAGCGTCCCTGAGGCGCTCATCACGGCGGAGCTGGCCACCGCTTTCCCAGAGAACAGGTGTGGAAAGCGGGACCGAAACACCCGAATCCGCCCGGCGATAACGAACGTGCCCTGCGATAACAAATGCGCCCTGCGATAACGAATGCTATGTTAAACTCTGCTTGGAGAGCTGTAAGGTCCTGTAAGGTCTCAGCCTGGAGGTGGTCGGTTCATAAGGTGTGGAAATCTTGCAGCCTCTGTATCGGATGAGGCCCATTTACCTGCATCCGCCCGCATCCGCATCCGGCCACGGCCACCCACATCTTAATAAGCGTTCTTATGTCCTCGACCTGCCTTCCCCCTTTCCTTTCCGTCAGCGGCTACGTGGCTTGGGTCACCGCCGCGTTCGGGCCTTTCTGGGGCTTTCAGGAGGGGCTTTGGAGCTGGATTTCTGGGGTCACCGACAACTCCTTGTACCCGGTCATGCTGGCGGCCAACCTGGAGATCTTCTTCCCGCAGCTGGCGGAGGGATGGCCCAAGTAGTGAGTGTCGGGACTCGGGAGACGGTTGCAATGAGGGCCAGGATGAAACCTTAGGCCTGAGAGTCCACAGGGTTGATGTGCGCTTCGGCTTAACTGCGCCGTAAGAGTGGACGTCTTTTTGGGTGCTGGTATGGCCGGGGTAAGGCCGGTAAGCGCGAGGCTCTCGGCAGGCGGGCGTCTGGCGGGATACGTTGAACTCAACACGGTTGGGCCGGGATGGCGGGATGTTGAGTTTTAATGTCAAAAGTTAGCACTCCCAACTAATGCAGTTCATGCACCCTGCATTTTATCCACTGTGCGTGCTCGTGCACGTGCACACGCACACGTGCGTGTATTTGCAAGCACGCGTGCCTGTTACCCCCTTAGTGTCGAAGTTATTACGCGGTTAGAGATATACATTGGGAGCCCCCTTTTTTGCCGGCTTCAAGGAAGCCGACACCAACTCTTGTCCTTGATGCTGGTATGGTGACTTTAAATGCCCCGTTCGCATCCCCCTCCTCTGTGCCTGCCCAATCGTGTGGCTTCAGCACGTTCCTGGTGGGCATGTCGCTGCTGCTGTCCGGGCTCAACTACCGAGGACTGACGGTAGTGGGCAATGCAGTAATCACCTCCACGTTGGCCATCCTGGTACCCTTCGCGCTGCTGTGCGCGCTGTGCCTGCCCAAAGTGCAGGTATGGCCAGGATCCGGCGCCAGTGGACGGAGGTATCTGGCATCTGTGGGGGCGAGGAAAGGCATGTGCGCCCTTAGAAACTGAACTGGGCAGTTAACCAGTTAACTGCCCAGTTAAGTTGTAGCCATCCAGCTAAACAATTTTATGCATAATCCAATTGCTTGGCCAAGCGGAGTGTGCTGCGCATGCTGCGCTACTCCCTTACGGCCCTAGCTTCGCCGGCGACCCTTGCGCGCTGAGACACCTCTCGTGGGTCTGGGGTCTAACTTCACCCCCCCTGCCACTGTACCCGAGCTTCCCATGCTTCTCCCTCGGCCTGTGTCCGCAGCTGTCGAACTACACGCGTGTGGATTGGGACTCTGTGAACTGGTCGACCTTCCTGAACGTCATGTTCTGGTGGGAGATGGGGAGGGAAGTTTGTCGGAGAGAGAGAGTCAAGTGTGTGGACAGGAGGGGAAGGTTTCTTATGTCAATGAGTGCAAGAGGGAACGGGTCTTACTGCGCTAGATGCGTGCATCGCAGGAGGGGGAGGAAGGAAAGGGTCAATAATTGGTTATAAGAAACAGAGGAGGAGTTTGAGGATTCGGGCGTTTATGACACTCCTCCCCCACCACATCCTGCCAGCATAGCCGGCATTTCCCTGCATGTTTACATCTTTTGCCTTGCGGCCCCTCGCCCAGGAACTTGAACTACTGGGACTCGGTGTCCACGTTGGCGGGTGAGGTCCGTGACCCCGGCCGCACCTTCCCCCGGGCCCTGCTGTTGGCGGTGGTGCTGGTTGTGGCCATGTACTTACTGCCAACTGTGGCGGCACTGGGGGTGCTGGGGACAACTGGAGACTGGAAGCTGGGATACTACGGAACCGTGGCGCAGCAGGTGCATGGGGAAGGGAACGGAATGTGGGGCAGGGGAAATGGGAAATGGGAACGGGATGAGTAAATATGGGTGAGGACGGATCGAGCACGGACTGAGGACTGGATGTGATGGGATTTGCAGGAATAGCCATAGCGAAGGGAACAGAAGTGGATAAGGAAGGGTAGTCCCCTCCTGGCCTACAAGGGCTGTGCGGACGGTGAGAGATTCGTTGGGGTCCTCTCCGTGTTTATGGCCCTCCATTTCGGGAGTGGGCTTCCGAATGATTCGGAGTCGTGGGTGTGGGGATGGGGATGGAGAGAGGGCACAAAAGGCCGATGTCTCCGAGGTTGTGGTTGTAGAATCGCCACAATTGTCAATTTGGTGACTTGTGCGAGGCGGCCAACCTCCCAAGCTCCAGACCTAGTTTAGAGAGAGAGAGAGAGACTCTGAGGTTTCGCCCGGCCCGGGTGAGAGGGGGAGCACGTGGCAAGACAGAGAGACAAAGCCACGGGCTCCTCCCCTGCGCTGTGGCTCGGTCCGGTCAGGACCCCCGGTGCTCGTCTTTGGAAGGCGAGTCGCCCACAGTGTAACACCCATAAATATATGACATATCTACGACACATGATTGTGGAATCTGAACCGCTAAAGCTTGGAAGGGCTGGCCGCCTTCCCCCCCTGGCTCAGGTCGGCGGCTCGTGGCTGGCTGCCTGGATCATTGTGGCGGCGGCGTGCAGTCAAGTGGGGCAGTACCAGGCGGAGATGGCCTCGGACTCGTACCAGGTCAGATGGGCCCCGGGGCAGATGGGCTCCCTCCCTTATGTGGGATCACGATCCCCCCTTATGCGGCCGCACTCATGATCCCCCCTTATGTGGCCCCCTTATGTGGCCGCACTCGCTGATTTGGATGCGCAAGGCTGATGGGTTGGTGAATGGCTTATAACCACGGGGGTTATAAACTTGGGAGCTCGCTGATTGCTGTCCTGCAAGGGGGGATCTTTTGCCACCCTTAACCCAGACCAGGACATAGGCCCAGTCCGGGGTCGTCAGACGTCAGGAAGTCAGGCACATCTTTCCTGTCTAGGCAACGGACTACGGCGACGCGCTCTGTCCCTGGCCGTCAGCGCCATAGCCTTATGCGTTGAAATGTAAGGCCGCATGACGTACATAACTGCCCATCATGGCATATGTTCACGACACGTAGGTCCAGGGAATGGCGGAGCGCGGCTTTCTGCCGCGTGCGCTGGGTCGCCGGTCACGGTACGGCACCCCCGTGTACGGCATCCTGCTGAGCTCACTGGGCGTGCTTTGCCTGGCATACAAATCTTTTGAGGAGATAGTGACAATGCTGAACGCGATTTACTGCCTCGCGGAGCTGCTGGAGTTTGCGGCGTTCATTTGGTTGAGGATCAAGAGACCTGATCTACCGCGTCCGTACAGGTTCGTTCAGCTCGATCTGGTGTATTGAGATGCATTAGTGGGTGTGCGTTCCGCCCGACGCATGTAAGCTCTGGAGCCCATGAGTCCAATGTGACTTTGTGCCGGTCAGGCACTGTAAATAGAGTCCTAAGCCGCTACTTTTCTTCCTCCTTGTTGTAAGGCTAGTGCTGCACTGCACCTACCGCTGCCTCTCCTGGAGCCTGCCTTTGTGTGTGTGTATGCGTGTGTGTATGAGTATGAGTATGTGTATGTGTGTGTGTGTGTGTGTGTGTTGAGAGAACCAAATGGCCACCATAACATGGCCCGTCATCCCTTCAGCGTCTAAAAAAGAGCGTTAACTTTCCCCTTTCCCCTTATACTTTCCTCCATCGGAACTCGAGTTCATAGTCCTTATCCCCATGGCTACATATTGCTGTCCATCCTCCACCTAACCCTAAAGCCTCAAAACCTCCACTATTTGAGCCTCAGGATTCCATTGCCTACGTGGGGCTTGGTGTTGATGCTGTTGCCCGCGTCTGCGCTGCTGCTGGTGGTCCTGGCCATGCCTATAATCAACCGTGACTGGGCCACTTGCGCCTGGACGCTGGCAGCGGTCGGGCTAGGCTTCGTGCTGCACCCGGTGCTGCAGGTGGGCTGCAGGCGAAGACGCAGAGGAGTATGGGGTGTTGTGGATTCGCCAGGGGGTCCTGGAGGATGGGCATTTTGGTTTGAAAAAATATATTTTTGGTTACTGAAATATATTAAATCAAGAGCAGTTGGAGAAGCAGCGGGAGTACGGAGGAGGCTAGGCGAGGTTACAGTCCAGGCCGGCACTTGGAGCACACCGCAGCTGAAAGGGAAGAGGGCAGGATAGGATGTCCTGTGCGACCGTTTGAAGCAAACCCGTGCGCCCCTGCGTTCTTACCCACTCAAACCCAGTACTCCAAGAGGCGTGGCTGGCTGGCGTTCGACGAGATGCACTTTGACTGCGCCAATGTCTACGACAAGTACCCTCATGCCGTAGATCTGCGGGGCAATGGGAGCTGCTTTACAAATGGTCCCCCATCAACTGCGGCGGCTCCCGCCGGCGTTGCGGAAGTCAATGGCCACGGCCGTGCGGTGTTGGTTGTGGCAACGAACGGTAACAACCACAATTGCTGCACTGATAACAGCGTGCGCAACGCCGGCGGCCAGTAGGCGCCTGTGCCGCAGACCCGAGCCTATATGATGGTTATTTGCCTCCACGGATACCACCAGCTCCGTGAATCTCGTTGGCCCGGGCGCGTTACCCCTAAGGTCGTAACCAGCTGTAGCCGCTGTATGGGTGCCCCGAGTGTACCATATGGATACTCGGCAGCTGCTATAGCCCATCTGCGCGTTGCTGTGAGGCCCCGAGGATTTGTGTCGCGTAGATGTCTGGCCGTATTGGTGCGTGACGGGCTTGATAGATGATGATATGTCTCGCCGGCATATGCGGTTAACTAGTCTGTTTGCAGGTTTTCGACACCGACGCTCCTTGGGTGTTAAAGCTGTCTTAAGGCTGGGCAGCAGGTGCGCGCGCGTTTGGTGGCGAGGGAGCCTAAACCTCTAGGCCGCGTGTATCCAGCAGCAGCGATATTCGTCACGTCAAAGGCTACCGCCGGTGGCCCCTGCGGGGCGTTCCTTACGGTGGGGGCGGCAGCCGTATATAAAGTAGTTTGTTTTGCTTGTGCGGGTGACATGCGCTGAGAAAATAGCGCGCTGTAGTGGGTGCTTTTGTTTTTTAAGGGAGGGATTTTGATGCCTCGTTTTGTATTTTGAGTGGTGTGTTTCTTCGTCCACCTTTGTCCATCTGAATTGCCGCGTGCTAGTCGGGTGCATGATGCGCATGAAAAGCTGCTCTGTCAAAAGCTGGTGAAGCTGTTCTGTTGTGAAGAGCGAGGTCACCGCAACTGGAATTAGAGATGTATTCGTTCCGCGCTGTTAGTTCCTCCTCGATCGCTGTTCTTCTGTTGGTTTTCCTGTGGGGCAGTTTTGTGTCTTCTCTTTCTTGTCACGTGCCATGGTACTTCCACCATTGCGACAACCATAGCACGAAAGGAAAGGTAAGGGGGATCAGGATTGACACGATGATACACCATTGGATAGTCGTGCAGAAGGCGGGGAGCGAGCGCGAAATGCTTTTCCCTCCTGCGCACGTGTGTGTTTGTGTGTATCAGGTTTTGTCGTCTAAATCTTGTTATTAGTTAGGGGTGGGGTGGGGTGGGGTGGGGGATAGCTGCAGCTAACTTCGCACTCTACGTTATTGCATGCACAACCAGATGGGGCCGCTGCACCGCTGCTATCCGTCGTGACAGCCATGTATGACCACCGGCAGGGAGCTCGCAACAGGCCTCTTTTATTTTGAGATGACGTGCTCACACCCGAACCCGCATCTGCATTTGCAGACTTAAGCACGGGTGCTGTTCTTCGCACTTCCCCTTGTGCCGTGCAAAGTTGTCAAGCAAGTGAATAGCGCTTTTCGCATCCTACGTAAAAGTGTTCTTACTTGTCTGCCGCTGCTATTAACTGCTACTGCTGTTGTTTGGGTAGGATAGGAAAGCAGCGAGGGTCAGCAGCGGCAGCATGTGCTGTGCTGTGCTATGTACCCACTTCTTTCATTTCCCGTGAGCACTCTGGGAAAACGGGGGGGTCCGGCTTCCATAAAATCCAGCGTCCTTTTCCATAAAGTGGCCTCCATATTATTTTGATATGGAATCCATAATCCTGCCACCAGGTTATGGAAGGTATTTTATGGAAGGCATTTTATGGAATGGAAACGGCATTTTATGGAAAGTTACAATGGCTGTCATGGAGGGCACAAAAGGAAGCGTCCATTTCGCATGCAAAATACGGCGATTATTCAGCATCACGTACTGTCATTAGCTTCATGTCCTATTATTATTCGGCCAACCAATAATATGCATGATATGTAGATAGGGTATCTCTGGCCACCTATCTACATACCTAAAACCCTAACTAACTACCTTCATACCTATCTATCGTCACCTAATCATGCTCTCTATTTTGTAACTATCTAAATACATACTGCTGCAAGTAAAGGTTATTGTAACCGCAATCCACACTGCCACAAATAAGGAAAGCAAGGTCGGAGTCTTATCTCGTCAGACACCACGATTCAAGCAAAAGAAGAATGTACGTGCCACTTTCTGAGCACTAACGCCCACCTCTGCTCCCTCTGGGGCGCCGGCTACTTCTGCCCTGCTTGTCACAAACCGCCTGCTTCGTACGTGCTGTCACGGGAAGCAACGCCCCTCTGGTACCCCGGCGTGAGGACCTCAGTACCAGTTGATGTGCAGTGCCCCCACTGCTTCCCGTGCCACTTGAGACCCCCGATGATGGTGCCATATCGCCGCTACTTGCAGAGGTGTCCCCACTTGCCGCCTCCCCCTCAGTAAAATCGTCCTCCTCCTCTGCATCACCCCCTGTACGGCGGCGGTTACTTGCTGCCTGATGCATGCCCCGCCGTCCAGTTGATGCCCCCCTACCACGTGCTCGGCCACCACTTTCCCTGCGTTGCTTCTTTCGGCCCCCACCAGCTCCCATATCGTCATTATTATCATCACGTTGTCAGCGCTGTTTTGGCTTCCCAGCACGCAATGTTGGATTCGGTAGTGGCGCTGCCAGCCAGGCTTTCTCAGCCGGATCCATGTTGTCTTCGCTGGCTTCCTGCTAAAAGTGCGTTCAAAGATAGGTACAACGTCATAATCAGGTAGATTGGTGATAAAAACTAAAAAAAGACTAAAACGGCCTGGGGTCACGACCTGCCGTGGCACATGCATGCCGGCATTTTGTGGACTGGCCCTGGTAATCATTATCAGGATGTAGCCCAAGGTGTACGTCAGCTACACTACGCCTGCGTTGATTTGTAAGTACCGACATGCAGTATTTCCGAAAACACAATACAAAGGTTTCCACGTGAATCCAACTCACAATCCACACGAAATACCACATCAAAACCTACCTCGTCATACCTCCCTCGAGGGATATGAATATGTTAAGGATGTAATAACGAACTCGTCTCTGCATGGAAGAGTTCCTGGACTTGAAAGATTGCGTGCTTCACACTGTTCCGTTGGAATCTTATTGCTATAGGCTCGCTAATTAGGTGCGTCTCGACTCGTAGTTTGCAAAATCGCGCTTATGGGAGGTGCTATGCTACAGGGCACGCAAACTGTGCCATCGTTGCCTGCACGTGCGTAGATAGGTTCTGCGGTCAGATCTTTATTAACAGAATAAATCCACTGCTTGAGTCAAAATAGGCAAAGCACCTGGTACGCGTGCTCCCCCTCATGCATGGTCTGTATTCCTTCCCAGTGTTTGCGTGAGCATTGATTACCGAATATGGTAACACACTCATATAGTGCAATCGAAGAGCGTGAGTGTCGCCTTTGTGCTCCATTGCATACGTATAAGAGTTCGTTGGTGATGCACGGCATGCATGCCAGGGAACATCCCGCCTTGGTCATCCACATGGCAGGCAGGAGTTTAGCATGATGTATACCGATTTTAAAATGGCTGGCAACCTAACGTTTGCATAGCCGTTAGTTTGTGGCAATTCACTTTATTTAGATCTTGCTTAACCTTTTGCGGGTACACAACAATTAATCATACACCAAGAGGACCAACTCTTTGGGGCAAAAACGGATGCGTACTCACAGCCTTTTACAGGCCTCTCTATTGCAAACTCCAACCCCGACCCAGCCACAGTAAGGAAAGCAGTGGTATGGGCGGTAGCGGGCGCAGCACACAATGAGACATCCACAACACCCCACCGTAACAATTTTGATTGCCCCACATAGCAAAAATGGCCCACATACACCGACCGAGGGCGGGCCTAAGTCCCTAACGTTAAGGGCAGGGTGCCCCCATGTCGATGGACGGTGATGACCCCAATTAAAGTGACCTGCGAGCTGACCAGTAGCGGGGTTGACGCCTTAGTTGATTCGGCAGATTCCGCTGGATGCTGGTGGTGGGTGCTGAACCTGGGAAAACCACTGATTTCGGAGAAGTCGGCATGGGAGACTGGATGAGGGTGCCCCGAAACACCGGGGAAGGTAGGGACTGCCAGGTTAGTGGCCACGGGTGATGTACCCCCCTATCCTACACACATAAACAATGGCTCAACACCCTGTACGTGTTCCACTTCGGACGGATCAGCCAGGGAGAGGGGTGCTCACTTTCAGAGGGAATCGGAACTGACACACCAGCCCCCAGCAACAAGGGTGGAATAGATGTCTTTATAATAGCAATTGATACGGCAATACATGGGCTCAATGCCCGATCCATGAAGACACTCCTGCAGCAACTACACGCTGTTGAAGCCATCAACCTGCCCAAGAAAAACCTTCAGAAACACTGGAACGAGGATGCATAAATAGTATAAGACGGCCTTACCTGTGCAAAATTGCACAGAAAAATGTGCAGCATGATCCGCACACACATAACAACACCCATACCCACAATCAAAATCAAGGGTCTAATCCCTGCATGAACGAGAAGTGCTGAAGCAACACCTAATGGAAACACAGGCAAAAAAAACCCTTCGCACACCACCTAGCACTATTATATGGAACGATGGAAGCTGCATGAAACCCATCACAACTGAAGGCCCCAACAAACTTGGAGCCGCAGCATGGAGAACAACTAGCAAAGAATGGAAATACGGCAATAATCCAGTACCTAACTAAAGAAACATTTGCGGGGCACACCAACAACACCATATTAACACTATTAGCAGGCCATTAACTAGAAACTTTTAATATTATAGAGCATAAAAAAACATATAGGGCATGAATCCTGCAGGGCACTGGCCAGCCCTGCAGGAAGCATAGCAACTACGTGAAACAAAAGACCGAAATAACCTTTAGCTAAAGAGCTCAGGAAATGCTTTAAATAGCTTTAAACTTGACAAAAAGGGATCAGTGCATTTTCCCCGTGACGACCTTAATTCCCGGGGGCCTTACATGACTAGCATGACTAGGGGTGAAATGTACGACACGAGTGCTAAAACTTCAAGGGGCCTTACATGACTAGCGCTCCTTCCAGTACAGAAAAATATATGGCTGAAAGATTAAAAAGTGTATGGCAAAAAGCAAAAAACAAAAAGCAATTAAAAGATATAATATAACAAAAATCTTAATCATTACAATTGTAATAGGTACCATGATTTTAACCATTGCGATTACTAAGCTAGCTAAATGAAGCGGTAGCAATTATTATGATGTTGATGTTGATGTTGATGTTGATGATGATGACGATAATGATGATTGTTATTATGATTATTATTATTATTATTATTATTATTATTATTATGATGATGATAATGATAATGATGATGATGATGATGATGATGATGATGATGATGATGATGATTTTTAAAGGGCCAGTCCTAGCTAGCTAGACACACACCCTCCCGCCTTCTCAAGCTCTGAGCTCTATCTCGTACCCTCCTCTCCCGGCTCTCTCCCCAGCTAGCTATTCGTAGATTTCATTTTGTATATTAATAGCTTGGTAGTATATATGAATAAAAAGAAGTATAAGATGCATGCCTCACTCACCGCTGCTTTTAGTTACTGTGCACAAGCTGCATGATGCATATATGTGTGTAGGATAGGGGGGTACATCACCCGTGGCCACTAACCTGGCAGTCCCTACCTTCCCCGGTGTTTCGGGGCACCCTCATCCAGTCTCCCATGCCGACTTCTCCGAAATCAGTGGTTTTCCCAGGTTCAGCACCCACCACCAGCACCCACCAGCATATATGTATGTAATTGCTTGGCTACCTACCCCCGCCAAGCTGCTTACGTAAGCATGCACTAGGAAAGAACAGCACATGCATGAACTCCTGCTCTAATTAGACTCTTGGAATCGTACATACATGTCTATCTGTCAAACGTCATGAGCAATGCACTGTGCCTGTTCTCGCTTTAATGAGTGCTAGATCAATATTGAATGAGTTGATGACCGCATGCTGGAGTGAAATCCGCTGCGAATATTGCATGTATGCAGCATCTATCTATCTACCTATCTATCTACCTATCTATCTATCTATCTATCTATCTATCTATCTATCTATCTATCTATCTATCTATCTATCTATCTATCTATCTATCTATCTATCTATCTATCTATCTATCTATCTATCTATCTATCTATCTATCTATCTATCTATCTATCTATCTATCTATCTATCTATCTATCTATCTATCTATCTATCTATCTATCTATCTATCTATCTATCTGTCTGTCTATCTGTCTATCTATCTGTCTATCTGTCTGTCTCTGTCTGTATGTCTGTATCTCTGTCTCTGTCTGTATGTGTTGTTACGCGACCAACGGAAGAATGGGCTGACCTCGGCTCACTGTCATCCTGAATTAATAAACCACCATACAACCATCAGGACCTGTTCCTGCTTCGAGAGGTTTGTTGCGAGAGCTGTTAGTGTTCATCCAGGTGCGATGCGGTCAAAATGAGAGACCTTGGGCTGTATTCAAACGAACTTGAGATATGTAAAATATAACCTCCGTAATACTCACTTTCAACCTAGCATGCCACAATTGCTGTAGGCCCTTTGTCGTAGCTTGAGTAAGCGCAGTACAACTCTCGTTGAAAAATTCGTCCGGCTGTAGCACTGTAACCAACTTGGTTTGAGGCATTTAGGAAACTCCTAGATACCTTCCGATATCGTACCTTCATTATTGTGCTAAAAATTTATTTGCATACCTTGACACCTCGCCCGGTGATTCATATTAGCAGAGTATTGGTCCTGAAAAGCAGCAAAACGATTACCAATACATGAGATTATAACTCTTTATCAACTTTTCTACAATCTTCTATATTGCGATGTTAGAAGGAAGGGGGATTGCCAACCAAAATGGTCGTCAGTCGCCAGACATACAGGCATAGCGTACTCGTCGAATAACAATCTTTATTGCTAGCTATGTTGTTTCTCAACACATGACACCAGTCCGCGTCGGCCGACTATCGACTCGATTTCAAGTTAGGGCAATCTTGCTTGTCATATTCTCTTGTGGAATCTTGATTAGCGGATTAACGTTCCATCATACAGAGGAAAAGTATTCATATCATTTTTCCACGGAGCGCATCCAAAGCGTCGCACTTAACAACACCCTGCTCGTAACTGCGGTTGATCTCCCATTATGGGAATTTTTCGGACCCTCATGGGTTTTATCAGTTCAATCAGCTTCCATAAGCTACTGGTTGATCGCGGCGATGGATAATGACACAGCAGCCGCGGTTAAAGCTGCTGGTTACGGCCATCGATGCGTGCTTGTCCCGAAGCCCGAAATGGGTGAGCATTTACTGTCTCACGACGACGTCCCAATATTCCAGCAGTTTATTCGTAAATATTCGCGATTGGGGCGATGCTCTGATGGTCCTGATGCGGCGCGAAACGCTGTCCGAGATCTTGCTGCGGTTACGCCCTTACTTAGGATGAGCTAAGCTTAGCGCTGTTTGACAAAGGGCGCGGAGAAAATGGCTCCGATTGTATCTATCTATTGCGGTACGACGTTGGGACGTCCTGATCAGGACACAGAAGGACTTGTAAATGCCAACAAATTGATGTTGCCGGCGCCGAATGTCCCCCAAACCGATTTGCAGCACCCTCCAAAGCCACCGCACGAGTAAAAAGAAAGCGTCGCGCTGCTGGCGGCGGCGGCAGGGACGGCGGAGGCGGCGGTGGCTCTCTGCCGCGTCACGCGGGTTACTCCTGGAGCAGCATCACTTGGCGGGGCGCCACCTGGGGGAAGGTGGCGGCGGTGGCGAAGCTGGTTGATCTGGGTTATAATGTCGTACATTCTGATATCGACGTCACATGGTTTCGGGACCCGCTGCAGCTGTTCCTCAACCTGGCGGAGCGCGCTGTCATTCAGGTGCGGACACGCAAGTCGGCTGCGACGCGGGAGGGCTGGCTGGCGGCGGCGGCAGCGGCAGGGGGGCCTTCTTCTTCTTCTTCTTCTTCCCCCTCGGCGCTGTTTTCTACAGACCTATTGACTACCGCCAACCCACCCACTGCCGGGCAGGACTCGGGCCTCGAGAGGTCCTGTGACCCCAGCTACAGCCTTAACACAGGTAAAGGCTGTAGCCTCGGGGCCCAAAAGTGATGTGGAGGCTGAAGCATTTTATAGCAAATCAAATGGTTTACATCTTGGGTTTTGCATCTTGATTTACTAATGGGGGAGGGCTGGCTGCTGACCAAACCGAAGACCGACACACAGCGGGCTGGAGGGGAAGGTCCGGGGTCGTACACGTGTGAAATGAAACCCAGTTATTATACATAGATAATAACCACCACAACCACCACAACCACCCGAGTGCTTTTGCGCGACCCGGTTTCACATTGGGACTCTTTGTCAAGACACCCTGGCAACAAGTCACAGCAGTAGTAGTAGTAGTGAAAATGGCCATAGGGCGCCAAATGGTCATGCACTTACGCTACCTTTTCCTCTCAGGCCCTCAATCCCTGTGCCCCCTTCCAAACCCCTGCGCCCCCTTCCAAACCGCGGGCTGGCCGCTTCGTCCGCAGGCGTTTACTGGGTAAGCGGGGCGGAGCCGGGAGCCCGCTTGATGCGTGGTTGGATGGCCTTGCGGGAAGGTGAGGATGGCTTCTCGAGTACAAGGCTGGGGATGGGCCGTTGCAGAAACTGACAACGCTGCAACTCCAGTTCCATATTCCCAAGTGAATACTTTTTAAAAAAGAAAAAATATTTTTGAATATCCAACATTTTTAGATCTCTTGCGGCAGAGACGGTTTATGCGCTTTTGATCTGTCGATAAGGTGAGCACTGAGAGGCGCGAGATGAGCTCCACTGTGTACGGAAGTATGGTGTCATGTGTACGGACTCGTGAGCGCCAGGCGATCGACGAGCATTTCACTTCACGGGCAGCAGTCCGATTCCCCCGCAGCTGGCACTAACCCCTTCCTGGCTGATACATGGGCAAGCGCTCACGGTCTCTCTTTAAGGCTTGAATGGGTTCCCCCCAAAACCCAAGCTGTCGCTCACTTTCCTTTCAAGTAAGCATTACGGCATCTTCCCAACCAATTCTCCAACAAACCAAGTATCCAACCGCGCAACCACAAAACCATCCAAGTAACCAAGTTACTCAGCTACGCAACCAACTACCCAACCAACCTGATCCCGGCAGCTAGCGACTTGAACGATGATCAGCAGGCACTCAACGTGCTCGTACGAGGTACGGCAATGGAGCTACGTGCCGTTTCCCTGCCCGCGGTGTACGACCTGCGTGCCGCGCTGGCCGCACACGAGCAGCAGCAAGCTGAAGGAGGCCTTCGCGGGGGCCGCAACGCGCCCAAACGACTGGGTGTGCCCCGGGCCCAGGGAGGGGAGTTGCGGCACACGTACCTGGCGGCGGGTGCTCCAGGGGTAGCGGGCGCGGAGGTGGATGGGGTGGTGGTCAGCTGCCTCCCTGTATCCTCTTTCTCCCACACGTACGCCTTCGCCACTTCGCGGCTCCATGAGGTGTGTGTGGGGGGGTGGAGGGATGCAGGGTGCGGTTTGGGGTTAGGGGTACGGAAACACAGTTATGCATTGGGTTAACCCCCTCCCTACCCTCCCGGTCCTAAGACCCTCCCAACCCCCTCTCTCCCTTTCCCCCCGCCCCCCCTTCCCCAGGCTCGTCAGCACCCCCTGTACGAGGTTCATTGGGTGTGGGGTGGGAAGAGCCTGGAGAGCAAGCGGGAGTGCATGAGGGACGCCATGGTATTCGCCGACCCCCCCGACTACCACCACCCGCACCGCGTCATGACCTTCGAGCTAGAGCACCAGGAGGTGGGGAGCGATCAGGGAATGGGGACGAGTGGAGCACCCAAGAGTGCTATTGTGTACGTGTGCATATCGCATGTGTATCGTGTATGCGCTATCAGGGCTAAGGCGTCAGCCTAATCCCGCTGAGTCAGCCTGGCAGTGAAAGGTAGGGTTGGAGGTTGGGTTCGGTGACATGCGCCCCTCCACCTCCCCCTTCGCCCCTCCACCTCCCTCTTCGCCCCTCCATCTCCCCCTTCGCCCCTCCACCTCCCCCTTCCCCCCCTTCCACCTCCCCCTTCCCCCCCTCCACCTCCCCCTTCCCCCCTCCAACCCTAGGCCCCCCTCTCCACCCATCACTACTGCCCCGGGGGCCTTCAGCTGCAGTCTGCGGTTCCCGCCCGCACAGCAGCACCACCAGGCAGCGTTTATTCTCGTTCCCAACCCCCTCGGCGGGGGAAGGCAGTACCGGGTGCAGTCTAGTAGTCTTTCCCGTGCATGCGCGTACTCATACACACCACGTTTCCCGCTGTCCCCTCCCCGCCCTAGATGCCCCACGGATATAACTCCTGGCCTTCCAGCCGCACTTCCGAGATGGTGGATTTCGCGCTGCCCGCCCTCTCAGCTCAATTGCAACAAACGTATTGGGCCCTGGCGCTGGCAATGGCCATTAATCGTACATTAGTGCTGCCTCAGGTGCTATCGGCTGCTGTCTGGGTGTGTATGCGCGTGCGCGTTTGTGTTGGATTGGGGTGGGTGGGGTGGGTGGGGAAGGGTGCCCGCCCACCCTAGTGCTCAAACCCCGTTGCTCGCCATCCCCTCCTGCCTCATAATCGCTCTGACCCCCCACTGCTACCCCCTCCTCCCCCCCCCCCATTTCTCCGACCCGCAGTTCCGATGCTACTGCGCCAAGAACTGGTTTGCTACATCAGCCTGTCGAATAAACAGCGAGAGGGACACGGTTTTTCCCTTCCCGTGTCCACTGAGCCACGTACGTGGCTTGGGAAGGGAATTCGCATGAAGGCGGGGCCCCGTAACTTCCCCCCTTCACCCGAATATGGGGGGAGGGGTAAACTTGGGTTTTTAGCCCATTACGCAGAACGTGTGTGGCGGTGTGGGGGCCGGGGCCCACATGGGGGAGCGAAATGGATGTGGGTTGCGGATTGTGGAATGCCCGGCTGGCTGGGAGATGGGTTCGTCGGGGCAAAGGATGGAGGACAACACCCGGGTTGGCAGCTTCGCCTTCTGTCCTGCACTTGCAAATCTCTCCTCCCTTCCCTCTCCAACCGACACCACCATCACCATCACGGTTACTGTTCCTACTCCTCAGCAGCATTTTTATCATGTCTTGTGCATTTCCCTTTCCCCTCTCCCCCTCTCCCCCTCCCCCTTTTCCCCTTTCCCTTCCCCTTCTGATTTCAACAGTATCATACTCCCCATGCGTGCAGGTCTTCCGTTCCAAGCTGCTGCTGAGCGGGGAGCTGAGGGTGGCGGATTCGCAACCCCACCCCCACCTGCGCCCTTCGTCCTCGGTACAGGGAGCGGCGTGGCGGGTGGCGGATGTACGGGAGTCCGCCTTTCTGAACAACCCGCGAACGGACGAACGATTACGGGTTGGGTTATCCCGGGCTGGGGCTGGGGCTGGGGCTGGGGCTGGGGCTGGGGCTGGGGCTGGGGCTGGGGCTGGGGCTGGGGCTGGGGCTGGGGCTGGGGCTGGGGCTGATTTCCGCTGGACAGTCCTTTCCGTACATTGGGGAGGAGGCCTCGGATGTCTTTTTTTCATGTTGGGGACAAGGCTGGCCTGGACCACCTCACCCTCACCCTCACCCTCACCCTCACCCTCACCCTCACGCATAAGGAAACGCACACCCACACGCCACCCCCCCCCATACACACCCGCACTCACACCCGCCCGTCCCGCCAACTATACATCAACCCTTCTCCCCCCTTCCGCCCCTTCCTCCCTCCCTCTCTCCCTCGCCCCCTATCCTCCAACCAACATCGGTTGGAGTATCCAGATTGCCACTCCCTATGTCCTGCGCGTCAGGGGCAGCCTGGGAGATGCGAACAATGCAAGAAATGGCAGCAGCAGCAGTAGCAGCTATGGATTGAGCCATAACGACAATAACGACAATAACGACAATAACGACAATAACGACAATGGCAGTAGCGATAGCGATAGTGGCACTGGCATCCGAGAGATTGTCCTGGATAGGCCCCGTACGGACCGCGATCTGCAGGATCTGCTGCTGACGCCCGAGTACGACGCTGTACGTGTACTACATGTACCGCGGCCCGCGACGGTGATGTCCGGCTTCGCCGATGCGCTGATGTGGCAGCAGTACGACACAGCCGTACAGCGGGTTACGGCAACGTGGTGTTGCCATTCTATTCGTGAAACGGCGCTGCACGGAGGGTCACGCCGTGAGCGGTTACAGCCACTGCCACCATCGCGGCAACAGCAGCGGGGGTTTGACAGCACCAGCAGTAGCAGCAATAGCAGTAACAGCAGCGCAGCAGTAGCAGCAGAGCAGCAGTAACGAGGATGGGACGGGTTGCAAATATAAAGCTGTGCCCGATGCGCCCCCACGGCCTCGTCAGAGGTTATATAGGTTGGCCTGGACGAAGAAAGCACCGTACCGTGAATTTCGCCGAAAAGCTGCTTTACTGTTATCAGGTCCGATGTGATATTGCTTTTATGATTTCATAGGAGGTCAGGTGCTGTGAAGCGATGATGGGGAAGCGACGATGGGGGGAGGAGGGAGGGAAGGGGGGAGGAGGGAGGAGGGAGGAGGGAGGTGAGAAGTAGTTCAGATGTCACCCGTTCGATCGGTTGGTCGGTTGGTCGGTTGGTCGGTTGCAGACCATCGTCATACCACCGTGGTTGGACATATGCCTGTTATTGTTGACTTACAAACGGACGTACGACAAGAGGGGTAAAACACACTTTGGCAGTGAAGAATCTAACGTTCCAGTGGCGCGTTGACAACGTTGGCAGCCGAGTACACCCCCGTGTGTTGGTATCGTTTTGGGCAATCTAAACCCCCACCCGCGTACCCCTCTCCCCTCCCCTCCCCATGCGGATGCTGATGCGGAGGCTTCGGCTTCGTCACATCCCTTCACCTCCCCCCCTACGAAACACACACATCTCTTGCGCCCCTCATATACTTGTCCTTCCGAGAAAGACCTGTGGCTGCTTCGTGTGTTTCGTACGACAGTACAGAGCTATGTATACCGGTGAGGCGTTACATACCCTTTTATGAATGTCCGCCGTACGTTTCCCCCCTCCTCCCACAGCACTCCTCATTTGAAGGAGAAAACAAGCAGCTGCGTTCCCCGTTACTGATGAAATACTCTGCCGTACAGCACCTCCTGAAATCCGATTTCAATATCGTCGCCACTCCTCTCTCCGGTTGTCACACCACAACCGACAAACGGACAAACCAAGAAACCGACAGATAGACGGATTATTGAGGGAGGGCGAGGGAACACATCACCAGCCACCTGCACTCAGCGCCTATCTAACTGCAACTCAACTCCCGTATTTGTACGACAAACAACTCAACAAAAGCCGGATTTGGTCAACGGCCCCGGGCCCCCTCCTCTCCCGCCTTTCCCCCCCTCTCCCCTCCCGGGACCCTACACCTTGTACAAGTCGAGGTCCAAACCCGACTGGTTCTAAAAAGCAACCAAACACGATTTCGCCGCGTCAACGAATCAGGGGGAGGATATGGCCTGCAGTGGAGTTCCTCGCCAACGCAACTAATAACCGTCAACCAGACTAACGATCTCTTAGCGTGCGTCTTTCATGTGCTGCAGCCTCAGCCCCGGCTCCGAACCCGCAACCACCTGTACGCGCAAGAGGAGGGCGGCAGGGCAGAAGGACAGAGCGCCGGAGCGCAAGATGCGGACAGGTAGTGGCAGCAGTTTTGGGCGATACCCCAAAACTTCATCTCAGGTCTTGACACGCCCTTACGAAGGGCAGCAATGGCAGTAGCGGCGGCAGTAGCAGCAGCGACCCCCCCTCAGGCCCCTAATCCCCCCTCCAGAGCAGGTAAGAGATCCCCCCGCGTGTGTGTATCTCGAAACACCACTCTGTACCTGAGAGGGCTACGGTACTATTGCTTAAAACATATATTTAGAATTTTAGCTGGGATAAATTACATTTTTTATGGAGAAAGATTATTAACTACGCTATTCACAAGTATATTCCACAAGTATATCCTTTGCACCATGCCATATATTAATGGCTTTGCGGATGGCCTCACGCCATGAAAGCAGTTGATTGAAAATCCCTAATCAACAAGTATAGCTCCTAACGTTCACAAATTTTTACGACAAGACGTTTTTTAACGCATTCCATGATTTATAACAGATTATGGTTATAAGACTATTTATGATAGACTAGAGGGTCGAGGGCCTCGAGGCTGCCAACGAAACATCAACGACAACAAATAACTGAATGCGGTTGTATTGTTGATTTGCTTCGCACTCTCCCAGCTCGCGATGGGCGGGATGAACATCACACCCGTGGTGTGTTTTTCCTTTCCAAACCCCCGTCCCCTCCTCCCCATCTCCCCCTCCCTTCCTCCCGTCCCCTCCCCCGTTCTAAAGAGAGATCCCCTTCCCCCAATTGCCCGCACCCTCCCTCGAGCCCCCCATTGTCCTCACCGAAACACATGCCCACGATACCGACCCGTGGGCTGCTTAGTCGTACTTGACCGGCGTGCCCCGCGTCTTTCGCTCCTCCTCTTGCCTGGCGACGGTTTCCCAAACGGTGCCATCAAAAACACCACGAATCTTCTCCTTGCTTACAAGGCCCTTGTGGTCGCGCAGCAACTGTACGGCAAAACACGGCAGTACAGCACATATGTGTATGCACACAATGCTATTGCGGCAGCGGCGGCGGCAACGGCGGCGGTTGCGTCCGTACGGCACTTGGCGGAGGCCTTATGCCCCTATGACAAAGTCGGTGGCGGCCTTCCGAAGGAGCGGGCCGTGCCACTGGGGTTCAGGGGCGGGAAGTGCGTTTACTAACCCCCGTACTGTCTCATGCTCAACACCCCTCCTCCCACTCCCACTGCATCGCCCATTCCATCATCCCCTTCCTATCCCCCCGCCCATTCCATCCACCCTCCTCCTTCCGTAGCAATGCGCAACGCAACGACCCCCCACAGCACTGTGGTACAGAGGGAAGCCCGCCGCTCCGAAACCCCCGTCCAGGCGGCCGGCAGCACGGCACCCCTTACACGGCGCCTCTTCACAGCGAGGGACGGGGGACGGGGGACGGGGAACGGGGGGCGGGTGTTTGTTACGTACTTACCAAATACGTAACCGACCATTCGAGCCACTCAGCCACCCTTCGAAGGTTGAATAGTGGGGGTTGGGGGGTTGGGGGGTTGGGGGCGGAGGGGCAGTCGGACGAGTGGGTCGGGGCGGGGAGATGAGGGTAGAGGGGAAGACAAACGACATTGGGCGAAGATGTGGCGTGTACGACGAATACACGAGGCATGATGCCGCTGTGGACGCTGCTGTAAAACATTGCTAACCGCGATATGGTGGAGGACGACGGGTTTAGGGGGGGACGTTGTCCTCCAGGAGGAGGGAGGGAGGGAGGGAGGGAGGGAGGGAGGGATATCATGGGGTATGGCAATGTGAATGCCAACAATCTGACACAGCAACAGCGTAACGCCATCACAGTGCCGTAATGCCGAACCGACCCACGGGTCATTTGTCCCCAACACCCCCCGAAAACCTATCCCCCGCCCCAAAACCCCGATGTCGTACCACCCCACGGGGTCGAAGATATTTCTGTGAGTCTTGATCAGCTCCTGAATGTCCCTCCACCCCAGGCCACCCTTGTTGTCGCGGTCGTACTTAGAGAACAGCTATCGTACGTGCCGCACATCACGTATATTAGTACGGATTTTGGATCCATGAGGCGCGGGGCCAGATACGCACAGGGTGACAGGGGTTAGGTTCAGACGCCGTGCGGTTGGAAAGAGAACGCAAGTGTGTGGGGGGGTGGGGTGGGGGGGTGGGGTGAATATCGTGAATGATTGATGGAGGGGGAGAACTGCCGCCCACAACCTTCCCCGCGCCACCAGGAGAGGTCATCAGCAAAAATAAAAATAAAAAACCCTTCAGGTTAAGGTCTCATGTTTCTCCGTCGTGGAGGTGCGTGGATGGACGAAACGGCGGGAGAGGAGAGGAAGGTCACGATGAGGAAAGGGGGTAGAGGACGACACGGGAGGCGGGGGAGATCAGTCTTGACATATCTTGGTAAGAAGTTGCGAGCCTCGCCATCTCGTTACCCTACATGTACGTCTGCATATGTGACGTGTACGGCACACACGGCAGTAACTGAAAACACGCACCTCTTCAAACTTCTCGGGCACAAACCTGCCCTCATTGTCGTACACCTGTCGAACAGTAAGGCGGCGGTCAAACAGAGCATGAGATCGGTCGCCACCATATGCTCGGTACAAGAGATATTGAAAATGCTCCCCCTCCCCCCTTCCCTCCCCCCTCCCTCTTTCCTTCCCCCTCCTATCTCGTGACATGAGCCTCCCCAAATCAAGCTCTTCCTTAGCCGCCAGCTCCGAAACCGTAACCCCTCACTCACCCACCCCGGGGACTCGCACCCGAATCCCCGCCGTACACGCTTTTCGTTCTCCGTCCCTCAGCCGCCCACCTCGCTGTCGGATCCATGCTTGGTGCGGTGAATCCTGTCCATGTAAATCCGCAGTCGTGGATCCGGGATCCAAGACTTTTGTGTGGGGTACGAGAAGGAGCCGTGGATGAAGGGAACTGCCAGGGTGGATATCAGCAGGTTAAAACCCAGACGACGGAAGCCTAGGGGAGAGGGGCAGCGAGGGCAGCGGCGTCTCTCAAGGCGAGTGAAGGCACAGCGGGCAATGGTACGGCACAGGATACCCTGAAAGTCGGGGCCACCCGCGGGGGTGTTACATTGCGATATCAGCTCAAACACATGTTCTTCGCCGTACACTCACCCACGAATGTGTCAGCCATGGTGATGACGCCGTCATTGTCCCTGGAGCGGGGGGGGGGACGGTGGCGGTGGCGGGTGTGTGTGGAGGCCCGGGCACGGTTTTGTCGTGATCGGGGAGACCCAAATTACGAATGTGAAATTCAATGCATTAAATAGAACCAGAAACCTGACCCGGTGATGCAAATAGGAATAGGGCCCAACAGACAAGCAGCCAAACCAGCCCCACCAACCTGTCCCAGAACATGACGTGCTGCTGCAGTACGGTGCGGTTCGCAGGGGCCCGCGGGTCCCCATCCGGCCTCTCTCTGCTGATGGCCTTGTTGGCGCGAGGCATACCTGGCAAGCGGCAGACAGACAGACAGACAGACAGACAGACAGACAGACAGACAGACAGACAGACAGACAGACAGACAGACAGACAGACAGACAGACAGACAGACAGACAGACAGACAGACAGACAGACGGACAGAAGAGCAAAGTTCCCTGATGTCGTCGGCGGCGCGGGCACATACTTCTTAGATTAATGGTATAAAACAATATAACTCCACAAAAAATTAGAATTTGTCTGCTGAGTGCGGTAGCTGCATCTAAATGGGCGAAGGATGTAACTGGGGCTGGATCAGTTAAGTCGTCTGCTGGTACAGACAGACAGACAGACAGACAGACAGACTAAAGAGGTTAACCTGGTTCCGGCAATCTCTTGGGCATAAATGATCGTGGGTAAACAGAAATACCAATGCTTTTTCATAAAAAAAAATAAAAATAAAAACACAGTAAGATAAAATGGTGTGCCATGCGAGCAGAGGAACAACCATCATCCTATCACCATGTCGTACACTCACCGGGATTTGTGATGTACTTATCGAGATCGGTGGGGGGTTTATGTTCCATGGTTATGGGATACTCGGGGATTCCGTACACGGTCGCCTGTGTTGTGTATATGTATGTCGGCGGGGGGGGGGAAGTCGAATAAGTCGATTTTGCGGGTACGGGCGGTACGACAGGCGATGCGACGAAACATGGCCCCACCCCACCCCACTCCACCGCATCCCATCGGGGGGTGCCCTAAAAGCGTGATTAATCACAACCCGTCGATGTTGTCATCCTTAAATTTTGAACTTCTCGACCTGGTCCGTTTCCCTAAGAGACTGGAAATCCATTTGGTAAAAGAACGCAATTTGATAATATAATCATTTTTAAAACCTGCATCACTCCTTAATAATGTGAAGAAACATTAAACGCATATCGTAATCTATTGGACCTGCATGCGCGCAAATTCGCACAAGGGACTTAATCCGGAATCTGAACTTCAAATGGCTCTCTGACATGACAAATTAAAGCAACCAAACGTTTGTGTAGTTGACGACGGACGGCCTTTCATGGCACGTGCATTTAAAATAAGTACGGCTCACCTCCGCTGTGACTCCGGCTGGGTGACCCGCCTTCTCTCCGGCCCGACTGGCCCCCATGATTTCTAGCGACTTGTCGTACGATACGACGTGCTCGCCCACAATCGGCTTGTGGCTGTCAGTCTGGCGGCGGGGCGCAGTTGGGCCGTAGCTTAAGAGTCATCAGCAGAACGCAACGGCAGCAGCGCAGGTACCATACACATGCAATGCAATATGCAGCAGCACAAAAGGTTAGGAAATGAAAGATGATGATGAGTAAAAAATAAGGAAATATGAAAATTCCTTGGCTCCTCGACTCGACCTCCACTCAACAGCATGATGTATGCGAGCCAGGAGTGTAATGATGCGAACAAAAAGGCGCGAGAGATGCAGGGAGATACACACGCTTCCAATATCAGATTCAGAACGGCTTGTCGTTAGGGTCCTCTTCCCTCGCATAGCTGCGGGCCACCCCTTTTCATGATTTGGAAATCAGATCTGCAAGCTCGCGGGACTCTGGACTGGGGTGCTTGTTGCCGCTTGCGAGTGGCGCGATACCTTCCTTGGTGGTGACTCCCTCAACTCGCTTACGGTGATCGCAGCCGCTGCCTCCTGCGACATCGTCGCCACTTGTTGATTATACTTTCGCGCCCGTTATTATGGTTTGCTGCTGCTGCTGCTGCTGCTGCCTGGGTCGGTCACTTCAGAAACCACAGCCTTGACTTCGTTGAAAGGAGATGAATCGGAAAAGAAATGTAACGTCAAGGGATCAGAGAGACACACGAGGGAGAGAGAGAAAGCCAGATTTTGGAGGATGCTTCAGAGAGGATGCACGAAGGTTGTCAAGTGCACCTTAAGAGATGATGAGCGATTCCTGTGACCGTGGGCTCATATGCTTCCCTTTTGTGCGTTTAAGTGCTGGTCCACTGGCCCCATCCGCGACATCCAGCTTTGGAGACATCGGCATCGGACTGCGTCATCGACAGACCTCCCACCGCAAGGAACGGCAAAAATTAAGCGATATTTAGGAAAGTGACACAGGACCCCGCTGTTTGGATATATATAAAACTTTTCATATTTTGTTGCTTTTGCCACAACGGTTGGCACAAACGTTGGCCAACTAACAAGTAACAAATAAGGTAGTCAAAATCGTTCATTCATGGGTGACCCGTGGGTCATACTGTATCACAATTAGTACTTCGGCCACAGCGTATTGATAAGAGACGTTGGCAAGATTGCTGGTTAGTTCTTGGACTCCAATTGTACAAACGACGTTCCTTGCAGTACCCGAGCGCCCGGAAAATGCACGGGCGAGCCGCATAATCAATTATAGACATGCTCGGAAATATCCCGTCGGGTACCTCGCACCTCGCATGAGTCGGCGGGTGGCACAACGCTGCGGTCATCACCACATCAATCACCTCGCTGCCCAATGTCCGCAGCTGAAGGCGCAACGCATCTCACACGGCACAAGATCAAGTGCACAACCAAACAGGGGAGAGGGAGCAGGAGGACCTGTGGGCAACCGCCACCAGCAGCTGAAACACTTCCCGCCATTCCGTTGGGCGCAGTGGCTGTTGGTAATGGGTTTGGGGCCTCCCTTCTTTGCCAGAGGCCCGTCACCAATTCCAACGCCAACCGTTTGAGGTCGTGATCACAACCAGCACTACCGCCCACCGACGGCCGTTGCCACCAGCGAGCTATGAAATAAAGGCGGATGTGTGCAACATCCCTTCCCTCCCCATATCATGATGTCAACCCCAAGCTGTCGATCCAAGCCACCAACATCATCCTCATGCACTTCCGGAAGATGTTGTGGATCAAAAAAGCTAGGAAGTGAGATGTAAGGGGTGAACCTTCCCCGACATCGAATGATTAGCGGCCTCATCTAGTTCGACTATCCAGCGCTAAGTAACACGCCACGATAATTGCTCAGTCCTTCTTGCCGCCCGCGTTGCTCAGCCGCCTGCCATTTGTAAGGGCCCGAAGAGGGAAGGTGCCTACTTCCCTGGGGATACTGCTGCTTGTGCCTAAATGGAGGTACAGCTCCGCACCGATCAGGCAGACCACCGCTGCGAGAGCGCTCATCCCCAAGAACACCTCATGGCGCTGAACCATCGAGAAGGTCACGTTCCACACGGAAGCCCACGTCCCCAACCACATCACAAAGACGCGCTGCACAATCACCCAGGCCCCTGAGGCGATGTGCCGTAAAGCCCACCGTCTGTGCGCTTTGTAATCTCCGCAACGTGCATGGGCCAGTGCAACACCCGCTGTGAGCAGGAACCAGGTGCTGAGAAGCCGAAATGTCACATGGGGTAGGTGCAACTGAATGGAGGACGTAGGGGTTGGGGTTCCGGGGGGGTCCAGGGTGGTTACGAGGCCGCGTGCCTCCATCAGCGCGTAACCGATGGCTACGAGTATGGAGCACAAGAACATGACCTGACCGGAAACGCGGTGTAATCGGGGAGCTGAGGAACGGATTTGGGGGAGTAGCTGCATAGCGCCGCAGATTGACCAGACGCCCGATGGAATCAGGTGGGTAAGCTTGACGGCGGGATGCTGTGCATACTTGCTGAGGACATCAGCGGGTGTAACAACAAAGGGCTGAGACACGTGTCGCTCCATCAAAGCATCATGTGTTGGCCACCAGCCAGCGCTGCGGGAGGGTGGAAGAAGGCAGATGTTCTAGGGGGCCAAGTTTACGGTGTAGCACGTTCCGACATTCATACGCACCACAAAGAGGAAAATCATTTTCCTGACAACCGAATCGACAAATTTATTTGAATCCTTTTTAAATATTGTCATAAACGCACCGATACGAGGCGGGAAAGATAAGCACCCAGCATGCCATGAACAATAACAACGGAACAGCGGCAGAAACCAGAGCAATATCCCCGCGCACTGACATGAAATGTGTGAACATATGAAGATTATGATAATTATAAGAATTTAGCAACGTAGCAAGATACTACGCAGGACAATCATAAGGGAACCGCAATCGCAACAGCTGCGGGGCATCGTATGTTTAGGTTATATGGTTGACCAGTAAGAGGCAAGAGAATGCTAGTCGCTCAATAACGCCAGTCGGGGTCAACACGACGCGCTTTTAGTAATCATGCTGCGCGCGCCGTACGATCTACGTCATGCTGCAGAAAGTTCGCGCCAGGTGCTGCCTGCCTGCCGGTGACAAAGGGTGTGCAACAACCTGGACGTGTGAATAGCGATGTGAAGCAAAATTAGACCCAGCTGTTGTTTCCTATCTTTCCTGGTCCACCTTACTTGGTGCAAAAGCGTACGGCGCACCAGCTACGTGCTCATACCTGGCCAATGGAAATGTCATCATATGTATCTTAGATATAGAATTAATTAAGTACACTGGCGCGTGTTCACTGCCGTGATTATAAGCTTACACCATCTCACCGTGAGGCATCCAAAATATCAAGAAGTTCGGAAGAGCCATGATCCCATGAAAAATGGACCGTGGTGGTCGACCCGGGCATGCATCAAAACATACTACGCGAAAGTGTGCCTTTTGCTTCGCCCGACCAACTTTGCCGGCCGCTTACCACGTTCCTTGCTGCGGAATCAGCCCATTGGAGTGGCCACCCAAGTCCTCGCGCCACACCATCACGTAGCATGCTTCCAGAAACCTCTCTCATCTTCCAGGGCGCGGCTACACACTACGTGCTCTCGCTACTTGACAAAAAAACGAAATTTTATAGGCAAGGCTTCAAGCCTTCAACTGATCGGATTGTTGACCCCACAGCGCCCGACCCGGGGCCCCACCCATGAAAAGCCTCTCCTTGCCGTCCCCTCGCTTCTCTCTGCATGGCCTGATTCAACCGGTGCCGCGGACAAAATCCTCCCTTTAATTCTTGGACTCCAATTGTACAAACGACGTTCCTTGCAGTACCCGAGCGCCCGGAAAATGCACGGGCGAGCCGCATCATCAATTATAGACATGCTCGGAAATATCCCATCGGGTACCTCGCACCTCGCATGAGTCGGCGGGTGGCACAACGCTGCGGTCATCACCACATCAATCACCTCGCTGCCCAATGTCCGCAGCTGAAGGCGCAACGCATCTCACACGGCACAAGATCAAGTGCACAACCAAACAGGGGAGAGGGAGCAGGAGGACCTGTGGGCAACCGCCACCAGCAGCTGAAACACTTCCCGCCATTCCGTTGGGCGCAGTGGCTGTTGGCAATGGGTTTGGGGCCTCCCTTCTTTGCCAGAGGCCCGTCACCAATTCCAACGCCAACCGTTTGAGGTCGTGATCACAACCAGCACTACCGCCCACCGACGGCCGTTGCCACCAGCGAGCTATGAAATAAAGGCGGGTGTGTGCAACATCCCTTCCCTCCCCATATCATGATGTCAACCCCACCACACCGGCCCCCGTGTTGTTACAGCACAATCGAAACACGCGCTACTATCACCACTATCATCAAAGGGCGGGGCACCGTCCCGCGATGGACCGATATAGATTACACAGTGCGCAACAAAGCCAGCACTACAGGTAACGGCGGGTTCAAGGAGGGTGAAAACATCACGCACCACGCACCACACAGTACTGCGCATCAAACAACAGAAGATGACGAAGATGGCAACCATGACTACGAGCAGGGTGGCGACAACAACGGCGCCACGACGGGGGCCTTGCTCACGTAATGGCCCCGCCGGCTCATAGGACGCGATGACTGCGAGGAGGCGAACCCGTGTGTACGCAAATAATACGCATGCGGATATACCCACTCCTCCCCGAAGCCTCAACCTGGTGGTCGCAACAATGCCAAAACTACAGACAAAGATGTACCCAACGAAAGCCTCATACAACCACACACATACACATTACACGAAGGCACAAACGAATCCGAATCAAATATCTTCGGCATGAACAGCTTTCCTCCTCTTGCTCCCCCACCTCACTCACACCGGCTCGAATGGACGGCCTGAGCAAACCTGTACAAAAGCAACACCGGCTTCTCATGAAGCTCGGCGCAGCCCTATCCTTGAGGCGCCAAAACTCTCTCCCCATCGATAGCCGCCTGCACACAATGCCAGCTTATAGTATACTGCCAGCTCTCCTACCCACCAGTGCGCTTTGGCCCGTCGCCTCTGTTCGCCTCATATGCATGAATGTGGAGCTGCGTCTCGAACGTCCTTGCCCTCCAAGACATGCGGGCTGTGTGGTTCCCTCAATGCCTTCCTTTTTTTGCGCCGCCCACTACTTTCTTGCAACGGGGCGTACTCCGAACACTGACCCGCGCACGAAAAAGAAAGGTAGGCCGCCATGTCTGCCCTCCGGTCCGCCTCCCTCGCGTGCTGATGAATGAAGTGCACATTACCGCCGGGCTCTTGTGCGGGGGACGAAACCAGAAAACTTCACGATGACACAGTCACAGCTTTTGCCATCACCATCTTATCACGGCAGCAGCCGCATGCTGCCGCTACAAGCGCATCGGTAACGGTCACAATCTAGCCGCCGCCGTCGCCCCAACCTGTGCCGTAGAAACAGCGATACCACTGGGCACGTGTATCCCCGTCACAGATTCCCATCACCGACCGCAAGCGCCGACCGACGCACCAAGGTCTCGCAACATCCCGCAACGAGAGCACTGGCGAGCAAGACCAGTAGACGAAGCTCCGCCTCTAAACAACACAAGCGACAGGCTCACATGATGAACCCCCACACACAACACACACACTTAACCCCAATGGCTACAAATGGCCCTCCCTACCCCGTTGAATACCCATATCCCGACTGCTGCACGGCACTGCACGGCGTTAGGTGTACCCAGTTGTCGCATCTCCGGTTCCACGCGAAGGGTGCTAGGGTCGGAGTGCGGCGTCCTGACCCGGCGCAGGGGACACAATGAGATTTTTGTACATCGCCATTCGAAGCGACTCAGGTGGCACGAGCAGTACAGACAATGACGACCTAGGGTTCCTAGGGTGCATACGACCGCACATACGAACACGCTCACACACGTACACAGATATGGAACAACTTGACGTCTTCTGCCAACATCCCGCCGCAAGTCACATCCAAATGGAGGGAAGCGAACGAAAAAGAAGACGATGAAGAATGCATGCGACTGGGTCGCCAAAAATGCAGGACCCCATCCCCGATCCAAACCGACCAGGGACCGAAGCGGTCCTTCAATAAAACGCATGGTACAGAGTTGTCTCGGCCTGACTTGACAAGCCGTGAAAGGTTTCCCATGGCGGCGGCAGCATCCTGAATTGCTACCGTAGGGCTCAGCCACAACTGCCAGAAACGCATCAGCATGCAAGCTAGCCGCTGCCCCCTTTCCCACCCGCGCTTCCCATCACTCGCAATTCAAACGGGTCAATAGGGTCGTGCAGAGTATCGCGATTAGAGAACGGCAAATTTTCGAGACGCCGTTCGATCTTGGGTGGAAAGAGGGCCTTAAACACGAGCCGAAGGTATCATGAAACAAGAGGCGTTTCTTTCCTTCCTGCACATGTGCATATGGAGACACCGGAGAGCGCACCCCCAGGGAGGGGAGTCCAACCCATTGGCAAACAGCTGGGATCTGACTAAGGATACGAGTTCCGGGCACTCATCTACGATGCCGTCCCAACCCAACTTGACGCGTTTGCCGATGCGCCTGACTTGCTCAACCATGCCTGTCGACGGATGGGCCCAAGGCAAGTCTTGCTTCCTCTAAAAGTGAACAGATGAAGGAAACAAGGCCCGGACGATGTGCAGAAGAACAGACGGACAACCGCGAATCCTCACATGCCGTCGTCATCGGACATCGCGAGGAGAGCTGAAATGTCGCCGCATGCGGGTAGATCCATCTCACCCTCATCCTCCTCTTCCGCACGTGTCCCTTCTGGCCCCGCTTCCGCCAAGCCGCAGCCGCCTGTATCGCCCATCGCCACGCCGGATAGAATCCCCAGGCCCAGACCCCCGCACAGGCTGCCGACCACGCCGCAACCCGAGCCGAAGCTGCTGTGGCCCCCGAACCCAGACCCCACGCCCCCGGGACTGCCAAAGCCGTGCATTCTCGAAGGTCGGTATGAATGCGAGTGGGCTGCAGCGGAAGCCGCTGAATGGAAGCCTGGCGCGCCGTTATCACCACTACATGGAATGGCAATGGCGGCGGAGGGCGCAAGTGGTAAGGTTGCAACGGTTGGGCCACCACCGCCACCGTTATGCCCGCAGTCATTTGCCACTGTGCCGACACCATTCATGCCGTTCGGGGAAGCCGCCGAGCAGCTGCTGTTCCCAGAGCAGGAGCCATGGACCCAGTAGCGGCTGCTGCCGTCCGACACCACACAAGGCGCAGAATCGCAGGAGGAGTGATGCGAGCAATAATTTCCGCTACTGCCACTGCATATGGCCGTGCAGGAGCCTGATCTGCGGGCAGCGGCAGCGGCAGCAGCGGCGGAGCCAACACTTGCGCCCGTTGTAAAGGACTTGGATGGTGAAAGGCTCTTCATCGGATGCAAGCTTCCGGACGCATTCCCTGGCGCGGATGACATCATTCCAGGCTGCGCTGATATTGGCGCCACGATCTTGGCATTGGACGAAGAAGCCGCAGGCGCCGATGGTGCCGCTAAAGGGTTCGGCCCAGTTTCGTCGAGACTCGCGGGCAATGTAATCGGGGCTGCCACCTGCGGCACGGCTTGAGCTGGAACTTGCTGCACAGTCTGGGGCAGGGCCGTCAACCCACTGGTGCCGGTCATCTCGGCGGCAAAGAGCTGTTGCACATCGAGGCCGTGACCAGGGGGAGTGATGACGGCGAGAATTGCTTCCGGGCACAGCCCAATGGCCAGCAGGTTGGCCGTAATCCTACAATCCAGATCCAAATTACAGGGCCGTGACCATCAGAATTAAACCTTCAATAATACAATAATTATATATTTTTAGCAGATCCAAATGAATTTGGTGATCTCAGAACAAGGGGCGGCGACTTCATTCGCCAAGTCACTTTGAAAGCTACTACCTTAGTCTCTCCTGCGCAATCGCACGCTCCACGACCGCGAGCTCGTGCTCTTCCGCGTCAAAAATAACCGCCGCCAGCTCTTGGCTGTGTCGTTGCTCCACCTGCAGCAATCGCGGCACGGACATCACCATCAGCCTGGGCGATAGCCACAGCTGCAAGTCGTGTTTAGAGAGGTAGATAAGGAACGCGGGGCCGGGGTGCCACTCGGACATCGGCAACCAATATAAGACCCCCCCAACCAAAATGATTTCAGCAGCAGCCGGTCCCCCTGCAACACACTCTCTTATGCATCATTTACATAGATACACTATTTCATCCAATTTCACCGCACACAGGCCGACACCTCGGACCATGCCGACTGGGTGGACCCAACGCTACACAACAGGCGGCTCGGTAGCCGCACCGAGGTGAGGGTTGCAATGGCAGGCAGGACCGCATTCTCTACTTAGCTGGGGATGCATATACTGCAGGGGACCCTGACGCACCTGACGAAGACGACGTTGCAGCCCCTCAGTCTCCGCTTTGAGCCTTGCGACGTCGAGCACGGCAGATCCGCCACCCGCACTAGCGGCGGCCTTGCCGCCGCTACGGCTGCTGCTGCTACGGCCGCCGCCGCTTGGGAAAACGCCGGTGGCGCCACCGCCCGACGCCCGACCGCCCGACCGCTCTCCAGTGCCGGCCGCCGCCGCTGTCCTGCAGGAAGTGCTGCATTGGCTGACCTCCGCCAGGGGCCGCGGTTCAGCGACCGCGGTCGTCGTTGTTGCAGTCGGGATCCGGTCTGTCAGGATCCCTTTCACCTGCAATAGTGCTGCTCCGTCTCTGGCGCGCCGTGCTGGCGGCGGCACCTCTGTCCCGCCAAGATGGCTGACGCCCAGGCATGGCAGTCCTGTCGTTTGCTGCTGTTGCGATGGCTGCGGTATGACCTGAGGCATTACTGCATCCAGAGGCGTAAGGCTGGTGCCAACGTCGAAAGACAGACAGCTGCTGCTGCTCGCGGCGCTGATGCTGTTGCTGTGCCCTGGCAGCTTGCCATCACTTGCCTGCTGGTCGCTGACACCCACGTCGCCTACGGCAGCGGCGATCGCCGCCTGCAGCAGCACGTCCACGGGGCTGGGCCGAGTCCAGTCATGGCCGAAGGATCTAGGTGAGGACGCGCCTGCACCGGTGTGCTGGCTGCTGCAGGTGCCGGTGGATGAGGATGCCTCTGACTCGGCCAATGACGTGATAGACGGGGGCATGGATACGGCCGCAGCACTGCAAGTCTCGGCGCATGATGGTGGTGCCTGGAAGTTAGAGGCCGCAGCCGCTGCAGGCGTTGATGGCGGTGCTGCAGGCGATAGCGGACCAACTGAGATGCGGGGCTGGGAGTGGGGCTGGCGGGTAGCGAGCTCAGCAGCAGGACCAGTGGGTGGCGCAGATTTGGTGGTGACCGGCTGAGGCAGCCCCACCTGGGTATAACTGCCAACGCTGGTAACGGCAGAGCCAGCCAAAGGCGGATATGACTGTGGACTGCAACCAGCCACTGAGGTAGCGGGCAAGGGGACGGGCTGCATGCCCAACTTGACACCGCCCCAGGCCGGCTTGCGCTCGCCTGCCAAGGACAATGTCGGGCATGTTGTCACGGACGTCGACGCTAGTGCCGGACGCTGTGGTGGAACAGGCGGGCGCGGCGCCGTTCCCGAAATCGCCACAGTGATAGGCGGCAAATCAAGGTGCACGGCCACGCAGGTGTTAGCGGCCGCTGCATTATTTGCTTGGGCGTCAAAGCCAAGCAGCGCCGCCTTGAAGCCGCTCACCGGGGGAGCTGCAGCCGGCGCCGACGACGCCACTGTCTCGGCGCTCAATGGCGCGTTTGACGCTACCGCTACAGCACTTAACACCTCAGGAGCTTTTCGCACCGAAGTACCATGACCAACTCCGATACCGGAGCTGCCGGAACCCTTGCCTGATCCGGACACACCCTTGGGGTGTGGACTTGCTGCCATGCACGCAGATGCCGGGGCGGCAGCGACACCACTTGGCTGCACAGGTTTCCCTCGTACACCGGCCTGTGATGGTCCCGATCTGCTGCAAGTCGAGCCGGAACGCCCAGAAGCGGCTGGGGCTACAGCAACGGCCGAGGCTCCTACCGACGACGCTGAAGCCCCACGTCCATGACGGGCGCCGCTGCCTGCAGAAGCTGCAGTTGTCGACAACCCGAATGCAGCGACCGCAGATGCCACCCCATTACTCGTGCTTGCTGGGCGCTGGGTGTCGTGTTCAGATTGCTGCTGCTGCTGACGTGTTTTGGCCGCACACTTGTAGGAGGACACGGTCTGCCACTCACTGGCGTCGTTGTCGCAGCCACCATTGTCTTGATGCACATCGGACGCTACGTAGCTGCGAGCTGGCTCTTCAACCATCAACATGTCGTTAGGCGCAGCAATGGGGACTTGAAGGAATGAGGTCGCGCCGGCAGCTGACGTTGGTCCATCGGTCGCCGGCGGCATCGACTTGCTCTTGGCGGCTGCTCCTGTGCTGGAAGCCGTCCCGCCTGTCTGCACAGAGCCGACGCCGTTGCCAGTTGGGTTTATCTTGGTTGCTAAGCTCGACGTGGCCACGTTGCCTTTTTTCCCCGCCGCTTGCTGTTTCTTCTTCTATAACCGGTCACGGCCAAACGCAACGGCAACAGCGAAAAGCGGAAAGAGCTTCAAAACAGAGATTAAGCAGAGCATGTTGATTCGTCATCTGTTGAAGAGAAGCAGAGAAACAGTAAAATTTTTCTAATGTGATGCAAAACACCTAAGATCCGCAAGCAACCCTTCCTTTTGTGATCCTTTCCGAAAGGCCGAAAAACACCGCATACATACTTGGGTTACTGTCTGACACAAAGCCTGCGGGTGCCTTGTGCGGCCAGCAGCAAGGTGCCGCGGTGGGGAAGGTGCCGTATTGTTCATACCTTTGTCAACCACGACCTACAAGAGCCCCCACGCGACACGTACCCTGCCGCTGCCCGAGGCGGCCTTCGTCTCCGAGCTGCTGCTTCCAGAGGCCCCAGCGACCAAATCTGACGAGTCCAGACTGGCAAGCAAATCCGCCTGGAGCTTGTTCGCTACCGCCTCCAGCTCGTCCAGGCGCGCCTGTCCAGTTCACGTAGATTACGACACAGGATATGTTGCACAACCGTAACAGCACTATAAGAAATCGTGTGGCAGATATCGACGCGTGAGCGAATGGACACCATAGAGCCCTGGATTGCCTAGTTACCACGAAGGCATGCTAGCATATAATATATATGTATATTCATTTATTTACGACATTTTGTACATTATATACATTATATTTACATGTGTGTGTTATGTATATTTCCTACAATAACATATCAATATGGGCTGTTGTTGTACGCATACAAGGGAACTGCGTCAGGTCTCCCTGCAAAGCAGTTCAAGAAGCCTCCTCGCTCCCTTCCTCCCGTCCGCCACTCACCTGCAGTAGGCGGCGTACCTCAGAGCCGGCGGGTGCGTAATCTAGGACGTTGCGGCCACGCCTGTCCCGTTGCGAGATGCACGCGCCTGGCAGGTACACAGGGGAGAGGATTTGAGGACTTGGGGTGAGCTGAAGCAACAGCAGCGTGAGACAGGGAACTATGTCCCCCCCCTCCTCTGACAGGGGGGGTCCAGGAGCTGATGGGGGGAAGCTTATATGCGAACAGCGATGGCGGAAACACGCCCCATGCGAGCACGCTCCAGCGTATGGAAAGGTAAGGGACAGACAAGGACCCGCTTTGCCACCAGCCCTCGACCCTCCTTTTCCTGCAACCCAATCATCCCGCTGCATCAAACACACCCTGCTGAAGGCAACGCATCCATTTGTAGCCCAAAACATCAATTACCGCCGTCACTAAAACCCTCCACACCTGCATCTAGCAATACCACTAGCGTGTCCTTGGCGCAGTTTCCCGCAGCAAACATGAGCGCGGAACGGCCTAGAGCATCCTGCAACTCTAGAGTTGCCCCTGCCTCTAGCAGCACAGCCAGCGCCTCCGTGCCATTTGCGGCTGCCGCCAACATGAGTGCGGAGCTGCCGTTGGGGGCCCACGTGTCAGGTACGGCACCGCTAGCCAGCAGCTTGCGCATGGCCTAAGGGGGACGCAATCAGGTAAGAGTTGTATCAACTGCGAACCGAATTGTCTGGGGGGAGAGCTCCGAGAGCACAAGGACAAGGAGAGTTCAATTCCCTCCTGACAGAATGTTTGAAGGAAGACGAGGGGATGGATACGAGAAAGCGCAGGACTAGGGGCTGATCCTTAGCCTCGCTGAGGTGGCATGTGCCTCAGGATGCATGGAAGTCCAATCCCCCGGCCGAACACCTACTGCCGCTCACTGCCGGCACAGAGAAGCAAATGTCCACCAAAAGGCTGAAGTTCAGTTATATCCAGCCCACTACAGACATCGGTCCGACCAAGCAGCGCATATTATGGCGATATAGTGAATCGGCGTGAACAGGTTCAAACCACTCCACAAGCTTTGCTTTACAAAGTCTCCCACGCTTAATTTCAACACGGAACAGGAAGCAGTCCACCCAAAGCAGTTCGTCAGCATCTCATCATTGGCCCCCCATCATTGAGCAGCAGCTCCTTCCCGCTTGCGGGAAGGGGAAGCCAGTCCATCCTTCCCGCCCGCTGGCCTTGCTTTCTGACTGTAATGCCTTTAGGCTTCCGAGAGCACCCGCAGTCCCATTACGGACCTATTTTACCACAATGCCTGTTGCAGAGCAACGAACCACCCTTTTCCCTGCAGCGGAACCAACTGCACCAAGAGCCCCATAATCCCACCTGCACAGTGACACCCCCGCTTCCGTCACCAGCGCACGCCAGAAGCATAGCGTTGAGCACTTCCCCCCTCTCACACGCTACCGCAACTTCGACCGGTGTCTGACCCCGGTAATTGCGAGTCAGGCAAGTGGATGGACCAGCCTGCAGCCGAAGAAGCAAAGCGTAGCTCATGGATTGCTTCATTTACATTTCCAACGGAGAACTGGTCAGGTGGGGTAACTCAATCTGGTCATGGGTAAATGGCCAAAATGAACGAGCCATTAGCTGACGTTACACAGCACATGCGCACCACCCCTTACTTGCATTTGATGACACCACGGTGCACACAACACCACGCTGTTGTCGCCCATACCATTCCCCATCCATCAAGAGTTTGTACAATTAAGCACCCTGCTCCATACCTTGGTGATGTTGTATGCACACATGGGGTGGCCATGGATGGCGGCGAAGTGCAACGGCACATCACCGTTTGCGTCACGCACCCGCGTGTCACTGTGATGCTCCAGCAGCAGCGACACGCACTCCTCGTGACCGTAACCGGCAGCATAATGCAAGCATGTCCGGTCCTCGGCATCCCTAAATTAAGCATAGGGCCAGGAAGACGTGGACGGGTTGGGATTAGGGCTGGGCCGGATGCATGGGTGGTAGACGCGGACGCGTTCGTTGTCAGGGGACATGATGACTTCCCCCTTCCCAGGCCAATGCGCTCGATTATAGATGTTCATGGCTGAGGCGCCTAAAGTGCGATGTAATTAAAGGTGTAGCAAAGAGAGGAGGAGATCTCACGCCGCATGGCGCTACTGGCGCACGATCCTGGTTGAGTTGGAGTACTACGAGGAGCGTGAACATGACGCTCAGGGCAGGATCAAGTACGCGCACTTAACTATATGTATATCACCGAAATCTTTAGAGTTTTCTCCATATCATGTGCCGCAAATGTAGGAAATGCCACTCCAGTGTAAGAAACCCGTGCCATGATACGTGTGCGAAAAGTGTTTTGGGCACTGATGGACCCTCCAGTTGCTTGAGAGTACATCTCTCCTCCCTAGGGGCCCTACCCCTGTGCCGGATGAATTTGTGCAGCCACGCATTGACACGCCTGTGTGCGTGAACCTCATCATCTACTCAGGGCCCTGCAATGTTAACGCAACCCTCAACCTCTCCCGTATAAATTGTGGGCATTTTGTTCACAACCGTGTGCACCATTCGCAAGATTTACACACGAAGACGATTGGCACCACCCAAGACCTTGCTACTGTTTTAAGATCCTACTTTGCAAAGGCCACGGCTGCGCACGTTGCCAGTGCCTGGCTCAGTTGATCCACGAGTCCTAATTTGGATGCGGCTACAGCGGATGCAAGAGTAGAGATATCAGGTTTCGTTGCGGCCGCAGCGGTGCTGTTGGAAGAGGTTTGGGGGACGGGATTCACGCGGTCCAGCGGAGTGCTACGCTCCGGTGTCAGCTTGGTGTCAGATTCCTCGCCGGTCCCAGCTTCTGGAGGCAGAACAGCGGCGGAGCTCCGTGTCTGAATTCCGCTATTTGCGTTTGTGCCGCGGAGGACTGCACTCGTTTTGGCCAAGGCAAACGCGCCACAGACGGTGACGTCTGTGGTACAGGCCATTACAGTCCGTGCATCAAGGGAGGTTAGCTGTGAAACCTCTCCTGATGTTGATGCAGGTGCGCAAGCTTGGCCGGAGGGCTCCCCTCCAGCTCGCTCTCCAGGGCCTTGTATGCCCGCGTTGCCCTGCCGAGGATGCAGCTGGGCTTCCGAAACGGTTGTGACGGCCACGCCAACCTCCTCCGCCTGGGGCTGGGTAAATGGCCCTGCTGTCACCATTATTGAGAGTTGTTCGTTGCCTCTCAAAAGCTTATCTGAATGCCTGCACACCGCGATAACGGAGACCGCCATCTCTGGCTGTTCCGGACTCACGCAGTCCGACTGGATCACTGCGTCTTGGACAGCACACATAAAGTCACAGATACTGATATACGCCGGCGCAGTTGTCCAGTTACGCCACCTTTGAAATTGGCGGGCACGGGCCCTGCAACATCGAGTCAACAAAGGGTGCCTTCATTTAGCACCACCCAAAAGTAATAACGTTCCTTTGTGCTCTGAACACGCCCAGTTTTATACGTGTTTACCGCGCGGAAGTTGCAGAAGGCGCCAACCCTTGACACTCGAGCCCCCAGCCGTAAGGACTAACACAACATTACAAGTAAGCTCACACAAACGATTGCGCCAAAGCCCCACGCCAAAGAGCGACCTGCCGTGAGAAAGTCCCGAGCAACAGTGACGATGCCTATGTCGCCTACCTCACCAAGTAGAAGCATCAGTTAGGACGAATCCAAAGAAGCTTAATCTCTATGCTTTTCAAGGCGCTTAGCACAGGGCTGGCCCAGACGTCGGAACATATCCCGTTGCAGTGAAACATCCTCACACGCATCTCCCGACGAATGCAGCTACTTGCAAATTTCTAGTCGCCTCGGTTACTATTATGCGACATATCTTTTTTGGAGGGAAGAAGGCAAAACGACAGGAAAAGCGCCATGTACGGATTGTCGTTGGATGCGGGTCATATTGTCTAAAGATATGGGCAGGCACGTGCGAGTATTTTTGGGCTGTAAAGTTCTGACGACACTTGTTTACCCTTGCTGCATAAATAAAAGTTTATTTCTAATCTTTGGATGGTGGAACTCGTACAGAGACGGGAATCGATAAGTAGTAATGCACAAGGGTTAGGTAAATACCTCTCTCACTCATGATGCCTAATCTCTTGTTTTGGGGTATCTGTTTCCGCCCCGCTGGCGTTATCCGTACCGTAATATCTCGGAAGACAGATTTCTGTGATTACGATTAGCTCAAGATTTGTTACATTCACTCAGTAAGTGTAGTTATCAACATATACAACGGATTAGCTCTGGCGTTGATGCAGTAACATGGATTCAATGGCTTGGAGCCGGAGCGTGTCGTGCGTGCCTACGTCTGCCATCAGCTGTTGTGCCAAAAAACAATTACAACTATATTATCATTAATAATTCGTTGTTTTATACAGGGTTACATGAAAATGGCAGCCAGTGTCATACCTTGCTTGGATAGTCCCTACAGATTCAGCCGTCTGGGGCAATCCAGGATGCGCTCTTTCTGCAGTATTCCCAATCATTATTGCATTTCTGGTTCATAGTGTATTTAGTTATCGGGGCTGAGTTCCTGGACAAGTTCAGTACGACGACTGGGAGACGATAAATTGGAAGACAATCTCCTTCACGTTGCGCTTAAAACAACAGCATGTCCATGACACATAATATATAATTACATTCTTATGGACGAAGTTGTTATTCCCTGATATTAATGTTGTACTTGCTGGCTCGCGCTACGACAATGCCGAAGATATCGCTGATCAAGAAACTTGACTTTTTGGGTGTTCACATGCTGTAATTTGTAAGCGCTACTTGGTTTCCCCTTCTTTGACATTTAATGTCACTTGCAAACCTGCGAGGCCTACACATGCAAGCCGGGAAAACCCACTGACATGCACATTAGATGATTCTGGAAATTGCGAATGCCACAACGATCCCAGCCGATCGAATCGACCCCAACAAGGTAACTATCGCGCCCAAGGTTGCTTGGCTTTATTTGCAAAAAGCTTATGTATTCATCCTAGTGGGGATTTCACGCTAAATTTTCTATTTTATATTATACTATACTGTTCAAAGGAGTGCTGACATTACTGAGGCTGGATGGGGTATTGGGATATACCGGTATAGCGGTACGGCTATTTGACGGTCAATGCATTTGTAATTGCTTTTCATTCTTGGGAGTATCATGGTGCGCTTATCAGCCAAGCATCCAAAGTCCGGACGTGCGTCAGGAAGATTGTGGGTAATACCATGCTCACTGGCACCTGCACATGCCTCTGCACCATGCCCCATGCCATACATTAAGATCCTGTTTTTTAGACAGGACTTTGATTCTTGCCCCCGGTCTGGGTTATCGATTTTTAAGCCGGTAGGCACATGCACGTGGGACAGGGTTTCGCTAATCAGAGCAGCGTGTTGGCTGAGGGCGGTGCCTAAAGCCTCTCTCTGATAAACTTAGAGGGCATCCTTCAGATGGCACACACCAAGCGCTGCACAGCACCTTGATGGGCAACCACATTAATCCTACCAGATACATCCCAGCAAAGTCTCTCCTGACCCGCGTCGTCATCTAAGGCTACCACAAGCCGAAATGGGTCACAATGAATTTTTGGGGACCCATCGCCCGGCAGCTCTACGCATCCACGAAAGGAGTCCAAGGTCAGGGTAGATGCCTGGGACCTATTGTCCTATACCATAAAGAAACAGCGCGCGGCTGACCGGCGGCCCGATGGTTCTTCCCATTCGGTCTGAAGTGCACTGTACATGTTGTATTGCCATGCCAGGCGTATGCAATCGGGTGAATCGCCCACCTACCGTGTACCCTCGTGTACCAAAGCTCCCCACCGTCCAATAGATAGCCGCCTGGACGGCAATGAAGATAACGAACTGTGGGAACATGTTATTTTACGCTCTGAGCAACGGGTCGGCGCCTATTTTATTACTGCAAGCGTAAACATTGGCTACGTTGCCACTTAGCCCCTTTCGTACAACCTTGTGCGGCCCCGTGCGGCCGGCGGGCAGGATAGGGTTGGGGCCTTATCGGGTTGGAGTCCTTTCACCTTTCCTTTGTGAAAAAACGCTCTCTTGGGACGTATGACTGGGCTATCGGCTGTCAAAATATTCGCCTGGTTTTGCCTCTGATCCTGTATTTGAATGAATTGGAGCCTAGCTTTGGCATTTGAGTCAGTCCTTTTACAGTGCCGACGTTGAATCTGATCAGCACTACGACATGCGTTCGTCCAGCAGACTAGTATCAGTCTCCAGGTAATCTAAGTCGTGTTATATTCGTAAGCGTTTTGGGAATAACTCGTACGGAAAAAAGAAACGGCCACGGATAGCGTGCCTTACTCTTTTCTAATGTTGTTTCGTCGCATTCTCGTCCCAAGTCTTGTTCAGCGGGATAAATTAATTAAAATTTAACATATTGAATATTTAGGATTTCAGCATTTTCAAATGTTGGCTGTTGAAACGGACATTTGGCGCGTTTCGGCGCTTCAGGAAATCTGCTTAAACATGGCAACAACAAATACTTCTTGCATTGCGTGAATGTATTCACCGGTCCGACAGCATCTCTTAGTGAATGGTTTCGTTCGTTGGTTCATGCGAGCTTGGCTTCCCTAGGCGGGTTAAGTGTGGGATTTCTTTTGGCGGCGAGCCCGGTACGGCGCCTGCTGCACAGGCCGATTACTCATGCCCATTTCATACTCTTGTTACTCTGACCACCTCACAAATTCTTAAGCTTACAGCCTACGATTGATTGATTGATTTACATTCTTCAACTCGTCAGAGCTCAACAGGCCCGGACGAGCCAGCAGGAAAATGGACCCCAAGCTTAAGGAAAAGAAGTGAGCAAGTGACAGCCTACGGATCTAAAACGGCAATTGAGGTTTCAGTCGCAGTTACTACGGCTTTCTATAAATATATTAAATGTGTTTACTGACTGAAGACGCACGCAACTCTACACGCTCGGTAAGTCCTTAATCAATGGTAGCTTCGCGGTAGGTGCCAACCAGCAAGGAGCGCCGCGACTTAGTCAGCCGCAGACGTACCGTAATTTACATAGAGGAGGCGCAGTCTTTCCGTACGAAATATTGGAGTGCATCACCAGATTGTCAATCATTGACACTTGCTGTCTATCTCTATCCTGCATGCCAAACGGACTATATCAATCACTTGTTAAACGACGGCATGACTAGGGAAAGCGATGTCAGTACATCAGCGCATGCCCAAACCAGGGCTAATATCCACGGCGTGCCCCTCGGGTGCGCCAAGTCTCACTCTAAAAGGCTTTTCAGCCATCAGCTCGGATAACTCATCCTTGCGCCGGCCATGAAACCGCACATAATCTAGCATTTATCACAAAACTCATGGGCGCAAACGCACAGCAAATGGCCTTCCCGTCATAGAAGGCGCTACAAAATCATCCCAGCATTTTGAGCAAGTCATATTAGGAGGGCACAGGCCAGCACTGGTCGGGAAGTAAGAAAGGCCGCACTAACCACCTTGACATTGTGCATAGAGAACAATTCCGTACTCACGCGACTGCCTCACTCTTCAAGACGTCGTGTGTGTTCATACCATACCGCGTCAGCGACAACATGAAAACAATCCAGCAGAACAATAAACCCAGAAGACAAAAAAGCACGAACCATATAACGACTACACGCACGGCCTAGGTCAACCACCTTGCCACCCAAGCCTTCACCTCCTGCGCACAAAGAACACGGTTCAATCGCCGTACACTCGAGAGCACTTGCCGGCAGGATGATTCAACCGCCATCACCACAGTGGCTCCATATTCCCTCTTCGGCAAATCTCCACGCGCGGGATAATGTTCTTGCGCATGCATGACAAGAATCACAGATTAACATTTCATGAACCGCAATTTTAGTTCAGGATGTGAATGCAGATTGCCAGGCCTAATCCCACCCAGCCCAAGGTAACGCTGCCCCCTGCCCGGCCCTATGCATCGCCAACTGCGTCCATAGCAGAGGATGGCAGAGTGGTGACGACGGCAGCTCCCACCCTAAAAGCACTCTCCAATCAGTAATGACAACGCGCCTCGGCAAAAGCAATCCGCTCTGATGGTCATCTTAACGCGGTCAGATTCAATAAAACACATAAGTCCAGGATTCGCTTTGGGTCACGTGTGGTACGCCCGAGCCGTAGCTCCACGACTTTTAAGGAATGAAAGCTTCCTAAACCGTGGAAGAACTAAGCGTAGTTAAACGAATGACTATTAAAACGCTGTTATACGCCTTAGGCTTGAGTGTGGCTGTGCGCGGTCCGTTAAATCCTTGTACTTATGGACGCCTATGCGAGAAACCGCGGTGCTGTGACAACGCTGCTCCGATCGCAATCCAGCCCTCACTGCGGCACCATCATTGTTGCCGCCGGTGCAACCATAGCTGCAGACGCCGGCGATGATACGGTCGCTGGCGCGCTAGACGCCGCCGCCGCCGCCCCTGCCGGACTCGTTGCCACCTCCTTGGCCTCAAAGCCCCCAATCTTTTGCCGGCAGAACGGACATGATGGTAGCTCGCGGCCCTTTACGCACAACTGGAAGGCACACTGCACGCACAGTCCATGCTGGCATCCCGCGACCAGGACTGCAACGGGCAGATCCATGCAAATGGAGCACACGTTGCGGTCATCGTCGGACCAGTCAGACCCGCTTTCACTTGCGGCTGGAGAGTCGTCCAGGCCGCCATCATTGCCCGTGCCTCCACCCTCTCGATCTTTGCCAAGACGGTCCTTAGCCGGCCCCCGTTGCGCGTTGGCTGTGATGTTGTTGGTCATCACCGTGTCATTTGGCGGAATTGTTGTGGTGCCAGCCGTGGACAAGTGGTCATGGACAATTGCAGCCGCGTCCCCACCGTTGTTATTACCGACGAGCGACATGGTGGCCATCCGGCTAGGTGGCAGGGCACCTGAGACCAGTGGAATGATCTCATCAGCTTGGACAGGCAATTCGACGGCTAGCGGCAACCCGTTCTGGCCGCCCGCTTCCGACGCACTTCCAGCACCGCTAATCCCATCAATGGCTATGGGCGTAGTTGTGGTTGCAGCGACCTCCACTGCCACTGGTGTTGAGACACCTGAATCACTGCGCGATTGCGTGAGGGTTGGCAACACCGGCGCTCCTTCGGTCTGGGACGTCACGATATCCTGAACCGCGTCACCGCGGCGTGAATTTAATGCACGCAACAGGTTGACTGTGGAAGGAGGTGCGGCGTCGCCATCGGCGTCAGAGGCGGAGACGTCACCGGCAGCTGCGACTACACTGTTTGTCTGGCCTACGTGAGTCGCTGCACTGAGTGTCTCTTGCATGACACCTCCCGCACCGCTGGGAGATAGGACAATGTTGCTGGCAGCACCTGTAGTGGTGTTGTTGGCAACAGCCTGGAAAGCGGTGTTGCCCTGCGACACGCTGATGGTTGGGGCAACGGCAGAGGTGTTGACAGTTGTTCCGGAATTGCCCCCAGTTGTGGAAGCCGTAGTTGCGGCGACAACGGCTGCTGCGGCGGCGGCACTGCGAGCCGCAGCTGCAGCTGCGTGTGCACGCCGCCGGCGATGGCGCTGCACGCCTATGTCCCACTGCAGTTGTGCAATTAGAGTATGCAAATGGGCCGACCAGTGTGTCGCGAACGCCGGCGCGACCGTAGTGGCATCGCTCACGCCACGCAGCGGAGCCTGCGAAAACGTCAGGCCAGGCCCGGTCAATGCCAGGGGGCTGGTGGCCAGCGCCGTGGAACGGGGGGATCCCTGAACTCCATTTCCAGCCCCCGTGGTGGCCTGGCTTTGGCCTTGGAGCTCTAACACCTGTTCGGAGACAAGTGCAGCGGAACCCTGGCCGTTGGCAGTGCTGCCAGTCTCACTGCGCAAGGCTGCGGCACGAGACACGGGGCCCTGTGTCTCAGCCTCAGCAGGGAACGCCCCGACCGATGCGACCATTGCTGGCACGACTGGGTCAGCATCCATGCTGGCCTCGCCCTGGGCGGTGTCCGGTGGGGCCTGTGAGAGGTTTAAACGGTTGGTGACACCACCCAGCTGCTCCTCCAAGGCTGCGGGACTTGTGAGGTAGATGGCGGCCTGCAGGGCGAAGAACGTGGTGGTTAAGCAGCTGCATATGGAAAACAGATATACCGAACCGGAGAATGTGCCCGTTGCATATGGGCTGCCTGCCGATTTTGCATCCTGGGATAGGTAAAGCTCCATCAGGCCGCGCTTTTTTATAAGTAGCACAACTAGCACAAATGTTGCGATCATTCGTGTATGTGTGTGTATATATGTATATATATGTATATATATGTATCTATGTATATCTATGTATATCTATGTATATATATACATATATACATATATATACATATATGTCCCCACACATCATTTCGCCATCTGGCTCTGGCCCCATCAACAACCGGAGGCGGAACCCTTCTTTTCTCCTCGGGCTGGCGTCGATTTGATACTGGCATGCGGAACCAACTTAGCCTGCACACATTGCTCAGGATCGCACCTGCAGACACGTCTCAACAGCACGCAATGCCGTGCTCAGCAACGCCAGCCCGTGCTGCGAGTCCGAGTCGCCAGGCGGCAGCTCCAGTGGAGCCCCCCCAGTAGTCAGTGCCGCCGTTCCATTCACCGACGCCGACACGAGCTTTTTCGCGGCATGCAAGATTGCTGATACGGTGCGCGGCATTATGAGAGTCGATAAAATGAAATCTAGGACTGCCTCATACGTGGCAGCCCGGTCGGCGCGGCTTAAACCGCTAGAAACCTGTCAGGAAGCGTAGAGGAAAGGCACCAGAGCAACACTGTTAGCACCTGCAAGGAGACATGCTGCGTCCGTGCGGCCGATGACAATCCAAAGTACCTAATCACTGCAAACGTCGTAGTCAGCTACCTACGCCTCCTCCTTTCTCCGTCGGGCCATCCGTCCACATACCTCTGTGCCCTCTCCTGGGGCGGGCTCATCCCTGCGGCAGAGCGCTTTTAAGTTGTCGTGCAGCTGCGTCACGGTCGTCAGCAGCTGTGTGATCTCGTCCTGGCGCCGAGCCCAAAGCAACCGCACGTTGGCCGGCTCCATGCCGCGGTGCTTCGACGTTGCCACTGTGGCAGCGCTGGCTGTAGAAACCGGTGATGACAAAGCCGCAGCTGGCCGTACCGAAGCCTCGGAGCCCAGCTGCTGCGGGTGCTGGCCGGTGCGTTGCAGCTCATGTGTTTTGGGACCTGCTTGGTTGTTCTGCAGCTGCAGCTGCTGCTGCGTGGCATCTTGGTGTGCTTGCACGTGTGCCATGTTGCGCTGAATTGCAATCAACTCCAAGTTAAACATTAACTTCAATTTCTGCAACATGGAACCTGCAGAAGAACCAAGACAGGGAAGCTCAGGTCGTTCGTAAGGAAGGTCATAACCACTTCACGCCTGGCGGCCGCGCCTGATCGACCTCAGATCATTTGCTTTATGCTGCATGTGCTGCTGCTGGACGTAGGCTTTAAAAGGGCACTTGCGGATGCCGCTTTCGTGATGCAGCAAGCCAGCCACAAGTAGCAATCCTGGCATGAACTCTGAAGTATATCCACACCATCCATTGTCCAAAGAAGAAGCGCTGTGACAAAATTGTCGACTTGCGCGTGCAATGCCCCACGCCCTGCTCCGGACTTCCGGTAGCTGCAACCGATTCGGCGCAGTGCGTGTGTGGGTTCGACAACAGCTCATCGCACCACCAGTTGAAGCCGTACAAGGACGATTACCTTGCATCCTCAGCAACCCACCATGGGATGCGACCCGACATATAACAACTCTGTTCCCAGATTTGCGGCACGAGGTAACATGAAACTGCGCACCCTCTATCGCTACCGCCCCAACGCACCCAGTGTTTGATGTCGCGGCGGCAGGCTTTGCTCAAGCGAGTAGTTCATCCAGATTTGCCGCAGCAGCGTAACGGGGAGTCGCTCGTCCAGCAAATGCATCAACACCGGATTCCGAGCAGACTGTGCGTAGTCATGCGGTTTAAGGCCAGCCGCGTTCGTGCGACTGCGTAGCTCCAGGCCGGGGTAACTTTCCTGCATACAGAGGCGGCGATGAAACGGGACGCTAAAGAATGTACAAGGGACCATGGCGAAGCGCATAATGCCATAGCGCTGTACCGGCCGCCCTTCCCTTTCCAGGACGAGATAGCCGTCTCTCGTTTCCCACCGCGGGCTGACCTGGGTTTCGAGGATCAGCTTCGCCATTATGATATTTCCGGTCAACGCGGCAATGTGCAGGGCGTTGGAGCCTACTGCACATCGGATCGGGCTGTTTTCCACCTTAGACGCGCAGATAACCGACTCCACATCGGCGCCGTGGCGTAGCAACGCTCGGACTGGAAGGTATGAAGGTGGAAATAAGAAAGGTGATGAGTCCGCGCACTTTCACTGGGCATGATGGCTTGGTTAGGACTCAGTGATCAATTGCGCGGTGTGAGGTTCGCAGCTGTGCTCCTCCTCCTCCTCCTCCTCCTCCAGGGATGTGTCAGTGTTTTGTTGTGTGATGGTCCCGGAATGAGCTGCCGCGGGGTGGTGATTTAGCTGCTCCATGGAACGTAACTCATTTCCTAAAGAATGGTTAGGGATGGTAAATATTCTATTCCCTCCTGCTGCTGCTGCCATGGCTCAAAAACGCAAAACACTAACGCAGAACCCTAACGCGCTGTGCCAAGACATCCAAGATGCCGGGTCAGTCGGCCTGTCTCCTCTATCACCAACTCCCGAGGAGAAGCCGCGTCCTGAAATGCACGTGCACTGAACCAGCACTGCGGCACTCACCAGTACTGGCGCTCCCCTGAAACACCGCGATGTGCAGAGCGCTGAGGCCCCAGCCGTTGTGCCGGTCAATAAACTTGACGTTGACGCCATCGTCTATACACGGGATCTGTGCCACGGACACCTGCCGACCCTACGCGGTACGGCATGGCAGCAGAACAAAGTGAGGCGTTTACATCTAGCACAGAGGGGATTCAGTCCGAGCGCAAAGAAAAGAAAGCCCAGTTAACAAACTCACTTGGACGCGATAGGCAGCACGACTGCCAAGTAGCTTGTGCACGCATTCACTATGACCGTACAAGGCGGCGAAGTGCAGGCAGGTGTTGTGCCGCCTTTCGTCCGTAAGCAGAGGGTCTCCGCCGTTCGTCACCAGGTACTCGACGCAATCCGGGTGCCTAGAGTGGGAGGGAATCCTCGGCGCAAAGGAGGGCTACGAGGCCGAAATTGCCAACTGACTCGAGCTGTCACCCACCCGTGCTTGCAAGCAACCATAAGTGCTGTCTGTCTTTTAGAATTGGAATGGTCGATGCAGTTCTTCTTAGCACGCTCCGGGCCCTCGGTCATGACTGCAGTTTCCAAGATGAGCTGGACCAGCTCAAAATGCCCACGAGCTGCGCAAATTTCCAAAAAAGACTAATTTTTTTACCTAATATTGTATTGAGCAAGGCAAGCCGATAAACACGGACTGCCCGTTCGGACACCAGATATTTGCAGCTCATTAAACTCACCAGCCGCCTGGAGTAATGGAGAGCTTCTGTCCTTAAAATTGTAGTAGGAAGCAATCTTGGGATGCTTGGACAGTAGCTGGAGGTTCGGCACCGTCATTATGGTAAGCCGTGGGCTTGCCCCTTGCGTTTCCTTCGGCACATCAGCTGGCATACCTCCTGCGCCATGCCAAGGTCTCCATTCGCCGCAGCGACAAGAAGGAGCGCCCCTTTTGAGGTACAGCTGTGAATGTTTCCCATGAATGCGAAGGTCGCCGGCTTCTATGTTGCCCTATTGTGACATGGCGATAAGTGATTTTTAGCCCGGGCTAATCAAGCCCCACAACAGATCAGTGCCCTGAGCGCTTCCCGTTCACGTACTGAGAATGGTGTGCAGTTGTTATGCTGTGCTATGCATTAACGACTGCGAACGAGTTTCAATTTTGAACGAACACTTATTGTGGCAAAGAATACGTTCCCCCAGCTTGTGTACTACGGTTACGTGACACCCAAGGCTTTGTCAATTTCCCATGCCGTACGACCCATGGCTCTGTTGGGCCATATTGCTCGCATGCCAAACGATGAAAGAGTGCAAATATACAAGCTTGAAATATAATTGTATTTCTGTGGAACGACATTTTTACGTTGGGACAGCCTGGGTCCTTTCTACGACGCGTCCTGCAGTATGCTAGAGATAGTTAAAGGGATATGAGAATATCACATAGCTCCACTTAAACATACATCTAATTACTATACATTTTTACAGCGGCGTTTTCCAGTCGGGCGTTCTCTACCTTCTACACGGAGGAGATGCTATGTATGTTTTTCTGCGTTTTCGCGTTTCCTTCAATATAATGGGCACAGGATAGGTCTCTCGTCATATTCGAAAGGGCACATTTTCATACAACTGTCGTCCGCATGAATTACCCAACGCGAAGTCTACATCTGGCCAACCTACTGCACAGGAACGGCACAAGCACAGCATGCTGACTTGAAACGTTCATAGGAAAAATGATACAGAATACAGAAAATGTTCACAGAAAAATGATACAGAATACACAGCCTTTCTAGTAACCGATATGCCCACCGAGCACACACTTCCAATGACGGAATCCACACTTTTCCAGTGTTCACAAAGATCCATTCACTCATCACGCAGCTGCAATAGGTAAGCACTCAGAAACATGACGCATGGATGAGTCTGACGCTTGAGGCTATACGCTTCAAATGTTGTAGCTGCAGAATCCGATGAGCCATAGAAACTCAACGCTTCAAACGTTGCGGGCAAAAGCAATGATAAACGCAATCGTCTCGGATACGAAACTTACCCTTGAGTCTCCATGGTTCATCATCGCTGCATTTGTAATGCACACGAACCTTCCGTTTTACTGAATTTTTGCCGAACCATCCCGCATCCTCTGACTTAAGCCTCAAACCTGCATGTCCGAAGAAATGACGAACTAAACAGCACCGTAGTGTGCGCTAAAAGCAAGGTAGGACGCCAAGATCAAGCAGTGCAACAGATTTTATACCAGTGCTGCATTTGCTGCACACAATACAACTCCACCCAGTTGGCCGCGGCCAACACAGGGCACCCTGACGGCACGCCATCCCCCTGCATCGTAGCCTCGACCGGATTCTGGGTCCTTGGGACACTGGTGGTGGTGACGGCGACTGTCAATAAGTTGACATGGATGTGACCGTCGATGTGATGTCGCTTTGTCACGCACTGCCTTCTGACCCCTTCTTTCCTGATTAGGCACGACGCTACTTGCATACACTGGAATTGTTAAACGAGTTTTGGGGCTTAGGATTGTCGCAGCCAATATTCCTTCTTCATTCGACATATCCCGATGGCCACGTTAGACAACCCTTTAGAAAGGAAGTCGAAGCTATGCCGGGGTCGAAGTGTGCGACGGTGAGATGCACGCCGCCACGGCAATAGCATAAAAATGCAACTAAAGTGATGTCGGCGAGTGGCTGTCGATGCGTGTCCATCCTTTCGGAGACTAGCTTCCTGTAGGGGTCTTGACAAGGCTCCTCCAGATCGACATTTTCGATTTCGATTGCCTAACCAATTATTGGTATAAATTGGTTTCCTCCGAAGGGCACTCAGGATGGTGTCAGGATGGTTGCATGTTATGCAAGCCATGATGCAGAAGGTTGACTCATAAACTCGCCTATCCCAGCCAGCTCGTCCATCCCAAGTTCCCAACCGTTAATGTTCTATTTACCCACAAAATCGCGCCGTCAAGGTCATCAGTTTGAGTCCATTGCCCGACCTCGTTCGATTCGTCACCATTACAAGTTTGCAATCAGTCAAAACCCTAAGTCATCAGTCACCATCACGCTGTTTCATGAAACATCACAGTTTCATCATGTTCCCCACATGAAAAGCGGTCCAGTGGTCCGGGCAGCGTACGGGGTTTCAAGGGTGTCGGAATAGATACGCATGGTTGCTTGGACGCCTGGGGGGGACCGCCGTCGGGTTGTACCCTGTACGGTCGGGCAAACCGCAAGCGGCAACGATTGAATTGGTGGACGACTAGATATCTACAACTGTAATGTGCCATTATTCAACAGGTATGAAACTATTTGCCATCCAAACCAGTGTTCCAAAACTATGGCATAACTGTCGTCTTAGCATCCCTTCTTGCCTAGGTGCCTTCCTTTCTGCCTACGTACGGCTTGCATGCGTAGCCCATTCCCTTGCCCCCATGCTGGCTAATGCACATTTCGTATGCACCTTTCAACAGCTCTTGTTTGTAACTAATGTGAAATCCTGTCCCGTAGTTCATCGGATTGAGTCGCCGTATTTCGTGATACGGCCATACGGTCCACAGCAAGGCGTAAAATGCCAATTCAATTGCACCGCAGTCCACCGGCCTTTAATTTGATGGTGAACAGGGGCCGTATTATGGCAGCCCAGGTGTCACAAGGGCACGGTCTCAGTGGCGTAATGTTGTTCTTTGCCGGGTAAACCGATGACAACTGCAAAGAAGTTCTAGCGGCGAACCAGTCAACGCAGGTCAATGAATTCCGCATCTCTTAAATAGATTTATGCATTCTTGGTTTTCAATTATGCGGGTTTAGACCGCTAGGATAGGAGAATAAGACCAACGTAAGGACGCCCGCCCAGAGCGCGTCCAGCTGCGCGCGGGTGCATTGTGCATAGTGCATAGTGCGTCGACCCCACAACACGTCACGGCACAGTGTTGATTGAGCACCTATCCGTACGATACGATAAATCCTCCAATACCCTCTTATACCCGGCGGGCATAAACCACCCTGTTTTCAGAGGGACCGTAGTGTTGCGGGTTTAACGGACACAAAACAAAGGCTGAGTACCAGGCAAGGCCTCCTAAGTTACATATGCACATATATATGGTGTTATTGCCAGCATTGGTACTCTCTTTCAGCAAACGCACCATGGGAGGCATCTCCGGATCACACAACTTCACAACAGTAACGAAAAGATGAGGCCCGACTGCCGATACCGACACAATAATGGGATGCATAAGCAGTAATAGCATAACGAATAAATGTATGACTTGATGGTGGTGTTTCACAATGCCTTGCTTGAGTGCTCGCCGACAACATCCGACATCTTACATGGCTCCCACCCCCCGACAGCTCAACTCCATGCCAGGGCGTGCCTCGGGTAGTCTTCAACCACCCTACCAACCAACGACTACCGTCCTGCTCCTTCTAGGAGATGAAAGAGCTCGTGTTAGTTAGTTATCGTGTTTAGCCAAATTCTAGTCTTAGCAGCTGCAACCCTCAATCACCATCTCACTTAACTAACGAGATCCCGGCTCTGCGCGGGCGACCAAGTATTCCTGAATGCCAGCCCCCCGTCAGGGCCACGACAACATTCGGCCTCATTACGTCTCCTAAACTCCTATCTGCTCGTGGCAAGGGAAAATCAGGTGAGAAAGCAAAGCTTCACAACTGGCGTTTCACACCTGCATCTGCAACTGCTCCACCTTGCCTTCGCCACCTTCGGTGTCTACCCTTTGGTTCCTGTTTTGCCACTTTTTCACGGCACGTGTTGAAGCTCCTGTGCTCTGCACTCTTTGGCCATGACAGAGGTGGCTATCGAAGCAACCCTCTCGCAATTCCCTCGTGATCCTCCACTGCTGCCGCACGTTCTGCAGGTCCTGCTGGGCCTGCTGGGCCTGCTGGGCCTGCTGGGCCTGATGGCCCTGGAGGCCTGCCGCCGCATCCGCTATGCCGATCCCGGTAAGTGGCCCCGCCCGAGCCGCCCGCATTTGCTCAGCGCGCATAATGCGCAGCTCTTTCACAACCTCCAGGACGACGGGATGGACGTTGAGCGGCTCAAGAAACGCTACCGACACGTCTTGGCAACCATCTTCTACGGCTGCGACGCCTGGCCCCGAAGATCTCGCCTGCTGCTGCAGCTGCGGCAGCTGCGGCACCTGTGCTGCGCTGGTTACTGTGGACTTGGTGGTTTGGGCCGCTGTAGCCTCCACATCATCGTTCATCTGAAGCAGCAGATGCAGCAGCCAACAGCCGGTCTCCTGGCTATGTGGTCCGGCGCCGCAGATGAGGGGCCCCACGTCCCGCTCCTGGCAGGGACCGCGGGGGACCACGGCCCAGGTCGCCGTGTGCGTGTCGGGGTTATTCCCGCCCCTTGTGGACGATCCATCCGGGGGATGTTCGCATGATGAGGTCTGGGTCACGTTCTTCGGTTTGCAGGCCCCGGGGGCCTCCGTTGCGGCACTGACGTCGTCGTCGTCGCTGATATTTGTGATGGTCAGATGCAGGACTGTATCTGCGGTGGATAAGGAATAGGTAGTGGGAGTGTTGGCTTACCAAGCAAACCTGAGCGCTTGCAACTGAGATTGGCACGATTTGGCACTGCGCGGACTTTGTCGGTAGGCACTGGTCACCGCACTGTGAAGGATGGATGAAAGACCGGGATAGCTGTGCAAGGCTTTGGTTGATCGGCTCGACTTAGCGCCAGCATTCCGACCATATACCCTCGGCTGAGTGTACAAAAACAGGCGGTTACAAAGGCCCTCGGCGAGGCAAGGACTCCGTAGCCGCTGGTGCTGCGTTAAAATCGGATGGGGGTGATTACTTACCAGTGGAGGCAGTTTGACGTTGTAAAGCAGCAGAGGGAGGTTGCAGCGATGGGCAAGTAGGGGAGTTTGTGGGTTCACCGTCACGACGCATTGTGGGCGATGCGCGATAGGCGGCAGGAATATCCTGCGTACTCGTCTTTGTCCTTTGGCAATTTCCTGGACAGATTTGACAATTCCAGAACGATTTCTCAGTTCAAAGATGTCGACGGTAATGCAGATGCGCGCGATTCCGGTGGAATGGACCTATCTTGTGTAGATCCAGACTTGGCCATAACGTGTCTGTGCGTCGGAATGACAAATCTGAACCTCAATAAAAAATATAATGTGACCGGATATTAATGCGGCTCCTGCTACGTGTACAGTATTATGTAATATGTGGTTATATGACTGATGCATATCTAAATCCTGAAGTATGTATATAAGTCTCCATAGGAGTTGATCGTAGAATAACGTAAATTTAGTCTGTTACCCACCTATGCTTGCATGGTCCCAACACATCCACCCGTAGACCGTCAGGACAGACGATCCGATACCAGCACGCCTTGGTGGACCGCTTTTTTGAGGTTTACTGTTTATTATCCGCCTCCTATTCAAATTACCATGAAATTTGCTGATTGTATAGCGATGGATATTGTTGTTTGTAGAAGGAATATAAATGATGTATGTCACTTGATCACTTGTCAGCCGGCAATGCCAATCTACCTACCATTATTCAAATCTTGTAGTATTAGCGTTTTGGTAAGCGCTTTTTATTCGTCTCAAAAGTCCCTTGTTGTCATGTTGTACAACATCGTAAGCATCTTAACTACTCGGTTAGGACCCATGTGCTCCTTGTTCAGCGGTAAAATAAGATAAAAACGATTTGATGTTTGCATTCTATTTATAACGCATAAAAAATTTACGCGCTTATAAAATAAAAGCACGACAGTTTCCAAGAGAGACAAAAATGGAAAAGCTATTGTAAGTTGCTTTATGCAATCAGTCCAGGTGGATTATTGCTCTATCCGCTAGCTACGACATGTAGCGGCATCGCAAGCGGTGATAGCTTGCGCTCATGATATCCACAGATGCTGGCTCCAGGTTTATATCAGTGTGCATGACTCATCGTTTGCCTTCCTTTGGAACTGACGTTCCTACCAGGAATGACTTCACATCAGCAAAATGCATTGGATTTGTTACCACAAAAACTTTTACTATTGATGTGTAATGAGAGTGCGGCTCATTATGTTAAAACACGCTTAGGTAAATCTCACGGCGTCCTCGCACTGTCAGTCCGTGAAGCCGCCAGCCTCCGGAACCAACCGAAGCCATCGCGCAGGATATTTAACTATTATTCAAGAGGAATCCTAACTCAGGTCAGGTATTAAACGCCATCAGTGCGCAATCCACAGACTCATACTGCCAAAAAGGGATCCTTGATTCCCATAGATCTTCGTTGGTTATAATTGATAGAACCCGCCATGCCACTTGATACAGTGTGAGTATTGCGAGTACCGGTCGCATCATCCTTCGCATTCCCGAGAAATGGTGTGTACTCGTACAAAGTTACTGTATTATTTTCATCAACGCAGCCATGATGAAAGTAATAGTATGCCAGGCAGGACCAGGGGGTGGTGAGAAGGGCTCGCAACTCAAAGGCGTGATTCTGTCCTTGACGGCGATCGGAAGTCCTCAGGCCCTTCCGAATGTGAGGATGAGATTTTAAACGCGAACCAATTGCATATGGCTGTGTACGGGAAAAGATGGTACGGCACAGCAAGGCGTGTTTCCGTACAAGGTTGAACCAGGTTGCATTTCGTCATGTGCGCTGCGTCATGCCTCGTAAAGGAGAGTGCGGGCGGGCGGATACACGCTTTCCTACATAGCGAGTCCATAACACGGTGGTCCTTTCCCGCCGCACTGGACCGATGTCACGAACCACTCGGGGGGCATCATCAAGTCGCTCTGTCGCTCTGTCGCGCTGAAGCAACGGCAGTTGCGTTTAGTTACACACGCCGTAAGTGTTGGTACGTATTCCTAATGGGGGGAAAAGGATTGCTCATGGGCCCCCGGGGGAATAGCCGTCCAGGGAGGGCGCCTCCCTCTTGTTTGAAATGCACAGTACGCTCGTCCCACTACCGACCCATGAGACTCGTCCAAACGGTGATGCCGTTGGACGTGCGATTATCAGTTCCATTGGAGGACATTAATCCATTCCGTTCTCTGCTCAAGAACCGGGTACGAGGTACGCCGGGGGAAGCAACGGCGGAGCCTGCCCACCACCCAAGCATGTACGAACACAGGGCCCAACGCCACAAAAGACTGCTGAGGGATTGCTGCTTAATTAGAAAAGAGAGCGAACGGCTTCCCTCACAGCTGCGCGGACCTCCTTATGTTACATCAGACAACAAAACGGGGGAAGAGGGGGAAGGCCACGCATTATGAGCGCCAAGAAACAAGCAGAAAACGGAAAGCTGCTCCCTTTCAAGCACATTATGCGGCCCCCATACGGGTTCTCTGCCGTCGGACCCCACGAAGGGCATGATCAGGTGGACCCCCCCCCCCTTTGATGCAAATCTTGATGTACCCGACCAGACTGGGTCCAGTACGCCCCTAGCTTCTCTAACTGCCTGATTCCCCATCCCTAATGTTCCCCATTCCCATTTCCCATCCTAAACCCTAAACCCCCACTAGCATGGCCACAACTCGAATCGCAGCTTGCTGCCCTTAAAAGCCAACCGAGCGTTACTCTCACCCTCCGTACGTCTGGATGGCATGGAGATCAGCGTACACGGACTGCATCTGCTCCACTCCTCTGTTCTGACCGTGTCATGCTTTTTAAAAGCAAAACAGGATTCTAGCCATTCGATAGCCCATTTTCTCCTTATCTTCCTTTTTGTATCAGCCCACCACCGCATCAAGCCAATCAGATATCTGGAAAGGAAAGTATTTCAATGGGTTCCTGCTGTCCCGTACTCGCCCACCTGCAGTAAATTCGTAACCTTGGTCAGAGACATTCCTTGATGCGCGTTTTTATGGAGATGATATTTTAAGTGTCCGGGTAACGGCGTCGACGGCAACAAGTACTATGGATGCAATTCTAGCAATATCAGAAGCGGTTGAGAATCTGCATGTGATGTTGGAGAAAGCTTCCCGTTTACGATCAGTCGCACATCAAGGTATGAAGCCATTGTATGCTGCCGGCGTGTTCATGGATTATCTGCTGGATATCTGCTACGCAGATGTTGTAAACCAAGTTGTCACTCTGAATGAGGCTCTCCGGTGGGTTCCAAGTGATAAGGTATTCGAGGACATCATTTAGTGCGCATCAATATCATCACGAGTCATTTTCACAAGACGATCGGGATGGGGATGAAATGTCGTTATCGACTAGTGCTGTAATGGCCCCGATTCATGGCCGTCGATGACTTCATTAAACAAAGATCCATACAAAAATGAGCAGAACAACATCAATGACAGTAATACGCATCCAGCACTTATGCATCCAAACCAGATCATAACCTATCACCTTCTTAAATTGCTTGCCAATAAGTCAAAAACATTGCTACAATCACGGCAATCAAAACATGGAAGCTACTAATTACATTCTTCTCCGCGTTGCCTCCGCTGCTTCCAGTCCCTCGGAGATAGCTGACGAACTGGTCCATGTTGGAATATCGTCCGAAGCAAGAGTTGTTGAGCCACACGAAGGTGCTCTCGCTCTCCGCAGTGTTTTTGCGCTGCATGAACAGAAGGGTTACTATCAGAAATCAAGGAGAAAAAGATTACCCCCTACAGACTAGTCAGGAAACATGAAGGGTGTTGCGCCGGAAATCTCAACGACTTACATCAGCGATATACAAAACTTCACAGCCGGAGAGGAACGCCGTCCAGTCGTTGATGAGAGCCTGCAAATCCGACTCAAGTCGGTTACAACGTATTACACTACGCATACGACATGCGCCTTACCTTGTTAGTTTGGCCAGTTGTGAAATCATAGCCGCTCATACACGTCCACACCAATGAGCCCTGCTTTGTATCAGGGCATGCCGCCTTGTTATACGTCTCGAGGGCTAGCTTGACATTGGTCTTGCAAGTCACGTTGGTAGAATAATATTTGGATTCAATTAGGGTTTCATATGTACCGTTGCATTTGCTATTCCTCCTTATCATAAAGTTCCAAGAGTTCTGGTCTGGGTCAGTCGCCGACGCTGTGCCGACGATGACGGCAAGCAACACGGCTATAACTACTTGTTTCATGGCTTTTATATTAGCGAAAGTATAATCATCATACATACAATTGGTTGTACATGTTTCCACCGATTTGGAGCGTCTTTATTGTACACTTGACGACCGGCACACGCCTGTTTCGGAGCGGTAGCTCTCATCATTATAGGTACACTTGTATTAATAAAAATGCTTATGCCTTTAAGTTGTTAGTTTGGCACTTAGGGAAGCTCTATTGATCCTCTTGTTGAGCATCGACTGTGTTCGTATTTATAGTAAGGTGGTAAGTGGGCCTGCTCATCCACCTGTACACATCAATCTCGACATACTTCTCGTGGTAAGATTATGTTACTTTGGTGTAAGTTACTGAAATCCATCAATGTTGGGTTTACATATGTTAACTGACAAGCAGCGGAAGAAATTTAAAACGCTGGATCCTTCCAGTTCGTTTTACCTCGTTTGGCTTGACGAATCTAGAATCCCAGATAGCTTCTAGGTTCGTCACACACACACAAACAGGCTTGCATAATCTACAGGATGGCGTGCGCTAACCATTCATTTGTCCTTGTAACGAGATCATCCCATACACGATTGGGTGCTACGAGCTAACGTTTTGCAGGGGAGAGGCTTGACCCTCTTGGTTCATCTCTGGTAAGCACAGCTAGGATCTCACAGCCTGCACCGCTCCTCGCAACTCAATATAGAGGTCTTAATATACGTCGTACGTGTGCACAGGCACTCCTCCACCCCCAGTACTCGATGCCCCAACACGCCTCCCCACGACCAAAGGACGGACCAGGGCGGGCACATAGGCAGGCAAATTGACATTGATGGACTCCAGCTGTTAAGATATAATATGTACTTAGTTTGAACCCTCGGTCAATTTTATTTGGAGGATACGTTTCTTATGATGAGAGACATGTGATGGACCTCACGGAGGAATGCGGGACCAGCGTGGTGATTCGAGGGTGGTACACACGGCATCACGGACTGAAGTGGGGGGGGGTAGGGGTTGAGACCCCTCCCAGGGGGCTCCTGTCACAGAAACCCGGGTGTGGGGCAAATGACCGGACGAGGCCGAGGCGGGGAACTGGAGCCTTCGTGGTACGCCCCGTGAAGGCAGGTTCGGGGAGGTAAGAGCGCGGATGGGCGCGCTGTGGAGGTGGCCAGACCCAGCCAGCAGGAGCACCACTGGCGTCACTGCCGTCAGTGCCATCACTGCCATCACTATGACTTGATTTATCTTTTATGTTTCCTCGTCCCCCGCCATGCCGTGCTTGGGACGCTTTTGATAGTGGTAAATGGTTGTCGCGCTCCATCATTGTGGAAATCCCCGATGCATGTCTATCACATAAATAATAAAATGAAATATAATGTAATTTATGTCTTATATATTATATGTTATACATGGACATAACTTAATATGATATACTTAATATGAAATATAATGTAATTTATGTCTTATATATTATATGTTATACATGGACATAACTTAATATGATATACACTATGATTACGGGACATAAAAGCCAGTGCAGCTAGGTGCGGCGGCTATATAACATTACAGAAAGCATATGTGGATGGCCGGACCCTGCTCATGTGCCTATCTGCTTTCTTCTTCCTATTCAAAAAACACTATGCAGTGTTGCACGTTCATCCTCTTTTCCGCTCCGCACGTGACTCCTCTGACTTTGCTGCTGAAAGGGAGGCCCAATCGCGCTTTCCCGACCGGCCCTGGATAGACGTGCTGTCCAAGGGAGACATGCTCCAGGTACGGGCTACGTCCACGCGACCCTGTGCCCTGGACCTTTCCGAAGTGGCCTGAGCATGATTCCTTCCAGGGGCATTACGCATCATAGCTGCCGCAGCACCATCCCATGAGAGCCTAAATCATGGGAAGTCGAATGAAGGGAGAGGTCCGCCCTCGGAGGGTGTGTGTGTGTGTGAACGCGACCGTAGCTGAAGTGTCGCAGTCTGCTCAGGCAAAAACCCTAATCGGTCATGTAATGATTGTCTATCAGCTGTTGCCTGTCCACGTATCAGTGCGGGTGCAAGACTTCCAAATGCAGTGTTTCGTCATTTTTCCCTGAAGAGTGTGACTTGCGCAATCCGCAGGACACCTTGTCCGCAGCGAACACGCTGATGCGACAACTGATGGCGGCAGCTCAGGGAGCACTGGTGGCGGCGGCGCTGGATACGCAGCTCTGGCAGCAACAGATGCGTTTTTAGCAGAAGCAGCTAAATGTGGGGGGGTAGGAGGGGGAGAGGAGAGGGCAGAGGCGGGGTTGAGAGACAGCACACAATCCGCACTAACGTTTCACCGTGCAGTATAGCATGATTCAAACAATCAAGCAACACGTGTAATCCGTGTTGAAATGGAGGTACGTTGTGAGGTACAGTATAACACAAGTGATGTGAACTGACAGCATGACATAATCGATATCATCGATGTACCAAGAACGTATACTCCTTTTGAGGCCCCAAACCGCTGTTGGGAATGATGACAGAGACGCAAGATCAACAGCAACGGATACTCCGGCGATTCCGGGCTTCACAGCCAGAGTGTAACTGCTGCTGCTGGGTGTGCTAACCGAACACGGCCGCTCAGGGTCGCACCCACCCAATCTGTAACTGAACCCACCACGAAAAACTCAGCCGCCCCTCCACCACGAAGCACTCCAAGGGCGGCATATTCGTATGGAAGTGTCGCAAAAATACTGGTCGTTTCCTAGACAACCGCGACCTAACGCAATATCCGAAGATTCTACCAGTTGTAAATCACCCGGCCATAGTCCTGCGCCTTTCCCATTCCGCATGTCCAGAGCGCAGAAGGGAAGGGAGCAACCTTGTAGGATCCCTGAATTCAATGACGGACCATGGGAAAAAGAAAGCGCAAGCCAAAGGAGAAGAAAGGCCCTCGTAAAATTCCACCACGACACAAAACAACACACCCGGTAGAAGTATGGCACTCTCACTTGGAGCGTTCTTTCTTCAAAGTCGTTTTCCCCTGAAACCCTATCCTTAAGGCCCCTGAGAGATTTCACACATGAGAATCTTACCTGAACGTCCGCAACAACTTGTCATACGACTATAGCCGTGCCTGCCGCTGCTTGAAAACCCTGAAGTCTGGTGCCGTCGCTCGGCTGCACTGATCACGGATGAAGTAGCGATAAGTGTCAGCCGGCGGCGATACCCGGACCAGTAAGGGGGCCCGGGCACAAGGAGGAGATTGCCGACACTGCAAGGTGACGTGAGCAAGACGTAAACCACTCAGGATTCGCTGTCAAGGCGTACAGAAAGCCCCCAACGCGTGTGGCTACCACTGACATCCTCGGTATCATCAGCCGCGCTCGAAGCGGACCAGGGCTCCGTGTGGCTCACCAGGGCCTCCCCAAGCTTGTCCAGGGTGTCACGACCGTTTGCGCGACGGTGCCGACGTGGTCTCTCCGGCTCCCTCTGTTGCCGCTTCCGTTGCCCGGCTTCTCCAGTCGCATTAGGCGCGCAGTTGGGCCCATTCCGAGCGCAACTGCTGCTGCGCATCCTCCGGTGTGAAGTCGCTCAGGAAGTGAAGGTCGGTGGGCAGCTCCTGGGCGAAATGCATCTCGCCGTCTTCCATCTTGAGCATCGAGCATCGAGCATACGGAAAAGGGAGATATCTGGCGCGGGTCGCCGCCCCGGGCCGAGCAGCACGGCCGGCGCAGCCTCCTTGCTGGCGCGGCCAGGAGGACCAGGAAGGTGGGGTGGAGAGTGCGCCGCGGCATCGGTACGACTATCGCCTTTGCCTGGACCCGTAAAAAGCGTGGAAGGCATGGCTAGAGCGCTCCTGCAGGTGAGTATGTCCGCGTGTGTATGTGTTTATGTGTGTGGTAGGAGCCCTCGGGTGTGTAGGAGGTACGCGTGAGGGCGCATGCAGAAGTTCGGGCACTTGGATGGGCGGGAGGGGGCAAGCAGAAGATGGCCGTAACCATCTTCCTCGATTGCCACCGCTGGACCTGTGACCTCATTGTGTTCCTTCAGTCCTCCACCTCCACCCATAGGGCGTTTGAATGTTTCCTCGACGCGATACTCAGTAACTGATTGCCCATCCTTTTTTCCTCCTTTGTATGCAGTGTCCTCCGTGACGTGTATTGGTTTCCGCTTCAACCTCCGCCCGCAGGCCCTCTCGGGACACCTCGTGGTGCTGAGTGAGGTGGTGGGGCCGGACGACCTGTACGATGCAATCACGGCGGTGGCCACGGCAAGGACCCTTTTCAGGCAGCAACAGGAAAAGATTGCAGCTGGCGGCGCGATGCCGCCACTATGCCATGCAGCAGCAGCGGTGGTGGCTTGAAGGACAAGGGGGAAGGTGGATACAGCGGGGCATCGGCAGCGGGAAGGAAGCCGCAGCAGCAGTACGGTACGGCATGGGCAAAAGACGAGCCAAGGGATTGCGGCGATTTAGCGCTGCAGATCCTGTTCCCGAAGCAGCCAGTACATAAAGCCGCGTGGGTACGGCAGGAAAGCCGGAAGCAATGATGATGGAGGGGAGGTCACAGAACGTGTGTGGCGGCTGCACTCGCACCGCGCTGTGCCCGCTGGGCCAGAGCGTCGAGGCGCCTGTACGGCTTTGCGTGAATCGTACATCTAGTGTCAAGAATCTGGCGGACAAACTGGGCCCGGCGGTGCTGCGAGACGGGGTGGTGATTCTCCAAGTAAGGGTGGACAAATGGGCTCCAGACGGAATCTTATCCGAGACGAAAGAAGCCTAAGCTTTGCTGTTTAGGTATATGATGACGTTGCCATCCTAAGAATCCCTGGGCAAAGAGGCGGGCTGCGGATAGGGGTGGGAGGTTGAGGAATCCCATTTAACCAGCAAATGGAATGAAGGACACAAGGCCGGCCACGTCAGCAAGCTGTGGAGGGCAGCGAAAAGCCGAATCCTACATGTCGCCCGGGCGACTGGGTGAGGAAGTGTGCTCAAGAGGCTTCACCGGGGCATTTGGGGAGAGGTGCGATGAGGAGAGGGCCTCAGGGGTATATCTGCAAAGCAAATTTGGACATCTTCTCTGTAAGTTGGAAAGATCAGGGAAGAGGTTAGGTATTGGGGGACCTGGTACCGGTACAGCGGTGGCGGTGTGGCAGTGGTGGTGGCGTTGCACCTTAAGTGCTCAGGAGGGCCGGGCTTGAGGGCAGCGTCTGCTGGACCACCATCATCAGGTGGCCCACCGTCTATGTGTCCTGCGGTATTGCGCGAGTAGGGAGGACTAACGCACATAAGACTTGCATCGGATGCCGTAGGTGTGGCGCTAGAGGCGGTGGTTCGGACCCGGAGCTGGTTAGCTAGTGGTTCAAAAACAGCACCAACCACTGCCGCGCGGCAACCTTGCGGCCAGGATGAAGCCCCGCCTCAACACACCCTTTCCGCTGCTGCTCCTTCTGCTCCTCCTCCAGTCGTTATCATCCCTCCAGTCCTTATCCGGAGCTGACCTGGATGTGGCCGTGTACACCTCCTGGCGCCGGGCGGACAGGGCGGATGTCGATAGGGGAACTGATGATGAAGAAGGGGACAGGGGGGGCTACATGGGGAGGTAGGTCCGGACGAGACCCTCGGCAGAGGCGCACCAGCAACTGTAGGCAGCGGAAGTCCCCTTGACCACCCGAACTGGGGACAGACGAGTTACTGCCACCTACTCTCACCTGAACTACCATGTTCGCCTTTGGACCGCAAAGGGACATGCATGCTGCCTGGGGCCAGGGGCCAAGGCCCAGGGAAGAGATCTCTTGAAGCAAAATGGGTGTTGGGTGTTGAGGGGTTGAGGGGTTGCTCAGGCCGCTCTGCCGCTTTGCCCAGACCATTTATGGCCGAAATGGAGATTGCCTGACATTTCATACTCTGATCAACAGCCACGATGGGTGTGCGCTTCTTGTTTCTTGCCCTCCAATAGATTGGCACCAGCCGGGACGGAGGGGAGGGATCGCAACATGTGTCATCATTCAAACTCTGGTGTTCCGGATGAGGACTACACGTGTACGGGCGTCATGGGGGAATGGGCAGGGCTGGCAAACCAACCGCGAAGAGTGGACACCTCTCCCACTCTATACACAGAGTGGGGGATACACCTCACAGCCCCACCCGTGTGCCAAGTGCTGGTCCCCTGGTACCCTGCTATCCCCACGCGCCCAGCAGCTCTCCGATATCCCTCTCCCTCATAATGCGCTGATGCGCTCCCCATCTAGCAGCTCCAGCAGTACGCAGTAACCGATGCGGAACGCGGCATCCGTTGAGCTCGGCCGAGAGCGTACAGCATTCCCCAATCACGGAAAGGGAAGTTGCAGATTACAGCTCACTGATGGGCCACAACGCAACTTTGCAAAGTCCCAAGCTAGCCGGATGGCCCATCAGACCAAGATAGTCAATGATCTTTCTGATGACCACTGGCATAGCTGATAAGGACAGGTCTGCCTGCCAAGTATCGCAGGCAGACCGCAAAACTGGCAATCCTAAGTCCCACAACGCAGAGCCTTTCGACCTCCTGGTCAATCTCAATCCGTCGCAATTTCATTGTGTCGGAATCTACAGTCTCACAACACCTCCCGAGCTCCCCGCTGACAGCTCCGGATAGTAATCCATGCGGATTATGGCTTCAAGAATTGGGCGACCTTATCATAATCCACATCTCGCCTTATCATCAGACTGTCTCGAGAGTTGCACACTTCTGCCCTGTGCGCTGCCATCCGCTCCACGACGTGCGATTCCCCCGCCTTCCCCTTTGTGAGCTGTACCCAGGCGCATGTTGCCTACCTTTACCCCTTCCCTACCCTGCTGGACTCCCTGCCGCCACGGCCATATCCGCCGCGTGCCTCGCCACCACAACTGCCAAATCGCCCTCGCTTGGAGTGGAAGCCGCCACACCCACCGCCACCACGATAGCCGCGGCTGCGGCCATAGGCCCCAAGTCCCTCGTACCCTCCATCGCCGCCAGTCCCCCTGGACCCTCTGAGGGCCCCGCCCTCTCCATCTGCCGCCTCCACTTCTGCCATCGCTACCTGCACCGTCTCCGGCAGTGTATGTGTATGTGTATGTGTATGTGTATGTGTATGTGTATGTGTATGTGTGTATGTGTGTATGTGTGTATGTGTGTATGTGTGTATATGTGTATGTGTGTGTGTCTGTGTCTGTGTCTGTGTGTCTGTGTGTCTGTGTGTGTGTGTGTGTGTGTCTGTGTCTGTGTGTGTGTGTGTGTGTGTGTCTGTGTGTGTGTGTGTGTCTGTGTCTGTGTCTGTGTGTCTGTGTGTCTGTGTATGTGTCTGTGTGTCTGTGTGTGTGTATGTGTACGTGTGTGTATGGGGTCCGTGGTATTGTGGGGGGATTCGGGGGGGGGGGCAGGCGGGGAGAGGTACAGCAGTGCCACTGGAGGAAGCGGTGGAAGATAAAGGAAACAGGGTCAGACATGCAACTGGCTGAACAGGATGCAGGGAAGTTGTACCGAGACGCCGTACCTTCCCGATGCCGTACCGCTCCCGGGGATAGCAGGCAGCCACGGCCACGTTGTTAAATACGCCAAACCCCATGCGACGGTGGGGCGTGACGTGATGACCGGGGGGTCGTACCACGGCGAATGCAGCTTGGAGAGGTGCCGTCACTGCGGGTGGGAATACCGCCCCTACCCTCGTGGGCAACGCCGTGGGCTTGGAGCCCCAACCTGTTCACATGGAAGGTGCCAGTGCGGCCGGGCTCATAGAGGATCTGGGCTCTGAATTTGTGAATCACCAGCATCAGCATCAGCATCAGCATCGCCATCGCCATCACCATCACCATCACCATCACCATCACCCCTGATCTTACCAATACCGGTTAGTGCGAAGAGGGCATCCAGAGCATCCAAAACGGCACCGATGCTCTTCGGAGGGGCAGAGGGATGGGGGCCGGGGAAAAGCGGGCGGGGTTCCGGAGCCGTGCTGCATGCACTGCCTGAGGAGGAGTGGAGGCCGAGGAGACCAACATGTGATGAGCGTTACTGCAGTCCGTTAGCGTCGGACCGTTACTTCGCTGAGGAAGGACAGATCGAGCAGACGCCAACTTACCTGAAAAATAAGTTGGCATTGCTTGTACGATATACTGTATACATGAAAACAGCAAATACATATGTAGTGCAGTCCCACGCCCTCATCGTGATCCTTATCGTTATTAAAGACCTACCCGACAGCAGTCGTCGTACGACTCGGGGACCAAGTACGTCGAGTCGTCCACAAGGGTGGGCTCCTGACAATAGGGATGTATGACATATAAATTTCGTACAGATGACTGTGTTAAGCCTTTCTTCGCTAATTGGGATGCACCGCGGGTAATGGTGGGATGTGTTTGTGCATGTGTTTCCCTAGGGCAGCAAAACCTCTCCTCCTCTTCCTCCTCCTTCTCGACAGCTGAGCAGCTCCTCCCCCCCAACCACTCAACTCTTCAGGTTTAGAGCGAGGGGGAGAAAGAGGCAATGTCGTAAATCGCCCACCCGCGCCCCGTTCCTCCAACGGCTACCGGACCTCAGCTCGAAGTCCGTGCCCCCCCTCCCATACCCACCCGCATTTAACCCCTACTGTGCTAAACACACCGCGCAACGCCTGTCACGTCCCTGACACTTCCGTGCAAATAACCACCCACGAGAGTGCGAGAGGGAATTAAGGCGAGATCTCCCTGATGGCCCCCCATGCCCCCTGATGCCCCCTGATGCCCCCTGATGCCCCCTGTTTCAAAATGTCGTTAAGCCCTTGTGCCGTGTATACATTTAGATTTGAACGGTCGCCCGCGCCAACCCCAAAACCCCTTTGCTAGTCATCGGTTCGCACCCGCAGCTTTTGGCAAGTCGCACGTACGGCTGCGATGTACGACGCCGGGTGCACTAAGGACAGCTCTTCTGTTGTCGTGATTTGGTGGCTTTCGAGCAACTGAAGTCCGCAATCCGAACCGAACGAGGAAAGATACGGTGAAGTGGAGGAGGAAGTAGAGGGCGGTTCAGCACCCGTCTCTGTCACAATACGCAAGGGCAAGGGCCAAGTGTGGCTTTGAATGCGGTCCAGAATCGCTTCTACGCGGGCATGTGCTTCTGGATGCTTCGGCTGAAGATGGGAGGACGAAGGGGAGGGAGGGAAGGGAAGGGTTAGGTGTAAGGTGTGGCGCAGTCAGGAATATGGAGTGTTTGGACTCTTAAAACCCTAATGTATATGAAACGCATTTGATACGTCTTTTACATTCAGATTTTGTCATTTTAAGGCGTTTGGTAGATGGGGATTGCAGTGCAGGCCGACTGTTTGGAATGCTCCGGTGCGACGCGATGAAAGGTCGCGATGATCCAAATGCATATTTGCAAATTGTTACATTATAATGGAAAGGCGCAGTGTAGTACGTGCACAGCACTGATCCATGGCGCGCGAGCGCGGCACCGCAAGCGGTTGCCGGGAACTCCGCACCCGTCGGCGTGGGCCGCTCCTCCCCGCGCCTTGCCGTCCTAAGTTTTTTAGGAAGTCCAAAAGGCTCTCTGATCACACACGACATCAAGCTGTTGAATGGCAGCGAGAACATTTTTTAGTGGGTTTCATCTCACCTTCTTAGCGGTTTTACATGCCTCTTGCAAAGCCCTCCTGAGGGTTCACAGGGCACGGTCGTTGTCTGCACGCTTTGCCGGAGCAAGTCGGCATTCTCGGACTCGCCAAGCAGTCTGGAGTTCTCGCCGCCATCTGATGGATCGTCAGCACGGTTGGAGTTGTTTGTACGCCCAGAGAACAACAGCTTGCAGAAGCACGTCAGCCTGTACCAAAGGTCCAAGTCATTTTCTTTACGCAGTTTTGTCATAAAAATACTATAGTTGTCTTAGAAACAATGTTACTGTCTCATAAGAAACAGGCACTTGCCCACTAACCGAGGATAACCTTATCGAATAGTTCAGCTGCTCATGAAATAGTTGCCGCGTTGAGAGAACAAGGTCCAGGCGCGTTTCCGCTGCTCAAGGCCAGGAATCTCCAAGGTGGCATGCTCGAATCCAGATGGCACTTAACCAATCGTAATACACTGTTATTGGCCTGAGCCAAGCTTGCAAACCAATAGCCGGCTGGACGATGATCGCCTGTCATCGGTTCCGATAGCCGAACGTACCGCATCGCGTCTAATTGGCTGTAAGTTGTAACCTTTTCGCTCTGAAGTCTTCTGCTGCCCCTGAGATCGCGTCCGAATGCTTTTGCCTGTCTTAGCACTTAACGCCCAGACGTGCAGATAAGTGCATGAGCAGCAAAGAGGGATACAACAGACAGCTCGCGAAGAGATGAGGGGACGAACAAAACAGTGTGGCCTAACAAACCGAGGGACGATAGAGGGCAACGCAGAGCAAACAAATTACACAGCGAGTGAAACCCAAACGTCCAGTGTGACAATCGAGCGAAATTCGACGTTAAATAACACTTTTTATCTGTTCAAGGACCGAAGGCAACAATGCCCTCACGGCTGGCCACACTGACGACCACCACCGCCCACATGTTTGTTCTACATTCCCAGGCAGATTCCCCTCCAAATCAACTGGGCAATCCCCTACTTTGGCCTCTGAGCCAAAGGCGGCAACAACGGACAATCCCTCGTGGGATGGTCCGACGCACATCTCAGGCAGACCTTTTCCTTTTTCCGACGCGCAAGCTCGGATTGCATGCATCTCCATTTTGCCAGCCACGTATCCTCGGTCCGCAATCGCTTCACTCCAGAGTCGACATTGTGCACAGCCGCTGCAGTTGGCGGACCTCCCTTCCTCTTGCCTCGCACCGGACCCGAGCTTGGACCTGCCCCGGCCAATCCCTGGGTCCCCGGGCCTGAACCATCACGGGTGCCGCGACCCCGGTCGGCGCGCACGACTGTCGTTGCAGCCGTAGGTAACCTGCCAACGATTTCTCGATCAGTCTCACAAGCACTTTGCCCAGCCAAGATACGCATCTCAGCCCCACGAGCAAATTGCGCCAAATCCACATACGACTGGAACTCTCTCCCCATCAAGTCAGTGGCACATTCACGAGCCAAAGACTTCGAAAGACCTTTCTGAAACCAGAAGATGCGTTCCTCTTCAGGAAGATCACGTATAGGCCACACAAGAGCCTCAAAACGTGACTAATACGCGGGTATCATTTCATTCGACCGCATGCGATACGAGCCTCGGACTAACGTTTGGTATGCCTCGATACGTAACTGAACTTCCGGGGCAAAGCGTGCAAGCAAAGCGACAGTCAACTCATCAAACGTGAAGTTTTCCCGTGCAATGGTCCATTGGTCATACCATGTCTTCGCCATACCTTCGAGAGTATTCCTGACGAAAAGACATCTCACATCATCACGATCACCATTATGGACCAGCTGCAGGTACATCCTAACATCACGCAGATATGCACGAGTTGCATAAGCAGTGCTACGCTCGACATTCCTCTGTTTCACCTCATGCGAGATACACAATTTCGGTACAGGGATAGAAAGTCCCATCAACTCATCGCCGTAGAGATGATGGCAGACCCCCTTCTCCCTCAACTCCATCGGGGCCTCTGTGGCGGAAGCACTTCCAAGCACTCCAGGCAGATACAGCAAGTCTACGTTCAAGCAGTCCCTAACCTCCTTTGTTCATGCAGTCAAGGTCTGCAACTGATCCGGACTCAGGTTCGGACCACCAGCCACAGCAGCGAGCGAGGAATAATCCGTTTCACCTGTCTCGCTACGAAATTTCAGCGCGATATGATAATATCAAAGATAATCCGAATTAGGGCTCGGAAAATACTTAAGCTGTTCGGCCGTCCTCGCACAAATTATACGCAGTACAACTCACACCAGATCGTCGATCCGCAAGCGTGATGAATCCTAGCAATGCATAACTAGTTATATATATACTTGATAATAGATTTGCATTAACTAAGTTCGCTTATCGTCTTGTTAGGTCACACCGACCAACGCATCGACAACGATCGAACCGTGATACAACATCGGGCTCTACTCAATGCCGGCTTACACACACACACACACACACACACACACACACACACACACACACACACACACTATATATATATATATATATATGCACGAGTTGGGTGCGCACGCTAACTGGGATTGCTCTAGGTTCACCCTAAGATGTTTTGGAACACTTTCGTCAATCGCCCCGACTTGCTACATGGCAGCGGATTAATAACCCTTTAAGCACATTCACGAAAGGGTGTCACCCTTCCTGCTTCTCAAAACCTAATGTGTTAGCCGAGCCTAGTGCATACAACCAGCGCCTGATACGCAGACGCATGCTAATTAAAACACTCCACCGCAACAATTTATCGAGTATTCTTATGCGTTTTGCCTACGTATACTGCAGGAGGCAACCATGTATGGAAACGTTTGGTATGGCAGGTTGAGTCAGGTCCAGTATTCATCTGCTGCCGCGGTCCTGTTCACCGGGGTTTTCCATGTCATAAAATGTTCCTGTTAATAGATCTTAAAAGCTTCAAGGCGGCCTCCGGGAATGGTAAATTTGTGTATATGACGTCAGGAGCTTGCTTGACTCAAAACTGCAGTCTCGGCTGCTTCACGGTTTGTGACTTCTTCCTGGACCCCTTACAAGGCTGAGTAGAGCATGTCTGTGCATGGACCCAGACGCCCACGTTGACACTGACCGCCGCCTGTTCAGAGGGCTTCCTGTTCGGTGCAGCTTGTCTGGGGCACAGCTCTCGCTCTCCCTACGCTTGTCGAGCAAGTTTGGCTCTGAAGGGTTGTATGGTTTGCTTCTTTGCCGGCTGAGACCGCTAAACCAGCATGCCAGAGGACGTCACGAGAAAGGGGAGGAGGAAGGGGGGGAGGAGGCGGAGGAAGGGGAGTACGAAGAGGAGTAGGGGAGAAAGGGGAGGAGGAAGAGGGGGAGGAGGCGGAGGAAGGGGAGTACGAAGAGGAGGAGGAGGAGGGGGAGTATGATGAGGGGGATGATGATGATGATGATGATGATGATGATGATGATGATGATAATGAGTATGATGAGTATGATGAGTATGATGAGAGGAAAGGATATCAGGGGGAGGAGTAGGAGGGAGGGGTCAGGAAATGCATAGGAAAATGAGCAGAAACCCCGAGAAGGAAAGGTGGAGGAGAGGGTGGGTGAAGTAAGGTTACAGAGGAATAAGGTTCCATATCACTGGAATGATGAATAACAGGATCAACAAATTCTGTTATTCCTCATTCCAGTGATATGGAACCTTATAAGCAAGGGTTGGATGGATGGTGTTAAACAGGTGTGGACTGCTTGAGAGAGAAGAAGGGATTTCTGCTGAGAGAGAAGAAGGATTTAAAAATGGCAGTCAGTCAGCGGATGACTCACTACTCTAACTGGCCGGCAGGGGCACACATGGGCAGGCAGGCAGGCAGGCTGGCTGGCAGGCTGGGAATCCCTCCTTTCCGGTTGCTGCTTGTGCGCTTTCAGAACTGGTCATAGCGGTACATGTGAGAGCGGGATGTCGTTCCAGATTCACCACACAGAGCCCCCGACAACATCCTGCGATTTGACCTCTTGCAGTACTCTTTGGTACACATATAACCACAGATACATACACACACGGATGCAAGGCTGGCAACGCTGCACCTGTCTCAAGTGAAGGCCCTGCAGTGAAGAGCGGGTTGCTTTAACCGTTGGCTTCTGCGACTGTGTCACCTCTAAATGTAATGGTGGCCCATCACACATTTAGCCGCACAGACGTGCTCCGCACTCCGCAGGAAATGTCGCTAACGCAGACAGTAGCAAGTAGTAGAGTAGCCCCCATAACAACACCAGCTGTGTGTGTTTTCCTATTCAACCACCGCACACACAGCAGCTGCTCGCAGTGCCCGCCATCGTTGATACCTGCCGTACATACACATTTCCCCCCTCGCACGGTCCCGTAACCCACTTTCACACGTCACAAATATGATGTGTCGTGCGGCGATCTAGCGAGCTCACATACAGCAGCTGACGCAGCTAACAAACAGAGAGACGCATACACATACAGTTATATCTTTCCTCTTCTCATATAAATGACCAAATTTACCAGCGCTGTACGACATACGTACGACAGCAACTTCCCCCTACGAAAAACGTACCTTTCAAAACCACAAATGATCATCGTAAGGTGCGCCTTCCGCAAACACAATGACAACCCGCGGATTTAGCAAGAGCTGAATCCCCCAATTCCCATCCCCGACTGACATCCCCATGCCAGCAGCGCCCTGGTCCACTTGAGGGACGAACCGATGACATGCCTCCCGATCCAGCTATCGGCAGTGCGGTGCAGGGCGAGAGGGCTGCTCCCCAGCAGCACAACCCTCGCCACCACTATCACCACCACTATCACCATATGATGGATGGTGGAGGTGGTGACTTCGCAGCCTTGACTAATACGCCACTCCACTCCACGCAAACGCAAACGCAAACGCAAACGCAAAGGAAGTACCACCAGAGGCCACACCTGCCACCGCTGCCGGCCTAAGCCCTTAGTCCATCTATCACATCAGAAGAGATCAACCGAGGTCAGCCGCAACTGCAGCCGCAACTGCCGTGGGGTCTGGCTAATCGGGAAGCAGCGCCATCACCCACAAACTCCATTGCTGACACTTGCTCCAATAGCGTTCAGTGATTCAGCAGCAACCAGCTGAAGCTGATCTGTATCCAAAATCACATCGCCTTTTGCAGGCGGGCGGACTCCCCCCCCCTTCACACACAACATTTAACACCGCGGCGGTACAAAGCAAATGCCCTACAGGCACTCCAAAGCCCTATATTCCATTGCGGACAGGCTCCAGGCTCCTCGGTGGTGGAAGGCCCATAGTGGATGTGTCTGGTACTTAACATTCTAAGGCTGTGGCGACTGGCAAGATGGTTGCACCTCAGAAAAGCCTCACATTCACGTTCACATTCAGACACCGGAAGAAGCGCCGATAGCGCGACGCAGATCGGACGGACGGACGGACGGACGGACACATCGATACACAGAATGGGCCGGTTTGGTGGTGGGTACCCTAGCAGTCCACCACCGGCGGTTCAGCTTTCAGCCGCCCTAACCCGGGCAAAACAAAGAGAGGAAAACGGCTCCGTTCTAGCATTCCCGAGCTGCACTTTGGGTGAGCCTTATGGCCTGCACGGTAAGGTCTCCACCTTTCCCACACAAGTGAGTTGGCGCACAATCACGAATGCAGATGCTCACACACCGCAATACCGGCCACATGCTGATATCGGGCCACGGTGGTGCAGGCTTGCATATGCACTTGGGTGTACGTGTGTACGTGTATGTGTGTACGTGTATGTGTGTGTCTGGTAGAGAGAGAAAGAAAGGGGGGATGAGAAAGCAAATGCACCACGTCCCTGCAAACCGCGCGGTTGCAGTCGAGCCCCCCTCATTTCCCCCTCTCCTCCCCCCCGTCCGTCTCTGCCAGCCAGCCTGATCACCCCCCCCCCCAATATGCGCAGCAGAGGTGTCATTGAGTTCCCGCAGCCGCTCATAAAGTCGCCTTCCCTTCACTTTTCCATTTCATGCGTAAGCGCATGTCCGAACGCGGATGTGGTATGTATTTACATCTCTATGTCTCTGGTTGCCAGCAACGTGTCACGAAGCATATTTCCGGCCCCCGCCAGGCTCCTCTCCCTCCCTCTATCCCTCCTTGCCGGCCCCCCTTCCGCCCCAACGCCCCCGCCCGGATTTCCTGGAAGGAGCGATGGAAGCTCAATTCGCCCCTCTTGTGGTGGAGAAGACGGGGCGGACAGGGCGGTAGTTTAAGGTGAGGGGAGGAAGGGGTGGCAGGGCGAATACACACACACGTGCGACGTCATACTGCTGCAGCTGTAGAGAAGCTGCTGAGGAGTGGAACCATCATCATCATCATCATTAGGGGCCGCCGGTGATGACCATTGTCGGATGATGAGGCGGGGCGGCCAGGCCCCTGAAGAAGGGGGGGAAGTCCAGTTGGGAGGCGCGCGGGGGCAAAGCCGCTCTCTGTCAGTGGGTCACTGTACCCAAGCTGGTTAGATCATCCAGATCCCGCCAAATGTCGTCATCTAGGTCAGGCTCAGGCTCAGGCTCCGACGGCGTCACCACGCCAGCGGCAGCAGTAGCAGCAGTGATACCAATCTTGGGGACGGCGGCAGTGGCATCGGGGGGGGTATCCGCGGCGGGCAGCACCTGGGCGGCGGAGTCGGCCTCAGAAGCCAGCTTACTGTGTGGCGGCAGCGGCGCATACGACAGTAGCTTGGCGGCGTCCACCGCAAGGGCCGCGTTCGTTGGGCCGGTGGCTTTACCCACCCCAAGCACTGCATCCTCACCAGCTACCTGCATTGTGCCACCACCACCACCGCCACCACCACCACCACTACCATGGGGTTGCAATACGGCCCCATCGCTATCCCGGGCAAACGGGCCTGGCCCCCGGGGCACCGCACTGCAAGGCGTCACGCACAAGGCAGCAGGGGCCGCCGCGTCTCCCTCATCCGGAAGCTCAACTCCCCGGTCAGCATCACCTCCACTATCGCCGCCACCAAACGTCTGCGTAAGCAGTGCGACACGATTTGTCGCTCCGAAACCAGCCGCCGCCGCAGACGCGATGTGTCCGGCACTGCACCCTGCACTGCTGACGCCTGAGAGGGCTTGATCGTGCGGTACAGGCTTATCAGCAGCAGGAATCATGTGCGCAGCTCTAACGCCAGTGTTCTCCGCGACATTTGGGTCAGCTGCAGTCAACGCGGCGGCACGGCGGCCACCTGCAAACTCATGCTCCGTCGATTCATCGCACGTCCCTCGACCTTCGCTGCGCTCTTTGCGACGCGTCTGGCCCTCAATCTGACTGCGGTTGCGAGGCTCCTGTTGCCTCCCGATCGGCTGATGCCCGTGGGATCTACCGGAAAGGTGGTGATGGTGGTGGACAGGTTGGTGACGGTGCTGGTGCTCGTGAGTGCGATTTGTATGATGGCCACAGCGGTGCTGCTCCTGATCTAGCACCTGCTCCTGCGGCTGTTGCTGTGGCTGCCGCCGCCGGGGGGGATCCTGGGCAAGCGCCACCGTGTCCGCCGCCGCCGCCGCCGCCGCCGCCTCTGTAAGGGTCTCCGGAGCTGAACCTGCGTCTCCGCGCACGGGAAACCGCGTGCCGTTGCCCCAGAGGATGCCCTCGTCGATGACCACATCCGCATCAGCGGCGGCGGCGGCCGCCACTGCGGCGGCAACCGCAGCGGACAGCTGTTGATGCTTGTAATGTTCGGAGGTTGACAGTGGCGGCGGCGGCGGCAGCGGCGGTGGCGGCAGTGTCTGGTGGCTAGAGGCCTGAGAAGGCAATGGTGGGGTTTGCAGCGGCTGCGGCGGCAGAGGTTGTACCGTCGGGCGTCGTGAGTGCGAATACTCCGGTGCTCCACCCAGCGGCGGGGAGGACGCGCAAGGGCGGGAAACATGTCCCGGCTGCTTCTGCTGGCGGGGTCGCACGTGGGCGTGGTAATGGTCGTGAGGTGAGCGTTGCCGCCGCTGGACGTGAGGCTGTTGCTGCAAGTTACGCCGTCTCGCCTGCCCAACGGAATCGGCATCGGCAGCTGTTCCACATGCGCGTTGCCCCCCTGATGTTGCGGGCGCTGCCGCCAGCACTGGATCCTCTGCCCAAACCACCTGGCTAGGTGCCACTGGAGCTGCTAATTTTGATTTCGAGGAGCTGGATCCAGAATCGGTGTCCGAGCTGGACCCAGAATCACAGGAGCTGCTGCTGTCACCGGATTCAGATCCAGAGCTGGAACTCGAATCCGAGTCGGATCCGGATCCTGATTGGTACACGGGACCCTTGCCGACTACAGGGATGCCCGTCGCTCCAATACAGCCTCCCGCCCCGGCCTGGCGGCATCCAACCATGATGGGCACCCCTACCGACGCCCCCGCATCTGCTGCCACCGCTACCGCCGGCGCCAGCGGCATGCCAGCGCCACCAGATCCACAGCCGGCGCTGCAGTCCATGTCGGCGTCACGATGCCGGCCTCGCCCGCTGCCAGTGAACGCCATCCGGTCACGCCCCTCATCACGAGCCACAGGCCCTTGGCTGCTAATGCCGCCGCTGCCGCTGCCGCCGCCGCCACCGCCACCGCCACGATAAACATATCGCCCTTCCCGCCCCAAGTCGCGCTCCCTGGAGCGTGAGCGCTCCCGTCCGCTATCGCCGCCTCCAAGGCCACCATCCCGGGTGTCCCGCGCTGGCCCGCGCTCCCGCCGATCCGAGATTCCGCCTCCGCCTCCGCCTCCGCCACCCTCAGCGTCACGTCCGTCCCTGCCTCGGTCGCGCTCCTTCTCCCGACCCATGTCACGCTCCCGGCAGTCCCGTGGCTCGTCCCTATAACGGCCCCCGGCTCCACCTCCACTTCCCCCACCATTTCCGCGCTCCCTCTCGCCCCTATCCGCAGCCCGCTCCCGGCCCTCTCTCCGAATTGCGGTGCGCACCTGCCAGCTCCGTTCCCTCCCCTCTCTCTCTCTCTCCCTCTCTCTCTCCCTCTCTCGCTCTCTCTGTCTCTCCCGCTCTCTCTCCCTCTCCCTCTCTCTCTCCCTCTCCCTCTCTCTCTCCCTCTCCCTCTCCCTCTCCCGCTCTCTCTCCCTGTCCCTCTCAATATCTTTACGATCCCTCTCTCGCTCCCGCTCCCCGCCTCCAGAACGCTCCAGACGGTCCCTCTCGCCTCCCCCTCGTTCCCGATCCCGGTCTCTATCCCTGGAGCGTTCTAGATCTCGCTCCCGGTCCCGATCCCGGTCCCGGGAGCGCTCGTGATCGTTACCTCTGTAGTCCCGGTCGTGACTGCGGTCACGATCGGAATCCCTGGACCGCATGAAATCTACAGGACGGTCTGGGTAGACGCTACTGCTGCAACCGGCGCCTCCACCGCGTTCCCTGGAGCGGTCTCCGTCCCGCGGATGCACATGCAGCAACGGTGGTGGCGGCGCCGGCGTTGGCACCGCTGCCAGTGGCGCCGAGAGGAGCCCTCGCCGCTCTGGATGCTCACTGGCGGATTCGCCCTCGGGCGCTCCCGCCACGCCGCTCATTCCGTACCCGCAGCCCCCGTACCCCCGCGCTCCATCCATCGCATGGTCTCGTTCCCGCATGTGCGGTGTTTCTCCTCGCGAGTCTCTGCATGTGTTTAATGTACGACGTTAGTAAAACGACACGGCTTAGAATCGGTTGCGGTTTTAGGTAAGTAGATTGCTATGTCTCGGGTAAAAGTACGAGTGTAGCTCCAAAACCACCTTGATTAAGAGCCATAACAATCAAGGACGAAGGTCTACTTCAAGGGTTCGGCAAGGGGCTCCTCCATCTCTTTGCTTCTTAGAGGAGGAGGTCGACCAAGAAAGGCTGACGAATGCTTTGCTTTGCACGGGCCACCAGGCACCCCGTCCCTGACCAAGCAAACACACGCACCGGTCGTCAAGTGCATTGGGCCCGCCTGGACGCAACACAGCCGCTGCAGTTGCCGCTGGTACAGCGGAAGCCGTAGCAATGGCGGGGGTGTTGCTCACGGCGCCGCCGCCGCCGCCGGCTGCGGACCTCGCCGCGCGGTAGGCATCTCTGTCCGCCTCTAGAAGGCCCGATAACCGCCGCCGCCCGTCGTCCACTTCTGGCAGCTGCGACAGCGAGTTGTGCGGCACTAGGGCATGATGCCGCTGCTGCTGCTGCTGCTGCTGCTGCTGCTGGTGCAAGGTAAAACCACCTCCGCTGCCTCCCGAGCAAGTCGTCGTGGCGGCGGTGCTGACAGCGACGGTGGCGGCGGCAGAAAGGGAACAATGACCAGTAGGCTTCGCGGCAAACGATGCTGACTGCAGCGGAGGCGGCGGAGGAGTGGAGGCCTCGCGTGATCGCTCCCCCTCGTCAAGTGCTACATCTGCCGGTGACCCACGGGCCTCCTCGCCGCCGCCGTCGCCACCAGAGAGAGCTGTCCGATCCTCGGTGGAGAAGCCGGTCACTGCCGGCGTTGCTCCATCCTCATCGGCTCCGGCGGCGCCAAAGACGTGTACAGGCATCGGAGCAACAGCCGTTGCAGCGGTGGCAGCAGTAGCAGCAGCTGCAGCAGCAACGCTATCTTCCACGGCTGCGGCGGCAGCGGCGGCTTCCTTTTGTTGCTTCTCCTTTTGGCGTCTGGCGTCCTCGTCCTGCAGGGATGGTCACGCAACAGCACGCACACCACCCGTCAGCCATACATGGCTGAGACCCCAAGATGCAAGCAGAGCTTCTCGGGGCAAGAACCAGGAAGGAGGAAGCGTGATGCAGAACGAGTCCCTCAGCATGTGGCCCCCGGTGAGACGTAACGCAAAAAACGTTTACACCAAGGATCTGAAGGGAAACGGAGACAAACACGCAAGCCCTAAGAGGTCCAGTCGCGCCGCGCCATGTATTAGCGCCCCTTACTGGGGTGTACAGGTGTAGAGGTGTAGAGGCATGGAGCTGAGGCTGTGGAGGAGGTGCCACGGAGCGACTCGGAAGCGGGGGCCCTGGGGCCTCCTCCCCGTCCCGGTCTTGCGACCTCTTCCCCCACCGCACACGCGATGAAGCCCCCCCTTCAGCAACCACATGTACACTTCAGCCATACACAGCCACATGTACACTTCAGCCATACACAGCCACATGTACACTTCAGTCGTGTACCACCCGCCCAGGCGGATGGCGTTACGTATATCGCAAGGACAGCAGTTTGCGTGGGAGGAGGGTCTGTGTTGTACTATGTTGATAGGACCCGATTGAGATTCGAGCGGCCTTCACAGGTTGTGGCAAGGGTTATTGGTTGACGTTGGTTGACCACGTCATCCCGAAAGTGGGCGAACCGCAACGCCCACGGTCCCAGGCGCCCAAGGTCCAAGGCGCCGCATGGGCAACTTTGCGCCCCATGTGCGCCTTTCCTTCCTCATGTTCCTGACTTTTGTACTGTGCGGTGGCGCTTCCCGCCGCCGCCGACGCATCGATATGGGAGGTAACTATAACCCCTAGGCAACCCGCATCCCGGGCCGACATTCCTTGATTAAGATGTGTCCGAGGTTCGGTTCCTGCGTCTAAGCTAGGACTGCGGTTTAGGCCGCCTTAAACCCACAACCCTAAGTGGATACGATGCACGCCGGACACATCGCCATACAGATATCGGTCTGGATCTGCCCCTCCCCCGGTCTCGCTCTCATTGCTCTGATTGCTCTCATCGCGGGTTGCATGCCCCTGATTTACCTACTTCTCCACACCTCCCTGTGGGCAACTCCTCGCCTTACCTCAAACGCCCTGTACAGCCGCTCACAAACACTGAGCCGCAGGTCGGTCACCAGCAGTCGCCGAGCAGAATCCATGAGGGCCACTCCCGCCCGCAGCGCCTCGCGCTCCGGCAGGCCGCCTGGGAACCGGGCCACCTTCTCAAACTTGAGCTACGAGGAGGCGGAGAGGACCAAGAGGAGAACCAAGAGGAGAACCAAGAGGACGACGTGAGAGGGTCAAAAAGGGAACCGACAGGGGGAGGCTGCCTTGCAATCATGGAAAGGAAAGGCTCACGTCCGGGGATGATGGGGCTCGAGAACAGGGGGCCAGAGACATGAGGTACCGGCCTGCATCATGACGCCCGTGAGGGTGTACATAATGCTGTGGACTCTTGGGCTTTGATCCTCTTTTATCAGCAGCTGTGCATTCCCGTCCCGGCAGAGCACACAGAGAAGGTGGTGGAAGAGCGCGTGGTTCCCCCTAGGGTCGTACGCCATTCCATTCCAATCTTCAATTCACCCCATGCCTTCGTTCTTAAATCCGGTCTCTCCTAACTGCACTGCCTGCCTTGTCCACCAGCCACACATCTGCCACCCACGCCCTGCCACCCACGCCCTGCCAGGGCGACCCGCAGCCTCAAGACCCCTTTACCCCTCTCTCTCCCTCCGCTCCTTTCCGCCATCTTACCGCGAATTTAAAGCGCCAGTCCGAAGCGCGGAACATCTCCAGCGCCTGACCCGCTGCCCGGCAGTACGGTCCGTGCAGCAGGCGCCGGTCGAAGTTCCAAAAGAAGACCAGGGTGGAGAAGCTGATGCTCTGCGGGGCGGCGGTGGTTCGGCGGTAGTGGTGGTTCGGAATGTGCGGCATAGAGCATTGGCGTGCGAGGAGGAATTGGCAGGCAAAAGAATGGCGCTGGATGGTTGGCGCGGTTGTTTGGGTGGCATCCTGCTTTCCGCGGGCGGGTAGTGCAGGAAGTAGGCTGGGTGGTGTGGCCTGGATGGTGTGACCCGTGGACTTATCGTTCCGGCTCCAGGGGGGGGGGTCAGGGAGGTCCGACCCTCGTTGATCAAACCCTCGTCTTATTGCTGAAGCCATTTTAATTTCCAAGATTGCAATTCAATATATTTATATATACGTATATGATTTATATATTATGTATTTATGTATTTATATATGTATATGTATATATACATATATACCGAAACAAAAACAATTTTGTTTAAATATCTTTGATATATATATATAGATATAGATATATCAGTTAGTAATGTTTTCAAGAGCTAGTCGTTTTTATCGGATTCTTAAAGATATTTAAACAAATTTGTTTTTATTTCGGTTTTTCGCGTAAGTGCCTCCGTTATCCTGATTCCAGTGATGCCCTGGCCCTAGCCCTGGCCCTGTTCATTCATATCGTACCTTATACCGGATGTACGCCTCCATCTGCCTATATATGCCGGGGCTCCCCTGAGTCAAGCTGTCAACATACGCGAGCCAGCTCACCAGGGAAACATACACGCCCACACCTGCACACATACACATACACACATACACATACGCATACACACATACACATACGCATACACACATACACATACACACCTGCATCGTGTCGCGGTCGTTGGATCCGAAGCGGCCTCCCCGCATCACCTGAAGTCCGATTCGAAGGAGCGTACAAGATAAGGAGGGGAGGCGGATAAGGAGGGGAGGCAATGGTGTGTTAGCAGACACACGGGAGAGTTCGGGGAGGGGTTGTTCAGGGAGGGCCGGGGGGGGACAGAAGTGCCAAACTAGAGCAAAGGGAAATGGGGTCTCATGCGCAGGAAGAAGTGAGAGGGTTACCGCTGGCTGCTTGCAGTACGGCAATCCCCGTGTAGTAAGAACTTGACGCACTTGATGGGGTGGTAGAACATGCGCGTGCGACGACGATGATGATGGTGATGGTGATGATGATAATGTCTACCTCCCAGTCTACCTACAACGTCTCCCCTATAACCCCGCCCATCATTTTCAACTCTTTTAACTTTTCTCAACCTGCCTTCATTGGACCAAGTCGGCGGACAACGTTCCCCGGCTGAACCCACGAAACCATCTGCCGTACCTCGTGCATGGTGTCATTGGAGTAGTTGAAGAGCACCCCATTCTTGTACGTTCGGTTGATATCCCGCAAGCTAGGGTTGACGGGAGGGGCTCGGATTACGGCGGGGGCTGCACGGGGGGCACAGGGGGAAGGGGGAGGCATCTAAAGGTGGGCGGTGCGAAGAAGGGGAGCCGAAGAAAGAATGGCGCGAGACGTTATCCGTACAAAATACAAGACGGAAAATTTACTCTTGCAACCATGCCCCCATGCAAACAAACAACAAACACCTGCGAGCTGACCAGTAGCGGAGTTGACGCCTTAGTTGATTCGGCAGATTCCGCTGGATGCTGGTGGTGGGTGCTGAACCTGGGAAAACCACTGATTTCGGAGAAGTCGGCATGGGAGACTGGATGAGGGTGCCCCGAAATACCGGGGAAGGTAGGGACTGCCAGGTTAGTGGCCACGGGTGATGTACCCCCCTATCCTACACACTACACACAACAAACACGATCAGCCCCCGACGAAGTACGCCATGATCAACGACCAACGAATAACTTCTAACGCCCACGATGTCCACACCACGTGTCAAACACACCGTCCATTTGTGCGGGCGCGGGCGCTGGACGACCCATCTGCGCGTCCAATCTCCTCTCCCTTGAGCGAATTGCGTCGCGATCGATCAACGAAGGCCGTTCCCTGGAGCGATCTCGCTCTCGCTCAGAGCCCCGCCCGCCAGAGCCCTGGCCCCCGCGGTCGTACAACGTCCGCCGAGGTTCCCGTGAACGCTCCCTGGAGTGGTCCCGTTCCCAATCACCGGCCCCGCCCCGCTCCCTGGAGCGGTCACGATCCCGGTCGCGTGGGTCTCCACGCTGCCCGCGGTGTGAGTAGCCGCCCCCGGCGCCCGCCGCGGCCCCGCCGCCGCCACCACCACGGTCGACGGGACGATCGCGTGAGTCGCGGTGAGCTTCGCCGTCACGTGGCTCGTGATCGTCCCGGTCTGCGACATCCTCGGCTGCAGTCGTGAAAGGACCGCCCTGGGCTCCGCTGCTGCGCGCTCCTCCTGCGCCTCCACCTCTGCCAGCTGCTCCCACACGCAACTCGTTATCCACCACATTGTCCCGCACGCGGTCGCGGCGATCTCGCTCGGGCTCGTGCGGCTCAGATCTGCGTCGGCTGCCGGGGCATCAGGAAAGGGGTAACGGAGGACGTCATTTGGACGTTAGTGGTTTACTCGTTAGCCCTTGCACGCGCGGGGTAGGCGAGCAGAGGCCCGGGAGGAGAGGACGAACGGGACTTGGTAGACAGCAGCAGCCGTCACTACCATCACACAACCCCCCCATCATCATCGCCACTCCCAGCTGCTGACAATCCCGCTGTGCCTATCTCCAATAGCTCCACCTTCCAGTACGTTAACAGTCGCGACAACTGGAGCACTGAATGTCCACTCCACGCCGTCCTTCACGTCGCCGTCACCGTCGCTATCCGCCCCTTGGGTCGATCCATGGCCCGGCACTGACCCATGGGCCTACCCTGTCAACTTTGCCTCGCGCGCACCTGGCTACATCGCGCTCCACTGACGCCGTGCGCTCCCAGGAAGGGGCCCCTGCGCTCCCGGCTGCGGAGGTAGTGGCGGCTGCGCCAGCGCCACCTGCGGACACAAAGGGCTCCATCTCTCATCAATTGCTCTTCAGGATTCGCAAAAACATCGTAATCGCAATCGCGAATCGTTAAATCCAACCTAGGGTTGGGGTGTGGGGGCTCTAATTTAATACCGCTGGACAACTGCCTCAGAGGCAATAAGACTCCACTTCACTTCGAGTCTAAGGCATCATTGAGTAGCTGCCCTGCGCGGTGCGCTGTGCTGTCTTGAGGTGCAATGCGTCGTGGCGTGATGTGCTATGTAGTCCCGTGCGATGCGGGATGATGTATTACGACGTGTGCGTGCTGCGTTTTAGGCTTTTCACTGGCCACTACCGCAATTGTATTGTGACCGCAATTGTAACATTACGGTGTACGACCAGCCCATGGCCCTAGGCGTGCCCTAGTCAAGCTCGCTTACGCCATCGGCATTCCCGGCTAGGCTTGGGAACCAAGCGCTTACGTCAGGAGGGCTAAACCCCGCGTAAAACCTTCAAGAGGCGAGCCGTACATGCCTTACAAACGCTGTGCGGGGCGGAAATAGCTAGAAATTGCTATAAGGATAGGCCAGGTACAGCTGTTAGCGATGTGGGATGGGAATGGGTTGAACCCGGTAGCGGCCATTTATGGCACTACGAACCAGGTCAACCCAGGAACAATGAGAACAGAAGCAGAGGAAGAGGATTCTTTGACCCACGGACAGCCTTTCTCGATATTGAGCCCACCGTACTGCCGTACCCGCTGCCGACTGGCCCAGCACTCGCGGGGGCCGCCAGGGGCCGGTGGGTCCTGACGCCGCCGCGGCGCCGGTGGGGGCTGTAGCGTTGGGCTCACCAGCTGGCCCCGCCCCAGCAGGAGGACCAGGCCGTGGCGGCCGGCCGCAAGCCGCCGCTGCCGCGGCGGCGCCGGCGGAGGACGCCCGTAAGCTGAGGCATCGCTCAACAGCAGCAGCTCCGCTGCTGCCGTCGGCAGTGCTGCTCGTCCCGCCCTCGTCGCCGCTGGCGCTTCCGCCGCCTGCGCCTTCCGACAGGCCGTCCTCACCGCTGACTCCACCGACGGCGGCGCCACTGGAGGATGATTTTCCACCACGACGGAAACAGGAGATCGCGTACGGCGCACGACGGTGGTGGCCAGGGCCGCGGCCGGTGGCGGCGTCGGCTACATACAACGGAGGTGGTGGCGGCGGCGGCTCGGCCGAAAAGGCGTTGCCTGGTTTTGCCATCCGCGAACCCGCCGTTGTACGGTAACCCTCTGCTTGAACGCAATTACCATCCGATGTCTTGCTGAACATGAAAAGCGGTGTACGGCGATGGGCCCAGGGCCTTGTGTGCCCTGCAGAGACTCCATTCGCGTCATCGCCATCGTCACCGTTGAGCCCCGGCGGCGTCGCCTCGGGCAGTGGCGGCGGTACGTCTGCCTCCTCTTCCACGTTGTCCGCCGCCGCCGCCGCCAGTGGCGGCGGCGGCGGCGGCGCAGTGCAGAAGCGCTCCGCGCCCCACGCTCCCAGCTTGGCACGTAGCTCACCTACAGCACGTTCCCGCTTTGCCGCTGCTGTCCCCGTTGCCTTGTCTCCCTCCTCGCAGGGCCGTCGTCCCATGCGAGCCCTACTCAGCTCCCTAAACGCGGCCTGGCCATCAAGCCAAAAGCTGCCTCGCAGCCTGAGGAAGGGCAGTAGCGTCGGCAGTAGCAGGCCCCGGCGAAGGTCGCACAGGAACCGCGCATACCCCGCTGAGTCCAGCCCCAACGCAGTACCGCAATGCGCAGGCGGCGGAGGGGCTACCGCCGCCCCTGCCGCCGATCCCGTCAGCTCGTCGCCCTGCCGGGACCCTGCGGCATCCACTGCCGCCGATCCAACTGTCTGTGCGGCGACGAAAGAGGTCTCCCGAAGGTCCGGAACACTACCAGGGCGGCTAAACGTTGCAGCCTCGCGGCTGGCCGGGCCGTCAGCAGCGTCCATGTTGCTAGGAGGCGCCGCTCCACCACGCCGGTGATTCCCTGCATCCCCAACTCCGCCACCTCCGCCATGTCCAGCGGCGTCAGCCTCTCCCATTGGCGATTCAGGACTCGCCAGCGCCGCCGCGCCGTCAATGGCCGCACTGGCTGAGGGCTGGACAACCGAAGCTGCCGCCGCCGCCAGTACAGCTCGCGCCGGCAGCTGTGCCGACGGTGCAGCCCGTAGCTTTGCCGTCACCACCGTGGGCGGCCGCCCCAAGTTCATCCTTGGCGCCAACGCCTGTGGCAGCTGCGGTAAGCTGCTGCTCCCAACACTACCGCCGAGCCCCGAGCCTGGCAGCTGTGCGGGCGAAGGCGCGGATGCACCAGCCGTCTTCGCAGCAGTCCCGCTGGCTGGCACACTTGACGGCCGCGCTGCTGAACTTGCATGCGGCTTGCCCTGATCCCCTTCCACGCCTGTACCGAGAGTCGTTCTGGCAGCAGCTCCAGGAGTAGCGCTTCCCCTCCCCGCCGCTGCCATTCGACCACCCTGCCCCTGACCTTTGGCCGGCAGCGATGCAGTAGCGGCCGGTCGTCGGGCTGCTGTCACGTGGTGCGGCCGAGGCGCCGCTGCTACCGCCATCGGCCGTGGCGGCGATTGCTCAGGGCTGGCGGAGCCGCCCGCTGCGTCCAGCGTAGATGCGGCCCCATCGGCTGCGCCGCTGGGATGCTCCATATCACGTGGTTCAAGTTTGACGGCCGCCGCCGCAGCAGGCAGCGGAAGTGGCGGTTTGGCCGCTGCCGCCAGACCAGCGTCAGACTTCATCGGAGTATTATGCCTTGCGGCCGCGGCGGCGGCGGCGGCAGGGAACCCCGCCGCTGCTTTGCCCGGCAACAATGCGGCCGCATGGGAAGGTTGCCCAGTTGCAAGGACAGCGCCAACGTCGGCAGCGCTGCCTGAGACCGCTGCATCCGCCACCACCGCCCCCGAGCCCGTCGCCATCTCTTCCGTAACAGCCGCCGCTGCTGCTTTTGCTTTGGTGCTTACATCCGCTGCCTCCAGCTCCTTTTCGCCAGCACTCTCCGTTGCTATCGCGTTGTGAGCTCCGGAAGCAGCCCCGCGGCCAGCTGGCTTCCTCACCCATGCCGACAGCCGCCGAGGCGACGTCTCTGGACTACCCCCCTCAGCACCGTCAGTGGCAGCTGCTCCACCCGCAGCCGCTGCCCCACCGCCGCTGATTCTTCGGGATCCTGTAGCTGAAGTTGCGGTTGGTTTGTCCCCGTCACCGGCTGCGGGTGCGGTGGATGATCTCCGCCGTTGCCTGCCGGGGCCTTTCCCCTCTGCCACTGTGCCAGTTGGCTTTACCTGCCCAGCATCACCTCGCTTTCTCCGCTTATAAGCGCGCACCCCGGTCGGACCAGCGCCGTCTCCCTCACCACCATCCGCAGTCCGTCGCGTGAGTCCACCGCGCGCTCGCCCCCCCGCCCGAGCTGGTCCGCTATCACCCTCCGCGCCTGAAGCCACGGCACTAGCTGGACCTGGATCCTCGAGAAGCAAATCGCTATCAGAGCCCGAATCCACCTCGCCTTGCACCGAATCCGTTCCCGAATCTGCATCCACGATGGCCGGCTTTCGAGCCGCAGCCGCGCGCCGTGGCCTGCTGGCCGCAATGCTGGTGGCCCCCTTCCCTGCAGCAGCCGCGTGTCCCGGAACGACGGCCGCCGGGGCATCACCACAGGCCAGCACCGCCGGCTCCCTCGGCTGGCGGCAACCGCCCGCGCCGGCGCCCGCGCCCTCTGGCGATGGGTCCCTACACGCCAGTGAGTTCAAGAGAATATGGAACAAGTGGGGTGAGGTGACTGCCAGAGCTGAAGGAAAACTGCTTTCAAGCTGGTCCCCCACGAGTCCTGCCAGCAGGAAAATGCGGAAAGCGTTTGCAACGGCGAAGGCCGTCTACAGGCGTCCCTCACCCCGGCCGATCTCGTATCATAAGGCCCTTTGACGCGTACGACCCAAGCAGGATGCCCTGATGGGACTCAAGCTGACCGTTTACCCGCTGATGTCTTGCGGTGCCCAAAACCACCTTCAATGCGATGAACTCTTCACCCATTCTTCATTTATCATCCCGAATCCCGCGCTTCCCGCCAAATCCGTCGAAATGCTCTAAGTCGTGCAGAAAGCTTGGACGAATGCAGATAATGTAAACACGATGGCATGCACCAGATCTCCTAGGGGTCGCGAGGCGACATCCGGGACAAACACGCACCGGGAGCAGGCTGCGTTGCCCCTGCCGGCCAGCTCGGTGTCGCCGCCGCCGCCATCGGTGTCCCTTCCCCGACGGGCACCCGCACCACGGCCACCCCGGGTATACCGACGGCGGCCTCGCTTAGCTGACGGGGCTGCCTCAACTGCTGCCTCAACAGTCTCCGTGGTTGGTTGCGCTTCCTGACGGCCCTCTCCCACTCCCTCTCCCTCTCCCTCGGCAACGTTGGTGCTGGGTGCCGCCGCCTCTGTCGGCCCCGCCGCTACGTCTGGCGGCGATGGCCCGGCCGTCGGGTCATCAATGGAGGACCGTACGGCAACAGCAGCGACGGCAGCTGTGGAGGCCCGGCCACTTCGCCGGCGGCTTGGCCCTGGCTTAACAAGCGCGTCCTCCCCTGCTGCCCCCACCCCCACCGAGGAATCTGTGCCCCCTCGCGATGCCAGGCGCGCGGAAGTGCGGCCATTGCTAGCACCCCTGCCGCCAGCGCTCGCGGCCCCCCTCCCACGTGCTCGGCCCCGTCCGCGGCCGCGAGCCCCACCTGTCACCAAACCCTGTTGTGGCGTCGCCCCTGCAGCATCTGCGCTCTCCTGAACTTCCGCATCAGCGCCGGCTGCAGTGGCAGTAGCGTCGTGTGCGTCCACAGCCGGAACCGGCGGCTCCGCCATTCCCGTATCCATGGCTGCTGTACGCTGCCGCTTTGATGGCGGTGGCAAGGCTGCAGCATCCGCAGCCGGCTTTGTGGAGAGCACTGTGATGGGCACGTCGTCATCCGATCCCTGTGAATCACTGGGGGCATGCTTAGCGGATAGCGCCGTTGCGACAGACCTCCTTTTCGTCCGAGCACCCCTAACCAGCGCTGGTGCAGTGGGGGGGGGAGCATTGCCGCTCCCTGATGCTGCTGCTGCAGCAGCGGCCGCAGCCCCAATGGGCAAGTCATCATCATCATCACTACCCGTGGTTTCGCTAACAGCTGTGATATTCCCAGTAGGGCCTGTCTCCGCTCCATGGCCAGTATCCCGCTCGGGAGAGGCATCAGCAGCCATATAAACGCTAGCGGGTACCGCTCCACCTCCGCCGTCGAAGGGGCCAAATACTGACAGCGCCCACCGACCGCCGCCCGCTTTACAAAAGTGCTCCTTGTCACGGGAGAGCTCGCCCGAAATCTACTTGGTAGCAAAAGTCAGTAAGCATGCAACACGCAAGGAAATTATTAATCTTGCGGATTTCCGAGCATCACCATCATTACTATACCATATAATCGTGGCTTAGGACGTAAGTATAAGAGAAACTTATCAATACAAATTGCTTCCCCCTCTCCCCCTGAGTTTTGATTAGGCACCGCACTTCAATTCTGCTAGAAGCGGACATGCAGAGACAGTTGCAACCATTGTCCCAACGTTAGTGCTATGTTACAACAAGTTTGCGGCAGCACTCTCGTACCACTTGGGAGGCAAGTGTGGCGGGAATCGTCAGCCCAAGGCGCATATAGAATGCAAAGGAGCGATAAAGGCGTAGTAGATTACTCCTGACGAAAAAGAAACTCACCGCCCCCGTGGGGTTCTTGAAGGTTATTTCTCGTTGCTTCACGACTAGTTCTACCAAAGCACCGAGAGCCAGGCCAGTCGGGTGATCCTTCAGAACTTGCCATATGCACCACTTGGTTGTTCCCGTGGACGTGAATGGGCAGATGAGTTGGTCCTGAGACATCGCTGTCAACTTTACGCTCGTCAGCAGAGAGTATTATATTTCATCCGTGCTGCAGCAAGAATCTTGCGAAGATTAAAGTTGTATAAACAGACAATCGTGGCAAGGGACAGCATACAAGGTCATTAAAGCCAAGCCTTGCTGCTAGAACGGGCCCAACAAGCACTACAGAGAGAATACCTTTGCCATGATTATGAAAATGCGCAATTAAATTAATTTGGACATCATCCTGTGGGTGGGTTGGTTGAATTGATTGAAAATGACCATGTACGGGCATTCAACTACTTTCTGAGCGCCGGAGCATTATAGTTGACAATGGCAGCATGCAATAAATTAGTAATTTGAAAATCTCCGTATTATTTTTGTGGTTATTCTCTCTTGCAATCGCCCTCGGTTGGGGACGGACCGGAGACGCGACTCGTTCGGTCGACGCGCGGCAAAGATGCTGCAAGTGAACCGTTTAAGACTCGATGCGCTGGCGTTCAGCAACAATATCCCTCGATGCGCAGTTCTCTCCCGCTTCCCGCTCCCACAGCAGACGGGGAGGCGGACCGCTGCTACCGCAGCCACTGCTGCAGCCGGAGATGCAGGCTTCACCGACGGAATGGGAACGATGTCCGGACCAGCACCAGCGACTAATTCTCAGCCAAACTCAGCGGACGTTAGTGGGGCAGAGCGGCAAAATGAAGTTCAATCACCTGCATCGGCAGCGCCACCTGACGACGAGGAGCCCCGAACTCTGCTAGGGCGCGTCAAACGCTTCTTCGTGGGTTCAAAGCTGGATAAGGCCCGTCTAGCGGCACTCGGTTTTGGGGCTTTCAGTGCATATGGCGTCATCAGCAATATCAATGCGGGTGCGCCGCGGACTTTGACCAGTGCCAGTAGTGCCAGTACTGTCACCACAGCACTGATGTTCAATTTCCCCTGTCTTCTGCTGATTCACACAAATCGCTTCCTTATCTGTCACACTTGTGTGCCTGCTCCTGATTCCATACACTCACCTCCCACCCTCGCCAATAAAGCTCCGAACATTCCCCGAACCGTTTTGATCCAGGACTGAGCCATACCGGTCGCCCGGGCCGTTGAAGTTCAGATTTCCTTTTCATACACAAAGAATGATGTACAATTGTGTGCCATCGTTGTCCTATGGCAGTGTCCCCCTTTCATATACCTAACCCAGGCTCTGCCTCACTACCGCCCACATACTCGCCCCCACAGCCATCCTCATCACCATCGCCTGGCTCACCGTCGTCCGTACTACCGGCCTGACGCCGCTTGACGGCGGCAACTGGCCGTGCTTCGTGGGCATTTACGCTGGTCTGTGGATCGGCTCCAACTTCCTGCGGCCTCTGCGTCTGACTCTGGCCCTCGCGGCCGCACCGCTGTTCGATGCCGCCATCGATGCAGTGTCGCGACGTACTGGCCTTCCCAAAGTTCCCGCCTTTGTGGTCATGCTATTGCTGATTGCCGTGGGGACGACAAGCACTTTGCTAGCCACGATCGCCATGCTAGGGGGCTTTCCACCAGGCTGCAGGATGCCGTGGCAACACCACGTGGTGTGAGGAGGAAGAAGAAGAAGGGAGGAGGAGGAGGACGACGAGAAAGAAGAAGAGGAGGTGGAAAAGGAGGAGGGTAGCAGGTAGTCCCGGCGGAATTACTGTTGCACAACTATCCTGCCGCATTCAAGCTTAAAGTATGGTGTACATGGCGGCTGCAGAGTGCGACCTTGCAAGCGCTCTGTTAGTCCTCTGCGGCGGTACAAGAAGGGCTGGCCGGAGGGTATCCGGGAATAGCCCAGTACAGTTACACACTTAAAGTTTAACGGAATGCGAGGACGTTGACCGGCAATAGGCCAATTATGCAGTATTCGGATAGGGATGTGGCAATGCCCAATGCCTGTGTGATGGGGCAGGGGGGGTAGGGGGGGGTCCGACTTAGCCTCAGCCAGGACTCCCCCGCTGGGCTGCCTCGGGTGACACACGAGGAGCATTTTGGGGATGGATGGGGCGTCCTGGAGGACAGGTGCCGGCTTCCAGTGTTCTGATGGAAGCTTTGCGCACTCCGGTGCTGGGTTGGCTAGGAGGACTAACACGGCACTGTGGTGCGTCATACATTCGGCCGCCGCATCTCCTATGGAGGGGGCAACCTCTGGCCAGGGTCCCCACGACGCTGTCGTCCCTACTTTTGGGCGGCTGTGCACAGATGGGTCTTTAGGAGCCTTCAGGAGCCGCCACCACATATAGGAAATTCTTCTGGGTGTGCTCGGGGGGGGATCTCCAGCGGCGTCGTCATCTATATTTGAAGCATGATCTCACAGCCTACAACAATCAGCCAACCAACGGACTCCTGCCAAGCTGCGTATTCAACTAATGACGAGCTGGTCGCACGTCGAGATGGTATTACAGCGACCGTCCATAGGGCTTAAGGCTTCTAGCCATGAAGACGAGGATGAGGATGAGGTGCCCGAGTAAAGCAGCACCGGGCAGGTGTACACCAGGATGCATCTGGATTGGGGGCGGGGGCGCCGGGCAACGGTCATTTTGATTTGTTCATGCACAGCACGCAGCACTGCCGCCTGCAATACCCTGCAATACAAATCGATTACCTGTTGCAATCCGGGAAAAAAGGATTAACTCACAGCGACCATGCACACAGGAGAAGAAACATGATGATTATAACCAATATGGGTGAGTGCATGTGATTGAGGTCATGCATATAAACATGGGTCAGTGTCATACCTCGCTTCCGCAAGTGCTTCAACCTAATAATGGAGGACATCGATGTGGGGCATAATACGAATATAAGTCGATCAGGAAGAACCCCCCGGCTCCTTCGCACCTTTGACAGGAAGCCCTGCGAACATACGCCGCCATGCACGATTTGGCCATCCGTAACTGTGGTGATGGGGGTGCGCTCACATGCCAGATCCACCAGCTTGAATAGGCCAGGTTCCGGAAGAGCGGTTGAGGAACAGCCTGGCAGAGAAAAGGAAGCAGACTACGTACCAAGCAAGAAATGCGATAACTAATTGTCCTAACATATCGGCGGCGAAATTAAAACAAGTAACCTTGTATAAAATGTATAAAACGTGGTACATAGCAGGTCGCTGTCTCCAAATATGTCCCCAGCCTTCCAAGTTGTAAGGGTGCGTGGGCCAGCGTCGGGTTATCGAATTATGGCGAGGATACATGCACCCAGCAGATTTGCGAGGACCTGGTTGTGACTTCGACCTCTATGAAAGAATGTCTGAGCGAGGTCTTGTTCCAGATAGCGGTCGGCGGATAGCCAGGGTTGCGACTCCAAGGAGACCATTCTTGAATGGGGCTGAGTGAGCTAAGTCTTGGGCGTTCGTTAGATTGCACGCTGTGTATTGGTCACACGCTTCAGCGCCATCCATTTCCGGGGCTAATTGATTCGGCAGGTGAGTTACACACTCCTTAGCGGATTTTGACTTCCATGATCACCGTCCTGCTGTTTATATCAATCAACACCCTTTGTGGGATCTAGGTTAGCGTGCAGTTTAGCGGCACGTCTTACCTATTTAAAGTTTGAGAATAGGTGAAGGATGTTTCATTTCCCGAACCTCAAATCACTCGCCTTACCCAATAAAACTGATCAAGCTCCAGCTACCCTGGGGGAAACTTCGGAGGGAACCAGCTACTAAATGGTTCAATTAGTCTTTCGCCCCTATACCCAAGTCCGGAAAGCGATTTGCACGTCAGCACATCTACGAGCCTCCACCAGAGTTTCCTCTGGCTTCACCCTGCTCAGGCATAGTTCACCATCTTTCATGTCCCAACAGGTATGCTCGCACTCAAACCTTTCGCAGAAGCAACATGGTCGTTCGATGGTGCAGGCCACACAGAATCATGAGCCCTCCCATCAGTCAGGTTACTTTCGCTTACGGGGTTTCCCACCCGCCAGCTCGCATACATCTTAGACTCCTTGGTCCGTGTCTTAAGACGGGTCAATTAACGCTCTTCTGCCAGAGTCTTTAGGATGCAGATCCCAATAAAGATGGGACATACAGCAAATCCTTTTCTCACCTTGGCAGTCTCGGGGGCATCAGCTGGGCTACCTGGGTGGACCCAGCTTTTATCCCGTCAAGGCAACCCATTCTGACCAGCACCCAGCACATTCAATGAATGGGCCGATCGAAGGACCATTTAAGCCTGGGTGCACCCACAAGCGTTAATCGCTTCCCTCTCAACAATTTCAAGCACTTTTAACTCTCTTTCCAAAATTCTTTTCATCTTTCCCTCACGGCACTTGTTCGCTATCAGTCTCTCAGCAGTATTGTATCCGCCTGCTGAAGCTGCCTTGGCTGCTGTGCATAGCATGGCATTAAACCTTCGCAGCTGGGTGGCCGTAATGATCATTACTCTTCCTGTTCACCTATATATCCATAGGAAGAGATCTAGCTAGAGTGCTGCGACTCTATGCGGAACATCGGACAGGTGACGGGCTCACGGCATTTGGATCTCGGAGCTAGGAGAAATATGTTGTCGTAATCCACGATAAGCTAACATTATCCTTACATGTGTTTGTACTGCTTAACATCCTTACAAATAACTTCGGGTTTCGAAGGTACTGTGAGTTCAACGATGTGATTCTCTGAAGGACTTCCCATGCTACCGCCCTTGCCCTGGGTCGCAGTTTCGCGGCAATTATTAACATCGACTATAACAGGACTAAGGCAAAATACTGACATAGCAATTATGTTGACGAACGGCCAATGCGGCAGGTTCTGGAGTTGCAGCGGGACTGGAAATAGACCAGGCCATAATGAATGCCATGCTGTTTTTCGCCGAGACATGAAGGCCTTCACTCTGGGTGGGCATCGTGGTGCTTGCAAAATAGTACAGGGACGAGCACAGATGCCGCTCTTCTTAAACGGACGGTGAGCGCCTACACTCTTCTCCCCGTCATGAACCCGAACACTGAATAAATACACCTGACAATACTGGCAGATGCCTAATCTTTGCCCACTTACCTGCTGGGCGGCCGCCCTGGCCAAGCCACACCAGACAAGGAGGAAATCAAACGTTTATTCGTACATGCGCATGTGCATATGATCATCCACCAATACACACAGCTATGAAAGGAAGGGTTTTGCAAGACTGGGCATGCACACGCTCCCATGAGCTGCGCACGTCTCCACGTGCGGCTTGTATCTGTCCCTGTGGATGCCCGACATCTCTCCCCGACGATAGGACCACATTACACACATGTGCTGCGGCGGCAGCCGCGGCGGCAGCGGGGGGCCCGACTCCAGGGTCGGAGGATGGCGGGACGCGCAACAGGCTTGGCTTCGGACTGAGCGGCTGGGAAGGGTTGGGTCATGGCGCACGGCAGACCGCGGAGCAGCGGTACAAAGACGAGCTGCACACTCTCAATGTCGGTACGTACTCCACGCATGCCCCACGCATGCTTGCGATTTCATGTAATTTCTCGTTGGCGTCCCGGTACTTGCGGGACTGCCTTGTAAGGCCGTCCGGTGCTCTTATGGCCGAGGTTTGGGTCTACCGCATCCCCTATCGGTTGCACCGAAACCACCCGGCTTTCGTGGGGTCGTAGCTCCCGCCTGTATGTATTTAGGATCCCCTCCCTGTGCGCCGTGTGTTCTATGCTGCCAGTCGTCTCCTCCGTACGTCCGGCATAGTGACAGCAGCACGCACGGCCCTGTGCGGTGGCTTAGGAGTAGAGACGGGTTGGACTCTTGACAGGGCCTGCCCAATGCGAACCTTACCGGGTGTCCGTGTTTGTAAGAGAGTTCCTGGGACGTGCTATCGCGGCTGCTGGAGGGGCTGGGAGTACTGCCGTTACCTCTGCGGCTCTTTGAGGGCTGTATCCCCCTCTTCCTCCCAAAGCACCAGAAGTCACGGGGATACAGGCCAGGGATAACTTGTTGGTGGGTGAACATTGACACTGGAGTCCGCTATACGGGGCAGATGGTTGCTGGGGCGGCTTGGGTTTGGTCTCAGGAATCCAGGAGCTAGGAAGACACCAGGACGTCACAGACACAGTTAGTTAGTTAGTTAGTTAGTTAGGGTGATGTGTTCCGTGGCTGGCGTTTGAGCGTTTAGGATTTGAACTATTGATTTATTGGGGTGACGCTGGTAGATGCCGAGTGCAGTAGTTCACTGAAACGATCAGGAGTTGGTGCGAGGTTGCATAGAATATCTCCGTGCGGTTGCCCTCTCGCCACGTGGCGATATGGCTTGCACTGGCGCCACTCCGCATTATACACCTATGCGTGCGCGGCAGTCTCTGGTCTTTGTAAATGCGGGTGTGTGTTCTTTTGGAAGGGGGAATGAGGTTATTCCTGGTCCGTTGCCGCACCAGACAACTTCAACCGACTTCGCGACTGTCCTTCTCTGTCCCCTACGTCTTGTGTCGTGTTTATGCCATACGCTGTATGCGATGTGTGTTATCTGTCCCACCCAGCCATCACCGCTAATATGCTCATCTTCGCCGCCAAGCTGTGGGCGCACTTCATGTCCGGGTCGTCGTCCATGTTGGCCGAGGCAATGCACTCCGTGGCGGATGTGCTCAACCAGGTGATGGCTGATGTGGGATTAAAATGCATTGGAGGTGTGTGTGTGAAGGACCTCTTAACTTTGCCGTGCCACCGCGAAACGCCACCAGTCCCAAATGGTCAAAGGCTGGGAGCGTAAGCACCCATGGTAAGACAATCCTGGCAGCAGAATCGGGGTTATTTAATTACCTATCCTAAGTACTCCCGGAAGATACTCCCGGAAGCTGATTTAAGCAAGTATTCCTACTGTGGCCTTCCATGGGTACTCAGTGTCGTGCTGATTCGGTACCCGCAAGTTCCGGTGGAGATGAGTAGCAGGGCGGCAGCCCAGGGGCCCCATTCCGGTCGATTCGCTCTTCCCCTGCGTCCCCAGTGCCGGCACTTCACTTTCCATATCAAGAGCCGGTAGTCCTGCGCATCCTCTACCGCATGCGACATGTTACTTGGGCTGAGGGCCCAAACCAAACGGTGTATTCCTATTATAAGGCCACCCAGTCGGAGTCTACACGCTATTCCGGGGCGAGAGGTTTCCATGCGCCTGTCTAAGGGGAGTTGGGGACCCCTTCTTCCGATCCGCAACAATCAGACCAATAGGCCTGACCGCCCCTCGCATGTTCATTCGCCAAGGACTCTGACTCGGCGCGGGAGTGAATCTGAACCCCTCCTGGTCCCTCGCTGGCCCGGTCCGCCGGCACAGATGCTCCTGCGCATCGGGCTATTGAAGGCGCAGAAGGGCCCTACGGAGATGCACCCGTACGGGTACGCGCGGGACCGCTTCATTTGGAGCCTGATCTCCGCCGTCGGGATCTTCTTTTTGGGGGCAGGTTCGTCTTCGGGGTGAAGGAGCTTGTGGAGAGCGCGGGACGCGGGCGGGCAAGATAGGAGCAGAGGGGGGAGGTTGAGTGGAGGGAGTGTTGCGTAATTTCATAATTCCGCCACACTGCTCTACTACTCTTAAGGTCATCAAGCATGCAACCGTGACGGTTAGTGACGGTGTTCTTCAACAACAGCAGTACCAAGACTCGTTTATTCGCCTTACCCTCAGGGCCCCTTCCTGGCCCCTTTCCCCTAGCCGAACATAACCTGCGCGTTGGGGGCCTACGCCAACGCCTTCGCCTCGATAACGTGCGGCGACCCGCTCCCACCAGGTTCTATTGTGGATTGAGCCACCCCTACGTGCACTCTGCTTTCTGGGCGCCCTGGCTTTGTTTCCAGTACATTATATTTTCTTCACGTCCTTTTCCTAAAGATAGGGACAAGCAAGCTTGTTTTCGTTCTCTCCCTTTTCCTGCGCACATTGGCTTCCCTGTCCTTCCCAGCTGTTATGTCTCCCCTCGTTTCCCTTCGCCTTCCGTTCTCTGGCCCCTCCCGTCCTCCGTGCCCGCCAGGTGCCTCGTTCATACACGGGCTCCACACGCTGATGGAGCACCGTGAGCTCGAACACATGGGCTGGAGTTACGGAGGTGAGCGAACCTAGACTGGTTGCTTCCTGGGCTGAAGGCCGTAAGGAAGGATGGAACCACGGCCACACGTACATCCACACATGCGTTTCCATGCGCGCCACTCGTTTCCTTGCCAGTATGATGGCGCGTACACGGATCCTCAGTTTTATGGAATCGCCAACCCGACCAACCCAAAGTAGAAAAGCAAGAGGGGTATGGATACGCGATAGAGCCACCGTGGGAATCGGGACAGGCTACGACCTGGCGGCTGCGGAGTGGCGGCTGCAGGATATGCCATTTTGCTTTGTTTCAAGGCTTGCAAACTCCATCACCTCAACAGCGCGATGCTGTTACCAGAGAACGGCTCCCTAGGTGATGGATGCCTCTCACTAGGGATCCTAGAGTGTGGGATGTGGCCGGGGGATGTGAGATGTGACCCTACCATCGGCATACATAATCACCACCAGAGGCGGCACACGACCGATATATATCCTATTCAAATCCGATGGACAAACATCCCATGGAAATCGGTACATTTTGGGACATCGGTAAGGCGGGCCGGTATAGACCTCTGTACCTACAGCTCCCAATTCTTGGCCCTAATACGGGCGGGTAATTGGCATCGATACACTTTCACAGTGACGCCTCTGAGCCGCCGACCACCCCGATATTGCTTATTCCTTATTACACAAACCCACCCTAACGGAACCGAACCAAACCCAGCCAGTACCTAATTCAACACGTCGTCATCGGAAATGTGTTCACCCGTCACCCGTTCATGGAAAGGGTCCAGTGAAAGGGTCCTTAACCTTCGCAACTCCACTAGCGCTTCCCCCATTCTTCCCTGATCACCCTACGCTGTCATCCTCGCCCCCTGGCTCAACAGTGCTGTTGGTTTCGGGGCTACTGGAGGGCTACTCCCTGTGGGTGGCCAGCCGGGTGGTGGTGTCGGGCGCCACGGCCCGCCGCATGGGGCTGCTGCAGTACATCCGCAGCGGCATGGACCCCACCACGGTGGCCGTCATGATGGAGGATGGAGGGGCGGTGCTGGGGCTGCTCATTGCGGGTGAGGAGGAAGGGACAGACGATGGGGGATGGAGGAAATGGGAAGTGGCTGCTTTTGGGACCCCATGAGCTATTCCAACCACCGAACCCGGTTTCCTGATCAGGTCTCTACGTCAAACCCTCAAATGTCCTAAACAAGCAACGTCACTGACTAATGCCACCGATGCATTGGGGGCTTAACAAACAAGACTGACAACGGCCACGTCAGCTGGCCGATGCATCTTAAAGGTTACCGCCGTCTGACCCCGTGTGTGACCCATCAGGCCTCGTGGCTCACCCGTACACGGCCTAAGCGTCACTTACCTCCATTGACACCCTTACCTCCAGGACGTTCACCTGTAAAACTTGACGCACGATCGGACCTCTGCAGGGGTGTGCACTGCGCTGGCGCAAGCAACCGGCAACGCGATGTGGGACGCCGCCGGCTCGATACTTGTGAGTGAGCACCTGTCGACCCGGCTGTAGCAGGCTGTCTCCCGAACTCTGCTCTCTCCCACTTCTCCGTTTCCAACCTTTGCCCTGCACCGGCCGCCTTATTCCCGCCCCTGATGAAGCGCCCGGGAGGGGTCTCCTGTGCTCGGTGACCGAAGGCAGCAATGTTACCGAGTTCACCGTTTATGATTTCCCACTGCAGGTGGGGTGCCTGCTAGGCGTCATCGCCATCTTCTTAGTACAGAAGAACCGGCAGCTGCTTATCGGAAGATCTATGGCACCCGCGGACGTGGCGGCGGTGCAGGTGAGGGCCACCGCATCCCTCTGCGTCGACGCAGGAGTAGCGAACAGCGCGCATCCGTGGGCCAGGCGTTGCATATCATCCCTGCGGCCTTGTTGCCTGCCGTCCATATGTGTGTAGGGTGGGGCAGGGCGCGCGCGCAGCTCCCTCCTCCTCCCTCCTCCCTCCTCCCTCCTCCCTCCTCCCTCCTCCCTCCTCCCTCCTCCCTCCTCCCTCCTCCCTCCTCCCTCCTCCCTCCTCCCTCCTCCCTCCTCCCTCCTCCCTCCTCCCTCCTCCCTCCTCCCTCCTCCCTCCTCCCTCCTCCCTCCTCCCTCCTCCCTCCTCCCTCCTCCCTCCTCCCTCCTCCCTCCTCCCTCCTCCCTCCTCCCTCCTCCCTCCTCCCTCCTCCCTCCTCCCTCCTCCCTCCTCCCTCCTCCCTCCTCCCTCCTCCCTCCTCCCTCCTCCCTCCTCCCTCCTCCCTCCTCCCTCCTCCCTCCTCCCTCCTCCCTCCTCCCTCCTCCCTCCTCCCTCCTCCCTCCTCCCTCCTCCCTCCTCCCTCCTCCCTCCTCCCTCCTCCCTCCTCCCTCCTCCCTCCTCCCTCCTCCCTCCTCCCTCCTCCCTCCTCCCTCCTCCCTCCTCCCTCCTCCCTCCTAGTTGCTGTCCAGGCGCCCTCCACCCGACATCTGTCATCGTCCATTCCTTCACCAGCGTTGAATAGCAAATGTTTACACCAGTTCACTCCTCCAATCGCTACCGGACCACTTCTGGCTCGCTGCTCCCCAAAATAACATTCTTTGTACTGCACACCGAGCTTTCACTCTCCCACTCCGCTCGTGCGAATGCGTCGCAGTGTAAATTTGCACTCGACCATGGGGGCCGGGGCCCTCACCGCCCCCACACCTGGGATTTTGATTTGGATTGAACTTTGACTATGCGACCGCGCGATCCGCTTCCCATTTTTACAGGCCCTTCTTCGTGCTGACCCCGTGGTGGCGTACGTGACGGACACCAAGACGGAGGAGATTGGGCCGGCTATGTACCGTTTCAAGGCGGAGGTGGCCTGGGATGGAGACCAGGTGGTGCAGCGGTACCTAGACAGGTGAGCGCTTTTTATACCGATGCTCGGGGGAGGGTCGAAGGGGTTAGCGGATGGGAAGACGGTAGGGGGGAGGCGCGTTCATGGGCAGGGGACAATGGAGGGGCGCGGAGCCACACCTCGACAATGTCGAGCCCACCAGGTTCCTGGCCATAGGGCGGCCGTAGAGGGCCGAAGAGGGCGGCCGAAGAGGCCGTAGAGGGCCGAGGATGACAATACATTGCCACGTCTTCACCTCGTGATCACTCGTCATAATTATGATTCTCCCTTAGGTGTGGTGGCGATCGGCTCATTGGGCGGCTGCAGACAGCGGCGGAGCATGGAGATCGAGAAGCGATGCAGCGAGTTCTGCGCAGCTATGGACGGGACCTGGTATCGGCTGTTGGCGCGGAAGTGGATCGGATCGAATCTGCGATCCAGAAAATGAATCCTGGAATTCTGTATGTTGATTTGGAGACAGATCGCGGTCGACATGACTCCTGGCGTCGCGGCGCCGCCGCACTCGGTATCCAGGGTGCAGGGTCAGCGGATGGTCTGGCGTCTTACGGAGGGTCTGTGGACGAGTACTTTTGCAGCACGGACGATCTAGTGCTCCACGAGGACCAGAACTCTAAAGGGCCTGTGGCTGATCCTGTGACTGATAGTGGGGCGGTGGCCACGAGCTCCGTCACCACCGCCGCCACAGCTGCAGCTGGAACGGTACCGATTGCAGCAGCCGGAGCCAAGAATGAGGCCGTGGGCGCCACCAGCGGTGATGGCTTGGGAGGGTCTCGTGGGGCAGGGATTGGCGAGAACGTGGTTTTGGAGCTGGACCTCTCTGAAGAGAGGTGGGGTCCATCCGCCGCTGCCGACTCGGGCCCGGGAACAGGTGAACATGGATCGGTGGGGATGAGGCCAGTCGCTTCAAATCACCCCTGACTGGCGGCTTACCCAGGGGGACTTTCTTAGCTCATCCATCCAGCCGGTTCACAGCCGACCGGCACATTGCAAACGAGCCTATATCTGGCGGCCTGCAGCTAAGAGCAGGAATCCGTACTCCTGTCACCTCTGGCAAGGTGACATACAGGCACTGACGTACTAGCAGGGCTTGTTGATGGAAATCGGGCCGTGCATAATCTTAACCATCAAATCCGGTACCAAGTAGCAAAACAGTGAGTTGTGATTGATTGTTTTGCATCGGTGGCACGTAGAGCCATTGCCTCTTATTCTATTCCTCGTCGTCGTGATGGTGGTGATGATTGTGGTTGAAGTAGTGGCGGTGGCGCACATGCTGGCACCAGGAAAGCGGTCCTGGTGCTATAGCTATAGAGATCTTTGGACGCTTCCGCTTCGTTAACATCCTCCTACCTGATGCGTCCCACCTTGTTGCGGCCATACATGACAAATGCTGTCTTGTTTTGATACCCGTCGCGCTATCGCAAAGCGGGTTCAGGAATTTTCGGGCAGAATCTTCTCGACTTGGTGTTGAAGGGGTTTGAACTGATGTTTACGAGACCTCCTTCCCAAACGTAATACTTATTTGCTTTTTTTCCCTCCCGCCAAATGCCCTGAAGGCCCCTCATTTGATTACTGCACTTTGCCGGCCACCGGAGCCTGCAAAAGCGGTTGGTTGCTCTTAAAATCCCGTGAAATTCAGGAAGTCCAAGAAAGTCAAAGCGCCTGGTCCTACTTCGTTCATTATTACGTCATGGTGTTGGAGTCGTTCCTTACACTGGAATACTGGTGTGGTGTTGCGGGTTGTGTGTGTGAACGGTTGGCAACGTCACCGTTGCAATGTGCAGTGCTTGAACGGCCTATAGACCCATACACGTGCTGATTTCTCTTTAAAGGTTAAGTAGATGAGGAGACATGAATTGAATGATCTAATACTCTGACTTGACCTGATCCGGGATGAACAGCGGAGTCTCGATGACCTCTGCTTTCCTCGCCTCTCCGCTGAGGAAGGGAGGGAGGGTTTGCATGGGGCGGGTGGGACATGTTGAAAGACAAGAGACAGTTGTACAATATTGTTGACGCATGGCATTTAAAACCGTTGTCGTGTTGCATAAGCAAATAACACGGGCATACATAGGCTTTGTATGCGTCGCCGTAAAAGCTTTTGGCTGCAGAAGAGGTTCCAGCCACGGAGCAGCTGCTACAGGTTTGCATCCTTTGCAGACCACTTTGCCCCAATCTGCTCAGCGCTCACTCACGCGGCACTTCCCTGAGTGGTGGGGATGCGGCGGACGAAACCTGACACTGGCTGCACGTCTGTTGCTGGCAGTACCAGGGTCTTTGTCCACCGCTGGCTTGTAGGTGCCTGACTGCCGGCCATTGAATGAAGCGGGTTGTTGGGTGCTGGATGCTGGATGAAGGTTCCATGGGTGGCCCACGGAGGCTGTGTCGGCCTGCCTTCCTAAGCAACACAAATGCCCCTGAGCTGCTACTTTTGACATCTAAAGTTCCATGTAAATGGTGGTGGGCATTACCACCCGAAGCCTGTGTGCAGGAGGGGGACACTGGGCAGCAGCCCTAAATGCCCTCAAACTGCACAAATACCGAATATTCCTAAAGGCCAGAAACCGCTTTGCCCAGGGCAACGGGCCATCTCTTCGGCAGAGCAAACAGCAATATATATTAGGTTTTTGTATATAGTTCATTTCGTTTCACGATGCAATCGCGACCTTTGACAACATTTCAACCAATAGTGGCAGCAGAATTTGCTTGCATCGGTGCTATGCCTGGTGTGGGGCTTTGTTGGGCACCACCGTAGAGGACCATCCTGATGCCGATATTAAGATTGGTAACTGTTTACCACTTAAGAACATTCCGGTAGATTAACAATAAAAGCAACCATCGCCAGCATATTTCCAGAACATTATTATAAATCGTTTTTTGTTACTCGGTAATAACTTATTTTGTTCCCATTCTAGATAAACTTTGCAAAAATTGTCTCATTAATGATTAATATTCCTTTTAGTTTAAGTTTTTGGGTTTATTTTTATTTCAGCTAAAGAATTTCTACGCATACCTGTACGCCCAGATTAACCACCAACTTTTCTGGAATACAAATCAATGACCGTCGCCAGATTGGTTAGATATCTCTTATTTTTGCGGCACTTAAAATCACAGTAGTATTTAGTGACTATGGAAGACGTAACAGAAGAAGTTTTCGGCCAGAGCAATAATGTTTATGCCGCTAATGATTTTAGGTGCAAAAGAGCTGGAAATATCCAGAGGGACGATTTATAAGGTAAAACAGTTAATAATAAATGGTTTATAATTTCACGAAACCATGTTTCCAGAATTTATGGAAAAAATAGTAATTAACGAGAAATTCACCACCAATCCATGTAGCAATTATAGTGGCTGAGTGCAGCCACTATAATTGAGGGCACAAGGGCTCAGCAAGTGAGTCGGCCAAAAGACTAGGTACGTTGGGTTTGACAGGATAGTCTATGACTTGAACAACGTACGACACAGTGCCTTGCAGTCCGCCAGCTCTGTTTTGTGTGCAACCCTAAACTTCTCATACATAAGTATTACCGTCAATATTCCTGCGGACTATAAAAACACGTTAGTTAAACTCGTAAAGCCGGTTGGTAATAGGACTTGCTGTATATTTTCGGTCAATTTGGTCAATTTTTGGTTATCTGGTAACCCCAGAATGACTGAACCCTCAGCGTCTCAGCGTCTCAGAGTGACATCAGGTTCCACAACCTATAATACGGTGTTTAGCACGTCGCCCTGATGCGTACTGATCATCGATGCAAAACATCGCAGACGCAGTGCTTGGCCACAAGAAGATCATGCCCCGCCTGGAAACCTTAGGGCAATGGAACAACCAGAGATGACCACCAATCAAAGCCGAATGGCCGCCAATCAGATTTTCGCCAATCAACCACAGATGCCGCAAGGCTTCGAGCTGAAAGCTTTCCCTTTGTACATTACACCACCACTCGTCAACATCCAACGGAACTGCAGATGTCTGCGTTCCCTGTCTACGCAGTACCGCGTAGTACCGTGCAGGACCGTGCAGGACCGTGTAGGACCGTGTAGGGCCGTGTAGTACCGTGTAGTACCGTGCAGTACCATATGCCATATATACCATACGCTATGTCATGACGCCCGTCCCCCTCCACATTGGAAACAGAGATAGGGAATTTAACAGGTCCCAAAGATACGCAAGCTGGGCGCCAAACGTAAAAATCATTTAGGTCATTAAGCTGCGCTCACAGTGTCACGTATCCCGGCCCTGAGATGGGCTGGCGACATGAAGAATTTAATTGGTGGGCACGCTAATCAACAACATTCACGCACCAAAAGAATGAGTTTGCGTACCCTTTGTTCCGCAAAGTCGAAGTTGTCCACGAAAACAGTCCGCTACTGCAAACTTGCCATATCTGCGTGCATTACCCGACCGACCGGCCGAATGCTTTTATGTGCAGAGATGTGCACAAAGCTATTGATCAGACGGACAGCGCATCAGAAGGCATATAGCGAGAAGGCATGTAGCCTTCTGAACGTCTCTGCTGTCCACTCCTGGCCATCGCGGTTCTTTTCTTGACCACTGCACCACCCGGATGAACTCATCGCTACCTTCATCGACTCACGTACCGACGTAGTTGCTGCCGTAACAGCCACCATATCAAAGTCCCGCTTTCTTCTTCGGGAACGAAACGACCAGACAGACAGGCAGACTTATACCCTATTTTACGGCAGCGACTGGCGGCGCCGGATACGGTCACGCCTTCCGCATTCAAGGTGGTGCTCATCCGTAATGTGCGCAGTCCTCGGTCCCGTGAATAAACCCAGCGGGCCGGCCCACACAGAGGATGCTTGGCGGCACCTGACAAGCAGCAAGCAGCAAACTCTCTCCCTTTCGTAACAATACACATCGCAATGTATCGGCAAGTAATCAATAACCCGCAATCATTGGCAACTACTATACTAAGCCACTCCAAGGCGCGGGGAAAAGAGGGAGGGTAAGGGCAGCATATGAAAAGAAATGAGAGCGCGCCTACCACGTCGTACGCGACAGCAAAGTATCGTACATCACAGTGTCCATACGAGAAGGCGATGCTGCAAAGTTGATAACCGCATGCTCTCTCTGGCTTCTCAGGAAGCCGGTGACATGAATGGCCCCGGACTCCGTATGCGAAAGCGGAATGACTTCTGAGATAAATCAACACTTCAGACCCCTCCTGCATTTTTACTTATTTCCGCAAACAAAAGCCGGTGCGTGCTTTACACAGCTTCTTAAGCTTAACTGGCACCAGCAGACGTGACGGAACAACAAATGACGCTGCTTGGCTCGGCGTTCCAGGCCCAGCAGCCCGTGGATGATGCACTCTGGAATTTTCTTAATCCTCTTTCCTTTCCAGCTTTTGTAAAAGGTATGCCGCAGAAACTAATACGTAGTCCATGTTGGAGGCTCCAAAGTCACATTATGTAGGTTCAGCACAATCCAGTGCTCAACTACGGAGCATGTACCTCCTAGGAATTAATCACCGCAGCATTCCTTTCTCGGATGTCCCATACAAATCTGTCCAGAGCGGCAAGCGCCCAGTGTCACCGCACGGATAGTTCTAATGGATGTGAGGTGTGGCTCCGCGGTGGCTGAAAAGGGGGTTGCGGCCGCCTCGTGGATGCCAGCCACGATGCCTCATGTGGGGTGTTGGTGCAAGCATCCTCCACTGCCATCCCCCGCGCTGGCAATTCCGAATGATACGGCACGCGGGGTACGGCAGCAGGCGGGGTTCTTCCTTCCACCTTGCATCTGCAGCTTCTTTCGATACTCAGCTGGCTCATGGGATTTCCCGCCGAACCTCATCCCCATCCTCATCCCTAACCCCACATTCACATACACACACACATACACATACACATACACATACACATACACATACACACGCATACACATAAACAACACCCCGAGAGAGGCCATCGATCACCCACTGGATGGACTATCCTACACCTACACCTCAAAAGCAGCCCCAACCGACTTCCGCCCGCGCCGGGAAAGGACCCAATGCCGGGGCGTATCGGCGGTCGTAGAGCATGAGGAGGGGACATGATAGTTATGAATGGGCGACCGCATGGACGCAGACTGCGACATGGGCCCTCCCGCTGAGTCAATCCGCCACAACTGGAGACGGAGGGCGGCGCCGTAAGGGGCGGCCGGGTCTCGGTGGGGACAGAGGAGCATCTGGGTCAGATGGAGGTGGGACGTCGGGCTGTTGGGGCGGGCTGTTGGGCCGCTGCTAGACAAGGGGGGTGGGCGCCATGGGGCGGGGAGCGTCAGCAAGCTCATGTTTTGCGCTAGCGCAAAAATCAAAGTTACCACAGCCGAGGCAAGCTTTAGAGCAAATATCCTTTGAACATTGATAAAAGGTCCTTTTATTTGACCATGAAAAGGGGAGAGAAAGAGCTTTTGGTTGTTGTTGCTGATGCTGTGGCTGTGCTGCAGAGGCTGATCAGGACCTGATGGACCTAAAGGCGTCCAGCGGATAACGCCGGCCAATCCTGAGGCCTGTGGGGCATTCCTCCAATGTTACCTCTGGTTCCGACGTTCGGACTCTCAAGCGTACCTGCGGCGCCATGCCCCGCTGCACAGCCCATGCGGGGTTCAGCGGCGAGCGCAAGGTGCCCTCAAAGTGGCCCACTACTGCCACCGCCCAGCGCTGTGTCGTGGCCTGATCGATTAAGGAGGAGGGCAGGGAGGTGGCGTTGACGATGATGCGAATGCCGCTCCCAGCCGCCGGCGCCGTAAGTAGCACTCGCTCCACCGGGTTGATGGAGTCAGGTCGAGGCTTGGCTGCAGAATCCAGCGTCAACGAGCGGCCGATGTATGTTTCGGGATCGGTGTACCGGCCGGGACGCGAAGGGAGGGAGGGAGGGAGGGAGGGAGGGAGGGAGAGAGGGAGAGAGGGAGGGAAACGGGTTAGGCTCCCTTAGGCCTCAAACACCTCAATAACAGAGCGGATGCAATTGCTCGGTGCTTCTGGCTCTCTGACATCGTAGCCGAATCCTGTTTGGGTACCTCTCCGATCCACCGGCGTGCCGTCGACCACTGCACCAACGGACCCCCTCTCCGCCTTCGTGTCGCTGATCGTCCTCCATCAGCCCGACTTTGCTATGTTCGTATGATCAACAGATCGTGAGAACCCTTGACTGTTATCCTGACCTCGTTGACTTAGGGTTTTAGCCCTCTTCTGCCCCGCTCCCTGTTCTTACTCGCGTTCTCTGGCTGGTTTCCCAGCACCAGTCTGCCGCCCGGCTCAACCTCCACCAGCAGGTCCAGGTTGTTCACCAAAGCACCGCTGGTCATCGTTTCTCCAGGGAAGTCGTAATACACCAGTACAACCTTCACAGCTCTTTTTACGGCAAGGGACGACAACAAAGTTGTCACTGCTAACTAGGAACCAGGCAACCAAGTAAGTTGAGTAGTTGAGCAGTCAAGCCGCTAACGTCTGCGGTGTGGTGTGGACTAAGAACGGCAGACGCAATTTGGCAACGTGCGTGCGAAGTTTGTCAAGTCCCGTTTGGAATGGCCTTATGGTGGTTTGGGTGGGCATCGGATCGGAGGAAATGCGGGAGCGAGAGGGCCGCGTCTAGATTGCCACCATCGACGCTCACGGTTGGTGATTTACTTATAACTGCTTTAGCGGCATCTCTACGGAGCAGTATCAAGGCCCGTCTTTTCGTCTTCTCCCATCTCCCAAAATCTCCACTTGCCGCGCTCTCACCCAGTGCCTGTTGCGTTCAACCCATCCAGCACTGCGCTCTCCCCGGTGGCACTGAAGGAGCCCCAATCCGCCACCTGAAGTCTGAAGTCCGGGTCAGTGAACCCAGGTAAGGGCAGGGCGCCCGATAGAGACATGCGGCCCCAGCCTTGGAAGCCGTCGGGCGCGGAGCCCATGGGACCAACCTTCATCATGGCTACACCTCCCTGACAGAGCGGGGAACCGGACACGATGAAGACGCGCAAGAGGGGGCGGGATGTTCATTTTTCATTCCTTGACATGGAATAAATAAACACAACACGGCCTTAATATCGGGAGGATGGGCCGCCGGGCGACAGAGTTGCGCAGTTGAGTGTTCACTCCGGGGAATATTCTCCCCCAAAACCAGGCATGGTTTTAGAACAAGTGAGAAAGCATGGACAGGCACCATGACGGCAGGTGGCATGCCGTACCTCAAGTGACTTTGCGCCAGCGATTATGAGACCCTGGATATACATACAAACACACACACAATTATATATGTAAATAAAATATATATATATATATATATATATATATATATATATGATATTAGCGGGGATGAGAGAATACTATTATGTATATGGATATATAGTGTATGTAGGGGATGAGGGAATGGGCGTATCGGTTCAAGAATGAGAAGTTGGGGACATCCCGGGGGGGGGAGAAGTCCAAGGACGGCAATGAGGACGCCGCTTTTAAATGTAACATTGCACATGTTTCCAGTAAGTCGGGAGACCCGCAGGATAGGCATGGACAAGGGGAGGCAAGGGAGGCATGGAGGCGTGCATGCAGGGGGAGGCGCAAATGCCGGGGCCCAGAGCCCAGAGCGCATGCTGGCGCAGTGGAGCCCAGTGGATGGGCTTCAAGGCGTGCATGAGTGCTAGAGCCGACAGAGTGATGAAGCCTTCCTGGCAGCAGTCCTGCAGCAGAAACTCCTCAGGCTGGAAATTCCCACCTCAGCACGCATGCATGCCGCGGCTGGCTGTGTGCAGCCAAGGGGTAAGGTTTGGCAGGAGCACAGGTCAGGCTGCCCATACTAGTTAAATCTATAAGAAAGCATAATTTAACATGCTGTGGGTCGCGTGGCCTAATGGATAAGGCATCGCCCTCCGGTAACACGGGGCAGAGGCGGGGATTGTGGGTTCGAGTCCCATCGTGATCGATAGGACACTTTTTGCTGTACATGTCTCTTACATAGAGCTCCTCTTGCAATGCAACAGACTGTGGCTTCAGCCTGCACGCGCCAATCAAGATCGCCCCACCTTCAGGAGCATTCCCGACGGCGTAAAGGGCGCGCTTAAGCTGTCTTTGGGGTCCCCGCTCGGGTAGAAACCATTTCTGGAGACGTGAGCATGTGGCGAGAAGGGATGAGTGGGGGCGGCTTCCAGGGATCGGTATCATATGGGGCTGTTCAGACAATGTAGGAAGGAATGCGGATAATGGGATTGTTCTTGCTATGGACAGGAGAAGAAATGCCAAAAGGGAACTATCGGGGATGACGGGGATGAGGGGATGGATTGGCGCTGTCTCTATGAAGATGTGGGGATGTGTCGCGAAGACCACTTCAACGCGTGACTCAATCAACACACATGAAATGTGGCAGGGGGACCAACGACCGGTAATAGGAACCCGAGGCCCGTAATCGCTGGGCGCGTGACCCAGAACGCATCTCTCAAATCTCCCACCCGCGCACTCGTTACAACTGCTTCCAGTATCAACTTGCCGATCATTAGTCCTCCCCTTCACGTACCCTCTCATGCCCCTCTTTGGCCCTCCCTCCCTGTCCTGCCCTCCTTCCTTGCCCTCCCTCCCTTTCCTCCCGAGACCCCCGGGCCCCCTTCCCCCCCGACCCCCAGAATAGCTTCCCTCCTACCTAAAGTATTGCCGCATGATGGCGATGTTGCCGGCAACCTGCGGGAGCCAGAAATGAACCCATTTTGCAGCGTTGTTGTTGTTGTTGTTGTTGTTGTTAGCGTTTATGGTTGTGATTGCGATGGTTACAGTGCTCGTGGCTAATGATGTCATGGTTGTGATTGCGATGGTTACAGGGCTCGTGGCTAATGATGTCATGGTTGTGATTGCGATGGTTACAGGGCTCGTGGCTAATGATGTCCTGGTTGTGGGATGAAGGATCGGATGATTCTCCGACCATGAAGGTCTGCACTGCCGGCTCCATGGACAGATGGATAAGACGGACGGACGGACGGGTGACCCGAAGTGCTTCCTCGCTCGTGGGCACATACCTGAGTGACTCTCTGTGTGTGTTTGTCTCTGTGTATTTTTGTGTTTGTCTCTGTGTGTATTTGTGTATTTGTGTGTGTCGACACCGTTGCATTCCGTGTTAAAGTGCTGCTCTTCTTTCCGTCCTTCACGGGGAGGGGAGGCGCATGCTGAAGGAAGAATCGGGCGCAGCTTGTCTTAAAGCTCAGAGACCAGATTAGTACGGCGGCGCCGTATAGCGTCGCATCACGTGTTGATGCATACCTTGCTGTTTAATGAGCAGGAGCGTACGCTATGTACAGGACGAAAATGCGGTTTCGCTGCCGTACTTACAAGTGGAGTTGAGAACGAAGTCCCTTGTTGTGAATCCACAATCAGGCAGCTGTCCCCTGTTTGCAGCAAACATCCCCGCGGTTTTGGTGAATGGGGTATTATATTGGGGGTGCATACACACACACAACCACATACACACACGTCCAATATTCATATATGTTGCATGGCAGGACCGGAGGAGAGGAAGCGTGCATTTGTGCGGAACAGACGCGTAGTATTGGGGTGCGGCGCATGGGAAGGCTAAGAGGGTGGTGTAAGGGTGAGGAGGGACGGGGGGGAAGGGGAGGTAAATCCCCGAGACCTTGTACTGCTGAATCCCCGTAAAGAATGATGCTACAAAAGGGATGGGAAATGGAGGGGGAAAAGATAAACGTGGATAAGACAGGCGGGGATGATTTCGTCCAGTCGCACCAAAGCTGTAGTATCGAAGTAGTATCGAAATGTTGTACCAAACACTGGTACCCTTTCTGGTTGACATTAGCAGCAATTACCGCCTCTACCCCTACTGCTGATTGTGGCAACGAACATACTACTGGACGCCGCATACTTGTATACATGACGCTGCAGTAGTGCAGTTACACCCGCACCCCTGGCGAGACCACCTGATGTAAACACAACGAACTAATTGGCTTCTTGAAGGACGATGTATTGACGTTACTATTTCAATTCTAATAACATCATGCAGCTCCAGTGCAACTGAAAACTCAAGATACTCACAGTGAGGGTTTGCAGGGGTGCTGGTGGCGGAAGAGGTGGACCGGCTCGCAGTCACGATGCTGAATCCTGAGTGTCAGGAGAACGAGAAGGGGGAGCAGGGGAGGAGGAGGGGAGGAGGAAGTAAGGGGTAGGGGAAGGGGTAGGAGAGGAGGGGAGGAGGGGAAGTAATAAAACGAAGGGGAGGGGGAAGGGAGGAAGGGGGCGGAGTTTGCATAATGAGATCGCATACGCAGATGCTGGATTAATGATTAGTATTGTAAATGTAAGTTCAGGCCCGGATGTACGTACGTAGGTAGGTGCTACGCAACAGCTAGGTCCACACATCACTCATCATCACTATCACCACTATCTAGCGAGATGGAGGAGGGTGTACGGCCCCTTCATGCATTCTACCTGATGAGGCCGCCAGTGAAGCAGCGGGATCCGAGTCCAGATGTATGTGGCCGTAGTCCACATCGCGCATCACTTAACGCCGTTACGCCGTTATAAAAAATGTTATTCCCCGTCTCAGGAGCCGCCTGACCTAACAATCCCCTTCAGAAGCCCCTCCCGCTCCCTCCGGCCCCCCCGGCCTCTTCCGGCCCCCTCCGGCCCCCTCCGGCCCCCTCCCGCTCCCTCCGGCCCCCCCGGCCTCTTCCGGCCCCCTCCGGCCCCCTCCCGCTCCCTCCGGCCCCTCCGGCCTCTTCCGGCCCCCTCCGCACCCCCCCCGGCCCCCTCCCGCTCCCTCCGGCCCCCCCGGCATCTTCCGGCCCCCTCCGCACCCCCCCAGGCCCCCTCCCGCTCCCTCCGGCCCCCCCGCCTCTTCTGGCCCCCTCCGGCCCCCTCCCGCTCCCTCCGGCCCCCCATGCCTCTTCCGGCCCCCTCCGGCCCCCTCCGGCCCCCTCCCGCTCCCTCCGCACCCCCCCCGCGCCCCTCCGCAACCCCCCGGCCCCTTCCGGCCCCCTCCGGCCTCCTCCGTGTCAACAAAACCCTCCCACCTAGTCACCACCACACTCGCCTGGCGCAATGATGTCGGGCTTCATGCGGCCATCTGAAACATGGATTCCAAAGCGGGGTCGGGGTCGGGGGCAGAGTCTGGAGCACGAAGACATGGTGCAGATGTGTTGATGGGTGAACCGGAGGGAGGTGTACGGCAGAACAACCCTTCCATTCCCCGTACCCAACTCAACAAGTTGACAGCTCACCCGCCAAAAGCCTCATCTGCTGACTCATCTAGGCCTCGCCACCACCGATGCACCCAACATGTCGATTCGCCCCTCTTACGCCCACCATCATCCCCCCCAATCCCACCATCTCTGGCCCCCTCCAAACCTGGCATGGGTCCAGTAGCGCTGAACAGCATCACCATATCAGAGTCATACATGCTCTGCAGTACACAAGTACAGCAAACTTCGACATTAAAATACCGATTTTGGATGACTAGCGCGATGCAAATATACACAAAATGGTTTGCGCACGCCGAGTACGGCAGATTGAGGAATTTCCGAAGATGCCAGGCAGCATTCAGTACTAAGTTAATAGAGGTTGTACGACTTGTACGACATACATCCGTCTACATCTAACATGTAAGCTTGGTACCCTTCTGAAGACAGGTGCGAGCCCTTGTAAGCGCACCCGCAGCCCGCTGCCACAAACCTCATCCTGCGGCTTGTTAACATCACGAACATCGTGAACATCTCGCTGCTCAGCAGGCATCCACCCAATACTGACAAAACTGGAATCGCAACCCGCAGGGTCCTCATTCGAATCCCATTATCCTAGCGGCCAATACACATAGCCGTTGCGATCAACCGCAACCGACATTTGACACCTGACGCTGCAATCAGTCACGTGCCTTCGACTTTGAGATGGTCACCTCTACCAACGATTCGTTGTTGAAGATCGACATGAAGTAAGTTGTCCATTCCTGTTGGCAGGAGGTGGCGGCAGGAGGTGGCGGCAGGAGGGGGCGGCAGGAGGGGGCGGCAGGAGGGGGCGGTTGAGACAGTTAGGTGAAAGGTACAAAGGCCCCTGCGAGATAAAGATTACTCTCAGCCCCCCTCCCCCTCCCTCTCCCCCTCCCCGCCCAACCCGAGCTTACCCATCCCTCCTCCACCTGAACTTCCTCACAACCAAACTCCTTTCTCCGTCTGACGCGGGAATGCTCGCCACTGGTCGCCGAGAACAAGAAGACAAAGGTGCCCACTTCCACCCCTCCTAAGCTTCCGACCCCAAGGTCCTCCACCGCACACAATTGACGTGGTGCGTAAGGTTAAGAGACTAACCTGCAACTATTGCTCTTCATTTCAACCATCAGCACCGGCAGCCGGCCCCTACTCACCGTCCCCTACTCACCGCCCCCTACTCACCGCCCCCTACTCACCGCCCCCTACTCACCGGGAAGGTATAGGCCATCGATACCATGGTGAAGAGTTCATTTGTGTCGGGGTTCACTGGGGCGGGAGGGACATCCAGGGTCGACCGAAGCACCAGCATCCCCTTACCGCCTGCCTCAACCACACGGCGAGCCTGCACATATGTGTATGTGAGTATGTGTACCCGAGGCAGGCGCCCAGAGTTGTGGTGTTAGCTGTGAGAGGGAGACGCCTGTGAAGGAAACCCGCTGTGCATGTGCCGCACATAGGGTGGTCCGCGCATAGGGAACCCGCCACTGCGTTGAACACACCGGCGTTACTGGACTCCACTGGCACGAAAACCCATTACATCCCCGTGGAGCCGACACGGCCTCCTCCCGCCTCCCGCCTCCCGCCTCCCGCCTCCCGCCTCCCGCCTCCCGCCTCCCGCCTCCCGCCTCCCGCCTCCCGCCTCCGGCCTCCCTGACCATATACGGGTTGAAGGGATATGTCCGATGCACTCTCTCCCATTCTTCCCCGGCTAGGCCTGGCTAGCCTGGCTAGCCTTGTTCCCTTCCACGATACCGCAACCGACTCGCAGATCGTGCCTGGGTGAATACGTCGCACTGGGTTGGAGGGGTGACGAGCACCACAGCACCCTTGCCGCTCAGTCTCAGACGGCGAAGGCTCTTGCAAGCCCCCAGGGGGTCCGCCATCACCAGACGCAGCTGCGGCGGCGGGCAAGGAACGACCCGGGAGATAAACCCGGGGCCGCGGGGAGGGCGCCCAGGTTACACATACCCTCCAGTACATGGCCCTAGGATCGCCAGAGCGTCCTTATGGACAGAGCTCTTCGCCGATCCAAACACACATCAATTCCATCGTTCTGTATGTAACGCGGCATTGGGCACTCGGCAGCATATGGATGTACAGGAACCGCAAGGCTTGTATGTTACAAGCTGTCGAGTTCTATATCTAATTCGATGGCTGCACTTACCCTGCCACCATCTGGTATGATGTCCTTGAGGAGGGGTAGGTTGGGTTTCTCCGTTGGGTAGAACTAGACGGGGGCATAAGCGAAAGAGTGGGGCACGAGGGCGAGTAAGGGCGAGTTCGGAGTAAAGGAGTCTTATTGGGAGTCCCACTTGAGGAACGAATAGGTGACGAATATGATAAAATGGTAAATATGATAACATGATAAACATGATATATATGGTATGTAATATACCAAATGATACATACCACATGGAGTAATTTTCTAACCAGTCAGCACATGGATGTATGGTAGTATGTGCCGTATCGCAACCCCAAGCTGCCCACCATCATGTCCTCCGTGCGTCCATTCCGCCACAAGACACTGAGCTTGTACATGAAGTACTCGCTGCCCGCCAGAGCCGGAGACATCCGCGTACCCGCGCCCACAGTCACCACGTTCTTGGCGACACCGGGATCTCCGATGGAGGGCCGACGAAACACCTTATTTCCTGCAAGGGGGAAGCAGACCCACGGGTACCGCAGGGTATAAGGACCAAGCCATTGGGACGGCATGTCGCGATGCTGGCCCATGTGCCAGGTCATGTCGCGACGCTGGGCCGTGCGCCAGGTCATGCCATGTGCCAGGTCATGCCATTTGCCAGGTCAGGCCATGTGCCAGGTCATGCCATGTGCCGGGCCGTGTGCCAGGTCATGCCTTGCCGTGCTGTGGCATGCCGTGTGCCGTGTCGTGTCCAAGAGGCCAGGTCGATGTCGCTACTGGCAGCCTCCTCCAATGGATGACCACTAGTGCACCACTGCGAGGACGCAAGTAAACAGAGCTGCTGCTCCTACATGAACCGACATCCAGACTTGCGGTGTAACGCGCCGAGGAGCGAGCGAGGAGAGGCCGTAAGGCACATATAGCCGTTCGTCTGTCCGTCTGGACCAACTGCATGCCTTTGCGCTCTTTGTCATGGAATCCCCAGTAACCATCATTATGAATGCAAACCTGTCGCGCTGCGTTGTACAGAGTGTTGAGTCGTGGGAATGTTAGACGCCCCCATGCCATGCCATAAGATTATACGGCTAGGAAAATCAATGCCGTACCCTCGTTCCCCGCCGAGTGGATTGCGATGAGGCCCGGGTTTTTCCAGAGGAACCTGTCGAAGTCTGGTTGTACGGCGCAGACACACAGACACACAGGCAATGCGGTTTGTCGTGGGCAGGGGGTTAAGTAGTATAGTGCGGCACATGCTTCCTTGAAAACAGATCTACAGGGGGAGCAGGGTACGATAATATACATAGATGACGGGGACGTGGTGGGGAAGGGGGGAAGCAGGGCCACAAGGATGCGCAGCAGCAGCCCGTCTTCCTCGAAGTAATCCTCGCTTCATGATAATGAGACTCTGACCCCGCCGTACGCTAACCCCGACGCAGAGCCCCTGGCGTGTTTCAATATGCCAGGTTTGATTTGATAGTCGGCAGCTGCGAACTATGACTTGGCGGGTATACCTTGCCCTCCCAGCGAGGCGCCTATCCCGCCCATGTGACCACCATGCCGTGTCCCGGTGAGCGGTGAGCACATCTGAACGTCCAGAACTTCAGAGGTCCCACCTCGAGAGTAGGTAAGGTAGCTGGTTTTCGGCATGGACGCCCAGGTCCAGGAGTTGCTGATTATGGAGGCCCCTGCTGCCTGATGTATCTAATGAAGGGAAAGGAGGGGAGGGAAGAGGGAGGTGCAAGGGGGAGGGAGAGGGGGAAGACGAATAGACGAGACCTGGTGTTGCAATTGAGAAAGACATAAAGTTAACACCATCAACAACACCCAGGGAGATAATAACTACAAACCAATTTCCTTCTTCACCCGTCAGGCCTCATGTTTGTTTGTGTCATCCCGCAGAGAGCCTAGTTTTGCTTCGGCCTACTTGACATCCCAATACCTTTCACGGCACCGTTCGACTCACAGGCTCACAGACACAGACTCACAGACTCACAGACTCACGGACTCACAGACACTCCCTCGCAAAAGTACTCACCGCCAGGTATCCCGCCGCCAGGTCTGTCGGCAGCACCATGGTGGCCAACGCGCTGGAGTTCTCCCTCCTAGTCTCATTGGACAGGTCAATGAAGCTGATGAGGGCCTTGGGAGCTGCCCCTGTCGCACTGTCGACAGAAGTCTCGGCGGCCTTGACGTCTTCGGTCAACATAGCCCCCGCCAGACAGCCGCTAACCTGAGTGCCGTGGCCGTCTCGGTCGAACCCGTCCCCTGTAAGCTGCTGGTCCTGTCCGTATGGTACTGCAGTCGTGAAGGGTCCGTCCCGAACCGGCGGGGACTTAATTACGTCATCCTGTTATCAAATGGTGCCGTATGATATTACATAATCTCGCATAATGTCGCATCACGTTACGTCACGTACTTTGTTTCAGGGCGAGAGGTCTGAGCACCTACCCGTCGGATACACCTGAGTAGTAGAATTTCACGAACTACACGTTTCTCCTACATTTTTATATACGGTCAATGACAGCTGTGGTGTCCCGTACTATATCAGGAACACCAGAAATGGGACGAAACTCCAAATTTTCTAAAATGTGCAGCTCGATGAAACTGAAGACCGCAGACAACTTAATGGGGCGGGAGCAACACCCGTGCTAGTGGACTGACCCCTGCAAACCTTCTCGGTGGTGTCGCCAGAGACACGATCCGTTAAGGATGGACCCAGTACCCCAATGACGATAAAGAAGGGGGAAGAGAAGGAGTGGGGAAGAGAGGAAAGGGGGAGACAGGGAAGGGGGGAAGAGAGAAAAGGGTAGAGAGGGAGAGGGGAAGAGAGAGAAGGGGTAGAGGGAGGGGGGAAGAGAGAGAAACAGAAAGAAGGAATCCACGACATCTGTCACACGTGGTAGGGAGCTGAAGCTGTTGATCAATCGGTCCGTTGTCTTCTCACGTCACGTCGTAGATATAAGGAGATGTAAGGACATGAGCACCGCTAATGATCGAATCCGGTCTAACCAAATCCATTCCCAGATCCAAACCCTCAACTCAAACCATGTCGTGTAGGGCCCTCGCATCAGCCCTACCTTTCATAATAGTGTACTGAGCAACCTTCCGGTGGCCGTTTACACGCCAGTATGGCAAACCTTGGACTCTTGGTAGGCTGCTTTCGTTCGACAGCCTGGATGCGTAGACGCCGCGAAAGAAGGGGTCTGTGAAGTAGCAGCTCTCAATATCTAAACCTGTATCGCCCAACTGGAACAAAAGGGTACAGCACCGTGCAATGTCAACAAGACATCTAAAAGCGGGAGCAGGAACAGGAGGGGCTGTCACGACATGGTAGTGAAAATCGTATACAGTACGTGCCCTGCCTCCACGAGGTATGCCGGGGACCAAGCTATGTCTGACAGAGGAGGGTCACGATGACTGCAATTACACGCAAGGGCAAGGGCAAGGGCAAGGGCAAGGGCAAGGGCAAGGGCAAGGGCAAGGGCAAGGGCAAGGGCAAGGGCAAGAGCAAGAGCAAGGGCAAGGGCAAGGGCAAGGGCAAGGGCAAGGGCAAGGGCAAGGGCAAGGGCAAGGGCAAGGGCAAGGGCAAGGGCAAGGGCAAGGGCAAGGGCAAGGGCAAGGGCAAGGGCAAGGGCAAGGGCAAGGGCAAGGGCAAGGGCAAGAGCAAGAGCAAGGGCAAGGGCAAGGGCAAGGGCAAGGGCAAGGGCAAGGGCAAGGGCAAGGGCAAGGGCAAGGGCAAGAGCAAGAGCAAGGGCAAGGGCAAGGGCAACAACAACAACAATAACAACAGCAAGCATGGGTTGTTCGCCCAACTCCTCGTCCAGGCCTTGCCAAACCCTCAAAGTGATAGAGGCGAATAGGACTTCAGCTAGATGAGACGTTCGCTCGCTCTGACAAGGAACTAAAACTTACCCCTAAAACCTCTCCCTTGCCCTGCAGGCCCGCCTTCCAGTACGGCCTGTACGACGCGGACACTTCATCTTCAAACCCATCGGTATATTGCACCTCCGTGAGGTCACCTGGCGGGTGACGTCACCATCAGTACGACATCACGTGACCACGGGCGGGGACTCCCTGCGTTACGGTGAATGCCGATTGGAACCCTCACAGTGCGTTGCTGTGCGTTGGAGGCGTAGCACTGCATGGGAAACGTGGGATCTCACCCATACGGAACCCACACGTTGCAGCCGATGGAGGAGCCGAGGGCCCTGGTGACGAGGGCCTTACGTTTGTGGTTTTGTTGCAGGCCCTGTGCAACCCAGCTGTGCGCGTCGGGCGGCGTGGTTACGCCGGTCCCCGGTCCCCAGCCCCCGGCCTCCAGCCTTCCGCCGCCCCCAGCCTTCTCCCTTCCTCCCTCAGCCTACATCCCAATCCCCAGCTTTTACCCGAACCAACGGCTGGGCCCTTCTCAACCTTCCGGAAATTCCAAGTCACCGCCTCCAAAGGCAATGCCCTCCCTCACGCACGGTAGCTAACGCCAGCATCGTCTTGCATGTTGCCGGGACTAGATAAGGGGCCCCGTCTAAACCCCCGGCCCCTTTGACCAGCGACATCTGCGCTCGCTGCCCTGCCCAGCCACCTCCATGGTCTCCGAACAGAACAAAGCTGCCAGCCAAGCAAGCCACGTCCCCGTTTCCCCGCAGCCCCACCTGAAAATGGGATGCGGCCCAGAGAATACGGCCGGACCCCACCAATCCTAGATTGCCAGCCCGCACCAAATAACTCAAACACTCAGTCAAGGCTTGGAATATCGTTCGTCAACGCGGTTGGCGGCATCAGCGTCTTCCTGGTCGATCGTCTGTGTCCCTTCCGTCCATGAATCAGTGCATTCCTTTCTTTTGAAACGGCAAGTAATAAGCAACTACCGTCGTAGTTTTGCCAACACAAGAACACAAACGCAAGCACAGCCAAGAACAATCAACTATGCATACCAGAAGAATGGTTAATTACGTTGATTGCATTTGCCATTCACGAGGCCCACAAGCACTTGATAACGCCTACATACGTCCACGATACCCACCTGTCTGTATGAGGATGCTGGAGAGACCGTTGTTGGACTGCACATTAAGCAACGGCGTCAAGAACTTCACTTCGGGAAGCCCCGCCAAGAAGATCAGCCCCGCCGCCAGGTCCTGCAGAGGAAAGCCATCCGAGCAGGCAGACCAACAACACTGACTGGCAGGAAGACAACCAGATGCAGGCGTCCAGTCAAGATCATGGAAACATTCCTGGTCAGGGTCTTCATAGGGGTTTTAGGGTTTGAGGTTTTAGGGTTTAGGGTTTACGACTTAACGAAGCTGACGAAGCTGACGAAGCTGACAAACTGGGCTTGTGCATTGGAAAAGATGACAACAAGAAGACACAACTGAGTTTTGAGTGACGAAGGAATGGTCCTCTCTCTTTCTCAGGGAGCTACGTAACCTGAGCACTACGTATGCGGTGTTCCTGACGATGCTATCTAGACACCTGCACCCCGCTGCGGGTTTCGCATGCTTGAGCTCTGACCTCTTTGCAGAAGAAGATTGACAATCGCCGCACATCGTCCACAGTCTCCTTGAGGGGGGCCACTACTACCGGCTGGCAGTTAGCCTTTCGTCGGCTACTGCCGCCCTGTAAGGGCGGTGTATTCGCTACTGCCGCCGCCAGCTTACGCGGCCACTCCTGCTCTGCCTCCTGTAACGCCTCAGCTGCGATTCCCGGCTGCAGCTCCACGAGCACCCCGTACTGGGGTGATGAGGTTTCTGACTCTGAAAGCACCCGAACACTGCCCAGCAGCCTACTGACCGCCTGCTCCAAATCCAGCCGTTGTGCTGGGTCCGGTGCAGCAGTATTGCCCGGGTCGCTGCTGCTGCTGCTGCTGCTGCTGCTAGCCGCAATCAACGTCTGCAACTCCGCCGCAATCTTCAGGTTCGGGTCACATTCGGCCTGTAAGGATTGGTTGGGAGTTTGGGGGGCAAACGGTTTCTGAACAACCTGGGAGATCTGGGACCAGAGTGTCCATGTGGTCCCTCCCCTTTTTATACCTCATACCTAGCATTCAGGATCCGCGCAGATTTACGTTCGCACCCACAGACACAGACACAGACACAGACAGACACAGACACAGACACAGACACAGATAGACAGACAGACAGACAGACAGACAGACAGACAGACAGACAGACAGACAGACAGACAGATAGATAGATAGATAGACAGATAGATAGATAGATTAATGCACACATATATAGGGATTGAATGGGCATATACAGTGTCAGACATACAGGTACACTTGTGCGTATACAAACATCTGCTGAGGCTCACCAGCTCGGCCCCGTGTTCGAAAGCCACTTGGAACGCCACATCCCTCCTGGCGGAGACCATGACGTTATTCTCAGGGATATAAGACAGAATGCTCGCTTGCCTGTCCTGTAGCCCTTTCACGATCCGCTGACCGTGCGTGGCATCCTCGTAAGATACGATGAATGCGCGCCGGAGCCTGACATCACCCCACAAATGGCCCGGTGGTACTGCGCCGAAGCGGGACGTACCACTGGAGATAAATGTAGTGTCAGCAGCTGCAGCTGCGACTGTGTCATCGACTTCTGCTTTGGATACGGGTCTGTGTGGGCAAAACCGGTGGGCGCGCAGTTACATACTGCGGTAGGCGCACGTCGTACTCAAGGCCTATTCCAAACATGCATCGGGCTGACGATCAATAGAATTAATATTATAATGAGGTACTTCAAATATTACAGCAAAACAGGCGCGGATGTATGCGCAAGCATTTGATTCATCAATGCATAACCGTACGCGCTGTCCGAACCCTCCCAGTCAACACCTTAGTTCGACTTGTCCAGTGGAAAATACAAGAACTTTAGCATAGGAATTCAGGGCCAGAAGCGCCCACGCCAGTGTACAAGCTGGAAACGCGAATAAAAAAATGTTCCAGGCTGCCATATTTATGCGTCTTAAGCTTCACGTGTAAAAAACATATGCAATTGTAATCAAGGCTGATTGTTGAAAGAGCACATACGTTATAACAACAAGCAACCAGTTGTACGAGTGACGTGAAGGTTTTGCGCCATAGATCCGAAAACAGCCATATGGTTTTACTTTGTATAAAATCCCAAATAAATAGAGGTCAAATGGGAGCTTCTTAGGACAATTCAAGCAGTGATGTGATGTGTTTACGAGTATACGGGGAAAGCTCACCGTTGGCTATTCTAACAACGGTACGGCTATATATTGGAGGGCGCGTATTCCGATCAAGTACGAATCTCACATCAAACATTGGACTGTGCGGTGTTTGCATCGTTTGCGAACTCGTAACGTGGCCATCTGACATACGTTGCCCTGTGAGTAATTATTATAACCAAATGCGCCCCTCGATATACATACATGAATCAGGCGTCCATCCATCAGACTAGATACGTTGAGATTAGAAACTTTATGTAGCAAGCTCTTGCACTGTCGAGAGTATTATTTGCCGGACAGTCGCACGGGCAGCATTTGTGACAGCCCTGGAGTAAAAAAGAAATGCAGGCAAGTGCGATCGCAAACGTGTAATCTCATGACGCATTTTAGCCAAGGTCGCTCGATGCTGTCTGCGAACGCCGACTTGCTCGACAATTCACGAATCAAAAGAACCCAAGAAGACCTACAGAAGCAACGTTTCCGCGAAATAGCCACGATCATCTGGAGTGATGCCTAGGAATAAATCCTTATAACGCCGCATGTCGAATACACCCGCCGTTCCGTTAATCAGAAGCTGCTGTGAAGCTATGATTGCTGCTGATAGGCCACCAGCCATATTGACTCAACCCGTATTGCCCTGCTTGCATTAATGGTCGTTATTCTCCTATTTCATCGTAGTCGTTAGGGTCCCATGGCCTGCATATGCCTATGTAGATAAAAAGCATGGGTACAAAATCCTCAAAACATTTACCTCACTCCATGCCATGGCCCACCTCTCGTTAAATCCCCTGAGATACCTCGGACTGGGAACGGCTGAATAATGGGCATTAATGTTATAAGGCTACAAGGCTCAAAATGAACATGCTGTAATTCGTTGCAGTTATTTGCATATTGTAGCGATGGTTAGTTGTCCTTCACCCCTCACATCATCGGAACACCATACGCCCGTCGATGCCAGCAATGGACGACCTTGTGCGATTTGACCGGCCCTTCTCTCAGTCCGCGTCTGATGAGATGGAATTGCGACAGCCAAGGGCAGTCTTGCAGGGATCTGAACGTCCGCGCCTTCTTTGATACATAATCTTTGGCAGATTCCTGGCGGCGGTGCTGCCCCTTGCTGCCCAGGTATGATGGCGGAACCCGAATCAGGTCATTAGTAAATGGTAATTAGTCATTGGTCATGTACGAGCGTTTCATCGCAAAGCCTTCTCTGTACGTGAAATAGAGACGAAACACATGGCAGCTGACAGGCAGTAAGCTGCGCTGTTGGGTTGTGCACCAAACCTGACTCGGCACCCTTGTATGACCCCAGAGCCTGCGGGTCACCAACGGTCGCAGCGGGCGCTGTTGAAGCCTGCGTCTACACCGTTGCGTCCACCAGGACCGCCCCTTCGCCCCTTCTTCGAGCGGCCTGGCCAGAACCCGACAGCCAGCGCTCATTACCTCTTTATCATATACACCGTCTAACACCCGTTGCAGCCAACGCTTGGCCTGAGCCTGACCGGCTAATGACCTGTGAGGCACCCTGCACCAACCCCAAGGGGATGGCCATTTAATTCTACTCTCTCCGCACCCAACTAACAAATTGAAAACCTCTTACGGGCGGTAGGTGTAACCACAGCCAGTTCGCATCCAGTGCCCGTGCTTCACAACTCCCCACGCTTTTCCACGTCCAGATGAAGATGGCATCTGCAACGTCACCCACTAACATCTAAACGCCCTAATAAGCGCCTTTCCAGACCTTAAGAGCAGGCAGGCAGTATGCCCCTTCCCCTGACGAGGTTGACATACGAAGGCCTCCCTCGTAGATGCCCAGGGCGCACTATGAAACACGACACCATATTTCAACGTGTCGAAGACTATATGCCTATAATGACGCAGCGACAAAAACGGTCACGCGGGCAGGTTCTCGCCCAGCTAGATGCAATAAAGAAAGGGGGAAGAGGGGTACTCAGTGCGTTTACCGCATCACTACCTACGTAACAGTGCTACGCGAAGGCCCCCCCACTTACTGTAGGTACATGTCATGCAGCAATACAGGTACAAACAACCGTGCGCGGGCAACTATGAGTGCACAAGCGCTGCGGCCTACACACAGCACTGTGCGCGTGTGTGAACGAACAAGCGCATACACGCGTGCACATGGGCAGGCTAAGATACAAATGTCTTCACATGTTGGGGCAGCCTGACAAGTGGCCAAGTCCAAGGGACATCGACTTCGACTCGCAACATCAACAGCACATATACCCGCTCCACTTCAGCGACAGTCCATGCTTAGATATGTGTCGCTCACAGACATGCATTGCTCCAGGGACGACAAGACCCCGCTGCAGAGGCCGCCCACGATACAAACACACACACACACACACACATACACATACACATACACATACACATACACATACACATACACATACACAGCACGAATGCAATGAACACGGCCACCACAGCTGTTGCCGCAACACTGCCATGTCCGCAAGAGGAGCACTATCGGCAGGGACAGGGACAGGGACAGCATCGCGAGAACTCCGCCGTCCGAAAAGAGGATGTGAACGCGCTCTCCGAAACCGGAACCGACACATGTCGATTGCACTTATGGCTCTCAACCTCAGTTCTGTAGTAAACACGCCACCTTCGCTAAATTACTACGGCGTGCAAAATCCTATATTTGCATGCGCCAGCCGGTCGCAGTGGGGCGCATGCCAGGGCTAGGGCGTTGCTGGCCAGTGCTTCAACTAACTCACGCATATAGGACACCCCTACCGGGGACTCCATCGACTTGTAAGGGCACCCCTGCATCGTCTTGCCGCTGTAATTGGATGCTGCAGTTCCCATCCAGTGCCTGCACCTCCCCTCTAACACGGCCAGAAATCCCTACCCTTGTTATAAAAGAACTAGTTCTGCAAGATGGCGGCTCCAGTCAATCATCCGCCCCAGAAATAGGAACTCGCTCCACTGGCACCTCTGCACCTGCAACCCTGCAGTTCAGGAACGCGAGGTCTTGTCGCAACCTCTTGACCATCAGCGGCCAGCGCTGACTGCCGCCCGCCGCCATAAACCACTGCAGGATGTGCATGCCCAGGCCTAGTAGAAGCAAACAATGTTCGTCCACCCTGACCTGATCAATGGAAATATCTGCACCGCCGCTGCCACACCCTCTTCCATCAGAAGCAGTCCTGAGCTGCTGCAGCTGCTGCTGCATTGGCCGCGCCCGCCTTTTTTGCAGCAGCATTTTGCAGAAAGAAACCCAAATTCAATATGAGCTTCCTGAGTTCGACCGGGTAGGCGCCGCCATCATGGCCGGCGGTTGCAACTTCGATTGCTGGAAAGGCAGCGAATTCGGCAGCGAATTCCGGCCGATCAAGGTATTTGCACAAGGCGTGGTTAAATTCCTCTTGCAGTGCTTAATCATCCAGTAACAGCAGCGACGCCAGGCCCTGCACGGGGCTACAATCCTTGGTGCTGTCCCTCACGCCCACCAAGAGCAGCGGAGCTCCAACACCCTGACATTGACCACGGCCAGGTAGCCACCGCAAGTGCTGCTTGCGGGCTCGCCAGCCGTCACAGCTGCCGTACCCCCCACACCAGCAAGCGGTTAATGCCAGCCTATGACTGCTGATGCCCTCAGCGCCGCCGCAACAGCGCTCACCAACGGCGGTCTTACTGGCATCCGGCGCGAGTTACTGGCATCGATGACTTCAACGGGCAGTTGAAGTGCCCGGACGATCTCTTGAACACTTATGGTTCCGTTATCTCTGGTTGGGCCGCCGCAGTCCCAAAAGGCACTGCTTCCGGGATGGCTATTGCAGAACTCGCACGGAACCGCGACCTTGTCAACAGCAAGGGGGGTTCCTTGGAACGGGGGCCCTTCAACATCCATGAACGGGCTCCGGAACCGTCGAACATCAACCACTAGCTGCGGAAGGGAAGTTGGTGGAGCGGCAAAAGAAATAAATAAATAAATAAATAAATAAATAAATAAATAAATAAATAAATAAATAAATAAATAAATAAATAAATAAATAAATAAATAAATAAATAAATAAATAAATAAATAAATAAATAAATAAATAAATAAATAAATAAATAAATAAATAAATAAATAAATAAATAAATAAATAAATAAATAAATAAATAAATAAATAAATAAATAAATAAATAAATAAATAAATAAATAAATAAATAAATAAATAAATAAATAAATAAATAAATAAATAAATAAATAAATAAATAAATAAATAAATACATAAATAAATACATAAATAAATACATAAATAAATAAATAAATAAATAAATAAATAAATAAATAAATAAATAAATAAATAAATAAATAAATAAATAAATAAATAAATAAATAAATAAATAAATAAATAAATAAATAAATAAATAAATAAATAAATAAATAAATAAATAAATAAATAAATAAATAAATAAATAAATAAATAAATAAATAAATAAATAAATAAATAAATAAATAAATAAATAAATAAATAAATAAATAAATAAATAAATAAATAAATAAATAAATAAATAAATAAATAAATAAATAAATAAATAAATAAATAAATAAATAAATAAATAAATAAATAAATAAATAAATAAATAAATAAATTCTTTGGAGCTCGCAGCTCGCAGGGGTACCAAATGGACATGGCGACAGGCTAAGAGCATCACAAGAGGGTGATGGCAGAGAGGCCGAGAACAAGTTCAACCGAGGACAGGAAGAAACGGCCCCACTGAAAGACTTCACCCACAACTCACGCTGCAGCCCTGGCCCTCTCCAGGTCGAACGTGGGAGTGCAAGACCATTAGTGTGTGCTGCGCAGCTTACAAACCTCAAAACATTGCGACCTCTTCTGAACGAAGGGCCCCAACCATGCTAAACGAAGAGTCAAAGCCATTTCCTCCACCGTCCACCGTTCCCGCTTTACGGCGTCCCATCCCGTCTGCAGGGTCTCTCCCTCTCCCTCACCTCGATGCAACCCCGCCGCACATACACGCGCTCCAGTTGCTGCCCAGCCGCCGCCACCACTGCCGCAATGCGCTCCCGGTAACCATCCTGGATCAGCTCAGGATGTGCACCCTCGCCAGAAATCTTTATCCGCGTGGACAACAAACGAGTCCAGGCGACGTAACGTGGAGCACATTGGCTTTGGGCCGACAACGCATCAATGCCAGGCCCCGCCGTCGCCGCTGTCAGTGTTCCTCTCGGAGCTTGAACCGCCAGCGGCAACAATCTCCGAAAGATCTGCTCTTCGCTCTGAGCGCCTTCTACAGGCTGGACGAAGGGAGCAGGGCCCATGGCAGAGGCCGAGCCACTGCATGCACTGCCCCCATTACGTCCGGCTTCTGGCCCGGCTATTGCGGTGGTAGGAATCGCCACTGTCGTTGACACCGCCACAATGGTGGATATGACTGGGGTGGAGCAAGTCGCGGTGGCAGCCAGTCGTCCGCGTGTGCCGATCGGTATGACATCACGCAACGGCCTTAGCGGTACTGCATAAAGGCTGCGCGAATTGCGGCTATCCCTTGCATATGTTGGATTTGCGACGGGTGCGTTGATTAGGCTGGCTATGACTGGTGGCGCACCTGCAGTCACAGGGGGTCCCACCCCAGTCGCATGGGCCGCTGATCTGCCACCGTCGATGTCGGCTACAGTCACAGACGAAGCCTCACGCCTCCCGGTCACGGCTCCAGGAACCGTGACGATAGCTCTGAAGTTATTGAGGGGAGGAGCGCGAGCATCCGAAGTTTGCTGTCCTTTGGAGTCTTCGAGGGTGCTGGCGCAGCCATCCTCGTCATGATAGGGCTGAGAAGGGGACAGGTTAGGTACTCGAAAATCGCCAGGCTTGTAGCCCTGCTGCTGCTGCAGCTGCTGCTCCTCCTTCTGCTGTTCTTGTCGTTCCTGCTGTTGCACTCTACAACTCTCTTTGCTCGGAAGATGCTGCTGCGTTCGCTGTTCCTGCTGTGGATGATGAGGCCGCCGTTCCTGCTGCAGCTCCCGCCGCTGTCTGTCCTCGTGTTCATATCTGCTGTAGTTGCGATGGCTGCCAGATCCTCCCAGCACCTACTCGTGCCTCCGTCCGCCGGTCCTTACAGCCGCCGCAATTGGCTTCCTTAGGTGATGCCAATGGTTTGCATAAGTGTGCAAACCTTCGCTGTCCAGCCTGTGACCCGGCCATTTCCGCCACCATCCTGTTGGCCGCACCCGCCGGCAGCATTGCCAGCGCCACGCCTCCAGCGCCAGCAGCACGGCATTCCCAGCGGCCTCTCTAAAACGGATGCAAGACATCCTTTCCGACATGGGGAATTGCAGCCGAACGTAAGAAACGGTAAGGACCGTGAGGCACAGCAGCGAGGCAACCGCATACACGACCCCGAGGCGCCCGGCCTGGCCACGGAGGAGGGACGGGCGATGGAGGGTACGTAGGTGTTCATTAGGCGGGTGTTAGCCCCCCAGAACGGCACATTCATAGGTGGCTGAGCAGGTTCCACGCTAAGGAACGCTCCAAGTACCAAATGCTGAGGGCTCGCTGTTGGGGTTGAGGAAACATTGAAACGTCAAAAAGATCACGGGCTGCACGCGCTGCATTATTGTAAGCAGCATATCGGCTTGCGTGTCTAGAAAATTCAGCATCAAGGAGAGACAGGCTAACACCAATCGAGCCTTAATGATGCAAAAGTCCCATGTGATCCACACGGCACCTCCTTTGAGGTTTTACACTGCTCTGTACGTCAGGTGGGGATGTGACGTGATGAATCCAACGCGCTGGAAGGCGGACCTAGGCCACTTTGGGGCACTTCAAAGTGCGGATGTTTGCTGGGGAGGGGCCTGCAACAACAGCAGCAGTGGCCTTGGTATCAATACGCCAAGAGTGGTAGGCATTTAATGGTCGGCAAGAACGGGGCGACGGGCCACAGCAATGGCGCCGGCCTGCTTACTTCTCTTGACACGCCGTGTGCCCTATCCTCCTCTTTGGCCATGCCTAACACCGTCGCCGCCGCCACAGTCACAGGCTGTCACAAACTGTGTTGTGCGGACAGAGTGCTTTGGTTATGGGGGGAACAACGTAAACTTCGCCATCGCGAACGGTTCTTACAAATGAGATCGCATTACTTCGCAGGAAGTGACGTGACGGCCGCAGCTTGAGCTACACCACAACACCGGCGTCACTTCATCTTGCATATGGCTCTCCTGTGGCCGTACATAACTTTCACAGAACTATATGCACATAAACTCTCAACGCCAATACTACTTCGGCGATGCTTTGCAACAAAACTTCATCTGTGGGCTTAGGGCGCCATGGTGAATTGCCAATTATACGGCGTTACAACACACATAGGGATTGGGGTGTGACGCGGCTAAGGAACCTTCCTTCACAAAGATCGTATGCGACGTGCACAGAAGGGTACGCCCCCTGTGATAGCACGCTTATGGGCACGTCGTGTTATGACAAATCTTATCAGGCGTGGCGAGCCGTTCGAAGCTGGACCTGCATCTGGACCTCAGGCGTCGGTTCTATAGTGCCTAAACACTCCAGCACCGGCAAACCCGTCTTGACTGTGGAAAATCGAGCCACGGGAACTGCTTTGTGTTCGAACATGTTCGGCAAACAAGGCCGAAGGTAGCATTGCAATAAGTAGCGTAGCTAAAGGAAAGAACATGCATAGGCTTCACAGTCATGGAGGGGTAATGTGGGGATAGTATAGCACACTATACGGACTCAAAACGCTCATCCAGTGAAGCCGGGTGTTTCCTCCATAGGCCCTTTCCTCCGGCCGTGCAATATTTCTCACCTCTCTGCAATGCCAACTTGGGACACACAGCAGGACCGCAAACTGCAGTCCTTGCCTTCTCCTCGCTGCTCCAGCGCCAACGTGATCAAGTGACGATGCAACCACAGCGACGAGTGCAGTTTGCACCCCATCCGAAATAGAAACAAGGCGGACGTTTGCAATCCGACTTTAATCGATCTAACGTTTACTGCAACTAACGCATATGAACTGGATCGAGCGCTTTGGGATATAACTCCCAAGGCACCATGCAACGTGTTCCTTTGCACATCATTGCCACGGGCGAGAACCATGCCCAGGGGTTAGAATACTATGGTAGGCGGCTAGTCCGGTGCCTGACGCGGTAAGCAGGAATATTCAAAAATGACATATCAACTGACGACCGGCCGTAATAAGATCGATAAGCTGTACCATGAATCATGCAAACCGGGTAGGCCCTTCCACAATGAGCTACCCAAGCCAACAGGGGACACAATAAAGGTTCCAACCACCACACATGGAAATGAAGTTTTCGTTATGTTTTCGAAATGACGTGGTCCTTACCTTCAATCAAAATCTGCAAGGTTACACTGCTGTGATCGTTAAGAAGTGATACCCCTGCCTGCACTTGCCAAACAAACAGTAGAAGGAACTGCGGGGCGTGCATTGCACGATCCCGACTACCACCACCAGCACTATCAGCATTACCACCACAATCGCTACCAGCAGCACTAACTACCAGTACTAACTGCCAGCACTGCCAGCACCAGCACCGGCACCACCACTACCAGCACTGCCAGCACCACCACCACCACGGCCGGTAGTCCTCGCCAGGGCACACCTTGTGATGCAGAGAGCTGCTGTTTTCGGAAGCCGATGAGCGTCGCCGCAACGCAACTGGAAATCACGCTTCCAAACAGATAATCACGCAAGCCAGTGCAGGGACCACTTGACAGAAAATATGACATGAGCACTGAGAAAGTCCCGGATGGTTGATGCCGCTGCCCGACAGCTTGCATGCCAGCGTGGAGGGCGGCGTCAACCGCAGAACACATGAAGTTCCTCCATGCACCGCATATGCTATCCACCATACCGTGTGCAACCGGCCGCTATAAGCCGGGGATATGGAGGTGCTAAAATCGCATATTTCAAAACATGGAAAATCACGCCATCCTATTTGCGCTACTTTTTGTACTTCACGCCACGCCATGCTAAATACAGCCTCTGACCATGGCTTGCGCCCGTTCCGATGACATAAGTGACTGCCAACCTGCACATATTATGCATTTTCTTTAAGACTTGCTTTTGTTGCCACCCATCCAACCCAGCCAGATAGCCCCCGCACCTTCATGGGGTAATTCTGCCCTGAATTTTGATAAATGACTCACATGACTTCAAAAGTTGATATCGTTACGAACGGGCCCCGTTTCGCTAGTCCTGACAGGCAGACTTCTTGCCACATGCCGGAGTGAGCGCCATCGTGACACGGCGCCCAGACCGTCTGTGGGACGTAGGACCTCGGTGTACGTGCCAGCCCTAATCGGCCTTTCTCTGAGTCTCGCGTCGCGCACGTCGATGGTACTGTGTGAGCAACACTGCGTGAAGAAGCAGGTTGGTTGCTAATGAGCAGCCAGCCAAGAGAATTGCGTAAGGCATGGCGGCCAGGACGCTGTCGTAGCCGCTCACCCTCAAACATACGGCCAAATGGGCGGGTATCCGGAGGACCGCGAGCAGCAGCGCGGTTGCCGGCATGATCTGCGAGTCGAAAGGGGGGGCGTACGCCACGTGGCAGTGCACACATTAAAAGTGCGTGCAGGTCGCGCGTATACTTGCGACGATAAGGTGGCAAGTTACTTTCCCAGGTCACATCGTGAGACGCCATCCCACCCGTAGTGACATTCAATCTGGGCCCTCAGGTTATCGCCCTATCACCATCTGTTGCTTTCTTCCAAAATCAGGCGCAGGACTCACCACCACCGTGGCTGACATCACGACGCCTTCACCCATCATCACCGATGTGCCGCGCTGATGATATGCCGCAATGGCCGGCGGGGGCGTCCAGCCCAATCCCAGCAGCATCAATCCAAGGCAGAATGACAGGTATCGTGGCACCATGCAGGCGCGCACCAGCCGCCCCCAGGCCGCTCGCGGCATCAGCGGCCGCGTGATCGTGGACAGCAGACTGGCACCCAGGGTGACCAGGCAGGGTGCCACGTGAGCTAGGAAGTGCAGCGCAGGCCGCTGCTGCCACTGCGGCTCCTCCTGCCAGGTGCGCAGCACAATGCTGCCGATGGATAAGAAGAACATGACATCCCTGCGCCACGCAAAGGGTGAAGAAAACTACAGTAAAATTTAAGAGTAATTCGCTGGTAAGATCTCCCTCCGATGACCCTAAGTTCCATGACCTTCATGTATGTTTTGCATTACATCCACAGCGGAAAGACCTGTGCGGCATCAGGTTTGCTCAATCTCCCAAACACAGATATTGACAAACCCGTCACGGTTTACCCACCCAGCCCAGCATGACGTGGCCCTCATGCCCCCAGCAATCCCAGATCCACTACCCACAGGACGGGAGCTTGCATAGCACAGTACTGAGTGAGAAAGTTTTGGTAGCCAGGATCATTCAGGCTTCCATAGACGTCGTGCGAAAACGCTCGCGCTTGTGCAGCCCTTCGAAACAAAATCCGCAGCGATGAAGATGTGCTACGAGCTGGTGGTTTTTCAGCCTCAGGCTTCTCAGCCTTGGTTGCAAGATGAGCCCATGCAACTGGAAGGGATTTCGTGGCGCTGCCAATGTCGCTGCCATCGCTGGAACCGCCATCCCCTTCCAAAGCCGTGCCCGCCTCATTTGACGAGACCAATCGGCTTTGCAGCTTGCGCTGCCGTCCTGATGCCGGCCCAGAGCCTGTGCTCTCGTTAGGGCCGCTTTCTTGAGACTGGTCGTTAGCGGCACTGACAGGGTGCCCCTCGGGGGTGCTATCGCCGCGTCCACTGCTGCCATTATTTTCGATGCTCGTCATGGCCAAACCATCACCGCCACTGCTGACGGTCCCGCCCACATGAGGGTCTTCTCCGTCAACTCCAGTCCTCGAATCCAACCCGTCCGGGCATTCCTGTGGGCCTCCCTGTAGCCAGTCGGAGATGGCCTCCAGGTCTCTGCGCAGACGTGCCATGGTGCCAGGCCACATCTCCGAGTGCGCCCCACAGAGCCAACCGTGCAGGTGCTGACCCAGCTCTTGGAGCTCAAGAAGCTCATCACACGCGCGCGGTAAGGTCTGGCAGTCTCCAGTGGCGGCGGTAATTGCGCGCTGCGACACCCCTCCCAAGAAGACGCCCATATCGATCACAAAGCCCTCGAGCTCCTCAGTATGCGTGGATCCATTTCCATCTGAGGTGCCCCCGGCGCTGATTACCTCCGCCGCGACCAAAGGGTCGTCCACGAGCAGCACAGGCACTGGTCGTGAGTGGCGGAGCCCCTCCGGCGCAGCAGGACAATGTGCCTGCAGCAGCAACAAGCCCGCGCCGGGCGGTACGCCTTGGATACGGCATATGCCAGAGAACAGGCAGCCCTCACCGCAAAGCGCTGCACCATCCCTGTTTGCACAGCCGCCACCGTTGTCGACAACATTGCCGGCTTGATTGTCCTGGCCAACCTCAGAGTCTACTGCAACATCTGATCTTGGCGCTATGTCCGGGTCGCTATTGCCTTCAGTAGGCCTGGGCGCCGTCCACAACACGGCTGTTTGGCGCTCTCCTGTTGCTGCATTATGTCCCGTTTGCGTGGAGACCGCTGCGGCCCCTTGTGAGATCATAGGGCTGGGTCCGGGATCACCGCCTTGAGGGCAGCCGATGTGGGTCGCTGCGTTGAAGACCGGAATGGCGCCCCATTCTGGATCCACGGACAATAACGTACCACCCACACGCGCTGAAAGAAGCGGCGGTTCCGGAGCAAACTCTCCTATACACTGGCATGGCCACCATATGTGCACCGCGAAAGTGGCTGTGTCACCCCGCTCCAGTTCCACCGCTCCTGTGACCGCTGTTGCTGCTGTCGTGACTGGACATGCGGAGGCAAATGTGGTGAAACAGCCTGGAGCTGAAGTGCTGTTGCCGGCCGTCTTCGATGGCAGGTCATTGTCCATATGCTCACTCACTGGCCCAGCTGTCCATGAGCCGGCTGGCACAGGGGCACATGCTGCACATGGCCAAACAGATAGCATCGGACCCGCGGTCGATTCCTCGGCCTCGATACTACTGCCCGTTGCCACTGCCACCGCTGACATTGTCAGTGGCGATCCGATGGCAAAACCCTGGCTACTGCGGCGGCCACCATTGGCATCGCTGACGTCATCGTCGGCTTGGGACGCTATGGAGCGAGCCATTGCCGTGTCTGCATCTGGCAGCTGCCAAACCTCGGCAGCATGCTGCCTACTGTTTGATGGATCCGGCGGCAGCAGCAAAGATCGCACGAGCTCATCAACCGCGCGCCGTCCAACATGACTGCGGGGCTCTGCTGGACCGGATGCTGAATCTGCCGCCGTCGCCAGTGGCGAACTGGCGGCTCCTGATGACTGCGTGTCAATTATCAACTGGGTTTGCAGGAAACGGGGTGCTGTATTAATTGGGCTCAATAAGAGGGGGTTTCAGATGTACGCCAAGCGCCGGGCGTCACGCTATTGCCACGTAACGTTCCTAACCTCCACCTTTTTGCAGGTGTCACCCGCTGCCAGGAACATGAAGCCAGCCACGAAACACGAACCAAGCCTCTGACCTAGGGTTTCGGTCGGTGGGTTACCTTCCTACTTGTGACTGGAAGGCTGCACAGCAACATCTGCATGGCACTATGTAGCAAGAAATGCAATGTTCCCAGCGGGCCAAGCAACAGAAACTAGATACCTAACACAGCTAGTCGCCTTGGGAGAAACACTCCACCGTCCACCGTTCCCGCTTTACGGCGTCCCATCCCGTCTGCAGGGTCTCTCCCTCTCCCTCACCTCGATGCAACCCTGCCGCACATACACGCCCTCCAGTTGCTGCCCAGCCGCCGCCACCACTGCCGCGATGCGCTCCCGGAAACCATCCAGGATCAGCTCAGGATGTGCACCCTCGCCAGAAATCTTTATCCGCGTGGACAACAAACGAGTCCAGGCAACGTAACGCGGAGCACATTGCAGGCTTTGGGCCGACAACGCATCAATGCCATCCCCCCCAGTCACCGCGGCTTGCCTATACAGGTGAACAGCGGGCTTCTGGTACCCCCCGCATCCGCGAGCGTGTACCCTGGTCCGTGGCATATGAATGGAAGCTGAAGCAGTAGTGGTGCTGCCATTATTGTCGTTGCTGCACGTGGAGCGGCATGCCCGCCAAAACCAGGACGGTGGCCTGCAGCCCCGCGAACCGCCAAGCCACATGCAGAAATGTTCTTCCCAAATCATATGTTGGATCCTTTTGGCCGCGGACAGTATCAATAAAAAATAGCATTTGGTGGATGGAGGACGGACCCTCGCTGCGGTTATTGTCCATAGAGCTTTGCTGGAAAGGGAGGGTAATGACGGCTGCAATGAAGAGGGCGAGCTCCACTTGTACGCCAGACAACAGAACGTGAACATGAGGAACACAGTGAAAGCAAGTTCCGATGTGCATCGCGGAAGCATCTGCATGGTGGAAAGGGTTCGACTTCCTGGGTGTTCGAAAAAGAGTACGATGACGGATGTGGTCAGATCAGACTAACAGACTAGGTGCTGGATGCATTTGCATAATGCATAAGACAAAAACGAATAGGTTCCAATTGCTGCGCCTTCGCGTCTGATTGCGAGGAATGTCGCAATGCCGCAGGGTCTTATGCAAAAGCCTGAACGCCGTCATGTCCGGAGCCCTGTTTGGCAGCATCACGACAGCGATGGCAACTCGCTGCCTAGGAAAGGGAGGAAAGCCCCAAGGGGTCTGGAGCAACAGCTGGATAAGCAAAGCACTGTTTGAATGGTACTTTACAGGCCCGAGCTCCAAACCTAAACGCGGGGCAAAACTGCCCCAAGCAGAAGCCACGCGACCATCTCGTGCGTCCAAGGCGCTTGCGGGCATCATGAAGTCCTATCTAGTTGAATACACATAACGTCTTTTCGTTGTTTCAGTAAACGGGAGTGTACAGTGCTTACCTCCCCAACAGTGGCCTGGCTGGCAACCCCGTTGTCTAATGACAGCCTGGATACCTTCGCAGCACACATACTTAGAACAAGTGATATGAAAATGGAGGTTGTTGGGTATAGGATGCTGCGCGCCATCCGAGCGTAAGGACGACAAGAACGGGTATCATGTAGCAGTTAGTAATAATTCATATCATGTTTTAGCGAAATTAGGAGGAACGATATCATTCGCATCCCTTGCACACGGCGTCTGCGAGATTTTGTAACTGTAACGTAGCCTTAACAGAAAAACAAAAATGTTAATTCATATTCTATTGATATTGCGTCAACATGACACTCAGACCGTTGCAAATGGCACAATCGGCTTCGGGTGCTTATGTATGACCTACATTCTACAACGCATCCGTACTACGCCCAGCGGCTGTATGGAGCCTACTTCCAGTGAAGACTTCCTAACCGTTGAAATAATTGTAATCAAACGGTCCAGCATACAATTATAACCGCAGCTGTGGATAAGAAGGTTGAGTTTACGGCTGGTCAGGCCTCCCCACGGTCCTTGGGAACGCTGGGGAGCGGGCCGCAATCATGGGGCAGGACTGGCGCCGTGTCACAAGAATCAGCAACGTCGTGGGAGAATTTGCACTATGCTTACTTAGAAAAATCATACATGACACGCATAGCTCTTAGGGTTTTAGGGTTTTACCCTAACCACTGCACCTGACCCTTAATGCATCACATTCACCTGAATGGGCGCTCGTCCAGAGAGCATCAGTTCGGAAACGGCACTACGTAAGGTTACGTATACCGCACGCACCAGCACCTTGACAGGCACTGTGCATTTCCAAAAGCACTCCAATCACATAATTGCTCATTGATCGCAGCTCAAGGCGGAAACTCTTAGCGTGTGGACCACCTTTCCTTTCGTTTTCGCTTCTTTCACATTTCGCAAATGTTACATTCTTGATCCAGCCCAGTCCTGTTCGGGAATAACAGCAGTTCGGAAACCCCCGCAGCGAATGCGGATCCCTTACTGCCGTGGTTGTTGGCTACCATGGATGATACCAACAGTGTACCCTCCTCCCAAAAGGAGCCACCCTTCACCATCCATCACGGCATCCATCAATCTATCCAGGACCATTTACACTCACACTCAGTCACCACTCAGCCGCCAGCGCTCATGCTTAACCCGAGTCCGCCAGCAAAGCCTCGTGTTATCATACAGTGTTCAAGGTCTGACATGGAAGCACGATTTCGGCAGCGCCTGGCGCCCTTCGCATTTGAACCGGTGGAACTGGTGGTGGAAGAGGGGCCCATGCAGGGCCCCGCAGGCGTGGCTGGGCTCGGGGGCATCAGGTGTTGCTTCTTCAATGGGCACAAAACCAGAGCCGCGAACAGGCGAAGTTGCGTAAAACTGGTATTGGCAACGGCAACGAGCCCACATACAATTGAGCTCGAGGAGAAAGGCACCAGCATAGCTCCCAAACCTTTGTGCTTCGTGCTTCAGAGGTGCTCGATGCCTACTTGGATGCATACCATGAGATGCGGTCGCGCCCATGGAGATAGCCAGAGAACAAAATATGACCAAAGGGGCAAGGCCACGGGCGCGACACGGGCCACCTCGGATGAAGACGCCTCTGTTTCACTCCTTGCTCGTACTCTGTTGACAACGTGACCGCGTTCAAAGTGAGCGCGGCGGTTGCTTGCTGAAGAAAGATCCAAGGAAGAACTTCACCAGGTTGGGCCCATGAACACGAACCATGAACACGAACTACCCCATAACGCGCCGACAGGGTCACAACCTGCCATCAGCTTGCGGTGTGCCCACATGTTTACGGCAAGGACCATCATCGGGTCAGTCTCATGCTGAGGCTTGCATGATTTGCTGCTGCTGTAGCAGTCCGTTCTGGCGAAGAAACGCATTCAGGGCATTGACGAACTGCTCGGACCTGCGGCGGTTTGCAATCAGAATCGAGGGTACAATGAAGGAACCCCCAGGAAGTGGAAAGTGGGAAAGAAGGATGGCCGTATCTAGATCGGTGCCATTCAACCACCTCCAGCCTTTTCTCCCCCGTGCTTCTCGCCTTCACAACACCTGGCCTCAGCGGCTCTCCTGACCGGATCTCGCCTCACGTAAATCCTAGACCAAAAGCGGCATCTAGCTCATATCCTAGCCACATTTAGATATTTCTGCCCCCCCCCGCCCTTCCACATGCATTAAGATACAGCATTAATGGGGGCCGCCAGGGGCCGGCTTTTCAAAAAGACTACGCGGCCAGGTGTACGGCACGGGGTTAAACAGGACAACACGGAGAAGAGGATGTGGGCTGCTTTATACCCATCTCATACCATGCGTAATGTAATGTGGAGTCCCGCTATTGCTTAACAGTCATTCCTTCAAGGTTGGAACACCAGAATGTGTATTGCAGTTGACTGAGCCGCAGACGGCCACACATCGGTAAGTGCGATTAATGGGCTTTAGGAACCATTTCATACTTATCTTACGATTGTGATTTGGAGACTTTGAAGTAGGGTGGGGATGAGAAGACCCCAAGCTGTCCTGAACCCTGCCCACACAAACCTGTCCTGTCCTGTCCTACTGTATGTATGTCACAAAATGCTTTCCTTACAGCGCCAAAAAATACAACTTTGTTCTTAAAACGGATTCGGGCCGCTTTCAAAACGTCCTTAGACTTTGAAATCCAGAAATTTAATCTCTGCACTCCGTGCACCGCAAGCTTGTACAACAAACCTAAAGACCTAAGGAAACAAAGCCAACGGATAACTAGGACGAGGACCGCTAAGGCATGCATCTCCCTCGCTCCCAACTGCGTAACCAGTATAAATCAGACTCTGCTCTGGAATGTCACTCACTGGAATGATTGGCCTGGCACGTACAGCGGGTTTTTTACGACGTACTCTACAAAGATGTCGTCATATAACGCCTGCAGCACGTCTGTGAGGTCGGGTGCCTCTCGGTGTGTGTTGAGTACTAGCTGCGGGACCGAGCGGTTGGCAGAGATGAACGGATCATGGGATGCAGACACCAAGCAAAGTTGATGCGCAACTAGCCGCTTTACCTACCAAACACGTCCAGGTACATTTTTGGCATCCCACCTTTATGCCCGAGGGGACCTCGAGAAAATTACATTTGTAATTGTTTGCGGTGAAACTCCTGAACTTACACCCTTGTCCAATCTTACGCGGCGTCCCGAGCTGCGGTTTATCCTGACTATAAGGGCCCAATCGTAAGAACATATATCCTAACAAAACCTTGCAGAATATATTCAAAAATCTTACTCTTTCGGATCCATTGTGGCGCAAAAGTTGCTCAGCGTCCAAAACAATCCAAACATCTGCTTCTGATCATCCTGAAGAGTTCCTGCACCTTGCTTAACTGATTTAGGTCGGAACCACTCGTGATAGTATATGCATGTCCCTTGACGGTTGAAGATGTAAATGTTGAAGCAACCCATTTTCTCTAGTTACGTTCGCATTAAGGTGCTCTTAAGCTCGGGTACATATATTCATTCAAAATACAGAACCATGTATATTTTGTCAAGGGAGGTACCAATCCATCCAACTGTTCTTCGGCATCTTGGATTTCCCATCGTACGCTAGGCGATTCGCCGTCCGACTTGCACCGGAAAACAACAGTTATCAAGTGTCCTAGTTAAGCCATATAGGTTGGATCACGCATTTTTGTGGTTCACCAAAGGACCGCGGTTTTACCATGCACCATGCAGCTAAACCCACAACAACTTAGCTTCAATCCCAGCAGCCGGCCTGCAGACAAGTACACCAGCAGGCCGCCGACGGAACACAGGACCCTCGTTGCAGCCTTCTCCATGGATTCTGCACCGAAGAATCCTCCCTGATGCCCAGGCAGCCACGCGAACGGACAGCCTAAGGGCCCACCCGACCCCCACGCTACAGTGCAGCACGCTCCTCGCTATCATTTAGCTGCTGCCCTCTGTTAGCTTCCCAACGGTTCACCTGAGTCTTGGATCCGCCCATACATCCTATCCTTACGCACCATTTCGGCTGAACGCATTCACGCAAATGTGGGTCATCCCCATCCAGGTGTTGTTCCTGTCCTTAATTTCCGAAAACCTTAAATTGGAATTCCAAAGCGTGACCTGTACCTGCAGACCAGGTTGTTTGCTCATCTTCCGGTATGGCTCGTGTGTCCAGCACCACGACAGGATCGTTATTGCGCCTGCCACACCGCCACCGCTGCCCCCACAGGTACTGCTATATCCCACAGCCAGTTGAAGCGATGCCAGGGCTCTGAATGTGGTTGGGGCCAGGGGGAAATAAGACGGCCAGGTTACCAGGGTACGCACGGCTTTCCCGGCAGGTTTCCCAGTGTGCATGAAGCTGTGCACCTGGTAAAAGTACTCTACAAGACGGACGGCCAGTCGTCCAGCTGCTGCCATGCGCCTGGCCCAGTCGCTAGCCAATCAACAGCGCAATCCTGAAGTATAAGTTTGATGTGCAACTACATGTGAATTGAGTTTTTCAACGTGGTGCTTTCCTCAGAATGTGAATGTGTTTGTGAATGTGAGGAGCGGATCGTAGGAAAGGTCAGCGCGAGGTGTAGTACACCACGGGCGTCCGCGTCACTGCTGTACTGTTCTGCAGAATACAGGACTGGTGGAGCTGTTGGGAGTAGTGTTGCTGAAGTGAGAAGAGGTCACCTGACTTAGCTCCGGATGCAGATACAGATGGCTGACTTAATAACAGGGTTCGAGGCTAGGCTTGGATGCGACCATTGTGGGGGCCGCATTCGAGACAGCACTTGGCCGAAATGGCATCGAACAATTACCGAACAAAAGCCCCAGATCCCCGCAGAGCCTTGGATACCGGCAGAGCGCATATACCAGGTCAATTTCAGTCCAGATGCAATGCTTCAATTCAATTTAGAAAAGAAGCCTGGCGTGAATCACAATCATGATCGGAACATCCATCTAATGGGAGATGTAAGTCCCGCATGCTTGGGGATGTGCACCCCAACTCCGAGAGCATCGTCCTTGAAGGATATACGTGTTATGCAGCAGGGTGTTCACACCATGAAACAGCAAGGCGTAAGTTCTGGCGAGTACCCGTGCACCGCACGCCACGCACCCTTCCACATCTCAGCTACGGACTATAACCACTGGAGCCAGCTGCACTACTCGTCTACCAGCGGACATCCATAAAACCTTCTTGCGATATGATTAGGATGAGCATGTTTTGAAGGGACTTACCCCACGGCGATGTCCGTGTGCGAGCCTTCCTGACTGTCCGACGCCCCATATCCAGCTCATTATATACATGGAGGCCGAAGGTATGCCACGCTCGACTGTACCGCCAGCAGTACCTTATCATTACCTATTGCACCTAAAATGAAACCAGCGAGGCACCTGTCAGCTCCCAACTGTGGAATTTTTTCTGTATATCCGAGGTGTGCAAGTGTGCAAACACATCATAAATGCACCCCACAACACACTCTTCCTTCGAATCTTAACTTTATGGGCAGCTTTATTCCCCCAAATTCCCTCCGGTGTCCAGCTCGGCGTCATCGCATTTCTGTTTTGTGCATTTTGGAGCCCCAACACATATATGTGTCGCCTGAGGCGTGCAGCACTGACGTCCCGCCGCAAACGGTCCACCCGAGACCGTTCTTCATGACATTGGTTAATGCCGTGGCCCGTAAGGACTTCAGCAGCACGTCCCAAGGCACGACTAACCTAATGTGAACATTTACTAAAATGACGGCAGCAACCGCGGACGGCAGCAACCGCAGGGGGGCTACGCGGCAACTGCCTCAGTCGCCATCCACATCCGAACCGTGTTATCCGGGCTATGGGCCCCTGAAGCTATGAGCGGCAGGCTCGGGTGTACATTCACTGCCAGCACTGGTGCAGTGTGCCCATCGGTGCAGCCGCCTGTGCCTGTGCCACAACTCGGCCCATGAAATGTGCCATGCTGTGAAGCACCAGCACCGCCAGGCCGGTCGGCGGTTGCCATGTTTGCGGCGTCAGTATCACCGCCAGCTCTGGCGCCGGGGACAGTCGACAGAACGGTTTGTTTGTTGAGATCGTAGACGCACAACGAACTGTCTTCCGACCCGGTGACAATCCAGTGACCCAGATCGGTGGTGCAGAAGCCTGACGTCATGCAAAATTGCTTGTTCACATGGCCGCCTTCGTAGGTCTTGATGGTGCGGCCTCGCTCATAGTCCCAGATGCGCACACGACTGTCCAACGTGTTACAGAGCACATATTTAGCGTTTGGGCTGAACATGGCAAAGGACACGGGTGGGCTGTCCCGATCGAACAGCGTCTTAAGGCAGTGCCCCGTTTGCGTGTCCCAAAGGCGGATTAGGCCATCTAGACTGCTGCTCACAATCATGGTCCCGTCGTACGCGAAGTGTACGGCAGTCAGGGGGTCCGAATGCGCCGGCACTTCGCGCAGGCATTTGCCAGTGCGAACGTCCCAAAGTCGCATCGTCTCATCGAAGCTGCCGCTTGCAAGCAGGTGGCCCGGTGGATCGAAGTTGCAGCAGAAGACGTAATTTGTGTGGCCTGTCAGAGTCCGCAGACAGGCGCCGGTCTCCACGTCCCAGAGCTTGAGGGTGTTATCATCCGCGGCAGTGGCCAAATATCGCTGGTCCGGGTTCCATGCGACATCAGAGATGCCACAGGTGTGACCAGACAAGGTTTTCATTCGGGAGCCCGTCGTGACGTCCCACAGACAGACAGTCTTGTCGGCCGAGGCCGTCGCCAGCAGAAGGCCAGATGGCGCGAACTTGACGCTGGCGACGGCCTTGCTGTGGCCCTCCAGCACTTGCTGGCATCGAAACTCAACAACAGCAGATAGCTTTGACATCCTGTTTATTGTCAGGCTACACGTCCTGGAACGTGATGAAGCCCACCCATGGCTTCAAGCGTATGTGCTCGTGTAAAAAATAGCCTGCATACCTCATTTAAAATCAAATTCGAAATGCTAAAAACTTTGCTAGTGAAGTGTCTTGGCCGTCGCCGTTTTAAGGGATACATAATATGGACTTGCGAAGGCATGCCTGATATTCCTTGATCACCTTGACTTGAATTATAAACAGAATCTGCGTTTCGTGTAATCAAGCATCACCATGTCGTACGTCATATTACAAGTGGATAGCTTCATCGCGTTTTGCACTTTCGCAAGTCCAAATAACATATAACTTACATATGGTGGCGGTTGTGTATGTACATATATTTAAATGTGTATCATGTGTGTATGTGTGTATAAATGTACTTTTGCGATGGGTTAAGGTTTTAGGAGACTACGTGGGACACAGCAATAAGGTTCCTCGCTATCGGTGCCCATGTAATATTATACCCCGCTTTATTTTGAATGGTTTGCATGGGTTCTCCATATCAGTTCGCATACCTGAACTCCGTCCTCTGCACTCTCCCCCGCTCTCCCCCGCTCCCGGTCACCAAGTACCTCAGCCTCCTGGTCTTCACTCAGATAAAAAAACTTCTCTCAATTCTCCTTTAATGCTCCTTATCCACATTCTTTCTTCCATGCTAATGGACAGATCCGTAACAGCGCCGCGATTACCGGTCTGAACCTAGGGTTCGTGCAGAATGATTCTCACTGTGGAACCCGGCCGCCACAGTGAGAATCAACTTCCGGCTTCTGCCCAGTAGCAGCTCTGATGGACTCTCGTCTCAGCTCAGCCATGATGGACTACATGCATGCACGGGGCAGCAGGAAGGTGGGAGGGAACCTGGGCATGGAAGGGTTTCCGAAGAAGGGTTTTCGAAGGACAGTAGGCGACGAGCTATATACGTGAACATTGGGCCCTGGGGGAAGGTGTGCTTCGGAGCTCTCACACCTTCGCCATCACCACCTCCTCTGTGCACATATATGAACGCCGCAGGCGGGGCTTGTCGTCCCTCGATTACACTGGATGTTGAGTTTCGCTCTTCAAGCGACTCCCGAGTTGTGGTGCATGAGACACGTTGACGATTCTCGTGATTTCATTATGGTTCATTCATCCCGCTTCTAGTCTTTTGTCTGCTTCTGTGTTCTGGTGGACGATACCCCCCCCCAAGTGTAACGACTGGTTTGACGTCTTTCTCGGAAGTCGGCACCTTTCTCCTCGCACCCTCATTACGTTGCCGCATGTTGCAAGAAGTACCGCATCCAGGGGCGCAAATAAAACCCAAGACATTTTGGGCCACCCAAGGTTGGCAGGCCCGCTTCTTATACCTGCCAGGTTCAATATCTTAATGTTTGGCAGCGTTGGGCGGTTAACCTTGCTATGGGCTATGCTATAAGAGGATAATGTGAGCAATGGTCATTAGCTGCACGTGTGTGGTACTAAACCTGTGGCGAGCCGGCGAGTCCATCAGGAAGTTTTGAAAGGAACAGTTTCACATGCACTGGTGGGGTCCCGCCGTAAGTTTCACATACTTGCCTCTGTAAAAATCGGCCATATTCGACGAGGCTGAACGAAACGCATGCAGGTGTACATACATTGCTCTAGAAAGCTTGACGGTAAAAAATCGCCCGACGGAAGTGTCGCCCAAAAGGCATCTTCCAGAAGGGCCCAGAATGACGAATGTTGTGCTCCCACCATCTAAACGACAGCTATTGCACGTCGCCCGGTGACAGATGCCCTACTTGTTCACCTGTGGACGTTTCTGACAACGCCATCCTCCTATGTACATATGCCATTTCTTGTACTCATCCTACGTGCCTTCATCGGCACCCATGGTCCGTGCTGGGTGCCTCACGGTCCGGCAGGACGGATAACAGGTCCTCCACATGCATGCGCGTCATCTGGGGACTGCAACAGTGGCCGTGATGATGGGGACAGCTACAGACCCCCACAGTCACAGCCACCCTGCCTGGCGGGCCCCCAGATCCCGCTCATGGAGCCCCTCAGCCTTCTGTTTGCCGCCAGGGGCAGAGTGTTAGAGCTTAGGAGCATGGACAGCTCTTTGACACTAGCCCACCGCGATATCCATCTCCATTGGATACTCCTTGATCCTGGCATCTGCCAGGATACATGCCTGCCTGCGTCAGGTGCATCTAATAATATCATGTCCTTTCCAGGGAAACTTTAGATTTAATTAGGCATCATCTCCAAGCCACAAAAAATATCACCGCTCGATCCCTATCCATATCAAATTGCCTGACCGTTGCAAGCAGCGGGTCTGCCTGATCCACAACAAACGCAAACTGGTGGCTTGGGAAGGCAAGCGGTGCAACTGCTCCAGACGTGACATCAGCATCAGCATCAGAAATGAAGGCCAGTCCCGGGCAAGCAAGCAACCTAAACGCTACGCTAATTATCGTGCGTGTGGTGGTGTAATGAACGAGTGTATGTGTATGGGCGGCGCCCACCGTCACCCCTAGTCATAGGCGTACGCTAATAAGAACAGGTCCCAAGAGACAAGAATAGATGCGGAAGAATATTAAACAGGCCCGTTATAATGACAGTCTTAAGAAACAAGGGAAGGGAAGTCATCATCCTCAACACACAGTCTCACAGTATCTCAGCCCCACCGCATTAGCCCCATCTTGCGCATGAGCTGCGTGACAGCACACCCTGGAAGTGCATTAGTTTGCTAGGTTACCCCCTGACTGACCCACTCAAACCCCTATAGCCGCATTAGGTTGCTCCTCCTTGCCACCACAAAACCAACAGCTAGCTGAATACTGCACATCACGCATGGCTCTGTTTCCTAATTTCCCCTCGTCGACCCCCGATGTCACTACTGCTGACTGCTCTTTCTTAGCGGCGGCAGCGCTTCGTGGCCCTGCGCTCAGCCCTGTCCTCCTCCAGCTCTCCTTCCAGAGTGGCGAACACCTTGACAAAGTCAAGAAAGCTCGCCGGTGCACGTGCGTCGACCTGGGGAGCGTGCAGTCCATGGAGACACAGATTTTATTCGGCGCTTTGTTGGTGCTGGATAAACGACTTCTGGGCATGATTAAATGAAAGCATGATAATAGAAGCCAGGCCCGCATGGCAGTACAACGCCGCCTTAAATGTAAAACAACATGCTTCATGCTTCAGCGACCCCTGGACGCCACCTCGCTCATCTGCATCTGGTCGAAGATTTTGCGGCTCAAGCTCTCCGCATTCCCTTCGCGCATGTTGAAGGTGCGGATGAGGTACTGCTGCAGGTCGTCCTGGATGATGCACCCGCCCACCCCACTACGGTCCATTTTGTCCATGGCCGTGAACACCCGGTTGGCGTCCTGAATGAGCACCACCTGTATATGGAGTGCAGTAGGAAGAACGGGGAGTCGAGGCATAGAAAGGGGAAAGGAATTTAATATATGCGAGACACTGGTGTCGTCAATTGTGGGGACATTGTGTGGCACGATGGGGCTCTTATCTGCTGTAGGATACGAGATTATCATCAACCCCACCCCTCACGTCCGCTTACGTGGGAGACTTCAGTTGGGTCGAGCCCCAGCCAGGTCTTCAGTTGGTGGCCAGACAACTTGAGCAGCTTGGCCGCGCTGACGCCCTTCCCATCGAAGGGCCGTAGGTCCAGCTGCACAGCACGCAGCACTGCCGCCTGCAATACCCTACAATACGAATCGATTACCTGTTGCAATCCGGGAAAAAAGGATTAACTCACAGCGACCACGCACACAGGAGAAGAAACATGATGATTATAACCAATATGGGTGAGTGCACGTGATTGAGGTCATGCATATAAACATGGGTCAGTGTCATACCTCGCTTCCGCAAGTGCTTCTACCTAATAATGGAGGACATCCATGTGGGGCATAATACGAATATAAGTCCCCTCGCGGCTCCTTCGCACCTTTGACAGGAAGCCCTGCGCACACACGCCGCCATTCACGATCTAGGCATCCGTAAATGTGGTGATGGGGTTGCGCTCACATGCCAGATCCACCAGCTCGAACATCAAGGAGATCGTTGACCCACCGTACGTACACCATACGTCATATCATATGGACTTCCATTCAAGGAGATTAGATTGTGCAGAACCCGTCCCAAACCGTGAGCCTATGATCGGCACAAAATCATGCGCATGCCAGTCAGTAAAGTGGCCAGTAAACTACCTACTCTGCCACCTTTGCAAGTGCCCTCTATCGGGGATCCGCCGTGTGCCACACTCGCTCTTTGTGTTGTCACCTGCGGGTACCGCATGTCAAAACGCTATCTGCCCCTTGCTGACCGCCCACAATCCTGCCCCACCCGTTTTGCAGCAGCATTTCAGGACAGGTAGGTGTTATTTGGCATCTATCAAAAAGGAACTTGAACGAGGATCTTGGTTACAAACGGAGGCTGGCTTTGCAATCAATACCGGTGCCTTACGGCCACCCGTCACACTTGCCAGAGCGCCTATCCTGTGAAGAACACCAAATGGCCCATCCACCATGTGTCTGCACTTGCCAGATGCGCCAGCACATATTTCAGAAGACCCGAGTGAATCATGTTAAGCAAATCTCTGAGGACTATTTTCCCAGACGCACTAAAGCGCAACCTGCTCTTCGGCATCAATGCAGACCGTGTGCCAACAACGACGGGCCCCCATTCCCATAATAGGATCCCTTTCTCCCTTACCTATGCATTCCCGGAGCACTCCTCTTCATGCCTCTTGTACCCCCTCTTTCTCTTCTTTCCAGTGCATACGAGAATGCAAGTGTATCGCAATGCACTTTTTCTCCTCCCACCCTCCATAAATCGCCAAAAGCTATAGAAACTTGTGCTGCACAAGCTATAAAATCACCTGCTGCTGCACAACTGGCCACTTGAATGGCGATTGTTCAACCCAACCTACCACTATGAAGGCCAAAACCGTCAAGCCCCCAACAGCTGCTCCAATTAAAAGGCCACTCATATGCAAGGTCTCCTCATGTCCGTCGCTTCCCACCCCTCTCCGCATACTTTGCCGTTCGCCTCATTTGCCCGGAGGCTTACCACGCCGCAGCCCACAATCCATCTTTTTCCCGCTTTCAATTCTCACTGTGCAATGCCTGCAATTGAGTCGATGATGACCCTGTACCCCTCCAGCACAGGCCTGTGCTCCCGCACCGCCTCGCACAGGAGCGCCATGTCATTGGGGTCGAGGTTAGGTTGTTTAGCCAGCCACAGCAACAGATGGAAGTCCGACAGCCGCTCCACATACGGCCGGGCTGTAAGGCGCTTCAGATGCTCCCGCAGCTCGGTCTTGCCCTACAGGAGTATCGGCGGGTGTGTGCACTAAACCCGATTGTGGGTGTATGCGAGCTTGAGCTTTACCAGACCTCTTTTTTGCTTTAAAACTTCGGCGAAAATGAGTGAGCCGGATAACGTGTGAACAAGGGCAGATGACAGCCGGGCTGATGCCTCCCTCAAAATGTCCTGACAGATGACCTTCCTATACGATAGGCTTCGGTCCACGCCTCGAATTTTTTTCCTGGCTACAGTCTGCGGCGGTCACGGTTACAGCTCTATGTGTATTTCTGACAGTGCGCCAGATCATACACCCGCTTACCCTATTCACACTAGTCGGACGCACCTGCGGCGTGAGTCTGTTTTCCACGGGAAAGGAAGTGATGAGACGGCCCTCGTGGTCTTTGATACTCACGGGGCACAGAAAGAAGTCATTGTCCACCTCGTCGGTGTCCCGGTCTGCAAGGACACATGACACATTAGGTGGGGTTTGGGCGGGGACGGAAAGGCCGACGCAACAGCGAAGGGGAGCGGGAGCGGGTGCGATGAGGACCCGGAGAGATACCCGGTACGGAGCCCAGTACAAAACAAAGGAACAACAATCAGGAACATCATTCAACCTCCGGCAACCGCCGCTGAGAATGCGGGTGGAAAGGGTCGTGTGGGTTATATTTGCACATCGGACACCGGATAAAAATCTCGGAACACACTGGCTTTTATATAATTAGTCTCGGTTACTTAAACTAAAACACAGGCATCACGTGACGCATCACGCATCAAGCATCACGTTACGCGACAGGCGACCTGGCGGCAGCGCGGCCAAGGTGAGAGCAACGGAAAATGATGGCAGACGGGCCCCGGCAACGTGGCGGCAACGGCAGGTCTCCCGGCTGTACGGTAATCACACAACGCTTTTCCGTTTCCTGCTCGCTGCTGTGTTGTGCTATGCTGTGTTGTGCTGTGCCATGCTACGTCATTCACTCACTGTTTAGCATGACGGGCTGTTTCATGTCCGGCTCCTTTGGGTTAACCATTTTGGAGACACCGTCAACGGGATCCCGGGCAACAAACCAGCCTTCGCGCACCAGCCGCACTGCAAGGTCGCTGCGAGGGGCAACGCGGAAGGGAGCGTGGCAAGAGGAGTACGTAGCGGAGGGGTGAGAGATCGCACAAAGGCCAATTTGTGCGGGTTAGCATGAGCGAGCGCACAAATACACCAAGCGGTGTGAACAAGAGAAAACATGTAGGGCTGAGTAGGGCGCCAAGCCGCATACCCTGTACTGGCCGAGACCACCACGCATCAACCAATAGGGTAATAGTTTGGTTAAATATAAATATAATTGGTCAATAGTCAATCGTCCGGGTGAAATGAGAAACCAATATCTGATCCGGGAAGTGCAGTCAGGCGGATTACTTTGGAGAGGGGGAGAAGAATCGCACGTTGGATATTGCGCGCGGAAGTTCAAAGGACCTTCCCCAGCCCGTTGCGGACCCCGCAGCCGATCAGGAGGCTTCGGAAGTGCTTATCTTGCTTCAGTAGTTGATACATCCTATTGTCACACCAATACCCACGTATTAGCTTGGTCGTATGGATAGACCCCAGGTGTTCAGCAGAGCCCCTAAATGCGCATGTGGATGACGGCGAGTCATCCACGTTGCAAATTCGTAATTTACTGCACACGAGAGCAGAGTGTGGAAATTGTAGAGATAGCGCTTGGGTAAAAGAGGGATGGAAAGCCTCTGGGGAAACTCCCCCTCCTCCCTTAGCCAGTAAATCGTGTGCATGAAAAATCCTCATATATCGCTATATGCATACATAGAGGCATCGTGTGCATGCTCTGAATGGGCGCACATGTACGGAAATGGCTGCGACGCTGCAACCAATGACCTAAAGTTCTATCAAGCGCAGTCAACCGAGGTGAGCCCATGCTGACAACCTCACCCTACCCTCCTGACCTGCATTGGAAGGCCTCGAAGTGCACCTGGGGTCCCGTCTCCGCCTCCTCCACCATGGTCACCAGCGCGGTGGTGCAGTGCTCCCCAATCTCGTCCTGCGCGGTTTGGGAGCGGTATCGGCATCGACAGGGGCACCGGCAGCGAACAAGAGCTAGGGTCGCCGAGGCGTTTATTCACTTCCGTCGGCGTGCGACAGTTACGGTGCCGCGTGCGACAGACTGACAGAATGAAGAGTGCTTATGGTGGTGAGGGGAAGGTGGATGGACGAAACCTAGTACCTGGTGCTTGTGGGAAGAATGTGCGGCCCAATACGGGTGGAGAAGGTGGTTAACAAAGGCACAGTCCAAGACGGATAAGGTGGAGCGGATAGTGAGACAAAGGAAGCGCCTGACATCGCTCTGCCGTTAGGGCGTCTCCACCGTAGATCAGATGTGTCGAGTTACCTGGGGCAAAGGTTTACCCATCACCCTGCCACTCTACCAGTAACAATACACTACCAAGTCTACCGACCCACGAACAAATTGTTGCGCCCGACTGGTTAGCGAGTGTTGGTACGAACCCAAAGGCCCGGCATCAACTGACCTTGGGCATCGCGTCACAGGGTTGGTACGCGATGGTGGGTACAGGGGAGATATGCAACGCCCTCGTCCGAGTTACTGGCTTGCCTGCTCTCCCCCCTCTCTCCTGTACTACTCAGTCCGTCGTTCTCCCCTCCCCTCCCCTCTCCTCCCTTCCTAATAGCTTTTACTTCTCAACTAAAGCCAACCGACCTGCATGGCGGCCATCATGATAAGCTCGTCGGTGTTGATGATGTAGTCACCATCCGCCGCGGCCTTCTGCGCCTTGACGCTCTGACTGAAGATGAAGCCCACCTTCCGGTACCCGAGCAGTTGGGCAAGCAAATCCACCTGCTGCTCCTCGGGCGTGAGCCGCTGCAGCAGCAGCTTATCAGAGGAGCCCTCCTGCAGTGAAGCCAGGAGAGGCCATTTTGACGTCAAAAAAATTGAATGGAAGCCCTGGTCACGATGATCATGTTGGTCATGATCGGAATAACAAATCAGAAGAAATCCAGCTAAACAATCCTCATCCTCATCACCATCACCATCACCATCACCATCATCATTATAGTAACAAGGATAATATGACATCAACAGCATGGGAGGAGACGGCATACAAGGTATGAATATCAATCAAAACCAATGCAATCAGGACCATGAAGATACCGCCAAGGACACGATGGGGAAAGACGAAGGGCCCCCACAGTGCGGAGAAGGTCGTGGAGGGTGTGGTGGTTTTGGAGGGGTCGCGGGCGACCTGAGTGCAAATTATGCGCCGCGTGCTCGTGTGCACCAGAAGGCCTGATGATGATAATAATGATGGTGATAATGATGATGGTGATAATGATAATGATGATGATGATGACGGTGATAATGATGATGGTGATAATGAGGTAGATATAGACCGCTGAGACCTCGGAGTCTACAGCACTTCCTCCCCTTCGTCTCATTGGGCCCCAATCATAAGCTCGCGAAAGTACGCGATGCCATGTCGTCCGTGCCCAAGACCAGGGTTGTGGAGGATTGAGCAGCTCACACCTGGGGCGGTTCATAGATGAAGTCCACCTTGACGACCTTGTCATCATCCACATGGCCGTACAGCAGCCCGCCGCGCTTGATAGAAAATTTGAAGGCACCTGCAGTGGCAATGCGGTAACAGCAGCGCAGCATTACCAACAGCAGAACATATGATAGCAAACAAATGAAATTGTGTTAACTTGTGTTGCGACATCCGGTATTGTCGCGCAGTTGTTCGTATCTTTCAAACGCCTCACCTTGCAGATATGACTGGAACACGTTGGCAGCATTCCGGTCAAAGCTGATTGCGGAGACGTGGGGTTTCTCCTGTCGCTCGATCTTCACCACTTTGGCCATCACGTCGCCAAGGGTCATGTGCACCCCGAACGGCTTGGCTGAGGTGCATCCGAAAAATGAGGGGAAGGAAGCGGGAGAAGGGAATGACGGGAAAACGAAAACAAGAGACCTGATACTGCTCCGTGGAGAAGCTGCTAAAGCAATCAGAAGAAAAATACCAACCGTGAGCGTCGATGATGGCGGCTGGGGTCGTCTAAGGCCGGCAAAGTGAGGAAAACCTTTTCCAAACGTAACTAGGTACCCGCAAAAGCCATCAGTAGTAGCAAAAGTAGTGGGGTCAGTGGTCCCGGACGGCCGACGGAGTCGGGACACCGGTGCGGTGGACGACAGCATCTGTGTGGATGCGGAGGAAATGGTCGCCAGTGGGCCGATAGGCATTCCGGCGAAGATAGGAGGGCCAGTGGCAGAGATGCGCGTGGGAAAAGAACACGCTGTCAAGGATGTGTCTGATAAGAATTCCAAGATCGCTTGCGTTGTGGACCTGGGAACAAGAGCTGTCCGAGTCACATCCAAGCAGCATGCGAGATAGCAAGAGAAGAGAGGAAGGCTAAGATGGGAAAATTAGCCAGGATAGCAGCATGATATGGGTAGCCGTACAGTCATAGCAGTACAGTACAGTCATAGCCGTACAGTTGTGCAGTAAGAGCTGAAGCCGTAGCAGCTGTAATGGGCCCATCATGCGCCAATGGAGCGCCGTATTACGTAGACCCAGGCCCTGGGTCGGACACCCGCACAGACTCGGGACGCCATAAGAGGTACAATATGCGGTCATAAACCTTACTGCATATTAACATATTTCCTTTTAATATCTAAAAAACAATTTGAGAGGAGTCCATGACACGAGGGCGCAACTTAATCAACTACCATCAGCCCAATAAGCAAAACACCCCTAGCGGTGCCGCTTTTGTAAACCTTTCGCTTCATCCTCCCATCCATCCATGGGGGCTACTTTGATTAGGTCCCTTGCTGGTACCCTCCCACCTCGCCCGCCTCTTACGGCGTCTTCCCTCCTCCCATCCCTCACCCCTCGGCTTCCCCCTTCCCAGCACCTCCAGGCGATTACGATTCCGCTGCACATACGCGTCCCTTTGCCCCCCGCTCCCCACCCGCTATCTTGACCGCCGGCTCCACTTGGCGCTCGAAGCTGTACAGCAGGTACACCATGTCCCCGTGGGCTACACCTAGGGACCTGAGGCGGCGCGAAGTGCATGAGGCGGGGAGTAGCGACGTGAATGACGGAAGGTATGGGGAGAAAGGCATGCTGCCATGCGAAGACGCTGTGTGAGAGGGCCTACATCCCTCCGCAGGGCGTGGTTCCCTCAGCAGCCGTACAACTCAGATATGCCCAATGACAAGAGGCAGATTGCAGAATCCTCCCAGTGCACTCCCAGTGCAAGAGATCAGAAGCCGAGTGGTTCAGGTCCCTCAGTCCCCGCCCCCAGATGCGGTCTGGATCCTCATACAAACCCTTACTTGAGCGATGCATCATTGATGGCTAAGTCTCTGAAGCTGTACGGTTCCTTGGTCGTGAGCAGCCCCGGCTGCTTGGAAAGCAGCATGTCGTCCAGAGGGATAGCCAGCTTCGCGTTGATGGCGGCCTTCAGAGCAGACAGAGTGGCGCCATCGTCCACCTGCCGAGAGGAAGTGTACAACCGTGTTGGTGTCATGAAAACATTAACCTTGGCTGGTGCGGTGTGGTGTGGTGCGGTGTGTTGTGTTGTGTGGTAAAGGAAGCGAAGAACAATCACAGCTACAGAAAGATGTGTAGAACCAACTATCGACAGCTATCATCTTAATAGGAGAATCCAGCCGGGAACCGGGACTAGTAGGTACGACAGAACCAGGAATGCGGCCGGTGTAGGCGAGCCCCCATCTGCGCCGCTTCCCGACACTGCAGTCGCAGCAACACCTCGCGATTAACCCCCTTCACACACCGCATTGGTCCCGTACACACACACACACACACCGAACATATAACCACTTTCTGTAATAACGGAACATGTTAACCCTTTTCGTTTCTCACCCACCTCCACTCTCTCGAGTCCGTCCCTGGATCTCAAACGCAGCAGCATCCTGAACTTGCTCCTCCTGATACTCTCCGAACCTCACCGCCGCCACTGGTTACAGCCGACCCGCGCTTCAGCCTCGGCAGCTTAAGTCAACCCGGCGGGGTGACCTCCACACGCCCGGTGAGCGCCCGGAACGAATGACCGAATTAGAGGACTGACAGGCCTGGCTGATGCGCGTTAGACAGGCTTCGGTACTTGCCGCCGGACTGATTGATCGCCGACGCTCCTTCCGAAGTGTGCGCCTATGCCCGGGGGCTTAGGTGGGGCTAGCGGGAGGGGCACGTGACCTGCTGCCGCGCTTAGCCGTCGTGCTAAACAACGCCAAAGAGATGACAGCGTCTGCCTTATGCCACTTGAGGGGCCGCTGTTGCTGTCAGGATGCTGCTGCTGCTGCCGCCTCCCAACCCTTCTTAATTAGATGGCCTGAGGGCCGGGATAGCAGCCCTGTGATAGCGCTGAGGATAAGGAAGGGCAGGAGTGACACAGGAAGTCGGATGGGGCTTGAGGTGCTTAACAGGATTGGGACGAAAATTGGGCCAGGGATTGGGCCAGGGCCCTGTGCAGAAGGTGATACTGCGAACCTGAGCATGTCGCGACATCTGGGTCGATAGGGCAAGTATTGAAATTGTATTGTCCAGCGGAATCCAATAGTCCATGCATTGATTGGTGGTTGCCGGCAAATTAGAACTCGCTGCCTCCCGCCCTTAACAATCCGAGTTACACACGTCAGCTTACAACAGCAAATGCGCGTATGTGCACACCAGGACGTCAGGTAAGGTTGTGTTTCTGCATACAGACCAGCCACTTTACGAGCCAGCAGGACGGGCAAGCAGGCCAAACGGCAGCACCGCAGCGAGCACTGATCCAGCAAGCAGATTGCTTTGGGCAGTCGGTAGATGGAGCCGGGGAGGGCGAAACTTTGGGCAGGAATGCACTGCCTTCCTTGCCAAAAAACAGTGACTATTGCCACAGCTTCTGGGCAAAGTGAGCAGCGCCCGAACCATTTCAGCCCAATCCACCAAAGCCCATGCAACGCAACCACGCCTCAGCTCAAGCCACCCGCTTCGCAGAAGCTGCCCGAGCCACCCAGACCTACTATACGTTGGGCCAGCCGACAATAAGCAGTACCTGTCACGTTTCGTCATCCGGCCTGGTGTACGGGGATTGGGTCCGGGCCTTATGCTATGCACAGGTGCCTTCGTGCCATGCGTCCCACCCATGTCCGGGTGAGGGTTGGTTGGTTGAGTTGCGCACTCCCTTGCTTCATCCCAACATTGTGTTAATATTCTCCGATGCATAAACCTTGAGTACGGACCACTAAGCTGGGGTGCTGGACGCAACGATTCGTCCGCACAAAAACGGACATGGATGAAGTGACAGGGCAACTATAGAGGTACATAACATAATATAAAATGATAATTCCTCATGCCAGCAAGAGGAAGTCCCCGAAAGATATAGGCAGAAAGATCCCCCAGATACCCAAGGCCGGCCCAGGCATTCGCTTCATGACATGCTCACCTAATATAGAAGTAACCGTAATGGATTATTTCACTCTCGTACAGCAAGGCTACCACCTTCGGCCAAACTTCGGCTCTCCGACAGCTGTGGCAGACGAGTTAGAGGTGCCACATCGTCTAGTTGAAATTTGTGATATATTAACTTAAAGTGCATGTTAAAGCTATGTACATTCATTGTGTGTGTTAGGAAAGCTTTCCAATGAACACGATGTACGGAATGTCATAATGCGCGATGTCTAATAGGCATTAGTTGTTGCTCACGGACGAATAGCCGTTGCCATTTCTGTTGAAGATGTACGCAAACAGGTCTGGGACGAGGAACCTAGGCCGAAAGAACCGAAGAAAGAAACCAGCACCCCGCGGGCGACGTAACTGAGGATGGGAGGGCGGGCGCGTGCTGAACAACAAAAACAAGATTAGAAGGAAAACAAGAGCACGCAATTAAATACAGTCCTTAGGACACGGGCTGAGGCGAGACATCTGTACAACGGCCTCGCCCAGGGCCTTGCGCCCAACTAACCCGGCTTCCTAACGCAAGCCTGCATTACAATGTCTCTGGTGCCCTGCCCCACCAGCAGGGGGGTGTCAGCTACATTATCCCCTTTGGCAGGACTCCTTGGTGCCAAAAAAGGGGGTTACGCACATTACAGGCCGAGGCAAAGATAGGCCGCAGTTCAGAGGACTGCCATGTTATAGTAAATATCGTGGAGCTAATGGACACATGGGAAAGAGACCCCGGCATAGCGCGTGCGTTTTCTCTAGGGCCTCCAGACAATTCCACCAGCACTCGATTATTAAAAATAGCTAGAGGTCGTAAGGCATGGACTACGTGCACACGTTTGCAATACAATCTCCATTAGCGGAGAGTTTCGGCTGATGTATACAGCAAAACCCCACCCCAGTTCAGTTCACCCCCTGTTGTTTCCCTTGCTGCGATTGCGTTGACGTTTCGCCCTCCATACGCCTCCTGACCTCATCTGAACTCTGCCTCCAACGAAACTGTTCCTAGGGGAAGTTGGGCATAGGACGCTTGTTGTTGCTTCAAGAATGTGTCCTAATGTCTTACCACGTGCGACGCCGTGCACGACGCAAACTTCCCCCACTGAACGTCCTTTGGACAAAAGTGCACGCTTCCTTCCTTCCGTCCTCTATCCCATACCCGCCTCTAGCTGGCCGTCCCACGCCCCAACCTCTAGAACAAATGGAATGGCTGCGCAGGGACACAGCCATCCGCACCGCTTTTGGATGCACGTATCACTAATATGCTTGACACCATTTAAGCAAAGTATTGCCTCCCCAACACTTATATAGGACAGCAAGCCGTTATGTCAATTCCACGTTAATGAACAATAAGACTCACCAGCGTGGGGACACGCCTTTACGGCGTGAATGGATGAATGGCGTTAGACCCCCCCCATCAGTACCTGGGTGTCCAGCCTGTTCCAGGTAGTGTGACCATTCCCCACCATCGCACGATTATACACGCCCCACCAAACTTCACCCTTCCTGGAGCCCAATGAAGACGTTTAAGGCGTTCAGGTCACATGTCGCTACACGGCGAGTGGGTGGGCCTGAGGGCCTTGGGGGTCGCTGTCGGAACGGCTCTCCTAGGTTCTCTCCAACCCCTGGGACACGTACAGCTCCCAGTCAGCAGCATTAGCACTAAAGAGTGCGCATATATGGGGACGTATCGAATGAACTTGATGAGCAGGACGATGCAGCGAGGACAGGCAAGGCGGTTCAGCCCTAGGTCCCTACGTATGTACCACACAGCAGCATGCGATTTTGGAGACTAACGCGTCTGTCTGTAAACGCAGCTAATCCACACATAAAGCGCGCTCGCGAGATGTTATATAATCCAAGCAAGACAACACAGTCCATATTTCGATTGTACTTCTGGGATTTCGAGGTCGCCCGTTCCACGCGCAGAACCGCTTTGTTGTGCTAGTTCTCCCTCTCGGTCAATAGTTCAACAAGAAACGTGAGGCTTGACGCAGGAGGGGGACTTTCCACAAGGAGGTAGGATCCCTGCGCGCTGTTTTGCCCCACCAATGCAAACGCTGGGCTGCGCAGCAGCATCAGAATAATACCTTAATACTATCACAACCGACCAGCGCCCCGCGCAACTCGCATTCCCCAAATTTGCCCAATTCTGTGCAACCCAATCAGGGCAAATGCCATGCTGCAATCTGGTCTCCACTCCACGTATCTCGTTAGCTAGCGCGCGGCGGTTATTTCACCCGAGATCGGTGCAAGATATCGTATATCGTATATGAAATTCACGCATGTTGGCCTTGTGCGCTGTACCAGGTCGACGGCTGCGCCCCTCGACACCATTCATCCAAGTCATTTATCACCCGCTCACCACGCCACAATGACCGGTATTTCGCCAGGTTCGACTGACCATTCCTGACTTAACCTTGCCACGACAACTCCGGGATGAATGACAACACCATGGGAAAAGGTGCACCTACATGGCGTGGCATGCATAGCATCAGTTTCACCCTAAGCGTCCCGCCCCGGGGCGCGCCATGAACCAGCATACCCACACCCCAAACCCAATACATTCGTAAGCCGCATTGGACCAGGCCACTTTGATCCGATGCAGGCATAAACAGTCCACCTTTCCATGTCCCATGGCCTACGGTCATGGACTAGCTTCTTAAGTACGGAAATCCCGCGCGATGTTAAAAGTTGCCACCTGTGTAACACCAGTCCCTAACAAGGGCCGCAATTACCTGCGCAGAGGCCCACACGCATACATACGCACATGGATGCAATCACGCGTAAGTACAATCGAGTTGACAAGCCACAGACCGAGTTCACCCCTGGCCAAGCGCTGGCCTCAGACACTTGGCCCGTAGCCGCCGGCCTCTTCGCCGCCATTGCTGTAGAACGCAGACGTGGTGACACCGGGGCCGAACGCTGCACGTTCCGTAGGCGGCTGTTGGGCGACGGAGCCGCCGGCGTCGTATTGTTCGACGACCTGCTTGGTGACGTCTGCGCGGAGTGGGAAGGGGCTCGGGGTAATACCGGGGTCCTTCCCAAGGTGCCCGCGTAACCGACTGAGGGGGATATGCCCCTTGCAACCACTTCATGACTTCCCATGTTTGCTGTTTGCGCTTCCCAACAGCAATTCCAGGTCTCGTCTATTTGCCTTCTCCGCATAGGATCCCCGCACCAGCGAGGCAGTTACCCAGGCACAAGACATCGTTAGATCAACGCCATGGAGAGTACTAAACGCCCCCGCATGGGTCAGAGGCTGCCGACTGTCTGTCACAGAACCGGACGGGCTTGCCCTACCCAGCGCTGATATTGACACGGTCGCCGCTCAGACGCTCCTGTCATTTAACCAGTGCCCGCTCACCTGCTACCGCATTTCACATTAAATAAAATTTGCCCAAGCAGCATGCAACAGTTCCATCTTCTTCCCCTCTGCTCTCGTGTATTACCTCTTCGGGCACAAAGAACATCGTGCACCCTTACAGCGGCAATACCCATCCTTGTTTCATCACAATGCAGACCCAAACGGACAGCATTCTTCCCCCGACCGCCGTATACAGTCCCCACAGGTCACTTACCCAGCCCAGCCAGCTCTTGGTCTACATGCACCCGCAGCCGCTTGGCTACTTTGAAGATGAAGAAGAACGTGCCCATCATTGTGCCTACCCACGCACAGATGGCTATCGCCTCAATGAACTGACACAGTAGGACCTGGCCATGACCACCATACAGAATGCCGTACCTGCAGGCCGTACGTATGATATAGTAGCAATTATAGCATTTAAACTCTGGCATTTTTGACAGTATGCATACAAGATCCAGCCAATGCTAACATCCACGATCAAGATGTAGCTGATGCTCGCAAGGGGCCAGGAATGCTGAAGTTAACACCGCACTATCGTCGTGCACAATACTCGTCATTCGCAACTACCAGTCAGATTTTTTATACATTCTTTATATGTATTTTCTTGTTTCTCGGTTTTCTACTTTGATCTTTTAAAATCAAGTCAGGTCAAATAAATACGGGACAGGACGGCGGGAAAATTTTCCGCAGGTGATAGCGAGCATGTACAACTGGTGAGGTAGAGCCGGTCTCTCACTGACCAAGAGCCCGTGTGGGACCCCTCCTCTCGATGCATGTACGGCACGCCCGCTTCGCTCATTACTGTTGGCCCCACCTCCGGCCCCCAGTAGCACTTGCCAACACTCCTGCAGCACTTACTTTCCTGCAGTCCGCACGTTGGTGCGGAGTCCGTAATTGCCGTATACGTCCAAAACATACTGCGGCTTGGCCAGCAGGCCGGGGAAGATGAGTCCCCACAGGCCGCAGAACAGGTGCAGAGCCACCGCACTCACAGGGTCGTCTGGAAAGAATCACAACACGTCAGGATGGGGAGGGAAAGAAGGATACGATTATGCATGCAAGTGAACCAAAAGACATCCATTTCAACGTAATTAGTAATAGATTACAGAATCAGAGAGGGGATGGAGTCATATAAACAACGGAAAACGGACCGGGGAACAGGAACCCACGCCGCTTCGGACTTACCAAAAGGAAATACGGGATGAATTTAAAACAAACATGATAATAATAATAATAATAATAATAATAATAATAATAATAATAATAATAATAATAATAATAATAATAATAATAATAATAATAATAATAATAATAATAATAATAATAATAATAATAATAATAATAATAATAATAATAATAATAATAATAATGAGTTGTTTACTACTATTATGAGTTGTAGTAGTAGCGCGCCGGCCGTAGTCTGGCGTGTGTTAAGGAGGTGGGGAACTGAGGGGCGGCATACGCCCACACCATCGGAAAAAACAAGAACAAATCAACCACTTCTTTAGTACTTTGATATGTCGCATTGTCCTTCATTCTTTGCATCCGACTATCAGGGTGGTCGCACCGCCAGCACGCACTGTCCACTTCATTTCCCTACCCGGTCCGGTCATGGGTTCGAAAGCCCATGGGTCATGGTTCTTCGTTTTCCTGAACGTTTTCCTTAACCCCCCCTCCTTACCACCTTCCGCCCATTTCTCCCACCCACCAATCTTCATTTTGTATAGCACCATATAATCTGAGCCAATGAACACAATCGCTGCGCCAAGGCCGCACAGCAGCGCCGCCCAGGGTTCCACCACCGCGCAGCCAGCCGAAATGGACACTAGTCCACTGAGGCAGCCACTGCACACCAGGACAGTATCCCAGGTGGCGGACTTGATGTAGCGCACGAACAGCGTCACTAGGCCGGCGGTGGCGGCGGACAGGGTTGTATTCACTGCCACCCGGGACACGACCACAGCTCCGCTCTGCCAAGAGAGGACGGAGAAAACAGCGTATGATGACCCAGCAACGGACGAAATCAGGAAAGGAATGGGTGGATAAGCGGGGGAGGAGGCAGTGGGGAAGAAGGTGGGCGAAGGTGGGCAGAGCACGGGCGCACGGCGCACGGCGGACAGCTGTTGCAGGAGGAAATGAGGAGCACGCTTGAGGTATGTGCGGGGTGGCGCAAAGGGGTCAACTTGTTACATCCCCCCCCCAAACACAGGCTGGAGCCCAGGCTTGAGGAGCTTCACGCGATGACTGGACAGCAAAAACACCGGCATACTGAATGCAAATCTCCATGGCATCCAGACAGACGTATGTGACTTCTACTTAATGTGATGCAACTTGTGCAGTTGCTCGTCAGAGCTGTCGGCACCCGCTACAGCGCACGCGCAGTAGTTCTGAGTCTCAGGAACGGCAGACAATGTCCCAGCGGGCGAGGCTTCGAGCCAGCAATATCTTCTTGGTAGTCCTGCTCGCGTACATACTCCCTTGCATGCGTTTCCTTTCTGACACCGCCAGGATGCCCCTTACCATTGTGGCGATGGTAAGATTGGCGCCCGGCGCAAAGCCGTAGTAGCCGAACCAGAGTAGGAATGCACCCATCACCACTAGCGTCGCGGAGTGACCCTTCATCTCGTTCACTTTACCGGATGCGTCGAAGCGGCCAATGCGTGGTCCAATTATCTGCGGGAAGAGGTTTCTTTAGTCAACGCAGGTATTGACAAATTGCTTCATCGCACATATAGGCAGTTTGGAATAAACTGGACCCATGGAATACGGGTCGCAGGCAATGTGAGCCCTACGCCACGGAGCCCTCCCAAGGGCACCTGCTCAACGCTCTCCTGTTGCCGCTCGCCTGAAGTGATCCATACGCGTGCGCCTACAGCTCAGCTCACTTCTTGCCCGCCGCAACAGAATATCTCCTGCTCCTAATGGGATTCCTTCACTGAAAAGATTCTACCGCCAAAAGATTCCATCGCTCAGCCCCGGACCCTCGCTGTCAGTTACCCACCCATGCGCCCATGAGTGCCGCCATGCCACCAGTCATGTGCACAACGCCTGCACCCGCGAAGTCGATGGCACCCGTCCGTAGGATCCTGGCGTACCCACCCGCGGCCCTGCCTCGGGATTTATGAAGTCGAGCAGCAAGTAGTTTAGGAAGCAGTGAATCAGATTACAGGGAGGCACGGCCGATCATTGACGTGCTGCGAAATCAAGTTAAGTGTTAGATCCTGGTAGTTTCGCTTTTACGCTTCACATTATGCTCCGCGGACAAAGCGGACAAGCGCTTTTTTGAGCAGCTAAGCACAGCAGCACACTATGCCACACCATGGCCTGCCATGCGGACCTTTCATTTCGCGTCCCTCCCCAGCCCCTCCCCACCTACCCAGTGTTAAAAGCGCTTAGCCATCCGTCCGGTGACCACACCCAGTGCGCGACCACGGGGTAGACAAAGGAGGAGATGAAGAAGCTGTAGGCCAAGTAGGCAACGAACGTGCAGCGCTCCGCCACAGCGCCCGAAACAATGGTCGTGGCCACGGCACAGAAGGCCCATTGAAACAACCACACATGCCAGCCCTGGTTGGCAGAGGCGGTGAGAGTAGGGGTTATGTGCGGAAATTGGTGGACCGGTGGGTAAGCTGGCGGAAAAAAACCGGGCAACAATCGGGGCTCTTTAGAGCCATAAGATCATTGAAAATATTTATAATCAGACCCCACCGTGTGGCCATACGGTACAAGTAGACTGGGTTGATCCAATCGTCGAGGCACGGTATGGAAGCAAGGCTCACGTGACATTGCACCCACCACCAAGCATACGCAGATGCTAGGGGCTAGTCACGCCAAGTAGCAGACGCTGCTGTTTTCACTGCTTGTTACCGCTTGTGTCACATTTGGGTGCCCGTAATCCCCAACGATACGCATCCAGGCCACCTTGCAATCACACCTGAGTTTGGAAGCCGCCCATGGCCAGGTTGGACGACACTTCCGTGGTATATGAAAGGGCAAAGTTCCTGTAGGGACGCCGTACATACATGTGCATATACCAAGAAAGGATTATGTCTGCCCATCTCTTCGTTTTCCTTTTGTGCGCGCTCGTTGCACCGTGCAAAAATGTAATCGGCAAAACGCATAATCAGGGCCGCCTGACTCCCCCCCAAGGCGTTGCATCGACTTACCAATTTCCAATGAATCCATTCGATGAGTGCTCAAATTTGTGACCATAGGAGAAAGCGTAGCCAAACAAGTAGAAGCCGATTGCACAGGTGCATGCATCGAGAATATTTTTCATAAACACGTTCATGCTGTTCTTGGAGCGAATGGCGCCCGCGCATAGCTGCATTATCGCCATCCATCCAGAGCAGCGTGACGCCATGGCCGACGCCAACAGAGAAAGGGTTGCGGCGTCTTACCGGCACGCCTTAGACTACTGGTGGTGCATGCGCCGTTGAGAAATCACTCACCATCGTGAAACCAAGTTGCATAGGCCCAAATACCAGGTAAGCACTGAAGAGCACGTAAGCCACATCCAAACTTGTCGCGACTTCAGCTTTAGCCGTTTGTGAAAAATCAAGGCTGAGTTCTCGCTCCCTTTTCGCCAGATAATTAAGCACACATGCTGATGCAGAAAGGCTGCAATCATAATTACTACATATCTTCTCCGCGAGTTTCGTGTCAGACACCAAGTTAATCACTTCCTGAATGCAATCGTTTATGACTGGGACGCTCATGGATAGCTAAAGGCTTTGCGCCTATTTCCAAACTAAAACAAATCCGATTTCTAGCTACTTGGGGAGCCCGTCAGGATAGGAAACACGCGTACATCCAATTATCATCATTGATGTATTCTTGATCATAATGTAGGCATGGAACACCTGAAACTGATCGATGCGGTAAGCTTTATAATTCATGTACGACATGTCGTATGACCTGAGAAGAATGCTGCAAGATGTCAATCGTTCTATACTTGGTAATTCGCTGGTACTGCGAGGCAAATTCTGGATAACGTATATCTGGCGAAAGGTGCCAAGGCGACTTTAGTGTGCAAGGCGGGCCTGCCATTTGTAAATATGAGCCCGTCGGCACAATCAACGATCGAGGAGCTCGAGGAAAAGTACAAAAAAGATCGAGAACGACTTACCCGTGACTTTGATCCATACCTGCAAGACGGCTTTAGTATCTACAAAACCAATCCTCGACGGCAGGAGGCATACGACCGCTGCTCACCCGAGGTAGTCCAGTTCTTGAAGTGCGTTGAACGCGAAGGTCCTTCTTGGTTTTGGCGTTGCAACGCTCTCCACATCGAGCTGCAACGGTGCTACAACGCTGCCAAACCCGAGAGCACATCCCTTTTGGCGCATCACATTTCGGATTTTAAGGAAACCTTGGCCACGCGTTGGGAACAAGCCAAGTGGTGGTATGAGAGTTTCACGGGTTCCAAAAATGACAAATGAAGCCTTGCGGGGGACGGCAAATGCTACTCAGTAGTCAAAGTTCGGACAGGGCCATTTTGGTGTCAGGTGTTTTGGGACTAAGCGCAGTTACCCACGAACGTGATGCTACTCTTTATGACGGTGGCAGGTTTTACGGAGAGCCCTTGAGTAGTCCCGTCAGTAGGCTGGGGCCAGCAGCTGTTCACGGCACGGGTACGATGAAATCCTTAGCTGTAGTCGATGTCTGTTTCGCAGTAAATGTCCTATATTCCGTGTTTGCCACGCCGAAGTGGGGTCACATTTCTTAGACAATGCTGGGCAGAGACGCCTCCGGGCGAGGAAATCGCACAGCAAGTCGCGATATCGGTTATGTGATAGAATACGTTGGACGAGGTCCCGACTTGATGGAGGGGCATCAAAGGGCCGTGTCCGGCGCAGGCACGTATCGCCCACAGCATAATTGGACTAAAGGACCAAATGCTAGCACATAACCGCCCTGCACCGTTTTAACCTGACATTTTCACCTTTTGTATTATCGGCTCGTTGATCTCGTTGAGACATGACGCGGTTCTAGAGAATACGGTACGGCGTGAGTAGAAGCTACGGCAGAGGATTAGCTGGCACTGGGGGAATCGTATACCTATGTGCCACTGCCTTTAAAGGCTTCTAAGTTGAGCGTAATTCATAGCCCGCGCTTTGGGGCAATACCTACAGAGCGCTATGTTACTGAAAAGCACCTCCATTCCTGGGAGTTCACAAGTCAACGAATGGGGCTAACTGGGAAATTTAGAAGTGTTACGTGGCATTTCCCGCGTTGCTGGAGACCGGGGTCTATGCAGAACGGTGCTCCGGAACATGCCATGTACCCCTCTGCAGGACTTCATGCTAACGCACAGGGACAAGCAGCACTTACGCCGACGGGAGTTGGCCAGCGTTGCACCGCTGTAGCTCCTTCCTTCCAAGGACCTTAACGCAAATCTCTTATATAAATACCAAGGCCCACATTGTAGGACCCCTAGCTGGTACACCAATCACCTCCTACTGCACGCATGCATACTTCCTGAACGCATCCCAATAAAATTCCACAGATCTTCTGGCAGATTTGGTAAGCCGAGTCCACCTGCTGTCGTTGGTCTGCACCGTTCACGCCTGTGCCCCAACCAACAACATTACAAAAGGCATTCCAACAAGCTTCGTCCGCAAGCTTGGGGTGCACATATAGGAATACCTCTTTAGAAAGCTCTGGCCGGTGTTCCTAACCAGTAATAACTCTCAGACGGGCTCCATTCATACCTCCCCTCATACCTCCCTGCGACAACAATTCGCACAACACAGCAGCATAAGCTCTGGCATGCGGTCTGCCGGGTCTGGCAGGGGACTGGACGGTCTCTCGTCAGCCGGTGAATAGGTTACCTGGGAAGTCCATTGCGCATGGTCCAACATAGGAGCGTCTGCCTCTGCAGCAGCCCTGCTCCGCGGCCCTGCTCCAGCCCCGCCCCCTCTACTAAGTAACAAGCAAAAAAACGCACCTGCGGTATCTGAATCGAAGGTCACCGTTGTCGCCGCAGCATAATCCTCCACGACCTCTCCAACAGCAGACGCAGCGGCGGCATCCGTGTCCTAGACCCGACACCGTATCACCTGCCGGAGCGCTGCTCCCTCAACGATGTCGTTGGGGTGCAATGTGGCGACACACTACACAGGACTGGACAGGGTGGGCGCTACACCGCACACCAGACCATCCAAGCACAATCCAACAACGCATTAAATAAACCGCAGCCACAACCCAGGCACCTCCGACCGCAGAGGAGGACTTCGGTTTCTACCAGTACTTCTAGAGTACTTCCAGTGCCGTTGCGGGGACTGGTGAACACCTATAGCCAGCCATCGGGCTACAGGACCTGGCACCCGTGCCTTCGCACGCTTCAATATAGTACCAGAAGGTGCAAACTTAGTTGCGCTAATGCAGCGTCTCGCGCCGCCACAGTGTAAAGGAAGGTGGACAGCCGACGACGAACCAGAGCCGAAGGGGCAGTCCGGTGAGCTGCCCGCCGCCGCATTAACAAAGGGAGCCGTACCCAAAGGCCCTACGACCCACTGTGTCGAGATCGTACGACATGACGCAATCATCCAGGCCCACCCATAGCCGGTCGGCAGCGCCGGCGAAACTGATACCGGAAATATCCCGGCCCTGCAGAGCTCACAGCGGCAATGGACACGGAACACGAAAGGTGGAGCAACACCGTAAACAGAACATACGAAGAATGAACACCGGTTAGGTCTCCGCCCAAGACAACTATGGCCACAGCGGGGATGCGCTGAGGGTTGAGAGCGAGTAGATGAGACCTAGCGCAAAAGTTAGCTGCGAGCGTCTAATAGATCCTATGATGCAATAGAAAAAACGGAGGAGACACCCGATGAAAGCGGTCGTCATAGACTCATATAATGAGCCCCAAGCGGGGAGACTTAGGAGACCAACGGCCGAATCGCGTAGCGGTTGGGAGCCGCTTACGCGGACCAAAACACATTTGCACTTGCTGTCAACGTCCGGGGAGAAGGTTTTGACTGGATCACTGGAATACTACCACAACCTGTTATCATACGGCAGGTAAGGTAGGCCACATTAGCCAACCGCTGCGCCAGAAGGTCCGAAATCCCAACCCTAGCAATCCCTGCAGCCCTTTCTCCAGACAGTACACACGCAAAGCGCCTTGTCACACCTGGCCGCATCCCGCGTTGAGGAGCTGCACATTGGCCCACTGCCGTACGTCCACGATATGAACCGTGTCCTCATGTTCAGCGAAGGCCATCAGATCCATAACGCCCGGAGAGAACTTTACGTTACTGCGTAAATACATACATACATACATAAATACATAAATGAATAAATAAGGAATGAATAATACACATAATATATAATATAATATAATATATAATAAAGATTATACAAATAATACTAGTACTAATTCTAATAATAACCAGTAGGTACATGAGTCAGAAACAATCCTGAACACTTCTGCAAGTGTAATGGCAGCAAGCGCTCGGTGGGAGAGCAGACGCTGGGCGAGGTTGCAAATCAGCTTTATGTCGAACCTAATGTGTGGCGCCGTGAACCTAGGGCCGTGCAGGGTGCGAAGATGGAACTGCTTTGCAATAGGCTTAGGACGAGCATCCGTTCATGCCGGGTCAACCAACCCGCAAAAGCAAAAGCCCGCCAACGTCGTAAAACAAAGCTATGCAACGCAGCCTGACAGCCCCGCCGTTGTGCCACTGTTTGGAGCGCCTCGCGGCTACCTCCCCCTCCCACTGGTTGCAGGTCTTTGCGCTAACTCTCCCGGCTCAGACCCCCACCAACCCATTCATTCACCGAGGAATCTGTCTATCGGAATTCGCTGCGCTGACTGGAGTGAGGTTGGTTCCTCTCACGCTGGTTGTTTCAGGTGCGGTTTAAATAGTAGAGCTGCCAGCTCTACTAATACAGTCCGAAGCCCAATGGAACACGTACTACGACCTCCCCCTACCCACCAGGTCTCGCATGTCCGCCTTCCCCCATTACCCACCACCTTGCCAGCACTTGCTGCCTACAGCGGCACTTCCGTAACCCACCGGCACGCAGTAGTCAGTTGGTATCTGTGCACCAGTGACAGTGATCGTATGTCCCACACGGCCAGTGTACCATCCTGGTGTGCGGAGGCTAGGTAAGTGCCGCTCGGGGACCAGGCGGTGCTGCTGCCTGCTTCAGCAAACAGACAGGCACACGGACACGGAAGAACCGGTAATACACAGCTGTTAGATAGTCCCTGAAAGATGCTAACGATATCAAGAAGAACAATATACCTCATGCCTTGTTACAGTGGTGTAAAAGGGCGCGGTGGATCAATGTGCGATAAACTGCGACAAGGGTGATGGCAGAGGGTGACGGATTAAGCAGCAAGGGTGACGGACGGCAAAGGATTTTGTCATACACACGTAACTAGGCGATGCTCCTTTGGAAGCTGGGGTTCTGCAACAACAGGAGGGGCCCTCAACACGGGAGGGAAGGGAGTCCAAGGAAGCGGACTCGTGGTCGCACACGGGCCGCTTTGGAGTCCATGGTACGTTAGCACTTGTCCCCATTCCCACCCCGAAAAGGTCCAGTGGGACGCAGACAACCATTAGACGTCATGGGCACCGCCCTGCACAGCCGAATGGTCTAAATAACAAGCAGCCGGAACAGAACGCAATAAGGCCACTGATACATGGCGGCTATGGGAAAGCCCAAGAAGATGAATGCTAGCTATCGGATTGTCATCAAGGGAGATATGACGCGCGAGCGATTCGAACTTCTTCCTCATCTTAGTTCCTGGTTGGAGTGAAGACAAGGATATCGACTGCTGAACCATGAAACTGTGGCCCTCCTGGTGTCAGGTCCCTAAGCAGGCTTCACCTGTATCGTGCGCCTCCCGAAACGAATGGAGCCGTGAGTACGATGATTCTCGTGCGGCGTATACAATGGTTTCGGCGCAGTCACCGACGCAGGATAGAAAGCGCTCATCTGGCGACAGCGCGCAATAGTTAATGGGCACCTGCGTCCTGCGGGGATGGGCCCCAGTAACCGAGGTTGAGGTGTAAGACTACAAGTTGCAGACGAGAACGGCAGAAATACATAGCCATCTGCAGGGGCGGAGATACTGGTGGTGGTTTGGCTACAGGCACATAGGCACATAGACATTGAAAAATATGATCATACTGAAAAGCGCAGATCGGTGCCACGTCCACCGAACACCTAACGGATGGGTCTCATTGTTAAACGCGGCCATTACCACGGTCCGCTTCACCAGCTGCAGTGTACGCAGCTGGCGCGGTAGGCACGGCGGCACAAAGCGTGGACAAGAAGTGCAAAAATTGCGACTAGGCCGGCGCTGTCACCACACCTGAAGGACGTCCTTGGGGTTAAGCCCTGTGGGCCGATGTTGAAGACCTTCACGAAATGATCTGGGAAGCAGAAATGGTATCAGCAGTGTAGTATCAGTAATATTAGCGTCTGTAAATGGACTGTATTAAATCCTACATATAGATATAAAATAATATAATACTGTAGTATCAGCGCCAATCGCAACGTCAGTGGTAGGGGCCGGTGACAGGTGGAGTCTCACATCGCGTCGAAGTTCCATTACGCGACCAAATGCAGCAGCGCAAAATGAGAAACCAGCCATTATCTGCCGCATAAACCCCATGCACCTCTACTTCACGCCGGTGTACGTAGCTGCTCTACTCTTGCCTCTATTCCAACAACGCAACGACACACAGAGACGACTGCCTGCGATCTACAACCCTAGACAAGCCATCTATAATAGGCGTGAGTGATTCCATCGCTGGATTCCCACATGCAAACAAACATGGCGCTGCTCTGCGGTCTGCCGTCTATACCCGAGCAGATTTCGCAAGCCCGGGAGCTAGGTAAACGCAGGTACTCCACCCTATGGGACCCGTCGCCTGCCCCACTGCCGCCCACCGTTGTTGCAGGCGTACAGCAGCAGCTGCCCTGCATCCGCATCATCAAAGACCGAATGAAACACAGTGCTTTCAAGCGGGAAACTGGCGGTAGTCAGACGCGAGGCACGCGGTGACAACAAACACCCGAGATCGAATATACATATGCATCGACAGAGAGCAGTTTCAGTAAATCTCAGCAGCAGGACTGATGCGGAGGGACACGCATCCAGATGTGAGATGCTCTCGTGGCGCTTGGCAAAAAAGCTTCTCACCTGCCATTTTTGCTATGTGAACGGCGTTGTTTACGGACCCTGCGACCAAGCAAAACTTGAATTTAATCGCGTGCGACTGCGGGTGAACAGTTGGGAGGGTTCTCTGCACAGAACCCTAATGTGTTCGCTCTCGAGGAGTGCGATTGGGCGTCCTGCAGCTATCAGGCCCCCGGCCATACTATCAACCATCATGGGTAGACAGAAACTAGATTTCCTTAACTGCCCCAGCATCAAGAACAATACCGCGATCTTACAGCAAACATCAGTGCACGATAAGGTTCAAGTCATGGCACAACAAGACCGCCTGACGCATGTCCCACAATATAAACTACCGCCTGCCACTCCTTCGTTCAAACCGTCCTTCGTCCAATAGCAGCTGGCCGTTAGATGCTAGGGGTACATAGAGGCGGCATGATAAGTAACGGACCAGGGCACAAGAATCCATGGGTCTAAAAGTACACATGTAAACATGGATTTAGGCATCATACGCCTGGGTACGACATGCCCCATGCATACCCTAGCATCCAACGACCGGCTGATTTCCCCCATGGACCTTTCATCCGCAAGATATGAACGGCAGCTGCTGATCGGTACCACCCGCGTTAACACGGGGGCAAGTAAAATCCGCCCTTTCCCGCCCTCCCTCGGCAATTTGTCCCGCGCTCCTTACCCCCGAGCGGATCCCGGTGGAGTACACGCTTTTCTCGGAGATCCTTCAAACACAACTGCGAAGGGTTTTGGGTGGAGAAAGCATGAGTTTGACTGGAAAGAAGTCAGTAATCATAACCCTGCAGGTGTAAAATGCGGAGGGAGGACGGGACGGATGCGGGAGAGGGCAAAGAGGCAGGGGATATGGAAGGGCAGACGGCACTGAGCGGAAATTCTCGGCGCCGAGAGGATACCCGTCATGGGAACATCGTGATGAGGGCCCCCATACGCTGCGGTGCGACAAGTATGAGTTGTTGCACATCAGCATGGCTGGTTGGCAGCATCAGCTGTTTTCGTTGTTTCCCGACAGTGACCACCTGCTGCCGCTCCACCTCTCATGGCCCACCTGGCTGCTTGGCCCTCCCGCCGCGAGCATGCCGTGCGCATACGTCATGCTGTTTGGGGTCCAGTCCAAGGAGAGCACCGCCGTGACCTGTACTGATCGAAAGCCATGACAGGGAGCTCAGAAGATACCATTTTAACATGTAGGGAGTTGGTCGTGTAGGGAGTGCTGTGCAGGGAAGCTACTGGTGCATGCCCCTAACTTTCAATATCTGAGGCAAAATGATGATGGCACTGAACCTAGATCGTGAAGGACTGGGGCAAACGAATGGCGACGACGTGCCACTAGAAGGCAACCAGCTGACGTAATCAATCGAAAATCTCAAACCCATAGAGAACGTCACAAATTAAGACAAACAACCAATTGTTCAACTAGTTTCTGCAATCCCTTGGTTATAATCAGCCAACTCCCAGAACTGCCGTGTCCCCCGGGGCAGCTGGTCCCCCCGTGCTAAAGCGTGTCCGTTCACCTCGTAATCCAGAAAACAAAGAAGTGAAGATAACACCAGAGATTAAAGCGGACAGCTGTGGACAGGAAACATGTGCCCGGAGGCGTGACAGCGCGAGTTGCGGCTGTGTCTCACCTCGCTAGTCCTGCTGTTGTACTGGAAGACGCTAGAGTCACAAACATACAGCAGTTCATCAGAAGTATCCCCCGCCGCAACAAGGTCGCGCAGCTGCCAATGGTGGATGGTGGTAGTGAGGTCTGGGCACGGAACAGGACCGGGCAGGATGGTTACGCACGAGGCTAGGCACTACATTGCAGCAACCCGCAGAGGCTCAACAACTGACCATGTTGAGCCTGTGATGTAGTAAACGCTGGTTCTGCAAGACTCCCCATACCGGCAAACAGTTACACGCAGAACGCGGACGATGAGGACAACCTTGGGCCCTCGCCGCGGAAATAGTGATCATCAAATTAATAAAGCATGACTTTTACACGTAAATGGCAGTTGAGCTGCCTCTTCACTCTGAGCGGTACAGGTGCGACACCTGCTTCTTGAAGTTACGATACAAGATTTTGATGCTGAAGGATGAAAATATTCAGGACTTGCCTTACTTAGAAAATTAACGCGACATGTGATAAACAGATTAGATTCACAAACGGATTAGTAGTCGTATTCTGTATGCAATGAATCCACTCGTTACCGCATTCATCAACATTATGTCCCTATAGGATGCGTGAAGAACCCTAGCCTGCGACCAAACTTTCAAGATTAAAGAGAGGATAATTAGTCTAGAAAATATTCTCCTTAAACTCAAGTTCCCAGCAAAGGCTCAACGGCAGCTCCGCGTTGCAATAGTTAATCTGCGTTATAACATCTGCAACATAAGTCGTTTGAGATTATTCGGGAGCCTTCGGTGGTTACCAGCCGCCGCGAAGTAGGGTTCGACCCTCTCGTTGCACGGCATCCTAGTTAGCTGTAGCCTTGCGTGAACTGCTAGTCAAGCTGGTGTTGTCAAAATTTAAGGAGGCGAGCTGGGCTCAGCCCGAGCTCCGGCCTCGCGGAGCGGCCTATGGAGGACGGGCCCAAACTCCTCCCTCAGTGGCTTCGTGGTAACTCATCAGCTCTTCACCATCGAGGTGCGACAAGCTAGGCTGGCATTGAACAATCAGTTGACCGGTGCAACCGAAGAGCTTCTAACAGTCGCCTTAGGGAGCAGGACTTGTACAGATACCGGTGTATACCTGAAGCCACGCCTTTTCCGTTCCATAACGCGTGCGGCATCGCAGGTGACACCTCAGACGCCAGCAAGCGAGGCAAACCCGCTGGTGGCGGTGACACCGCTCGCTCAGCAGTGCAGGGCGACTCCTGGCTTCCCAGAGCGGGCTCCGGAGCCGCATTAAACGGAATCAGCAGCGCATCGCCAGCGAAAGGTCCGCCCGACTTTGTGCGTGCATCTGACCGTGGCAATCTCTCTGATCGGTCTTGGAAAGCCCGCGACAATGGTTATTCAAATATTAGCAGCCGCTCGGGTTACGTGCCCGTTGGGTTGAAACACGAGGCCAGCCGTGATGAGCGGGATGGGATTGTGCTGAAGCCAGGTGGAGGTTACAGTGTTGGGCATGGGTACGGCAAGCCGAGTGAGTCCGAGGGCGGCAGCAACTCGCGCGTGGAGCGAGGGCAGGAAAGTTGGCAGTCGGCTCGTGCGACTTCAACAGGGAGCAGAAATGGTCGCAAAGATGAGGATTCGCGCTCGCCTGCTCGGATCAGTGGGGCTATGAATGGAAGCTCGGGGACAGTAGCTCCTGCACCGGTTCAGGTACGCTTTGGAGCGTCTCAGAACACAATCAGGAGGTGCTGATGGTGCATGGGTGTGGAGCCCAGGTGTAAGCCCGAAGCGAGGCGCCAAACCCAAATCGCAAATTGTTAAATCATTCCTAGTGGACCCGATTGGAGCTTGGCGAATTCCATTAAGATACGGGGAGGAATATATTATTCCATCTTTCAGATTGCTTGAACCAAGTAACAAAGGAGGCGTTCAGGACCACGTTCTCTACTCCCCAATTTTAATGCCTCTGTATTCAATCCTAGCACATGAAAAGATTTTTTCCTTACTTGCTATGTACCTTAGTGCGGTGCGCGTCCCCCCGTTTGCCGTCCAGGCCTCCTTCGAATCGGACTTCCCATCCCTGCGCCCGTTGCCGACATCGAGCTCCCCCGGACCGCTGCCACAGGTCGGTGGTACGGTGTCGCCAGCGATGTCAGCACCGCTGCTCATTACGTCATCTTCGCCCGTGATTGACACCGCCAGCTCCACCGTACCAGTGCCGTACCGCCAAAACTTCCTGTCTTCCCGTACCAGCTCCAATTGGACCTCCAAGCTGGCAGAGGCGCCAACTGCGTCGAGTCACAGTTCAGATCAGCGAATACCATCAGCTGTTAGCGCTGGAGAGGACATCCAGCCTCCGCCGCAGGCGGTTTGTACGCTTTCGCCCGCGCCAGCACCGCCTACTGTGGCGCAAACGCCCGTCCCAGTAGTGGTTACCGCAAGCACGATGATCCCGACGCCAGCACTGGCGCCCGCTGCCCCGGTGCCAGTGGTGCCGCCACGGCCCTCTGGCGTTTGGGGTACGACAAGCATGGCGGCGGCAATGGCGTCTGTGTCCGATTCTGTCCACACCAGCACTGGCGTCGTGGGGGCTCCTTTTGCCAACCGGTCTCGGCTGGATAATTTGGCTGTGCGCCAGTCGAAACAACTCGTACCAGTTATCACCTCAGGAGGAGGAAAGTCGAAGTCAGGCATTGGGAATGTATCGGGGCTGGGCATCGCGGCGGGCGTGTCCACGGGCGGGGCTGGGGTTGGAGGTCCTGGGATAAGGGCGGGAGGCGGGCCAAAGGCTGTCGTTCCGACAGGCCTTTTGAAAATGTCGACCGGAAAGCGGGATGAATTGACGGTGGCTGCAGGACCCGTAGCTGCGGGGCCGAGGGTGCTAACAAGCAACACGGTGATCCTGTCAAAGAAAGCTTTTTCACAGCCTCTGGATCGGCCGCTAACTTTGACGCGTACTACCTCCGCATCATCCCCTGCGGCCGCATTAATAGTTGTGGGAGCGGCAGCAACCACCACAGCTACGAGTTCAGTTGTTGGAGGTGAAAGCGGCAGCTGTGCCAGCTCTGGGACGCAGCCCACTGCAACAGGGCGGCTTAATGGGGGGGAGTTCGGTGACGGTGAAAGTGGCAACACGAGATTTGAGCAAGGAGAACTTTCTTGTAGAGCAGCTGCCTCCTTGACGACGGAGGCAGGACGAAAGTTGTTTGCTGCAACCTGCAGTCCCCAACTATTACAATCAGCCCTCTTTTCAACTACTACTCCAGCCCAGCTTTCAGCTAAACAGCAGTTTCAGCCTGAGCACCCGCAGCCGGGGACCCACTCTCAGCTTCCACCACAGCGGACTTCCAGCGCACCGCACCCGGCGTTGCAGGTTTCCGAAGAGGAGGAGGCCTTTCTCCGATCGCTTGGATGGACGGCGTTCGACGAAGAGGATGGAGACGGGGAGGACATGGGTCTGACGGAGGAGGAGATTGCAGCATTTCGTGAGCAGCAGCAGCGCCAGGCGGCTGCCACTGTGTCAACGGGGACGCTAGCAGTTGCCTCTGCCGTCCCTACGGCGGTGCCATCGATGGCGGCGGGTCGGAGGGGCAAGCCTCTGATTGTGGCGGCAAGCTATGGTAGTGAGCCGGTATCCAGCTCAACCGATTCCGACTCTGAGTGTGAGTGAACGGAACGGGGAATCAGGGTATCGCTGCGACTCTTTAATTAAATACTAGTACGACGGCACGGGAATTAGTTTTGGAATTCGTCCCACTACCCGTTTGGAGGGCTCGGGTGCCGTATCATGTGGCATTGACGCATGATATGCAAACTGCCCCCATGGCCGGTGCGCCTGATCTTGGCTTTCTGGCGTTAGCGTGGAAATTAAAAGCGTGTGGATTTTGGGGATAGGTGGCGGGGAAAGGTTGTTGGGAACAGGAGAAGGTTGTTGGGTCGAGGAGGATGGCCGATGTGAGAATGGCTGCGTGTGTTAAAGAGTCCTGAGTCCGGAGGGGAATGCGTCAGGGCTGCCTCGTGGCGGCGAGCGTAGTGAGAGATGGTTATGCTGATGCTTTGTGGAATATGTGCATCAAAGAAAGGTCTCGCGTCTCTTCGTCGCATACTCGCTTTCACAGTGCAATCACGGCGCTTAATCTCCATTCCACTCCCTGGTTTCCTCTTTCGCTGTGGAGGAAATTCCGAGGCGTAGCATAAATCACGTAGATGCATGCAGCGTGCAGGACAGAATGATTTTTCGAATCTCCTGGCCTTGGTTTCGTGTTGGGGCATTGACGATATGCCCTAAGTCATGTGTCGTGTGTCGGCAAATGTGCGCCCGAAGCTTGCTAAGTCCTCTGGAAGTTGGTATGCAAGTGCGTGCGCGTTTTAAAACTTATCCGCAAGACCGGCGCTGCAACTGATCCCGTCCTGCGCGCCGTCACCACCATCCAACAGTTTTGTGACCCGGTGCAGTGGCGAAATGGCTCCTGCACAGCATGCCAGGGCGCGCACCTGGCAGTGAAAGACAAGGAGAATGATCTGCCCGATGACGCAGTACCGTTGCTGCTGAAATTGCGGCTGTGGCTGCGGCTGGATGGCTACTAGGTCTGGGACGTAAGCCGTACGATGCTTGTAGGGTGAGGGCAACAAATTCGTAAACACGTCTCACGTTTGCCGTGGTTTTATGGTGCGGGTGTGAGGCCGTCGGAGTCTGCTTGTCTCCTGTCACCACCAAGGCATGGCAGTGCTGGACAATTCAGCAGCAGAAGCTCTTTCCCACCCATTTCAGGTTGCGTGTTTCAGAAACCCACTATGTGCCCCGACCGCAACCGCAACCGACATGCCATGTTAAGGTTGGGTGTTATGTATGAGGCACTGCGCCCTTGAGGCTCCTGTCCCCACTTCATTTGCCCTTTATTTGTCCAATCCTGTTCATCTCGCTGTATGTGTAAGGCACCGGTATTGATTGCAAAGCCAGCCTCCGTTTGTAACCAAGATCCTCGTTCAAGTTCCTTTTTGATGGATGCCAAATAGCACCTACCTGTCCTGAAATGCTGCTGCCAAACGGGTGGGGCAGGATTGTGGGCGGTCAGCAAGGGGCAGATAGCGTTTTGACATGCGGTACCCGCAGGTGATTCCAACACACACAGCGAGTGTGGCACACGGCGTACCCCCGATAGAGGGCACTTGCAAAGGTGGCAGACTAGGTACTTTACTGGCCACTTTACTGACTGGCATGCGCATTATTCTGTGCCGATAATAGGCTCACGGTTTGGGACGGGTTCTGCACAATTTAGTCTCCTTGAATGGAAGTCCATAGTGATATGACATATGGTGTACAAAGAACTCCGATGCTGGATACACGAACAGCTCACAGGCTGCTATACACGGTGTTCACGATGGCAGTTGACGTCAGATAATAATAGTGGAATAATTCGTTTACATGCCTGGTTGCTGACACGGATCAATTTGTTGGCTGACTGGCCATGCTTGGTTCCTAATTGTGCGCCAGGAACGGCGTCAGGCAAGCAAGGTAGGAATTGATTTAGCTGGTACTGTTTCTAAACTTTTGAGGTGAAAGACGTTTGATCTCCAGTTCTGGACGTAGAAGCTAGGTACGGCCCTTCTCATGGCGGCCGGAACAGAAGAAATGTCGTCCCGTCAGGTGTAAAGAAGTCAAATAACAGATTGCATTCCAATTGGTTTTTGAAACGTTCCTTATGTACTCCTACAGCTTTGACGTTAGGTTTGGGCTTCGACATGCAGTAAAGCGATCGGTTCTATATGCACTCGATGATTTCTTAGTTTCCCTGGAGCTGGGACCAACTTAATGGATGTTTATCTGTTATAATTTCCTGGGAATTCCAGCTCCTGTTTACCGGTACCAACGTATTACCGTGTCATCGCGTCACTAACGGAGCATGTGCCAAACCGCAGGTAAAGTGGAGGTGCAGACCCTTACGTGGTCGCGTCGACGAAGTCCAAGCAAAGCTGCTCATCAAGGCACTATATGAAAACGAAAAGTCCGCGGTGCTGACGCACATCGCGGAGCTCGTTGCGCACGGTCGAGGGGTGCAGGACGACCTCCTGAATCTTCAGGTCACGGAAGCAACTATAAAGTCTTTAATGGACGGCACAAAGATGGTGAGCTTTTAGTTTTGATGGAAGCTCCTGGTTGGGCTCAACATTCTAATAACCCAAACCTCGCTCAGCACCGCCGCCTTCCAAGCACCTGCCTGACATGTGACCTTCCTGTCTGGTATTACATATACTCTTGCAGGTACAGAGAGCTGCCGTGCAAGCCCTGGCGGCACTCTGCAAGGCCAACGGCACGAGCTGCCGCAAGGTGTTGGACAGCTTTGGAAACGGGGGGTGGTTCAATCGCCGGCATCTGATGGCTCATGCCAGTTGTTTGATGTGCACAGGTGACGCGGAGCAGGCATCTGGGATTGTTTGCCTGTTAAGGGAGCTGGTTTTGGGAAAGGCATCGGAGATTCTTCTTCTGCAGCGGCAGGCAATCGTGAACTTGTGAAGCTGATTCCGTGCTGGATCCAGAGCAGCCGGATTCTGACTAGCATAGCTGCAGTCTTCCTTGATATGCTGCCCACGATGCTCAGCATGTTCAGCACCTTGGCATTGTGTGGTGGTGGTGCGAAGTTCTGCCGCACACTAAACAAAACCAACGTGACGGCAGTTCTCCTTGAGCTCGTGGCCAATCATTCTCAAATGCAGCAAATGCACCAGCAGCAGTATAGCGCTGGCACCTGCAGTGGGCACAGCGGGCACGAACAGCGCCCTGGCGCTACTTACGTACATGCTGTATCGTGTAAGGAAACGGAAATACTTCGTTGAGACCTCGTCTATCACAATACGGTCCTTGTTTGCACTTTGCACTGCCTGCTGGAGGTGATTATTAGTGCGGATTGGCATCTCAGGCTTTGCTTGGCTGCAGGCGGCATTGTTGAACTTGTACCCCTTTGCTTAGATACCTAGATACTTAGCCCACACAATGCATTTATTGGGATCGTGATGGACAAGAACTGTACACTTTATCATTTGCTGGATCTGCGCAGGTGCCAGCACAGCAGCTCGACTTTGATGAGATCAAGGGCGTTCAGCAGCTGCTTCGTCTGCTGAACAATGAGTTCCTGAACTCGTCTGTGCAGGGGACGATTGTGAAGCTGCTGACAGTCGCTGCTTCCTCCTCACCGACGATTGGGGAATCCGTTCAATTGCACGGCTTAGACACCGTCAAGAAGCTGCTACTTCGCTACCTCACCAGCTGGCTGCGTGAGTGAACAGGTAGGGTGAGAGCAGCAGGTGGTTGTCCTTTGGGCCCCGGCTTAGAGCTGTGCCACCTTCCATGCAAAGCTGCACATCTTCCGCAACCACCAGGATCCTCAAGAAGCACCGTGCATAACAACAGCTACACATTGTTCACCCACTGTCTTACATCGTCACTTCCCTGTGTACAGATGCGCCCACTGGGAGCTCTATGGTGGCTTGCTCGGCAGCTCTCCTTTCCTTGAGTCCGGCAGTCTGCTGCAGCCCCGAGGTGGTCAAGCCGCTGTTACAGCTATTTACGCTGGTGGCATCCTCATCCTCGGGTGATGTTCTGACGGACGGCGGACTCCAGCTTCTGGAGGCCGCCTTGAGGGGCGGTCTGGCGACGTTGGGACAAGATGGTCACGAAATTGCGGTGCTGCACAGGTGCGGGCAGGTTGCAGGGAGGAAGCTGTGGGTGTTATACGGGCAGCACAGTGCTTCATGCATGCACATCGATGTCCTCCATTATTAGGTAGAAGCACTTGCGGAAGCGAGGTATGACACTGACCCATGTTTATATGCATGACCTCAATCACGTGCACTCACCCATATTGGTTATAATCATCATGTTTCTTCTCCTGTGTGCGTGGTCGCTGTGAGTTAATCCTTTTTTCCCGGATTGCAACAGGTAATCGATTCGTATTGTAGGGTATTGCAGGCGGCAGTGCTGCGTGCTGTGCAGCTGGACCTACGGCCCTTCGATGGGAAGGGCGTCAGCGCGGCCAAGCTGCTCAAGTTGTCTGGCCACCAACTGAAGACCTGGCTGGGGCTCGACCCAACTGAAGTCTCCCACGTAAGCGGACGTGAGGGGTGGGGTTGATGATAATCTCGTATCCTACAGCAGATAAGAGCCCCATCGTGTCACACAATGCCCCCACACTTGACGACACCAGTGTCTCGCATACATTAAACTCCTTTCCCCTTTCTAAGCCTCCACTCCCCGCTCTTCCTACTGAACTCCATATACAGGTGGTGCTCATTCAGGACGCCAACCGGGTGTTCACGGCCATGGACAAAATGGACCGTAGGGTGGGCGGGTGCATCATCCAGGACGACCTGCAGCAGTACCTCATCCGCACCTTCAACATGCGCAAGGGGAATGCGGAGAGCTTGAGGCGCAAAATCTTCGACCAGATGCAGATGAGCGAGGTGGCATCCAGGGGTCGCTGAAGCATGAAGCATGTTGTGTCATTTAAGGCTTCGTTGTACTGCCATGCGGGCCTGGCTTCTATTATCATGCTTTCATGCCCAGAAGTCGTTTATCCAGCACCAACAAAGCGCCGAATAAAATCTGTGTCTCCATGGACTGCACGCTCCCCAGGTCGACGCACGTGCACCGGCGAGCTTTCTTGACTTTGTCAAGGTGTTCGCCACTCTGGAAGGAGAGCTGGAGGAGGACAGGGCTGAGCGCAGGGCCACGAAGCGCTGCCGCCGCTAAGAAAGAGCAGTCAGCAGTAGTGACATCGGGGGTCGACGAGGGGAAATTAGGAAACAGAGCCATGCGTGATGTGCAGTATTCAGCTAGCTGTTGGTTTTGTGGTGGCAAGGAGGAGCAACCTAATGCGGCTATAGGGGTTTGAGTGGGTCAGTCAGGGGGTAACCTAGCAAACTAATGCACTTCCAGGGTGTGCTGTCACGCAGCTCATGCGCAAGATGGGGCTAATGCGGTGGGGCTGAGATACTGTGAGACTGTGTGTTGAGGATGATGACTTCCCTTCCCTTGTTTCTTAAGACTGTCATTATAACGGGCCTGTTTAATATTCTTCCGCATCTATTCTTGTCTCTTGGGACCTGTTCTTATTAGCGTACGCCTATGACTAGGGGTGACGGTGGGCGCCGCCCATACACATACACTCGTTCATTACACCACCACACGCACGATAATTAGCGTGGCGTTTAGGTTGCTTGCTTGCCCGGGACTGGCCTTCATTTCTGATGCTGATGCTGATGTCACGTCTGGAGCAGTTGCACCGCTTGCCTTCTCAAGCCACCAGTTTGCGTTTGTTGTGGATCAGGCAGACCCGTTGCTTGCAACGGTCAGGCAATTTGATATGGATAGGGATCGAGCGGTGATATTTTTTGTGGCTTGGAGATGATGCCTAATTAAATCTAAAGTTTCCCTGGAAAGGACATGTTATTATTAGATGCACCTGACGCAGGCAGGCATGTATCCTGGCAGATGCCAGGATCAAGGAGTATCCAATGGAGATGGATATCGCGGTGGGCTAGTGTCAAAGAGCTGTCCATGCTCCTAAGCTCTAACACTCTGCCCCTGGCGGCAAACAGAAGGCTGAGGGGCTCCATGAGCGGGATCTGGGGGCCCGCCAGGCAGGGTGGCTGTGACTGTGGGGGTCTGTAGCTGTCCCCATCATCACGGCCACTGTTGCAGTCCCCAGATGACGCGCATGCATGTGGAGGACCTGTTATCCGTCCTGCCGGACCGTGAGGCACCCAGCACGGACCAAGGGTGCCGATGAAGGCACGTAGGATGAGTACAAGAAATGGCATATGTACATAGGAGGATGGCGTTGTCAGAAACGTCCACAGGTGAACAAGTAGGGCATCTGTCACCGGGCGACGTGCAATAGCTGTCGTTTAGATGGTGGGAGCACAACATTCGTCATTCTGGGCCCTTCTGGAAGATGCCTTTTGGGCGACACTTCCGTCGGGCGATTTTTTACCGTCAAGCTTTCTAGAGCAATGTATGTACACCTGCATGCGTTTCGTTCAGCCTCGTCGAATATGGCCGATTTTTACAGAGGCAAGTATGTGAAACTTACGGCGGGACCCCACCAGTGCATGTGAAACTGTTCCTTTCAAAACTTCCTGATGGACTCGCCGGCTCGCCACAGGTTTAGTACCACACACGTGCAGCTAATGACTATTGCTCACATTATCCTCTTATAGCATAGCCCATAGCAAGGTTAACCGCCCAACGCTGCCAAACATTAAGATATTGAACCTGGCAGGTATAAGAAGCGGGCCTGCCAACCTTGGGTGGCCCAAAATGTCTTGGGTTTTATTTGCGCCCCTGGATGCGGTACTTCTTGCAACATGCGGCAACGTAATGAGGGTGCGAGGAGAAAGGTGCCGACTTCCGAGAAAGACGTCAAACCAGTCGTTACACTTGGGGGGGGTATCGTCCACCAGAACACAGAAGCAGACAAAAGACTAGAAGCGGGATGAATGAACCATAATGAAATCACGAGAATCGTCAACGTGTCTCATGCACCACAACTCGGGAGTCGCTTGAAGAGCGAAACTCAACATCCAGTGTAATCGAGGGACGACAAGCCCCGCCTGCGGCGTTCATATATGTGCACAGAGGAGGTGGTGATGGCGAAGGTGTGAGAGCTCCGAAGCACACTTTCCCCCAGGGCCCAACGTTCACGTATATAGCTCATCGCCTACGGTCCTTCGGAACACCTTCTTCGGAAACCCTTCCATGCCCATGTTCCCTCCCACCTTCCTGCTGCCCCGTGCATGCATGTAGTCCATCATGGCTGAGCTGAGACGAGAGTCCATCAGAGCTGCTACTGGGCAGAAGCCGGAAGTTGATTCTCACTGTGGCGGCCGGGTTCCACAGTGAGAATCATTCTGCACGAACCCTAGGTTCAGACCGGTAATCGCGGCGGTGTTACGGACCTGGCATTGCAATCGTTCTTTACACAAATACTGGTGTCGTTTATCATATTCCGACACTCCAACGACGGTGTAGGAAATAAAATCTGCATCGTAAGCTGAGAGGCCCCCTTTCAGCCCCTGCCGGACGCTATTTACACAAATTCGTAAAAATGACAAGTGTGGAGCAAGGAAGTTGGAGGTATCACAATCTCTCAACAGGGAGTGCTCCTACACGGCATTTTACTGACCCCACGGATAACACCAATCCTGCCACAAAATGCATAAACGTGGTCCCCAAACTCCACGTGCTTGCCATTGCGAGTCCTGCCAACTGCCTTCGATTAGAGCGCCTGTGGCACAAACGTTAATTCCAATTGCACAGCCATGAAAATACATCGACTCCTCTTCGGACTCCAAACCATCAGTCACGCTGGACGCATTTTAACCCTGTGCATAGCGTTTCGTCCACTCCTCTGCTGTGCGGTCATGCGCCTCCCGGTCTGTCAGGTACTGCTGGGCAATACTGCCCACTAAGGGATCGTCTGCGGCCAGTGAGTAGGGGATGAAACACATATATCCTCTGAAGGTGTTATTGCGGCCACGGACACGGACGGGACCAAGCATGGCGAGGCCCTAGTTTCCTAAGACGCGGCACAGCGCGGTAAGACAGTAAGGCGTTAGTAGAAATGCGCACAGGTCGCTCCCGACCGCGCCCATCGGAAGTCAACTTACTCGGGTTGCAATCCGTCAGCAGCGAGCAGACGGAGAGGAGCACTTTCGAAATGGTTAATGCGGGGCTCCACTGTAAGCGGGCCGGTACATTACAAGGGGATAGTTAAACGACGCGAAACACATCAATCTAAGATTGGTTCGGTAGTGCCGTACGCAAGAGAACCTGGGGCACACAGTCGAAGCGTTCGCGGCCCTGCTAGCAAAGCAGCCTGGAGAAATATGTCACCTGGTCTTTAAGAATGTCCAAGCAAATCTGACCCTGGCTGTTTACGTTGCAGTGGTAAATCCGGGTGCGGAAGACAATCTGTACAAGTTCGCAATAGACGTTTCAGGATTTCAAGGTTCAATCATTCCACATTTGTCATCCTTAACTTGCAATCGAAGAAAACTGAAAGAAGATACAGCTTTTCTATGCCATAGCTGTCGTCGCCTATCACCTCACCTTTGGAGGCTTGAATGGATAATCATGGGGGAATGTAATGTCAAGGAAGAATACGCCGCCAGCATAGGGCGAGCCTGAAGGAAAACTTTCCAGGATTAGTTCCGGTTCGTCCACGCACCAGCCCTTAAAATAAAGCGTACCAGATGGCCCAACAATAGTTGACACCCACTCGTAAATATTGTCTCCCTTTGGACCAGCCGAACAGTTACAGGGCGGGTCAAGGCTAATTTCGGCCAGTTCCTTCTGAATCCTTTTGGCCGAAGACGAATGTTGAGAACCTTTCATGTTGCCACACAGATGCAATGATACGCTGATGTGAATGGGGAATAGAGTTGCACCCTCTTTGGCATGGGGTGTCAATGCTTTGGATCGGCCTGATTTTCGAAGTAGGCCGTACAGTGTACAGCTTGGCTGTCTCACAACAGCAACCGTGGTCTTCAATATTCTGCCAACAGAACTTTATCATGATTGCTTTGCAGTGATTAAAGTCGTAATTTAAGAAGCACTTCCTTGCGCATAGACTCGAGCTATCGTCAGAAGTCTGCCTCGCAAAGAGCCTCTGCAAGAAGCATGAGTTGCATGTATTATTTTGTCAAAGGTAATTAAAATTGATCTCTAACATATTATTTCAACCCTAGTTCGGTCGCTTTGCAGCAGCATCGGACAAGCTAGCTGGCTTCGGATGCCATGACGACGACTCGTCGCATTTCAGCTGCGGGATCAGCACAGATGACGACTGATAGTGAAGATATTTCCAACGGTCGTCGGGTATCCGCTCGCCTTGCTGATAAGGCTTCAGCAATTGCGGCCAAGGGCAAGAGCACAAGTGCCAAGAAGGCTGGGGGATCTTCAGAGACCAAATCATCCAAGGGTAGTAAGCGTGGAAGGGATCAGGATAATCCGGAGCCTAAGAATGAAGCGGGAGCTAAAAGCCAGCGTGGTCGCCCACGCAAGTCCGTAGCGGAGACAGGACGCGCGTCTCAGGAGACCAATGCCCCTATTGCCAATCCAGCAAAGTCCGGTCCTCCAAAGAACTCGCCTGAGCCAGAGGCAGCGCCTCCAAAGAAGCGATCCCGACGGAGCGCCTGCCCCTCCGAAACCGGGAATGCAGTTGTACCGGATGCCTCTGGTCCAGTCAATTATCCGATTATTTCAGGCAGTGACACTCCATTAGCGGGCGACGTTTTGGAAGTCACAGCACAGATAACGACCGCATTGTTCCGACCGAACGCGGGGCAAGCAGCAATCGCGGCCGTGGTCAAGTCGGATCCACCCGCTGTCGCAGCACACCAGCTGCAACCGCACCACGTCCTTACCGGCAGCAAAGAGCCCATGCTGAAGCCGGCGTCAGCGCTTGAAACGGCCTCAGGCCCAGTCCCGGGGTCACCAACTGTGCGAGGCGTCCCACAACCGCAGCCTCTGCGTTGTGCCTCTCCTCAGCAGCCTGGTTTTGAAGCCGCGAGCACACCTGTAGCCGTTGCAGGAGCCGGCCCTGCCGCCGCTGCTGTTGCAACAGGTTCTCCCAAAGCTATGCCTAATGCAGAAAGCGCCAAGCCCCCTGCGGCAGCTGTCGAGTCCGCAATCAAGCTGCCATCGGTGTCGATGCCTGGACCCATCGACACACTCAGTGAAGAAGAAGTTATCCAGATTCGCAACTTGCTGATGCCCGGAGCTCTTGCAGTCAAAGCCAGCTGTGCCGCTGGGGCAGACGCAACGGCCGACAAAGGAGCGGACGCGGGGATAGCCGTCATTGGCACGGGCGGCAGCACGGAAGCTGGTAAATGCAGTAGTGCAGCTGAGCCTACATGCCGTACCAGTCAATTTAAGGAGCTTTACGGTATGGTCTTGGATTGCTGTTCTACGGGGCGCAGCAATGCAGCGTATGTTAGTGGGTTGCCTGGTAGGTGTGAGGAGTTGATCGCGGGCGGGCTGGTAGGAAGACGAACAGGTATAATTTCAGCAGGGGATGACCTGTATAGGGTAGGGGAGTTTTTCGCGTGTTCCACACGGACCTGTTCGGGTTCTGGGTTATCTGCAACATCTGCTAGATGCAAGCCAGTAGTCCAGATGTGTACATACTACCTGCATTGGGGATGCATACGGCCGCACTCGCGGTCAAGACAGACACACACACACACACGCACACACACACACAGAGACAGACAGACAGAGAGACAGAGAGAGAGACAGCCAGACAGACAGACAGAGAGACAGACAGACAGAGTATAATCTCCCGCACCATTACCGCTGCTGTGCCTCACGTCTACTGCAAATTTGCTCAGGCACTGGCAAATCGTACACTGTCTCGCGCATCTTGGCGACTCTGCCGGAGATTGCCAGCTCGTCGGAGGGAGGCAGTGGAAGCGGAGGGGTGTCCTTCTGTTGTGTGACGGTCAATTGCATGGCGCTGGACGATCCGGTTCAGCTGTATGGCCGGTTACATATCGAGTTGCGTCGCGCTGTGGCGGCGACCGAGTCAGGTAGGGGGCCGTGCACAGCGGCTGGGGCGGCACATAGGCAGCAAAGCAGCACATGGGCAACTTGGACATTTGGCGGAACGGCGCCCGTAGCTGCTTGAAGGTTTTGATCAGCGTGGTGGAGGGCGGAGAGGACGGTAATTGGGATGCAGTGCGCGCAGACTTTGTTATGAGCATAGGGGCAATGGTATGGCGAGACGTGGGGCAGGGACACCTCCGTCCCACCACGACGCCTTCTTGTTAACTTCCCACACCAGATCGATATCGACCAATCTACGATTTGCGACAGTTGGGTATCTCCGAATTTCTCTTCTTTCCTCACCTGCCGTTTCCCCAAACCTAAGCAGGCAACGACGTCCCTGACGTACCCCTGCCCACCGACGTCAGCGCCGCCCATGAAAGCCTCCTCCGAACGCTTTCGGAGTTATCCATCGTCCGTTCTGCCGCGGCAAAGGGCGGGAAGGGGCAAAAGGGGAAAGCGAAGGGCTCCAAGCGCGGGCGCGGTGATGCGGCGGGATCCGATACGGCTGCACCTTTGCGGCGTATATTCGTAGTCGTGCTCGACGAGGTTGATCGGCTGCTGCGACGGCGGGACGGCGGCGAGGAAATGGCTCGACTGTTCCAGCTGCCGGCTACCCGCGGTGAGTCTTAAGGCTGTGGTCGGTCTGGTGGAGCAGATGACGGTAATGTATGAATGATGCGATTTGTATGAACCCCTTAGTGCTGGTTTTATTCTGGATCTGGCCGGGGGGCTTGGGTTTGCAGGGTTGGCGAATGCACTGGATGGTTGGCAGCTGTTCCAGGCATCGATATTGCTCGGTTGATCGCTGGGTGGACGCAGCTTCCCCATTCTATGGAAAGAGGCGGTAAGTAGAAGGTTTTTCAACATCTTTGATCCTAGGGGTCCTGGAAGAGCCTTCGTACTGATGTTACATGCCGAAATCATGTTGAGTTTCATTCCGCCCTTTTTGGTCCTGTCCTATCCTGTCCTGTCGCTGCCCGGGCCATGCTGGTCCGCAGGGCTTTCTATGGTGCTGCTGGCGGTTGCTAATAGTTTAGATCTCACGGAGCGCATGATGCCTCTGCTGAGGGGCACGTCGGGATTGGGAATGGCGCCCAAACACCTGGTCTTCACTGCCTACAGCCGGCCGCAGGTAGACAGTTGGGCATTGGGCTCCGGCAAAATGGAACAGCGGCTCGCAGTTGGGCTCAAAAGTTATTTCGAGGTTGCAGAAAGGAAGAAAATTGTGAATCGATGCTTTCATGAGGTCCGGGGGATCTACTTGTCAAATTCCAGGGGCTGTGATATTTAGCGTGCTGATGTGCTGATGTACACCAATCAGCTAGTTGGTTTTTATTTATTATTATATTCGGAGTGCTTGCTGCGCACTCATGGCGGCTCCACCTCTTTATTTCATTGATTAGTTGTGCGCCTCTCATTCAGAAATCGACCAGCAGTTAGGCCTTCTTGCGTGTTGTGCCGCACTCGGGGGTGTTTCCTCCCTGAACGCCACACCTATTTCAAATTGCATCTTGCCTGGCCCGCAAACACGGGTTGGGTTACCCTGGCTCAGATTCTATCCATCCTATCAACACAGCTGGACGCCCATCCCCGGGGCCGACGCTGCTTTGACGGCGCTGCCCTGGATATGGTAGCCAAGAGCGTCAGCAGCAGCTGCGGGGACTTCCGTCAGGCGCTGAAGGTGCGGATACAGGAAGGAAAGGGTTAAGGTTCGTGGCTATGGACTGTTGGAAGCCCTCGCATACCCCTCGCATACCCCTGCGAAACGCTCCCCCCTCGCGTTTCTTGGCTGAGGCGTACCGTAATGGTTGGTCACGTCGTTGCAGAATCTTAAGCTTTTTTGCCTTGTACAATTTGCCATAGGCAAATGTACTGACCGTAAACCGCGCCCCCGAACTTCCCATCAAATTTTTACGGAGACTTCAGAGGCAGCAGTCAGCACTTGTTTAAGGGCCCGGTGTCTCGCATTCGCAGCGTTCCATAAATTGTTCAGGGAGGGCTCTCCACGACACTCCCGATCCACCGCCGTGTGCCCAAAAGTCGACTATGAACCTCTCGCCCATCCCCCAGGCTTGCCGTATAGCACTGGACGTACTGATGGAGCACAATCGTGCCAACCCCTCCGCGCCACGCGCCTCTGTGGGTATCCGCGAGGTGCACGCCGCACTTCAGAGGTTATCCGGTCAAAACAATGGGCAGCAGGCCATGGTGGCAAAGATTAAGGGTCTGCCGCCGCAGCAGCAGTTGGTCCTGCTGGCTCTCGCTACCGCGGTGGGCGCCAAGGCAGCAACGACGGGCGCGGACGCTGGCATTGGTGTGGTCGGCGGCGCCCCCACCTTTCAGCCCGGCAACGCTCTCTTTACTGGGTCACGGCCAAAATTCGCCGACACGGTGGCGTTCCGGGAGATCGGCAATGTTCCAGGGGCAGCAGTCAGCAATCCGGGTGCATGCTTCGATGGCCCAACACCCAGCAAGCCCCCTCGGCCCGGTACGGCAGCGGCCGTGACGCCAACCACGAGCCGTGTGCGAGGTATGACGGGCCCAGGTGGCGGTGGTGGCGTCGCTGCATCTCCAAGCAGCTGCGCCCGGGGTCCGTCGTCCCGAACGCCAGGAAGCTTTATGGCGGGTGATGCGGGCCTGGCACTAGGCCTGGCTGAGGTGTACACGCAGTACAGTGTGTTGTGTCGGCAGCTCGATATTCCCGCCATGTCTGATGCGGCGTTTCGGATGGAAGCGTTGCGGGGACTGACCTGCGACGGGTTAATACGGGTGACGGAGGGGCGCACACCCGCGGCCATGCGGCTGTGCCTGCGTTGTTCGGTGCGAGACGTCCAAACGGCGCTTGCCCACAACGTGATGTTTATAAGGCTCATGGGCGCCAAGGCCCCACCTGTAGGTGCTGCTGCCGCCACTGCCGCCACGGGTGTCTCACTGGCTGCGCGCGCAAATTAATTGTGTATTTCCCGAGGACTTCTGGACTGAAGCGCTGCGCGAGATGGCCAAGGCGACTGGGGCTGGGGTGGGAGCCGTGGGACTCATTTATGCAGATTCTGACTGGTGCAGTGTATATTATGTGATTCCATTCTTATGAGGATGACGCCTGAACGCTGCGGACGGGAACTTTGACTGCGACTATGATGTGGAGTATGTTGGGAACGGTGAACAAAAGTGGAACGAGGACCGAAGATATGAGTGAAGTAAGCGAGCGATGGGGCATGCCGCAAGCGCGACCAGGCAAGCGAGCGCGTACAGAATGTGGCACAAGATACAGCGTGCTGTGCATGGGAAAGTACTTTGCTCTCAAAGCAAACGGTCATTTGAGGTTATTACGTGTCGACTTAGTGTGGCGCCTCATCGCGACAGACGCGAAACATGAGGAGATGTTTCGATGATGTCCTAGCCTTCTATTGAAAAATTAATGCCATATGAATGGGCGATATTGAATATGTTTGCCAAAACTGATGTACGTGCGTGAGTCTGTCGATCCAGGCCTAGCTGTCTGACTAAGGCCGAATACCTGCGTGCATTCATGGGATTCCAAAAACCAAGGCATTGTTTTTCCTTTTTTAACTCTCGCTTTTTTCGCTCACCCTTGCATTCTCCCCGCTATCAGAATAGCCTACCAAGCTAGCACGCGCTGAACACACTTATCCGAGCTGTAAAAAAATTTAATTACCTTCAGGTGCTCCGCCTATACATCAGTTCAAACCTCCCCGCAATATTGCTTTTGTGATTGAATATCCCCTTGTACGCTTTCGTACGGGAGATAGAAAGTCGGACCTGCGAACTAGTGACGAGGCTGACAGGACACAAAACATCGATTGGACTTCAGGAAAAATATTTCCCAATATCTACTTGTTAGATTGAGACCTCTGAAAGAGTGGAAATTTGCAAGATTGTGTGACCAATCTCATAGCTGATCGGGTTAATGAAAGTTACCTGCGATTTTTACACGAGACAACCCCCAATCACACAACTTTTAATTGATGAAAGTTAAATTTAAAAGGGGAAAAGCTATCTCCTGCTTACTTGGCCACGTCTTCCACTTCAGTGACTCAGCAAAAGTCATGACTGTATCTTTATTATAAAATTACAATTTAGTCCAACAGTTTCATTTTGTGCTGGGAAGCGTGCTCTTATGTGGTGCAGCTATTACGCTGCATGCAACTCGTATGGAAAGTCTTGTGACAATTCGGGCTATGAGGAGCTAGCTACGTCGACTAGCTCTGCGGGGAGTGGGTTCCGTGCCAAAGTGTACTTACGCGAGCGCACTGGGCCAACTGAAGCATCTCTGGCTGATGAGTGGCTGAGTTCCCAGCCCTGCAGATTGAGTCCAATCCACTTGCGCAAGTCTCAGGCTGTAGCACAGCAGCACGGGCGCGACCATGACCCTGCACCGGTCCCAGTTCCAGCCTCAACTTCACCCCTACCGCCACGACCGGGGCCAACGGACTGGAACTCACCATCGTGCTCCTCATCCAAAACCACCATATACTCGAACGGGTCTGTGTGTCCCTATCCCTACCTTCACACCAACTTGCCCCGCTTTTTACCGTTCCTGGCGCTCCTACTATTACTACCTTTTCTCGTCCCCGTTTCCTCCTCGGTCACGTTAAAAACGAACACACAGCTACGGCTCGAACTTGACCTGCGGCAACTCCAGCAGACCGTGGCCTCCACGAGTTTTCTCGGCGACGTAAACCCGAACCCGAACCCATCCGGAAGCCAGGACAGCACGTCCAGCGAAACCTCCGCTGCCGCTACCACAACAACCACGAGCAGCAGTAACGCCACCACGGCCAACGCCATAAGGGATCAGTCCTCCTGCTCCTCCTCTACCACCGCACAACCCGATGTTGACGCTCCCTCCTATGAGCTCCCAGGAAACCCCAGCGAGCTCACCACCTGCCTCAATACCCACCAGCCCGACATAAAAGGCACCTCCTGGGTTGATGCCATGCGCGACCAACCCACCTATTTTAAGGTCGTGGGCATGTGGTGGTCGAGGAAGCGCGCCGACGTGCCAGTGACCATAACCACGCAGCTGTCGTGGAATCGCAAGTGGCAGCTCAAGGCTATGTGCCGATCCTGGGCCGGACCGATTGCCGCCGTCATGCACATGCCAGTGCTGCTGCCGCGTCTGACACGCAGCCGTGATGCGGAGCTGGGTGACGTGTCGAATGCGACCTTGCAGAGAGCAGTTGACACCGTTGCTGCTTTCCACGCGCGCCTGGACGCCACCCAGCCCTGCAAACTGGACCTCATGCTGCTAGCGGAGCCATACCGAGACGGTAGGACAGGACCCGCCCGGGGAGAGGACGTGGGGGCGGCAATGACCCTTAATGAGGGGTCAGGCCAAATTTAAATCAGGCCCAATGGACTGACGGGGGAGGGGCCCTGGGGAGGTTCGCCAGCAGCTGGTATGGCACCCGCGTGGCAGCAGGCAAGGGAGCTATGGCAGCGGGCTCCATACGTGATCTCTAAGGAACAGGAAAGAGGGGAGGCGGAGAGGGAAAAAGGGAGGTAGATGAATAAATGGGGGAGTGGGAAGAGGAGCCGGCACATAATTTGGTAAGCAACAGGCTTAGGGATGATAAGTCGCAGCTTAGCAGGTCGGAACTTGCAAAGGGAAGCCTGCAAGCACACAGTATTGCGGTTGCCACGAATGCCACGAGTGTGAATTTTCAACTGGAATAAGTAAATCAACTATTCACCCCCACCCCCACCCACCCCGCTAACCTTCCCCCCATGCCTCGCAGCGGCCTGCTCCCACGCTCTCACGCGCGCTCATCCGCACGCTTTCAGTCCCGCCCCTTTCCTATCCCATTTCCCCCTCCTCTTCGTGGCTCAGGCAAGTCGCTTGTCCTCTACCCAGTGAACACATTGCGCAATTACGCGCGGCTGATGGCTCGAACCCCTCTGATCGGCCTAGTGGACGTCGACCTCATCGTCTCCAGCAACCTGCGCGACGAGCTGCTGAATACCTCCATCGCAGCCCGCTATCTGGTGCAGGCCCGAGAGGCGGTGGCGGTGGCGGCTGCCGGGAAAGCCGGTCCCCTCTTCTCTACGGGGTCTTCGCGTCTAGATGGAATACCGGGGTCAGTCGTGGCACAACTGAACCTGACCGCGGCGAGGACCGCCCAGGGGCCGCGCGCAGCGTGGGTGCTGCCGGCATTTGAGACCCGCGGTGGCTCGGTGAGTTTGCAGGTGGAGCGCGCGGAGAAGCTGGCGGCGGGTGGCAGCAAGAGCAGGCTGCACTCGTTTTATAAGCAAGGCAAGGTGCGCAGTCCGTGGTGCTTGGGCCGAATGGGTATGCAAATGTGTGTGTGTGTGTGCCGCGCGCATGTGTGTGTGTGTGTGCATGTGCATGTTCGTACGCGATCTGTACCGTATGCGGGCACCAGGGGATCGGGGCGAAGGAGCGATAGCATGGGGAGAGCTTGAAGGCGAACCGGGTGATATGTGTGTGTATGTGTGCGGTGAGACTGAAGACGGGGCTGGGGCTGGGGCTGGGGCTGGCGACGGGGCTGGGGACGGGGTCATGAAGACGGTCGAATTAAATATATGGGGTGGCTAGTTGACTCCAGGGGGCGGTAAGGATGAGGGCATAAGGCCCGGGAACGACCTAGACTGGACCCAGATCGACTGGCGACTTCACGTCCCACCTGCTCTCAGCCTGGTGGGAGCCTTATTCGTGAGTGAATGTTGTCATCGTTGGTTCTATCGCGTTCAGGCATTGCTTGTATGCCCCCTAACCACCCAGCCATCAACGAAGGGTCCTTTCGTATTCATAACTTCCGTTGCCCACTCCAGATGCTATCCTCCCGATGAAGTCATTCTGCCTTATATACACGCTCGGCCCCCGGCAGGTTCTTCGTTTCGATTGGGGCTCAACGGGACATAAGAATACGGATTACAGCAGATGGTTCAGTACTGCGGAGCCGTACGTGGTGGAGTGGTACGACCGCTACGAGCCGTGGGTGTTTGTCGACCGGCTCAGCTCGTCCTGGTCGGACGCGCGCTTCCGCGGCTACGGCAAAAACAAGATAAGCCATATCCGTGCGTTGGCGTACGATGGGTACGAACTGCGAGTGCACCCGTCCGCCTTCCTCATCCACCGGCCCCACCTGGAGAGCAGCTCTTCAAGCGCACATGCGCGAGGAGCACTATACGGCAAGAAGACAAAGACGTCATCCATGTACGGACATAATGCCTATCTATATGAGATGGTGCGTTGAGGAGGAGGTGTTCGTGTGCGTGACGCAAGAGCTAAGCGGCCTGGTCGTACCGGCTAACCCAAAACTGATGCGCCATGGTTACATCCTCTCTTTCTTTCTTCTAAACCAGGGTTTCAAACCCCCCTTGCTCCCCCCCCCATTGACATGCACGCACATATAAGCACATATAAGCACACACATAAAATATAAAATGAAATATAATGTAATATAATATAATATAATATAATATAATATAATATAATATAATATAATATAATATAATATAATATAATATAATATAATATAATATAATATAATATAATATAATATAATATAATATAATATAATATAATATAATATAATATAATATAATATAATATAATATAATATAATATAATATAATATAATATAATATAATATAATATAATATAATATAATATAATATAATATAATATAATATAATATAATATAATATAATATTTTTTACAAATTAGAGCGCTAAAATGACCCTCTGGCTCCCCGTGATCCCTCGACCGGTCAGATTCAACTGAGCATGGCGTACGGCAACTACACGCCTGTCGTTGACCCGGCTACCGCAGCCTGTAGGGATAAGCTCAGCTGGTGGCAGCAGCGACCCAGAACAGGCAACGGTGACAGCTAGAAGTAGAAAGTAGACCCGACACATTTTAGAGCGTGGTGGGCCACAGCAGCGACAGCCTCCAGCTGCGGGACCCCCTTTCCCCCCCTTCCTCCCTCCCTTCCCACTCACGGCCGGGGACACATTCACTTCGGTCTCTGAAGGTGTCTAGGCATCCGCCATCCGGCGCGGTCCAGTGCGATATGCGGTCGATGGCAGTAAGCCGGCTAGCTACTTGCCGGAGGCAAGCCGGTCATAATAGATGCTCATTGCAGCACCCGGGACTTCATGTAGCGATCTGCCCCGATGGACACAACAGTGGCATGCTCTTCCCGGTAGTTCTTTCCTCTCTTCCTCACCCGTCCATGGGGGGCCGAATTAAGACAATGGACCCAGTCACATGAACCTGGGCGGCAGCGGCGTGTCCTCCCGGAAAGCAAAGAGGCTTCAAAGCAGGAGCTCGAAGATCATTGCGAACCTTGATCCTCCCGATCCGAACTCAACCGATTCCGGCGGTCAGATGTTGTCTACCTGGTGCGCATCCGAAGTTGGCAGCAAGTGCGGGCATTGACTGAGCCGCTGGACTGATATTGTAGAGCGGAACAATGGCTTGTGTTTGTTTGAGTTGGGGTTTGAGTTGAGTTCGGGCGGCACAACCTGGCAATAGTCATGCATGTTGACTTGCCAAATTGGGGGCTGGGTTCTCGCAGCTGGGCTGGATAGAGGCAGCCCTATCGGCACTTTCAGACGCGCACTCCAAGAGTGATCCCACAACCACAGCAATAATGCTTGCCTCTCAGAAGCGAACGCAGGAGGAGGGGATGGAGATGAAAAGCAATATATCCGGGTGCAGGATGCACACGGCCGCTAAATTCAAGAGGAGAGGGGCCTGGGATGGGACTGCGTCAGAACTGTCGACCGTCGGAGATAGCTGGTGATGACTTCGCTACGGCAGGTTTTGGGTCGTATTGTGCGGTGTTGAATGGCGTATTTGTGTCTTAGAGCTGTCAAATGAGAAAGGTGAGAGTAACGCATGCTGCAATCATGACGGTTACCAACTGCGGGACTGCTAATGGTCGTTACAACGAAACCCGATTAAGTGCTTGGTGAGGAGATGGCGATTGCTTTTATGACCTGCTGGATCAAAGAACCTACCAAAAGAAACACACACACCAATCAACGCATATGCTACTCAGGACAGCAATACTTCACCCCATAAACCTTGGAGCATCTACATTGTAGCTTGTTTTCAAGGCAAATTTTGAAGTATGATAGACGTCGCTACAATCATCGTTGAATGCTTTTAAACTGATAAACACAAAAGATGAATAGCAAAGGCAAGCTCCTTAATTCCAAATATGCTTCAGCAGGAAGCAGGCTTAATATAAGCTTGGGTTACTCTGGGTCTCGAGCGCGGCTTGGGAGGATAAGATGCGGTTACGTGTCCATGTTACACGAGCAGTCCATAAACCATACTGTGATCTACCCTATCACAAATTAACTGCTTGGATAACTGAAAGGCTGATGTATTGCATACCGTTGGAGCCTGTCGTGCGGCTTGCCGTAGACACCTAAAGTAAGGCAGTCCACTGAAGAACTCACTTTCTTGTGTCCATGTCGTGTGGACTTCATGTCGGATAGGGCGTGATTATTCACTTTTAAACTATATAGTTTTACTGTAATGCAGTTCCTTTGCCCTCCTGAGACTCAATCTGGTGCCTTAAACGGGGAGTCATTCCGCTTGAGGGCTTTTTGTCACCCCCTATAACAACGCGACGTATTGATTCGTGGGGATATTGTCATATAGGACAGAGGCTCGTACTCCGGCGTCGCCGTCATTACTTCTTTCGAGCATTCTTCAGAAACACGCGCCGTATTGTTGATATGGACGAGAAACGCTCGGAAAGTTTAAAGCAAAAGGCACAGGTTGGTATCGGAAGCGCCCGTTACTGAACCGCGCCGTGGGGTCAGGCGCGCCTGCAGCCATGGGGCCTGTGTATAACTGAACAAATGAAGGTTGCCATGGATGGGCACTCTCCCTGCCACAGCACTGACAAGTTGTTCTATTCGACCGGGCACGTTGCTGATCTCCCGCACTGCACATCAGTTTATGGAGGAAGACTGCTGTACTGTATCTTATCCTCTGGTAATGTTCGCTGCCCGGGTCGGAGTCTTTGCGGCTGCGCGTTATGCCTCCTCCTCCCGCCCCCCCCCTCCGAGGACGAGTCTTGATATTCCAGGCATCAGATGCATTAACGAGCTGACCTCGCCTGCCCCATGCGATCAAGCCCTTTTACGTTCACATTTGCGCGGATGAGCCGCACCTTTATGTTTCACGCCGACCCTTGCATCATGCTGCTTCGCGCGGACAGTAAATTGCCGTATATACTACTGTTCCCTTTTCATAACATCTCTTGTTCGTCAACAGTTGAGTCACCAGGAGATGATCAGCATCGTTACTTACATCCCGAGCTACTGCCGTACGTAAAAATCCCAAATTTAAATTCTACGTCTGAGAGCCCTATGTATTTCCCGCCTGCTCAGACGCCGTCACGTCGCGCAAGGCCGGCCCTTGCGGCACGTATTCGGGACCTCGCACATGACGAGGATAGTGAAGTTGAGAAGGCACTGCCCGCGAGCAAACTTCGGCCGCCACGGAATTTCGGTATGCACAACTGGCGGCTACCAGGTTTTGGCGGCGATGCGAGGCGCGGCCTGGATGCGACTCCAGCCAAGACGAGGCGGCTGCAGCCCGTGAATGACCCGCGGAAGTACATTCAGATGGCAGCAGACAGCATGGCAGCAGGTGTGTTGGGCCGGAGCTGTGTGGCAGAACCCTAAATATTGCTCGCTGAACGGAAGCTTGTTTGTTGCTCATTCGATCCTGTCACTTCATGCTGCAGTCCGCAAGCATTCAGCTGACCCTATGCCATTTGGGCCCTATGCCATGTGTACATAAGACCCAAAACCCAATCCTGCACAGCATTCCTTATATTTGCTTGTCGGGAAGCCCCGAATAAAAACCACCCAACCCCAACATTCATGAAGGCGATTCCGTTGTGGCGCTGCCCAAGGAACTGCTCGGCACGCATGCCTACTGTTATTGGTGTGGAGATCTGAACCATACCAGGGGCGGTTGTCCTCTGACCCGCCACTCTGGACTGGATGAAACACAATTGCCTAAGGTAAAAGGATACAACGGCGTTCGCAAAAAGGCTCCCTCATCCGCCGATCGACAGCCGGGAACTGCTACTGGAGAGATGCCAGCAGGACAGAACGTGCACGGTGAGGCATCCCGGGTGGGGAGAAGGGCCGTGAAGGCTTTACAGTTACTTTCCCGAGGTGCCTTACTAACATACCGCAGTCTAGCGACAGCATGCATGTACTTACGTGGTGCGTATTCTGGGGCCAACGTGGTATTTGTAATGTATCGACTGATTATTCAGCCGTTCTGCTGCAGGCGCTCCTGCCGTAGGTCCTCATAGCCTCATTGTTTGACCCTGCGGCGCTTGCATCTGACTTCTTCTAAAGTTCAGCGGAGTTCAGTATAGTCCAGGTCTATCCGGTCCTGCAATCTTCGTCGTCCGATGAATTGTACGTGAATTCCGTGCCTTGGCTTTGGTTAGTTGCCAGTTATGATAAAACCGCTCATCAAGTGACCATCGACTTCCCTGATTGTGCATGTAAGACGTACACACAATCTGATTGGCGGAAGTTCTCCCGGCATATCTCAAATCTCACCTTCTACTGGTGCTGTTGATGGAATCCCTGGTGACGCGCGCACTCCGTTTTGCTCCATTCGTTCTTTTATCAAACCGCCTGCTGGTTGGTGGTCAATCGATTTTGCAGGCGAGATTGAGGATCCGCTACCTCCCTGGCTGTCCTCCGTTGGCCCAGCGACGCTTGAGCTCATGGCGGCGATTGACCAGGCGCACTGCTGGGCCACCGGACAAACCCCTGTGCACCGCACCGGATTTACCTCGATACCTAGGGCTGCCACGGCACTGCAGGGGCAATCGGCTGCGGCGGGACCATCTGGCGAGATGCTAAGCGCGAAGTTGGTACAGGCTGGGCTGTCAGGCAACGCGGCTGCTGCAGTAGATCAGGTCGTAGCGGACACCGGAAAGAACTTTTCTCTGACGAAGCCTCTCAGCTACGACGTCCTACTGTATCTGGCGGTGTGTATTGAGGTCAGGCTGGCAGATTTTGAGGAAGAAGCGGAGGAAGGACGGAAGAGGCGAGCAGGTGAGAACGAGCACAGTCAAGCAGTTCATGACCTCCCCACTAACTAGTCTACCCCTAAGCTCCATGTCAGTGGACGGCGCGCATGTTTTCAGGATAGAGGAGGCAAGAGGAGGCAAGAGGCGAATAAGGCGTGTGGTGCTTGCTGGCCGATGATGAACGGTCTCTCAGTCAAACGGACCCGGTTTGCTTTACCTGGCTGGACATAACGAAGAGCTGCTCTCTCTGTGCATATCCTGTAACTGGTTGCCATCCTTGTGATATAACCCCCGTAAACCACTGTTTGCTTTCCATATGAAGTCTACCTTCACGCTATATCCCAAGAGACTACGCAGGTCTCCCTATCATATACCTCGAGTGTTCCTTGTCGTGTGCCAGTGAAAGGGGTCCGGTCTGCTGGTGGTTGCGGCCCACCTGAAGATAAGCTATCACGTATGAGTTATCCTTTGGCCTTCAAGGTCGAACTATGTGTTGACCGCCTTTGTTGTGTCATGATATGATTCAAAACTGCCCACCTAGAATCCATATTTTTAACGTTCTCAGGCGAAGGTGCTCAAACGATGGGGCTGGACGGCGGGAGCAACTGAGCTGATGTGATATGCGACCAGTGTTAAGACTGGCCATGACGAGATGAGCAGTGCCAAGGCGAGGCAGGTAAAAGAAGTGTGGCACAGTCTTCAACAATCGCATTTGTTGAAGACTGTGATGCCTCATTAGCCGGATGAGCGCCAGCGGTGGGTGCCTTGGCAGCATGCAGTGAAGCGGCCTGGAGTGATGGAATGGTGCTGACCCAGGACAGGGGCTGGGTTATCAGGGAAGCTTTCCTAGTTTCTATTGAACTGGTATTTTCGTAGCGCAGAGAGAGACACTGCTTTGGTTATGCGTTTCCACTTGCAGGTCGGTCCAAGCTTTGTAAGCCGGAGTGAGTCTTCCCATCTGTTGCGCGGAAGACATGCACGACGAATTTTGAATTTTGGGGCCCCTGATCTGCTGTCGTCATTGCATCCCAACAAAGTGGGTATATATTAGTTGCTACGAGATCAGATAGGTGAAGGAAATGTCGTATACGCTTGCAGAATCGGAGTACCGTATAGCATTTGGCCGGACACAGAACTCAATCCACATACGTGCTGATGTTTGTAAATGCAAGTTCATCGTGTTTGGTTGTTGTTGATGAAGTTCATCTGAAAAGTGCAATTGTGTGCCGTACGCGTACATGCGACTATTGTACTTACACTTGCAGTCTATGCAGGATCGCTATCAAGTTGTGCAGCACTCTGTAAGTGATATGAGGATTATATCAAGAGTATATCGTTAGCATTTGAACTTAACCATTCAGGAACATACGTACATGCCCCCGTTCATGCTCGCACCAATCCCAAATATACAGGAGGTGTTGTAACACTAACCCAAGCCCACAACAACCTGCAACCACCACATGCCACATGCAGCTCCCGAGTAGAGTGCTCCACAGAAGGGCACATTATGAGTGGTAGCAAGTTCACCGGGTCATTTCTCAAACACACAACAAATTTTCCGAAATTCGCTCTGCGACGAGCACTGCTAGTCTACATTCTTAAAATAGGGGGGCACACGTGGTGAATAGGGGATGTGGAAAGGAAACGTGCCCAAGCCAGAAGTCGAGTGCTTCATATATCATGCTGAAGTACAGTGAACACTGCGACCGGCGCGATGAACGCATCTTCTGCAGACATGCCCACACTTCAAGCGTAGTAAAGCACTCTTCATTTGCGAGGGTTTCAGTGCTTCAAAGCGGCCCCCGCGTGGATGTAACCAACACCAGTTAACCCGCGGTCACGTGGAATGGAAATGTTAGAACGCAGTTTCCTATCAAAGTACAATCACCAATTCTGTATCAATTCCTCAAGTGCTCTTGGTGAAAGGGTACCAGGGCACGGGTGAACAAACGCCTCTTCGTACTCCACTGACGATGTATCGGGTAAGCCAAATCAATGCCACTAAGATGTTCAGAATTTGAAGAAGCCCTTGAGCCCCTTGAAGCCCTTCCGCTTCTTGTACTTCTTATGCTTCATCTTGTGGCCGATCAAGTGCCCGAGGGGCGGCACTCCTGCGACATGGATGGACATGCCTGCACCGTACGTGCCGCCATGGCCTGCAAGCAACAGGGAAAACCTGGCTTAGATAGATAATTTGGGTTTCTTCAGTTTTCGTTCGCGTTATCGAACCTCACTGGGGGCGAGATTTAAGGAAGAAGATATTATATCCCATCCTTAATATGCAGGACCATGATTGGCTGGCATGCAACGGAACAAATCGGAGTCTCAGTTACTCTCCCGCCTGGACATGACCGTTTTTTTATAGCGAGCAGATGACGCACCTTCCTGTGAGATGCTTCGATAAGCCATTGAAGTCCGAGCCTGTGATGCTCGGGACTCTAGTTTTCCACGGAGCTGAGATGGAGCAAACTAACTTGAGGACTTATCTCTTTGCTCCATCTCAGCTCCGCGGAAAGGCTGAAGTCAGTTTCAAAACATTTCGCCCGAACATCCTACCAGCCTGCCATACAGTAAGTGAAAAATCCCTTCAGCTTTTTATAAATGGGAATTTCCCGGGAAGGCAGAAGGAATTAGTTGAAGCGGCTGTACGATACATGCTTGCTCAAAGTCGCAGTCCCAACTCACCGCCATAGGGTGCCGGGGGACCAGCGGCGTACGGTGCCGGGTAGCCAGCGGGCGGATGGGAAGGATAGCCGGCACCTGGATGCGGATAGGGCGCTGGAACAGCTGCTGGCCGTGGAGGAAGGATCATGAGGGTCGGGGGGAAAAGGGTAAGAGGATTGCGACAGCCGGCTTTCAAAGCAAGCCTGCAAGGGAAGCAAGTTCGCCGTCACTCACACAGGGGTGCCGTCATGAAATGAAATCTATTGGCCCAATGCGCACGGTAATATAGGGTTGCTAATGGTTTGCAAGGCATGATGCATCGTGTCCACCGACGACCCAGACCAATGGAGAGCGAAGTGGAGATAATCAAGGACAATGAGCTCCAACAGAACAGGGTAGACTGTCAGGAATCCACGCAACGGTGGGAACTCCGGACACCCTTCTACCACGTAAGAGATTGAGACTCCAGTAGTCTATGTAGTACTCACCGTGTTGCTGCGGGTAGGGCTGTGGGTAACCGGCTGGTTGGCAAAAATGAAAGGGGAAAGGAAGAGGCAGGAACACGATCTGTCAGTTACTGAGGCCAGGCTCTAGAAGAACATAGCAGCAGGCATCAGAGTAAAAGTGGAATCCCCAGTGTCACTCCATTCTTTCGATTCCTTTCCCGCTGAACCCCCTTCTGATAAGCACCCGCAACCCACCTGGAGGAGGGTAGCCCGCTGGGGGGCCGGAAGGCGGGTAACCGGGAGGTGGCGCCTGGGGAGGATAACCCGGAGGCGGCGCCTGGTGAGGGTAGCCAGCAGGCGGAGCTTGCGGAGGGTAGCCAGCGGGAGGCGCCTGGTGAGGGTAGGGTCCCGGCGGTGCGCTCGGCGGATATCCCGCTGTGAGGCAGAGCGGAGAAACGCGCACGGAGGAAAGGTTGGGAGGGGAGAGTTTAAAGACAAGCTGCGATGGAAACAGCGTCATGAAAAAATGGTTGAAAACGACGCGCAGATGTTGATCCAAGGCAGAGGGCCAGAGGCTGCCTTGTTGCCCACCACCGCGGACACACGGCTGGGGAAGCTTGTGCTCGACAGGGGCCTATGGCAGGACTGCGGACAGGAGGATTGCGGTGGAATTCAACAAGTGGTTAAGGAGCTTCCCCATCGAGTAATGCACTGGGCATGACGCTCTCGGAACGCCATCATGTACAGCAGACTTTGGCAGAAACAGGCTGGAATCCAGACAAACATGTGATGCTGTTACAGCGGGCTCTGGACTCCGATTCAACAAAGCTGAGCCATTGGGCAATCACTGCTCTTACCGGGAGGGTACCCGGGCGCCGGAGCCCCGTACGGTGGAGCAGCCATTGGGGCAGGCGGAGCGCCATGCACTGGGAATCAAACGAAAAGAGGGGGGCGCAAACAAACGATCACTAACGCGATGGTCGGATGGCGGTCGGAATGCAACGAAAATCCAATAGGCAATCAAGGAAAACCCTCACGTTAGGGCTAGGCAGACAACACTTAATCAAGACTATTGGGGGTTACCAATCCAACGGCGCCAACGGACCAGTGCCTATTGCTGGAGGATCCAGAAAGCCTCATACGGGCCATACAGAGGGGCGTAGGACAGTGTGCAGCGACAGCAGAACGTCGAAATGCACGGCCATACAGTGTTGCGAAAAAGTCGCACAGAGCGACAACAAACCTACTTTTTAGAGCAGAATTTTTGGCGAACTGCAGTCGAACCGCCACGAAGCCATGCTGCTTGCCGGACTTGGTGCGCACTGGGCACTGCTGGTAGTCCTGACCCTGCTCACGGACCTGCACGCGAGGGCAGAGTTGGACCAGCATAACTTAACGAGCAGCATGCGGAGGAGCACAAAAGGGAATTAGAGTGCAGAAAAGGAACATGAGCTTGGTACATCATATGTGTATGTCTTAAGTGAGGACGCGGTACAAAACATATCAGCAAGACGTAGAACGAAGAGTAAGGAAAAGCGCCAGACGAAAGGTCCACGCGATCGGGCTCAGATGCAATCACAAGCGGCCCACGGGATATACAGGACCAAAAGATTTGCAAGGGCGAATGGCAAATGGAACATGATCGGAGGCATCTTGGCGTTAGTTTGCACGTTGTCCTCCCCCAGGTTCGGGTCTCACGGTACCTTTCCAGGGTAATCGCATTACCAAACACGGCGCCATGCATGCATAGCGTGCGTCTTCACTCGTCATGGCGAGGGCAGGCTGCCCCTGACACTGCCCTTTAAGCCGACATACCATTTCATTTGAGGCAACGTTGCTCGTTCGTCCCTACTTATCGTCTATCCTAATCCGAGGTTGGTCCCCCATTCGCTCCGTTATCATGAACCTCACCCCATTTACAAGCCCCATCTAAGCTATATGTGACGGACACCTGTTCACATATAACTCAATGGAGGCCCCAAAACCCTAAAACCCAAAACCCTAAAAGGTTTCACGTTGGAAATTCGGTGCCCTTGAAATCAAAACCTTATTCCCCTCCTCACCTTGGCCAGCACAACTGTTGTAGTCCCGATGACGTCATCCTTGCCCACGTCGCTGTCGAAAATGGTTACATCGATGTTGTTGTCGTTGATCTGTCAAAACCGAACCGAAAGCCGATCCAAGCACCACCAAGGGATTAGTAGTACACATCGCGGTCGCAAGCAACCACGAATACTGATCTGGACCCCGCTCATTCGAAAACTCTTGGGCAGTACGCAGCGGAATTCACATGAATCTGTGATGCAGGCCAGGGGCCTCAATGCCGAATTTCGCGGTACCAACCCATTCAAGTAAATTGATACACAGGATGATTTAATTCCCAACCCAGGCAAGGCATCCGATAGAGCGCACGCGCTCTATCGGTGGTTGCGTACGTTTGCCCTTGCCCGCCAGATGCCCATGTGACAAAGGCGCAGCGCTGAAGCTATGCAGTCTGCGCAGCCTGCGTAATGCATCAAGTCTCAAGTTGCCTGACTATCCTACTTAGACATGAACATATACCACAATACTACACTATTGCGCAGCAGCCGCGGCCATGGCCGCTGCTACTTGCTGCACAGCAAGGCAATGTACGTGCCTTTTCCCGACTCACCACATTGATGTGAAATGTCTCGTTCCACACCTACCAGGGAGAATGGTCCAGTCAGACGCGCAGTGGCAGGCAGAGGCAGATGGCCAAGGAAAGCAGTGGGTCACGCACAAGTGGTTAAAAAGGGTCGGAAAGCCCCGGGAAATGTTCGTTGGGGATGTAACATACACTCGGCGATGGTTAATGAACAGGAAGCCTAACAGTGACGAGTTTGGTCACAGCTGCAATGAAGTTGAACAAAATATTATTGAATCTCGCCTGATCAGGAAATACAATTTCAAGATTTCAGCTTGACCTTTGTATGCCGAAAGGTTTTAGAGATAGAGCTACACCGTTTCAGATTTTGTGACCATTTTGTGACCAATACAGAAGTCGAATCTCCGGAGCGAATGAGGAGTTGGATGACCCCAGTAGTAGGTGGACCATAATAACGCGGAATATAACCCCATTACCACCATAAGCCACCATGAGCAAAGCTCTCATGCACTAATTTGGGTCGGCTCAAGTGCAGACTTAAATTGGATTGCATCAGAGAGCGTTTGCTACGCATACGGCAAGGAATTACATGCATCTAAGTCTGTGTCCCCGGTGTGGGTTTTAGTTTCGGCTTTCGGGTTTGGGTTTGGATTTGAGGGCAGCAAGATAGCGTCTTCCAGCTTTTACCGGGTTCTTTCCGCCGTTGCTGTGTGTCTTGGTGCGGAAGGTCTGTCCGCCAACTCGTAGCACTGCATATGGGTCCTGTAGCATTCGGGTTCGTCAGACCGGCATAGGCAAGTGAGGGGTAGTGAGGCAGCCATGGCTGGTTGGGTCTTCGTGGACGGGTATGTAATAAAAAGTTCATGCATGCAAGCAAATGCAGCGAAGGTGTCAGGTTTACAAGGTGGCATGTATGTCGAAAACAACCAGCATTAATTAGGGAATGAGGGATCACGCAAGAGCAGGGGGCTCTGCCAGCTACATAGAATGAACTGTTCGCAATATGGTAACAAAGATGGCGAAGATTTAAGGTGATATCCAGAAATCCTGGTTTAAGCTTCTCCATTTCCATGCAATACTTCAAGCCCAACCGCGTCATACCTGCTTTCCAAACCTCCAACGAAGGTGAGCGATGAGCGGCAGAAGAGTGGCACAGGATCCGTCAACAAAGTGAAAACGCGAACGTTGTAACTGGGGTTAGCAAAGCGAACAAAACCCTCAGCTTACCAGTCCTTATCCTTAAGGTCCTGCAGTATGCAAATGCGACAGCGCGTGAGCAAACAAAAGTGATTGACGTTCTGGCAGCTCAGCATCCGATCTCCCACCTTTGCATATTCAACTGTAACTGTTAAGAGGCCCGGTTCGAGCGCCATTCTAAAGAGACCGGGGCCAAGTAAGTTGGAAACCCGGGGCGGGAGCTATGGGGTCCTCAATTGAGGGCTAACGACGTGGGTCAAGTGCCTGAAAGACCTAACAATTTTGCCCCTTTAAAGTATAGGCAACTGCAAGGAAGTAGACAGCTTCACCTGCACCCAACTACTGCCGTACTTTTAGCTTCATGACCGACTCATTGAAAGCGCTGCTTCGCTTCATTATGTTTATGATGTTTCATTTGCTTTTGTTTTAAATTGATTTAAACAATCTTACTTAGTGAAAGGCTTTCTGATCTTGAACGGAAATACGGGATAGAAAACTTGGCTTGTCCTGTTGGCTTGAGAAGTTCCGACTTGCTCCTATCTGGCGACCGCGGCGATGCGGGGTCATCAGCTGCCAATCGGAGCGATTGCATTTGCTAGTGGCTTCTTAAATGTTGTCAATTGCGGAAATGACATAGACCGTGCAAATGACCGTGGGCGCTGTCCATTTCCCCTGCCCTGGACAATACCCTGGCTCCCCTCCGTGGCATGCCGCGCGGATGCAAGCGGGTATGATTCGATGGAGCCTACACTAGCGGAAGCAATACCAGCCACTGGCGAGCTTCGACTGCCGGTCTCCGGAGGACGCGACCCAGATGACAACACCGACACCGTCACAGGTGTCTTCCACAAGCTCAACCCGCAGCATGCGAAGCTACTCCTAGTTCAAGTGGTCTTCAGGTACATGACTGTTTTTAACTTATACGCTCTGTGGTAAGAACGCACTGGTCACGTCGAAATCCTGCTGGCTACGTATGTATAGTTCTTGGGTGTTGCTGACCAGGTGCTTCGTAGTGCTTACCGTATCATCACCCGGCCCGAAGTTATTTTGGACGGACAACGAGACGGTGCAAAGACCGGTCTACGTGAAGGCGATGCGGCATCCTGGTGTAATCCTCGTGATGTACCTTACGAGCACCGGATGGCGGCGTCCAAATTACTTCCAAATCCGCTTCATTCCGCGCAGCAATAATGACCCGAACCGAAATGATTGCAACATCCACACCCTTCCCTCCTGCACTGCTTTGGTTGGTGGCCTAAGGTGCTACCTGGCCTTTCATGCCCTCACGCGCGTTACAGGCACGGGGCACGCACAACGCTTAGCAATCGCTCTGAGCTGTGGCGGGGCCAGCAGTGGGACGTGTGCGGGGAGGCATACCAGGTGGCTTACTTAGTCAACGGCTACTGAGTTGATCTTGGTGTTTGGCAGTCCGGCCGTGTGTCGCAGTTATGTGGATTTGGATGTACGAACCAGGGGCTTGCGGGCTGGGACTGGTAGCGTGGCATGATGAAGGCAGGCAGGGGTAGGGTTTAGGGTCAATAATCTAAATGCGACAAGGCCAAATGTCAGACCCAGGATGAAGTAAGGGTTGTGACGCAGATTGTATGTACTAGATGAAGGTTGTTCGCATTTGCAAGTTCACGGGGCGGAGCCCTTAGGGGCCGCATGCATATAACATCACTCAGCGCTGCGTTTCTGCACAGCTATGCGTTTCTTGATCTTGTTCGCAACCCTTCGGCCCCTTCCGAAGAGTTCCTTCCAGTTATCCTATCCAATATCCACGCACAGACACTTGAGCTCGTTGGTTTTGGCATAGAACTTTGCCGTGTTGATGTTTTATTAGGGTTTTCTTCTTACCTGGTGTGCTGCTTACCGTTGTGTTGACCGGGAACCGAAGCTAATGACGCAAATTCCGAATGCTATTTACAGTTTTACACCAACCAGGGGCAAATATACATACATGCATTAATATAAAACTATATGTTTTCATTTGTATGATTATGTTGATTTGCCTGTAATGTACTGTCTATGTAGTTGGATGGATAGGTACATAGATAGGTAGGCAGGTTGGTAGGTAGGTAGATAGATAGGTAGATGGATAGTTCGATATATGCACATATGCTCGCTGTCGCCCCAAGGTTGCACTCATTTCTGATCGCTCCCCGCCTGGCCAATGCGCGCCAACTCTGCGGTTTCAGGCCGCTGCTGTGCGACTCTTCTCCACAGCCGGCGTGGAGAACCCCGTATCAAAACACGACCTGCGTCAGGTGCGTGGGACTCTGCGTGGTGGATCAGCAGATCGCGATATATGTCAATCGCGGCAATCGTGATCTTCAATTGCCGCGATCATTTGTCGGGGCCTCCTTATTGTGCGCGCAAGCGAGGGCCTCTCCCGACGTCTTCACGGCACCTCCGCAAATCCTCGTTTGCCCACACCTCCCTGGTTGCAGCGCTCCGTCGTTTTGGAAGGGGGCTGCCGCAAGGGCGAGCTGACACTACTGGGGCAGTCTCAGGCGCTGGATCTGGGGCGCTGGCTCCGAAGCAACTACGTGGCGAGAGATGGTTTCCTACCGCCCACATACCAGGTCATACAGCGCGGGGCTGCGGACGCATCCGGGGTATAGAGCACCGGCGGGCAGTGCCCGAGAGGTTCTGCGGCGGAGTTCCCACGCTCTTCCTGTAACCGCTGCCCGGGGCAACGTCCGTGCCACTCCGTCGCTGGCCCTTCCTCCGCCCCCTCAAAACAGCGTCCATTTCCGATCCATGTTTCTCAAAACCAAATCTCAACGAAATCTGCCTGCCCCTTCCTTCCATTTCTCCTTTTCTCTGTGACTGACTGTTTGACTGACTGACTGACTGACTGACCGGTCGCCTGTTTGCTCTCGCACATCCCATGTCCGCAGGATGGTGTGGTGGAAGCTCGCACCACCAATATCTCCAGGACCATTGCCACCTTGCGGGGGGTGCTGACGGGGCTTTACCCCGACCTATCCAAGCAGCAGCATCCAGAGCACCAACAGCAGTTGCAGCAGCGGCAGCAGGAGGGGCAGGTGTTGCAACCGGGATCGCAGCTGCTGCTTCAGCCGCAGCTCCAGGAACAGTCGCAGCTCCAGGAACAGTCGCCGCGGGTGCCTCACGTGACGACATCAGGCGAGGGAGCCAGGGTGGAGAAGTAGGACTCGTGATTAGTACTCATGAATAGGACTCGTGAACCTCGGGGCGCGACGAGGGGACGGAGTCGTGTGCGCCGTAAGCCTCCTTCCTCCTCCTTCTCCTTCTCCCTGACAAAAGGATGGCGTAGTTGGTTGCCATGATGCCGTGGTGGAGTGGTTCCAGGAGTGCGAGGTTCACGAACAGTCGGGACTCCCGGGGTGAGCTCGGCAAGGACAGCGTGTAGTGGGGGGCTAGGGTGGGAGTACTCGTGTGCCAGCAGCCAACAGCCAGCAATCAAGCAAGAGGGAATGGTGTATTAGCGTATTTAATTTGTGCGGTGGATTTTCCTAGATAATAAAGCAATTATATTAAATTCTTAATACATAAAATTTCAACTAAAATTTTCATTTTTCATGGACAGTCTCTATTTATTCCATATAGAACGGCGACTTATATGCAACTTTCGTTCGCATCGCGGGCAGCAGGAATGTCGGTTTAGAACCTCACTGGCTTCCTACTCTAATAATGTAAAGTGATATTTTATCTCGGTCGCGGCGGTCCGGTGGTTCATTTCCTAACGTTCTAACGTTCTTACCTAACGTTTTTCCCGTAGTCGCGGCAGAGCCACTTTGGACTTTGGACGCAAGCAGCCGCCCAGCTCGCGCAGTGAATCGCGCCCATGGACTTCCAACATATTGGATCATGTTTCAGACCCTGGCCCCCAGCTGCAGTTTTCGTGCTTTCGTTCCTCCGGTGCCTTCACCCAGCACCCCTCCTCCACACACAAGCAAATACACCACCACATACACAACCACATACACAACCACAACCACATACACATACATCTCCCTGCTGCCGTCCTCGTGTACACTGTTGTCGCTATATCCCCTGATACCCACCGCCCCCTTTCCTCTCTCTTATCTTGTGTCCCCATTCAGCCGATCTGGATGAGATTCTGTACGCGGACACTCGGGCGTGTCCCCACCTGGGATCCTTCCAAGCAGTCTCGAGGGAACTGGGAAGGGGTGAGAGGTGGGGAGGCAGGGCCGGGGGAAGGCCGAGAGGGGGGCAGTATGAGATGGGAGAGGAGGAGGCTGGCTGACGCCGCAGAATTGGAGGTGTGGCCAAACCAAGCTACGAGGACGGGAGGGGGGCGGGACGGGACGGGACGGGAGGAGCTTGGAAGCTACGGACGTGCTGCCCATCCCTTCCCTCTTTGGCCTTTCCTGTGACTCCTCCATTTTTGATGCTAACGTCGCACAGTCCTTCTGCACAGTCTTTCTCCCTCCGCGTCCGGCGAGGCTACATTTCTCCCTCCGCCCCAGGTCGCAGTGCAGAGCAGCTGTAGCTCGTGACTTCACCCCTCCCTGAGTGTTCCCAGGGACACCGGTGTTCGGCCCCCTGCCGATTGCCGCTGCTGTGGTTGTTTATTGAGCACAAGCCCTGCTGCGGCGGATAGTGTAATGACTTTTGGGGGTTTTCATCTCCCTTACCCTCCACGCCACGTCACCCAACCCAAACCCACTCCACCTCATCGCGCACTTACGATCGCAACGCTTGCAACGTAATCCGCCCCGAAATGCATACCCTGATTCGTCCCATCCCCATTCGCCTTCAACTCCTGCTCCTCCACTTTTAGCCGCCGTCCGCTCCGACCCGGACTACGAGTGGGCCCGCGGGGAGTTGTTGGGACTGTTGGGAATGGACCCCGTTTCCTTCGACTCAAACAGGGTCAGTAAGGTCCCTTCGTGGAGGCAAGGGAGGTTAGGGATTTTACTTAATGCACAGATGGCGGTGTGGGGGCCGGTGTCTGTATAGTGTATACCTGCGGGGGGCGATCTCAGTCGATATGCGGGTCTCACAGCCACAGACCGGGATGCTTATGCCGCAGAAACGGTACAAGGCGTTTAAGGACCAGGCCAGGACTGGACCGGGAAGAATCCTCCCTCCGTTGTCCTCCCCACCGTTGCCTGCAGTAGGAAGGAATGGAGAGGATGAAGCAATTGACATCGTTATTTTCTTTCGTGCGCATATGACATAACAGAGAGAAATATCCCCCCTCACCCGCGTCCCATCATAATTCCCACCTCCTTACAACCTCCTTACAACCTCCTTACAACCTCCTTACAACCTCCTTACAACCACCAGTGGATCTTCACGGACGTCCACGACGTAATGACCTCCCTGGCAGCCCACGGCAAGACTCTCCCGCCCGGGTTCGAGGGCCACAATAGACTGCTGGCGGTGATTGATCGGCTGGTAAAAGGGGGCAGGGTTGATGAAGGGGGGGGGAGATCGAAAAGTTTTGGGTGAATTGGGGGGTTGTGTGTGGGGGTATGGTATTTGTTTATTCTTTGCTGGCCTGGGAAGCGCAGGTCTAATTTCAGGATATGGGGAAGGTGGGGAGGACCCCGTCTTCTTTCCTTAGTCGTCGGCCCCAGATCCCGTCTTGACAACCTTCCATGCTCGTACTTTCCTCGCTCGTACATTTAGATATCTCATGCGGACTTTTCGTTTTCCACCTCGCGCCCGTGAGCGGGCCTTTTGCCCAGTTTCGTGGGTTTCCGTATGTTACTCCTTTTCCCCTCCCATGCACACATACACATACACACACTCACAGACTCACGGACAAGGACAGACACACACACACACACATACATTCCCCTGCTGCTGTCCTTGTGTACACTGTTGTCGCTTTATCGCCTGATACCCGCCGCCCCACTTCCCCATGTGTCTTCACCCAACAACCCCCCTCCACACACACTACACATACACATATGCACTACACATACGCACACGCATGCTGCACACCGCAGGCCACCAAGGAGTTCAGTGCTGAAGTGGCTCCCAGTATGCGAAACTCGCATGGACTCACCATCCTGAGGCTCAGCATGGGCAGACTTCTCCACATACTGGTAGAGAACATGCAGAGGGGCGTGGTGGCGGCAGCGGCAGCAGCGGGTGGTGCGGTAGCAACATCGGCTGGGACCGGATCATCATCAGCGGCGGCAGCGGCGGATGCTGCACGTTCCCCTTTCGTAGCCGCCGGGTCGGTAGATGGAAAGACTCAACCGAAGATGTACTTGTACAGCGGGTAAGAAGGACAACGAAGGGAAGGAACAGAACTGAACAGGAAGCGCGAGGACGTATTGTAGTTTATTATTCTTCTCTTTTGTTCGGATTAGCCCTCATTTCGCAGCAGGGCTTGTGTTTCCTCCTCGTCTGATATTTGAATGCGGGTCCGCCAAAGCTTTGTCCTAGCTCCCCTTCTGTTTCGTGCTGGAGAATGACGCATCGTCGTCTTATCCCTCCCCCGGCCCTTCTCACCTTGACCTCGGCCAACCCAGTCACGACAGCACCATTATGCCGCTCCTCTCAGGTGAAGTCGGAACGAAGGGAGCGGGGAGGGAAACGTGCGTGCGTGTGTCTATGGACATAGGTCTGTGTCTGTGTATGTATGTATGTATGTGTGTATGTGTATGTGTATGTGCATGTGTATGTGTATGTGGCGGGGAGGAATGGGGATTGAGGCCCTGGAAAAATGGGAAATGCATCACACGATAAGAAGGGATACGGAGTTTTGTTTGTGGGCACGTGGGAGGGTAGCGGTCCTCATTACACATCCTTGCTTAGGGGCTCCTGTTCGAAGGGATAACGATACATCTGGTGCAAGAGTATTCGTAGCTGGCTAAAGGAACGGGTTGCGGGGGACATGGCCGGACAGTGAAGGTGACAAATCCACGAACCTGGCGGGTACAACTGAGGGCGATGATTATGAGGATGATGATGCCCTACGTTGTGTTGCATTGAGCGTGCACACTTGCACGCAGCGGCTGGACAACGGGTGGCAGGTGTCGCAGGATTGTTTGGAGTGCGGTTTCGTAGCTTTTGCTGCCTTTAAGATGTGAAGTGTGTGTTGCAGGTTAAGGAGGGGTGAGACATGTAGGCGATAGGCTTAGCTGAGTTGGGGGCCTAGGCACATGTGCTCCACGTCCTCTTGGTTGCTGGCCCTTGCCTGACTTGGTTGGACTTTTGCCCGCCGGCACGTGAGTCCTGGTAGGGGCTTCAGCTCCGTAAGTTGCGATGATTCCATCTTCCAGATTTCACTTAGGAAACCTTTCCCTACAAGTGTGCATGAAAGTATAATTAGTCAATGCTGGGGTTAGTGCGTGCTGCTCGTCCCCCCCATCTTCGCCTCCTTCAGTTGCTGTCGTCCCTGCTGGGTTTGGATGTCGGTTTCATTTCTCGATTCCAAATTCTGATTCGTCGCCCCCCTTTTCCCCTTGTCGGATCGGAACCCCCGTTTCCCCGCAGCTATGGGTCTGGATATTATAAAGTGGCCGCCGTACATGTCCAACCTGGTTTTTGAGCTTTGGCAACTGCCGTCACGAAGGCCCGGTGCAGAACCCCGCTATGTCGTACGGGTGTTGTTCAATAAGGAGGAGTTATCCCTGCCACACTGTCCCCCGGGTCAGTCGGTACCTTCAAGCTCCGGGGGTTTGACCTCGGGTAGTGGGAGGGGAGGGGGCATCCGACCCGAGAGGCACATGAGGGAGGGAGACGGAGGGAGCAGGAGGGACCCCTGGGCTTTGCATCTGCAATGCATCATAGGTCGTGGGTGCATTGATTGTTGTGGGTGGATCGTAGGTGCAGTGCCACACTCGACAGCGTGACCATAAAAAACAAGCCCATCCTGACACGTACCTCGTCTGCACAGGTTTCCTGCCCTCCCTCCAGACGTTTCAGTGCGAGGTTGTGGGACCCTTCCAGCTATCGGCGCAGCGACACCAGGAGCTGTGCCGGGTCAAGGTGGAGCACGACGGCGCCATGCCACAGCCCAAAGCCAAGGCTGCGTCAGATACCGCATAGGTGCTACCTATACACATGAGGGACGGCACGATCGGCCGCGAGCTCCGCGACCTCGGACAAGTCTCACATGTGGTGGCGGCATGGGTTTCGCCAGGAAAGTGTAGAAAATATTCCCAGGTTCAGCGGAAAGCCACACCAGGAGGCACGGACTAGATGATACGCCATGGACCATATTTATTCTAATCGACGAGCACACACGTTCAGCGTTGGCTAGGTGCATGCAGACTGTTGACAGCTGACCTAGGGCCTTTGCCCTTAGGACTTCTCCTGCGAGCTGTCCTGAAGTCGACGACTTTGGTTGTGTTTCCCTATCCAAGCTGCTGCTGCTTTGTCCGGGGAAAGGAATGCATGCAGGCCTGCGGAGAAGCGCAGGGAAGAACCTTAAAGAGGTCTTACGTACAGTTCAAAGAAGCAAGGATGCCACCAGGAAAACCGTTGTGCGGGATGAAAATCTAATCATTGTCCAGAAGTATAGTGCTCTGTATCAAAACGGTAGAGTGCTGGACGCATGAATGAGGATAAATGATTGGGTTAACCATGTCTGGCAGGCTTATGCCTCTGAAAAACGAGGTGTGTGTCGTGTTTGGCATGGTGTGAGGTTGCCAGCTTAGGTGCATCCATGGCTGTAATGTAAACGACGTATCCTATTAAATGCGTCAATTTCAGGTCCTCTGAAGCCGCCAACGTAGTGATATTATGAGCAAGCTCAACATTAATGCCAAAGACCTCAAAGCATAAGGTTTAGTGATCCGAAGGACGTGCAGGAAAGCTGCGGTCACTGGACTCTCCAGGTCTGCAATCGGGTATGGAAAGTTGTCTGATGTGTGCTTATGATTGGTTATGTTGCAAACGTGTCTATTGAGAAGACGCAGAGGGGGCCGAATCCATAAGGAACCTCCTCGTATATAGCTGCCGCTCGGTTACTGGATGGTTTCTTTTTGTCTTGATCGACTCCAGGAGGCGCTGCCCAGCGAATCCCCTGCGGTCTGTAATATAACTGGGCGGTCCTCAGTTCTCAAAGCCATGCCATATTCTTATGTATCACTCAGCAGGGCTCTCGGGCTACGTCCGGTAGATCCTGACCTGATGCACTTATTTAGGCCTTTCATGCGGGAGGATGGGTTGCATGGTGAGGATATTCCATGCAGACCTGCTGCAGAAGCGGTTCTGTTCCTGGAGATGCGGTCTGATCATTCCCATCCATGCCAGATGTCATGGGGCCCCGAAGGATACGACGAGGGCCTTCCTACTAGGGGCAGCACTGTCGAGTTTTGCTACCTCTAGGAATGCAACATGGGCCGGGACGGATTCCTAAACACGCTGGTTGTGACGCTATACGTCTCTCAAGCGGCTGGAAAGGTGAGAATTGGAAATGTCAGTGCAAATGGCTCTTGCAGGTGCGGAGTCTCTGCGCCACAGCAAGCTCAGAATTGGATTTTCGTCTCAATATACGGGGCGCAGAATGTACTGCCTGGAGGTTCGGCATGCCGATTCAGCTCTTTGGTCTATGCCCTAAACTTCAAAGATATAAATATTCCCGGCTGAACCCACATGCTTTACTGTTCCCAGACAGTGGCACATGCGCCTCGTCGGTTCCTTCCTTTTTTCACCTGCTCCGCATTTCGTAGGTGAGTGGAAAACAGTTGACGTAGCGAACAACCCTGCCTACCATGTTCGCACATTATAACCTGCAGCACGCAATTAACTTCCTCGTACGCTTGTGTGGCTTGATGGCATAAATGGTGATAGGTGGGACGATACTCTTAGCAACAGGCGCCACTCGCCATCCATTGCATGGATTTAAATGATGTGGGGATACAGTAGTGTGCGGTAAATAGTGTGCAGATAATATGCGGCATATGGGAGAAGGCTACCGTCCTGGCCGGCCCAGGCCTGAATACAACCTCCACATGCACGCGTGCCCAGGGGGATCAAGGGTAAGGCTACAACACTATACAGGTTCCACACGCAGCAGCAGAAAAGACCCTGGCTACGAGCGCCAGCAGCACCCTCCACGTACGTGCACATGCAAGCACAGGCAACCAGTCTCCCCTTTGTCGGCAACATCCAGCGAATCCCCCAAACTTATGATTGCCGCTGTCCGCCAATACCTCGACTGCACTACATTGCGAGTTGCTACACCGCATCATCCTGGGATGCCAGCATAGATCACCGAGTGTTGTTGCGCTGACTGGGACTCCTCTGCTAGTAGGCGTGTCATAAAGCGTCATGACCGCATTCCGTGCAGTACGGCACGTCAAAAGCATCAACACGCACTCAAAACAGCATCATACATCTCATCTTCGTTCGTTCGCCTATCCTCTGAATCTGATGCGCCATCTCCTTCACCTATCTACTGCAATTTTCAGCCACTTACTTAAGCTCTAACGGACTCAAAAGTGGGGGAAATAAATACACAAATACACACACGCGCTGCGCTGCAGCCATTCTGTAGGCCGCGCCTCGGCGATGGCTTCAGCAACAAAAGCGAAGACGCCCCTGACACCGCCTCCATGGCGATGATGATGAACCCAAGCTTCTAATCATCCTGCATAAGGACCGGCGGCTGCAACTCCGGTACACCAGGAGCTTGACTGAGCGCGTGCATGTGTGGACCCGCTGGCTTGAGGGCGGTCTGCAGCTGGCACGTGCCAAGCTCATCAGCCAGGGCGTCGAGTTCATTTTGGATTCGATGCCTTCCGTGTGCGGCGCGCAGTGCAACTTGTCGATCCTTAATGGGTGTGGCCTTGCGTGTTGAGGGCGTTTCCTGTGTGGGACAGGGTCAACAGGTAACAAAGGGAGGAACTAAAGGTGAAGGGCTTAGTGAAGCGATTGTGGGTATGGATCTGGATATTCACATGCGCATATGATATAAGTTCACTTGAAGAAAACAAATTAAATAATTCCATTCGTTGTCTAGTGCACAAATTAACGTCACTGCGTTGCCGGTTTGACGAGGAAATAACTCGTTCCTATCCACGCATTCGAGAACCCACGCACTCTCATCTCTTGCACTCGAAGCCGCTCGAGTGCAGGATGCATCGGAATGGTGTTACGGCGTGATGCTCGACCGCTGGGGGAATGCTTCAACCACGCGGCTCTGAAGCTAAACAGCGGCGACGAGGCAGTCAGAGCGCTTTCTTCAAATATAGTGCAAAGAGCCCGCTGGGCCTTTTTTGGCTTTGTTGTGGCGAAGAGCTGTTTGGCCTGCGAGTGTCCGGGGATGTCTGGGGTAGGAAGCGTTCCGGACGTGTTGTAAGTCATAAGTTATAACATGTTAAACTCACCGGCCGCTTTGTCACACCACGAAGACTTGCTCCTAAAGTTGGCCCTGGCGACATGATCCGAGAAGGGTTATTCGGACAAGATACCATTTTCGCAAAGGGACGGCGTGAAGCGTTGTACGCCTAGTCAAACTTTACTTCACGATCTATACATTACTATACCAATCGATACATATCATGCCTCTTTGTATCAACAATTGTAGTTGCTGCTGCCGCAACTTGTATTACGTGACAGCTCTCCGTACTTATGAATCCAAACCCTTCTCTGCCATCTGCCCTGCTTTAAATTGCCCTTTCAAATGTATAAGGCTCGCCTTCCTGCTCCTTGGATAGGATCAACATGAGATAGTTAGTCTCCACTGACTTAACAACTGCACATCTTATATAGACCATTCCCGCTTGTTGGAGCATAAGACAATGGCAGACGATTTCGATGATGCGTGAGTTACAGGCCCGAAGCCTTAACTTATTTGTTAGGCTATTTGAGTCCAACATCGGTTGCCAACTTCGGGATTAAATAACAATATGATGCGTTTACGTTGCGTTCAGGGGCGGCATGGAGGAAAATATGGACCTTGGCGAGGAGGTGGGTTACCTTATTGTGATACCGTGACATCGCCGGTGTTACCGCCGCCGAGTCCATCTTCCCGCCTGCGCAGCCGGTCATCGACGACTTCGGGGGTGATGCACATGAAGGCGAAGCCAACATTGATATTATTGATAATCAAGAGGGACACGAGCAGGGCGCAGGCCAACGGCAACGAATTACTACACGATATATGACCAAATATGAAAAAGCACGAGTGCTCGGAACACGAGCGCTGCAAATCAGGTGAGACTGAGCAGTCTCGAAGTACCGTCGAAGCTGTGGCATCCTTCTAGGGGCCGGCAGCTAGGGCTGGGGCCCAGGGGCCAGGGCGAGCGGGAATCCATATCTCCCGTCCGCTAAGGTGCAGGATCTGGGACAAGTTCCTTCACAATCCTGCACAATAGACAACTAAAGAAATGTCTAACTCTTAATAATTGGTGAGATTTCTTCCTCATTCGTCATGCCGTTTTCCTTCATCTCTACGCTGTTGCAGTATGAATGCACCCGTCATGGTGGAGCTGTCAGGAGAGACGGATCCACTCGAGGTGCGTTTGCCTTAGCCCGGTTACGGGAGACATCTCTGCCTGTTTAGCACAGAGAACAGGAGATTATGAGAGTCAGGGATAAGGCTGAAGGGCTTCCGCTACTCCATGGCGGTGTGGGCTGGGGGTTTGTGTCAAGGGCTGGCAGGAGTCAAAAGTGACGAGACCATGCGTCCTTCGGAAAGGCACCGTAGTGTACGCAATGACATCATTAGGCCCTCGAGTTGGGAGGTCATTAACTTGGCAAGTGTAAGGAAACTTGCATGGTTCCTGTTGGACGTTATGGGAGTGTCAGGTGCGATGGACCTGTTCGGGAGGGTCTCGCCTCAGGGACGATACACGACAGCGGCACAGGGGTTAAGGTTTAGCCCCTTCAGCTGCAGGAGGTTCTGGGATGTCTTCTGCGGTGCGGTATACGCGACAGACCGACGCCGAAAGAGACCCGTCCATGCCATGGCCCGAGGCGAGCGTTGGGAGTGCGAAGCTCATGCTGTTCTATCCTGAACAAACCTGTATTGTTGGTAACTGCTGGAATGTGTCAGCTGTGCTGTCGCAGATTGCCATGAAGGAGCTGCGGGAGAAGAAGGTGCCGTTCACAATTCGGAGATATTTACCTGATGGGAGGTGAGCTGTTGTTGTTGGACTGCTGTGATGTCGCGATACTGGTTTCGCATCCGAAGGGGCTGGGTGTTTCGGGTTGGTTGGCAGGGAGCGATGCGAGAGACTAAGCGGAGATTCCGGTCCATTAAGCACGCACCGAGCTGCATAGTGCATCTTGTAGATGGTGCAATACACCAACATGCATGGGGCAGTTTCGACATCTATTTGACCCTGAAACAGGAGGTGAGTCAAAACCCTCCAATTTATTATGTACGTTAGCATTACTGTGATACACTTACCTAGTTCCATGTTGGGATGGACCATCCCTAGAGTGTAAAGCGGGTAATGGCAGGGGCGGGCGGCGCCGTGGTACTGACCGTGCTCGGCACGCACGTCCATCGGCATATGTTGTGACGCGCAGAACTTGCAATGCCTAGCGATTTAAGGGACCGCCGCATATGCAAGAGTAGATATTGCGTGGACCACGAACCTGCTGCGATGCCTCGTAGTTACTCTTCTATTCGTAGACACCGTCACCCGCTATCGGCCATCCGCCTTGCAGCTACGAGGACTGGGGCATCAGTGAGCTGGTTGTCCCGGATTAGGAGCTGTGGGAGCTGCGTGGCGGCTCTTAGTCCCTGCCACACACTACAACGCTAGGGTTGCAGGGGCGGAGTTACAGGGGGGTTGCACACGTCCAGGGGGCGTAGGGGTGTGGACTCCCCGTGGGTCGATGGGGGCGTTTTCAGGGTTGTATCCAGTACGTGCATGGGGGCAGGAGCGCAGGAAGCGGCGGCTGCAATGGTCGGAACTTGGCCGTGAGGTTTGACTGTATGTACGGGGTTGGGGCAGAGATGTTCGTATGTGTGCTATAGTAACTCACGCATCAAAGCAGGGCAGGTGATCATGACGTTGGCTAAACGATGGGTGCATGAGATGCTGTCAAAGGAAATGTTTGTTAGCCGTGCTTGTAGAGATGCAATATATTGCCTAGAAGGCTTACGTGAGGAGCCATCACGTTACGAGGAGCGGTTGCATGACGTACAGAGATGGCAAGAGCGGCGAGGCCTTAGCACACAGTGCCCAATATGCATTTTCACGTTCATGATTGAGTTTATTAGCCGCTCGAGTTACAACCTACTTGTAACTCTTTATATGGTTTCTGTAGGTGTCCATATATATACTGCTATGAGGGATGCATTGTAACCTCAATTCAGGCCGACCTATTTAATGCTGCGTTATGGTTTACTTATTGTAGTCTGACCAAGGGCTATACCATGCCTACACCCCAAAAATGCAACAGCCAAACCATGTCCCAGGCAAATGGTCGGCCGGGCAATGAAACTAACGTTACTATCTACCAATACGTGCTGGATGTGTTGTGCAAAGCACAAATGTCACCAAGCAGCTTCACCACGCATCACCTGAGACAGCAGCTGCCAAAACCCGAGAGAAGTAGCAATGTGAGCGTACAAGTTCGTCCATAAAAGCACTTACGAATACACTACCTTCAATGTCATTCACCTTCAAAGTTCAAGTAATCCTTCACTCCATATGGTGTCTCTCTATGCCCAACCCTGCAGTAAAAAACCACAAGTCCTGCATGTGTGCAAGCACTCACCCGATATTCATCATCACCACAGTTCAAACACGCGTGCCTTTATAAGCGGTCCTGTCAGGGCGCCAATAGCACACTTCGGCGCCTTTAACGGTCCACCTTGTGTGGTGATTTGAGTAAATCCTGCAAACAAAGCACGCTGCAAGACGTTGCAAGGAAAACAACAAATGTTATTAATATGTAATTTTGGCGCAGGAGACCCCACCGGCGCCCTTCAGGTCCTTCGGATTCCACACGTCTCATGCTCGTGTCGTCGATACAGCAGCCATACCGTATACTCAGGCACATCAAAATGTGTGTACATACCGCACGCCAACCTAATGATGCGTTGATGATGTGTCTTGGTCAGCCATTACAGGATGCAGCTAACCCACGTCCACCTACCACAGCCAAAATTCACAGCCTACTGGCCTCGTGGCACATACATACGGATACATCTCCTGACGACTGCTACCATGACTCTGCCTCTCACCTGCTAACCCTCCACGCACTCATAGATGTACGCTACCATCTCCCCAGCCATCTCATAATTCTTAGACAACAAATATAACTTAGCACTTTTGTGTTGGACCCCTCGGGCCCTAAGTTATCCGGCGCCCCCTTGCCCCTGGCGGCTTCCCGACATCGTGTTGAGCCAGTCTCACGCAGCGTGCCCTCTTTGTGTTCATTCTGATGTTACTACATGAACGAACGGTCATTAAACATGTCATCGATGCTACGCCCCCTCCATGTGCATGTTTTCCTCGCATACTATGAGCTGGTGCACCAGCTGCAGGAACGGCAGCTTTTCCTGACCCAGCACCGCCAGAAATGCGGCGGAGACCTGCGCCTCATCGTCCTCGGAGGACAGGCTCTCCAGCATTCGATACACCCTGCACGCGTGAAGCGAAGGAGGGAGCCGGAAGTAGGCTGGGATGTGGTGGTGATACGAGCCCGGGCAGGGGGAGCGAACGTGCGGGCTGCTGGCACAATACGGAAGCAATTTGTCGCCATTGAAAGCGGCCAGACAGAATCACACCCTTGTTCTAACCTCACCCAATAGCGGGTTATCGGAACTCCTGAGGCAACATAAACCCAGGGGATGTGAGACTGATGCAACTGACACGTGAACCACCAGATATCTTTCCCGTACACACACACTCACACACGCCTACAGTGTGGCGTTTTCCTTTTGGCATTTTCCTTTCTCCCATGGTCCCCATGATTCCGAGTTCCCTCTCCCTGGTGCCAGCACGACGCAGAAATACTCACTTAAGGAAGGCGTTCGTTCCCAGGTTCTGCTCTAAGAACACCCGCAGCGCCTCAACCTGGCATGAGGAACAGGGGCCATCCATGTGAGCATGAGCAGAGATCTGGCCGAGGCTCCAAGCAAGGCGATGATGACAGGGCACATGATCGGCAAAATGCATTGGGTTTATGAGGGACAGGACCACAAAGCTGCCGGAACATCCTGCCAAACACCCTCTTCCCTCTGCTGGGTGAAGGGTGTTGTAATCCCGTTCTTTATAACCGCACCTTGAGCGCTAGGCTGTCCCGTTCCCGCACCCCGGACAGCTGGATAACCTGGCCGTTGAGCATGAACTGTCCCGACAGGGCCTGAAGCACGGTATTCGGCGAGGATAACGCCGAAGGGGGGGATAGGGTATAAGGTTTACGTGAAGACGGGCAGGAAATGAAGCGGAATGAACAATATTATGGCACTGTTTTTGAGGTGGAATAAAGGGGTGTTCAGGTAAGCGATAAAGCCCTTTCAAATAAAGCGACGCAATAAAAAGGCGGCGGAGGAACGGTGAACGAACGGTGAGCTCGTCAAGGACTACTAAGGATATGCTTTTGGGTGTGAGAGTTAGGGTTGATATCTGTATCTGCAACTGGGGTTGGCACACTTGAAGCAGCATAGAGAGAAAGCGAGGTGGCATTGTGGTACGAGCGGTACGGGCGGTAGGAGTCCATTCGCCGCTCATACCGTTCGTTTCTCTCTTTTTCGCTGACCCCTTACCGCACTGTGTTTTTCGTCATTATAAATTTCGTCCTCCTCCTCTTCTCCGGATACTCCACGTCCCTCTTCCACACCACCGGCACCGTCCTGTTGCAGGGGAAGGTCATGCCTGCCACAAAGTGAGACTCATACATATGAAAACAAACGTATGTCATATGTATCAGCAATCCAATGCTTCTGAACTAGGAAACCGGTATTACATCTATGTATATATATGTATAAAATACATATATATAATATATAATACAATATGTAGGGTTTTAGGGTAAGGTATATACAATATATGTATTATTATGTTATATTATATATGTGTGTATAGCTGCATACTGGTTCACTTGGTTCACCTGGTTCACTTGGCGCTGCACGATGTGTATGTGCACGATCTTCTGCTCTTTGCTAAGACCCCCACCATCCCGCTGAAGAGTGGCTTGCATGTGGCTTCCACCCTCTACCATTATCGCTAGTCAGCGGCCGCCTGGCAGTCCACATGCAGACAGTGGTAGCCAAATCGAGGCCCCCGTCTTCCCTATAAATGCAATTTTGCAGCTTTCCCCCTTCGTTTTCCGGCCGCCATTATGACAGGCTCCACAAAAGCTGGCTGCCTGGCATTGACTGCCACACGGTACCTGCATCAGCACGTCCTGCATATCTTTGACCATAGCGGCAAAGTCCATGTCTCGACCACCTTCCATACAAGGAATTCCTTTACTTGCTACATCCATGGGACACTCATATGGTACCCAAGACTGTCAAATTTCCTAGCTTGCTATGCCTGATGAAGTCCATGGCCATAAGTAAGAAAGCATAGTCTTGGTGCTGGTGCTGGCAGGCAGGTAGGCATGGCAGCATGACAGCTTTTAGCATCTAAGTTGTCACAGTGGTGGTACCTTGTGAGACACATGATATGATTTAAAGAACTATAACGAACAGGCATGGTTCGTAGTCCACCATTTCAGACTAACAAGCACCAACAAGGAGGGAGGGCAACAGATACACATTACAGGTTTCGGGGAAACCCTAACCTGAAATCGCGGCTTACCAACAGCCCCCTCCTGCATGGCCAACCGAGCAGGCGCCCCATTCACCAGGCAAGGGCCACCGCGGGGAAGCTGCAAGTCTGAGCCGCCCCACAAGCCAAAGGGCACCCCGCATCAAACACCCAGTCATGCAGCCCCCTCTAGCTGTCCCTAAAGAAACTCAAAAAGCCATCATGACCCTCACTTAAACCTTGCTCCTTTGGATGTCCAACATAGACTAGGATAACCTCTAGGATAAACCCACCACCTACCATGACCTTGGTTGGCCCCTACACCGACAGCTACATTCACAACAGCCATCTCTCTTCCCCACCACAAGCAGTTATCTGAATGCACAACACAAGGGCCTGAAGAGGCTCCTTCAGCAGACTTCTAGTAGTTGAGAACCGCAACGGCCTCTCGAGATGCTGAGAGGCTGCCTCTGCACCTTGGTATTGTGCTGGTGTGTGGGGCGTACAGGTACGACTACTACAAGACTTGACTCGGATGCCCAAGAAGGCCCATTTGTCGCAGTGTCCAACCACAGCGGCCCCAAGGCGTCAAACATCGCCAACACCCTCCAATTCGGGTAGTTGAGAACTTTCCCCCAAGTCACTCCCTGTGGCGCCGCCCTGGTCACCACCTGCACCACTGCCACTTGAGGTGCTGTCAGCATCAGCCAGGAACCGGCACAGGATTTCGTTGTCGCCATAGCAAAGTGCAGGTACCTCCGATTTATTGACCCAGCCCTGTTTAACGGCGAACATGAATGCCCGCTGTGCATGGACAAATAGTGCCGCATCAGATGGCTGGTTGATGCCCGCCGCTGAAAGCTTCTTCTGGTAAAACTCCCCCCACATGACCTTCTTGAGTTTCGCACTTTTTCCACTGCTAGTGCTGCCACCGGCAGCAGTCATGTCTGCATCTGAGCGGTACTCAAAAGCGACAAATCTTGAAGGTGACTTCTTCAGCAGGAAGACCTGCGGAGCAGTACGGGAGTTTGGACATCAAGAACATCAACCTGTCACAATCGGATTTTGATGCTCCGATTTATATACATGCACCCAGGCAGCGTAGCCTTCCTGGAAGATCACTGACGTTCCCGATAGGAGGTATGGGTTCGAATCGCATCGCTATCACCACGGGTCGTTCGAGGCTTGCGGCAACCTATGGGTAAGTGGTGGCATGCCCATCATCAGAAGGGTAGGAGCCGTGGATGGGGAGACATTGGACAAGAAAGCCCATCTGAAGTTGGACAAGAAATTGATCGGAGACTACTAAGAAAGCATGGCGAAGCCGAATCTCGCACGAGACTAATAGATGCAGAACTCCCAAGCGGCTGAAGCGGGTCGTAGGGGGCTTATTACCCTCCACCAGGACAATGGGTGCCGCAAGCTCAGGGTGCCATGTGATAGTGCGTGACATCGAAGGTGCAGATTTCAGGAGGCTTGGTGTATATATACAGGAGCACCCGACTCTGGCAAGATGCAAGATCGGGTCGTGTCCCACAGCGAGAGTGGGGCATGTGGCCAACGATAATGGTTCAACATTCATCGAAGAAGATGGACGATCAACCGGGAGATATGGAGTATGGAGTATAGGGAGTCCGTGAAGTGTACCCCCTCAGTGCCGTCTCCCCCTTAACACACGCCAGGCTTCGGCCGGAGTAATGTAATAATTACCATAAACAATAACCCAAGCTGGTGGCAGCACCCACCCAAGCTTGGCCCCAAGGATCTCAAACCCAAGATGATCTCAAACCCTCCTGGGATCTCACCTTGTGGTGCACTGGAAGGACCTGCATCCAGCAGGACAAGGCAGCCAGCAAATAAACATGGTGTGCAGCAACCTCACTGATGTATGGGGTCGGCAAGCCATGTCTGCAACAGTGAAGTTTGATAGATTAACTTGACCAACCCACCGTGATCTCGAAGTTGTCAAATGCAGCCTCTATCTTCTTCTGCATGAAGAGGATGTTGCTTGGCGCATTGCAATCCAAGTCCAGATTGTCCTGCAACACACAAAAATGCAAGGTGGTATTCATTGGCAAGCCCACTGTTATAGGTGTACAATGTACGGCACAAACATATACACACAACTACAACTTCAAACAGCATACGCTCACCCCTCTTGAGAGGTGTTTTCAGTAGACAAAAAGGAATGTCACCCATGGGTGATTACAGGGCAGCACATATGGTATGTTGAGAACACATATGAATTGTCAGTTAGGACAAGAATTATTACATGATGCTACGGTGCTCATCAGACACTGCACACATTTGCAGTTCCCTTGCACATTGGGCAAACCTCTCTGTTGTATCTCTCCTTCTTCACTCATGGACTAAATCTGCACGTCTGAGTGTTAGATTCTAGTGCCGGGTGCTCATGAACAGCAAAGCACTCAGATGCGAGCAATGTGACAACGGAAGACTTCAGAGCAAGGAAAGATTCAACTTACAAAAAGCAGTTTTCGGAATGTCAGAGGCAGCGATGCGAATCTGATTATACCCCTGTTGCAGGTCAATCGAAGAAAAGTAAGCAGAACCTTTCAGCTTATCAAGCAGGCCGTCAACGCGCGGCAAAGGGTAGCAATTTTCAACCATCGTCGCATTCAACCCCGGTAATGAATGCACATAAGTAAAGTCCCATCCTTCTTACCAACAAATAACATCGGGGCAGAATACGGGGATGTGCTGGGGTGAATCATACCCTTTGCGAGCAGATCCCTCACTTGCTGTTTCACCTCGTCCAACTCCAGTGGGCTTAACCTGTACATAGGTTGTGAAACAGGTTGTGCTCCAGGCACAAGAGGGATTGTATGGTCAACAGTGCGCATAGGTGGGAGCCCAGGGATGTCACGAAAGACATCGGCATAATTTTGCAAGAGGGCTTCGACCTCAGAATCCTTCACAAGAGACTGTGCGGCGGTAGCATTTGGTTGCACCCGAGGCCTCACAAGCAATCCGGCACCTTTCCTTATCATTCGATCAACTTCTTTGCGCCCTATAAGCTTGGGTTCTTCAGTTCGTTGGGCCAAGCGAAATTAACCATAGGCTCCGCAACAGTTCTGCCCTCCTCCGGTGCGACATCTTGTTACGACAGGAAAGGTACCTTAGTTGATAGGGCCCCTTTTGCACAGTGGCCGATTGTGCTGGACTCCTTATCGATGCACGCGCGGTACTGTCGTTATGTCATAGGACCCCAATGTACCGATAGTGCCGCCTCTGAGAGGCTCTGTTGCACGTACAATTGGACCTTTCCACATAGAGGGCCTATTGATAGGCTAAGGGTGATTCTGCCCACGATGGGATGCTCACCCCCTTCGGCGGGGTAACCTGTGAATGATTTGACGACTGTGGGGTCGACCCCACCATGTTCATCTCTGCCACTGAGATAAAGTCGTCGCTGGCACCCGGATACATAAGTGCCTCAATCATTCGACCAACAAAGTCAACATCAAAAACGGAAACACGATTAACTGTTGGAGTCGACTCCACAGACAACAAAATGTTCCCAGGACGGGTTCGAAAATAACAATATCCGTCACAGGAATTTCATATCATACGTCAAAAGCATAGGATAACCCCGGCAACGGGACCGGGGATCCCACCACACCCACACCATTAAACAAAACGGTGCCCGACTCGAATCAGGGAACACGTTGCATACCTCTAGCAAAATGGTAGCCCTACATTGGCTGTGAAACGTTAGCAACACACATGCAGCAGTGTCCGGACATTGACGTTGTTGTATCCTTCCTTCTTCGATCATGCACTGAATCTGCACGTCTGGATGTTAGCTGAGTGCACACCAAGCTTACGAACAGCAAGGCGATCCAATGCGAGCAAAGTGACAGCGGAAGACTCAATAATAAGGAAAGATCCAACTTACAATAGTCTTCGTTTACAAATCAGTAGATGGCCGTCAGACCCCACGGGCAATGTTCATCATCCGGCTGGAGATGATATGCTGGAATAGCTCAGGCCGAATATAAGTGAGTATAACGTATGTATGCGAATCAGATGGAGTTAAGTACATGAGTACTTGATTCAAAGTAGCATTAAGCCGACTTCGGTCTCTAGGCGGCCGTCCTCACACCTATCACGTCGCGATACCGATGTGCAGTACAGGTCTCACTGGATTCTGATCTCAGGTGTGAGTACCTTCGTAGCACTGTTCCGAATATTGCGTAAACCGTGATATTAATGGATGCAACGCATGCAATATGGGAAGGTCCGAATATCGATATTCGGTTGCCGACTCAACCATCGCGATCGTCGCATTCTCGCATACGCGTATGGTTTATGACACAGATGAGGTAATAGCATTTAAAGTATTATTACGTGGGATATTATGCCAACGGATAGGTCGCGCATTAATTATCAGCCTCGAGTCAAACATGTTGACCGACAGCGTGATGTCGTAGATGATAATGCGACATGTCTGATTAGCTAGATATACTCGAATATATCATGCTAATATAATTATATCATGCTTCACAATGCTCGAATGGATTGCGGTCTACTTCGGTGCAAACGGTGATCGAACCGGCGTACAACAACTATCCCCCCTCCCGTATGCAGCATCCTCGCTGCATCGAACAGCATCGACTGCAGAGATCATTGGGTTTGTGTGGCACGTAGACGAGCTTCCTCCAATTGGGGCTTCATCTCTGGCGAGAAATTACGCGTCGGCTCCCAAGAGTTGTGCTCGCTAGAATAGCCAGTCCACTTGACCAGATATTCGTGCACCTTCCGCTTTTGTCGCTGTTGACCTACACGACGAACCCGATAATCCAGTATTCACTCCACATCATACACCTTTTGCTTGCCTGCGATCCAGGTCTCGGGACCGGGGTCCATTACTGCAGGGGCATCGGTGTCGTTTGGGCGCTGTGCCGCGATAAGGATGGATGAGGGAGATATGAAACGTGGGGTGAATATTCATGTCAGAGGGTAGAGATAGCTCCACAGCTACGTTCCCTACCATGCGAACAACGGGATAAGGACCAATCCAACGCGGTAATAATTTTCGGGAACCGTTGGCGAGCGAACGCAGGTTCTTAGTGCTCAATAATACCATTTGTCCCACCGAAAATGTTACGTCTCGTTTGAATTTATTATAGTAGTCCGTCGTCCATTGTTGTGCCGCGTCCAAACATGCCTTCGCGTCTGTCATGCGGGATAGGAAGACTTGGCAAAGGTTTTAGCCGCCGGAATATTTATCTCCAACTCTCGCCACACGGGTAGCATAGGATGGAATCCATAATTCAGAAAGAAGGGGTTTTGACCTGCTGAGCGGTTAACAGCATTGTTAAGCGCGAATTCTGCCGAAGTTAGAAATGTATCCCAAACGGAGGGTGTGCGTCCCACGAAATTCCTCATATCGCCCAGCGTGCGGTTTGTGCGTTCGGTTTGCCCATCGGATTGTGGATGATATGCTGTGCTCAAAGGAACACGCATACCGACGAGTTCACATAGCGCTTCCCAAAACTTAGACGTGAATTGACCGCCGCGATCAGATATCACATTTTTTGGAACGCCATGCAATCATACCACGTTATCGAAAAATAATCGTGCTGTTTGCTCGACGGTGCAAGACGAGGTGCAGGGGGCTAAGTGAACCATCTTGGTCAAGCGATCGACCATAACGAACACCGGGTCGTATCCCCCCTCAGTTTTGGGCAGCACGACTACGAAGTCCATAGAAACACTTTCCCAAGGGGCATCTGGTATAGGTAAAGGTTGTAACAAACCCTGGCCCTTACCGGATAGTGCTTTGTTGCGCTGACATAAACTGCACCTTTGCACGAAGTTTTCCGCATCCTTCACCACGCACGGCCACCAGAATGAGCGTTGCACTAGCTCTGCCAATCGCGTGCTTCCAGGATGTCCTGCTAACGGATCCTCGTGGAACTGAGCAAGAATATCGTAGCGCAAAGCGTCGTCGTTTGGCACGACGATGTGTGTGGTCGATGTTGTACGCCGGTTCAATCATCGTTTACACCGAAGTAGGCTGCAATACATTCGAGCATTATGGAGCATGATATAATCATATTAGCATGATATATTCGTGTATATCTAGCTAACCAGGCACGTCGCATTATCATCTACGACATCACGCTGTCGGTCAACATGTTTGACTCGAGGCTGATATTAATGCGCGATCTATCCATTGGCATATCTCACGTAATAATATTTTAAGTATTATTACCTCATCCGTGTCATAAACCATACGCATATGCGAGAACGCGACGATCGCGATGGTTGGGCCGGCAACCGACATTTGGACCTTCGCATACTGCATGCGTTGCATCCATTAATATCACGGATTACGCGGTATGAAGAGCAGTACTAAGAAAATACTCACACTTGAGATTGGAATCCAGTGAGACCTGTACTGCACATTGGTATCGTGACGTGATAGGTGTGAGGATGGCCGCCTAGAGACCGAAGTCGGCTCGACGCTACTTTGGATCAAGTACTCGCGTACTTAACTCAATCTGATTCTATTATATACGTTTTACTCATTTATATTCGGCCTGAGCTATTTCAGCATACCATCTTCAGCCGGATGATGAGCATTGCCCGCGGGGTCTGACAGCCGACTACCAATCTGTAATCGAAGACTATTGTAAGTTGGATCTTTCCTTGTTGTTGAGTCTTCCGCTGTCACTTTACTCGCATTGAATCGCCTTGCTGTTCTTAAGCACGGTGCACATGTAGCTAACATCCAGACGTGCAGATTCAGTGCATGATTGAAGAAGGAAGGATACAACAGTCGAACCATCCATCCGTAGCCATAAATTGTTGCGCTTGTGCAAATGTTTCACATTACTTGGCAAAGCGAACCACGGATCCACTTCATACGCCAATTTGAGTCGTTGCACAAGGTCCGCTGCTATCGGCACCTCCTGACTGCGCGAACGGGTAACTGGTGCTGCCAGGATGGCAGCGTGTAATGATGGATGTCGACTGAGGGCGTCAGCAATATTAATTCTGCCGGTGATATACTCCCATGTACAGTCGAAACGAGATAGATACTCCATCCATCTGGCTTGTTGTCGGTTGAGCGTGGGGACACTCTGTAAGAACGTCAGCGGTTTGTGGTCTGTCTTCAGTGTAAAAGGGTGGCCCTCGAGGTAAGAGCGCCATTCCTTTAAAGCATGCAGGACTGCCAACAGCTCCTGCTCTCCGGTCGTGTATCGGGTCTCCGCACCCGAGAATTTCTTACTCATGAAGGCGATCGGTCGTCCTTCCTGCAGCAATACAGCGCCGCTTCCATGCAGGGAAGCATCCGATATTACTTCTACACAAAACGGCAACGAGTAATCAGGGAAAGAGAGGGTAACGTCATCAGCGACGATTCGCTTGAGCTCTTTGAATGCTTGCTGGCACGTGGGTGTCCAGGCCTCGAGAGAAGCAAAACCTCCTTTCTTCGTCAGATTTGTAAGCGGGGCCGCAATAATGGAGTATTTATTAATAAACTTACAGAAGTAATTGGTCAAACCTAAAAACTGGCGTAGTTCAGTGAGGTTCTGAGGTGCGGGCCATTCGCAAACCACAGCTACCTTCCGTGGGTCCATCCTTACCCCAGTGGCCGACACGATGTGGCCCAAATACTCCACCTGAGGCTGCGCCCAAAAACATTTGGCGCGTTTAGCAAACAATTGCTCCCGCTTCATCACCTCAAGCACGAGCTCGAGATGCTTCAAGTGCTCCTCGCGCGTCTTGGAATATATTAAAATATTATCCAAATAACAAACGACAAACCTGTCAATGTACGGTCTGAACATGCGGTCCATCACTGCTTGAAATGTGGCGGGTGCATTAGTAAGTCTGAATGACAAGACCGTGTACTCGAAGTGACCAAAGGGGGTCCGAAAAGCGGTTTTCGGAATATCAGAAGCAGCAATGTGTATCTGATTATACCCCTGTTGGAGGTCAATCGAGGAAAAATAGGCCGAGCCCTTCAACTTATCGAGCAGGTCATCGACACGCGGCAAAGGGTAGCGATTTTTAATTGTAGTCGCATTCAAGCCCCGATAATCAATACACATACGCAACGTCCCATCCTTCTTACCGACAAACAATATTGGTGCAGAATATGGCGATGTGCTGGGCCGAATCATACCCTTTGCGAGCAGATCCCCCACTTGCCGCTTCACTTCATCCAGCTCCAACGGGCTTAACCTGTACATAGGTCGTGAAACGGGTTGTGCTCCGGGCACAAGAGGGATCGTATGGTCAACAGGTCGCATAGGTGGGAGCCCTGGGATGTCACCAAAGACATCAGCATATTTTTGCAGGAGGTCTTCGACCTCAAGATCCTTCACGGTGGACTGCGCGATGGTAGCATTCGATTGTGTTGTACCTCTCGTTCGCGTTTGCTCATAAGTATCTGCACGTCTGGAGACTATCGACACCGATGCGCGAGCACTTGCAAGTACAGCAAGGCAAGCGAGAGCAAACAGAGACAGCGGAAGACTTCAAGACGAAGAGAGATATAACTTACAGTTTTATGGATCAGAACGATGCAATGGACGAAATCGCCGTCAGCGCCGGAAGCAAGCAATCATCACGCGGCGGTGATTAGCGAAGTTAAGGCTTAGCTCGGGCTAAGTAGAATAGTGTATAGAAATAGTGATTTAGAACACACGAGTGTTCTCCGGTATCGGATATCTTGTCTAGCTTAGCCGTCCTCGCATCTGTTATACTCGCAGCATCGCAGTGCCGTACGATTCACATTAGGAGGCCGATCCTAGATGTGACAACCCTACTGCGTCTAGGCGATGTCTACGCATGATAACGTATAAGCCTTTCCGGCATTCGCATGATGCAAGGGTCCGGATAACGATATCCGGTTGCAGGGCATGTATCGCGACGAGTGCGGCGCTCTCAACGTGTGCTATAATGAAGTAATATTATATCAGATAATATTACTTATCGTTTCGTAGCACGAGCATAATGCGCACTTCCATGCTTCGGGCTTTCATGCATGCTAGGCGGATTTGCCATGATGCGATGTCGCGATGGATAATGACAACATGCCAAATGCATATATAAATGTACACGAATACATTTATATCATGCAGATTCATTCATATGTAATGCGTTCATCACAAAAGCACTTCGCCTCATAGGATCGCGTCGACCTACGCGTCGGCGGAAAATGAACCGTAGCACAACAATTATCCCCCCCCCCGTATGCAGCGTCCTCGCTGCATCATACAGCATCGACTGCAGGGGTCATTGGGCTTGCGTGGCACGTTTGCGGGCTTCTTCGAGCAGGGGTTTCATGTCCTGTGAGAAGTTGCGTGCCGGTTCCCATGAGTTGTGCTCGTCGGTATACCCTGTCCACTTAACCAAGTACTCGTGTACTGTTCGCTTACGTCGGTGTCGGCCCACACGACGCGCGCGATAATCTAACACCCGCTCCACATCGTAAAACTTCTGTTTACCAGCGATCCAGGTCTCGGGAACTGGTTCGATCGCTGCGGGGGCGTTAGCAGGCTCAGGGACGGGTTCCGTACTACGATACGGACGAACAAGCGATACGTGAAACGTGGGGTGAATGGTCATATCAGCGGGCAATGCAAGCTGCACAGCCACATTCCCAACCATGCGCACGACAGGATACGGACCAATCCAGCGGGGTAAGAGTTTTCGGGATCCGTCGGCCAAGGAACGCAAGTTCTTGGTGCTTAGCAACACGAGTTGCCCTTCCGAAAACGTCACATCCTGCTTGGATTTGTTGTAGTATTCCGTCGTTCGTTGCTGCGCTGCGTCCAAACACGACTTCGCGTCTGTGATTCGGGACATAAAAGACTTGGCAAAAAGTTTAGCAGCAGGCACGTTCACTTCCAACTCACGCCACACGGGTAGCGCGGGATGAAATCCGTAGTTAAGAAAGAACGGACTTTTGCCTGTAGAGCGGTTAACAGCGTTGTTAAGCGCGAACTCTGCCACAGTCAAATACGTATCCCAGACGAGTGGTGTGCGACCAGCATAATTGCGCAACATATCACCCAACGTGCGGTTTGTGCGTTCGGTTTGACCATCAGTCTGCGGGTGATACGCCGTGCTCAGGTTGACGCGCATGCCAACTAGTTTGCAGAGTGCTTCCCAAAACTTAGACGTGAACTGTCCACCGCGGTCCGAGATCACATTTTTGGGAATCCCGTGTAACCGAACCACATTATCGAAAAACAAACGTGCGGTTTGCTCAGCCGTGCAGGATGATGTGCATGGTGCTAGGTGAACCATCTTAGTCAGACGATCGACCATTACGAACACCGCATCGTATCCCCCCTCAGTTTTGGGCAGCGCGACTACGAAGTCCATGGAAACACTTTCCCAAGGCGCATCCGGGACAGGCAACGGTTGCAACAACCCATGGCCCTTACCGGACAAAGCCTTATTGCGCTGGCACAGACTGCATGTCTGGACGAAGTTCGCCGCATCCTTAGCCAAACGAGGCCACCAAAAGGAACGTTGCACCAAGTCGATCAATCGCTTGCTACCAGGGTGTCCTGCTAACGGGTCCTCGTGGAACCGCGCAAGGATGTCGTAGCGTAGCGCGTCGTCGTTCGGAACGACGATTTGCGTAGCTGTACCCTCCGTCCGTAGCCAAAGGCCATTCTGCTTGCGAAGGTTTTCTACATTAGCCGGGTCCGCGAACCAGGCGTCTGCGCTGTAGGCAACCTTCAACCGCTCCGCGAGGTCCGTCGCGATCGGAACCTCCTCGCTACGCGGCCGCACGACGGGTGCTGCCAAAATTGCAGCGTGTAGCGACGGATGTCGACTGAGAGCATCGACAATATTCAATTTACCAGAAATATACTCCCAGGTGCAGTTGAACCTAGCTAGATATTCCATCCACCTAGCTTGACGGCGGTTCAACGTTGGAACGCTTTGCAAAAACGTTAGGGGCTTATGGTCAGTCTTTAAAGTAAACGGGCGTCCCTCGAGGTAACAGCGCCATTCCTTTAAAGCATGCAGCACGGCCAGAAGCTCCTGTTCCCCGGTGGTGTAGCGAATTTCCGCACCAGAAAACTTCTTACTCGTGAAGGCGATCGGTCGCCCTTCCTGTAACAATACAGCGCCGCTTCCAAATATTGAGGCATCAGACACTACCTCAACACGAAATGGCAACGAGTAATCAGGGAATGCAAGGGTGACATCTTCGGCAACGATTCGTTTGAGCTCTTTGAATGCCCGCTGGCATTGCGACGTCCACGACTCGAGCGAAACGAAAACGCCTTTGCGAGTTAAGTTAGTAAGCGGGGCCGCAATGATGGAATATTTTTCAATGAACTTCCGGAAATAATTGGTCAAGCCAAGGAACTTACGCAGCTCCGTGAGGTTCTGAGGCGCGGGCCAATCGCGAACCACGGCGACCTTCCGCGGGTCCATCTTCACACCGGTGGCCGACACAATGTGGCCCAAATATTCCACCTGAGGTTGCGCCCAAAAGCATTTGGCGCGTTTAGCAAACAATTGCTCCCGCCTCATAACGTCGAGCACGAGCCGAAGATGCTCCAAGTGCTCCTCGCGCGTTTTAGAATATACCAAGATGTCATCCAGGTAGCAAACAACGAACCTGTCGATAAACGGCCTGAACATTCGGTCCATAACCGCCTGAAACGTCGCAGGGGCATTAGTCAAACCAAATGATAGGACCGTATACTCAAAGTGACCGAAGGGCGTCCGAAAAGCGGTTTTCGGGATATCAGAGGCAGCGATGCGAATCTGATTGTAGCCCTGTTGTAAGTCAATTGAGGAAAAATAAGCCGAGCCCTTCAGCTTATCCAACAGGTCGTCAACGTGTGGCAAAGGGTAGCGATTTTTCACCGTATTCGCATTTAACCCCCGGTAATCAATGCACATGCGCAAGGTCCCATCCTTCTTACCGACAAACAAAACGGGGATGTGCTGGGGCGTATCATACCCTTCGCGAGTAAATCCGTCACCTGGCGCTTTACCTCATCCAGCTCCAATGGACTCAACCTGTACATTGGCCGGGCTGTAGGCTGCGCTCCAGGCATGAGAGGGATTGTGTGATCAACAGGACGCATAGGTGGTAGGCCGGGGATATCTTTAAAGACGTCCTCATACTGCGACAGTAGGGCCTCAACCTCAGGATCCGCAGAAATCTGCGCGGTGGTGACACAACAGCTCACCCGCGGCCTTAAAAGCAGTCCGTGGGCACCCTTCCGTAACAAACGGACGGCCTCCTTACGCCCGACTAGCTCTGGTTCGATTCGCGCGGCCATTGCGGTCACAGCGAAATTAACCATAGGCACCGCCTCAGTTTCGCCCTCCTTTGGTGTGACATGTTCGAACGACAGGAAAGGTACCTTAATCGACAGAGTACCCTTGCACATATGCAGGGTTGCGGTCTCCATGTCGATGCGCGCGCGGTACTGTCGTAATGTCGACGACCCCATTATGTACGGTGCAGTCTCTGCTAAGCCCTGCAGCACGTACGGCCGGGTCACAACACGCAAAGGGCCTAACGATAGGCTAAGGGTAATCCTGCCCACGATGGGATGCTTACCCCCGTCAGCAAGGGTAACCTGTGGACAATCAGACGACTCTGGAGACAACCCCAGCGCATTCACCTCTGCGACAGAGATGAAGTCGTCGCTGGCACCGGTGTCAACAAGTGCCTTCAGAGTACGGCCATTCAAACCGATCTGAACCACAGGGACACGGTTATCTACGAGCGACTGCCCAGCAGACAACGTCAGTGCACTTAAGGCGGGTCCGTAACCAACGGCACCCCCATCAGGAGCTTCGTACCAAACGTCAACCGAGTAGGATAGGCATGGCCACGGAGCCAGCGTACCCTCCCAATCCACACCATTAAACAAAACGGTGCCCGGCTCGAACCGGTGGACATGCCGCATACCCCTTAACGATGCCTCTGCCTTGCGCCGACAGAAAGCAGGGAGTAATACACATGCGGCAGTGCCTGGATATTGACGCCTACATCTCCTGTATATGGCCAACTGTTCCGACATCTCACGCAGAGACGAGGGGATGAACAAAACCACGTGGTTAGACAGATCGATAGACGACAGGGGACGGCGAGGTGTAAACAAATTACACAACGGGTCGAAGCAGAGAAGTCCCGTGCGTCCGTCAAGCGTGATGCGTCGCGCAATGACTCGCTCGATGTGTCCAAGTACACAAGGCAACAATGCCTTAACGGCTGGCCGTAAGGATGACCACCGACCACGCGTTAGTTCAGAAATCCCGGGTGGTGCCCCCTCCACAGGAACCCGGGCAAGCCCCTATTTCGGCTGAGGTACAAACGGCGGCATTAGAGGGCAATCCTTCGTAGAATGGCTCTCCGCACACCGTAGACAAACGTTGGCCAATTTTCGACGCTCGAATTCGGAACGATTGCAATTCCATTTTGGCATAAATGTGTCATCCGTACGAGTACGCTTCGCGTTGGGGTCGGAACGCTGTGCGGCTGCCGACGACGGCGCACCACCACGCTTCCTGTTCCTAGCTGGGTCCGAGCTCGGACCTGCTCCTCCTGTACCACGGACACCCGAGCTAGCGCCCCCACGCGCCTTGCGTTGCCCGTTGCTGCGTCGCGTCGCGGCAGTAGGCGTGGGGCGGGTCGCGCCGAGGTCCTGGTCGAGAGCTACAGCTTCCCCAAGCGGATCCTGCACTTGCACGGCATTTGCACGAGGGGCAGACTTGACTTCTTCCTCGCCGGCAAGAAGTCGTATCTCCGCGCCCTTAGCAAAAGCGACCAACGCGTCATACGACTTGATCTGCGCTCCAACCAAGTCAGTGGCGCACCATTTAGCCAAAAGTTTCGTTAGGCCTCGCCTAAACCAAAAGACACGCTCAGATTCGGTGAGGTCAGCAATGGGAGTCACAAGTGCTTCGAAGCGTGACTGGTACGCAGGTACATTTTCATCCCGACGCATGTGGTAGCTACCCGCTGCCAAAACGTTACGAGCTTCCACATCGCGTGCTTGAACCTCAGTAGCGAATCGTGCGAGCAAAGCGGCGACTAACTCGTCAAAAGTATAGCTGCCCCGGGCGTTGGTCCAATTGCGATACCAGTCCTTCGCTGCGCCCTCGAGGGTGTTACCAACGAAGAGACACCTGATACCGTCATTGTCGCCACCATGAACAGCTTGGAGGTACTTTTTAGCGTCACGCACGTACGCACGAGGAGCATCGGCTATGCTATGCCCTGGTGCCTTGTCGGTCAGCGAAATATTGAGCCTAGGAACGGGAATCGACAATCTCATCACCTCAGGGATGTCATCATGCCCTCGAGCTTGAGGTAATGGCAGAACCCTTGGTCCAGCAGTGTTGTCCATATTCGTGTTCACTGCTGAATGCGGCACAATTAAGTGAGCAGGGGTCTGAAGGAAAAGGGGCTCTTGAGTGGCTCGCGCGCCAACAGTCTCAAGACCTCTATCCGGCGCTCTAGCAGCTACAACGAAATCGGGTTGGCTAGCTAGGCTAGTGTGCGGTGTATCGTCGTGTTCCGCGGACATGGAGCACGAAACGATACCCTAGTTTTGCGTAATAGAAGCCGACTTCTATCGCAAAGGCAAGAGTACAAAACAATTCGGTGAGCCTACCGACAGTACTCTTGAGAAGATTCAGTAAACTCAGCAAGTACTTGCCCAGCTGAGTCCTGATCTCCGTAGTTTGGGCGATGAGAGTCGCCAACTGGTCCGGACGAAAGCCGGTCTCAGTCGTCGCGGCAAGCAATGCCGGTGCACTGAGATTACCTGCGACTCAGAGCATACACTTACACAACAAGTGCGGCAATCTAGGCAAAACAATTAAACAATTACAAACCGGAAGCGGCGGCGTCCAAAACGGCGCGGCCTAAGTCTTCGGCAAAAGTATCTAGCGGTCCTCGTGGTTCGTCGCTGGAACTCGCCATAGAAAGAACCTACTTCCGATTAGACAAAGAGAGACAGTTAGGCAACGAACCTGTCTCGATACCAAATTGTTGTACCTCTCGTTCGCGTTTGCTCATAAGTATCTGCACGTCTGGAGACTATCGACACCGATGCGCGAGCACTTGCAAGTACAGCAAGGCAAGCGAGAGCAAACAGAGACAGCGGAAGACTTCAAGACGAAGAGAGATATAACTTACAGTTTTATGGATCAGAACGATGCAATGGACGAAATCGCCGTCAGCGCCGGAAGCAAGCAATCATCACGCGGCGGTGATTAGCGAAGTTAAGGCTTAGCTCGGGCTAAGTAGAATAGTGTATAGAAATAGTGATTTAGAACACACGAGTGTTCTCCGGTATCGGATATCTTGTCTAGCTTAGCCGTCCTCGCATCTGTTATACTCGCAGCATCGCAGTGCCGTACGATTCACATTAGGAGGCCGATCCTAGATGTGACAACCCTACTGCGTCTAGGCGATGTCTACGCATGATAACATATAAGCCTTTCCGGCATTCGCATGATGCAAGGGTCCGGATAACGATATCCGGTTGCAGGGCATGTATCGCGACGAGTGCGGCGCTCTCAACGTGTGCTATAATGAAGTAATATTATATCAGATAATATTACTTATCGTTTCGTAGCACGAGCATAATGCGCACTTCCATGCTTCGGGCTTTCATGCATGCTAGGCGGATTTGCCATGATGCGATGTCGCGATGGATAATGACAACATGCCAAATGCATATATAAATGTACACGAATACATTTATATCATGCAGATTCATTCATATGTAATGCGTTCATCACAAAAGCACTTCGCCTCATAGGATCGCGTCGACCTACGCGTCGGCGGAAAATGAACCGTAGCACAACAGATTGCACCCGTGGCCTCACAAGCAACACATGGGCACCTTTCCGTATCATCTGATCGGTTTCTTTGCGCCCAATTAGCTTGGGTTCTTGATTTCGGTGGACGATCGCCGCTAAAGTGAAATTAACCTCGGGCTCCGCAACAGTTCCGCCCTCCTCTGGTGTGACATCTTGTTACGACAGGAAAGGTACCTTAGTCGATAGGTTCCCTTTGCACAAACTAAGTGTGGTGGACTCCATATCGATGCTCGCGCGGTACTGCCGTAATGTCGCGGCACCCAAAATGTACTGTGCCGTCTCCGAGAGACCTTGTAGCACATACGGTTGGGCCCTACCACGCAGAGGGCCTATCATTAGGCTCAGGGTGATCCTGCCCACGATGGGATGCTTACCTCCATCAGCGAGGGTAACCTGTGCACAATCAGACGACTGAGGGGTCAACCCCAATGCATTCACCTCCTTTGCCGAGATGAAGTAGATGCTGGCGCCAGTATCCACAAGCGCCTTCATTAATCGACCACCGAGGCCGATTTCGATGATAGGGACACGGTTTCCTGTCGGAGTCGACTCCACAGAAAGTAGAAGTGACCCTATGGCAGGCTGGAACCTGGTAGAATCCAAAAGAGGGGCCTCAAACCAAACTTCAGCAACATAAGATAGTTTGGGTTAGGTCGTCGGTTTTCCCGTCACATCCACGCCATTGAACAAAGCGGTGTCCGACTCAAATCGGAGAACACATTGCATACCTTCCAGCAGCGACGCAGCCTTGCGTTGACTATAAGAAGGAATTAGTATGCAAGCTGCAGTGTCCGAATTTTGACGGCGGTATCTCTAATACCTGGTGAGCTGCTCGCACAGCTCACGAAAAGACGAAGGGACGTGGCCGGATAAATCAAGGGAAGCAAGAGGACAGCACGGTGCAAACAAGTTACACAGCGAGTCAAAATGATTGAGTCCCGTGTGACTGTCAAGCGAGAAGCGTCGCCCGATAGCGTGCTCGATTTGTCCAAAAACGGAAGGTAAAAGAGCCTTCACAGCCGGACGCAACGACGGCCAGCGGCCACGTACACTTCCTTCAGTCCCGGGAGGAGTCCCTTCCTCCACATCCCGGGCAACTTCCTAAGTCGTTTTAGGTACAAAAGGCGGTAACAAAGGACACTCGCAAGTGGGATGCTCTCCCGCACACCTCAGGCAGAGATTAGCGAACTTCCAACGATCAAACTCCGAACGTCGGCACTCCCACTTCTGCATATATGGATCCTCTGTCCGGGGCTTTTTAATACTAGGAGCCGCGTTCTGCATTGCAGCTACAGTCGGCGTGCTCCCCCTTCGTTTCCCTTTCACGTGGCCCGAGCTTGGCCCAGCTCCTGCGGACCCACGGTTACTTGGGCTTTGGCGTCCGCGAGTACCGTCTTTCCTTTTGAACGGTAGTTGCAGCCACCACAGGGCGTTGGCGGTCAGGACCCTGGTCCTTCGGTGTCGACTCCGAAGGTAGTTCCTGCACTCACATCGTGTGAACGCGAGGGTTAAGTTGTTTAGCGTCTTTCCCAGCCAAATTCCGAACCTCCGCATCTCTAGCAAAAGTTACCAAGGCATCGTAAGATTGGAACGGAATTCCATTAAGATCGGTAGCGCACCATCGTGCAAGGGATTCGGTAAGACTGCGATGAAGAGGGACTTTCGACTACTCGTGTACCGACAGTACTCCCGAGTAGGCCAATGAGAAAAGCAATTTAATCCATAAGGCCGTCTATTATCTCAGTAGTTCTCTGAATCAAGGCCTTAATCTGTTCCGGATTTAGGTACTGTCTGGCCAACACCGTGTTCAGTGTTGGCGTACGTTCACCTGCGACTCACAGTGCAAGCTCGCAACGAGAATGCAGTAGCTAGTTGCAAACAGATGTCTAGTATTACAAACTGGAAGTGGCAGCATCCAGAATGGCGCGGCCAAGATCTTCAACGAAGGTGTCTAAAGGGCTGCGGTGATTGTCGTCATCACTCGCCATCACGAGAACCTACTTCCGATGAGGGACAACGAGATGTTGTACCTCTCCTTCGGGTTTGCTCATAAGTATCTGCGCGTCTGGAGACTTTCGATACCGATGTGCGAGCACTTGCAAGTACAGCAAGGCAATCGAGAGCAAACAGAGACAGCAGAAGACTTCAAGGCAAGAGAGATATAACTTACAATCTTACAGACCGAAGTGATGCAATGGACGTGATCGCCATCAGCGCCGGAAGCAAGCAATCATCACGCGGCGGTGACAAGCGAAGTTCAGGCTTAGCTCGGGCTAAGTATGAAAGCGGATAGTAATAATGTTGAACACACGAGTGTTCTCCGGTATCAAAATGTCTTACCTTACTTAGCCGTCCTCGCATCTGTTATACTTGCAGCATCACGACGCCGTACAACTCACACTAGGAGGCCGATCCTAAGTGTGACAACCCTACTGCGTATAGGCGATGTTCATGTATAACAACCGATAAGCCTTTCCGGCATTCACATGATGCAAGGGTCCGAATAACGATATTCGGTTGCAAGGCATGTATCGCGACGAGTGCGGCATTCCCGACGTATGCCACAATGATGTAATATTATATCAAATAATATTACTTATTGCTCCATAGCATGAGCATAATGCGTTTCTCAATCGTTCGGGATTTCATGCATGTTAGGCGGATCAGCCATGATGCGATGTCGCGATGTATGATGGTAACATGCCAAAACATATACATTTATGTTCATGCAAGTTCATTCATATGCGTCATGCATTCATCAAGACAGCATACCGCCTTGTAGCGTCGCATTGACCTACGCATCGGCAGGAAACGAACCGTAGCACAACACGAGTCGTGACTTTACCCGTCTCGATACCAACAATTATCCCCCCTCCCGTATGCAGCGTCCTCGCTGCTTCATACAGCATCGACTGCAGGGGTCATTGGGTTTGCGTGGCACGTTTGCGGGCTTCTTCGAGCAGAGGCTTCATGTCTTGCGAGAAGTTGCATGCTGGTTCCCACGAGTTGTGCTCGCTGGTATACCCTGTCCACTTGACCAAGTACTCATGTACTGTCCGCTTACGTCGGTGTCGGCCCACACGACGTGCGCGATAATCTAACACCCGCTCCACATTGTAAAACTTCTGTTTACCAGTGATCCAGGTCTCGGGAACTGGTTCAATCGCTGCACGGGCGTTAGCAGGCTCAGGGACGGGTTCCGTACCACAATAAGGACGGACAAGCGATACGTGAAACGTGGGGTAAATGGTCATATCAGCAGGCAATGCGAGTTCAACAGCCACATTCCCGACCATGCGCACGACAGGATACGGGCCAATCCAACGGGGTAAAAGTTTTTGGGATCCATCGGCCAAGGTGCGCAAATTCTTGGTGCTCAGCAACACAAGTTGCCCTTCCGAAAACGTCACATCCTGCTTGGATTTGTTGTAGTATTCTGTCGTTCGTTGCTGCGCCACGTCCAAACACGCCTTCGCGTCTGTGATACGGGACATAAAAGACTTGGCAAAGATCTTAGCAGCAGGCACGTTCACCTCCAACTCACGCCACATGGGTAGCGCGGGATGAAACCCGTAGTTGAGAAAGAACGGACTTTTGCCTGTAGAGCGGTTAACAGCATTGTTAAGCGCAAATTCTGCCACAGTCAAAAACGTATCCCAAACGAGGGGTGTGCGACCAGCATAATTGCGCAACACATCACCCAACGTGCGGTTTGTGTGTTCAGTTTGACCATCAGTCTGCGGGTGGTACACTGTGCTCAGGTTGACTCGCATGCCAACTAACTTGCAGAGCGCTTCCCAAAACTTAGACGTGAACTGCCCACCGCGGTCTGAGATCACGTTCTTGGGAACACCGTGTAACTGAGCCACATTGTCAAAAAACAATCGTGCCATTTGCTCAGCCGTGCAGGACGATGTACATGGTGCTAGGTGGACCATCTTAGTCAGACGATCGACCATCACAAACACCGCATCATATCCCCCCTCAGTTTTGGGCAGCGTGACTACAAAGTCCATGGAAACACTTTCCCAAGGCGTGTCCGGGACAGGCAACGGTTGCAACAACCCATGACCCTTACTGGACAAAGCCTTATTGCGCTGGCACAGACTGCATGTCTGTACAAAGTTCGCCGCATCCTTAGTCAAACAAGGCCACCAGAAGGAACGTTGCACCAACTCGACCAACCGCTTGCTACCAGGGTGTCCTGCTAACGGGTCCTCGTGGAACCGCGCAAGGATATCGTAGCGTAGCGCGTTGTCATTCGGAAGTGAAACGAAAACCCTTTTGCGAGTTAAATTAGTAAGTGGGGCCGCAATGATGGAGTATTTTTCAATGAACTTTCGGAAATAATTGGTCAAGCCAAGGAACTTACGCAGCTCCGTGAGGTTCTGAGGCGCGGGCCAATCGCAAACCATGGCGACCTTCCGCGGGTCCATCTTCACACCGGTGGCCGACACAATGTGGCCCAAATACTCCACCTGAGGCTGCACCCAAAAGCATTTGGCGCGTTTAGCAAACAATTGCTCCCGCCTCATCACATCGAGCACGAGCCGAAGATGCTCCAAGTGCTCCTCGCGCGTCTTAGAATAAACCAAGATGTCATCCAGGTAGCAAACAACGAACCTGTTGATAAACGGCCTAAACATGCGGTCCATAACCACCTGAAACGTCGCAGGGGCATTGGTCAACCCAAACGATAGGACCGTATACTCAAAGTGACCGAAGGAAGTCCAAAAAGCTGTTTTTGGAATATCAGAGGCAGCGATGCGGATCTGATTATAGCCCTGTTGCAGGTCAATCGAGGAAAAATAAGCCGAGCCCTTCAGCTTATCCAACAGGTCGTCAACGCGTGGCAAAGGGTAGCGATTCTTCACCGTGCTCGCATTCAAACCCCGGTAATCGATGCACATGTGCAAGGTCCCATCCTTCTTACCGACAAACAAAATCGGCGCAGAATACGGGGATGTGCTGGGGCGTATCATACCCTTTGCAAGCAAATCCGTCACCTGGCGCTTCACCTCATCCAGCTCCAATGGACTCAACTTGTACATTGGCTGGGCCACAGGCTGCACTCCAGGCATGAGAGGGATTGTGTGATCAACAGGACGCATAGGTGGTAGCCCAGGGATATCTTTGAAGACGTCCTCATACTGCGCCAGTAGGGCCTCAACCTCAGGATCCACAGAAGTCTGCGCGGTGGTGGCACTGGAGCCCACCCGAGGCCTCAAAAGCAGTCCATGGGCACCCTTCCGTAACAAACGGACAGCTTCCTTACGCCCGACTAGCTCCGGTTCGATTCATGCGGCCATTGCGGTCACAGCGAAATTAACTGTAGGCACCGCCTCAGCTTTGCCCCCCTCAGGTGTGACATGTTCGAACAACAGGAAAGGTACCTTAATCGACAGAGTACCCTTGCACAAATGCAGGGTTGCGGCCTCCATGTCAATGCGCGCGCGGTACTGTCGTAATGTCGCAGACCCCATTATGTACGGTGCAGTCTCTGCTAAGCCCTGCAGCACGTACGGCCGGGTCACAACACGCAAAGGGCCTAACGATAGGCTAAGGGTGATCCTGCCCACGATGGGATGCTTACCCCCGTCAGCAAGGGTAACCTGTGGACAATCAGACGACTCTGGGGTCGACCTCAGTGCATTCATCTCTGCGACAGAGATGAAGTCATCGCTGGCACCGGTGTCAACGAGTGCCTTCAGGATACGGCCATTTAGGCCGATCTGAATCACCGGGACATGGTTATCTACGAGCGACTGCCCAGCAGATAACGTCAGTGCACTCAGGGCGGGTTCAGAACTTACGGAACCCTCATCAGGAGCTTCGTACCAAACGTCAACCGAGTAGGATGTCCCTGGCCACGGAGCCAGCATACCCTCCCGATCCACACCGTTAAACAAAACGGTGCCTGGCTCAAACCGGTGGACACACCGCATACCCCTTAACGATGCCTCTGCCTTGCACCGACAGAAAGCAGGGAGTAATACACATGCGGCGGTGCCCGGATATTGACGCCTACATCTCCTGTACACGGCCAACTGTTCCGACATCTCTCACAGAGACGAGGGGATGAACAAAACCACGTGGTTTGACAGATCGATAGACGACACGGGACGGCGTGGTGTAAACAGATTACACAGCGGATCGAAGCAGAGAAGTCCCGTGCGTCCGTCAAGCGTGATGCATCACGCAATGACTCACTCGATGTGTCCATGTACGCAAGGCAACAATGCCTTCATGGCTGGCCGTAAGGATGACCACCGACCACGTGTTAGTTCAGAAATCCCGGGTGGTGCCCCCTCCACAGGAACCCGGGCAAACCCCTATTTTGGCTTAGGGCCCAACGGCGGCAGCAACGGACAATCCTTGGTAGGATGACTCTCCGCGCACCGTAGGCAAACATTGGTCGCTTTCCGACGTTCGAACTCGGATTGATTGCAATTCCATTTTGGCATCAATGGGTCATCTGTGCGAGTCCGTTTTGCATTGGGGTCAGAGCGCTGTGCGGCTGCCGTCGACGGCGCGCCCCCACGCTTCCTGCTCTTAGCTGGGTCCGAGCTCGGACCTGCTCTTCCTGACCCGTGGACACCTGAGCTAGCGCCCCCGCGCACCTTGCGTTGCCAGTTGCTGCGTCGCGCCGTGACAACAGATGTGGGGCGAGTAGCTCCAAGTTCCTGGTCCAGAGCCACAGCTTCCCCAAGCGGATCCTGCACTTGCACAGCATTTGCACGAGGGGTAGATTTGACTTCTTCCTCACCGGCAAGGAGTCGTACCTCTGTCCCCTTAGCAAATGTTACCAAGGCGTCGTACGACCTGAACGGCACCCCAGACAAGTCAGTAGCGCACCATTTAGCCAAAAGCTTCGTTAGGCCTCGCTTAAACCAAAAGACACGCCCATTCTCGGTGAGGTCAGTGATGGGGGTCACTAGTGCTTCGAAGCGTGACTGGTACGCAGGTACATTTTCACCCCGACGCATGTGATATGTACCGGCCACCAAAACCTTGCGAGCCTCAACGTCACGTGCGTGCACCTCAGTAGCAAACCGTGCGAGCAGAGCAGCAATCAACTCGTCAAACGTGTAGTCAATCCGGCCGTTGGTCCATTCATTGTACCAGTCCTTCACCACACCCTCGAGGGTGTTGCCAATGAAGAGACACCTGATACCATCATTATCGCCACCATGCACCGCCTGGAGATACTTCTTAGCATCGCGCACGTACATACGAGTTGAATCGGCTATGGTCGGGCCGGGTGTCTTAGGGTTTTCATTCAGCGAGATTTTAAGCCTAGGTACGGGAATTGTCAATCTCATCACCTCGGGAATGGCAGTATGCCCTTGCGTTTGAGGTAGAGGAAGACCCCGTGGATCAGCAGTGTTGTCCATATTCGTATTGACTGCTGAACGTGGCACAATTAAGTGGGCAGGGGTCTGAAGGACAAGAGGTTCTAGAGCAGCTTGCGTGCCAACAGTCTCAAGACCTCTATCCGTAGCTCTAGCAGCCACAATAAAATCGGGTTGGCTAGCTAAGCTAGTCAACGGCGTATCATCGCGTCCCGCAGACATGAGACACGAAGCAATACCCTAAGCTTGCGTAATAGAAGACGACTTCTACCGCAAGGACAATGCAAGAGTATAAACGATTCGGTGAGCCTACCGACAGTACTCTTGAGAAGATTAAGTAGATTCAGCAAGTACTTGCCCAGCTGAGTCCTAATCTCCGTAGTTTGTGCGATAAGAATCGCTAACTGGTCCGGGTGCAAGCCGGTCTCAGTCGTTGTGGCAAGCAATGCCGGAGCACTGAGATTACCTGCGACTCAGAGCGTACACTTACACAACAAGTGCAGCAATTTAGACCAAAGTAATCAAAACGATTACAAACCGGAAGCAGCGGCGTCCAACACGGTGCGGCCCAGGTCTTCGGCGAAAATATGTAGCAGTCCACGTGGTTCATCGCTGGTACTCGCCATGGAAAGAACCTACTTCCGATTTGACACAAAGAGACAGTTAGGCAACGAACCTGTCTTGATACCAATATGTTGTACCTCTCCTTCGGGTTTGCTCATAAGTATCTGCGCGTCTGGAGACTTTCGATACCGATGCGCGAGCACTTGCAAGTACAGCAAGGCAATCAAGAGCAAACAGAGACAGCGGAAGACTTCAAGGCAAGAGAGATATAACTTACAATCTTACAGACCAAAGCGATGCAATGGACGTGATCGCCATCAGCGCCGGAAGCAAGCAATCATCACGCGGCGGTGACAAGCGAAGTTCAGGCTTAGCTCGGGCTAAGTATGAAAGCGGATAGTAATAATAATGTTGAACACACGAGTGTTCTCTGGTATCAAAATGTCTTACCTTACTTAGCCGTCCTCGCATCTGTTATACTCACAGCATCGCGATGCCGTACAACTCACACTAGGAGGCCGATCCTTAGTGTGACAACCCTACTGCGTATAGGCGATGTTCATGTATAACAACCGATAAGCCTTTCCGGCATTCGCATGATGCAAGGGTCCGAATAACGATATTCGGTTGCAAGGCATGTATCGCGATGAGTGTGGCGTTCCCGACGTATGCCACAATGATGTAATATTATATCAAATAATATTACTTATTGCTCCATAGCATGAGCATAATGCGTTTCTCAATCGTTCGGATTTCATGCATGTTAGGCGGATCAGCCATGATGCGATGTCACGATGTATGATGGTAACATGCCAAAACATATATAAATGTATGCGAATACATTTATGTTCATGCAAGTTCATTCATATGCGTCATGCATTCATCAAGACAGCATACCGCCTTGTAGCGTCACATTGACCTACACATCGGCGGGAAACTAACCGTAGCACAACACGAGTCGTGACTTTACCCGTCTCGATACCAAATTTGTTGTATCCTTCCTTCTTCGATCATGCACTGAATCTGCACGTCAGGATGTTAGCTAAGTTCACACCAAGCTTACGAACAGCAAGGCGATCCAATCCAAGCAAAGTGACAGCGGAAGACTCAATAATAAGGAAAGATCCAGCTTACAATAGTCTTCGTTTACAAATCGGTAGATGGCCGTCAGACCCCACGGGCAATGTTCATCATCCGGCTGGAGATGATATGCTGGAATAGCTCAGGCCGAATATAAGTGAGTATAACGTATGTATGCGAATCAGATGGAGTTAAGTACATGAGTACTTGATTCAAAGTAGCATTAAGCCGACTTCGGTCTCTAGGCGGCCGTCCTCACACCTATCACGTCGCGATACCGATGTGCAGTACAGGTCTCACTGGATTCTGATCTCAGGTGTGAGTACCTTCGTAGCACTGTTCCGAATATTGCGTAAACCGTGATATTAATGGATGCAACACATGCAATATGGGAAGGTCCGAATATCGATATTTGGTTGCCAACCCAACCATCGCGATCGTCACATTCTCGCATACGCGTATGGTTTATAACACAGATGAGGTAATAATATTTAAAGTATTATTACGTGGGATATTTCGCCAACGGATAGCTTGCGCATTAATTATCAGCCTCGAGTCAAACATGTTGACCGACAGCGCGATGTCGTAGATGATAATGCGACATGCCTGATTAGCTAGATATACTCGAATACATCATGCTAATATAATTATATCATGCTTCATAATGCTCGAATGGATTGCGGTCTACTTCGGTGCAAACGGTGATCAAACCGGCATACAACAGATGTCTACATCTCCTGTACCTGACTCAGCATCCGAGCGGCTTCACAAGAAGCGGCAGGTTGGGTGTCACCCGTTGCCTCCTGTTTCAGGATCAGTGGGGGCAATAGTGGACAGATCCTTGTGGGGTGTCCCGACGCACATCTTAGACAGACCCTAGCTTGTTGTCGCCATGTGAGTTCCGCCAGCATGCACTCCCACTTCGTCAACCACTTATCTTGAACCTGTTGTCGCTTCACTTCCGGGTCGGTACCGCACACTCCTACAGTACTCCGCGGTTCTTCCTCTCTCTTCCGTCGAGCCAGAGTTATCTCATGGTCCTTGTGAGCTGACCCTTGAGTCTCCAAACTTGGAGCATTGTTAGCATGACAGGTTCCGTTGGGGTCCATCGTGGCCGGAGATAACGGGACACTGGTTGTTCCGTACATTGGTTCAGTCTCACACACCACATTCTGCATTGGTGTGGCTGACACAGGAGTTGTGAACCTCGAGGGCTCTTGTTTAGTCAAAATACGGGTTTCAGCATTGCGATCAATTTGTACCCAATTTACGTAAGACTGGACCCCAGCCGACATCAAGTCAGCGGTGCTTTCCCGAGCTAATGTGTCTGAGATACCTCGTTGAAACCAGTAAATGTAGTCCCTTTCCGTGAGGTCGACTACTGGTGCTATCAGAGCCTCAAAACGCGACTGGTAGGCGTCCACCGTTTCATTCAGTTGCATACGATAGGTATCGAAGGCCAGCACTCGAGGTACCGCAGCAATCCATGACTGGTCTCCCAGGGTGAAACGTGCAAGTAGGGCTGCCGTGGCACTATAATCTAACACCCAGACGTGCAGATCTAGTGCATGAGAGAAGGAGGTGAGATACAACATCGCACACCCCCTGTCTGGGATACGTTTTTGACTTCGGCAGAATTTGCGCTTAACAACGCTGTTAACCGCTCCACAGGTCACAGCCCGTTTTTCCTTAATTATGGATTTCGTCCCACGCTACCCATGTGGCGTGAATTGGAAGTGAATATCCCTGTGGCTAAAACCTGTGCCAAGTCGTTTCTATCCCGTATGACAGACACGAAGGCATGCCTGAATGCGGCACAACAATGGACGACGGACTACTACAATAAATCCAAACGAGATGTAACATTTTTGGAAGGACAAATGGTTTTATTGAGCACTAAGAACCTACACTTGCTCGCTGAAGGTTCCCAAAAGCTGTTAACCCCATGGATCGGTCCATATCCCGTTGTACGTATGGTAGGAAGTGTAGCTGTAGAGCTATCCTTACCCGCTGACATGAATGTTCACCCCACGTTTCACATTTCTCTTCTTCGCCCCTATCGTGGCACGACACCCGTTCCCAATAACGCTGATGCCCCTGCAGTAATGGAATCCGGTCCCGAGACCTGGATCGCAGGCAAGCAAAAGGTTTACAACGTGGAATGGATATTGGATTATTGGACTAGGGTTTTCGGGTTTATTGACTACCTTTCTGTAATTGTGAATTGTTGTAAGTTGGATCTTTCCTTGCTCTGAAGTCTTCGCTGTCATAATACTCGCATCTGAGTGCTTTGCTGTTCATGAGCACCTCGGCACTAGAATCTAACATCCAGACATGCAGATTTAGTGCATGAGCGAAGAAGGAGAGATACAACACTCTACACAGCCATCCTCACACCTATCATGCTTGTGATACTGATGTGCAGTACAAAGCACACTGGATCCCGATCCCAAGTGTGAGTACTTGCAAAGCCCTCTTCTGATTAACGTGTAAATCATGAGATAAACGATTGCAATGTATGCAAGGTGTGAAGGTCCGAATTTGCCGACTAACCATCACAATCATCGCATTCCCGCGTGCACACCTTATCCATGCTACAAATGATGTAATAATATATTGAATATTATTACTTGATGGATTATGCCATAATAGTGTTGTGCATCAATGTTGACTCTAAGTCAAACGTACTTGACTGACAGCGTGATATCACAAGTAACGGTCCTGAATGCTAATCTAGCTGGATATACGCAGATATATCACACTAGTATGCTTATGCCATGTCTGCTCATACTTCAGTGGACTTGAGTCTACCTCTGCATGGGCGGCAATCAAATCATGGTACAACACTCTCCAGGTACAACCAATTGAATGATCAAATGTTGTGAATAATGGCTGATGTACGAACCCCAGTAATCATTTGCAGCACTGCCCCACTTACCAGCATAATCCAACACAGCTGATATATGTGACCTGCATTCACCTCTATGGCCAGTAGGCATATACCTGACACTGCACAGACGATTGATGAAGGCTCTTCTTGTGACCCTGTATAATACACCAGAGCATCTCTTCGACATGCTGCATAGTGTGAAGATGAGCACCTTGGTGTCATGGTCATGTCGTCTCCTATATGCTCCGTCACCGTCACGCAGGTGCCTGTCCCAAGGGCCTGGAGTTGGCTGTGGGGGGCCCCTGTGGGCGGGCGGCATTGTACTCAGACGAGGGCGCCTCACAGGTGGCAGTGGCAGGGCAACCTGGCAGTGGCGCTGCAGCTTCAGCGCCACTGCCACGTGTTGACCCAAACTCATACCTCCTGGAGCCTTGTGGGGACCGGAGTGTGTGCCTAGGGGCCCAAAATAGTGATGTGAGGTGGCATGGCTATACAGACACGTCATGTCATAATACTTCCTGACCAGCTTGCATATCAGCTGGTTGTTGGTTGCTGCCAGCTCTGCAGCAGCTTTCACTTCCTGACGGATCAGCTGGTTGTTGGTTGCTGCCAGCTCCGCAGAATTTTTTGTGTCTTTTATGTCCTGACGGATCATGTCTTTCAGACCAGGGAGCCACAAGGAGCGAGGCAGCAGGACAAGGCAGACATGCATGCATACATGGTAAGTGCCTTCACATTGGAACCTTAAACTTAATATGGACAGACACAGAAGCAAGTTCAGAAAACATTTAGGAATTTACCAAGTAATGATGTCACACAAGGCAAACCAATGCTGTTCTAGAATGGTGCATGACAAAACAATTTACGTGGAACTTTGTACACCTTGCTTCTCATGGCTGGTTTACCCACCCAGAGTGGACATCATATCTCCTGGGCCTGGGCCAGCCGCCATGCCTGTACAGATGGTCACAGGGGTCACAGCAAACCCCAGGGGTCACAACACAGCATGAGAGTAAATCAGTGGATTGATTGGGGCCAATAAACTCAAGTCTCAGAAAACATGTCAAAAATGTCCAGCCAGGGACCCCGAAGCTAACTGACTGACCTGCCATCATGCCTATATTTGCTCATCAGACTGTACGACATGTCTTATAAGAGAGTTATTATTGCAGCAGAAAATTAGTATGCTTTCATTTGCTGACAAATTAAAGCACAGGCAAAGCAGCTAACAGTTGCGCATCAGAGAATATTAATGTAATGTTACTGATACAGCTACCCTTCAGCTATCAGCGGGACCCCCCTGTTTCCAGCTCTTCATCTGTTGTGCTCCTAACTTTCCCTGGCACCAGGGGCCCCTCAGCTGCTAGGGTGTGCTGCAATCGCATCACCAAGCTTCACATCTGCCTGGGTTGCAGCACAACCAACAAGGATTACCCTCTTGCGCCACCACGACGCTGATTAACTTGCTCCGAAAGCATGACTGCCCTCAGGAGCAGCTGCTCTTTCTGCTAGCGACTTCCACCTTGTTGTATCACTCCCAAACTGGTGGTAGTGGTAACTCTGGCTGAAAAGAAAGTCAACACATAGGTACCCGATGCTCAGTACATACGGCTATTCACCATAACGAGCTGCAGTCTCATAGAGAATACATGGATATGTGTTAAGGATAACATATAACCAACCAGCGGTGAGATCCAACTGAAGTGAGTCTACTGGTGACATGGTGAATGTTGAGCCACTACGTAAAGCCACTACGCTTACGCAAAGTGGGTGTAGCCAAACAGCTACTTAGTACAGCAATGCAACACTCAGCACACACTCTTATGCATGGCACACCGCAATGTCAAAGGTCTGGGAGGTTTCTGCACACCCTATAGGTTCCTCATAGGTTACCCCTGTTGCAAACAGTTGCCACGCAACCCATGTAACCCGCGGGTTACCCACCCAGAAGTTAACCTGTCTATTTATCTGATCCCCTGCACAATTGTCCCTGCGACCCTTGGCTTTGCCTTGAGACGCCATGGACCCGCAATCCGTACTGGAAAACAGGCTTTCCAGAATTTTTTTCTCCGCCGGTGAGCCCATAGTGACCATCCACACATTGCGAAACTCCTGGCCATGGAAAGGCCACGATAAATGAAGATGTCATACTTAAGTTCCACCCGCCAGGTTTTTCACGTCTTCTAATGACTAATTTCAGAACTAAAATATGGGAAGGAATGCTGCTCATACATGTTAGCCAAAGTAGTCACTCCCGCAGTCAGGCTCTTACCATGAACTTAGCTAAATCAAGATTGATCAAGCCCACGATGATCATAGAGCCTATATCTGGATCATCCTTGTACAGCTCCTGTATATGCGCGCCAGCTGCTACCTTGTCCTCCAGTGCCATTTGAACGACCTGTGACACCGTCAAGAATAGAAAAATATCCTCCGGTAGGATGCAATTGGATGAATGAATGCCCTCAACCTCTTCAGGATTTCTTCAGGTTGCGCTGAACCGCCCCTGCTATGGAGCAGGCATTAGCTGATGTTTCACAATCGTACCACAAGCAGTTTGATCAGTCCCTGGATTCTTTGCAATCCAGCACACAAATAGTAAAGATAGAGCTACCATCTGCATCAATATGTTGTAAATGTCTTGTTTGCATTGTCTGGATTTCACGGATAGGCTGGTTTTCCAGGGTGCTGTCCTATCAAGTTGGTGTTGAGTACTTGTTGGTGGGATGTGCAATAATACATGGACACACAGCCACTGATCTGGCAATCCCCACTTCAACACCTCCTTGCTTCGTGGGCAGTGTGCCCAGTTGCTGGTCCTGGTCCCATACAGCATCTTCCAGAGAGTGGCACCAACTCAGACATAAACTTGATGGAAATTCGTGACTGTTGTCCCAATTTCCCTTGTAAGGCCCTTGAGAAGGAGCATTTCATCTATGAAATATAGTCATATCGTCATGTCTCATTGTCATATCCCGCCGCACGGCAAACCTGACCTGTACGGCCAGGATGGAAGCAGTGCTGACCATGTTGCGCTGAGTACTCAACACCAACTCGATAGGACAGCATCCTGGAAAACCAGCCTATCCGTGAAATCCAGACAATGCAAACAAGACATTTACAACATATTGATGCAGATGGTAGCTCTATCTTTACTATTTGTATGCTGGATTGCAAAAAATCCAAGGACTGATCAAACTGCTTGTGGTACGATCGTGAAACATCAGCTAACGCCTGCTCCATAGCAGGGGCGGCTCAGCATAACCTGAAGAAATCCTGAAGAGGTTGAGGGCATTCATTCATCCAATTGCATCCTACTGGAGGATATTTTTCTATTCTTGACGGTGACACAGCTCGTTCAAATGGCACTGGAGGACAAGGTAGCAGCTGGCACGCATATACAGGGGCTGTACAAGGATCCAGATTCAGATATAGACTCTATGATTATCGTGAGCTTGATCAATCTAGATCCAGCAAAGTTCACGGTAAGAGCCCTAAGAGCACGACTGTGGGAGCGACTACATTGGCTAAAATGTGTGAGCAGCCTTCCTTGCCACATTCTACTTTTGAAATTAGTTGTTAGAAGACGTGAGTGCAGGTCCATAGCGTCTCAAGGCAAAGCCAAGGGTTGCAGGGACAATTGTGCAGGGGACTTGCATTTCTTGAATTCCAAGGTTGGGAAAAAAGTGACCAGTGGGTGTCTGTGTAGATCAGATAAATAGACAGGTTAACTTCTGGGTGTAGTATCCTGGGGTATCTACGGGCAGTGTCAAAGGATCCTGGACCTTAGATGGTCATCCTTCCGATCGGGCCTTTGTTGGCCGACACAACAGAGATACAACACTGGGCGGGTAACCCGCAAGTTACATGGGTTGCGTGGCAACTGTTTGCAACAGGGGTAACCTATGAGGAACCTATAGGGTGTGCAGAAATCTCCCAGACCTTCGACAATGCGGTGTGCCATGCATAGGAGTGCATGCTGAATGTTGCAGTACTGTACTAAGTAGCTGTTTGGCTACACCCACTTTGTATAAGCGTAGTGGCTTTACATAACATTCACCATGTCACCAGTAGACTCGCTTCAGTTGGATCTCACCACTGGTTGGTTATATGTTATCCTTAACACATATCCATGTATTCTCTATGAGACTGCAGCTCATTATGGTGAATAGCCATATGTACTGAGCATCGGGTACCTATGTGTTGACTTTCTTTTCAGCCAGAGTTACCACTACCACCAGTTTGGGAGTGATACAACAAGGTGGAAGTCACTAGCAGAAAGAGCAGGTGCTCCTGAGGGCAGTCATGCTTTCGGAGCAAGTTAATCAGCGTTGTGGTGGCGCAAGAGGGTAATCCTTGTTGGTTGTGCTGCAACCCAGGCAGATGTGAAGCTTGGTGATGCAATTGCAGCACACCCTAGCAGCTGAGGGGCCCCTGGTGCCAGGGAAAGTTAGGAGCACAACAGATGAAGAACTGGAAACAGGGGGGTCCCGCTGATAGCTGAAGGGTAGCTGTATCAGTAACATTACATTAATATTCTCTGATGCGCAACTGTTAGCTGCTTTGCCTGTGCTTTAATTTGTCAGCAAATGAAAGCATACTAATTTTCTGCTGCAATAATAACTCTCTTATAAGACATGTCGTACAGTCTGATGAGCAAATATAGGCATGATGGCAGGTCAGTCAGTTAGCTTCGGGGTCCCTGGCTGGACATTTTTGACATGTTTTCTGAGACTTGAGTTTATTGGCCCCAATCAATCAACTGATTTACTCTCATGCTGTGCTGTGACCCCTGGGGTTTGCTGTGACCCCTGTGACCATCTGTACAGGCATGGCGGCTGGCCCAGGCCCAGGAGATATGATGTCCACTCTGGGTGGGTAAACCAGCCATGAGAAGCAAGGTGTACAAAGTTCCACGTAAATTGTTTTGTCATGCACCATTCTAGAACAGCATTGGTTTGCCTTGTGTGACATCATTACTTGGTAAATTCCTAAATGTTTTCTGAACTTGCTTCTGTGTCTGTCCATATTAAGTTTAAGGTTCCAATCTGAAGGCACTTACCATGTATGCATGCATGTCTGCCTTGTCCTGCTGCCTCGCTCCTTGTGGCTCCCTGGTCTGAAAGACATGATCCATCAGGACATAAAAGACACAAAAAATGCTGCGGAGCTGGCAGCAACCAACAACCAGCTGATCCGTCAGGAAGTGAAAGCTGCTGCAGAGCTGGCAGCAACCAACAACCAGCTGATATGCAAGCTGGTCAGGAAGTATTATGACATGACGTGTCTGTATAGCCATGCCACCCCACATCACTATTTTGGGCCCCTAGAGACACACTCCGGTCCCCACAAGGCTCCAGGAGGTATGAGTTTGGGTCAACACGTGGCAGTGGCGCTGAAGCTGCAGCGCCACTGCCAGGTTGCCCTGCCACTGCCACCTGTGAGGCGCCCTCGTCCGAGTACAACGCCGCCCGCCCACAGGGGCCCCCCACAGCCAACTCCAGGCCCTTGGGACAGGCACCTGCGTGACGGTGACGGAGCATATAGGAGAAGTATGAAGACTGCTGAAGCAAAAATTGACTGTTTGGAAATTTGGTGGCGCGTGTGGTGGCCAGGATTGAGGCATCACTGCAGAACGGCAGACATTTGGCGACCACCTAGTGTACGTCACAGCTTGTTTCCACTTTTCCTACTTTGGACGACGTCAGCCATTACCCGACGTTCACGGTTAGTCCTCAATCCCTAAGAATCAGCACCAGGTTTCATTTTATTCGACTTCCCCTGTAACATAGTTAACATGGTAGTGAGTTATTTACAAGTGAAGAGGAAGTGGAAGTGGAAGTGTCTGTCTCAACTATTCGGGCGCCTTAAATAGCGCTGCCTGGCTCATAAGGGGGCCTTACGTCTATTCAAAAACTGGCGCGCATTCTACAACTGACACCGTTGTACGAATGCTCGCATGCAAGTAGTTCCATGCGACTTGTTCGAGTTCTATGCGTCAGATCTATTGTAACTAATCTATTATTACGCAATTATGTTATTTGTCATAAAAGGCCAAATTACGACAAGTCAGTTTCGCTCTTTCTGGCGCATCTGCGCCATTCGCCCTGTTACATCCCCCCTCCCCACGACCCCCACCTCCAAAAGGCAGTATCGTAACCCTGGTGCAGCCTCTGCGTCATGCATCCAACAGGACTAAGCTAAATCACGAGAAGGTCACCAAGGCGGCACATGGTAGCCGCATCAAACCTGGAGTGCTGCAGTTCTTTTCCACTTGCACACCCTCGCCACCACGTGCACCCAAATCCGAGTGCTAATTAATTTTTAAATTATGGATTATCCAATATCCTGTAAATATTCAATAACACTAATAGAAAAACTTAAACAATTAGATACTTACAATATGCTGGATTTTGAGTTAATTCACAAAGCTATTTACTTTGCTAAAAGGTATCATGGTGATCAAAAAAGGAAGTCAGGCGAACCTTATAACTCTCACCCGTTGGAAGTAGCTTACATGATATCTGACTACAATTTAAAAACGGATGTAATAGTAGCTAGCATATTACACGATATTGTCGAAGATACTGAAGTTACTGTAGAGATGCTACAGGGTAGTTTTGGAAAAAGAATAGCAGAAATGGTTGATAGTCTTACCCGTGATAGACCAGTTGGAACAAAATTAATTGTAGAAGAGGTTTTAAATGACTTTTATAAAAAAAAGGAGAAAGAAGTGCTGCTAATAAAACTATTTGATAGGTTACATAATATGCAGATTTTCAAAGCAAAAAAAACAGAGGAAACGCTTAATTTTTTTATTATAACTACTATGTATATGGGATACAAAATCTTAGAAAAAGCAATTTATGGACTGTGTTGCAATCATTTATCTATTGATCCTTCTTTTGATAAGGATTTTGAATTCAGCGAATGTAAGTTGTATTTAGATTCCTTAGAAATATCACCGCCGCCCAGGGACTCTGTGTGTGACCACTGACCTCAAATACAATGACAACGTAGCTAAATACGTCCACCTTTTACTCCTGGTAAATGTCCGGGGCCCTGCATATGCGCGCGCATGTGTTTGTGTTGTGTGTCAGGGGGAAGGTGAGTTTGAGGGTGTGCGTGCGTGTGCATGTGTGCGTGTGTGTTTCCTGTATTGGGGGGGCAGAAGCGCCAGGATGAACACGGATGAAAGCAATATCAAAAGGAACGGGAGCAATATCAAAAGTGAACAAGAATCAGATATCTTAGTGTTGGCTTTTAGGGTTTGGGGTTTGTTGCACCCATATAACTGACCGCGACCCCCCACCTCACATGTACATGTAGCTGCCCGTACGTCCCAACAGCTGCTGGGGTGGCGGGCTGACCCTCCAGCGCTTGGTCAACGCCAGGCGATACGATTGGCTCCACATCTCTTGGATGGTCTGAGACCTGTACAGCATGGACTGCGGTACGGAAATATTTAACAAGCATGAGGACGGCATGGGTTTGCCTTCCTTCCGTCACCCGCCCGTAACCCCCCGGGTGTAGCGCACGCCCCACCCTCCTATGCCACTATAACCCACATACATGCACATCTCCCCCTCCCCAGCCCCACCTCACTGTTTCCTGATGGATAACATGCGGCCAAAGGCGCTCCAGGTGAGTCCGCCTCCTGGAGGAGTCGGCCGTATAGTTTCTGATCCTGGCACCACGACACCTGGCACCACAAGTGCAGGTCCGCGTCAGTCCAGTGAGTGTTCATCAGAGAAAAGACGAAGCGGCAGGTGTGCCCCCGCCATGTTGCTGAAGCGCGCAAGCAGGAAAACACATCCGATCACCAAAATCCGCGATCTTGACGTTCGTGGTGTGCAGGTCGCTCCCCTGTACCATGATGTTCTCCAGCTTGAGGTCATGATGGATCACCAGCGGCTGTGCAGATACTCAAGACTGGGAAGGGGGTGCATGTGTGCCTGCCTGTCTGTGTGTCTGTGTCTGTGCAACATATCAACTGGGCAGCTATGATGACCGACATGGAAAATTCCAAATGAAGCCCCCTCATGGGCTCTCCCCCTTGAGTACTCTGCACTCACCCTCCGCGATCTGCAATGCCCAACAAAATGCATCCAAAATGTACGAATACAGTTGGCGAGACACGTCAACCATTTGACTGGATAGCACCCGCTTCAGTGTGCCTCCATCCACGTATTCTGTTTCAATATTAACATAAACGTGGAAAGCAGCAAAACAAGGATAGCATTATGGAAGTGCTGGGCAGGTAGGTACGGCAGGGGGCCAGCGGGAGGCAGGTAACCACGGGGGCCTGTGTAACAGCAACAGTCAAGCACCGTACGGCATGTTTCTGGCCTCTGGTCCTGTACTGTACGTTAGGGAGTACTGCAAAAAAGACTAAACATAGAGTTCGGTGAGGTGACTGAAAAAGGGACACAGTACGGCAGGTGGGAATATTGAAGATGAGCTTTTTCCTTGCTGGTACGAGTGCTAAGTTGACAGTAGCACGTGACATTGCTACTGCCATCGCACCCTGCACAAGGAACATGGTATTTTGTTTGGCCCCTTCGGTGCTGCTGTCCGTGCTGCCGACGCCAAGGAACTCAACAATGCACCTGGAGGGGTGGGAGAGGGAGGAGCGTGAGGGAAAGGACGGGGAGGGGGAGGGACGAGAGGGGGGAAGGAGGGGAAGGAGGACATCCTCATGATGATCACGGCAGAGAACCAAAAAGCAGTGGGATCGTAGCAGCGCCAGGGAAGGGCTAAGTACTGGGTATAGCCGGGGGAGGGGTAAGAGGGGGAGAGGGGTGGTATAGGAGGTGGAGGCACCCTAGTTCTGAGGGGGGGTGTTAAAAAGAGGCACAAAACACACACATACACATACACATACACATACGCATACACACACATGCTGAAGTAGGTAAGCTGCTATGTAATTACCTTTTCCTCTGATACAGATGGACACGTAGCAAGGAGGCAGACAGGCAGACAGGCGGACGTACTTGTGGGAAAGCTTGTGCATTACGGTTGTCTCTGCAACAATGACTCGAGACTCCCCTGCTGGTTCACAGTGTCCGGCCTTAAGTCGCGTCACCGCCACTCTGCAGATCAGACCGGAGCACTTCTCCCCCGCGCCCGCGTTACTTATTTGCGGCAAAAATGGCCAATATTTCTGAATCCTGAACAGAAGTAGGGTGCCGACATGATTAAATATGCTGCCGCTTTACAGAACTCCGTCCGGAAGAACAGACCAATCTAAGTAGGTTCCCTGTGCAATACTTTCAATGTGTCACGTGCCTCGCACTCAGCTCATACTCGTTGCTCCCAGCGACCACGTGGTAGACCCTTCCTCCTTTCCGATTCGATAACATGAAATTTCCAATGGCACAATAATTGGAATGATGATGCGGTATTGATTATTTAACATCCGCTTAATTACCCGTCGATGCAAAGCATTTTGTTAAATTAGCTGGATCCCGCTTTGAAGCGTCCGACAGGATGACTCATGAAAGTGACACGAGTCATGTTGGCAATACTACCATCTATTCTATCGCCAACCCTATAATTAGTGGTCTCCTGCCGCGCTTTGCCCATGGTCTATGCATAGGAAAACTCCTTGCGGTTTGTTGAATGCCTGTCTCCTCCAAACCAATTCAAATAACACTTGTTCAAAAATCAATATGATATCTTTCATAACAGCTCAAAGGAAAGCGCTGTGCGCGATAATAGGAATTCAAGGAATGCAAGTCCCCTGCGCAATTGTCCCTGCGACCCTTGGCTTTGCCTTGAGACGCCATGGACCCGCACTCCGTACCGGAAAATATCTTTTCCAGAATTTTTTCTCCGCCGGTGAGCCCATAGTGACCATCCACACATTGCGAAACTCCTGGCCATGGAAAGACAACTGAAGACGTCACACAAAAGTTCCACGCGCCAGGTTTCTTACGTCTTCTAATGACTAATTTCAGAACTAAAATATGGCAAGGAAGCCTGCTCATACATATTAGCCAAAGTAGTCGCTCCCGCGGTCGGGCTCTTACCGTGAACTTTGCTGAATCAAGATTGATCAAGCCCACGATGATCATAGAGCCCATACCTGTATCATCCTTGTACAGCTCCAGTATACGCGCGCCAGCCGCTACCTTGTCCTCCAGCGCCATTTCAACGAGCTGTGACGCCGTCAAGAATAGAAAAATACCCTCCGGTAGGACGCAGTTGGATAAATGAATGCCCTCAACCTCTTCGGGATTTCTTCAGATTGCGCTGAACCGTCCTTGGTATGGAGCGGGCGTTAGCTGACGTTTCACCATCGTACCGCAAGCAGTTTGATCAGTCTGGGGATCCAGACCGCGCTTAATGTAGATATCCGTAAGCTCCTGAACCACGAAACACGGACGATACCGCAATTGACAACAAACATCAGCGGCAGGTGCAGCAGCAGCAGGAGCAGCAGGCCACGGTAGGCCTTCACCGTAAGCATCAGCGGCCGCCAGGGAACAGAAATAACAGCTGCCGTGGCTGACGATGGAAACATACCTCCCAACGGGGCCCCATGCATGGACCGTACCTTCAGCAGTGATCCTAACGAAGCTCCTTCACGGGCGACAGCGTATCGGAACCCCAAGGACGACCTGCAGCCCGCCCCTGATGCAAATATGGCACGTCTGTTGTGTTTGCGCCAGTGACTTTTCAACTTCGCAGCCGCATCCCCTCTCGAACTTATCATCACAGAACACAGATGTGGCACATCAGGCAGATGACCCCTGATACGCAGCATCCCTGATATGCCTGCGATTTACTTGTCTGGGTTCGCAATTCCTTTCCGTGAGCTCCTTGCATCTCCCTCCCGGTTAGGCTTCAGGGAGTTTCTAATAAGCTTTCAGGTTCCTCGCTCATTACACTGCAGGATGAGGTTTCACTGGTGACGGGGCTATGCCTCCTAAAAGCCTACCCTAACCAGCCCCTGGCGCACACACACGCTGGTGCCCCACCTGCAACTCTTTAGCTTGGGCAGTGGGGCCTTTGCTCTAGGCCTGACGCTCCTTCTCGATGTCGGCTGCCTTAGTGCCGCGCTGGAGGGGTCGGAAGTGCGCGGGGGAGGGAGTGCAGTGTAGTATCCTGGGGTATCTATGGGTAGTGTCAAAGATTGAGCCAAGATGGTTATCTATCGATCGAGCCAGTGCTAGATTGACACAACAGAGATACAACAAGGGTATCTAGACGGGTCGAGGACTGGTTTTATGGTCGCGTGTAGCGCTGGCAGTGGGATAAAGGGTGGTTGTCACAGTTGTCACGGTCAATCAGGATGACCAGATCATCCTGGTCGTCCAGGTCATCCCTGTCACGGCACAGCACGAAAATGCACAGCGCCTGACACCCAGCTGTCACACGCACCAAAACTGCAAACAAGTCGCATGATTAAAATAAACTATTACGTTGTTTTGCTGTCTATTGTTATCAGCAATCGTCTAGGCGGCTGAAGGCAAGCGCGTCGGGTGAACTTTTCAATTTAAAACCCTACAAATCTTTAGGATGTAGAACTAGAGGTTGTATGCGTTGTTGGAGTTGAGGGAGAGAGGGAGAGAGAAGGAGAGAGAGAGGGAAAGAGAAGGAGAGAGAGGGAGAGAGAAGGGGGCGTTTTCAGGGTTGTATCCAGTACGTGCATGGGGGCAGGAGTGCTGGAAGCGGCGGCTGCAATGGTAAGAACTTTGCCGTGAGGTTTGACTGTATGTACGGGGTTGGGACAGAGATGTTCGTATGTGTGCTATAGTAACTCACGCATCAAAGCAGGGCAGGTGATCATGACGTTGGCTAAACGATGGGTGCATGAGATGCTGTCAAAGGAAATGTTTGTTAGCCGTGCTTGTAGAGATCCAATATATTGCCTAGAAGGCTTACGTGAGGAGCCATCACGCTACGAGGAGCGGTTGCATGACGTACAGAGATGGCAAGAGCGGCGAGGCCTTAGCACACAGTGCCCAATATGCATTTTCACGTTCATGATTGAGTTTATTAGCCGCTCGAGTTACAACCTACTTGTAACTCTTTATATGGTTTCTGTAGGTGTCCATATATATACTGCTATGAGGGATGCATTGTAACCTCAATTCAGGCCGACCTATTTAATGCTGCGTTATGGTTTACTTATTGTAGTCTGACCAAGGGCTATACCATGCCTACACCCCAAAAATGCAACAGCCAAACCATGTCCCAGGCAAATGGCCGGCCGGGCAATGAAACTAACGTTACTATCTACCAATACGTGCTGGATGTGTTGTGCAAAGCACAAATGTCACCAAGCAGCTTCACCACGCATCACCTGAGACAGCAGCTGCCAAAACCCGAGAGAAGTAGCAATGTGAGCGTACAAGTTCGTCCATAAAAGCACTTACGAATACACTACCTTCAATGTCATTCACCTTCAAAGTTCAAGTAATCCTTCACTCCATATGGTGTCTCTCTATGCCCAACCCTGCAGTAAAAAACCACAAGTCCTGCATGTGTGCAAGCACTCACCCGATATTCATCATCACCACAGTTCAAACACGCGTGCCTTTATAAGCGGTCCTGTCAGGGCGCCAATAGCACACTTCGGCGCCTTTAACGGTCCACCTTGTGTGGTGATTTGAGTAAATCCTGCAAACAAAGCACGCTGCAAGACGTTGCAAGGAAAACAACAAATGTTATTAATATGTAATTTTGGCGCAGGAGACCCCACCGGCGCCCTTCAGGTCCTTCGGATTCCACACGTCTCATGCTCGTGTCGTCGATACAGCAGCCATACCGTATACTCAGGCACATCAAAATGTGTGTACATACCGCACGCCAACCTAATGATGCGTTGATGATGTGTCTTGGTCAGCCATTACAGGATGCAGCTAACCCACGTCCACCTACCACAGCCAAAATTCACAGCCTACTGGCCTCGTGGCACATACATACGGATACATCTCCTGACGACTGCTACCATGACTCTGCCTCTCACCTGCTAACCCTCCACGCACTCATAGATGTACGCTACCATCTCCCCAGCCATCTCATAATTCTTAGACAACAAATATAACTTAGCACTTTTGTGTTGGACCCCTCGGGCCCTAAGTTATCCGGCGCCCCCTTGCCCCTGGCGGCTTCCCGACATCGTGTTGAGCCAGTCTCACGCAGCGTGCCCTCTTTGTGTTCATTCTGATGTTACTACATGAACGAACGGTCATTAAACATGTCATCGATGCTACGCCCCCTCCATGTGCATGTTTTCCTCGCATACTATGAGCTGGTGCACCAGCTGCAGGAACGGCAGCTTTTCCTGACCCAGCACCGCCAGAAATGCGGCGGAGACCTGCGCCTCATCGTCCTCGGAGGACAGGCTCTCCAGCATTCGATACACCCTGCACGCGTGAAGCGAAGGAGGGAGCCGGAAGTAGGCTGGGATGTGGTGGTGATACGAGCCCGGGCAGGGGGAGCGAACGTGCGGGCTGCTAGCACAATACGGAAGCAATTTGTCGCCATTGAAAGCGGCCAGACAGAATCACACCCTTGTTCTAACCTCACCCAATAGCGGGTTATCGGAACTCCTGAGGCAACATAAACCCAGGGGATGTGAGACTGATGCAACTGACACGTGAACCACCAGATATCTTTCCCGTACACACACACTCACACACGCCTACAGTGTGGCGTTTTCCTTTTGGCATTTTCCTTTCTCCCATGGTCCCCATGATTCCGAGTTCCCTCTCCCTGGTGCCAGCACGACGCAGAAATACTCACTTAAGGAAGGCGTTCGTTCCCAGGTTCTGCTCTAAGAACACCCGCAGCGCCTCAACCTGGCATGAGGAACAGGGGCCATCCATGTGAGCATGAGCAGAGATCTGGCCGAGGCTCCAAGCAAGGCGATGATGACAGGGCACATGATCGGCAAAATGCATTGGGTTTATGAGGGACAGGACCACAAAGCTGCCGGAACATCCTGCCAAACACCCTCTTCCCTCTGCTGGGTGAAGGGTGTTGTAATCCCGTTCTTTATAACCGCACCTTGAGCGCTAGGCTGTCCCCTTCCCGCACCCCGGACAGCTGGATAACCTGGCCGTTGAGCATGAACTGTCCCGACAGGGCCTGAAGCACGGTATTCGGCGAGGATAACGCCGAAGGGGGGGATAGGGTATAAGGTTTACGTGAAGACGGGCAGGAAATGAAGCGGAATGAACAATATTATGGCACTGTTTTTGAGGTGGAATAAAGGGGTGTTCAGGTAAGCGATAAAGCCCTTTCAAATAAAGCGACGCAATAAAAAGGCGGCGGAGGAACGGTGAACGAACGGTGAGCTCGTCAAGGACTACTAAGGATATGCTTTTGGGTGTGAGAGTTAGGGTTGATATCTGTATCTGCAACTGGGGTTGGCACACTTGAAGCAGCATAGAGAGAAAGCGAGGTGGCATTGTGGTACGAGCGGTACGGGCGGTAGGAGTCCATTCGCCGCTCATACCGTTCGTTTCTCTCTTTTTCGCTGACCCCTTACCGCACTGTGTTTTTCGTCATTATAAATTTCGTCCTCCTCCTCTTCTCCGGATACTCCACGTCCCTCTTCCACACCACCGGCACCGTCCTGTTGCAGGGGAAGGTCATGCCTGCCACAAAGTGAGACTCATACATATGAAAACAAACGTATGTCATATGTATCAGCAATCCAATGCTTCTGAACTAGGAAACCGGTATTACATCTATGTATGTATATGTATAAAATACATATATATAATATATAATACAATATGTAGGGTTTTAGGGTAAGGTATATACAATATATGTATTATTATGTTATATTATATATGTGTGTATAGCTGCATACTGGTTCACTTGGTTCACCTGGTTCACTTGGCGCTGCACGATGTGTATGTGCACGATCTTCTGCTCTTTTGCCAAGACCCCCACTATCCCGCTGAAGAGTGGCTTGCATGTGGCTTCCACCCTCTACCATTATCGCTAGTCAGCGGCCGCCTGGCAGTCCACATGCAGACAGTGGTAGCCAAATCGAGGCCCCCGTCTTCCCTATAAATGCAATTTTGCAGCTTTCCCCGTTCGTTTTCCGGCCGCCATTATGACAGGCTCCACAAAAGCTGGCTGCCTGGCATTGACTGCCACACGGTACCTGCATCAGCACGTCCTGCATATCTTTGACCATAGCGGCAAAGTCCATGTCATCATCGTCGTCATCGACTGCTGCGCCACCTCCGCCAAGGTCCACAGCTCCCACGGCCGAGGGGCCGGCAGCAGGTGGCGGCGTGGCCGCCCTGGCAGCCCCGTTGGCGGGCGACGGCGCACGTTGCCCTGTGGGTTATTGCCAGTGGGGATAGGGCGCAACCCAAGGCGGACGGAGCACATAACCGTATCATGCAAACAGATGAACCTGATCTCGTAAACCTTCCATTTCGCCAACTTTAATCCCCTCGCCCACCTCAGGGACAAATCCCAGAGTTTCCAGTGGACGCCACGTGGAAGATGGTGCACTAAAACATATTCAATTATTTTACTCTATGCACTCGGGCGACGATGCTGCAGCACCCAGCAGATAAGTAGATATCGCGAGATCGGAAGATTCTGCTTTTGGAAACTTTTACGCGCCAGGAGCTTCTTCATCGTGCTCTCTCCTGCTTAACTAGACTGCCTCCTCCCTTCATATGCTCTGTTGGAGTGCATCCGCTGCGTATGGTGCGCCAGCTCGCTGCAGCCTAATGATCGCGACCTACCCCATCCAAACAGCCGCCATTCCCCAGTATCTAAAATCGTCGCCGCAGCTCGCAAGAGGCCTCACCTTGTCCATCTGATTCCGATCTCGGTGCGGCTCCCCCCGATCCGGATCCCGGCGGCGATCCACGGACCTCCGCCATAATCTGCCGCTTGTTGCGTTCGCGGGCCTCCCGGACCTCCTGGGGGGGGAAAAAACGGGGACACCATGGGTTCGGCGTGCCAGGGCCAAAACATCAAAATACAGTACTTCAGTAACTCACTCCAGGGTGTATTACCGGAATGAGGACGACATAGATTTAGTAACAGTGATGAGGAGTGCGAGTCAGCGGCGGGAGCGGATGCGGAGAGGAGTGACCAGCTGACGGTAGCAAACTACCAGGTACGGTACTTGAAGCGCCAGTACCCGAATCAGCGGTTTGGCCCAAGAGAGCAAGTTTTAAAGAGAGAAGTTCACCCTGGAGCAGTAAGTCACATCTGTATACAATACACCAATACACTTACGCTCCTCTATAGTGCATATACACGATACATAGATTGATGAGAAGGGCACGGCCGCTGGTCACGAAGGATATAGGTGTTCGACTGCGTGAGAGATTTGTTTGCCCGCTTTCGTTCCACATTCACCTGCCAGTGCTTGCGCTGAAACTCCAGAATCTCCTGCTCGCGTTTGCGGCTCTCTTCCTCCAGCCGTGCCATCTTCGCGGCCCATGGGTCAGTGGGGCGCGGCACGGGCGGCGTTGCAACGCGCCCACCTGCAATAGTCCGAGAATTCGGCAGCATATGAAGCAATGGGTCACCTCGGGGTGCAGCAGGCAGGAGGATTCCTAACTTTTTGTTATGGGCATCGGTCGCAGAGTACAAGGCTAATCGTCGCGATTGCACAGCACTGGGGCAAACAAGTACTGCATGAGGCTTTGCGCTGCCGAGCAAAGCGTCGTGGCTCACACGTCGCCTACATACGAAGGTACCGCTACATGCCGCACCTTGCCCCATAGGGGAAGGTGATCGTGCCCCCGGCCTTGGTGGAGTCCTGACCCGCTCCGCGCCCTCAGCCGCTGCTCGGTTCCGCTGTGCGGCCACGCACATTTCTTGGTAGGCTGCACGCCTGCGGGTCAGGGGTGTACTTATCGAGTTTAAGTTCCTAGGTTTTATTTGGAGCTATCAGTTCGGGATGGAGCACTTGTACCCCGGGGTTAGGAGGGGGAGAAAGGAGACCAGTATTGGGGTGGCGACAGGTGGGCAGTTATGAACACGGGGTTTCAGCAAAAGGGTGACTCGGGGGCCGGGGATGGGGAGAGGAAAAGTTTTGTGAACCCATGCAGGTAGGTTTGGGGCGGTTGGGCCCATTTCGTGTGTATTGTCGTTAAAATGTAATACGGAGCAGTCATACATTCACTTGCAGACACCTGTTGACAAACACCCTCAAGAGGTTCGAAGACGTTGGTTGGATGTTCTGCTGCCTCAGGCCCCCCAAAGCACACGCAGACAGGCGCGGACACGTCCGCACACGAAAGACACAAAAATTTTCCAAACAAGCCCTCGTATTCACATACCTGGCGTCTGGGGAAATCTCCGGCCCTGTCGCAGCCGATGCCCCTCCGGCCGGTCGTGAAGGCGACGGCCGGCCGGCCGCCGGTCCCCCAACTGGCTGCCTCCCCTTGTCCACGTCGTCCGCATCCCGAGGGACGCCTAGGAAATCCGCAATACCGCCATGACGCTCCGCCTGGACAATAACAGCACATTGGGGAACAGTATTATGACCGTTGGCGCGTGAGCAGCGAGCACGGTGATGAAGTGGCGGCTGTGACGTTATTTAAATAAGAGGATACTGACATGGGAGATGGGATTAACTAGGAACAACGTTTTTCTGCGGAAGGCATCGTGTCACCTGCATGTCGCACAAAGTTGATGGGACCCGCACACCAAAACCCGGAACACTGTCAGGCGCGGATAGACACGATAGATTTTACTTAAGCCAACAAACATTTGCGAGGCTGGGATGCCAGACCGTGCCGCCCAGGTCCACGCTACCACGGCCCATTCCAACAGGCGCAACTTGGTTAATACCCCGCCACCACGTTGATGACATGCTTTCGCCGTGCCCTACACCCGGTAGGAACCTCACCTCCTGCACGGCCCGTTTATTGCGTTCGGCAGCGGCGCGCTGCTCCTCCCACACCGCCCGCCGTTGCTCCGCAGAAAAGTAGTCCTCGTTGTGGCGGCGAGCACCAGCATGGCCGGCACCGGCACCGGCGGGCCCTGCCTCGTCCGCCAGTCCTCTGTCCCTATCCGCTTCCTCGGCCCGTGGCGGCGACCACTGCCGTCGGGGACCCCGGCCCCCAAGCACCTGGACCTGCTCGACATTCCGGAGAAAATTATCAGTAGTGCTTTTCGTAGGGGTAAATCCAAGTTCAATTTGAATATTCCAAACGAAGATGCGCCATGAAAAGTAAATCGGAAACACACGATAGGAAATATAACAGAAAATTACGGAACGTAACGCCATGCACATGCGATATGTGTCACACATGTAAAGCAAGCACACGTCACCATCCCTGCCCGCATATATACCTCTGGTTGCGCGGCCCGGCCAATCTGCTGTTCCACCGCCGCCCGATTTCGAGCCGCCTCTGCCTGTAGCCGTGACAACAGCGACACGAAACTCAGTGATGGACCAGCATTGAGCGAGGCTAACAGGGGGGCATTGATACTGGTCCATGGTAGCAGCAATCCATACCGTATGGGTCACAGTGACAGCGTGTTTTGCAGGAATGTTCCATTTGAAAAGCAGCAGATAAATTCTTAAGGGGTTAGGGTAGATCGGCATCGGAGCACTGTACAATAGTGACTTTCATGTGGGTCGCGCAAAGCACACCTGTCGGTCAAGATACTCCTTTTTCTGTGCGGCTATTCGGGCACGCATGTCTTCCCGCTCCTTCTCCTGTCAGGCATGACAAGGAAAAACAGGTGACATCGCCGCCTCACACGGAGGGAAGGCGCAGGAGGGGAGGGATAACAAAGTAGGGGGCCTGGTGAGCGGATGCAACGATCACTACTTGCTGCTAGTCATAGCGGTGGCCTCCTGCGAGATACAGATACCTCTTCGTATACTGTATCACACCGTACCCGTGCTGCCCGCTCCGCATCCTTCTTGCGAACCTCCTCCTCGGCCTTCTTGCGTTTGGACTGACGAAGCGTAGGATAGGAGCAGGTCAAGGGCGGGAGGGTTTGGGTGGGAGTGTAAGGGACCGCAGGATTTGTGGAAGTAAAGGGTAAGCCGCTGGGTCCATACAACATAAATCAATAAAAAAACAATCACAGCTCCATCTTCCCGGCCTCATTGTCGTCCTCAATAAAAGGCACTCGCTGGGGTTGTGCAGTGTACCCTGCCGTTTGGAAGCCGATCGGCGATCACGCAGACTTGGACACCACCGCGTTACTTAAGATACCCTTCCGTACCTCCATTTCTCGCTGCCGCCGCGCCTCTTCCTCCTTTAGCCGGGCTCGTGCTTCCTCCGCCGCTTTGGCTCGCCGTTCATCCTCTACCTTTGCTATCTCACGTTTCTTCCGCTCCGCTTCCAGTCGGGCCTTTTCCTACGCGGACGGAAGACACGTGGATTTGGAGTCAGATCTCGGAGTCAGATAAAAGCCAGACGCTTAAGCCAATCCACACGTTCTAAATAAGGTATAAATGGGGACTAACCCATACTAGAAAACGAGCAAATAGTTGATCACGTTTTCGTGTCCAAAAGACAGCTAACGACATATGCTTTCATTTACGTGATTGAATGTGAGGGCTTTATCCCAGGCAAATTCATGCTGGCCACATCCACAATCCAGCACATCCACCGTCCAGCACTCTATAATTCCCCACTTGTCATGGGCTCCTTCAGCACCTCCGTCGGCGCAACCTGTCCGGTCAGTCACTCTTTCCGCAAACCACATTCCCTTCGGCGATCCTTAGCCTCCAGTTCACGCACCCCTTCAAGTTTCCTGCACTGCTCCTCCAGCCTCAGACGCTCGATCTCTCTCTGGGCTCCCAGTGCCGCCATCTCCCGCGCCTTGGCTCGATCTAGCTCGCGCTTGGCGTTTGCTTCTGCGTCAGCTGCGCGCTTGGCCTGTGGGATGACAGGCCACAAAACAACCGAACCACTTAAATATATATTCACTCAGAGGAAAACAGCTCGCACTATTAGACCACCAGTGCGTGTTCTGAGCTTATTAACAGACGAGGGCGCGCGGGGCGCGTGGGGCAACAACAGATGCACCTTTTTCGTGCTGGAAAAGAGGGCAGTGCGTTTGGACAGTATGTTTGGGCAGTGGGTGAGAGCGTGTTTGAGTACGTAATGCGTTTGGAGGGACCCGGTGTGTTGGGCAGTGGTTGCGGCGACGCGGCTAACATTTGAATTCGGTCAGCTGAGATGACAAATTTACACGTATATAATACGAGTGTACGAGGAAGCATCCAAAGAGTATCTTTGAAGAGACTGGAAGGAATGGCAATTTCGGCAGCCAAGGGTTATCCCTTCGACTGTTACAGGCCCGTCGTCACGCGCAACCTAAGCGCGGGGAACTACGAGTCTACGACATGAGACGGACCCTACAAAGTTAGCTAGGGGTGATGAAGCGCAAGCCGTTGCGCTGCGGAGGTGGATGAACACCGAATACGCATGTAGATACCAACCAGGGGCATGCTGCCATCATTTGAGCCCTCCGAGTGATTCAGGCAGGATTATCAAGCACATGGGCAAAACTGGGACGTTCTCGTGTGTTACGTCGTACATTTGCGTAGGCGCAACTCCCACAACACGCACGGTAAATACCGAGACAAAGTCAGCACTGCAAACTTGATAGCATTAAGTACACTGAGAGGACTGGGAATGTGGGGAAGGGCAAAGGGGTACTGGGCTGATGTCATGTTCAGTATAAAACCGGAAGAAATCGTTTTGGGTGATCATGGGGTGATTACACAGCGAGACAGACGGGGACCAACCGAGGCGGGCGATAGGGGCGGAAGTCGATCTGGTGTGGCCGGCACAGCTGCAAGTGGAGGCGTGGAGGGCGGCTGCCGACTCGGTCCCGAACGGTGCTGAGCTGGCAAGGGACTGGGCCATTCCTTCCTCATCTGCTTTTGCTGGTTGTGCTGCTGAATATAGGGATGCTGAGGCTGGGGGTACTGCATGTACTCTTTTCGCTGCGCGGGCAAGGGGAAAGCCAAGGCGTAGGAAGGGAAGGGAGGGGATGCAGCTGCGAATGGAGAAGGCAATTCGTTTATGGTCCAGCCCCGGCATGTAGCGTCAGTTACTGCCTGCTTTCCGACTAGCTAGGCCGCACCAGCGTGGTGACTGTAAATCTGTAATCTGTTAGGCTAAAACACAGAAAGCTCAAATGTACTGCGGTTTTAAGCCCTTACCAGAGTCATATGCCTGCAAGAAGCAGGCCTGGCATGCCCGACGGAAGCTTACACCATTCGCTTATTATCCCCGGTTGCCCTCCCTGGGGTTGGATTTGATCTTTCGCAAACACTTGTGCTTTGGGGAAGGTAACAGGGTTATGCTAGCTACGAGACCCTGGGGCTTTCCTAAGCAGCCCGGCCACGTGTGCTGCTGCTTATGCAGTCCCTCATGTGCCGCAATCTCTCGGGCGACTGAAAACGAAACGATGCCATTGGAAAGCGAAATGCCCCTCCCTTGACAGATGTCTCCAGGGTTTTCATGTGAATGTATATGGGAATTCTAAATGATTCGAAATTCCTAACATACCAATCACGGCACCCCTGGCGGTCGTTAGCCAACAATGACATAAAGCAAATGGCGGATGGCACCGGTTCTGGACAAGGACCGGCCGGCTGGAGGTTGAAGGGAACCGAGTGGTGTATAAAATTGGGTGATTGATGTGTTGTGTGCAAGCTGGAGATGAGAGTAGAGAGGCACGGGCCTGTGCCAACGCGTACAGGCACGAACACGGAAAGCACATGGTGCATGAAGCTGGAGTCGGGTCACCCAAATGTGGGGGGAGACCCAGGCAAGCCGCCGAGCTTTGTCTGCATTATGATAGCCCAATCCCGCAGCGGTTGCAACCAGCAATGCACAACGGTGGAATATATGGTAGCCTGGGATATGTTGGGCAAGTCTGGGAAAAGCACCTGTCCGAAAGAATGCTGCCTCGAGTTGGCTCGGCTTAGGGCTGTGAGTATGTACCAGAAGTTTGATGATGATGGCGGCGAAAACGCGGGTACTGTTCGCACAAATGCTGCATGCGCGCTAATAAAACTTCAATGCTTGTCAGCGTATGCTGCCTGAAGTATACTCCTTTCCTCCGCCATCAATCTCAGTCCTAATCAAATTCATAGCTAACCATCTCACAATCACCACGCACGCTTTCTCCCAAGTCACTCGTCCCCCTTACCGCAAGAGCCATCACCGCCTCCTCCCGTTGTTTGGCCGCCTCTGCCGCCTTCGCACGCGCTGCTGCTGCCGCCTCCTGCGCTTGCTTAAGTGCTGCTGCCCCCGGGCCGCCAGGTGAAGGCGCTGCAACCGGCGGTCTCCCGGGAGCAACAGCCCCCGCTCGTCCCGCGGCCGAACCCGCGGCTGCCACAGCGGCTGCGCCGCGGGGCATCATGTTGGGACTGGCGGCGCTCTGCCGAACAGGCGCAGCTGCCGACCCTGCCCTGGCGGCCCCCGGGGTCGCGGCAACGCCGACCCGTGCCGGTGGTGCGGGCGAACCCCCAATGGGTGCGGGGGCCTGCGGCGGTGCTGCTCCGCCGAACTTGGATGGGGCTGAGGAGCACGCCGAGATTTAAGGGCGGAGGAACGCGTGTTGACTGTGCACCGCAGGATGGCGGCAAGAGCAAGATCATCGCTACATCCATAAAATCCGCAATGCAAGTCCTAGCATCCTGGCTTAGGGCAAGTCATCAGGCTTTCCTTTGCTGCAGGGGTGACGCTTAGGAAACCGCGCATGGAAACCTCGCTAGCGCGGCGCACGAGGATGGCCATATCGCATGGATATTGTGCAGCTAAGAGTCAACTTAGCCAATTCATTTGAATTGCAACCTATCTTGACCTACTCCGCCCACATCCAGCAGGCCACGCAGCGGTAATGTCAACCACACACTTATGTCCCCGCGCAGATGGGCCCTCAAGATTCTCAAACACCCCAAACCAACTTGCATCCGATTCACTCAGCTGGCCTTCCTCCGGCCCCATAATTTTCGTTAGAATTCGTTAGATTACGACCCTTAGACTCACTAATTGCCCTTCGCCCCAATACACTCCGAACATGCAAGCCAACATGCGGCTGACTCAGTTGTGCCTAGGCAACCTGCAACCTGACGTACCCGGTCCCGGAGTGCCCCCTAGAGCAGGTGCTGCGGGTGGTGGTGCTGCGGGTGGTGGTGCTGCAGCCGAGGCTGCCTGAGGTGATGACCCCGCCCCCACCACCAGCTGGCCCGGCTTAGGGCGGCCGTGAATAATAGTGTGGCTAAATTCGTGGGCCTGCACAGTGTAAAATGTAAGACGGGCCCACACGCAGCGAAACGAAGGCGCACATGGAGTTGCAGGACTCAGCTTCGGTGAGAAGCGCAAAGGGGCAAAGGGGCTTAAACGCCGGGACTACGCAATACTCCTGGTCTAGCACTGCAAATCCCAAACTTGTCTGATGCCATCAGAAGCGCACCTTTCCAGCTCTCTTCACACTTTCCAATTCCCTTTCCAATACCGAAGGGCCTCTCCCGCACACATCACTCACGTGCAATTCCCATCAGTCTCGTAATCTTTTTAACTTGCCCCGTCCCTTTACCCCTCACAACATCGCACCTGTAGCGTGGCGGATAGGAATTTCTGGATACGTGCCTTCATGATGGGTGTTGCGAGGATGTCGTTTATGGAGGGCCGCTTCTGCCAGTCCAGCGTCAGCATGCGGTCGCATAGCTCCCTCAGCTCGCGGGAACGTGTGGACGGCATTGGTGTGTAACTGCCCTTAATGATCTACGAATGATAAGGTAGAGCGCATTCGGGCAAAAGTTTGGGGGATGCAGAGCTTGCTGCTCCCGAGGGTATCCCTCGTTAACTGCCCGAGGCTACTTGCTTGGAAGAAGTGTGCCGGATTTGAAGACGTATGTACTCGCACGTGCACGTGCGAGTACATATCTATTACAATATGGCTTAGGGTTTTGCGACTGTAGGGTTTATAATATATGAAGTACATGAAAGCCGTTCATCCTTATCTTTGTGTGGAATAGTTTTTTTCACACGAATAGAAACGGCACTATGGAAGATCACTGCTTAAGAAGGTTAAACACATCCTCCCGTGCATGTACTGCGCCATACGACGCCGTACCTTGGCGATGAGCGCTCGCATGTTGGGCCCTTCGAAAGCGTGTTTCATGGTCGCCAGCTCGTACAAGACACACCCCAATGACCAAATATCAGACTGCGGAATCAAAGGGTATACATGATTTGGGTTGACCTCCCCACACTCATAATAATAAATAATTGTATACACGTATGTATCAGGAATGCGGCTCCCAGGCTGACGAAAGGGCGATAGCAACCTTAATACACAGCCCTAAAGAAGAGCCTCTGAGCGATTTTGACGCACCCAACCTTATAGCAGAAGGCAAGCGAGCCATAACACCCATTTCGGTTGACGGATTTGATTTGGGATTGTACCCCCAATACGCAACAACGAGGACCGATAGAACTCGACTCAACGCAATTATATCCAACTCCCTCAGCTGCGCGGTCCCTCCTTCCCCTGTAGTCTCCACTTTCTGGTATATGCTCTCACGCAGCGCCGCAGTTCTGGCTTCGTCCCTGTTCGTTACACATTTCGTTCGGAATTCACCCGTCTTGAACCCGTTCCACGTTCCCTCACCTTTTGATTATATTTCCTGTTTTGGCAAATCTCTGGCGACAGGTAGTACGGCGTGCCCACTGCTGTGGTCGCCAGTTGGAATGTGGAGTTGAGCACTTTGGACACGCCGAAATCGCCAAGCTTCAGCAGACCTCCAGTGGACATGAACACGTTCTGTGTCTTGATGTCTCTTAACGGAATGGAAATGTAAAGGGAGGAAAGGAAAACGGGTAACAAGAAAGGAGAAATGACTATGTTTGCAGTATTAAGGCACTATATCAAATATCGCCGGGGGCAATGATAATAGGTGGGGGAAAACTGCAAAACTGGATGGATAGCAACGTGCAAGTATGGCTGACATAAGCCATCATGAGCCGTTACGGGCCATTATGATCACCCACGCTTACTAACCCGTTCGCCAAAATGCGTGCATGTGCTTCTGGAAGCCAATTACGGTACAGTCTTCTGTTGCCACCGGGCATGCGTCGTCCTTGGGCCTACGGTTGCAATCGAATACCCGAGACCTTTCCTTTGCTACCCAGAACCCAATGGCACAGAGGACCCAAGTGGACGTTTATCTTCACCCGCGAACTCAAGTCAAGCCCATGAGGACTGCCACTTGTGTGAGTAGCAGCGAAGAAAGCCTGTTATTGCAGCCATCTCTTTACTCCGCATCTCTTTACTTCAGTCAGACAACCACAGCACCTTATAACGCCGATAACAAGAACGGTACACCACCTGATGTAATGCATTTGCACTGTGTCGCACTTCCAGAAAGATGTAACGTATTCTACTTATCCCCCCCCCCAATTACGGTGCACGTGCTAAGATGATTCCGTGCCAAAGCTGCAGTACCGGAACCCTGCCAAATCCAAACAAATACGCCCTCATGCCCTCTTGAACCATCCTAGGGCTGCGTAAGGCCCATTCAGCAGTGGTCTATGCAGGCCCACCTGTGCAAAATCTTCCTGTCGTGCACGTGCTTCAGCCCCAGACACATCTGCACCAGCCAGTCCAAAATGGTGTCCTCGCTCAGCTGCTGCCCACGACGCTTCTGAAGTAGCCCATACAGGTCGCCTGGGAGGGTAGGGTCACGACAGTGCTGTGGACAACCGGAACAACAGGGAATATGGTACCAGCTGAAGATTAGGTTAATGATAAGTTTTACAGACAGGTGAAAAAGGATGACTTGAAAAGAGCAGCACGCGATTGGGACCCCACCTGCACATATGGGAGGAAATGCCAACTAAGGTGAGTCAAGAACCCGTACGCGGCGCGGGACTAAGGTCGAAAGGCGGTAACTGGCTAATTGGGAAGTTAGGCATCTTTAACAAGCTGTGGATAACACAGGCAGCCGACGGGGACGCTGGGGATGTTATTCCTGTTGAGATGAGCGGTCCATGTATAAGAGGATCAGAAGGAGGAAAGAAGTAATACCGCTGAGGGCGGGGCGTTTTTCTTTCCAACAGTTCCAAATCCCAGCCTCATGGTATCAAGGGTTTGTAACGGCACTATCCAGGCTGTCTAAATTCATCCACCTCCAGTCCATTCACACCCTGACCCCGCTGAGATTGCGGCCGCACCTGTGCAGCGTCCCCCATTAGTACCACTGGCATGGGCCTTTTGGAGAGATGTGTATCAGACGGCTTCCCTAACCACGTCCGGGGCACTGGCTCCAATAATAACAATTATGGTTGTAACCCAAGGTGATATTGCCTAGTATGACAGCGTGGCCGTAATCTACATGCAACGGCAACGCTATAAGCACCCGCCGTGAGGAGTGGGTGCCCCTCATACAACGCATCGGTGGGTCATCGGGTTTTTACAGGTGCCTTTTATAATCCAGGAGTGCAACACAGCCCACTCCTGGCCACACACAACCTGGCGATTCCCGATTCGCAATCTAAAGAGGGCAATCAATTATTCTCGTGCGGCTCCTCTTCCGGATCTGCTGCTTCGTCCTTTCCCACGTCCTTTCTTAATCCTCCTTAAACTCAATATAACCCAAATCACAGGAGGAGGAGGAAGAGGAGGATGTGTTATGAATTCACAAAATGTTGATTTTCACGTGTGCTTCGCTGCTGCATCAAGGCAATGCGCAGAGGCACGCTGTCTTGACCCATGCCAACTAACCAGGCCCTTGATCCTGATTCCGACCTGCTAACCGAGGTAGTCCTTAAGTTTCCCTGCCCACCTTCTGAGCACCAATCCATCACAATGCACAGCTTGTTCATATGGGTGAAACACTCGATGCAACGCACTATGTTAGGATGGTTTAGCGCCATGAGCACCTGCAAGGCGTTATGAGCGATTTCAAGAACAGACCTAAGAACGTAAGGTAGGAATCCTTTGAGGTCCACAGTGCATGAATTGCAACGTTAGGCATCCTATGTCCAACCCAGCAGCCGCGGCAGCAGGCCCGCCCCAGGGCGTAGGCGCAACAGCATATATGTAGGGTTTCTTCAAAACTGATCTTGCAAAATCTATCATTTATCATTCCCTACCGTGGACGCCCCGATCATCTGTCGAGCAACCAATTCCAGCATGTACGCACCTTCCCCTCCTGCTCAGATGCTTCGCGCTCTGCTTTTGGCATGCGAGATATGTCGATCTCCTTGATGACATAATTCTTATTGTCTAACTTATTGGTAACCAAAATAGCAGACCCGAAGCTTCCTTTGCCTAGAATTTTGCCTCTAACGTATTTATCCATATTTAGTTCTGCTGAGGTTGTCACATAAGCGGTTGCATTATTCTTGGTAATTCACGTGTCTTCACACTTCAGGAATTGCAACGAACCCAGCCCTGGGGTAAGCAACGTGATAAGCAAGCAAAAGAGACAAAAGCTGCAATTTGCAGTGCATCGTAAGAAACGGCTATGGATACAAGCCATGACCTTGAAGTCGTCATACTGTCGTACTTCGTTTGGCTTCAGTCAGATGCTTGAACGAGCACGATGTATAGCATGTATCAAATTTATCTTACATCGCGCGTTACCACTCATCCAGGTGTAACGTTTTAAAAGAGTTCGGGCTGCCGTTCAGGACTAACGAATACTAGCTATATTGCTAATTTTCCGGCTTACGGTCTCTACTTGTTTTAGGAAATTGTTGCAAATACATTACCTGTCATGATGTCAGTTAGGCAGAAACCCCTTTCCGGTGGCCAGAGTCGTTCGGTTGCTTTCACAATTCCAGCGCCGGCGCTCGGGATTCGGAGCTTTTCGCTTGCCCAGGCATGTCGGAGACTTGACGAGTGCATTGCAATAATTTCCTGACCTGATTGTATCAAGTTCAAGGGATTTGCGAAGTGGACTTGCCAGCCGCAAGACGCGGATAAGCCTTCCGGACTGGCCAGCCTTAGTGTTGTATAACATACACCAAGTCGCTTAGCATTAAAAATTGAATACAGACCTTAACTCTCTGTCAAGAAAAACTTGCCCTATCATTCCCAACCTTTCCAACAGGCGTCCACTCAACTCGTTCACGCACGCTTGCCCCATGTGCTGCTGGCGTCCTGCTCGATTCCTTTTGGTCCACCCTTCGCTCCATGTGCCACGCCGGCTCCAGCTAAACGCCGCTCAAGCCGCGGGCTGCACGTGTGCGCCGCCGCTGTCCGGGAGAAGCCCCTCGAGGTAGGAAGCGCCGGACGATGGAGCCGCCTGACCCACGATTACAATATATAACTCCCTACGCATACACGCACACGTATTACCCCCCTTCCCCCCCCCCCCCACACACAACATCACCACGCACACAGGCAGCTTATTTTCCATGACATGGCGCCCTCGAGTGTCTCTTGAGACCCCGGCTGACCTGCATTCTCACTCACTCACTTGTTGTTCTCACTTTTTGCATTTCCTCCCTCCCCCCATTCGCCGGACAGTTCGACGTGTCCGTATCAGTGGAGGAGTTGTCCTTGTGTCGCCGTAAGGCTTCCATTACCGTACCCGAACGCGCAGTAAAAGATGTCTTCAAGCGCGGCGTTAAGCGCCTCGAGGTACGGATGCCGTACATGGCCGTACATAAGGACAGGTTGCTCTCTTTGCAAGCCATAGCAGCACTGCCCAGGAACACCACTACCTAGTAGCCCATTTGCATTGCCGCCGCCGCGGCCATAGCTGACGTCGTAATCGTGCCATCCAGCACTGTCTTTCTGTCTGACTGTACGATGAACGGACTATATGGCATCACCAAGTAAATGTTTACATACTTTCAAGGTTTTAAAAAAATTTGGATTTACAGTTTTAAGGCGTACCAAGAACGAACGAACGCCGCCAATAGCAAGTTCCAAGGTGGCAATACTGCAATTGATTCACATAGCCGTACTCCGTCCCACATTACTTTACCACGCTGGAAGCATCCATCCCGCAGTGGATGAATGATGTCGGGTTTCCCAGTGTCGTACCCACCTGGGCAACAGGGCTGAAAGGGGGACATGCAGATTAGGCTAGAGACCTGATAGACCTGCTGCTGTTGAGGAGCACGAAGTGCCAAGCAGTATTACCACGTGATAAGATTGGGTGCGAGGAGGAGAGGGGGAAGGAAGGGATCTTGGGGGACACGGTAGGGGTTTCCTGTCCTCTACCTGACCCAGCTTGTTCTATTTGTACGTAGGACGGGTATTAACCGCTGGTGAGACACTGCCATCCCCCTCCACCTTCAGCCATCATCCGACCTTAACGGTGGTTAGACCTCGTCCCTTCAGTACCAGTACCAGCCCCAGCTGCCTCGTTTCACTTCCCCACCCCCTTTCCACTGCTGACTCCTTCAGCGTCTACAGCGGTATCATGCCTCGTTTCACTCGCCTTCCTCCCCTCTCCCCCTCCCCGATCCCGTCACTCCGCACGCAGCGTGATGTCATCGGCAACCTCCGGGGCTGGCAGCCGGGCAAGCCGCTGCCACTGACCATGGTCATTTCCAAGGTGAGGAGGACAAGGGGGGCTTAGGTTTCCTGACGGGCACAATCGTCGGTAGGGGCGCTGTCCGTGCGATCCAAAGTGGCAGCTAGGAGGCTTCAGGAGGTGGGGAAGTCAGGCATCAGAGGCGGGGACTGGGATCATGGCCAGGGCCAGCGCTAGAGGCAGCTGTAAGGGGTAGGGCCCGGGGGCCGGGGCCTGGGATACCCTCAAGGTGGACGCCGGTCTGAAGGCATTCTTCCCCCGGCAACTATGTTGAGGGTTGTGGACGCTCCCGCTCCCCCACTCCCCCACCCGCAGGTTGGCGGTCAGGAGAAGTTCAAGACGTACTGTTTGGAGGAGCTGCTGCTGGAGGCGCTGCCCAAGGTGGGTAGGGAGGGGGAGGGCCATCATGATGTAATGTACATTGTGATGTCACAGGCAAGCTAAAAGAGACCGTGTTCAGACCTTCCCCACTGGGGACCCGACTGGGGCTCACACAGCGTGACGCGGCACCCGGCGTATCAGCAATCCACCCCTTGAAAGGCCGGCAGGGGGGTCCAGCTCGCGATTCCGCAGCTGTTGACATGGCAGCGGAAGGGTTGAGGTACACAACTCCGGGTAGGGGCACACACTGCTGCATCTTCGTGTTGGGATATGTCATTTGTAATGTGGTGGTGCTCGTCTTCTCCTCCCGCAGCTACCTCCCGCAGCTACCTCCCCCAGCTACCTCCCCGCAGCTACCTCCTCGTTTTGCAATCCAGTGATAAACCCCGCCCCAATCAGCGTCCTTTTGGTCTTATGTTTTCTTAACCTGCTTGTCCCCCATCCACTCTTCCCTTCCCCTTCCCCCTCCGTGTCCATGGACGCGTGCTAACCCCCCTAGGGTATCGACGCAGCTCGACAAGGCCGACCCGTGGACCCCGCCAGTGTGGAGGTGAGGGGACCGTGGGGGGGGCCAGGGACCCGGATGAGGAGGGGATGACGGAAGACGGCAGGGGAGGGCCGGGAGAGGACTGGTGGTGGCAAAGTACTGGTGGTAGCAAAACAACTTTTCCTCGCCCCGCACTCCGCACCTAACACCCCTAACCTCGCCCTTACCCCAACCCCAGCCTCAGCCTTAGTCCGATGCCCCCCTGTCCTTCTCTGAAATCGCTTTCCACTTCCCGCCTCTTCTCCGCACCAGGTCCCCCATGCGGACTTCCCCTCCATGCTGGAGCGCTACGACCCCGCCACGACCTTCACCTTCTCTGCGCACTTCGACGTGGCGCCCCCCGTGGTGTGGGCTACTCCCCTGGAGCAGCTCGCAGTAACCATAAAGTGAGTGGGCCCCGCGCGGCAATGTCTCCCAGGATGTGGCGTATCACGTACGTCTGACCTACCGTGAATGTCGTACGGTATACAGCACATGGATCAGCGGGGCGGCCGAAGGTCAGGCGAGCTGCGCAACTGCCTGTCCAGGAAATTGTGTCGTAAGGCCCCGAACCCAAGTGACCTGTCGGCCTCCTTAACGAGGGCCTTATGCGTCCACGTGTGTCTGGGTCACATGCAAAATCAACATTTATATCTTTCTATTTCTATTTATAGATACATAATGATATATTTTATATTTTCACAAACGCATGTATATATATGTGTGTATACATACATACATACATACATACATACATACATACATACATACATACATACATACATACATACATACATACATACATACATACATACATACATACATACATACATACATACATACATACATACATACATACATACATACATACATACATACATACATACATACATACATACATACATACATACATACATACATACATACATACATACATACATACATACATACATACATACATACATACATACACATACACATACACATACACATACACATACACATACACATACACATACACATACACCCCCTAGTGAGAGGGGGAGCACGTGGCAGGACAGACAGACAAAGCCACGTGTTCCTCCCCTGCGCTGTGGCTCGGTCCGGTCAGGACCCCCGGTGCTCGTCTTTGAAGGGCGAGTCGCCCACAGTGTAACACCCAATACATACACATACACACAACCTGACAATCTGCGTCACGAGCCGCAGCCTAACTTCCGGTCCTGACCCCCCCTCCCCTGCTGCGCCCCGGCCCCACCTCCACCTCCAACCCCAAGGGACACGGGCGACTTCCAGACGGACGCCGCCGCAGCTGATGACCTGATCCGCCAATACCGCAAGCAGCACGGCTTCAGCAGAGTGGTGGCGGGGAGGGGGCTGCAAATGGGGGACACGTTGGTGATGGACATGCAGGTGGGATAAATGGGGAAGCGGGGAAAGGGAGGAGGGGGTGCATATATGTGTGGTAAGGCGGTAGGATGTGTGCGTGTGTGTATGTGGGAGCCAGCGGGGGAGGGAAGGGTGGGAAGGAGTGTACTTCTTGAGTTTGGGGGAATCGTGGGGAAGGGGACGAGATGGAGGTGGGGGGAAGAGCGGGTGGTGCTATCACGGACTGGCTGCAAGGAGTGCAGTAGGTGCGGCACTGTTCCTTTCTGTCTCTCGATCTTCGTTTTCCTTGGCACTTCCACATCCCACGTGATCGTTCCGTGCTCATGATACGCGCCGTTCCACATAGGCCTTGGTCTCTTATCACGCTTCTGTGACTGTGTGCCTGCCGATGCTGGTGCTGGTGCTGGTGCTGATGCCCTTACTCATACTGCCACTGGTGCTGTCATGCAGATCCGCGCTGAGGCCTCGGGTCAGGCCCTCCCTGGACTCACCCACAGCCGCATTTCCTTCGATACGGAGCAGGACGTGCTGGGTATCACCCCGGGTAAGTGATTGGAGAAGAGGAGGGGGGGTGCCATCACTGGCGGGATGGACGTCTGTCATAGTGCGGCGCAGATGAATGGATTCAGCTCCCCTCCCCCCTCCCCCTCCATCCCCCAGAAACCCCATCCGCCCAAAACTGGGTTAGTGGCGACCAAGCGAGTGGAAAAGGGAGCGAGGGACAGAGAGGAAGGGAGGGCGTAATCCCCCAGGGGCCAAAATAGTGTGAGGGGTGGCCATGGAGATAGGTGGGCTTGGCGGCGAGTGTGCAGGTTGTCACATCCTGCGCAGGTGACTCCTAACCACGAGTTGCTCTGCGTGTCCAGATCCTCTTGACCCGTCGCCCGGTGCTGTCTGACCCAGGCATGCTGGGCATGAAGGTGGGCGAGAGCCGCACTTTCAAGATGAAGATGCCTGACGATTACGAGGTGGAGTTTTGGCAGGTGGGCATCCTTTGCTCCGGTCGGGTGGGGACCCCTCTCATACACATACACACACAGACGCACACGGACAGACACTACGCACACAGACACAGACACAGACACACACAGACACATAAAATTGTAGGGGTGGTGAATTTCCCCGACCCCGACCCCTGCTTTCCAGGGAGGTCAGCTCCGGTAATTATTAAGCGCTACCCCTCCCCCCCTCCCCGCCTCGTCCGTTTACACACACACACACGCACAGAACATGCCCGTGACGGCGATGGTGAAGGTTCATGAAATCTTCGAGTGGACTCTCCCTGAGGTAACACAACTAGATGACACCGCCTCTGTTGCTCGGTGTATGCGTGTTGATGTCTGCAGCGCCGGGGGTTGGGACACAGCGGGGCTAGGAGTGGGGAGTGGTAGCATGTGTCTTTTTCGATTTTTGCTGCAAAGTCCACCACCCTCCTACTCACCCCCCTACCCAAACCCCTGAGTAGGGGACTCACCCTCCCAGCCGACCCCGAACCGCTCCCCCCACTCGTCCCGTCCCACCGGGGTGCCCGGGGCAAGCTAGCCTTCGCCTCTTTACCCCCATCTTTTCACAACTTGTCCCGCCAGGCCTCCCCCCTACAACACAGCGTTCACTTGTCCGTCCTAGATCCCCCCCCGCATGCTTTACAGCAGCATCTACAGCGGTATCATGCCTCGTCTATTCGACGTTTCCCCCCCTCCCCTCCTGTTCGTCTCCCTCCCTCCCTCCCTCCCTCCCTCCCTCCCCCCTTCCCTCCCTCCCTCCCTCCCCTCCCTCCCTCCCTCCCTCCCTCCCTCCCTCCCTCCCTCCCTCCCTCCCTCCCTCCCTCCCTCCCTCCCTCCCTCCCTCCCTCCCTCCCTCCCTCCCTCCCACCTTCCCTCCCTCCCTCCCACCTTCCCTCCCCCCTCCCCTCCCTCCCTCCCTCCCTCCCCCCCCTTTCCCCCCTCCCCCACTAGTTCGACGATTCCTACGTGGCGCAGCACCACGGGGGCAAATGGCGGTCCGCGGCGGAAATGCGTGAAGCCCTGATCGCCTCCACCGCTATGCAGCGCCTGCAGCAGCTGGACAAACAGCTGGAAGACGCAGTGGTGAAGGTGCGTGTGACCGTGTATGTTTATGTGTATGGGCAAGCGCGCTTGCCCTACAGCACCAGATAGGTGTACGAGGGGGGGCGGGAGGGGCAGACCTGCTACATGTAATGGATCATGAAGTGGATGAGGAAAGGGGGGCTGGGGAGGAGGACGGTGCATGCGGGGTGGAGCTGGAGAAGGAGGGCAGGTGTTGGGTCCCCCCGGCGCTGATGAAGCAACGAATAGAAGCAACTCCCCCTGGGTGTAGATTCTCTTCCCCCTCCACCGCCACCTTCAAGTCTCGTTTATTCGTATTCTCTTCCCACCACCACCACCACCACCTTGAACCCATCCGATTACACCCCTCCCCCCGCTCTCCCTCTGGGCGATGGCTGGCTCAGGCGGTGGCTGACGCCCTGGAAATGGCCGAGGTGCCATCCCAGATGGTGGAGCAACTCGGGGAGAGGCAGTTCCAGGCGCAGCTGCTGCAGATGATCGAGGACGTGAGCGAAAGCCTCCCTCCCTTCCCGGGAGGGGCGGTGTGGGGAAGGGGGGAAAGACGATTGAACGAGACATGATAGGGGGGAGAGAAAAGATGTAGCTAAAGCGCATGTGGTGATCCAATATTGGGCTAGCGAGAGTGAAATAGGGAGGGGGTAGGGGAACGGGAGAAGGATAGACTGTGTCCTGTGTCCCCAACCTCCGCTTTCCCCCCCCCACACACACGTACAAATCGAGCCACTTGCTTTCCGGAGCCCTATCTTAACGTCCATCAGATTGTAGGTATTGTAGTGATTTATTAGGTGAAGCGGCCAACCCCTTCCTTTTATGCATCCCGGGTGGGTGACTCCCCCACCCTACTCCCAAACCCTTGACCCCAACCTACTCCCAAACCCTTGACCCCAACCTACTCCCAAACCCCTGACCCCAACCTACTCCCAAACCCCTGCAGCGCATTGGCAGCCGCGAGGACGTTGAGAAGCTCGCCACTGAGGAGATGGCGGCGGAGTTCATCGCGCAGCGGAGGAAGGACCTGGAAGACCAGGTGGGGGCCGGAGGGGAAAGAAGCCGCATGAAAGGGGGTTGGGAGCGAAGACCGTAACGAATATCCAGCAGGTAAAACACGGTTGCATAGTGAGGAGCAAGGAGAGCACAGGAGACAAGGCTCCACGCGTTTCCTCCATCCACCCTTCCTCCCTTGCCCCTTCCCACCACGTTCCTGCACCCTTTACCCCTAACCCTTCACCCCTCAACCTCCCCCTTCCCAGCCTTCACCCCTCAACCTCACCCTCCCCTTGAGCAGGTGAAATTCAATTTGGCAGTCGATGAGATCTTCTCCAGTCGCGGTCTGGAGCTGGACGAGGGCGCAGTGGAGGCCGAGTTCGACCTACGTGTTAGGCAGATGCAGGTACGGTATGCAAGGAACGGGCAAGAGGCAAGAGGAGGGAGTTTTACCCAACCCCACCTCCGTGGCGGTGGGGTGGAAGCAGAAGGGGGGGAGTTGTCAGATACCTCGGGGTAAAAGGTACCGTGTTTTATACAGAAAGTAAATTATTGATGAGGATCATGTGAAGCTATACTCGGAATGGACGGTTTCACGGCCCTTGGGAGGCTAGACCGGAAGCACAGCAGCTTTCGACGGGGCTGCACTGGGTCGTCGCGACGGGAGGGGAACGCTCCGGTGGGCAGTGGTGGGTACAGCTCGGAACAACCGCCGCGGGCAGTGGGATCAATTGCTGGTGGCGCAATGCCCACCCGGCAATTCTGGAGGGGCTGCGCACAAATGATTGAGATTATTAAGATCTGGGTCCATCCCCAGTCCTTCATTCCCTAACCCGAACCCTCCTCTCACTCAGGCCGTGGGTCAGCCCTTCGAGCGCGAAGAGCTCTTGGAGGACGTCCGCGAGACCGTCAAGAGCGTCACGGTCATCGAGTGGCTCAAAGACAACATCAAACGAGAGGTCCTGCCCTACAACAACGACAACGACAACAAGAACAACAGCGATGGGAGCGCAGCGGCCGGGACCGGGCAATCGGAGAGGGAGCCCGTGGCCGCATGACGTGTCGGGATGAGGACCGAAGAGGGGGGGAAGGGGGGAGGGGGAAGTCGCAGCAGTTGATGAAGGTTTTGACGGGATGCTGCCACAGAGGAGGGAGGTGGAACGGTTGAAGAGAGGGGGCGGTGATACAACCAACAGTCCCATGTGGCACGGGAACCCCCTCATGTTATGGACGCTTTATACTTCTTACCTATAGGTGTACATTTAAATATGTTAGCTTATATATATATATAGAGAGAGAGATGGGGCTGTGAAGCGGCCCGCCAACTGCGATTCACATTACAAGTTTACAGGATAGACATACAGCAGGAACTTGGGAAGGTGCGGAAGGTGGGCTGGGAAACGCGGCTCCGTGGAGCACGTAGGGACGGGGCCCACGAAAGTTTGTGTGAAAAGGATATAGAACCCGCACAGGCGGGGGCAGAGAGGTGCGAGGTTGGTAAGCACAAGGCGGAAGGGTAACTGAAGCGGGAAGGATCGTGAGATGGTGTGTGGACGGGGGAAGGATGGTGTGGAGGATGAGAAGTGGAGGAGCGGTTGGCGGTAAAAGCAAGGCTGGGGGGTGGCTATGTTTTAACTGCAATCTGGAAGGGACGTTGCAATCACTGAACGGGACAGGACTCGTGCGGGTGCTGGTGGTGCATTAATGTGGGGTTCGTGAGGCAACCCAGGCTGGTAAGGAAGGGGTGTCTCATAATAAATTGACGTACCGATAAAGCGATAAACTGGTTGGCTGGTGATCTGGTGTTAAATCGGGGGCGGTATTTTTTTTGTAATCTCACATCAGGATTCAATGTCATAACACAGCCCGGGGAGTTGGTGGCTGGGATGATGCGCACCATGAGAGCACATGACCCTAAGTCCAAAATTTTTAATGCGTCGCCGATCAACTATCAAACTAATTTACTTCCTCCCCAGGAAATTGGTCCGTTGGGGGGTGTTTCCAGAAACGCCCTCTTCCTCGAATTCAAAAACCGTGCCGTCGTGTAATTAGATGCCCTGAAGTCATGAGGACCCCGCACCCGGCCACTGCACCCGCGCCCGCGTGTTCTCTGCCCTCCGGCAGAGCCTACTCGCCAATTCTTCGCCCTGCATGGGGCCGCTGACTGAGTTGGGCAGCCTACCCCGTACCCGTGCATAGGCCCAGCGCCGCCCTCTCAAGCTCTTCGCAAAATTTGATTCTCGTTACGCATCTTCAAACCGGCACAACGCTTTCATCGGCGACAACTGAAATCAAATCACCGGGATACCGGGATAGGTCCCTGCAGAATCCGTTGTGGTCACCAACTACAGAAACAAACCAGACAGCAGACAACAACAAAAGCGCCGCCTGACGACCAAAATGACGATGACGACGATGACCCATGTAAACTTTGGTTGCTGTTATCGGCCCACGAGCGCGCACTGACAAAAATGGCAAACTTATCCGTATCTGCGTTCAATCTTATTTGGGTTTTTATTTTCGTGTCAAGTATCAGAAGGGATTGCGATTCCACGGCGCAATCTACTGACGGTGATTTCCAGGAATCACACCTGCCCTAGGCATCCAAACACACACACACACATGTACACATACACAAACATGCATACATGGTCGGCCAGCGTACGGATGGTCATGTGGGTGTGACCCAAAACTGCCATCGAACTGTTGCTGGTCGGCTCATCTCAGTCCTCCTCATATTCCTGTACTCACCACACCTCCCTCCTCTCTACCAGCAGCAGCAGCAGCAGCAGCAGCAGCAGCAGCAACAGCACATCGACAACCACCAAAGTCCGCCACAGACACAGTAGCAGCATCAGCGCCGCTCCGAAACGAACTTGATGTTTAGTCCCACCCGATGATCAAATACCTAAATACCCGATATGCAATTCCCTGTACCGCAAAGTGAAAACCAATTTAACGGAGCAGCCAAGTATGAATCGCTATTGAATTCACGGTTACCCCGCCCTGGTGTTTTCCGGGAGTCCCGAGGTTAACTTTACACCTATTGGACACGCGTACCCCATCGTTGGGGTACGCGAGGATTCACTGGGTTGTTTGATTTCGCAGATTCTCTTGCTCTCTACGGCCCCGTTCCATGTGCCAGCCCCGATTGGACCACCTACTGGCCTTTAGGTGGGTTTCTAAGCCAACCCGCACCTCATGGCCCCCCTTAGGGACCATGGGTTCACACTTCCCGGGCGGAGTATTCAACCGTTGATGAGTTCTGCTAGTGAGGACAGGGACCCAACTGAAGAGCCGTGATATCCCTGCTGCTCATACTCTCAGTGGGGGGCCCCCAGATCCTTAACCATCCTAGTTCCCGATAAGAAACAAGCCATTAACAGTCCGGATTGAACTTGCGAATGCTGACGAGCATTTATGGCCCCCTAACTCTCAGAGCCATCTTAGGGGATGCCATCAACCAACACGTAAAATAGAACATGCACTAATGTTATGTTGTACAAGCCGGTACCAATTTTCGATGCTGGTAAGGTGCAAGTTTGGGATATCCGCGTGCAACGAGCAACCCATGGCGAGGCTGAAAGCAGGACAGCAACGGCATCCGCCCTTGCGTTGCTACTGCTTCTCACCGCTGCAGCTGCTGCTGGTGACCTACAGCTGGTGCGGAGGCAATGATAGAGCCCTCCAGGGCGGCCTACGTGACAGCCTTCTGTCAGGCTTCCACACTTAAGGTCCGGGTGCGGCGAGTGGTGCATTCCCTTAGGGCGTCAGCAGCACGGGATGAGGGGTGGGCTGAGGTAACGCTGGCGGCGCTGGTGGCGGTGTAGCCGCAGGCAGTGTGCGTGTATATAAAGACGTCTGGTTCAACACCGCCACAGCGGCAGCTGGTAGTGGCAGCGGTGCTGGGTGAAGGGCCGCCACTCTGCCTCCGATACCGACAGGGTACACTGAAGAAGCTACCGTGCCCGGTCCCAGACCTAGGTCTACCACGCCGGGCCCCGCCGCTGGTGACCGAGAGCCTGTACCGGTACTATGAGGCTGATATAGCGACTGAGGGGGATGGTAGACACCAACAGGTGGGTGCCGCAACATGGTTGCCGTCAGCTGAGGTGGCAGTGGCGCAACATCGTTGGTCGCTGCGTAGTAGCCGCCGCCGCCGCCGCCGCCGCAGCTGCCTGCGGCAATGGCAACTGCGTTTACCGGTGCCACTGCGATTGTTAGTGGCATCGGTGAGCCCTGTGCCGCCGTCTGCGGGAACCGCCTGCCCTGGATTGCTGTATCGGTGGCGCACCTGGGCGGCAGGCGGCGCTGCCTTGTAGCGTCAGAAACGCAGCCACCCGTGCCTAGCCTCATCCTTCCAACGCTGCCACCGGTGCCCGCGAAGCCGTGGCGGTTTAATGTCCCCTGTTGCCCGTCACAGGCCTCCAGCAGCGCTTCCAGCTCCGAAACCAACTGGAGAGAAGTGGGCCGGCAGGAGGGCTGCTCGTGCCAACAACGTTGCGCCAGATCCCTGAGGTTTATAACGACAAGGAAAAATAATCATCCGATTGCGAATTGGGACTTTAGTAAATGCTTAAAAAAGATATCCTCACACACATACAGCTAGTGCATTGCATCCGAAGACCCGTGTTGGCGCCTGTTTCCATTCACGAGCTAGAAAACTTCTAATATTCCAGTATTACATTATCATATTATCAATAAAAATATTAGTGAAAATAGTACTGCATAAATATTATTCGTTGCAGTAAACTTTACATGATGGATTGTTGACGAAATCTCGCCGTTCACTGTGGCAGCAAGACAGCAAGATGTTCCGCACCCAGGTGGTGCCCAAATGGCTAATGTCCACCGCGCCGCCCTCTCCCCCACCCCGCACCTGTACGCCTGTGGCACCCACGCGGGTACAGCGGGTCGCAACCCCTGCCGCACCACCCCACGAATGATCTGCTTCACGTCCAAGCCCCGGTACACCGTCATGCCGCACAGCATCTGGAACATCACGATGCCGAATGCGTAAATGTCCACTGTAGGGCCCAGCTGCCTCCCGCCTGCGGACAGGCGCAAGGCAAACAACCGATCATTGGTCATAGCTAGCAGCCCCGTCACCGGGAGGATGGCGCCAGATAGTGGCCACGGGTGAAGCAAATCCCCCTATCCCACACACACCTCGCAGCAAGGCCCCCCATGCAATTATGCTTCATCTGTGAAAAACTGGCTTCAACGCTTTTCCCTTCCTTACCGCCTCCCTATTCACACTGCCATTCATTGAGCTACGCTGCGCGAACGCACCTATCAGGGCTTCGGGGGGTAAGTGCGTGATAGTCCTGGGGGAGGGGAGAGGAAGAGGAGCGTCCGGGACAGCAGCGAGAGGGTGCGAGTTAGGCGCCTTACGGCTCCGTTTTAGGGAGCTGAAAACAAGACTGGGGTAGGAAGGGGGGGACGTGATAGCGAGTGTGGCTGCCGTGATGACCCTCCTAACAACCAAACCCAGACGGGGACCGGTTTGGACGATAAGGTCCAAGATCCGGCGGACAAGCCTTAGGAAGAAGGGTGCTATGGCGGTGAGAGTGAGAGTCTTGGTTGGATTTGATAAGAAGGGCGATGCTGACAGGGCCGCTGCTGCCCATCCAGCCATATGGCTGTGAGAGGTGGTGAGCAGCCGCGAGGATGAACATCCATTCACTGCTCCTATCATCCAGCCACCAGCAAGCAGCCCCGTCTGCCGATAAACAGAGTGCACCGATCCATCGAGTCGCCACTTAACTCGCTCACACGCTCCTTCGGCCCCGCAACCCAGGCCTTAAGGCAGGGTGCTCGCGCCTGACCCTTTTACCTCACCGCCCGCACCTCGCCTCGTTTCTGCTTCACCGACAAGAGGCAGCCCGCCCATTCCATTCACAGCCTTCAGTCAGGCATAGCACAGGCGCAGCTACAATCCAGGACACGCACATGCAGCCATACACACGTATGCATGCACACATGCAGGCAGGCCGGCAGGCTGGCAGGCTGGCAGGCTGGCAGGCTGGCAGGCAGGCAGGCAAACTGTAGTATCCTGGATGGGGGGTATCTGCGTCTAATATCCGTGATGGCCAGCAGGACTCTTCGTGAACATTTTCCGCTCAGGCCTTTGCTACAGAGGGGCGGATATTACGATAGCAGAGATACAACACACAAACACATACCCGCTCTGGATTGCGTCGTCTATGACGAGCTGTCCTTCCTCGTCGTGCTCCATCATCTTGGCCAGTCCGAAGTCTGAGAGCTTGGCTGTGAAGCCGCGTGGGTCCCTGGGCGAGCTCTTGAGCAGCACGTTCTGAGGCTTGAGGTCGCAGTGGACCATGAGCAGACCGTGCATGTGCCGCAGGGCCAGAGCCACCTCAAGCAGAGTCGAGTAAACAGCCTGGACCAGGAGGACCGGGAGGGAATGGGAGGGGACGAGGAGGACGAGGAGGAAATGGGAGGGGACGAGGAGGACGAGGAGGAAATGGGAGAGGACGAGGAGGACGAGGAGGAAATGGGAGGGGACGAGGAGGACGAGGAGGAAATGGGAGGGGACGAGGAGGACGAGGAGGAAATGGGGCGGTGTTGCGTCTTTGCCATTTCGTCATATTTCCTGAAGCCACTGGCCCCGAGAAGGCTGCGCACCTTCATGTTGAACAGCCCCATGCTGCCTCGAGCCAATGCCGCCATTTGTTGGACTTGCTGCTGCTGTTGTTGCTGCTGCTGCTGTCCACCCTGTTGATGATGCTTGTGCAATGATATCACATGCGTCAGCGTCTCCCTCTGTAAAAACGAGCCGTCCTGAATGGCTTCCTTGAGACTGCCCCGGTCACAATACTCCTGTACGACGGTACGATGGTACGATGGTATGGCGCAGCCAGCCAGTCAGGGTATGATGGTACGTACGTCAGGGCACGATGGTGCGATTTGCTCGCCAATTGTAATGGTCTACCATACATGACAGGGCTACTATGTACACACGCAAGTATCATACAACGCCAATTTTTCGTTCTCGGATTTGTTGGAATGGGGGCGCCTGAGCACAGGCTAGCCAAGGGGCCTGACTAGGCAAGGGGCATGATCAGGCAAGGGGAGCTGCACCCTGCAGATCCTACACCCTTCCGCCCCTTCCAAGGACATCAAACGGGACACTAGTTCCATCAGTCGATGGTGGCGGTGGGGGTGGGGGTTCGTAGGTTGGCAGACCAGCGGCACCCACAGGACTTGCACACAGGGCTCCTCCTTAGCTTCCAGAGAGGTCGTCCTTCCCGTCCTAGAAGGCGCGCTCCTCCACCTAGTCCCCCCGTGAACAACCAACACCCACCATCACGAGCACAATCGCCTCCTTGGCGCCCGGATCTGCTGAGAGAGGGTTTGCAGGGGGTTGGGTGTGGAGGATGTGGTAAGGCCAGGCAATCGGCATCATCTAGAGGATCTAGAGGAGGACGGGATCCAAATGCACCTTCGCTGCATAGAAGGCTATGGTGGTCACGTGGACGTGCCACTCCTACAGGAAACAGAAGCGGAAACACGCACTGGCTACTTATGTATTGACTACCCTTCTCGGACAAACCCTCGGGGTCAGTAGTGCAGGGCTAACTAAACCCCCACCCACAAACACACATTTACGTATAAGTACCAGACATACGTATAGCACTCCATTCATTAAAATTAAGCTCCCGCAGCAGATGGATCTATAAACCCAGGGGCGGCCTACGCAATATCTATGTATGTATATGTGTGAAAAAACATTACACTCACACATTTGAAGCACGCGATAAAACAACACACACGCAGCACTTACCCGTCAAGCTACTGGTGCTGGAGTCCATTCCTGAGGACGTCATGCGGACGAGATGGAGCGATTCCGATGCACCGGTCGCAGCGCCCGCACCGTCGGCGGCATCAGTAGCGGGGTCGTTGCCCTCGGATCTAGCGCACAGCGTTGCTGCTTTTCTGTCCTGGTGATGGCAGTGCTGCGCCCGCACGTCTACGAAATAGGTGATGAGCTGCACTATGTTGGGGTGACTGCACAGCGTTCAACAGGCATTAGGGAGGGAGCGTGGCACGGGTTTGCATCATCCCCGCGGGGGGAAAGGTATGTCGTATCAACTGAGGATGAAAAGCCTGTCTAATTATAAAATAAAACATACAATAATAAATCCCTAAATATATTGCACATATAATTAAAGTATATAAGAATATTTCTTACGCAAATAATGTAATATTATATATAAGGTATGCGGTATGTGGGGGATGCAAGTGCCTTGCATATGTTGGGGCGCGTTAGGGTTTGCTATAGCAGTAATCCGATACCCGCACCTCATGGAAACGGATGCCACCAACTCAATGGCGTCGTGGATGTGCTTCGCCAGCAGAGAGACGCTGGCGGCAGTCGTCAGGGGCCTCCCTGCCGCTGCCGTGTTGCCCAGACCGGGGTCTTCCACTACCTGCGGGCGCAGCGAGGTGAAGGGAAGGGGACGGGAGGGAAGGGAGATGGCGGGGCAGGGGGGAGGACGGCCAGGTGGGCGGTGGATAGGCAGAAAATTACGCGGGACCCTCCAGGGGGGGTCTGTGGGCGTCTCTCGGCCACACTTCTACCGCGCAATGAGGGGTAACCAGCATCCGGGGCCCTATGAAGGCAAGTGTTTATGGGTAAAGATGCGGCATCCCCGGTAATGGTAGTGATAATGGTAATGGTGATGGTGATGGTGATGGTGATGGTGGTGATGGAGCTCACTCCACTCGATTCATTCTTTCGCTATTTCGCTATTACTACGGCTCCCGTCCTCCCACCTTGATGGCCACCTCCGAGCCGTGGTACAGCCCCCGGTACACCGAGCCATATCCTCCTTTGCCTATCCGCTCCAGGAAGCGCAGACTTTCCAGGTCCTGCATTCGGGATGCCGCCCGGCTGCTGGCGGTGAGTTGCTCAGCCTGCAGGCATGGAGCAAGGGAGGGGAGGACATGGACACCGAAGGATGCCATTGTGTCACAGGGCCGAGGGTGACAGGTTAGGCCGGGGAAAGGTTCCAAGGTCATTAGAGAAGAAGGGGACTACCGGTCACAGGCGCGGGAGCTAGGGCAGGGAAGGCAGATGTGAGGGAGGGATGTAGGGCTGTAAGGTGCACTGTAGGCGGTACGGAAGAGGCGAATCGTGTGTATATTTCCGCATAACGGAAGGCCGGGTAGCTGCGTACCCGGGTGGCACTGGTAAAGATCCAGATCGGAGAAGCACTGACAGGGTGCAGCGGTGAGCAATAACACTTTGATTGTACATTGACAACCGTACATTGACAACGCCGTACACCTCTTAAGTCTTGCAAGATGCATCAACATTATACACACACACTCCATTCAATTCCCGAGATATTCCAGAAAGTATGATGTACATACGATGGGGAATAATGGATGTACATATATGCCATACAGCTAGAAGGCGAATCATTGACCGTACTCATTGACCGTACTCAATCATTGAGTTGTTCTGTCCCTCTGCGGTGAAGTCCCGGTCCCCCCGAACGCACTCATCCCTACGAAAAGGAAAAGACTGTATACAACCTAACTCTTGGACTTTTGCGTGAATTCTCGCTTACAAGAGATTCTAGGCTCTCAAAGCAAGGAACAAAGGACCGACTTTTCCGGTCGCACATCAACGACCTCTCTAACCAAAACCATCACAAAGGCAAGTCTGACCGAACTCGTAAAGCCGAATTCCAACACTAACCTATCCGGCAAGCCGAAACAACTGCTGTATTAAGTACACGACACATCACGTGTCTATGGACCGATGAATGACGCGATGGTGATCGTGGGTAAGTGGTACGACATAAAGAGGAGCTCAAAACCTGGAGAGTGATAAGGCTGCAGTCGGACCGACACGACCCACCTGCGCGCTCTTCAGCCGATCGTGTAGTGTCGTGATGAGCGGTGCTAAGCGTACGCCGCCGCGGGGACTCCCCACCACCTCCAATGAAAATGACGTACGGCCGGTGCGGCAACGTGCCAGAGCCTTACGGCTCGTCCCCGAACGCAGGCTTTGCCCCCCAGGCTGCGGCCCGGCGCCGCCCACATCTACGGCGGCGCCGACACCAGACACACCCGACACAAACGCCGCCAGACGCTTACTGGCTGTTGTCGTGCTATCGGAGCGACCTTCTATACCATCGGTGCCGGCGGCGGCGACGGCATCGGTACCAACGGGGACGTTCACACCGCCGGCGAGCACTACCGCTGCGGCCGTCACGGCTGTGACGCCGGGGGATGTGACGCGGTCACCGCAGTCGCCTCCGCCGCCTGGCGCCGTCGCACACCTTGCTATGTTCGGCGAGGCCCCGGGTGTGTCATTCTGTTGACGGCCGCTTTCTGCAGTCGTGCCAGTGCGCCGAAAAAATGCACCAATTTGCGCCACGACGCCTAGCGCTGTTCCTGCCGCGTGCCCCCGAGGTTGCGGATCGACCCTGGAGGATCGGGGTGAGTAAGTAGGGGTCCCGTTGGTTGAGCCCCCGCCGCAGCCGTCAGTGCCTGCGACGGTGGCTGCTGCGGTCGCTCCGCCGCCGCCATGGCAGCCGGGGACGGGTGACACCAGCATGGGCGGCGGACAGGTTGCAGCAGTCACAGTCGCCCTGGCGGTCGCTGCCAACGTTGCCTCTACCGTCGCTGCTGCAGTCGCCGCCGCTGCTACCGCCGCAGCCGTTGTTGCAGCCGACGGTGGCATGATCGAACTGTTAAATCTTGCCTTGTTTGAGTGCCCGCTGGTAAGGCCCACGCAGCCAGGCCCCAGAAGGTCATCATGTAGAAGGCTCCATTCTTCGGAGATAGGGCCCTCGGGCAGCAGGAGAGCCGCCACTGTAGGGGTGAGAGCCTGAGGAAGCGACGGGGCGAAGTGATCTTCTGCCTACGAACGAGATTATATCCGCATGTGTAGGTCCCACCTCCCCCCTTTCGCCCCCCGAAATGTATTCCCCCGCCCCTCACCCTGAGCAGCTGCCCCAGCTCCTGCACCACCGTCTGCAGCAGCGCCTGGGGCAGAATGGAGTGGTAGGTGGCGTACAGGGCCAGCAGGGGTCGGCCGCTGTGGCAAGAAGTCGCCAGTGCGAGGGACTGTGGCGGCGCCGAGCTCCCACCTCCCCGCAGGGAAATCATCAGGTCACGAGGGAAAGCTTTGCTGTCCTGCGCAGGAAGGTGTTGTGAAGTTACGGGTTGGGTCGGGTCGGGCTGGGTCGCGGGCGCAGATTGCAAGTCCAGACGCGCATCGTACCCAGAGATGACTCGCAGATGACAAGGTGGTTCAGAAAACTAGGTGGTTCAGATGATTAGGTGTCCATGCATGGATTCGCCGCATGAGTCACACGGGGATATACATGGGGCCTTGCATGAATGGGTGCATCCTACAACAGCTGCTGGATATGATATGCTATGTACCCTGGGAGCCGATTACAAACTTACAACCCCTATCGAGCTCCGAATGCCAAAAGCGCACGGTGTTACCCATGTCAGGGCGGGAGTTGTAAAGTCAGTCTGTCTGTGTGTCAGTCAGTCAGTCTGTCTGTCTGTGTCTGTGTGTCTATGTCTGTGTCTCTGTGTCTGTCTGTGTGTCTGTCTTTCTCTCTCTCTTTGAGTGTCCGCAGTGGACCAGTCAGCACTTCTCGGAAAGAAGATAACGTGGCAATCTAATACGCAGTGTCGATTAATTTCTGCAGAAAAACAATTGAAGTACCCATACCAGTTGTTGCAATGAATCGACAACGACGCAATCGAGCACGACACGTTCCCTACCTGCACGTACGCGTTGCAGTCCGCAATGCACAGTCCCGACCCACGGGTCAAAGCCTCCGCTAGCAGCGTGTGATGCAGAGGCAAGCTTTGTCCGTGGCAGCTGGAACCACTCGGCACGGTCACACCCGAGGGGGCCCCCCGCAGCCGCTGAAGCGCCGCGTCATCCCCGCTCTTGCCGAATATTCTCCCACCAGTGCCACCGCCAGTGCCACCGCCTGTGCCACCGCCAGTGCCACCGCCAGTGCCACCGCCAGTGCCACCGCCTGTGCCACCGCCAGTGCCACCGCCAGTGCCACCGCCAGTGCCACCGCCCGGAGCACCACTGGCGGTAACAGCGGTTCCCAGACTGTCTTGTTCTGGGCTATAGAAAGAGGGATGACCCAGCATGAAGAAATCTGTGTGACAGAGTGAAAGGGTTGAGAGATGAGATGAGATGGGATGGGATAAAACTTTGTCCCTATGGCTTGCTATTAATTGTGATAAAAGTGCAGGTATGTCAAAAATGTGAGGGACAGACCGCTGGCCGCAGATCGAATCACAGAAAGCCACCGTGTCGATTTGCAAGGAGAGAGAGAGGGGTGGTTATATACCTCGGAGTTTGCTGAAGCCAGGTGGAGTCACGAACCCCCACCGCAATATGTCAAGAGAGAACACAGCAAGGTTTTCTAAAAAAGAGAGAAACATGATATGGAAGGAGGCCGGGATGCGGGAGTTGGGGGCCTCCGCGAACGGATCCGAGTTCGGCTTTTGCTTATCAGACCACGACCGCTCCCCGCACCACCCTCTCACGTATATGCTGGAGCAGCAGGAGTGTCGGGGACATATCTCCCAAAGCCATGCTTTCCTCGTGTAGGCGCATGATGATAACGATTAGTCTGTCTAAGCCGTCTGACGTGAACTCGCGAGCTCTTTGTTGAGAGCAGTCATGATACAACACCTGGCGGTGAGTTGAAGTCAAATGCCCCAACCTGAAGTGCGCAGTTCCCATGCCCGCTACTCGCGCCCAACCGAAGGACACATACACATGTGTCTGGTGCAATGGCCGTTGTCCCACAGAGCCACAGATCCACCCCGCTGACAATTCTCATCCAGCTTCAATAAATAGAAGTTAACATGTAAAACAAATATGCGCAATTATGCGCTAAGCCAAAAAATTGCCGAGGAACGCTGAGTCCCCTCGCAGTCCTTCTTAACATCGAAGAAGACATACATGCCAGATTAAAGCCAGGCCGCGGCGCCCCACCTGGCGACTTGCAGTTGCTAAACCCGCTGCCGCCCGCATCCACCAGCACCACGTCCCGACTTCGCCGCCGGCACATTGCCGAGTTGGCGCCGCCTTCTGACACAGCGAACACCGCCGCGGCGGTACCATCCTGCGGGGTCAGGCAGGCAAAGGTGTCCTCGGTAAGTGCTCAAGCATTTTGTCAGCTGCTACCTACCAGTGCAGGATCCGCCCGAGGGGAGCGAGGTTATGGAAGGCGATTTATTGCCATACATATAACACATTTTTCATAATAATAATAATAATAATAATACACGCCACGCCCGAGCCCCACTCATTAATGAGCCCACAACCCAACTCTATGCGGTCCTTCCAATGGTTCAGTAAGCCAGTTTCCCACGCACGGGCGTATATGTGCCTTTAAATAGCAAAGGAAAGGCGGAAATCGCGCCTCGCTCTACAATTGCCTATTCAGGCTCTTAAGTTCCTGGGTACGTGCCAGCTCACGTTTCTCAGCAGCGCCAAACGCGGCTGCATCGCCACCCGCGTCACTGCCACAACCAGTTCTGCCGCTGCGGCATTTATCGAATGCACCAAATCGTTGATGGTGCACGCGGTGTGGAGTTCGGCTAATGCGCGCCGAACCAGGGGAACCTGCGGCGGCCGCAGTAAGGGAGCCAGGAGGGCAGCTACGAGGCCCAATCCTTCGGCCTGCCAGGCAGCTGGGACGGACGGACCTGCGCGCCGGGTGTCGAAAATATGGCACAGATTGTGGTTTGTAGTCGTAATATGAGGGAGCAACCCACTGGCCGAAAGCAGCTGCCTGATACCCCAGATCACCTGCCCACCCGGCCTGCGACACACCCACCCGTCGCTGACAGGATGTACATGCCCGCCAAGGACTTTCCGCCAGGTATACCGACTGCCACGAAATGCCGCTGATGGGGGCCGCCATCGTCTGATGCGCCATCCTGCTGCCGCGTTTTGGTCTGTAATGGATTGTGACATCTGGGACAGGTTCCCTTCGCCAGGTACCTAGCTGCTTCATGGCTATGACCAGTAGCTCCCCCGTGCCCCGCCTCCTCTTGCTGCCGCTGCCGCTGCTCCTGCTGCTGCTGCTGCTGCTGCTGTTCTAGGTTGTTGAGCTTGACTGAACGGAACACCAGGGGCACTGAGGCCTGCGGTGGCATCGGAGAAGGCGCCTGGGTGAAGTGATGTTTTTATCGACTACAAATGATGTGATGCACGGAGAGGGTGGAGCTGGGAGAGCGCAGGGTATCGCCCACCCGCAGAAGTCCAGATCGGTTTACCATTCTTAGACTGGTTCCCTGTTTATGCTCATCTTTCTGTGAGGCCTTAATCCACTTCACCGTCCTCTCACCGAATTCAAGCGTTCGACAACTGATCATAGGTGCCCTTCGGAGGTATTGGAGGCGGTTCTCCTGTTTCTTCGGTTTTACGAGCTCAGAGAATGTCTGCTTCGCGATTTCAGTGGCTCAGCACCAAAAATCGAACATTTACCTTTTCAGGGCGTTTATAGACCGACTTTGGCACCGACTTGTTAATGCGTATTTTTTTACGTGCGATGGCGTATATTGGCGTATGGCGTAATATGTGTGACTTGTTAATGCGTATTATGTGCGGGTGGGCTGTTTGTTCGCAGAGTAAGCCCTGAGTTCCGGTGCTACGCTGTGACATATATAGTCTTACCGTCTGGTCCTGCAATGCAGCCGCCAAGACGCAAACACCCAGCTCTGACTGACGGACCAGAGGAGATGAGGATTCCTCATCTGAGGTTTCGGTGTTGGAGACTGTGGCACCGGGCAGCAGCAGCTTGCCCAGCTGCAGGCCGAATAGGGGCACACCCGAGGTGGCAAGGGCTGCCACGCCAGCACCGGCCACCACGAAAATGCTGTAGAGCCATGACGAGATTGCATTTATGGAAGCCAAGAGGGTGTGTTAGGAACATACCGTTACGTATGAAGAAAGAGTGTTGGGCAATGTTGCAACTTGGCAATGCGAAATTGGATAATGCATATAATTTAACAACGTTAGTAACAGGGGCAAGCAGAATTAATTACAATAAATTTCTAGATGGGCGTCCCGAACATCAGAAGCAGCCGCGCAACAAACAGGATGTTACCAAGTTGCCAACGGAAATTTGGTGAACCTCCAACGGTATAATGTAAACCCGACACTCGTGTGACTATTGCAACCAAATCAATAGCTAATTTTGATACCTTGCATGGTCAGCAGGCAGGCGCATGGTCAGCGCCCTGCAAGCGCCCTGAAGAATGTCCCACCATTCTCCATGCGACTCTCCGGTGAGCAGGGGAACCAGTCCAGCGCAGTCCTGGAAAGCAATCATATTAGGTATTCTCAGCTTTTTGTGCACGCTTAGCGGGCGGAAAGAGCGACTTAAACCAAGTAGATGCACGACGCGCACGCTACCCAGGGTCTGCGGGTTCTTTGTAAACGGCGCGTTTGATACATGCACTTGACTTCCTACTTACAAACTGCTCTGCGCAACGGCATCCATCAGGGCGTCGACCTCCTGTTATGGGACGAGCTCCACCAGCGCATGCTCGTTGCTCTTGAAGACCATCAAATTCGATATTAACATTAGCCTTGGAATCAATTCCAAAGCAGCCCGTGAAGCAGGGCATCAGATGCATATTGCCCGTTCAGCCCCACCGTTTCAAGCTAACAGTTTGTAGTCCCAATCCAGTGTGTAAATGACATAATATATACATTTGATTGGCTCGCATTATGCTAACTTGGCGTTATGCCAGTCCTTGACGAAGGGCCGAACAAACCGTACTATAATTTCCGCCTTTAGCAAGACCTCCGTTTTGTAGGTAGTGGAATAATGGAGAAAAAACTTTTAAGGAAAATATAACCCTGAAAATTAGTTTAAAGACTGAAGCGCTAGGATTTGAGCAGCGTATCTGGAAAATCTATAACCGAATCCGTTGCAAAAGGCCGAATATTTAACCCTGGGTAGGTTGCTCGATTCCACCCTGTTTTCAGCTCGGAACAATTTAAAAGTCGCAACTTAAGCTTGAGTTTATCTTCACTATATAAGTTGTGCGATTAATGATGGTCCATACCTCTGTGTTCATGTTTGTTTGCCGAGAGCCAGCGAAACAGCGAAACGCGAGAAGGCACACGTAAGCTGTTCATTTGGACGGACCCAGATCTTATCATTAATCTGTATTACTGACCCTGCAATCATTTAGATTGCTGCGCGAAACGTTTACTGAGGTTCGTATTTCCTTCGTACGGTACAAAAGTACAGCTATGCACAGAGGATGTCTAATCTTTGATTGTGTCATGGTGGCTGTTAATTTTCTTTAATTATCATGCCGGTACTTATGCAGGTAGTTCTGGCTTGTTCTATAACTCCTTGCACAGTTCAAAACTGTCAAACGGAGAGCACATCCCCAATGCTCAAATCCTCATGCCTCACGCAGAAGCTCCATTCGAACCCCGTCGTGACTCTTCTAGCATTTTTAGTACCGTCTTCAGTTCGTCTCCGTTGATGCCCCATCCACACACACATACACACACGAACATATACACACACAAACAAACACAAATACGCGAATGCCCTGATTTCCCCTGATGTCTCCTGCTTTGGATTATCCAAAGAATGATCGGCGAATCACTGGTGAATCCACGGTAAGAGTGGTGCACCAGAGGCGCACCAGTATGCGGGCAATGACACAGACAAATCACGAATAAAGCATATGATCGCAACAGCGCCGCCTTGCTGGCTGTAGAGAAATTAAGCATGGAGTATGGAGTATGGAGTATGGACCCGTGTAGGCTTATGGGAAATTATGAGGATAAGTGCATGTGAGCCTGTATAACCAAGCTGTGAGAGTCAGCGCGCGGCTGAATGCGGCCATGTTAAAGCTAGATATTGGGCACAGGGTTCTTCTGTGAGGGGGCTGTTTGTTCCTGGGGAGGGTCCTCGGAGGCCGTAAATATCTTTCTTGGGAGACCCTCGGAGCCCTACCTTGGTAGGCCCTACGTAAAATGCCCTGTGTGGTCCGGGAACCTTCAAAAAGCGTTTCCCCGGGCACAACATACATCCTTTTTTTATGGAAACAATTTTCAGACTAAGGGGGACATTTTTCTGTCCCCGAACGCCGCGCTTCTCACAGCCGAAAACATCCGTGGATCCCCGGAGCAAACCAACACTCTTACAAACGTTTTCCTGAAATGCCTAAACTTTCCGGATCCCGTCCGGGTTTAAGCACGCTGATGGGGAGGGTCCGGAATTCCGGACATAGCGCGAGGGACGAGGCCGTGCTTAGCGAATTGTCACGGAGGGCCATAGAAGTTGACTCACTAATTTGTACATTGGAGATTATAATAATATTCAAATTATGTATGCTGCAATAATCCTCCATCTCGAGTCTTGAGTACGTGAACATCCCGAGTTAGATAGCACGAGTTCGTCCGATAGAGCTTCCGGGACAGGGTGGTGTTTGCTTCGATTGCTTGCCTTTCCAACCGAATCAGTGCTCCAGAACCAAGGCCCTAGATGTTCGAAAGGTTTATTCCCAGCAAATATATTTAATAAGAAACCGTTTTATTAGCGGAGCGCGTGTGCTTCCACAGTAAAGCAAAGAAGGACGGGTACAGTAATCGGGCGCCCATAAGTTATATGGCGGATGCCTCACAGTTTGGAAGTTGTAAGCTTTGCATCCATTACAATACAAGATACCATCATAACTATAAAGCTATTTACCGCCATGGAACAATGTACTCCTCCTTCCTTGTTCGGCATAGATTGATTTTTCAGAGAAGATGTTTCTGATACAAAATGATAACATTTTGTTGTTTTGGTGAGAAACAAAGGTCACTTACAGCAGAGAGCCATAGAGGAAAGCCCGAAGCCATAGAGCTTGCCGAGAGGGGAGAAACTCAGCTGCACGGCAGTGTGCATGGGAATGCATCTCACTCTATTTCATTCTTCAGTAAATTACCATCGAAGGTGCGATCAGGAGCTGAACTTTGAACTGTGGACCTGGATGCGGACAGTAGGTTTTCTTCACCATCATCGAATCCTGCTGTTATTGGGTCCGGCATATTTAAATAGGCTTTGAATGGTCATCAGCGAGCGACCGGATTGGATTACGCATGGTTTTGGTAGTCTGCGCCTCGCGGTCTACGTGGACCCTCCCAACTCCAAGCATGGAAAACTTTATGTCTAGGTTGCACCTTCACTGCGTTCTTAGGCCTCTAGCGTGTGCCGGGATGTGAAAGGTTGCGTGAAGGGCGTCGGGAAATGCCACGTATGCTAGGACTGCACCCCTGCCGCCTATCTTCATCCGCCCCTATACCGCGGGCACGTCGCAAGCCACAGCTGCGTGCTGCATCGTGATTTAAACTCTTGCCATTACCAAACCTGCCGCCGCGGCGCTGCACCCCAGCCGCTAATTCCGCAGGTTTCGCCCTTGTGTCACCAGGATGCGCTTTTACAGCTGCTTTCCGTGCTCACCTCCTTAGATGGCGGCTGGTGGGTCATTAGCAGCGCTTTTAGTCTTTAAGATCTGATCCGGGTCACATACATCGCCGCCTTTTTATGTCGATATGGGTTAGGAATCTATCTTAACATCTTTAGAAATCCTTAACCCTGACTGCGTCGAGCCGTCGATCCTAACGGATGACCAAGCAGCAGGGTCCCCTGGGTACAAGGAAGTTTCCGCCAGCAACTTGTCACAGATCATATTCCTCTATACTGCCGATGCAGCCGCCATACGGGGTTTGGATACATACGCCGACCGGGCTTATGGTAAAGTCGTGGGCAATAATGCTGGTGAGGAATACCACCGCCACGCTGTAACACTCTCATATACTCCCCTCCGCAGGTGGGACCAGGTGGATCGTGCGCTCGGCGCCACAGCGCAGCATCTATCAGCGGCACACGCCTGGTGGGCTGTGGACACATTACATTTGATGTTGGGGATGGGGGAGGAGTTAGTGCGTGAATATGCAGGAACACATCACGTGCGTGTCGGTTGGTTAATAATACGTGATACAACGAGGTTGGTTCCTGGGTTCCTGGTCCTTGTAGGTGTATGCAGATGTGCTGTGTGTATGTGTGCGGAGCCCGTGTCGCCGTAGGGGATTGGCATCCCTGGTTTGCGGGATGCAATCAGCTTCATTAGCACTATCACTGGGCTGGGGTGATCGGGGGTGGGATATCCTGGCATGTTTTCCTCTCTAGGCTACCGTCGTCTCAGTTCAGGTTGCTTGCATGTCTCGAAATGCACCTCGCCCTGACTGCACAGCACGCCACAGTGGTGCTCTTCCGGACATGCTCCCGTGCAGTCTCCATCCATGAAATCCTATTCTACACCGCTCAGTAGTTAAATCTCAGCTGCGACACCATAACCTCACATTTTGATCTATTTTGATATTTGCTCGCCCTAACGGAATCAAATACATACTGTACGGCACAGCTGATTATAACGTTCATCCGGCCATCCGGCCATCTTGCCCATACACCCGACTTGCTTCATTTCAGCGTCTTCCTCATCTCCGGCGACTCATCATACGCGTCTCCTCTGGCTCTAGTAGGCCCCCCCGCGCCGCCCCTGTGTATTGGCACGCCGTTGCCATTGGTGACGGGGACGGGCATGGGGCCAGCAGCGGCGGCAACATGCCACTCCGCCGCCGCCGCTGTCACTAGCCCTCCTTCTGGGGACGTAGCCGCACAAGCGGCAGGGGCAGGGGCGAGTGCGGTCGGCGTAGCAGCGGTGGCAGCAGCAGCAGCTGGGTCAACTTCTGGTGCCCCGTCTTGCGCCGCCGCCATGCTGCTGGCGGAGCAGGTGGGGTTTTAGCGCGTACATCACGGGATGGTGCCTAGATCTAGGCCTGCGCGAGCTTTGCCAACATGAAAGAAGCTGCTAAAGGTCTTCGATCCGGATATTCGCAAGGATCTGGTTACAGAATATGGTACCTTGCTCGGGAGAAAGGGGTGATGGGTTGGTCATCCTGATTTTCTGAAGGGTCAGGCAATATAAGCGAGGAATCTAGACTATACGTCATTGTCTGAATTCCCAAACTTCTACCCCTATATTATATTATATTATATTATATTATATTATATTATATTATATTATATTATATTATATTATATTATATTATATTATATTATATTATATTATATTATATTATATTATATTATATTATATTATATTATATTATATTATATTATATTATATTATATTATATTATATTATATTATATTGTATTGTATTGTATTGTATTGTATTGTATTGTATTGTATTGTATTATATTGTATTATATTGTATTGTATTATTTATTATTTATGATATATTACATATCTTACACCCGTCTATTCCTTTCTTTTGCATCCTTCCTCTTCCAAAATATGAAGGATAACGGGAGGTTGCTGAGGTATATGGACGTGGAGGAGCCAGGGAAGTCGCGGGGGGGCTCGGCACGTGGGCGCGGGAGGCAAGGTTGTCTCCCGCCATCTGCCCCGCAAGAGTGGCGGTACTTGTCCATAGGAAAGGAGCCGGTGGAGCAGATGGCGGCCGCAGCGGATGCAGAGGTGGCGGAGACAGGTGCCAGCAGCAGACAGCATCGCAGCGGCTCCTACCGGCATTTCGCAGCGGTGGTGATACCTGCCGGTAATCAGTCGCTGGGGACGCTCAGTCTGGGGGCCGAGGGTGAGCAGGAGGGGGAGGGGGAGGGAGACGAACATCGAAACGCTGGTAATGATCGCTGACGAAGCCAGGACTAACCGTCAAGGATGACTGACTGTTGTCCTCGTCCAAGGCTGCTGCCGACGCGGAGACCCAAAAAAACGTAAACTATGTTTCTGTTTCTGTTTTTCCAGTTATTCCCAAACCCAAAGCACAACACAGCACAGCACGGACCCATTTTACTTCTCCCCACCCCCGGCCCGCTGTCCATTCACCCGGTTTAGGTGTACAGTGTTTTCCCGGTTCCTTATCGACTTTGCAAAACCCCCTTCAGGTCCCGGGCGACCCGCCTCCTGGACTCCAGAGGTGCTCCATTGTACGGCAGCGATGCTGTCGTCCACCTTGAAGTTGCCTCAGGTATGTCCATGGGGCAGGCGCGTGGGCAATACTTCCCTGTACACTTTTATGTAACTCTCTTTTTCTCAAGCCTTTCCTCTCCCTCTTCCTTAGTTTCTAATTTCTTTTCTTCACTTTCTGATGGGAGACGAATCACCAGACAGCGCGATGCATACCTGCTATTGTTGACGTCCCAAAGCTCAACATCACCTGACCAGAAGCCACATACCTGCCAGGAAACCTTACCAGACACGTATACCTGGTAATGTACAGTTATGGGCAAACTCCCGTAGCAAATCCGGTCTGGTGGTCTCGCGACGCCCCCCTGCGCGGCCTCCATCCCGACAAACCCGCACCTGACAGCTCCCTCAGGTTGGACGACAACAGCCCTGCCGTACAATGGATCCTGTGACTTGAATCGTGATCTGATGTTTATTCCCACATCTCACATCTGTGAGAATAAACATCCTGACCAACCTGAAGGGTAATCCGTTTGTTGTGTTCAGCTCGTTCGACTTGCCTCACCAGTTTGTGTATGTATGTGTGCTACCGCTTTCCTGTGCGGAAAAGCACAGTGGATTTGAAAACACACGCTTAACGTCATTATCCATTCGCCTTGCAACTCCCATGTACGGAATCAATACCTTGACCCCACTCCAATCCCACCTTGAACCTGTACGGGCGGATCATCAGGTGGATCTTGCGTGCCGTGCCTTGTCGGAGCTGTCCTCCGCCTCCACCATTCACCAGCTGGTGCGCACCCTGCTGGGCGCGGCTTCGGAGCTGGTAGTGACGGTGACCCGCATCGAGACGCAGGCGCGGGTGGCGTTCCTGCTACCGGTGGGTTCCAAGGTTAAGATCGATTGAACGGCTTTTACGGAGTGATTGCGCCGAATACTACCACAGCTGCTTCTGACCGCATCTAGGAGCGTCAGGGTAAAGAATACCACGGGCCGTGTGCACCCGCTATCAGACATACCCCAATACACCTACCCTCCACACGCACTGGTGCGACTGCAATTGCGACTGCTACTGTTTCTGCTACTGTTACTATTGCTGTTTACCCGAGCCAACGCACGGGCGCAAACCCGATCTGCCCTCTGCCTCGCGCCGCCTCTCCCACCTTCAGTAGTAATCGGCAACAGTAAATGCATATCCATGGCCACGTAGGTGACATCTTAACTGGCACTGCTCAAGATTTCCAGGGATTTCAGTACGATCAGCTCTCATTTGCCCTCATTCAATCTCGCTCTAGCACCTACCGTTATCCAATTACCCTTGCGCCGCCGTCCTCGTCCCTCATTCTAGGATTTGGGCGCCGCAGCCATATTCCAGTCCGCCGCCACGGATGCCCTGGGCCCCAGCGTGCGGCGGCGCCTCAGTGAGGTACTGCTGGTGGATATGGCGGCACCAGCGCTATCTGGCGGAGGCGGAGGTGGAGGCGGGAGCCTACTGGGCGTACTGGGCGGGCTGCTGCTTGGCGGCGCAAGGAGCAGCCGGACCACTGCCTGCAGCGCGACGCCCGTGCCTATAAGGAGCAGCTTAGGGGGCACGGAGGCGGCGATGTCGCGGACGCCCAGTATTGCAGGAGCGGGAGTACATGTCGGTGAGCTGTCCGGCCTGGGGTGCTGCAAGTGCCGTCTTGCATATGGCGTAGGGGGTCGGTATAGCAGAACCGGGGGGGGACAACAGAGTGATGACATGACATGACATGGGACTTTACGCTGCATTGAAGGTTACACTCGGTGTGGTGTGGCGCTCGAGGAAGGGGAAGTTCTGAACCCTAGGGAGGAGGACGTGGCGGTGATGGGGATCATGTGAAGGCCGAAGAGTCGCCCAAAGGAATGCATGTCCCAGGTGGTCCCAGGTGATAAGTCGTCTCAGGCTCCTCCTTGGCCGAGGTAACGGTCCACGTGGCCTGCGGAAAGCTGTCAGATGCGTTGGCGGGTGTGGCGTTATGGATTGGGATGGGATGGGATGGGATTTTCCTAGCCTCCCGACCCATTTCCCACCCCTTCCCTACCACCATGGGCACCATTCTACTAAGTAATGGTCGTGAATGCAGTTGCAGCGCATTGCCACTCCGTTCCGTCTGCTATCAATCATCCCATTTCAAGAACGCCATTGAACAATTTATTTTTCCTCGGCGGTAATCAACAGACGCCCACCGGGACAGTTTCGGACGGGGAGCTCACCAGCCAATATCTGAGGAGGTGCGGCTAGGGGGAAGGTGGGGTGGGGTGGGGTGGGGTGGGGTCTCTGTTTCTTAGCAATGGGGCAAGCGATCTACCAGGGTAGTGCTTAAGCCTAGAACGGGTCCCTAGAATGGATTAAGAACTTGGTATTAAACCATTATCCCATCACGACTGCAGGGGCGTCCGGGGCGGGGCGCGGCGGGCCGATTTTCTTCCATTTAGTTCCATCTGTTACATGGATTCCGCGTTGCCCTTCCTCCCCCCAGGTGTCTGTTTGTCGGGGCCATTCCCTCCCTTTAAAGCACACGCTGTTATCCGAGGCGCTGGCTCAGGGTACCGGACTCTGCATCTCAGACTGCAATGCATACGTGCAGGTGCGGTCCGAATCGGCTCCTGAGCATGAGTCCGTGCAGATGCGATTTGTCTCTGTCTTTGTTTTTCTCGCGCGACTGCTCCTGCGCAACAATGCCCATAGGAATGGGGAAACGTCAGGTACCTTCCGCTGCTTCTTCTTCCTCACGGCTCGGTCGATAAAACACACACAAACACACGTTCTCCCTTTCCCTGACACACATACACACACACATAGCACAAACCAACTATGTGCCCTTCCCCGAAGCGCTCTGTAATGCCCCTTTCCCATCGCCTCGTTCCAACCGCCCGTGGTATAGGAGAAGGTTACGTCTCCACCACTTGCCTATGGTGTTGTGGTAACAGTGGTTGCAGTGCACAGCAGCGCCAGCTGCATGTCCTTGGTGTTACCAGTACAGCTTCTTCCAGTTCGAGGCCCATGCACATAACCAAAGATGCCTTTTCCTTGCATGCTGAAGTTTCACGGAGGTCATGGACGGTTTTTCAAAGGGATTACTTTAGGCAGGGCCACCCCATCTGGAGCTCCTCAGGTCTCAGGTCCTCGGGTCTCTGTTGAAAGATAGCCTTGTTATTAACGGCGGCCGTGTTTCGTCTTTTACCCTTAACCCTCCTCCTCCTGACCTTCGCTGCAGGACAGCAAAATCTACCCCCGCGACCTGGCTGTTTCCCGGGGGGCAGCTCCTGCGCAGTCCCTCGCACTGGCAACTTCTTGCCATGGCGGCCGACCCCTGCTGGCCCTGTACGCCACCTACCACTCCATTCTACCCCAGGCGCTGCTGCAGACGGTGGTGCAGGAGCTGGGGCAGCTGCTCAGGGTGAGGGGCGGGGGAATACATTTCGGGGGGCGAAGGGGACCGGAAATTGAAGTACAGGGCGTGAGGGAATTCACTTGAGAAGTAGGAAGGAGAGTACCTTGCTTGTGGGTTAATTGATTTTGTTTGGCGGTGCGGTAGTCCCGATGTGATACCCGCTACCGGGGACCCCTGGGATCCCGGCATCGCACAGTCACAGCCCCCTTCCTCTCCGATCACACTCCCTTTGCCCCCGTCTCGGGTGTCCCTTGCCGCCCCTGTCACCCCTTCCTCTCACCCCAGGCCTTGACGGCGAGTGTTGCAGCCAAGGTGGAGGGCGCCCTATCTGCAGAGTGGGGATATCTGAGGCACCAGTTGCTGGTGCGAAGGGGACAACGGGGGCAAAAGGAGGGAATAAAGCGATGGTGTAGGTGGGTCATGGGACAAAGTATGGTGGAGGACGGGGTACAACCTCGGCTATTGGGTTTTACGGAACACACGGACGGAAGGGGGGACGCAAAGGGGGGGGGCACAAAAGGGGAAGCAAGGGTCCTGAGAAGTTGGTTCTGTCAAAGGCTTCGCACGTGCATGTGCGTGTGTATGTCTTTTTATGTATACGAGGAACCAAGAATCACAGCAATATTGTTGCAGCATCACGTAGGCACCGTAACTTCATCACGTGACCCTGATCTTTTTTCTGTTCACCCCGCGGAACTCGCAATTGACGTAGATGGGATCCTGCAGAGCTCTCTTTCCGTCCCTTATGCTTCTCACCTCTCCGCCCCGACTTCGAATTTACTCGAGCACTGGTACTTCCTTGCTGCCCGACTGTTTTGCATCTCATCTGCCGTGCGTTCGGTCATCTAACCCTCCCCACCACCTTGATATGTCTGGGCTGTTACTGCCCTCTGTTACTGCCCTCTGTTACTGCCCTCTGTTACTGCCCTCTGTTACTGTTGTTTATGTCACCCAATGAAGGGTGGCATCGAAAGATACCGGTTGTTGTGCCAGAGCCCGATTATATAGTATCGCAGACCAGGTCTTACTTGAGATGTCATAGGGCCTCGAATTGGGCGTGAACTTCAGAAGTCACCACTACAACCGGAAAATCAGTGAACCAGGAACCAGGTGTTCCACCATTTACCATTCAGTCGGTAAAAGGCTCAGTCCATACAAGTTATGGACTTACCGACAAGTTGGGTACTTCGGGAGGTTGGTTAGGATTGGTGGTTGGTGGCTGAGACCAAATCCGTAATCCGAATTCGTGATGGGAGTATGGAAACGGTTAAACTGGTAGTTAAATTATGATTATTAACAATAAACAGATCATTATTATCTCTTAAGCACACAACAATTATTCCCCCTCTAGATGCAGCGTCCCGATGCATGAGAAGAAGGCAGTCAGGTTGAGGTAGGGCAGCATCAGAGAGAGCCCTCCTTAGTCTGTGCCCGTAGCTTAGCTTCATTAAGCACGGGTTTCAAGTCAGGGGTGAAGTTACGTGCCGGTTCCCAGTTATTGTGCTCAGATGAATACCCAGACCACTTAACCAGTTACTCATGCACATTGTGCTTGCGCTTACCCTTGCCAACATGTCGTGCACAGTAATCTAGGATACGTTCGACAGCATACAGGGTCTGCTTGCCCGACAGCCAGGTAGAGGGGCTAGCTTCCATAACAGGGGGGATGCTTTTGTTAGCCTCAGGCAGAGTACCCCGATATGGACGTATGAGAGAGACATGGAATGTGGGGTGAATGCGTCAGGTCAGATGGTCAGATTTAGGACAGATGGGAGTTGTAAATCTACAGTCACCGAGCCTACCATACGCACTACAGGGTAAGGTCCCACGAAGCGTGGTAATAACTTACGGGATCCCTCGGCCAGGGAACGAAGATTTTTCGTGCTTAACATAACCAGCTGGCCCTTGGTGAAGGTGACATCCTTCTTGGACTTGTTATAATAGTCCATAGCTCGTTGCTGTGCGGCGTGCAGGCAAGCCTGAGCGTCAGTTAGACGGGACACAAAGGATTTAGCAAACGTCTTTGCAGCTGGTACATTTATGTCCAATTCCAGCCAGACAGGTAAGGCAGGGTTAAACCCACAATCCAGGAAGAACGGGCTGTTGCCAACTGACCGGTTAGTGGCGTTGTTAATGGCAAACTCAGCAGCGTTTAGGTATGTATCCCATGCAGTATGTGTGCGTCCTGCAAAGTTACGGAGCATATCACCCAGGACATGGTTAACTCGCTCTGTCTGCCCATCAGATTGGGGGTGGTAGGCAGTGGACAGATTCACCCGCATTCCTACCAAAGTCCCCTGGGCGCCCCAAAACTTACTCGCTAATTGAGTGTCGTGATCAGATACCACGGACTTGGGGTACCCCTGTCTTGCTCAGCTATGCAGGATGATGTTGTGGGGGCCAAGTGGACCATCTTAGTGAAGTGGTCGACAAGGACCAGCACAGCATCGTATCCTCCCTCAGTTTTGGGCATCACAACAATAAAGTCCATGGAGACGCTTTCCCAGGGGATGTCAGGGATGGGTAGAGGTTGGAGATGCCCATGTGGTTTACCAGGTTAGGCCATATTG